>CM055116.1:1156124696-1158524696 GCA_029206835.1 Rana muscosa | reverse complement strand
GCCCAAAACTGCTGATAACAGCCTACAGTATGTGTGGATGGACACATAGGATAACATGATGGAGAGTTTCATGACTGAGGAAAAAAATGTCTACAGCCAAAAACAGCTGTTGTAAAAACGTTAAAAAATGTCCAGGCCTTAGGCTCCATGTACACAGAAGCTCAAAAACGGTCATTTTTAAAGCAGCAGAAAAAGCTAGCTTTTATCAGCGTTTTCTTACTAGCGTTTATTAGCGTTTTTCTGTGTAGCGTTTTTTAGCTTTTTTTTTTTCAATGGCTCGCGACCAGCGTTTTTGAGTGTTTATGAGCGTTTATTAGCGTTTTTTCATTTTTTTTCTGCCGAAAAACTGCACTTTGAACGTGAATTTCTTGCGTTCAGAAAAAAGCCCATTAACTCCACTGCTCATTAAAGCTAAAAAACGTTATGTGTACATGAACACATAGGCTAACATAGAGTGCAGTTAATGGGCTTTTTAAAAAAACGCCAAAACGCCAATAAACAGCAGTTTATCAGCTTCTGTGTACATGGAGCCTTACAGTTATAGGATAAGTAGGTGGAGAGAGTTGAAGGTAAGGAATGAGAGACAGCACTATATTTTTTGCTATATACAGTTCCTTCAGAGTAGAGTAGGGGTAAGTTACCTCCTATCACAGTCAGGTTCGCACACATAATCTATTATATGTTAAAGCCAGGTGTATAGTGGATGCTGCATGCTAATCTCTTTTATTTGGTGGGGATACCCCATGTCTCCCCCTTGCAGACCACAACCAAGGAAAAAGGTTTTAGCTATTAAGCTGCACATCTGTTATACTACTGTACACCTGTCTTAAAGGGGTTGTAAAGGTTTGTTTTTTATTTTCTAAATAGGTTCCTTTAAGCTAGTGCATTGTTGGTTCACTTACCCTTTCCTTCGATTTCCCTTCTAAATGTTTTTTTTCTTTGTCTGAATTTCTGACTTCCTGTTCCTCCTCAGTAAGCTTTCCCCCAGCATTCGACTACATCCCTGCAGATGGACGCTGTGAAGGTTCACACAGCGTCTCCCCACAGGGATGTAGTGATCTTGCGGCGAATCCACCACTGAGACCACTGAAAGAGGACCGTCCACTATTGAAGAGGATATCAGGTTTATGGCAGCTACATGCTGCCATAACAACGGTATTCCTCTTCAAACAGCCGACGTAAAATGACAGCGGGCAGTCCTTAAAGTGGTTGTAAACCCTTTTAACTTTTTTTTTTTTTTTTACTAACCTGCAAGACAAAGCTATAATGAGCTAGTATGACTAGCATACTAGCTCATTATGTACCACTTACCTTCGATCGGAGCCCCCGAAGTCGTCCGTGTCCCTCCTCTAGCCGCATCCATCGCTGCGGCGATAGCCGGAATGTTACTTCCGGGTATCGCCGCTGCAGCCAATCACAGCGCCGCTCCGGCGCTGTGATTGGCCGGAGCGGCGAAGACGTGACTCCGCGCATGCGCGCGTGAGCTGTCAAATTCGGCTACGTCGTCGAATGTTGCGACCTAGCCGAATTTGTGAATGGGGTGACGTCAGCGTCGCCGCATTTACATACAAATATCTCCTTAACCGTGTAGGTTAAGGAGATATTTCATGCACCTACAGGTAAGCCTTAATCTAGGCTTACCTGTAGGTCTTTGTTTAAAAAGTGGGTTTACAACCACTTTAAGTGGTTCATATGTTACCTCTGTCTTCCTGACAAAGCTGACTATGCAACACGCCGATGTGAACCACCCCAACTCCGCTTATCTAGGAGACTGTACATAGTACATAATGTAGTGTTACAGTAGGCGCCGCCGATATTGTGTTAATCTCGCCGCTTCTAGCGGCGAGATTGACACACTATGAGCTCCGTCGCGAGAGCCAGCGCCGAGCTGTCTCGTCATCGGGAAAGGAAAAATGTTCCTTTCACAATGAGCGACACGCATTGCCGATAGACGGGGATCCGACGTGGATTCCCGCCAATACCAGGCACTGTGTTTGGTATGAATCCTGAGCGGGAACTCCACGCCAATTTTTAGAGAAAAAACCGGCATGGGTTCCCCCTCCAGGAGCATACCAGGCCCTTGGGTCTGGTCTGGATTTGAAGGGGAACCCTAGGCCGAAAAAACGGCGTGGGGGTCCCCCTCAAGATCCAAACCAGACTCTTATCCGAGCATGAAACCTGGCAGGCCGCAGGGGAAGAGGGGGGACGAGAGCGCGGCCCCCCTCCCTCCTGAACCGTACCAGGCCGCATGCCCTCAACATGGGGGGTTTGGTGCTCTGGGGCAGGGGGGCGACCTGCGGCCCCCCCACCCCAGAGCACCCTGCCCCCATGTTGATGAGGACAAGGCCTCTTCCCGACAACCCTGGCCGTTGGTTATCGGGGTCTGCGGGCGAGGGGCTTATCGGAATCCGGAAGCCCCATTTAATAAGGGGGCCCCCAGATCCCGGCCCCCCTCACCCTATGTGAATGAGTATGGGGTACATCGTACCCCTACCCATTCACCTGGTGGAAAAAAAATGGCAATAAAAACACAACACAGCTTTTTAAAGTATTTTATTGCACAGCTCCGGGGGTCTCTTCCGTCTTCGGGGGTCTCCGGTGTCGTCACCGCGCTCTCCGGTTCTTTCTTGTGCCGGGCCACCGCTATCTTCTTCCAGCTCTTTTGCTAGCGGGGCCCGGTCTTCTCCGTCGCCTTCTTCTTCTCCCGCTCTCCGGTTCTTCTCCCGCTCTTCGGTTCTTTCTTCCGCTGGGCCTCCGTTATCTTCTTGCAGCTCTTTTGCTAGCGGAGGCCCGGTCTTCCCCGGCATCTCGTCCGGCTCTCCGTTGTCCTTCTGCCGGCCCGTCCACTATCTTCTTGTAGCTCTTTTGCTAGTGGAGGGGCCAGTCTTC
This sequence comes from Rana muscosa, assembly GCA_029206835.1. Classification (NCBI taxonomy): domain Eukaryota; kingdom Metazoa; phylum Chordata; class Amphibia; order Anura; family Ranidae; genus Rana; species Rana muscosa. The sequence continues at coordinate 1,158,521,807 of CM055116.1, read as the reverse complement.
CCGTCGTCGCCGTCGGCGTCTTCTTCCCTCTTCTCCTCCTCGATGTTGACTCGTCGCTTCCTCACACAGTAATGCTAAATCTTCGGTCCGCAGAGATTTATATAGGCTTCTCATGATGTCACAGTCACATGCTCCGGGTGGACCCGGAGGATGTGACTGTGACGTCATGGGAGCATGTGACTGTGACGTCATGAGAAGCCTATATAAATCTCTGCGGACCGAAGATTTAGCATTACTGCGAGAGGAAGCGACGAGTCAACATCGAGGAGGAGAAGAGAAAAGAAGGCGGCGACGGTGACGGGAAGACCAGCCCCTCCACTAGCAAAAGAGCTGCAAGAAGATAGTGGAGGGGCCGGCAGAAGGACAACGGAGAGCCGGACGAGACGACGGGGAAGACCGGGCCTCCGCTAGCAAAAGAGCTGCAAGAAGATAGCGGAGGCCCGGCGGAAGAAAGAACCGGAGAGCGGGAGAAGAACCAGAGAGCAGGAGAAGAAGAAGGCGACGGAGAAGACCGGGCCCCGCTAGCAAAAGAGCTGGAAGAAGATAGCGGAGGCCCGGCAGAAGGAAGAAAGAACCGGAGAGGAGAAGAGGGAAGAAGGCGACAGAGAAGACCGGGCCCCACTAGCAAAAGAGCTGGAAGAAGATAGCGGTGGCCCGGCAGAAGAAAGAACCGGAGAGCGCGGCGACGACACCGGAGACCCCCGAAGACGGAAGAGACCCCCGGAGCTGTGCAATAAAATACTTTAAAAAACTGTGTTGTGTTTTTATTGCCATTTTTTTTCCACCAGATGAATGGGTAGGGGTACGATGTACCCCATACTCATTCACATAGGGTGGGGGGGGCCGGGATCTGGGGGCCCCCTTATTAAAGTGGGCTCCCGGATTCCGATAAGCCCCCCGCCCGCAGACCCCGACTACCAACGGCCAGGGTTGTCGGGAAGAGGCCCTGTCCTCATCAACATGGGGGCAGGGTGCTCTGGGGTGGGGGGGCTGCAGGTTGCCCCCCTGCCCCAGAGCACCAAACCCCCCATGTTGAGGGCATGCGGCCTGGTACGGATCAGGAGGGAGGGGGGGCCGCGCTCTCGTCCCCCCTCTTCCCCTGCGGCCTGCCAGGTTTCATGCTCGGATAAGGGTCTCGTTTGGATCATGAGGGGGACCCCCACGCCGTTTTTTTTTCGGCGTAGGGTTCCCCTTCAAATCCAGACCAGACCCAAGGGCCTGGTATGCCCCTGGAGGGGGAACCCATGCCGTTTTTTTCTTTAAAAATTGGCGTGGAGTTCCCGCTCAGGATTCATACCAAACACAGTGCCTGGCATTGGCGGGAATCCACGTCGGATCCCCGTTCAATACAGTGCCACGTCTCCTCACTATTGCAGCGTGCGCGACATGTGTCGCCATCCTGTTGCCGAGATGTCAGCACCCCTGTCGCCGAAAATCTCTGAGATAGGATCGCAATGAATATACAATGTCGGCGGCACCTACTGTATGTGATTGTTATCGGGTACTGAGCTATCCAATCATGTGTGCAAAACGGGCAGAGGGTGTAGATAAGGCCTGGCTTGCAGTCTCCGATCAAATTCATTTTAAAGGCATTCTATCAGGTTGAGGTCAGTCAAGTTCCTCTACCCCAAACTCGCTCATTCATGTCTTTATGGACCTTGCTTTGTGCCCTGGTGCACAGTCATGTTAGAACAAGAAGGGGCTGTCCCAAAACTGTCGGGTTGAGGCCAGGACTCTGTGCAGGCCAGTCAAGCTCCTCCACCCCAAACTCTCTCATCCATGTCTTTATGGACTGGTGCTAAGTCATGTTGGAACAGGAAGGTGCTATCCCCAAACTGTTCCCACAAAGTTGGGAGCATGAAATTGTCCAAAATGTCTTGGTATGCTGACACCTTAAGAGTTCCCTTCACTGGAACTAAGGGCCCAAGCCCAATGACTTAAAAACTGCCCCACACCATAATCCCCCCTCCACCAAATGATTTGGACCAGTGCAAAAAGCAAGGTCCATAAATGCATTGATGAGCAAGTTTGGGGTGGAGGAACTTGATTGGCCTGCACAGAGTCCTGATCTTAATTCGATAGAACACATTTGGGATGAATGAGAGCGGAGACTGCAAGCCAGGTCTTCTCGTCCAACATCAGTGCCTGACCTCACAAATGTGCTTCTGGAAGAATGGTCAAACATTCCCATAGACACACTCCTAAACCTTGTGAACAGCCTTCTCAGAAGAGTTTAAGCTGTTGTTATATCTGCAAAGGGTGGGCCAACCTTTGAACCATACGGATTAAGACTGGGATGCCATTGAAGTTCATGTGCGTGTAAAGGCAGGCATCCTAATACTTTTGGTAATATAGCATAGACATATATATACATATATATAAAAAACATGATTTTAATTTGCTGATTGCTTTTTTGGAGCCTAAAAAGTCTGATTTATATAACCATTTCAAGTTTAGAACAGTCAACCCTCAGCCATTCTGAAGCAGCTGATCAAACAAAGTCTGTGCTTGATCAGCTTTAACGGAGTGGAGAGGAGACAAAAAAGAAAGAAAAATAATAATAATAATAACACACACCCTAAAAAAGTTTTTAAAGCCTCCTGCCCCATGCACACGCACATACGAATGCAATCTTGCACACTGGCTGTGAATGCCTATGTCAGGTCTATAGCTATATGCTGGACCCTCATGGGATAGCTCAAAGGGAGGCTGCACAGATGTCTCTCCCTGTACTTTATCTGCAGGTTGCCATTTGCTACAATCTGGGATTTCCCTGCACAGTAGCAGGTAACAGATTGGTTGGTTTCCCTGCACAGCGACAAGCAGCGGATTGGACAGAATTGGCGGGTAGCCAAAGCCCGTGCTCCTGGAGCACATAATAGGGGTTTCTGGATGTTATCCACTGACCTTCTGGACTAGACAGTGACTCCCACCCACCCTCCCCATAGTCCTTATATAGCCATGGTGTTATTTAGTGGGCGAGTAGTCGTCCAGCATTGTCTGAATGGACATCGTGTAATTTTGTGTTGATGTATCTTACTATCATTATTTTACTATCGTTATTATCAGGTTACCCCCGGGAATAACATTGTGGCCAATGTTTACATTTTGACAAACAAATAAATATTTGGAAATAGTTAATGGTGTATGGTCTCTTTATCGGTTACAACAATCCCTTTGTGCTAGCCTATGAAAATTACTATTGTGCTACATGTATTGCATCTGACTTAAGCCTCGTACACACGGCCGAGAATCTCGTCGTTAAAAACATGTCGTTTTTTTCGACGAGATCCTTGGACAAGAAACTTGTCCCGGCTGAGTGTACACACGCTCATTTCAAAGAACCCGCGGTTCTTTGAATGGAGCGTACGCGGTGATGTCATCGAATACGACGAGCATGCGCTCGTCACATTCGATGCCGTCGCCACCATCTTGGTTCACCCTACCTATGCCTAGGAAGCTACCGCGAATGCGTCGAAGTCATTTCGAGCATGCGCGGGCTTCCCGGCGAACAGGTAAGTGTACACACACACAATTTTCTCGTCGAGAAACAGGCTGACGAGAATCTCGATGAGAAAATAGAGAGCAGGTTCTCTATTTTCTCGTCGAGATTCTTGTCGCTTTTCTTGACGAGAAACCATACACACGAACGAATTTCTCGGCAAGAAATCTCTGCCAGCAAGTTTCTTGCTGGTTCTTGCCGAGAAACTCGGTCGAGTGTACGAGGCTTCAGAGAAGTAATTTTAGGGTCATTGTTCTCTGTCAGGTCTAAATGAACTGATAGTTGGTATACCTTGATGAGCTTTAAAGGGTTTTGGACAATTGTGACTGGGAGAAAGAGGTGTGGCCAGAGAGACTCTAGTAAGTGATGCAACAGAAAGTTATTTTTAATAAAACAAGCATGTTCGGTGCTTATAAGGTGTAACAATGAGCTCATGTAATTGTAGCACCATCCTCAAATATGCTGCTTGAGAGGCTCATGTAAATATAGTGGGCTCCATTCACAAAGTTGTATCTTACCTCATCCGAGTATGCGGTAAATTACCACACAATGCTTTTCAATTTTTTTTGGGGCATTCGCTAAAAAACGCTACTAAAATACTGTATGTGGTATTTTAGTAGTGAAAACATATGGTAATTTTAACACCTGGTGTTAGCTGGCATATTTATTAACATAAATAAATAGTGGTTGTTAAGGAGCGGATGGCCGCCCACATGCTTATCAACTACTAAACAACATGGTTGTTAAGGGAACTGGCGGCTGCCGCATCCTTAACAACTGATGAGTAGGGATGAGCTTCGTGTTCGAGTCGAACATACGTTCGACTCGAACATCGGCTGTTCGATCGTTCGACGAAGATCGAACGATTTGGGCCGTTCGCGCCAAATTCGAGTGACGCGAACGGCCCACAATGCACTACGCCATCGCAGTGTCATCCAGGCGCTGTGATTGGCCAAGCATGCACTGTGACCCCGCATGCTTGGCCAATCACAGCGCCGGCAGCGAGGAGAGCAATGATTGGCCACAGGCAGGATGCCTGTGGCCAATTATTGCTGAGGGTGTTTAGTACACGCCCCACACTATAAAAGGCCGCCAGCACGGCGGCCTAGTGTAGTGTGTTCCGGAGCAGGGAAAGACAAGCATAGGCAGGGACAGTGACATTTATTTCTTTCTTGCTTAACCTGGATTCCTTTAGTTTAGGGAAAGAGAAGGATAGGTAGGGAGAGTGTCAGTGTGTTTTACTGTGCGAGTCCTTGTTTCTAGGGACAAAGAAGGAAAGTGAGGGGATTTCTCCTTGTGCTATAGTGTGCTTTAAAAAAACATTTTTTCTAGGGACAGAAAACTGTAGGTAGGGAGAGTGTCAGTTTCTTTCACTGTGCCAGTCCTTGTTTCTAGGGACAAAGAAGGAAAGTGAGGGGAATTCTCCTTGTGCTATAGTGTGCTTTAAAAAAACATTTTTTCTAGGGACAGAAAACTGTAGGTAGGGAGAGTGTCAGTTTCTTTCACTGTGCTAGTCCTTGTATCTAGGGACAAAGAAGGAAAGTGAGGGGATTTCTCCTTGTGCTATAGTGTGCTTTAAAAAAACATTTTTTCTAGGGACAGAAAACTGTAGGTAGGGAGAGTGTCAGTTTCTTTCACTGTGCCAGTCCTTGTTTCTAGGGACAAAGAAGGAAAGTGAGGGGAATTCTCCTTGTGCTATAGTGTGCTTTAAAAAAACATTTTTTCTAGGGACAGAAAACTGTAGGTAGGGAGAGTGTCAGTTTCTTTCACTGTGCCAGTCCTTGTTTCTAGGGACAAAGAAGGAAAGTGAGGGGAATTCTCCTTGTGCTATAGTGTGCTTCAAAAAAACATTTTTTCTAGGGACAGAAAACTGTAGGTAGGGAGAGTGTCAGTTTCTTTCACTGTGCCAGTCCTTGTTTCTAGGGACAAAGAAGGAAAGTGAGGGGAATTCTCCTTGTGCTATAGTGTGCTTTAAAAAAACATTTTTTCTAGGGACAGAAAACTGTAGGTAGGGAGAGTGTCAGTTTCTTTCACTGTGCCAGTCCTTGTTTCTAGGGACAAAGAAGGAAAGTGAGGGGAATTCTCCTTGTGCTATAGTGTGCTTTAAAAAAACATTTTTTCTAGGGACAGAAAACTGTAGGCAGGGAGAGTGTCAGTTTCTTTCACTGTGCCAGTCCTTGTTTCTAGGGACAAAGAAGGAAAGTGAGGGGAATTCTCCTTGTGCTATAGTGTGCTTTAAAAAAACATTTTTTCTAGGGACAGAAAACTGTAGGTAGGGAGAGTGTCAGTTTCTTTCACTGTGCCAGTCCTTGTTTCTAGGGACAAAGAAGGAAAGTGAGGGGAATTCTCCTTGTGCTATAGTGTGCTTTAAAAAAACATTTTTTCTAGGGACAGAAAACTGTAGGTAGGGAGAGTGTCAGTTTCTTTCACTGTGCCAGTCCTTGTTTCTAGGGACAAAGAAGGAAAGTGAGGGGAATTCTCCTTGTGCTATAGTGTGCTTTAAAAAAAACATTTTTTCTAGGGACAGAAAACTGTAGGTAGGGAGAGTGTCAGTTTCTTTCACTGTGCCAGTCCTTGTTTCTAGGGACAAAGAAGGAAAGTGAGGGGAATTCTCCTTGTGCTATAGTGTGCTTTAAAAAAACATTTTTTCTAGGGACAGAAAACTGTAGGTAGGGAGAGTGTCAGTTTCTTTCACTGTGCCAGTCCTTGTTTCTAGGGACAAAGAAGGAAAGTGAGGGGAATTCTCCTTGTGCTATAGTGTGCTTTAAAAAAACATTTTTTCTAGGGACAGAAAACTGTAGGTAGGGAGAGTGTCAGTTTCTTTCACTGTGCCAGTCCTTGTTTCTAGGGACAAAGAAGGAAAGTGAGGGGAATTCTCCTTGTGCTATAGTGTGCTTTAAAAAAACATTTTTTTCTAGGGACAGAAAACTGTAGGTAGGGAGAGTGTCAGTTTCTTTCACTGTGCCAGTCCTTGTTTCTAGGGACAAAGAAGGAACGTGAGGGGAATTCTCCTTGTGCTATAGTGTGCTTTAAAAAAACATTTTTTCTAGGGACAGAAAACTGTAGGTAGGGAGAGTGTCAGTTTCTTTCACTGTGCCAGTCCTTGTTTCTAGGGACAAAGAAGGAAAGTGAGGGGAATTCTCCTTGTGCTATAGTGTGCTTTAAAAAAACATTTTTTTCTAGGGACAGAAAACTGTAGGTAGGGAGAGTGTCAGTTTCTTTCACTGTGCCAGTCCTTGTTTCTAGGGACAAAGAAGGAAAGTGAGGGGAATTCTCCTTGTGCTATAGTGTGCTTTAAAAAAACATTTTTTCTAGGGACAGAAAACTGTAGGTAGGGAGAGTGTCAGTTTCTTTCACTGTGCCAGTCCTTGTTTCTAGGGACAAAGAAGGAAAGTGAGGGGAATTCTCCTTGTGCTATAGTGTGCTTTAAAAAAACATTTTTTCTAGGGACAGAAAACTGTAGGTAGGGAGAGTGTCAGTTTCTTTCACTGTGCCAGTCCTTGTTTCTAGGGACAAAGAAGGAAAGTGAGGGGAATTCTCCTTGTGCTATAGTGTGCTTTAAAAAAAACATTTTTTCTAGGGACAGAAAACTGTAGGTAGGGAGAGTGTCAGTTTCTTTCACTGTGCCAGTCCTTGTTTCTAGGGACAAAGAAGGAAAGTGAGGGGAATTCTCCTTGTGCTATAGTGTGCTTTAAAAAAACATTTTTTCTAGGGACAGAAAACTGTAGGTAGGGAGAGTGTCAGTTTCTTTCACTGTGCCAGTCCTTGTTTCTAGGGACAAAGAAGGAAAGTGAGGGGAATTCTCCTTGTGCTATAGTGTGCTTTAAAAAAACATTTTTTCTAGGGACAGAAAACTGTAGGTAGGGAGAGTGTCAGTTTCTTTCACTGTGCCAGTCCTTGTTTCTAGGGACAAAGAAGGAAAGTGAGGGGAATTCTCCTTGTGCTATAGTGTGCTTTAAAAAAACATTTTTTTCTAGGGACAGAAAACTGTAGGTAGGGAGAGTGTCAGTTTCTTTCACTGTGCCAGTCCTTGTTTCTAGGGACAAAGAAGGAAAGTGAGGGGAATTCTCCTTGTGCTATAGTGTGCTTTAAAAAAACATTTTTTCTAGGGACAGAAAACTGTAGGTAGGGAGAGTGTCAGTTTCTTTCACTGTGCCAGTCCTTGTTTCTAGGGACAAAGAAGGAAAGTGAGGGGAATTCTCCTTGTGCTATAGTGTGCTTTAAAAAAACATTTTTTCTAGGGACAGAAAACTGTAGGTAGGGAGAGTGTCAGTTTCTTTCACTGTGCCAGTCCTTGTTTCTAGGGACAAAGAAGGAAAGTGAGGGGAATTCTCCTTGTGCTATAGTGTGCTTTAAAAAAAACATTTTTTCTAGGGACAGAAAACTGTAGGTAGGGAGAGTGTCAGTTTCTTTCACTGTGCCAGTCCTTGTTTCTAGGGACAAAGAAGGAAAGTGAGGGGAATTCTCCTTGTGCTATAGTGTGCTTTAAAAAAACATTTTTTCTAGGGACAGAAAACTGTAGGTAGGGAGAGTGTCAGTTTCTTTCACTGTGCCAGTCCTTGTTTCTAGGGACAAAGAAGGAAAGTGAGGGGAATTCTCCTTGTGCTATAGTGTGCTTTAAAAAAACATTTTTTCTAGGGACAGAAAACTGTAGGTAGGGAGAGTGTCAGTTTCTTTCACTGTGCCAGTCCTTGTTTCTAGGGACAAAGAAGGAAAGTGAGGGGAATTCTCCTTGTGCTATAGTGTGCTTTAAAAAAACATTTTTTCTAGGGACAGAAAACTGTAGGTAGGGAGAGTGTCAGTTTCTTTCACTGTGCCAGTCCTTGTTTCTAGGGACAAAGAAGGAAAGTGAGGGGAATTCTCCTTGTGCTATAGTGTGCCAAAGCATTCCTCATCAACCATCTTTGAAATCCTTGTTTTTTGGACAGTCAGGGAAATTGTCGTTGTGCTATTCTGTGCAAAAGCAATAATCCTCAACCATATTTAGAAATCCTTAAGTAAAGGGACAGAGAAGGACACCTGAATGTAGCCCTTATTGCTTTTTTCCCATCTCCCTGCAGGCCATCTATTAGAATGTCTGGAAGGCAAACAAGGAGAGGCAGACAGTCAGGAGGCAATAAAAGAGGGCAAGCAGGCTCTGTGTCTGGGGGCAACAGTGCTGGTCGTGGACGCGGTGCATTGTCATCAGCACATGGCCATGGGACACGCTTGTCCTTCTTTTCGGCAGCTGGACATGTTGAGCCACATCATGCCGAAGACTTGGTAGAGTGGATGACCAAGCCCTCCTCCTCCTCCTCATCCTCTCTCACCCAGGCTCAGGGTACTGGCAAAGCAGCTGCCAAAGCGTCCTCTTCCCTGGTATCAATGTCAGACTCATCATCAGTCACTCCTTCCCTAGACCCACCATGTCCTCCTCCTGAGGAGTCCCCCGAACTGTTTGAGCACAGTGTTGGGTACATGCTCCAGGAGGATGCCCAGCGTTTCGAAGGGTCTGATGATGAAACCCAGCTAGAGGAAGGCAGTAGCGTGAGAGCAGACAGAGGGGATGCTCAAGAAGGACACCAATCTGGCAGTCATGTTCCAGCAGCTGCAGCATACTGCCAGATTGGCTCCAGTGATGAGGAGGGAGGGGATGATGAGGTCACTGACTCCACGTGGGTGCCTAATAGGAGAGAGGAGGAGGAGGAGGATGAGGAGGAGGCACATCTCCAACGAGGCAGGATGCCCTTTGGTGGCCAGCGTAAGGGCAGTACACCGACGGAATCACACCGCAGAGCTCCGCCTGTGCAGGGCGCTGCCTCTGCCCGTCATTCAAAAAGTTCCTTGGTGTGGGCCTTTTTTGAGGCTAGTGCATCAGATCGCACAGCTGCTGTTTGCAACATATGTCTCAAGCGTATATCGCGTGGCCAAAACATCAGCCGCTTGGGTACCACATGCCTGACCAGACATATGTTGACCTGCCATGCAGCTCGTTGGCAAGCCTACCTCAAAGACCCACACCAAAGAACAAAGCGGACCTCTCCTTGCACCGCATCAGCTGGGATCTCCAACCCCACTATAACTTCAGTCCTCTCTGAAACATGCACTGAGAGGAATGAAGGTGTAGAATTAGGTGTGTCACAGCCAAGTACTTGCGGCCACTCTGCTAGCAGTACACCGACGTCCGATTCTAGCAGGCAAATTTCCCTGCCCCAGCTGCTGGACCATCGAAAGAAGTTCACTCCCAGCCATCCACATGCCCAGCGGTTGAATGCTAGCTTGGCTAAATTGCTAGCGCTTCAACTGCTGCCTTTTCAGTTGGTAGACTCGGCCCCCTTCCGTGAGTTTGTGCAATGTGCGGTTCCTCAGTGGCAGGTTCCCAAACGCCACTTTTTCTCACGGAAGGCTATTCCGGCTCTCTACCGGCATGTGGAAGGCAATGTCTTGGCCTCGCTGGACAGGGCGGTCAGTGGTAAGGTGCATATTACCGCTGACTCATGGTCCAGCAGGCATGGACAGGGACGTTACCTTTCTTTCACGGCCCATTGGGTCACTCTTTTGGCAGCTGGGAAGGATGCAGGACAAGGTGCAGTAGTGTTGGAGGTTGTTCCACCGCCACGCCTCCAAAATGCTACTACTGGTTGTGACACACCTCTCTCCTCCACCCCCTCCTCTTCTTCTTCCTCCATGGCCTCTTCCTGTGGTTTGTCCTATGAACCAGCGTTGCTCCGTAGCCGTTCACGGGGCTACACAAGTACGCAGGCAAAAAGATGCCATGCCGTGCTTGCGCTGGTGTGTTTGGGGGACAGAAGCCACACTGGGGCAGAGGTCCTGTCTGCTCTGCAGGGCCAGGCCGAGAGGTGGTTGACGCCACGCCAGCTTAAGCCAGGAATGGTGGTTTGCGACAATGGCACCAACCTCCTCTCCGCCCTCCGACAGGGACAACTGACCCATGTGCCCTGTGTGGCTCACGTCCTTAACCTGGTGGTGCAGCGGTTCTTGGGCAGGTACCCAGGCTTACAGGATGTCCTGAGGCAGGCCAGGAAAGTCTGTGTGCATTTCCGCAGATCTTATAATGCCAGTGCTCGCCTGGCTGAGCTGCAAAAGGAGTTGAACCTGCCCAAGAACCGCCTTATATGTGACATGCCCACCAGGTGTAACTCAACGTTGGCCATGCTGCAGCGGCTGCACACGCAGCAGAGGGCCATCAATGAGTACCTGTGCGACTACGGCACCAGGACAGGGTCAGGGGAGCTTGGTTTTTTTTCTCCACGCCAGTGGGGCATGATCAGGGATGCATGCACTGTCCTGGCACCATTTGAGGAGGCCACGAGGATGGTGAGCAGTGACAGTGCATGCATCAGTGACACTGTACCTCTTGTCCACCTGTTGGAGCACACGCTGCGTGGAATAATGGACAGGGCACTTGAGGCAGAACAGAGGCAGGAAGAGGAGGACTTCCTTGCCTCTCAAGGCCCCCTTTACCCAGACAGTGTTCCTTCTGTCCCACCCATCGCACAGGAAGAGGAAGAGGAGGAGGAGGAGGAGGAGGAGGATTGTGTCAGCATGGAGGTGGAGGCTGGCACTCAGCATCATCAGCAGCAGTCTTTTAGGGATGATTTACAGTCCCAAGAAACCAGTGGACTTGTACGTGGCTGGGAGGAGGTGGCTGCGGATCATGTCGTCCTTAGTGACCCAGAGGACTCCGGAGCGAATGCCTCAGCAAACCTACGCTGCATGGCCTCCCTGATCCTGCAAAGTCTGCGGAAGGATCCTCGTATTCTTCGGATCAAGGAGAGGGACCATTACTGGCTGGCCACTCTCCTTGATCCACGGTACAAGGGTAAGGTTGCGGACCTTATGTTACCTTCGCAGAGGGAGCAGAGGATGAGACAACTCCGGGAGGCCTTGCAGAAAGGTCTGTGCAACGCGTTCCCAGAGACTGGGAGGTTACAAACTCCTGGTCCTGGACAACGAGTTGCTGAGGCTTCGGCCAGTCAAAGAAGGAGCGGTGGGGAAGGTGGCCGTCTGACCGATGCGTTCAGACAATTCTTTAGTCCGCAGCCCCAAAGTATGATCGGTTCCAGCAACCATCGCCAGCGTCTGATAAACATGGTGCAGGAATATCTAGGGGCAAGGTCAGACTTGGACACCTTCCCCACCGAAAATCCTCTGGCTTACTGGGTCTTGAGGATGGATCACTGGCCAGAGCTTGCACAGTATGCAATTGAGCTACTGGCCTGTCCTGCATCCAGCGTTCTTTCGGAACGCACATTCAGTGCTGCTGGAGGATTTGTCACGGATCACAGGGTGCGCCTGTCCACCGACTCGGTTGATCGACTGACTTTCATCAAGATGAACCAGTCTTGGATCACCACCAGCTACCACACACCTGATGCTGATATAACAGACTAATTGATTTTAACATGTCACATCCCTTCAAGACTGATGCTGATGCTGAGTGCCTGTGCTGTTATGTTGACTGGCTATCCTCCTCCTCCGAGTCCTCAATGATACGATTGATGATGATAGCTTGGAAGATCATTTTTGTTTATGGGTGCCGCCCGCCACCAGTGGCTAAGGCCCAATTTTTCAGCCCCTGTTTTACAGGGGCGTGTAATTACAATTTTTTTAGCAATAATTTGCCATAGGGCTCATTGCTGTGCTCCAAGTACAGTATCTGTGAGGGGTTGGAGTGTTGTGGCACCAATGCCTAAGGCCCAATTTTTCAGCCCCTGTTTAACAGGGGCGTGTCATTACAATTTTTGAAGCAATACTTTGCAACAGGGCTCATTGCTGTGCTCCAAGTAACGTATCTGTGAGGGGTTGTAGTGTTGTGCCACCAGTGCCTAAGGCCCAATTTTTCAGCCCCTGTTCAACAGGGGCATGCAATTACAATTCTTGATCTAATAATTCACAGCAGGGCCCATTGCTGCACCCACCAAGAGTAACTCTGAGGGCTTACAGTGTTGTGGCAACGCCACCACCACCACCACCACCACGAAAGGCCCAATTTTTCAGCCCCTGTTCAAAAGGGGCATGTAATTACAATTCTTGATCTAATAATTCACAGCAGGGCCCATTCCTGCACCCACCAAGAGTAACTCTGAGGGCTTACAGTGTTGTGGCAACACCACCACCACCACCACCACCACCACGAAAGGCCCAATTTTTCAGCCCCTGTTCAACAGGGGCATGCAATTACAATTCTTGATCTAATAATTCTCAGCAGGGCCCATTGCTGCACCCACCAAGAGTAACTGTCAGGGCTTACAGTGTTGTGGCACCAGCACCACCATCAAAGGCCCAATTTTTGCTACCACTGTTCAACAATTATATGTAATTAAAATTCCTGATATAATAGTTGACAGCAGGGCGTTCCAGCACCAACCAAGAGTAACTGTGAGTGCTTACAGTGTTGTGCCAACACCAACAACTAAGGGGCCTATTTCTGCAGAGTATATACGGCAGGTCCCTACTTTCAAACATCCAACTTACAAACGACTCCTACTTGCAAACGCAAGAAGACAACAGGAAGTGAGAGGAAATCTACCACTAGGAAGGAAAATTCTCTCCTGTAAGAATAAATATGGGAGAAAGGTGTCTCCTCTGTACTGATGCTTTATCAGCAATCCTTGTTTCAAGAAAAACACCACATTTCAAAAACAGTTGTCATTGGGACGGAAAGTGAGGTGAAATGTTCTGAACAGGGGCACAGACAGCAAAACAAATGTTACAGGGGTGATAACCCTTACCTATGTTTTCCAAAAAGTTTAAAAATAGATTTTTGGGCTGGAGCTACACTTCAACAATGTACCTGTTCAAAATTACAAACAGATTCTACATAAGAACAAACCTACAGTCCCTGTCTTGTATGCACCGCCTGTATACGGCTGTTCAGAGTATATAGGGCCTTTTTTATTTTATGTGCGGGGTTCCCCTTAATATCCATACAAGACCCAAAGGGGCTGGTAATGGGCTGGGGTAGGGGGGGGGGGTCATGGGGTAGCTATGCCATTTTTCTTAAAGATTTTCATCCATATTACCGGGACCAGACATTACATTAAAGCCGCAAGCAGTTTTAAATGGCTTTTTTTTCCTTTAGAAGTGTCATTTTGTGCAGGGACAGTTCTAAACACGGGAAACACGTGGCACTTCACAGGCATACTTTAGACACCCCCCAGGTACGATATTTAAAGGAATATTTTACTTTTTTTTTTCACTTTATGCATCATTAAAATGACTGCTCCCGAAAAACGACCGTTTTTAAAACTTCTTTTTGCATTGATACATGTCCCCTGGTGCAGAACCCGGGTTCCCAAACCCTTTTTAGGACAATAACATGCATAATAGTTGTTATAATTAGCACTTTAGAATTCGAACGTTCGCATCCATTGTATTTAATAGGGTTCTAATGTTCGTACGAACTTTCGGTCCGTTCGCGGGTTCTGGTGCGAACCGAACCCGGGGGTGTTCAGGTCATCACTACTGATGAGTTGTCAGATGTTAGCAGGGTTCCCCACTGACAGCTGAAAGAAAATAAAATTGCTGGCAATTAAATTTTTTTAAAAAACAGTGTGGGGTTCCTCCCAAATCCATACCAGGTTCTTCGGTCTCTTTGGTATGGATTTTTAAGGGAACCCCCCAAATTTTTCATAAATGGCATAGGGTCTCCCGCAAAATCCATACCAGACCATGCCTGGCATGTCAGGAAAGGGAGGAGATGAGCAAGCCCCCCCCTCATGAACCATACCAGGCCACATGCTCTCAACATGGAGGCGATGCTTCATGTTGATGGGGAGAAGGGCCTCTTTCCCACAACCCTGGGCGGTGGTTGTGGGGTTCTGCGGGTGAGGGGGGGCTTATTGGAATCTGGAAGCCACCTTTAACAAGGTGTGTAATGTGTAATGTAAAAAATACATTAGACCATTTTTGACAAGTCTTTTAACTAAAAAATTAAAATTAACTGTCCCCCAATGTAGATTCATTGTCAATCACACCGACCGCCACCACCGTTGTCCCAAAAAAAAAAGAAAAAAGAAGAGGTCCATTTGCACCAAAGGTTCCCGCCATCTGCCAGCTCCACTATCTGACAGTTCTTTAATAACTAAGGGGAGGCATCCCCTTGTGATGCCATCGACCCAGCATGCCCCTGGCCGATGATGTTGGTTTAGATTTTTAATTGGCTTGTTTCACTAGCTAAATATTTTCGGTAAAAAAAAAGTAAAATAATGGAGCAATGGGGGGCATTTTTGGCAAGAGCTTTCATGACCCTCAGAAGCTATTTAAAACACATTGCACATCTAAAAAAAACAAAAAAAAAAACATGAAGGCCAAAAGAAAACACTTATTATGTTGAAACTTACCAATTTTTAGATGTGATTGCAGCCTTTGTTTTATTTTTTAGGCTTTCTTTTCTTTATTTTGACCTTGTGACCTGGTGATTTAGCAAGTAAGTCTGTTATTTTTCTACAGAACAAGCTCTACTGAAAATGTAGCAGTTAGAGCACCCGTACTTACCTGTGCCTGATCTCGATCCAGCAATGTGCACAAGAGCAGTGTCTCTCTGCTCTCTCCCTCCTCATAGGCTCAGAGAATGGCTACTGTCAATCACAGCTAGTAAGGAGGGGTACGGGATTAGCCACGCTCTGTGTGTCTATGGACACACATAGCCGGTTTGGGAGCAAGCCCGTCCCCGTAGTAAGTGGCTTGCTATGGTGGGCCCTCAGTGGGGAAAGAGGAGCAAGGAAAATCGGCGGGGACCCTAGCAGAGGAGAATAATGCCATGTACACACGATAGGAATTTCCAACAACAAAACCGTGTTTTTTTTTTCCGACGGATGTCGGCTCAAACTTGTCTTGCATACACACGGTCGCATAAATGTTGGTTGGAAATTCCGATCGCCAAGAACGTGGTGACGTACACTACGACGAACCGAGAAAAATGAAGTACAATGATTCCGAACATGCGTCAAATTGATTCCGAGCATGCGCAGCACTTTTGTGCGTCGGAAATGGCTACACACGGTTGGAATTTCCGACAAGAACTTTTGTTGTCGGAAAAATTGAGAGCTGGTTCTCAATTATTTGTTGTCGGAAACTCCGACAGCAAATGTCCGATGGAGCCTACACACGGTCAGAATATCCAACCAAAAGCTCACATCGAACATTTGTTGTAGGCAATTCCGATCGTGTGTACGCGGCATAAGAGCTGCTCTGTGCAAAAGCATTGCACAGAGCAGATAAGGATAACTTGTTTATTATTAAAAAACAAAGTTTAAAATAATTTTAATAAAACAAGTAAATATTTCCCTAAATTATCCAATCATGTAAAAAGCTAATTCCTGTTTACTAATTTAATCTGCATGATTTTATCTGCACGTGATTGGGTATTCAAAGTGAAGTCAAATGCATTTCACATGATTTTATAATTGAAGTGAATATCTACCAAATTTATTGAGTGAAGATTCTCAACTTCTTTAGTAAATCAAGCCTAGGTGGTTTGTACAGTAATTGATTTTCTTACCACAATCATTCAGCGAAGATGCCTTATGCATTGTCTGGCATGAAGATTGCCACTAGAGGGAGAATACAAAAATTCTACAAACATAAAAGTGAAAACTACTTTTAGGTACATTTTACAAAAAAACATGTAATACACAATAGTTGTCATTTAAACAATTTCTACAGAGCCAGAATCTTATATTTTTATTTTTTTTTAGAAGATACACGTGCTTTGTACACAGCTTTGTGTCCGGGTTCTCCTAATATTACATGAAAATGGCATCACAGTCATTTTCCCAAATGAAGAGGTTAAAAGTAGACAGCTGCACTGACTCCTGTGTTAGGTTACTGTCTGAGATTGAAGAACACATAAAGGCCATTCGGCATGTCTCTGCTCCACTCTTCCCACCACTTATTGTTCACTTGGTAAAATCTGTCAATAATCATTTTTCCTGCCTCAGTGCTGCTGGCGACATCAAACATCCCCAGTCGTACAAAATCAATAGCCCAGCGCCAGCAGCAGCGGCAAAAGTGTTACTGCGATTGTGTTTACTTCTGCAGATTGGGTTACTGTTATTTTCCAGAGGACATCCACTATATTATACCAGAGCAGAAATCCCTTTTTTTCTTGTAGAGCATTATACTGTATTGATGTCTGAAAATTATTATATATACTATGAATTACATATGTATTTTATTTGATGTTGATACTACTGCATATGATAATAATAATAATACTAATATTTTTTTTATTATTTTTTATTATTATTATTATTAGTAGTAGTAGTAGTAGTAATAGTAGTGGTATTAATTATAATAATAATAATAATATTATATGCTGGTAAGTTAGATTTTTTTAGAGCTATTCTGAGCTTTGGCTACTATTTATCAGTAAAGTATTTCAATTCATTGAAACTTCTGAATATTTCTTTGTTCCCCCACAACACTGTGCATTAGTGTTAACATGTACATCTTTTGTGCCACTGAAATTAGAGTGACTCTGTGACCAAAAAATAAAAAAAGACTTAAAAAGAACAGTGAAGGCCAATTCTAGTTTTTGTTTCTTCCCTGAACCTCCTCTCCCCAAACAATGACAGCCTATTACTATTTTGGATGTTCACATATGCAACTTTTTAAGAGTAGGTCCACTTGAAATTTTCAACTGACTGGTTAGTAAGAACATTTTGGTCTGAACACAAGTTGCTGCTCTAATCATCCCATAATGCATTGTAAACAAGTGTTATTGGCCAAAGTCTTGCATCTGACTAGATGGTTTTGTCCAAAGTTGTAGCCCAAATACTACAACATTCTGCTTCCCCAACACCCCTTTTTTAGTGAGTGGGTGTTTAATATGAGGGGCAGCTGACAACAGGGAGAGAGAGTTGCCAGTGTTGTGTGCTACTACAGCTATACAGTGCTGTATTTCCAATGACACCTTGCAATGATTTTTACGTGTGTTTAATTTAGTTAGATTATTTTATTTATATTAGAATTTTTTATAGGTACAGTGCCAGCAATAGCAGTGTGGAGTTTTTAGTGGCACCACTAGGGATGAGAATTCAGTTTGGGCATTCAAATGAATGCCTGAACTTTTGCCCATTTGGTCCTCTTTTTGTCAGGAGCCAAGCCCTATATATACAAGTGGTATGGCTACAGCTTTCCACTGTCAATGGTTCATAAGAGAGCAGCGGGTGTATCCCTAGAAACCACCACTGTCACTGACACATTGCTCAAATGGCCATGTAAGCAAAAGCATGGGGATAACAGTGACATCACTGCACAAATATGGTCACCGGCCATATTTAGGCAATGATGTCAATACTATCCCCACCCCTTTCCTTATATAGCTACATACTCTGTACCCCTTGCTCATTTGCATGGGGAGGCAATATCTGGGGGCCTCTTTATTTTTAAAGGGGGTTTCCAGAATCCAATAAACCACTCGCTCACAGACCCCCATGACCACCAGCAAGAGAGGTCTTGCCCACAGAGTGGTCTTGTGGGCAAGAGACCCTTGTCCTCATCAACATGGGGACAAGGTGCTTTGCAAGAGGGGATGGCACACCCTTGGCGAGGCACCTCCCGATGTTGAAGACATGTGGCCTGGTATGGTTCAGGAGGGAAGAGTGCATGCTTGTCCCCCTTTTTTCCTAGCTATCCATGCTGCATGTTTGGTTCAATGGATCTTTATATTCTTAGGGAGACCTCAGACATTTTTTTTCATTAGGATCCCCCTTAAAATTCATACAAGATGCAAGGTGTTTGATCTCTCCCTTAGCAGCCTTTCCAAGAAAGGCCTAAAACGTATGCTGCAAATCTGTAATTTTTTTCACTCTACAATCCTAGGAAACAGAGAATGTTTTAATAAATATTATATTTTGCACCATCAAGCTACAAAATTTCCAGGTTTAAACAATGATATGGATTTTAAGCCTTTCTCGCAACTAGTTCTTTCCCTTGATGCTGTTTCTGTAGTTTATCTACCCTATTTTATGTATTTCCTTATTAATACATTTTTCGAGTGTTGTTAAAGTCTGATGGAGGGGCATGATCCAGTCTGATGCTGAACATGATTGGCACACTGGTTCTGTATTTTTTTTTGTATTACTCTTTTTTGTATAATTCATCCTTTTTTACATTGATTGTTCTTTATATATTTTGATATGATTATAAAGGATATAATAATTTGAACTAATGTATTACTATTATTTACATGTGTATATTCTTTTCACATAGTTTTTTTTTTAATCAAAACTATGCTTCATGGTTTCTTTTTTGATGTCCCTTCGAGGTACGTGGTTGGCCATATAGATGCACAGGGCATCATTCAGTGGACAGGTAACCACGGGTCTTTTTTCCTGGCTCCTTTGTCCACCAGGGACACCTTTTGGTCCTCTCTGCTAATGTTTGTTTTGTCAGTCCCCGGCTTTTTGTTTTCCATCCTATCCAGTCTTGGTGTTGAGTGCAGATGTTCCTTTTCCATCTTTTGAATTGCACACTCTCACTGGATAACATCCATGAATGTTATGTCATCTGGCACCCACCAGTGGTCTCCGTATTTATTCTCACCTGCAGCTACCCTATATTTAGCTTTGGTTAAATTGGGGATTTCCAATATGGCAGTGTCACGTGCATGTTACGTCATTTACGGTTACCGCTTTGTGCATGCGCTGTGACGTCATCACACGTCCGTGACACAACTTTAATTACTAATGGTAGGTGTGATCCTTTTGGGGGATGGACATATACTGAAGTAGTCTTTTAGGGACTACTTTTCTGTAGACAATTTTTTAAAATATTTCATTTTGTAATACAATCTTAGAATTTAGCTGTTTTTTTCAGTATCCCTGTGATTGAGTGATTTGATTTTTTGGTACCCTTCTAGGGATTTAGCCCTTGATGGCAATATCCAAGTAGAAATTGAAGGTCTTTTCTACATTTCGTATCCTTATTTGAAAGGGTTAAAATCTACTCTATCATATTATATATTTTAAGGGGGGGAGGGGGTGGGGGTTTCTTACACATGCATATTTATGCATTAGTCTCCAATATATATTTATTTATTTTATGCAGTAAACTGAGGGAGTCATCTGTGATCTTGTGTCAGGATCGTTCTTGGTAAGATACCCTCCAGTAGATTAATTTATTGATTCGTACAATTTATGAGCTTTTGTTTTTTCATTGTTGGTTCGTCTATATGTTATTTGCATACTTTAAGTATGACAATTGTCCAAATTTTGTTAGATGCACTTTGATAATTTGTGACTTTCCTTATTTTTTTTTATTTCAGTGGTGCAATGTGTAGTACTCATAAATCTTTTGTGGAAGCCAGTGATTGGCGAAACATGTTCAGTTGAAGTAACTACATGTAAAGACCACACGGATGTTTCTCGACGGTCTTAAGTTGAATCAACCTTTTTAATGTCTTTTTATTGTATAATCAAATAAAGAATTGTACTTATGATTATATGATTATATCCATATTGATTGTGGTTTGTGTTTTGGAACCTTAAAAATTCCGGGGTATTGTTTTTTTTTCCATTATGCAGGTATGGTCTACTGTTGTCACCATCAGAAATCCCACCCTGGGGGCATGGCGACCAGACTCCAAGATGGACGCTTAATCTGGGAGCTCCGCTCGTCAGCCAGAGATAATATACAGCATCAGAGCCCAACGGCGATCTATATAGCAACACACACCGCCATCCAGCCAGTGAATCCCGGATTGAGGATGACGAGAAACCGAAAGAAGCCTCAACAAATGCAAAAACTAGACAGATTCTTTGGAGCGGCCGCGCGCGCTTCAACAAAATGGTGGCGGCGCACGGGACTCATCTCAAACCTCCAGGCCTGGAGCGCAGCACGGCAACTGCGGCCTACCATCCACTGCCACCCGCCCGGCCATATCGCTCAGCGAGTCCTCCTCTGGGAAATCCAGCCCTACAACAAGGAGCCCATGCGAGACTCCCCGACCAGGCCACTGACGGACCTCAGTATGGAGGTAAGCAGGCCCCATCCTGCCACCGCAAGCCAGCACACTCAGGGAGGGGATCCAATAACAGATTTCCCCACAGCGGACAGACCAGTGTTAGACACTATGTTAAAAGACATGCTACTTTCCCTGAGAACCTCCCTGCAAACAGACTTATTCAGGGGATAACTGAATGCCAGAGGGAAGTGCAAGCCCTGGGGCACAGAGTTAACCAAGTAGAGTCCAAAATGGAAGAATACACTTCCTCATATAATATGATGGTGGAGGTCCACACAGCGCAGGGAGAAGATATAGCTTGGATAAAGGACAAAATGGCGGACCTCGAGGAAAGGTCCAGGAGGAATAACTAAGAGGCCTACCTGAGTCAGTTCCCCCTATCCAGCTCCTGCAATTTGCCCAGACCCTGTTTTCTACCTTACTGCCAGGGGCGACGGCACAGGATCTCCTCGTCAACAGGACCCACAGGGTCCCCAAACCCTCATTCCTCCCTGATGATGTTCCTAGAGATGTACTGCTGAGGGTACATTTCTACCACATCAAGGACCAAATCCTGCAAGCCTCACGTAAACCAGGAAACATCCCCCCACAATTTGCTAACATCAGGATGCTGCCTGACTTATCCAGACACACTCTGCAACGCCGGCGCAACTTGCTGACGATAACCAAAGCTCTGAGGAACCATAATATCCTCCACAAATGGAAGTACCCAGTCACCCTTTCCATTACCCACAACGGGGTCACCATTTTAGTATCCAAGCTGGAAGAAGGGATGGGAGCCCTACGTCAATGGGGTATACTTCCCGATCAAACTGCTCAGCCACAGCAACTCACGAGATTGCAACCTATGCAAAATGAATGGCAGGTGGTATCCCACAAGCGTTCTGCTAAGAAAAAAAATGGTGGAGCTCAATAGATAAGATCCACTACCACTCACAATTATCTCTGGAGTAGAGATATCACTGTTCAATACTCTTTTACACCCCTATACTCTCAATAGCAGCTACGACTGCACAAAGATCAGTTTTTAGATCCATTTCTTATGCTAAACGAGTTGACTTTTCTTGTTTTTTTTGTTCCTTCTGTTATTTTTTTGATATGCACAGCTACATACGAAGCAACATGTACACTATCGCTGAAGACGTCGAACAACAGATGCCATCACCTCACAATAAAGAAGCATCTAAGAGAGAATCCCTCTGGAAAAGTAAGTACCTACACCGTACCACCATACGCCCTACCCCACCTTCACTACAATTACAATTAAATTCTTATCAATAACGCCCAGGGACTGAATCACCCAGCGAAGCGATTCTCCATGTGGAAGGAAGCCTGCACGCAAAGAGGAAAAATTATTTGCGTGCAGGAAACACATTTCCAACTGAATAATGCCCCGCAATGTTCACATAAAGACTTTCCGTTTGTATATATGGCATACACGCCTAACAGCAAAAAAGGGGGTGTCCTACTGGCCATTAAGAACTCCCTTTCCTTCCACCCCAAGGACACTATTCTTGATGAAGGAGGCAGATTCATAATTGTTACAGGAGACATTAGTTCCAGACCATACACGATCGTCTCCAAACTTACATCAACTCTGTTTCATAAAGAAAGCTCTTAACAAGGCACACTCCATGAAGTATGGTAACCTTATGATTTGCGGAGACTTTAACATAACATCGGACCCGTTGCTGGATACTTTATCAGGTAAAACTAAAGGCACCCTGTCCCTTCAGTCACTGCTCCACAATGAGGAAATATTCGACGTGTGGAGGTGTCTCCGCGCAAACGAAAGAGACTATACCTTTTTCTCAAACAGACACGGCTCCTACTCTCGTATAGACATGTTCTTAATGGACAAATGGCTCCTACAAAACGTAGAAAAAACGAGTATACACGACATCGCATGGTCAGACCATACTGCCATATCTATGTCTGTTGCGGAAAAGGGAATATCCTTTTCAACTCCCATCTGGCGATGTAACACCAAAATTCTACAGGAACAACACCTTCAAAAATCTCTTTCCCAGCATCTAACAAACTATTTTTCAGAAAACACAGAATCAGTTACAGACTCATATATTCTATGGAATGCACACAAGGTATTCATGAGAGGTATACTGATACAATTTGGTGCTAGAAAAAAAAAGAGGCAGGCTCAACAACTTAATACGGTTCTCAAGGAAATACACAACCTAGAATCTCAGAATAAAAAATCACCGTCAGCGCCCTTAACTAACAAACTAAACTCCCTTAGAGAAAAAATCAGAGAACTCCTGACACAACAATATGATAAGCATCTCAGGCGCCTAAGACTAAACTATTACGCCAACGCTAATAGAGCAGGCAAATATTTGGCAAACAGACTCAAGGCGACACGCACCAAAACCAGAATAGCGTACTTAAAGCACCCCACTTCATCACACAAAATTTTCAACCCCCAAGACATAGCCAACCAATTTGCCGAATACTATGGCTCATTATACAACCTTCATAATGACCCCAATACACCTCAACTGACGGCAGGAAAAATACAAACGTTTCTACACAAACTAAACCTCCCATCTCTATCCCAACAGCAGCTAGATGAACTAAATGCCCCGATCACAGCCCAAGAATTGGAAAAAATCATACAATCTTTACCAAGCGGAAAATCACCTGGCCCTGAACGAATACTTTAAAACGTTCAAAAACATACAATCACCCCACATATCAAAGTCTTAACCAAAGCTACTGATTCTGCGACACTCCCCCAGGAGATGTTGAAAGCATACATAGTTACGCTGCCAAAACCGGGTAAAGATCCCAATACACCAGCTAATTTTAGCCCCATATCCCTTCTAAACACGGTCAACAAAGTATATGCAAAATTGCCAGCTTAAAGACTAACGAATATAATACCCTTACTCATCAAACATGACCAGATGGGCTTTGTGAAGGGGAGACAAACCTCTGATGCAACCAGGAGAATTATCAATGTGATACATAATGCTGAGCGAACTTGAACGCCTTCTCTGCTGCTTTCTATTAACGCAGAGAAGGCATTCGACAGAGTCCATTGGACTTATATGGAAATGGTTTTAGCCAAGTTTGGTTTCAAAGATCGATATTGAAGGCTATTATGTCCCTTTATTCATGCCCGTCTGCTCAGGTGTATTCCGCAGGTTTCCTATCCACACCTATTAATATCTCAAATGGGGCCAGACAGGGGTGTCCCCTGTCTCCGACCATTTTTAACTTAATGATAGAACCCCTGTCCGAAGCCATCGAAATGCAACCCTCGATCACGGGCTTCCAGTTTGGCTCCGACATGCACACCATAAATCTCTTTGCGGATGATGTAATCCTGCTCTTAACCAACCCGCTCACATACTTAAAAGAAGCACATGAAATCCTCACTGCATTTGGGGACATATCATATTATAAGGTCAATTTTACTAAATCCTTAATCCTAGACTTGGGAGTACAGCCCCACACACGAAAAAATCTACAAGAAAACCTACCCTACACTTGGAATAAAAGAGGCATCACCTACTTAGGAATTTCACTTACCAGTAAAATATCCACTCTTGCTAAAGCCAACATGTCTCCGCTGGTGGCCAGGCTGGAAGCTCAGTTTAGGGATATATAAAAGAAGGAAATATCATGGCTGGGTAGAATATCTGCATATAAAATGTTAATACTACCGCAAATATTATATGTGTTCCGCACCCTGCCAATACACATACCTCAAGAGCATTACAAATCTTAGCTGGAGATACATATGGAATGAAAAAAAAGCTAGGTGCTCGAGAAATAACTTAACTTTTCACAGGAAGGCGTGGGGCGGGACTAGTTGACATTTTTGACTAACTCTGGGCGGTACGCCTAGACCAGCTCAAATACTGGATTCAAAAGTCTAACACACCTCTATGGGTAGACATAGAAAAAACGATTTCACCAACAAAAGATCTTACCCTACTTCTTATGGGAGACAGATGGGCACCATGGAACATGACCGTTTTATCACCCCCAATGCAGACCTCACTGAGGGCATGGAGATTCCTACTAGGACAAACTCACCAGGACATACAGAACAAAGACTTCAAACTTCCCTTGACCCTGTTAGAATCCATGATTCCAATGATGGACATCAAAGACTTAACTGACCAGGGCATTTCCCACATTTCAGACCTTTATGTGGGATCACAACACAAATCTGCGGACCAAATTCTGATACAATATCATCTCACGAACGACAAACTATTCAAATGCTTGAGGATTGTTCACTTCCTTAAATATCTAAATCCCCCAATTGTGGTCTTGCCGAGTAAAGTTTGGCAATTTTACTCTACAGCCAAGTCAGACACAAAAGGCATATCCTTTTTCTATAACATAATCTGAGACAAAGTAACGTTCACAAAAAACGGCAGCAATGCAAAAATGGGAAGTAGACCTGGGTACCACCTTCTCAGAGGAACAGTGGCAACACACCTTCACAGAAACACATAAATCCTCTCACTGCGTAAAACATTGGGAATTAATGATCAAAATGGCGAACTGATGGCATTACACTCCATACAGAATAGCCACATACTTTCCAGGAGCGTCACCAAAATGCTGGAGGGAGTGTGGACACATAGGGAACTTATTACATATGTTCTGGCACTGCCCAGACATAAAAAGTCTATGGAACCAGGTTTTCCAACTGATCTCCTCTCTAACAGGAATGATCACACATCCTGATCTGGCCTTAGCACTATTACACTTGAACATAGATAAATTTCAGAACACCTTCAGACCAGTCATAACACACATACTCTTAGAGACACGCCTACTGATTCTGCGTAACTGGAAATCCAATAAGGCCACAAACATTTCTGACATCACTACAGCGGTGCAAAGAAACTATACTTTTGAATGTCTCATAGCTATTAACTCTTTAAATTGTACGAAGTTTGACAAATTTTGGTCTATTTGGCCCAAAAAAATTGACCAGTCACTATATTGCTTCACTGTTCAGAAACCTTATGTTTATGAAATATTATTGTAAAAAACATAACAAGAGTGTATATCGGTTACTGTGAATATCACTTATTCTGTAATTTTTGTTCAACTATGAAAATGTATCAATAAAAAACATTGAAACAAAAAAAACAAAAAACCCCCCCAAAAAAACACCCTGAAAATTGCCATGCAACTATTACTAAAGTGCATACATATAGACAGAAAATGCCTGCATAGAGGTTGCAGAAGATTAACAGCAAGTATACACCATAGTTACATAGTTACATAGTCTGGTTGAAAAAAGACTGTTGTCTGTTTTTGTGGAGAACCTCATCAGGACCCCTTGGTCCTTATGGTTTCATGAACACGTTTATTTACTGCTGTTGTGTTAGCTCTCGTTTTTCCTGTTCTTTGTTTGCCTTATTTTTGCCTTCTTTGTGAGATAACTTCTGTTAAAACCGTCAATGCTAGGCCCTGCATGGGTGGAACTTTTGCATGTTAAGACCCCTTTCACGCTGAGGGCGTATTTCAGACGCTATAGCATTAAAAATAACGCCTGCAATCTGCCCTCAAACAACTGCTCCATTGTTTCCAGTGTGAAAGCCGGAGGGTGAAGGAGTGGTGCGGTGAAGAAGTGGTGTGTTTACCGCTCCTCCACCGCTTCTGCCCATTGAAATCAATGGGACAGCGCGGCTATACTGCACGCAATGCGCATTGCGGGCAGTTTTAACCCTTTCTCGGTCGCTAGGGGTTAAAAATGCCCCCACTAGCGGCAGAAATGCGGCGCAAATCCACCCGTAGCGTCGGCGGTAAAAATAGCGGCGTTTTACCGCCGACGCTATGGGCGGCTCAGTGTGAAAGGGGTCTAAGTACTTGTTAAAACCAAATGAAAACGAATGAAACAGAAAAAAGACATGTCCATCTAGTCCACCAGAGTCACTGAACTTTGAGCTTTTTCCCTATTGCTTTCTATTGTACCAGAATCTTTACAGTCTGCCTGCCATTTAATGTAAACACACAGTGAATGCTTCCAAGCTGTTGACTGAAACCTAACTTCTGAGTCATTGTTGTGGTCTTTGCAGCTTTATAACTTATGCTGCTTGTTAAGAATATGGACCCATGTCTGGTCACATGTACAATTTAAATTGTATTTCCGCCTTTGCGGTCAAATTTGGAAAAAACAAAACAAATGCTTGGTTGGGTACATGCCAAAATGTACGACAAAGAGAAAATGTTTGCCAAGTCTTTGGCAAAAAACTGTCAAAATTTTTCCAAATACAATTGTTAGGCCTCGTACACACGACCGATTTTCTCGTCCAAAACCGTCAAGAAAAGTGCAGCGAGAGCTTTTTTGTCGAGAAAAACGTTTGTGTGTATGGTTTTATGACGAGAAAATTGCCGAAAATCTCGACGAGAAAATAGAGAACCTGCTCTCTAT
Source organism: Rana muscosa (assembly GCA_029206835.1). Lineage (NCBI taxonomy): Eukaryota > Metazoa > Chordata > Amphibia > Anura > Ranidae > Rana > Rana muscosa. The sequence continues at coordinate 1,158,494,909 of CM055116.1, read as the reverse complement.
TTTCTCGTCAGGATTCCAGATTTCCTTGTCGTGTTTCTCGTCGGCCTGTTTTGGGACGAGAAAATGGTTCGTGTGTATGCTTTTACGACTCTTCCAAAAGCGCGCATGCTCACAAGCAACTATGAGACGGGAACGCATCTTCTGGTAAAACAAGCCTTCGTAATGGAGAGAGCACATTCGTCACGCTCCAAATTATTGCATCGTTTAAATGTTCTGCATTGAAATCTTCGTTAGAATGTTACATTAATCAAAACGAGTGACCTTCTTTTGCTGCTGATATTCACACCGAGTTATGACTATTTTTTTTAACCTTTTTCATGCTGCTCTTAAGAAGATTTATGTGTATTATATCGTGCAAGTTTTTAGGAATAATTTAAATTGTTATATTTTTCAAAATGATGTTAATTATAATTTCGCAATGTTTTGATAGTGATCTCCCATTTAATTTTGGAATCTATATTAGTTAAATTTTCCACCATCTTTTTTGCAAATCAGATTTAGTTATTCTTTTGGGGGGTTGTTATCTGTCCCTTTTTTTGTCAGTCAAATGTATCTGCTTACTCCAAAGCTAGATTTTAAATTTTTACAAATACACATAGTCAAGTATGAACTTAAACAAAAATAACATTTATTCATGTTTCGAACTAAAATAAAGAGAAGGCAGCGCTGGAGAACCTGCTGCCATTTGTGCATCCCAGGGACCCCAGAGCACACAGCAACCCTGTGTGGACCCTAAAATTGGGAGCTTGAGAGAAGGCCAACATTTCTGAACACAATCTGATGCTGGCCTCCCAGAGGTCAGGAACAGCAGCAGGTGATATATATGTCCCAAGTGTGTGGTACTACAACAGGCTGCCTTCTGTCCGACCACAATGAAGCAAGGCCATCACTTCCTCTTCTTCCTGGCAACCTTCCCTGCAACCTTCCCTGGAGCCTTCTCTGCAGCCTTCCTTCTGCGTGTGGCTGGAGGCTGGGCCACTGGAGGGGTACTCCTGTCAGGAGGAGGAGGAGATGTAGCAGAAGGGGGTGGGGCAGAAGAAGAAGGTGGAGGTGTAGCAGAAGGGGGTGGGGCAGAAGAAGAAGGTGGAGGTGTAGCAGAAGGGGGTGGGGCAGAAGAAGAAGGTGGAGGTGTAGCAGAAGGGGGTGGGGCAGAAGAAGAAGGTGGAGGTGTAGCAGAAGGGGGTGGGGCAGAATAAGAAGGTGGAGGTGTAGCAGAAGGGGGTGGGGCAGAAGAAGAAGGGGGAGGTGTAGCAGAAGGGGGTGGGGCAGAAGAAGAAGGGGGAGGTGTAGCAGAAGGGGGTGGGGCAGAAGAAGAAGGGGGAGGTGTAGCAGAAGGGGGTGGGGCAGAAGAAGAAGGGGGAGGTGGAGGTTGAGGTTGGGTCAGTTGTGCCACCTCACATATGGCGGTATTGGGGGTAATTTTCTCCATCACCCCCTTGTTGAGCAAGGTGATGAGCAGGGGCTCGCATAGGAGGCGTTGCTCCATGCTCATCACCTTGAACTTAGCCTCCACTAGGCCGGCAATGGCCTCTTCAGAGGATGTGGGCTCCTGGAGGGTGGCATGGGCCTCACGAATAAGGGCCATTGCTGCCTCACTCGTGCTCCTGTCCCTCCCGCCTCTTTTGGGAAGCCAGGTGGGAGGCACCTGGGATCTGGTGCTTCTCCTTTGCCCTGCCACCTCCTGTCTGCCACTGGGCCCTGCCACCTCCTGTCTGCCACTGGGCCCTGCCACCTCCTGGCTGCCACTGGGCCCTGCCACCTCCTGGCTGCCACTGGGCCCTGCCACCTCCTGGCTGCCACTGGGCCCTTCCTCCTCCTGCCTGACAGTTTCCAGACCCTCCTCCTGGCTGATTTCATCCTGTGTATGAAAAAGGGACATAGTTTAATATGTTGGTTTAATCTTTGCATCAAACTTTGTAATCCTGATTGAAGCAATTAGAATGTAAATCCAGAAATCCTTGCTTTAAATTTACCACTACATCAGATTGACTATTTAGCACCCAATTAAGTGCAGACTAATGTCTACAGATCTTGATTTCACTTGTGGAATCCAAAATATTTTATGTTTGTCATCTTGACATATTTGTCAAACATTAAGTTTATCCCAATACATTTTCAGTTAATACTATACCTGGCTCCAGATGGCCAAATCAGGATCATCCAGGATGGCTGCCTCCTCTTGCTCCAGAGAAGGCTCAGGTTGGCTGCAGGGAAGTCTGGGGGGAAGAGTGGAGAGTGATGGCCTTGTCTCAATGTGGTCATCCAGGAAGGACATCCTGTTGTAGTACCACAAAATCGGGACATACACATCATCTGCTGCTGCTCCTGACCTCTGAGAAGCAAGGACCTTAGAGCGTTCAGTCCTGTAGGTGCCTCTCAAGCTCCCAATTTTAGTGTCCACCTGTTTTGCTGTGGCTGTGGGCACCTTGGTATGCACAAATGGGAGCAGCTTCTCCAGCGCTGCTTTTCTCGCCCCTCTTTTTTTGTGGATGGGGTTTTTCGTCTCCCACAGAGCGGGCAGCTCCCTTACCCGGTCAATAAATTCCGCCAGGAAATCCTTGTCGCTTATAAAGACATTCATATTGTATCTGCAAGTTAAATAAATTATATATAACTAATGTGAGGCAAGCAGTCTAACCTCCTTAACATCCTAGTCACCATATATATCCTCCAACATTCTCAAGACAGTATAGGCCAACAATTTGTCACAAAATCACATACGTTTGTTCGCACGTCCGTCACTTGAACTCCTCTCTCCGCACACCGAACGTACTATATAGTCACATGTGTGTTTGCTATATACACACCACGCATGCGTCAAATTTCGAACACGTCGCTTCACACACGTCGCCCGCCCATGACGTTCTAACTAACATCTTTTCCCCGCCCCTTCTCTTTCGGCACGCAGACAGATATGGCGGAGTTACAGCAGGTGTCTGATAATTCTGCAACTAACGAGGAGGAGACAAGCCCGGAGACCGAGGAAACGTCACGATCAAGGAGGAGATTCAAGGCATCGAATATGTCTTTTGCGGAGATGGCGGAGATGGTGGACATCTTGCTCAAGTCTGATTATGACGCAAAGCATGGGCCGTATAGCAAACCAAATAGAAGGAAGGCCAAAATCCTCACTAAAGTCGTGAAGAGTCTGAAGACAAATTTCGGGGTGAAACGCTCAAATGAGCAGCTCAGAAAGAGGTGGTCAGACCTCAAACTGAGGGAGCCAGAGCAGTTGAGGAGCATAAAGAGAATGCTAGCAAAAAGTAAGTAAAATGTAGACTTTTCTGCTATTAATCTTTTTCTAAACTTACATGTTGCTCTTTATTTTGGTTTCTCATATTGGACTCCCTTCCAAAATGTAATATTTTGAACTTGGTTGGGCACAGTAATCGTTCGTTACGTTACAGACACTTCGTTCACCCACTATCCGCGGTTTTGGCTTATTTTATAGCCACAAAAGTAATTAGACATCTGCCATTTTTGGTCAAATATTGTGGCGAAATTTTTAGGCCAGATGATGTGTTTGTAAAGAGAATGAAATGCAAACTTTTATCAGTGTAAAGGAGACGACACTCAGCAGCTGCTTCCACATCTGTACTTTGGAGCACTATAGTGTGGGCCACCAGACCCGCCTTTTTTGGGTGTCCCACACAGGTGCATTAGTGAATTTTTGTGGTGCCTCCATGTCAAAAAAATTACATCCAAAGGTGAATACTAAACATATTCTTGGTCATAAATAATGCATTCTTCTTTAAATTCCGCCCAAACACACACTTGTACCCCACTTCCAAGCAATTTAGCCTGTTTTTATTTTAACATTGAGATTTACAGTGTGATAAATAGACCTTTTGTTTGATTCTCATAGGGGAGAGAAGACTGGGAGGAGAACACTCCAGGGAGCACAAGAACCCCACAACTTGCAAGCAACCCCAAACTCCCAAAGACCCACAACCGAAAGATGTGCAGGAAGTTGAGGTGGAGGAAGGAGAAGTGCAGGAAGGAGAGGTGGATGACGTTGTGGATCTGGTCACCACAACAGGTCAGTATCTGTCACCACAGCTTCAGGTAAGAGATGTAGGCCTGCAGAGTTATAATACCTTTTTTTTTTTGTTTTTAGGGGATGTAAATGTTGTGAAGGATAGTACACGGTTCTCTGCTGACAGTGCCCTCCGCCTCATCCAGCAAGTGATGGAATGTAGCACGGAACTGGACCTAATTAAACAAAGAATCCATGTGATGGAACAAACATTTAAAGACATTCTCGATGTTTTGGGGAGAATTCAATAAGCCATCCAAACACATTTGTTTTTACATGTTTGTTATTGCACATTTTAGAATATTTTTGACTATCAAACCAGCCAAAAATTGAATCTGCACACAGTGTGTCAACATGTGCTATCTGCCATCAGGGGATATCCATGTACGTCTTTTGGGGGTGCAACCCCTTCCTCGTATCTAAAGTCGGTGAATTGAGGAAGGGGTTGCACCCCCAAAACACGTCCATTGATCACCCCTGATGGCAGATAGCACATGTTGACAATAGGGATCAGGATTGTAAACTTCCTAGATGAAAAAAATCCCAAATGTGTGCATATTCAATTTTTGGCTGGGCAAGGGGTGGCAGGACCCCATATTAGGACGGGCACATAGAGACATAGTTTGTGTAAGTGAATGTCTCAGATTGCTCAGAGGTATCCAATGTTGTAATTTTTGGAATGCAAATGTTATTTTTGTATTTTCCTAAGAAAACAATTGCCTGTTTGTGGCCAGGCCAACCCAAAAAAACAGAAAAAAAGGTGTGAATGTGCACAGAGTAAAATATTTGACCACAAACAACGTGTAGCTTCTTTTTATAATACCCTCTAAGCTTATTTGGTTATTTTGTAAGGTTACATAGTGAAATGGTTGTTAGTTACTAAAGTAAAATACACTTGGCACTACAAATGCACTAAGACAAACTAGGAGACAGGAAAGAACAAATAATTAAAGGTTTAAACAAGCTTTTTATTTGGATCCTTAGACATAGGCTGGCATAGGAATTGCCCCCCTACCCGTGAAATACTCCATGTATTTGTCCCGAACCTCACGGGCATTTTGGGAGGGCAAGCCAGTACGGGCAGATTCCAGGCCCGGCAGGGGATTTGCAGGGGAAAGTCCAGCCTCTGGCAAAACTGAGGCCATATAGGAATTAGATTTTTGGCTCAGAAAGTTGTGTAGCACACAGCAGCATAATACGACATAGTTTATTTTGTAGTCCGCCAAGTGGATGGAAGTCATAAAAATGCGGAACCGGCTGGCCATTATGCCAAAGGCATTTTCGACAACTCTTCGGCCCCTGGCCAGCCGGTAATTGAACACCCTCTTGTCTGGGGTCAGGGTCCTCTGAGGAAATGGCCTCATAAGATGCCGTCCGAGTCCGAAGGCTTCATCAGCCAAAAAAACAAAGGGGAGTCCTTCAATATTCCCTGCATCCGGTGGCAATGCAAGGTCGTCACTCTGGAGACGGAGGGCAAACTCCATCTGGATGAAGGATCCCCCATCGGACATCCGGCCATTCTTCCCTACATCAACATAGAGGAATTCATACCGTGCTGACACCACCGCCATCAGCACAATGCTATGAAACCCCTTGTAGTTGTAGTAGTAGGACCCAGAACGGGGTGGCGGCACGATGCGGACGTGCTTCCCGTCTATAGCACCACCGCAGTTGGGGAAGTCCCACCGCGTGGCAAACTCCGATGCCACAGTCTGCCATTCCTGTGGCGTGGAAGGAAGCTGTGGAGTGAAACAAGATGAAATAATATTAGAATACAAAAATCATACATTACAAGGAAAATCTCAGAAAAAACATTAGAGGCCAACATCAATCAAATTCTACGTTTATTAAGGTGTTTAAAATAAGTATAATGGAAGGCTCATTTATCATATTCATCACCCCCTCTGATGGGCCATTACTAAATTATTTTGGGGGGGGGGAGATGTGTTTGGCCACAGGATAGCATTGCAGTGGCGGTGCGTCCAGAGTGGGCGCTGGAGCACTGCCCCCTCTCTCCTGTGCCCATCACTCAGAACAATACATAGGTTAATGCGTTGCATTAACCTATGTATTGTCTATGCCGCCCACTATTCAGGTGGATGGCCTCTTGTTAAGCGACCGACATATGAATAATTGCGGCATTTAGGGGGTTCAAATTGCATAGCAAAAACAGGTAGTAAAATAGTCTTGCACATTACAACCTGAGGGATGTAATTGGCTTCCTAAAAGTAAAATAGGGGACGCAGGGGGGGGGCATTCCTTGGGGAAACACTGGCAGGCTGCTCTGCCAATCATGTTCACCAAGTCTGTTTAATTGTAACATGATTGGCTGATGCAACATCAAGGGAAGGAGAACACATCAAGGACAGAAGAAGGATGGCGCTGACCACAAGAAGGTAAGTGCAGGGCTGGGGGGAAACTGGCTGCATTGGAGGGAACAAAATGGCTGCATTAGAGGGGACTAAATGGCTGCATTGGAGGGAACAAAATGGCTGCATTAGAGGGGACAACTGGGGGCGTTTAATAGGCACCTGAGCAAAAAAGGAGGAAGTTTAGTTCCTAAATTGGGGTGGGACCCCCAAACATTTGGAGCAACAGGCGCCCCTGCTGGAAAAGTTAGTGAAGGGAAATATTTATGGAGGAGAAAAAAGGGGCAATCTAAAGCTTCCAGCATGCATGGGGACAAAGGGGACATTCTCAGCATATTACAATCATGGTAATTAGGGAAGGATGAAAGAAATACAATACATTACCATACATGTAATACATAAAATGTGATGTTAAGGGAGAAAACTTACCCTAATATAATCCTCCTGCAGGACTTGTATAATGGCAGAACAGTTGTCTGGGATTATGAGGCGCAGAGCCTGGGGGGAGATGCCTGATGTGAACTTCAAGTCCTGAAGACTTCTCCCTGTCGCTAGGTAACGCAACGTGGCGGTTGAGCCTCTGCTCAGCACTGATGGCTTCCCGCATAACGGTGTCCTTCCTGGTAATATAGGGGGACACCAAAGCCAACAGTTCCTGAAAAACGGGGTCAGACATCCGCAGAAAATTCCTGTAGTCCTCAGGATTATTCTCGACGATCTCCCGCAGCAGAGCCATATGGCAGAATTGGTCCCGCTGGAGCAACCAATTCTTGGTCCATGAACTCCTCCTCACACCATTCATGGACTGGTCTTGGTCCAAAACAAGCAGACCAACACCAAGCGCACGCACAGCACGAACTCGACGACGAGAACGTCCAGGTGACATGACTAAGAAACGGTCGTCTTATCAGAACGTACAGAACAGAACGCTCTTTAGAACAGCAAGGCCTATGAATAACGAACTGAAAAACAGAAACGAACAGGCAAGAACGCACTGTAAAACAGATACGACCTGCCTAGACGCCCTGAAAGTCAAGATACGAACCCACAAGCACAAACTGAACCGCAGAAAACGAACTGAAAAGTACGAAGACTGAAAAGCGCGAATCGTCTCTTCCCAAACTTTTACTTCACATGCGGTAACACGAGATCAGCAAAAGCAGCCCAAGGGGTGGCGCCAAGAAAAAAGATCTTCCCCTTTATAGTGCCGTCGTACGTGCTGGACGTGACCGCGGAGAACAACGAGGAAATTGGAAATTGTCAGTGTGTAGCATGGAAAGCTTGACGAGAAAATCGACAAGCTTAACAAGAATCTCGTCGAAAAAAACGACGTGTTTTTTACGACGAGAAAATCGGTCGTGTGTACGAGGCCTTAGAGTTTAAACCAGGAGAATTGATTTTCTCACCTCTAATTCTAAACAATGAAGGGTAAGAGAAAAGTGTGACTGTGCCTTTTAATTCGTTATTGTAGGAGGTCAGGGTTAGTGTACAGAGGACATTCTCTGGCTGGTATATGATATTTCCAGTGAGCTCAGCAGTAGCTTGCTTCATATGTCACAGCCACATATAGACACAAATCTGCTGTTAATAGCACTTAATGATAATACGTTTCACTATCCCACTTCAAGCTTTATATTGATGAGAACAAAGTGTCACTTTTATGTACTAGTATTACCCTTCTGAATTTATTACTGCCTTAAGAAAATCTTTATAAGTGTACAGTCATGTTTAATATATTGCCCAATTTCATGGCCAGTAAAAATAATGTTCAGCTTTTCTTCCAGCACCTGTATCCTGACTATAATGAATATACACATGGGAGTTAATTTACTAAAAGAGAAGCATTTGCCTAGACCCAACAGACATGTGTTCACATCAAAAATGAAATCAGCAGTAAATCTCTTCTTTTTATGTAGGTGAACATTTTGAATTGTAATTTTAAGTTTTAGTTAGGTCCATGTGTAATGTAAGTGTTCCTCCACATATAATCCCCAACATATTCTGCAGCACTAAACCAGTCATATAATTCTGTGCATCTTGGAGGTATACATACTAATGCTCCTACCACAGTCCCATACCTTTCGTAGGACTGGAAAGTTTTGTGTGTAAATTATCCCATCCTGGTCAGTGTTATTCTTAAAACCAAAGTCTGGGCATTTTTTTAAAACATTTTTCACCACTAGTTGATCTTAGTCTTCTACTTGGTTTCATTGGGAAGGCTGAGGACATCCCATGAGTGCAGGATATCAGACACTTTCCCCGTAGGGGTGTTATCTCAGTGCCCTGCACTCGAATGCCATGAAGCAGAGCAGTGGTGAAGCCATCCTTTTAGCACCATTCTACATAATTTAGGATGGCCACCACTGGAGACGATTTAAAGAGTAAAAGAAACCTCCTAGTCATTTTATTGGCCTAAAGACATCTGGAAAAGAATACAAGGGGGGGTATCTTGGGGGGTTAATGATCTGAGCTTTAAGTAATGGTGGACTCTCAAGTTGTAATGCAGCTAAGCAACCAAATCAATTACAGTTGCACCACAAAAAATGGTAATGCTTCAGTTTGTTTTAGAAGTAAAGATTTTAATGTATTTCAATTAACAGAATTTATTTTTATTTTCAATATTTCTTTATTGAAATTAAACAGTATTGAAAATACCATAAACAGTGTTGATTACATATACTATTACAACAGGTGGTATGGGTTTGAAGAACAAAATGAAAAGATAAACAAAATGGCCTAAAGGAGGCCTGGAATAGAAAGAAGAGGGGTGGGAATTTGGAGGGGGGTAAGGGATAGGGGTGAAGGAGCAGAAGGGGAAGCTGGTACGGCTATCTATTCGAAGGGGTTGCAAAGTGTACAAAAATGACAGTGCAAGTAGGGCATGTATACAGAAAACAAGAAAGGGTCAGAGATTTTTCAATTGTAAGGCCTCATGCACACTGGACGTTTTAACAGCTGCTGTTTTTGGCTTCAGACGTTTTTTAAACTCGCCGGCATGTTATCCTATGTGTCCATGCACACATAGGCTTTTATCAGCTTTTTTTGGCAGGAGCATTTTCTGACTAAAAACAAAAAAACAAAACAATATTTAAGAGGAGTTTTTTAACTGTAAAATGCTCTAACTCTGATAAAAGCTGAAAACCGCTGAAAAACATGGCTCTTCTGCATTTATCAGCATGTTCGAGCCATAAGCTTTTGTGGGAGTAGAGTTTTGCTAAAAACAAGTCAAAAAGCATAACAGCTGAAAAACGCTACTGCAGAAACCCTGCAAATCTCATTCTACAGCTGCAGCTTTCTACAGCTAATGCTGCTGGCATTTTTAATAACATCCAGTGTGCATGAGGCCTTAGTGAATATCATAGATAAGGCTCTAAGCATAGACATGAGTTTCAGGCTTAGTTAGGTGATTCAATTAGGTGCATTATTTTGAGTTATAATTTAAGGGAGCATTCAGGATGTTGAAGCAGATGGTTCCGTTGTCAAATAAATTTTGTTTGCAAGAGATGTGCTCTAGCAAAAGAATATTTATACGTAGCGTGCTCATTGGGGATTTGTATGATTTTTGTGTAGTTGGGTGTTGTCGGGAGTTTCCAGTTACGAGAATTTATTTTTTAACAGTTACATTGTCTTGTTGTTGTGCTAATAGCTAACCTAAAAAAAAAAAACTTTTGTATATAATAGCACTAAATTTCCTTTTACCAGTGGGTAATAAATACAGAAAATGCTGAGCTAGCTCCAAAAGGATGGCTTTTAGTTTCACAAATCTTGACAGCGTAATGACTTAAGCCCTGTACACACGATCAAATTTCCGATGGAATCAAATCCGATGGATTTTTCCATCGGAATTCCGATGAAGCTAACTTTCATCAGTCTTGCCTATACACCATCAGACAAATTTCCGACCGTCCCAAACGCCGTGACGTACAACACGTACGACGGCACTATAAATGGAAAGTTCAAATCCAATGGCGCCACCCTTTGGGCTGCTTTTGCTGATTTTGTGTTACCGCGTATTAGTAAAAGTTTGGTGAGAGCCGATTCGCGCTTTTCAGTTCGTTACAGCATGACAAATGTGCTATCTCCATTACGAATGCTAGTTTTACCAGAACGAGCGCTCCCGTCTCCTAATTCAGTCTGAGCATGCGTGGGTTTTTTCTCCGACGGAGTTCCACACAGACGATCGGAATTTTCTATCGTTTTTTTTTTTCCAGCGGAAAAATTTAAAACATGTTCTATTTTTTTTCACCGATGGTGTGTACAGGGCTTAAGTGTTCTTCTGTAAGAAAATCTCTGGTGGTTGTATTTGGCTTGTTTCTTCTATTTGTGTCCATTTCTGGGTTTTGTTTCACCTTCTGCTCACCTACTTCATTCTGTCAATCTGGAGATTTATTTTCCCTTTAAAGGTTGCTTGTGTATCCCATGGAGATTCAATGGATTTCAGCAGTATTCAGCTTACTAAATGGGCACACATTCGCTTTGTTTTGTTTTTTTGTTTTTTTACATGCTCCCTGGACCTCTTGCCTTTTTTTTTTCTTTGTGTCTCGTAACTTTCCAACTTTATATTGCATTTTTACTTCCTGTTTGACCAGCCTTGTGTCCCAACATACTCTCTGCTTCTTGCAAGTATTTGTACTGTTTGTGTTTGTGGGTATTTTGCTTTCTTGCCTTTTTCCTGCTCCCCACACTTATGTTCTTATGCCCACTCTGGTCTGTGTTCTTTGGATTATAGCAACCTCATTTGGAGAGGTCTTCATAAAGCAAGCTATGAAAGCATCTAGGTAAAAGTGGGAAAACCTATCTTTAGAAAGAAAGTGGTCATATAGGCACGAGAGAAAGTCAAATCTATTGACCCCTTCCAGGATCTCTGACTATATGACAAGCCTTTTATCTTGCCCTTATGTCTCTTTTATATTTGTGTTTATCTGATCTATGACTCATTATACTGAGCATTGACTCCTGGCTTCTCTGGCTTCCAACCAAGGCTTTTATTACTGATCTAGATCTCTAGGCATATCTCCCAGTAGGATTCTCTTAACTATTTTCTCACTCCAGACCTTAGGGTCTCAAACTTTCCTTTTTTAAATCAGAAGACTGGAGAGAGCAACCTGTGAGAACCTAGAGCAGCGCCATAAGTCTTAGCAATTTAAAGCAATTTTGAAATAAAAAGTAAATTAGTGATTGATGTACTACTGCCTCCTTGCAGTTTGCCAAATATTATGTCATGGTAAAAGTTTAAGTTCAGTTGGTAAGTTTTTTAACTCTAAATCACAATGAAATGATGGCGTTCCATCACAGTACACAACTTGCTTTATATTGTGCAGTATGTGTTGCATTAAGGCTGCCCATCCTTTTAGAAAGGACTGGCAATATGTAGCAACAGAAGAAAAAAATTGACCAGTGCAGCATAACGCACAGCATGTATTCATGTTTTGGGGTGCCATTCTAACTAAATGTAATTTCAGTGCTGTGCACGGGGTGCTCTACATTGTGGTAACAAGCAGTAAAATGCATTTTTTGTTACAGCAACACACATGAGTGAAGGCAGCCTAAAACAATTGCAGCTTGCAGTTGAAAAATATTGAATATATACATTAGCATGCAAGGATATACAATAATTGATAAAAAAATATAGATTATAGACATGTTCCAAATTAGTTTTTCATAAAATTCTGCATATTTGTTAATTGGAAACATCCAAATTAACAAAAGACCGTTTAACATATTTTTACGAAAAACAAATTTTCTAAAAAGACAAAAATTCGAAAGAACGAAAATCCGAAATTCTAAAATAATAGCAGAAATCCGAAAATTCCAAAGACCGAAAACTCGAAAATAAGAAAAAAAATCCAAAAATCAGAAAGAACAAAAAAAATTATATTATAATTAAACTATTACGTTTATTACCCATTATTCTAGTTTTGTATTATTATCATGTATTAATAATACATATTAATAATAATAAAAACTATAATAATAGATATAAACTATTAAATTATAGCTATTGGAATTTCCTTTCAAATTTGGCTGTTAGTGAACATAATGAATTCTGAATTTTCGAATTATCGAAATAACGAATACCGCTACTATTTGAATGGAACGTAACTAATTCAGATTTCTCAGAATTTACACATTTATTTGAATATAACGATTATCGATCATAACGAATTGTCCAAAAAAAAAAAAACGAATAAAAAAATAAACACATTTTTCAGCAGTGCACATGTCTAATAGATTATACAGGTAGTGCTATGTTATGTCCTCCCATGCTATTTCTTACTATCCATTCAACTGCACTGTTTTTCACAGGAGCAAACAGAAGGGGGAGATAGAGGGGAATGAGACTCATTTGTTCATTGTTTATTCATTGTTTAGCTAATGATGCTTGTAAACATCAGGCTTTTTACAACAAAGGATCTACAGGAAAATACCAGTCTGCTGGCTGGATACAATTTATAATATTCAAGTACAGTACAATATTTCATATTTACCTGGCTAAAATATGTATATATATATGATAAAGATAGTGGAGGAAAGTGGGATTGTAGCTGTGCTGAGAACAGTATACTCAAAATGAACAAATATTCCATGACAAAAGCATAAATTAATGCTATGTTCCAAAGAGTAAAAACAATAGGGAATATAAATTTGGGACCAATAGGCTCAAAATGCAACTTACTCTGCTATGTATGAAAAAGTGTAAAATATGGGGGTGGCAAGAAAAATGTTCTCAAAAGGCAGAGCCAACGGTCCCAGATGATCAAAGAAAGATCTATCAGGACAGGGAAAAGGGGGGAAGAAGGGGGGGGGGCGCTTAGCGCTCAGCAGGACTATATGCTACATGCTGAGCGCTAAGCGCCCCCCCCCCCTTCTTCTCCCCTTTTCCCTTTTTTGTTTTTGAAGCTGGAATGCCCATATACATTACTAACCTGGTTAGAAAAAAATGTCATTACATTTTTTCATCTGCTACTTAATCCCCCGTTCCCTATTGAGGAGCAGGGGTCAGTGTTGGCTTCAGCAGTTTAACATATTTAATATGTACAATTTTTTAATTTCAGCTCTTTACAAAGTTTATTTTGTTCCTTCTCTGTACATTTTCTGACTTCATAGGCGTGTCCACGGTGTGAGCCGGGTGTGCCTGGGCACACCCTAATGTATGTCCCAAGATCTGCTGTATTATGCTGCAAGAGAGTGTATAGCAGCTGCCTGTTTCACATTGAGCAGTCATGGAGGCTTGTACCAGCCGCTCAGTGTGTGAAACTGTAATGTAATGTCACTGCTTGCAGAGACAATCTGTCAGTTCTCAGAGGTGATGTCGGGGGTGGGCGGGACCAAACAGCTACCAAACACAAGCCAACGAAATAGGGGCTGGGCGGGCTGCATCGTGTATGTGGCTCTGCCCCCTTTCTATCAGGTATTAAACACCAGCCAATGAGATAAAGGCTGGGCGGGCTGTTCCGTGTATGTGGCTCCGCCCCCTTTTAAAGCAGCCCAATCATTGGTGTTTGATAGCTGATAGAAAGGTGGCGGAGCCACATTCACGGAGCGGCCCGCCCAGCCCCTATTCCATTGGCTTATGTTTGGTAGCTGTTTGGTCCCGCCCACTCCCGAAATCACTGCTGATTTTAACAGCTTATCTCTCTCTGCAAGCATTTACATTACATAACAGTTTCAAGCACTGAGCGGCTCATACATGCCTTGGTGACTGCTCAGTGTGAAACTCCCCCTGCGCTCTCCTAGGTCAGTGCGTATTGGTGCCATCTATCTAGCTTGAACAGCTATCTAGCTGACAGCTTCACCTGTCAGTGCCAATCAATGCCAACCAATGCCACCTATCAGTGCCAATCAGTGCCACCTGCTAGTGCTAGTGCTCATCTGTGCCACATATCAGTGCTAGTGCCCATCAGTGGCACCTGTCAGTTCCAATCAGTGCCAACCAATGCCACCTGTGAGTGCTAGTGTCCATCTGTACCACCTGCCAGTGCCCATCTATGCTACCTGTCAGTGCCAAGTAGTGCCCATCAGTGCCACATGTCAGTGCCAATCAGTGCCAACCAATGCCACCTATCAGTGCCCATCAGTGCCACCTGTCAGGGCCAATCAATGCCACCTGTCAGTGCCAATCAGTGCAAACCAATGCCACCTATCAGTACCAATCAGTGCTGCCAATCAGTGACAACCAATTCCGCCCATCAGTGCTGCCTATCAGTGCCAATCAGTGCCACCTACCAGTGCCAATCAGTGCTTCCAATCAGTGCCACCTATCAGTGCCCATCAGTGTTTCCTATCCGTGCCAATCAGTGCCCATCAGTGCCACCTATCAGTGTCAACCAATGCCATTAATCAGTGCCAATCAGTGCTGCATATCAGTGCCAACAAATGCCACCTACAGTGCCCATCAGTACTTCCAATCAGTGCTGCCTATCAGTGCCAATCAGTGGCCATCAGTGCTGCCAATCAGTGACAACCAATTCCACCTATCAGTGCCCATCAGTGCTGCCTATCAGTGCCAATCAGTGCCAATCAGTGCTTCCAATTAGTGCCACCTATCAGTGCCCATCAGCTCCGCTTATCAGTGCCCATCAGTGTTTCCTATCAGTGCCAATCAGTGCCCATCAATGCCACCTATCAGTGGCAACAAATGCCATTTATCAGTGCCCATCAGTGCTGCCTATCAGTGCCAACAAATGCCACCTACAGTGCCAATCAGTGCTGCCCATCAGGGCTTCCAATCAGTGCTGCCTATCAGTGGCAATCAGTGGCCATCAGTGCTGCCTATCAGTGCAGATCGTCAGTGCTGCCAATCAGTGCCCATCAGTGTCTATCAGTGCTGCCTATCAATGCCCATCAGTGCCACCTATAAGTGCCCATCAGTGCTGCCAATTAGTGCCCAGTGCTGCCAATCAGTGCCACTAAATGCCGCCAATCAGTGCCACCTATCTGTGCCAATCAGGGCCCATCAGTGCTGCCTTTTTGTGCCGCCCATCAGTGGTGCTAATCAGTGCTGCAAATTAGTTCCAATCCGTGCCACCAAGCAGTTCCCATCAGTGCTCCCAACCAGTGCCGCCTATCAGTGGCCATCAGTGCTGCCAATTAATGCCCATCAGTGCTGCCAATCAGTGCCACTAAATGCTGCCAATCAGTGCCACCTATCTGTGTCAATCAGGGCCCATCAGTGCTGCCTATCAGTCCTGCCCATCAGGGCTGCCTATCAGTGTCAATCAGTACTGCCAATTAGTGCCAATCAGTGCCACCAAGCAGTACCTATCAGTGCCCATCAGTGCTGCCAACCAGTTTCGCCTATCAGTGGCCATCAGTGCTGCCAATCAGTGGCCATCAGTTCTGCCAATCAGTGCCACCTATCAGTGCCAATCAGTGCCCATCAGTGCTCCCAACCAGTGCCGCCTATCAGTGGCCATCAGTCCTGCCTACCAGTGCCCATGAGTACTGCCTATCAGTGCTGCCAATCAGCTCCCATCAGTGCTGCCTGTCAGTGCCCATCAGTGCTTCCTGTCAGTGCCCATCAGTGCACTGAGTGCAGGGAAAGGGAGTTGAAATCTGCAGACAGGCACATTGTCCATGGGGGGGCTGGCCTGGTGGGGCACAACTGAAATCCGTTATTTATTAATGGCACATGCCGATCTTTAGTATAATAGGTAATCACCACACTACTATTTACAATAAACTATTGGAGGTAAATTAAAAAAGTGTCAGTAAAAGGCTTTCTGCTAAGCACTGATATGTGTTCCCACACCACACAAAAAAAAAAGCAGCGCTAACTTACTAATCAATTACTTAACAAATAATGGTGGAACCCTCTAATGAATGGGAATCTCAATAAACTTCAATATTACCACAATACCGGTCTCTGTGATATGTAACGTCACATATAATACACATCATACTAAAAAAAAAGACATAAAAAAATGAAACTTAGCAGGGATGGTGGAAACCCCCTCCTATAGATATTTGCCATACAGATTAACTTCAAGTGCAACGGCTTTTTAGATGGGAGGTTCCCACCATTATAGCACTTTGGGATTTTTATTATATTATTTTTGTTACACTTAATTTTATATGTTTTAGTTACTATTATAATGTGAATTTTTGCACTTAAAGTTCATTTTCCACCACCCTTGCTAAGTCCATGTCGTTATGGAACAGGAAGGGGCCATCCCCAAACTGTTCCCACGAAGTTGGGAGAATGAAGTTTTCCAAATTGTCTTGGTATGCTGACGCCAAGCTCAACCCCTGAAAAACAACCCCACACCATAATCCCCCCTCCACCAAATGATTTGGACCAGTGCACAAAACATGGTCCATAAAGACATGGATGAGCGAGTTTGGGGTGGAAGAACTTGACTGGCCTGCACATTAAAGTGGAGACTGTGAGCCAGGCCTTCTCATCCAACATCAGTGCCTGACCTCACAAATTAACTTGTGGAAGAATGGTCAAAAATTCCCATAGACACACTCCTAAACCTTGTGGACAGCCTTCCCAGAAGAGTTGAAGCTGTTATAGCTGCAAAGCGTGGGCCAACTCAATATTGAACCCTACGGACTAAGACTTGGACATCAGTTCATGTGTATAGGCAGGCGTCCCAATACTTCTGGTAATTCAGTGTAAATATATATATATATATACACATGTGTGTTTGAGCTTTGGGGTGCACACCCTAATGCAATAGGCTGCGCACGCCTATGGCTGACTTACTATCCATTTTTGATTTTTTCAGTGCTTTGTGTCATGATAGATCTGTCTTTGATCATCTGGGACCATTGGCTCTGCCTTTTGAGAACATTTTTCTGGCCGCTCCCATATTTTACACTTTTTCTTACCTAGCAGAGTAAGTTGCTTTTTGAGCCTATTGACCCCGAATTTATATTCCCTTTTGTTTTTACTCTTTGGAACAAAGCATTCATTTATGCTTTTTTGTCCCCTATAGCTGGGTCTTTCCTGTATCCCCTGTGACCGAACACGGCTCTCTCCCCCCACTCGACCCTATACTTGGATAGGTCAATACACACTCCATGTGGGGCTCCACATGTGACTTCCCTCTGACTTTGTGCACTGGTGCGAAGTCATGTTGGAACAGGAAGGTGCTATCCCCAAACTGTTCCCACAAAGTTGGGAGCATGAAATTGTCCAAAATGTCTTGGTATGCAGACACCTTAAGAGTTCCCTTCACTGGAACTAAGGGGCCAAGCCCAAGCCATGAAAAACAACCCCACACCATAATCCCCCCTCCACCAAATGTTGTCTTCAAAAAGTGGCCCTCACCTAAAGACCAAGAATTCTGTTGTACTTCATATACCTATGTAGCACCCTCTGGTTTTTGTAGAGTAAGCTGTAGTGTAGGTAAATTTAGCTTGGCTGAGAGCCAGGCCTGAGTTAAATCTGGGTCAGAGCTGAGTGACTCAGGGAGGCTGGATGACTCAGCAAGCAACATCTCTGGTGAATCCCCCTGCTCTCTGGAACCTTAAAGAAGCTTCCAGAAGTAGAGGGTGGAGTCTAGGAGGAGCTGCTTGGAGTATTGATGAGGGCCCCAGCCAGTCCCCAGCAAAATGGTCTGGCAGGGGATAGGCCACCTCATAAATACTCATGGATCCTACCAGCAGGGGGCAGTAGCGTGGATGATGGAGTGCTGAGGAGACTGTCTGGGGCCCTAGATGGCCCCCCTAGTCTGGGGGGGTGACCTCGGGCCTGGGGCTCGAGTGCTGTAGGGACCCTCTACAGCACACAGTGGAATCCTTCCTGGAGATACGGAAGCAGGCCAGAACATCCAGGAGTTCTCCTGAGAAGTCAGCCAGTGGGCTGGTGAGTGATCAGTCTGGGAGGACTGAGGAGAGAGAGTGTCAGTCTGGGTGGACGGTGGAAAAGTAGCCAGGAGGGCTAGTGAAAGGGGCAGCTGCAGCCGGGCGGGCTGGCAGTGCCTGAAGAGGTGGTGCTGGGATCAGTAGCCACTAGGGATGAGCCCGATGTTCGAGTCGAATGTAAGTGATCGCCTGTTTGCCAAATAGTTCGCTGCAAATTCGAAAGCCGCGGAACACCCTTTAAAAATCTATGGGAGAAATACCATTTCACATAAAAAAGTGCCAAAAATGGTAAAAAAACACACAGACACAGCTTGTGACAAGTCCTTTATTAAAAAAGAAAAAAAAATCCAGCGATGTAATCCTTCTTCGACCTGGGATACAGAAAAACACGCCGCCCCGATCCGATTCCGCCTCCATGGGAGGCGCCCACCGAATGACACTAGACCTGCCGTGACAGCTCTTAAATAGCTGAGGGCGGGGCAACCTGACCCTGCCCCCCTCTGACACAACGGGGAAACGTTGCGGGGTTACCCAGTGACTTGTACAGGTGACCCCGCTCCCTCTGATGCCATAGGGTTTCCCGTGGCGTCAGAGGGGGGCAGGGTCACCCGTGACACCACGGGGAAACCGTCAGAAACCCCCGTTGTGTCAGAGGGAGGCGGGGTCACTCACACACATCACGGCTGGGACCGCCCTCAGCTATTTAAGAGCTGTCACAGCGGGTCTAGCGTCATTTGGTGGGCGCCTCCCATGGAGGCGGAATCGGATCGGGGCGGCGTGTTTTTCTGTATCCCGGTTCGAAGAAGGATTACATCGCTGGATTTTTTTTTCTTTTTTAATAAAGAAATGTCCCAAGCTGTGTCTGTGTGTTTTTTTTACAATTTTTGTCATTTTTTTGTGAAATGGTAGGGGTTTCCCCCGTTACCATTTCCCATAGTGAGGGGCGAGGATCTGGGGTACCCTTTGTTAAAGGGGGCTTCCAGATTCCGATAAACCCCCCCCCCCGCAGACCCCCACAACCACCGGGCAAGGGTTGTGTGGATGAGGCCCTTGTCCCCATCAACATGGGAAAAATCCACCCCATGTTGAGGGCATGTGGCCTGGGACGATTCAGGAGGGGGGGGCGCTCTCTCGTCCCTGCCAGGTTGCGTGCTTGGATAGGGGGAACCCCAAGCCATTTTTCTTATTTTGGCACGGGGTTCCCCCTTAAAATCCATACCAGACCTGAAGGGCCTGGTATGGAATTTGGGAGGACCCCACACATTTTTTTTTTTAATTTTGGTTTCATTTTGAATTTTAGTTTTAGTTTCAATGACTTTTATCTGTATTGCCAGAACCTGACAATTCATTATAGCCGTGAGTAGTTTTAAATGACTTTTTTTCCTTTAGAAATTTAATTTTGTGCAGGGACTGTTCTAAACACGGGAAAAATGCACCACTTTACAGGCATACTATAGACACCCCCCAGGTACGAAATTTAAAGGAATATTTCACTTTTATTGTTTCACTTTAAGCATTATTAAAATCACTGCTCCTGAAAAAACTTCAATTTTTAAAACTTGTTTTTGCATTGATACATGTCCCCTGGGGCAGGACCCAGGCCCCCAAACACTTTTTATGACAATATCTTGTAAATTAACCTTTAAAATTAGCACTTTTGATTTTTCACGTTCGTGTCCCATAGACTTTAACGGTGTTCGCGTGTTCAAACAAATTTTTTGCCTGTTCGCATGTTCTGCTGCGAACCGAACCGGGGGGGGGGGGTTCAGCTCATCCCTAGTAGCCACAGGAGTGATTAAACTGGACAAACTGAGTGCTTTTGTCCGATCCACAAACAGTGTGCCAGCTGGAGTTCTGCAAGCAAGTGTGCTGGAGGAAGTGCGGAGTGTATATGGACTGTGTAAAGGAAAAATTGTCCCTGAAGTTGTTTAAAGTCAGATGGGCATCCCATAATTCTCCCAATCCCTAAGCAAGTTATATCCCTCAATAATAAAAAAAAAAAAAAAAACAACATAAACAAAGTACTGGACTGTTTCTGATTTTTTTACTTGAAGTAAATGTGAACATTTGGTGTGTCTGGCCGTGCAGGTTGGGGGATCCCAGTTCATCTGTGGCTCCTTAGGGGGTGCACTACACCTATAATGTTGTTTCTCAGGCTGTTCTATAAATGTCTTACTGTTGGAAACCCAATACTCAAAGAATCCATCCACAGTCATCAGCAGATGGACTAAGATGCAGATTCTCCATATGTCATATGCCATCTGTATAGGATCCCATAGTATATATAACAATTCCAACCGAGTAGCATAGTTGGCCTTTTATCACATATATCATATTTGATCATTATATTTTAAAGTTGTGATATTGATGTAGAAACATTGAAGATTATATTATTGTGATCTTGATATGCTGTACACTGCATGAGGCCCTACATTTTTGTTTTTACATTTAACTTTTAGTTGTTTCAAATATTCTTTAACATAAAAGTTAGAAGTGTTATATTAATATTAAATATATGGGATTACTTGAAGTGTATGTATGTATACTCCCACACAAGAGGTGTCTGGTAATTTGGAGACAATATAATTTTTTTTTCGTTTGTAATATTGTGGCGTTGAGAACATCTTTGTACTTGGAAAGTCCAGTCAATACAGCCCTTACAAGAATCATGCAATGTAATGTGATGGCAATTAGATACAAATCTGACCAGTGAATGTGACAACAGCATTCCGTGCCAGCTGATCAGTAACAACAGATTCTTTCATTTTCACTAATTAAGCCTTTGGGGATTTTGGGAATGTAACCAAAGTATCTTAAACAGCGTCCCTGCTATAGGTGTAAATTACCAACATTTAGATTGTTGTTATACACTTTGGCTTAACTTTTAAATAGCCTTTTCAATAAACATATAAATTATATTAGCATTAGTGTAAATGTACCAGGGGGTTACATTAAAGCATTTTGTTTCTAGAGTAAAAGACTAATATATATGCCTTCCCTGTGCGGACACTGAAAACAGACTCCATGAAAGCTTGCGTAATGGGTTATAATGCGTTACAGTAAAAGGGTACTTGCTGAAATGTGTGTACCAGGGAGGGTCATGCAAACAGTGATAAAGTTAATCCCGCACAAGACCAAATTAAATTGCATAGTCTGTTTAAAGGGCCACCTAAAGTAAAACACAACGTGTTTTACATAAAAGCCAGCAACTCCAAGCACGATGCAGTAAATGACTGAGGCCTCGTACACACGACCGATTTTCTCGGCAAGAACCAGCAAGAAACTTGCTGGCAGAGAGGTCTTGCCGAGTAAATCGGTCGTGTGTACGCTGCTAGCGTGTTTCTCGTCGAGAAAACCGACAAGAAACCTCGACGAGAAAATAGAGAACCTGCTCTCTATTTTCTCGTCGAGATTCTCCTCGGCGTGTTTCTCGACGAGAAAAGTGAGTGTGTGTACACTTACCTGTCCGCCCGGAAGCCCGCGTATGTTCGAAATGAATTTGACGCATGCGCGGTAGCTTCCTAGGCATACGTAGGGTGTACCAAGATGGCGGCGACGGCATCGAATGTGACGAGCGCATGCTCGACGTAGTCGATGACGTCACCGCGTACACTCCTTTCAAAGAACCGCGGGTTCTTTGAAACGAGCGTGTGTACACTCGGCCGGGACAAGTTTCTTGTCCAAGAATCTCGTCGAAAAAAACAACATGTTTTTCTCAACGAGAATCTCGGCCGTGTGTACGAGGCCTGAGTCTTAAAACATTGCATCCTTGCTTAAAAAAAAAAAGTTATTTAACCCTTTCCTGTCTGCAGTCTATAGATTAACTCTTCTCAGCACATTGCACAGTGCCAAGGGAATGTTAATCTATGCTAGAACCATGCATAGCTAAGACCACCCTGTTGTTCTCGATCACACTGACAGCTCTTGGTCACAACTAATGATAGGGAACCAATCAGTGTGGTTCCCAAGGCTTTGTTCGTAAGTCGGTGTCATCGACAGTGACAGCTGCAAATGTAATTCTTTCTCTCTGCACTAATTTTTCTAAGTGAAAGAAATGCTTTTCCTAATTAAAATAGTACAGTTTTATTATTATTATTTTTATTATTATTATTAATAGTAATAATAATAATAATGATAACAATAGTAAAAATATAAATACTAATAAAAAGTTCAAGTTTTACATTTTGTGTCAGCCTATAATAATTAAGCTGAACAAGACATTTGTGAACATATTGTACCAAATAAAAGATTTATATGTCTTTAAAAAACTAATTTAGGTAGAGATTAGTAACAAACTATTTAAGACAAGTTAAAGTGATATTAAAGGTTCAGTTTTTTGTTTTTTTTAAATAACAAACATGTCATACTTACCTCCACTGTGCAGCTCGTTTTGCACAGAGTGGTCCCGATCATCTTGTTCTGGGGTCCCATGGCGGATCTCACGGCTCCTCCCCGCAATAGATAACCCCCTCTGGGAAGCTCTATCCTGAGGGGGTTACCTTTCGAGCGCACTCCTGTGACATGCACTCAGCGTCCATAGTCACCGAGTGCGTGACTCGCCCTGCCCCCGGCGCCCACGTCATTGGATTTGATTGACAGTAGCGGGAGTCAATGGCTGCTATCAATCTGTCCAATGAAGAGCCAAGAAGCCATGGGGAAAGCGACGCGGGATCTTGCCCACGGAAATTCAGGGCTCAGGTAAGTAAAACGAGGGGGCTGGGGGGCGGACACAGCAAGAAGTTTTTTCACCTTAATGCATAGGATACATTAAGGTGATAAAACACAAAGGTTTACAACCCCTTTAAGTACCACATTCTGACACTGTTAAGTTTGGTCTAGGCATGAAGACATTTGGTCACAAAGGGGGTTACATTAAGGTGTAGGGTTTCTGGGTGAAGCTACAGCATTCTGTCACATAGCTCTGTGTTATACATACTGTACACCTCATATACTAATGTTTGTGCCATAGGTGAATTTTAACCCCTTAGAGCTGGCGCTTGCTAGCCCTTTAAGGGGTTTAGAATGCCGGGAGGCGGGGTGAGGCTTATCATCATGTGATCTCCATGATTGGCTGT
Source organism: Rana muscosa (assembly GCA_029206835.1). NCBI lineage: Eukaryota > Metazoa > Chordata > Amphibia > Anura > Ranidae > Rana > Rana muscosa. The sequence goes on along the minus strand of CM055116.1, from coordinate 1,158,471,615 downwards.
CACAGCGGTCACCTGATCGGAAAGCTCCCGATCACAAGAAGCAAACAGAAGCTTTCCATTAGCCGCCAGTCACTGTGCCCAGAGCACACAGGGCGCTTAGGGCACGTTGGCACAATTTCATCATTAGGTTAAACGGGTGTCCACTTTACCACCTGGTGGTTCCTCAGTGTTCTTTCTACTCTTAATCTAAATATCAGAGTAAGTCAAATAGATTACATGTAGTCTATGAGGATTTCTATATGTAATTTAACTTTCATAACCCTAAATCATTCAGTCATTCTGTCCAGAGGCCTGCTGAACCTGTGGATTAGGAACAGTTTGCAGCTATCCCATGAGCTACCCAATCTAGGTTTGCAAACCAGTCAGTTTGGTGAATTGTACATTTTTACTTTTACCTAAATATATTTATGCAGATATGTCTGGTCTGTGTAGAACCATGAGTTCATGAATAGTAATTGTCTGAATTCCTAAATTGTGTGATTTTCTGCAGATTAGACAGAAATGCGTGCAAACATTTAAATGAATGAAATATTTGTGATATGCAAATTCTCCTAATTCATTCAATACTATTAAACCATGCAATAGCCCAACTGGCTTCTTCCCACTACATTGTCTTTTGTGTGTATGTTTGTATGTGTGCTCTCCTTCTCTGGCATATCTGTGGGTATGACATAATAGGAAAATTAGATTGTTTACTACTTTACAGCTGATTGGATGTATGAAATGTACTCTGAAGAGCACTGTGGAATATGCTGATGTTGTATAAATGAACAAATTAAATTACTTCCTGGCGAATAATGCAATTATAGAGTTTTGTAAAATGTTATAAAACTGCAACTCTATTTAAAGAAAATGTTTTATTCCTTTCTTTAAAATTGTTAGGAGAGGGGATTCCCAGGACATGAAATGGGGGAAAATCTCTTTAACCACTTAAGCCCCGAACATTTGGCTGGCCAAAGACCAGGCCACTTTTTGCGATTCAGCACAGCGTCGCTTTTACTGACAATTGCGTCCTTTTTTCCCCACAAATAGAGCTTTCTTTTGGTGGTATTTGGAAAAAAATCTATATTAACTTTTTGCTCCAATAACTCTCCCCCAAAAATATTTAAAAAAAAAACATTTTTTCCTCAGTTTAGGCCGATACGTATTCTTCTACATATTTTTGGTAAAAAAAATTTGCAAAAAGCGTTTATTGATTGGTTTGCGCAAAAGTTATAGCGTCTACAAAATAGGGGATAGTTTTATGGCATTTTTTTTTTTTAAATCCAAACCTTTTTATTATTCGGTTACTCAATTGATACATGTTCTTAGTGCATTTAATCTCACATAATAGTATATAGAAAAAAAAAATAAGATATATGTCCATATAATAAAAACCTTATCAATTTACAGTGCAACAATAACATTTTTATTTTTACTTTTGCTTTTACCCCCCCTTCCTCAAAGCTTCTACCCCCACTCACCCAACCCTTTAAATCTAAACAACCTAAATCATTTCTCCTACCCACAAACTCTCTCAGGGCTAGTGCATGGTCATTAACACATTCAGGCTATAATTTCCCACTCTCCCCCCCCCCCTAACAGCCATCCCAATAGATCTCTACAAAAGGAATCTATCCTTTATCAGTTGTAGTGGTGTGAGGTTGGGGTCCCCCAACCATGGTTGCCATATGAGGTTGAATTTGTCTACTGCCTTCCTACGACTATAGGCAAGCCGTTCTCTGAAAAGCAAGATATTTACATAAGTAATACACTGCTTCCCCGTGGGAACCATGGCTGCCATCCAATATCGCGCTATGAGCTTTCTAGCTAAGTACATCAGTCTTGTTATCATATAATACCTTCCTTGTGGGAACTTTTCAGCATCAATCGCCCCAAGCAGGTACACTGTGCAAGATAAATAGTTGTGACAATTTATGGGACGCAGATACAGATACCGCCGGAATGGAATCTAAGGCCATATCCCACTGGTCCCGTCTATATCCCAGATGTCTTCTGCCCATTTACTACAACATCTAAGGGAGGCGTGGTCCTGGACTGAGGATAGTAGTTCTGCATAGATTTTTGATATTAGTCCTCTCCTGGTATCCGCATGGAGGACTTCCATCAGCAGACATGACGATGATACTACTAAAGAGTGTGTCATTTGCTGTGCCTGCAGAGCGTGCCGAAACTGAAGGTATTGATAGAAGCCCCTTGGGGCTAACTGAAATTCCTTACACATCTGTTCATATGTTTTTAACACCTCTCCCTTGTACAGCTGCGAACAACCCAAATCCCCCTCTCTTTCCAGGAAATGAAACCCTCTAAGTCCTGCAGCTCTGGGTATCTAGGGTTATGCCATATCGGGGTAAAGAGCATCTAGGGTTATGCCATATCGTGACTGCGACATTATGGCGGACACATCGGACACTTTTGACACAATTTTGGGACCATTGTTATTTTTACAGTGCTATGAAAATGCACTGATTACTGTAAAAATGACACTGGCAGTGAAGAGGTTAACCTCTAGGGGGCACTGAATGGGTTAGGTGTGTCCTAGGGAGTGATTCTAACTGTTAGGGGGCGTGGCTACGAGTGACATGTCAGTGATCGCTGTTCCCGATGAGAGGGAACAGACGATCAGTGACAAGTCACTAGGAAGAACGGGGAGATGTTGTGTTTACACTGACATCTCCCCGTTCTTCAGCTCCGTGACCTGATCGCGGGACACCGGCGGACATATAGTCCGCGGGTCCCACGGGCACGGTCACGAAACGTCACGAAACGTCACGAAACTCGTGGCAGGGTCGCGAGTGCACCGGCGGCGGCGTGCGTGTGACCACACATATACGTATATATACGCCCATTTGCCCAGCCGTGCCATTCTGTCGACGTATAATGTCTAGGGATGAGCACCCCCCCCCCGTTCGATTCGCACCAGAACCTGTGAACAGACCTAAACTTTGCGCGAACTTTAGAACCCTATTAAATACAATGGACTCGAACGTTCGAAATCAAAAGTGCTAATTATCAAGGCTAATATGCAAGGCATTGTCCTAAAAAGGGCAAAAAAATGCAATGCAAAAAAAAAGTTTTAAAAACTGAAGTTTTTTCAGGAGCAGTGATTTTAATAATGCTTAAAGTGACACAATAAAAGTGAAATATTCCTTTAAATTTCTTACCTGGGGGGGGGGGGTGTATAGTATGCCTGCAAAGCAGCACTTGTTTCCCGTGCTTAGAACTGTCCCTGCACAAAGTGTAATTCCTGAAGGAAAAAAAGGCATTTAAAAGCACTCGCGGCTATAATGAAAAAAATGCGTGGGGGTCCCCCCAAATTCCATTACCAGGCCCTTCAGGTCTGGTATGGATATTAAGGGGAACCCTGCATCAAATTTAAAAATTTTTACGTGGGGTTCCCCCCAAATATCCATACCAGACCCTTCAGGTCTGGTATGGATTTTAAGGGGAACTCCACGGCAAATAAAAAAAAAATGGCGTGGAGTTCCCCCCAAAAATCCATACCAGACCCTTTATCTGAGCATGCAACCTGGCAGGCCGCAGGAAAAGAGGGGGGCCGAGAGAGCACCCTCCCCTTCTGAACCATACCAGGCCACATGCCCTCAACATGGGGAAGATGCTTTGGCGGTCTGTGACCCCTCAAAGCACCATGTCCCCATGTTGATGGGGACAAGGGCCTCATCCCTACAACCCTTGCCAGGTGGTTGTTGGGGTCTGCAGGCGGGGGCTTATCGGAATCTGAAAGACCCCTTTAACAAAGGGGACCCCCAGATCCCGCCCCCCTATGTGAATTGGTAAGGGGTACATTGTACCCCTACCATTTCACAAAGAAAGTGTAAAAAATTGTAAAAAAAACACACAGACACAGTTGGTAAAGTCCTTTATTAAAAATAAAAAAATAAAAAATAAAAAACCCATTCCAGCGATGTAATCCAGTGTCCCGTGGTGATCCGATGTCCAGCGTTGCAGTCTCCACTCCACACGAAACGTCATTGGCTGAGCGGACCTGATGGGGAACTTCCTCTGCAGTGTAATAAATGAATAGACCCCGCCCCTTCTCCCGTTCCCCATCAGGTCCGCTCAGCTAATGACGTAGGGGGCGGGGTCACCTTTACTGGATGTAAGGCTGAGTGGACCTGATGTGGAACGTGAGAAGGGGGGTCTATTCATTTATTACACTGTGGAGGAAGTTCCCCATCAGGTCCACTCAGCCAATAACGTAGGCGGGGTCTGACATACGAGGGGGCGGGGTCACCCGTCAGATCATAGGGGTAAGCCCCAGCTTTCCCTGCTTGCCGGGGAATAGCCAATGATGTAAATAACCAATTTTAAAAACAAATGGCGTGGAGTTCCCCATAAAATCCTTACCAGACCCTTCAGGTCTGGTATGGATATTTGGGGGAACCCCACGTCATTTTTTTTTTATTTGACGCAGGGTTCCCCTTAATATCCATACTATACCTGAAGGGCCTGGTAATTGAATTTGGGGGGACCCCCACGCATTTATTTTTTATCAATGACTTTTCTCTGTATTGCCGGGAGCCGACAATTCATTATAACAGCGAGTGCTTTTAAATGACTTTTTTTCCTTCAGAAATTACACTTTGTGCAGGGACTGTTCTAAGCAAGGGAAACAAGCGCTGCTTTAAAGGCATACTATACACACCAACCCCCCCCCCCAGGTATGAAATTTAAAGGAATATTTCACTTTTATTGTTTCACTTTAAGCATTATTAAAATCACTGCTCCCGAAAAAACATCAGTTTTTAAAACTTTTTTTTGCATTGATACATGTCCCCTGGGGCAGGACCCGGGTCCCCAACACTTTTTATGACAATAACTTGCATATAAGCCTTTAAAATTAGCACTTTAGATTTCTCCCACTTTTACAGGGTGTTCCGCGGCTTTTCAAATTTGCCGCAAACACCCCAAATTGTTCGCTGTTTGGCGAACAGGCAATGTTCGAGTCGAACATGAGTTCGACTCGAACTCGAAGCTCATCCCTAATAATGACGTGCGGCAGTCCTTAAGCGGTTAATAAGGACCACAGACAGCAATTAAACCTAACAGAGGTACTGACTCTTCTACTCTCTATCCAAAAATATAAGTTCAATTTTTAATCACTGTAATTATATGCTTGTGAATGGGTAAAACTCTTAAGCCTCGTACACACAGGCCGACTGCCGGCCGCCCTCGTTTGGCCATCTCCTGTCAGACATGCATGCTGGAAAACCACTGGATGAGAGCGCTGACCAGAGTGTTCTGGAGGGGGTACGTCCCCCTATCAGAACACAAAAGCTCAGCAGAGGAGATCGCTGTACTAATGTCGGATCTGACAGTTTTTTTGTGTGCAACCTTCGGGGTCGAATGGCAAAAATATAGTGTGTACCAGGCTTTAGGCTTTGCAAGAATCTCTGGTGCACAAATTGTATTTATTTATTGATGTATTTTTTTTATTTATTGTCAAGCCAAAAACTTTTTTCTAGTTTTGCATAGAGTTAGGAGAGATTTAAACTCATTTGGTTTGTTACTGCAATCTGGTTCTCCATTAGAGAGATTTCCCCTCACTTCCAGTCTTATAATTATAGCAAGTCAGTCCAATGCATAGAGCTTATAATTACAATGGTAAGGCTCCTCCCATAAAGGCAGGGTACCCCTAAATGGGAGGTGTAGGAAATATGTAAAATGTCTAAGAAGAGCACAAGACCAATGGAGAAAGAGCCCAAAATAATGTTTACATTCATTAATTTTAAGGTGATGTTAAATAGTCTATGCATTTTGGTGGCTCTGGGACACCTCCTTCATCATAAAATTATTTCAAAATATAAAAGGCGCCAACCCTATGTAAATGAGTGTGACAGCTGTCAGTTTAAGTGTGAATCACACTAATAAATTAAACAAAAAATATATATCAAACAAAAAATACATTAAACAATATTTTGCTGCTTCAGTTAGCAAGTGATCAAGTGCATCTAATAATCAGCCTGCCTAAGAGGTTTTTATTTCCTCACTGTATTGTTTTCATTTCATTTTATGTTGACAGTTTTTTCAAGCATTTGATGTTTTTTAATAGCAACCCAAACTTTCATCTTGAATTTATGCAGAATTCAAGCCCTGATGAAGGGGGAATGCCAGAGCCTACAAAATGTGTTGGCTGTTCAACACCGCCTCAGCAGGACTTAAAAGGATTGTAAAGTCTCCAGGTTTTTCACCTTAACCACTTAAGGACCGCCTCACGCCGATATACGTTGGCAGAATGGCACGGCTGGGCACAAACACGTACAGGTACGTCCTCTTTAAGAAGCCCAGCCGTGGGTCGCACGCGCGCCGCCGGCGTGAGCGCCATGACCGCGCCTGCGGGATCCACAGACCCGATCCCCGCCGGTGTCCCGCGATCGGGTCACAGAGCTGAAGAACAGGGAGAGGTAAGTGTAAACAAACCTCTCCCCGTGCTTCCTAGTGTGAGTGCCACTGATCGTCTATTCCCTGTCATAGGGAACGACGATCAATGATGTCACACGTCAAGCCAAGCCCCCACACAGTAGTAATGACTCCCTAGGAAACACTTAACCCCTTCAGCGCCCCCTACAGGTTAACCCCTTCACTGCCAGTGTCATTTTCACAGTAATCAGTGCATTTTTATAGCACTGATCGCTGTAAAAATGACAATGGTCCCAAAATGGTGTCAAAAGTGTCCGATGTGCCCGCCATAATGTCGCAGTCACATTAAAAATCGCTGATCGCCGCCATTACTAGTAAAAAAAAATATTAATAAAAATGCCATAAAACTATCCCCTATTTTGTAGACTCTATAACTTTTGCGCAAACCAATCGATAATCACTTATTGCGATTTTTTTATCAAAAATATGTAGAAGAATACGTATCAACCTAAACTGAGGAAAAAAAAAATTATATATATTTTTGGGGGATATTTATTATAGCAAAAAGAAAAAAATATAGATTTTTTTTCAAAATTGCCGCTCTATTTTTATTTATAGCGCAAAAAATTAAAACCGCAGAGGTGATCAAATACCACCAAAAGAAATCTCTATTTGTGGGAAACAAAAGGACGTCAATTTTGTTTGGGAGCCACGTCGCACGACCACGCAATTGTCAGTTAAAGCGACACAGTGCTGAATCGCAAAAAGGGGCCTGGTCCTTTAGCTACAAAATGGTCCGGGGCTTAAGTGGTTAATGCATTAAGGTGAAAAACCTTCTGTGCTGCAGCTGCCCCCAGAGTCCCCCTTTTTCTTACTTGAGTCCATCCATTACAGCGATGTGCATGAGCCCAGTGACTCAAGCTACTGTCTCGGGTCCTCATTGGATAGATTGATAGCAGCAGAAGCCATTGGCTTCCGCTGCTGTCTATTGAATCCAGTGACATGGGAGCCGGGAGCGGGGCTGAGTCCTGCTGTCTGTGTCAATAGACGCAGCAGCGGGACTCGTAAGTGCGCCCGCACGGGTGCCCCCAGGGAAAGCAGCTCTCTCCGTGGGGGCACCCGATGAAGAGGAGGAGCCAGGAGCACCACCGGGGCACCCCAGAAGAGGAGGATCAGGGCTGCTCTGTCCAAAATCCTTGCACAGAACAGGTAAGTATAACACGGTTGAAAAAAAAAGTATATGTGAACCCTTACCTTGTAAAATAACCCATTCAGTTTAAAAAAAAAAAAAAAAACATTATAAAAACCTTTTTTTTCTTATGCATAGGGGGCTTAGAGAGCTGGGGGGGGACTGCAGGGTGGTGTGTCAGCAGGAGGCAGAGAAGCAGCAGTACACTGAAAGGGGGACTGGCAGAATCACAAGGTATTTTACACAAAAGAAGCAATGAAGAGAGAAGAAAACAGGATACATTTTAACACAAGTACATGGTACAACAGACACATATTAGGAATACGAAATGTTGGGGTAACATACTCTTTAACATGAAAGGCTCTTTCACCATTGGTTTGGCACTCTTTCAATTGTTTTACTTAACCCCTTGCCACCAAATGTAAACATATATGTGGCCTCACTGAAGTGGGTTTTCTTCCGTGAGGCCACATATATGTGTACCTGTGTTTGTGCTTGGAGTCCGTCACACAGCGCTCCCCCAGCACTGAGAGCCCCGGGTCTCATACTAATGATCAGGGACTGGGACTCTAGTTGGCAGAGGATACAAATGTAAACAACCACAAGTGTGTTTTTTTTTTTTACATGTTAAAAAATAAAGAAAATGTAGCTAGATCAAGGTCGGTATTAGGGTTAGTGCTAGGGTCAAGAAAAAGGTCAAAGGTCAAGGTGAGGATCAAAGATTAGCATATTTTGGGCGTTTTTTTTAAAGTATTTTTTAAACAATTAGTGCCAGTTAGTGTCAGTGTGTTTTAGGTAGGATAAAAAAAGCAAAATGCGTACTATTGTGTCTGGCCTGTACTACGGGTATAAACAACAACTAACATACACATGTGTGGTATTGCTGTGATTGCCAGAAGCAAGAGAATTTACTTTGGGTTGTTTTTTGGAGTTAGGTTATGGTAATAGCAAGATATAAAAAGCTAATTTTGGGCCAGTTTTTCTTTATTTTGATAATAATAAAAGAAAATCAGGAGATATCCATTACCATTTACCACCAAACGAAAGCCCAAAATTTCATGAAAAAAACAAGGTTTAAGTCACCCAGATGCACAAATTAGTAGCAATGATATGTACAGCTTTACTGACACATGTCAAAGTTGCAAAAGTGTGTCCAAGCATTAAGATTTTTTTTACCCTCCGTCAAAAAAGGGTTAAGAAATAAAAAAAAAAAACCTGATTGGGATTCTAGCCTTCTCATATTTTTTTCTTTGCCTTTCTCTATTTTAGTAAGTCAGCATTTTTATTTATGTCTGTGTTGCTATTTGAGAATTCCCTTTACTTCCTGTCTGGTGAATTATTGTCAGCAGGACAGAAAGAAAGAATAAATATCTCTAACAGTAGTAAAAACCTTACACAGATTCTAACTGTTCCGAAACTTAGCAAAAAAAAAATAAAAAAATCTTTGATTGGACATACACTTAAAAAAATATATACCATACCAATGCTGATTGCTGTGCCAGCCGGTAACAAAACAGCAAGTGGGCCAGAAGAAAGTAAGTAAAATTAAAATGACATTGTCCTATTCAATTCGTAAAGATGAAAAGCGATAAAAATAAAAAATAAATAATTCCATTTTTAATTCTGTACCAGGTACAAACTGATGTTGTAACAAAAGAAACAATTACAGCTATTTCTAGGAGCTAGACAATATCCTTCATATAATTAGCATTCTTTCTGTGCCGTCAGATGATGATTGCTACTTGGCAACAGAGTCTCGTCCACTCTTTGGTGGCGGTTGGGCATTTCCTAGTTAAGGCCCTTGTTAAATAGCCAGCGGGATTAACATGGAGTCAGCTTTGTTGGGAGCCGGAGCCAAACAGATTCTTGGAAGTCAAAATACTTCAAGGCAATCACACTGTGCTGAAAATCTCCAGGCTTACTAACCTTGTCACATTTAATTTAACTATTGACATAAATGTAATGCAGCACTGCAGTGCTCTGTGTTTATGAAGCTCGTTTTATTGCTACCTTATAACACTGAGGATTCGAATGGTTTGTGGAGTTTTGTAAAAGTATCTTATAAGCTGTAAATGTGACATAATTGTTCAAGTACATAAAATAAGTCAGATTGCACAGTTGCACAAGAATAATTAAATTTGTTTTAAATGGGTTCAATAGCAGAAACTTAGACATAATAGATTTACTTCTTTCCTAATATTAAATTTAGTCATACAAAGCCAAACATCAAAATGTGGTATTTGTATTCTTACCAAATTAAAGAAGACAGACATTGTGCTTTTTATTTGAGACAATAAATATATGTTTGCTGTAGTTAATGAGACATTTTAATTTGCCATTTTATTTTAATTAGTCCTTCTCTTAAGAACAGTGGGCAATTTCTTTCCTTACCTGTTAGCTCTGATAAAATTGTTTGGTGAGAAGTTAGAAGGTGTATTATTTTCCCATGTACAACCTAATCTGAACGGGAAATTAAACTCTACTTTCTTAGTCATCTTTTGTTTTGTTAAAGTGTATCTACCTAAACCAAATATGTTGTGACTAGGGATGAGCCCAATGTTCGGGTCGAACGTAAGTTCGACTCGCCTGTTCACCGAATAGCAAACATTATACGGTGTTTGCGGCAAATTCAAACACCGTGAAAGTCTATGGGAGATTTACATGAAAAATCAAAAGTGCTCATTTTAAAGGCTTATATGCATGCATGTGCATGGTGTCATAAAAAGTGTTTGGGGACCCGGGTCCTACCCCAGGGGACTTGTATCAATGCAAAAAAAAAAGTTTTAAAAACATCTGTTTTTTCAGGAGCAGTGATTTTAATAATGCTTAAAGTCACACAAAAAAAGTGAAATATTTCTTTAAATTTCGTACCTGGGGGGTGTCTATAGTATGCCTGTAAAGTGGCACATTTTTCCAGTGTTTAGAACAATCCCGCTGCAAAATGACATTTCAAAGGAAAAAAAGTAATTTAAAACTGATCGCGGCTGTAATGAATTGTCGGGTCCCACAATACAGATAAATGTCATTAAAAAAAACGGCATGGATCCTCCCCCCCCAGTCCATTACCAGGCCCTTTGGGTCTGGTATAAATTATAAGGGGAACCCGAACCAAAATGAAAAAAAAATTGCATGGGGGTTCCCCCCAAATTCCATACCAGGCCCTTCAGGTCTGGTATGGATATTAAGGGGAACCCTGCGCCAAACACTTTTTATAACAATAACATGTATATAAGCCTTTAAAATTAGGACTTTTGGTTTTTCATGTTCGTGTCCCATAGACTTTAACGATGTTCCCGTGTTTGAACAAATCTTTTGCCTGTTCGCAAGTTCTGGTGCGAACTGAACCGGGGGTGTTCGGCTCATTCTTAGTTGTTTGGGGTTGATTTACTAAAACTGGAGAGTGCAAAACTTGCAGCTGTGCATGGTAGCCAATCAGCTTCTAACTTCAGTTTGTTCAATTAGGAATTTGATTTTTTTTTTTTCTGACCTGCAAAGTAAAGGCATAATGTGCTAAAATGCATCGCATACTAGCACATTATGGGAAACTTACCTGCAAAAGAAGCCCTTCACCGATACGTTGTCAACGCTGGAGGCCATATCCATCTTCACCCGTCTTTCTTCCAGGTCCGCTAACTCCGGCTGTGTGACTGGGGTCCTCCTTTATAATTCACACCTAATGGTTGCTCAGACAAAGTCACGCATCTCCATATTTTCTGGAGCTGCAAAGTGCTTCAACCTTTATGGCAGAAGGTTGCTACCAGGGTGGCTCAAATCACTGGGATACAACTTACTCTGACTTACCAGATGTGCCTTTTTTTTTTTGCTGAACTGCCTGACGTATCCCCACCAGATCATAAGCTGGCCCATACTCTATTTAGTGCAGTACAAGGGCAATAGCACTACATTGGCAGTCGTTGGCAGTTCCCTGGGACCAATTCCTAAGACAAATGGAAGCTATTCAACCACACGATTATAGACACCATCCATACAGTATCTGTTTTTGATAAAAAATGGGCCTCTTTGTGAGGTTTAAGAACGCTCATTCACAATTCCACAGATAGTCCTACTGCTCTTGTGCTTTCATTCTTTTTTCTTATTTTTTCTTTTTCTGCATTTCTGTTTGTTTTGGTTACCTAATGTGATGGCCACAATGCATTGATAGCCTCTCAGGAGTTTTATATTACCATCACTTGCGTGATTTGTGGCCTATATGTTTGTTCTGTTAGCAACAAGCTGATAATGGATATGTTTCACTCAGATATATGTTGTATCTTGTTACATGTTTTCTTTATACTGCAAATAAAAAAAAATGTTTGTAAACAAAAAAATAATTCACACCTAAAGGGCCTGGTATACATTTTTTTTTTAACTATCCCCAGCTCCTTTGTTTAGATGGTCTGGGATTCCTAGCCATGTACGTGAATGACAACACTGGTTATTAAAGGGGTTGTAAAGGCAGAAGTTTTTTTTATGTTAGTGCATTCTTTGCATTAAGATAAAAAGCCTACTGTGTGCAGCAGCACCCCTAGCCCCCCTAATACTTACCTGAGCCCCATCTCAATCCAGCAATGTTGTAGGATTGTCTTGGCTGCCAGGGACTCCCCTCCTCATTGGCTGGACAGCAGTGTGGCGCCATTGGCTTCCGCTTCTGTCAATCAAAGTCAGTCAGCCAATGAGGAGAGAAAGGGAGCGGGGCCGGGCCACATCTCTGTGTCTGAATGGACACAGGAAGCTGTAGCTCTGCTCGGGTACCCCCATAGTAAGCTGCTTGCTGTGGGGGCACTGAACAGGAGGGAGGGGCCAGGAGCACAGAAGAGGGACTCGAGAAGAGGAGAATCTGGGATGTTATTTGCAAAACCACTGCAACAGAGCACATATGTATAACATTTTGTTATTTTTAAATGAAAAAACAAGACTTTAGTATCACTTTAAGGAATTGGTGGTGCAGGTTATGGCCATGGCAGGGGCACTGGGGATGTGTGTGAGCAATCGGGTTAGCAGTGCAGCCACTCGAATGCTTTCACCTTACAGACAGTAGTAATAATAATACGAATGCAACACAAATCATATTGTATTTGAATGCTATTAAAAATTACTTTTCCTTTTCAATCTGCAGCGCTGTAATGTAATATGCAATGCAATATGGCAACCTAGAAGAATGTGTACAGATCAGTACAGATATAATTTCCTGCTTGTGTGATTGGCTCACTGATTTTTCCCAGAAGTCTGCACTAAGATACAAGTAAAATTTTAGGCATCCCCTGCAACAAAAATTTCATTTTTCGTGAGATACTCCCAATAGGAAATCACGTCTAAAGGGATGCAGACCCTGCAATTTTCCCTATTAGAGCCCTACAGCTGCAGCAGCTGGTTGGCAATTATGAAACCACTCCCATTAGATTCACTTAGAACATGGGCACAGACAAACACACGGGGATTTCTTCTGGAATAACAAAAGGTATCAAAGAATCAGCAACAAAGTTTATTAAAATCCTTGCAATGTACATAGATCACCCAGAGGGGAATGCTTTTTCTCAACAAAAGTGGAGTGACTCTTTAAGTACTTTTAATAAGCTACATTTTTAGTAGGAGAAATACCAGGCAACAAACACTGAATATTAGAGTATATTATTTAAAAAAGACAACAGCAAAATATTGTACTGACCACATCAATTAAAGTGTTACTAAACCCAGGAGCCTGCATTCACTATATCTGGTCTCCCACAGTACACAGAACACGGAAATTATTTTAGTAGATATAAACTGCTAAATACCTTTTCTTATCAGCAGTATATAGCAGTCTTGTGACTATCAGTGTCCGGCCAAGCACTGGTTAAAGTTTGTTTTCATTCTCCTCTGACTGTCCTATGAGGCTGCATGACTCCTGTCTGGACAGTACTGATTAATCACATGCACCTGCCCAAGTAAAAAAACTCTCAGCAATACACACCAAACTGAGCATGTGCAAAGTGCCCCCAAGACTCTGTATTATTAGGAAATGGGTTGGGGACAGTGGAAGAACGGGAAGATCAGAGAACACAGGATAAAACAGCCTTTTTACATAATGTGGATGATTAACCCCTTAGGTTCCACAGTGAGTATAACAAGCATGCTTTACTGCATATGCATATTTACTAGGCTGGAATTTCACAGGAATACAACAATCAGCTTTTAACCCTTTTTACCAAGAAATCAACATTAGTGCATTAGAGTGTATTATTTCACAAAGCATGCAAAATAGTGTATTGACGCTAACAACAGTACTTAAGCAATTTACTACTGTGTATTTTGAAAATGTGAGACAGCTTTTAATTTAAAAACAAATCAACATTAGAGCAATATTCTCACAGAAAAAAAAACAGCAAAATAGTGTACTGACAGTATTTAGGTACATTTACTAGGCTACATTTTCAAAAGCAGAGTCTCCAGGCATCTTTTTATAAAAAAAAAAAAAAAAAAAAAAAATCAACATTAAAGCCTTATTTTTCTAGTCAGTGAGTAGCCAGGTTTATAATCAAGGAATCAAATTAAGAATGAATTATTTCACAGAAAAAAAAGCCAGAAATATTCTACTCCATGAACAGCATGTAAGTGACTTTTATTAGGCTGTAGTTTCACAGGAAGAGAACAGGAAGGTTTTAATCAAGAAATATATTTTGTAATATAATTGTAGTATCCAGCTGAACGAATCCCACAAAAAGTTTTTAAAGTCCCTTTATTCCTTTGGAGTTTTTTTTTTTTGTAGTCTTCGATGGCAGCCCAAAATATAGGATACAGGCAGCAGGCTGGAGATGAAGAACAATGGACACTAGTCTATCTCTATTATTCGGACATACCCCCTGCCCTGTCAAAGTATAGTCCCTCCCCATATGTATGTCCTTGATATAGCAAAATGATTCTTTGTATACAGTACTTTTGGTGATGTTATCTAGGCAGTAGATGTTTTAGAAACTTTCTATCATTTTATCCCCCAAATCCCCTTTTCAATTACAATCCATTTTGAAAGAACAAGCATCGGACAACAAAAACTGAACACTATTTTATGCCAAGGCTCCAAATAAAGTATATATCACCAACCACATCCTCTGACTAATAACAAATAAATGAACATTTTCCACAATACTTTAAATGACCTGGAACCCATCCCTATTTACTGTTCAAGAATTACAACTTTCCCAAAACTATGTAAAAAGGCTACCATGGTTTCTTGAGCTACTTATATGTTTTTGTGCCTGTGTCATTCAGCACAGCTTTCCCTAGAACATTCTAGAACATTGCTTGTAAAAGCTCAATTAAATATTCTATAGGCCTTTAGCTTCCGCAGGTATTTCTGTAAGATTCATATGGAAGGTCTTGAAAAGAAAATTATGTAATTGATTTTCCTAGCCTGCCATCTGTTTTAGACCAGCAGTGAGAAACACAAAGGGTAAGAAATGGAGATTGTCTGTCCTCAAGATCTCATCTATCATGTAGTTTAATTTCAATACCTGCTGTTCCAATAAAAGAGAATGTTACCTTCAAAACAATGTTCCAAACTACAGGGAGGCGAAGAGAGGGAATGAGCTTGTTGGAGAACAGTACAACTATTTCTCTTTACTGTCCCTTACTACAACTTTCTCTTTAATGTGCAAAGCATTAATTCACTTAATCAAAAAATGAGACCCAAGTAAAGGTACTGTAAACCCAATAGTTTTCACCATTGTGCCATCAATAGGGGTAAAAAATAAATAAAAATACAGCACCAAACAAAAATATAAGGGTGTAGACAAGTCTTAAAAAAACTAACTAAAAAAAAAAGGACTATGATTTGACTACTATTTATTTACTCTCCTATTTGCATATTTCATTATGAACAGTAGTCTACTTTGTTGTGGTGACCTATAGTAGATCTTGGTTTTAATAACATGGCTCCACCCTTACGTCTCCTAGCATTTTTTATTGGAAGAATGGGCCTCCTGTAGAATTTTTATGTTCTACACCAGGCATATGCAATTAGCAGACCTCCAGCTGTTGCCAAACTACAAGTCCCATCATGCCTCTGCCTCTGGGTGTCATGCTGGATGCTGTCAGAGTCTCACTATGCCTCATGGGACTTGTAGTTTGGCAACAGCTGGAGGTCCGCTAATTGCATATCCCTGTTCTACACCATCGTTGTACTTGCCCCAAGTCTAAAAAAAAAAAAGAAAAAAGAAAATGTGTTTTTATTTACGGCACACATGAACAGTATCTCACAAAAGTAAGTACACCCCTCACATTGTTGTAAATATTTTATTATATCTTTTCATGCGACAACACTAAAGAAATAACACTTTGCTACAATGTAAAGTAGTGAGTGTACAGCTTGTATAACAGTGTACATTTGCTGTCCCCTCAAATTAACTCAACATACAGCCATTAATATCTAAACCGCTGGCAACCAAAGTGAGTACACCCCTAAGTGAAAATGTAAAAATTTGGCCCAAAGTGTCAATATTATGTGTGGCCCCCATTATTTTCCAGCACTGCCTTAACCCTCTTGGGCATGGAGTTCACCAGAGCTTCACAGGTTGCCACTGGAGTCCTCTTCCACTCCTCCATGACAACATCAGGGAGCTGGTGGATGTTAGAAACCTTACGCTCCTCCACCTTACGCTTGAGGATGCCTCACAGATGCTCAATAGGGTTTAGGTTTGGAGACATGCTTGGCCATTCCATCACCTTTACCCTCAGCTTATTTTGAAAGGCAGTGGTCATCTTGGAGTTGTGTTTGGGGTTGTTATAATGTTGGAATAGTGTTTTGCAGCTCAGTCTCCAAAGGGAGGGAATCATGCTCTTCTTTAGTATATCACAGTACATGTTGACATTCATGGTTCCCTCAATGAACTGTAGCTTCCCAGTGTCAGCAGCACTCATGCAGCCCCAGACCATGACACTCCCACCATCATGCTTGACTGTAGGCAAGTCAAACTTGCCTTCGTACTCCTCACCTGGTTGCCGCCACACACGCCTGACTTGACACCATCTGAACCAAATAAGTTTATCTTGGTCTCATCAGACCACAGGACATGGTTCCAGTAATCTGTGTCTTTAGTCTGCTTGTCTTCAGCAAACTGTGGGCTTTCTTGTGCATCATATTTAGAAGAGGCTTCATTCTGGAAAGACAGCCACGCAGACCAATTTGATGCAGTGTGCAGCATATGGTCTGAGCACTGACAGGCTGACCCCCCCACCCCTTTAATCTCTGCAACAATGCTGGCAGCACTCATATGCCTATTTCCCAAAGACAACCTCTGAATATGATGCTGAGCATGTATACGGAACTTCTTTGGTCGACCATGGCGAGGCCTGTTCTGCTAAACCACTGTATGGTCTTGGCAATCGTGCTGCAGCTCAGTTTCAGGGTCTTGGCAATCTTCTTATAGCCTAGGCCATCTTTGTGTAGAGCAACAATTATTTTTTTCATATCCTCAGAGTTATTTGCCATGAGCTTCCAGTAACCAGTACGAGAGAGTAAGAGTGATAGCACCAAATTTAACACACCTGCTCCTCATTCACATCTGAGACCTTGTAACTAGGGATGAGCTTCGAGTTCGACTTGAACATGAGTTCGACTCAAACTCATGTTCGACTTGAACATTGCCTGTTTGCACATTCGGCGAACAGCGAACAATTTGGGGTGTTCGTGGCGAATTCGAAAAGCCAAGGAACACCCTGTAAATGTCTATGGGAGAAATCTAAAGTGCTAATTTTAAAGGCTTATATGCAAGTTATTGTCATAAAAAGTGTTTGGGGATCCGGGTCCTGCTCCAGGGGACATGTATCAATGCAAAAAAAAGTTTTAAAAAAGGCCGTTTTTTTCGGGAGCAGTGATTTTAATAATGCTTAAAGTGAAACAATAAAAGTGAAATATTCCTTTAAATTTCGTACCTGGGGGTGTATATGGTATGCCTGTAAAGCAGCACTTGTTTCCCGTGCTTAGAACAGTATCTGCACAAAATGTCATTTCTGAAGGAAAAAAAGTAATTTAAAAGTACTCTCGGCTGTAATGAATTGCCGGTCCCGGCAATACAGAGAAAAGTCATTGAAAGTCATTGATAAAAAAAAAATGCGTGGGGGTCCCCCCAAATTCAATTACCAGACCCTTCAGGTCTGATATGGATATTAAAGGGAATCCTGTGCCAAATTTCAAAAACAAATGGCGTGCAGTCTCCCCCAAATATCCATACCAGACCCTTCAGGTCCAGTAGGGATTTTAAGGGGAACTCCGTGTCAAATTAAAAAAAATGACGTGGGGCTCACCCCCAAAGATCCATACCAGACCCTTATCCGAGCACGCAACCTGGCATGCCGCAGGAAAAGAGGGGGGACAAGAGAGCGCCCCCCCTCCTGAACCATACCAGGCCAAATTGTAAATGTACCCCGTTACCAGTTCACATAGGGGGCCGGGCTCTGGGGGTCTCCTTTGTTAAAGGGGTCTTACAGATTCCGCACACCCCCACAACCACCAGGCAAGGGTTGTGGGGATGAGGCCCTTGTCCCCATCAACATGGGGACATGGTTCTTTGGGATCCAGACCCCAAAGCATCCTCCCCATGTTGAGGACATGTGGCCTGGTACGGTTCAGTAGGGAGGGCGCTCTCTCGTCCCCCCTCTTTTTCTGCGGCCTGCCAGGTTGCGTGCTCAGATAAGGGTCTGGTATGGATTTTTGGGGGGAATCCCACGCCATTTTTTTTTAATTTGGCATGGAGTTCCCCTTAAAATCCATACCAGACCTGAAGGGCCTGGTAATTGAATTTGGGGGGAACACCACGCATTTTTTTTTTTTTTTTAATCAATGACTTTCAATTACTTTTCTCTGTATTGCCGGGAGCGGCAATTCATTACAGCTGCGAGTACTTTTAAATGACTTTTTTTCCTTCAGAAATTACATTTTGTGCAGAGACTGTTCTAAGCATGGGAAACAAGCGCTGCTTTACAGGCATATTATACACACCCCCCAGGTATGAAAATTAAATGAATATTTCACTTTTACTGTTTCACTTTAAGCATTATTAAAATCACTGCTCCCGAAAAAACTTCATTGCATTGATACATGTCCCCTGGGGCAGGACCGGGGTCCCCAAACACTTTTTATGACAATAACTTGCATATAAGCCTTTAAAATTTGCACTTTTGATTTTTCATTTTCGTGTCCCATAGACTTTAATGGGGTTCGGATGTTCAAACAAATGTATTGCCTGTTCGCATGTTCTGGTGCAAACCGAATTGGGGGTGTTCGACTCATCCTTACTTGTAACACTAATGAGTCACATGACACCGGGGAGGGAAAATGGCTAATTGTAATTTGGACATTTTCATTTAGGGGTGTACTTACTTGTGTTGCCAGCGGTTTAGACATTAATGGCTGTGTGTTGAGTTATTTTGAAGGGGCAGCAAATTTACACTGTTGTAGCAAAGTGTAATTTCTTCAGTGTTGTCACATGAAAATATATAATAAAATATTGCCAAAAATGTGAGGGGTGTACTCACTTCTGTGAGATACTGTATAATGTACATATACAAAAACGTAATTAATTTTAAGTGTGAAATTCTACTGCCCTGTACACACGATTGGATTTTCCGTTAAAAAAAGTTGGAGCTTTTGGTCGGATATTCCGACCGCGTGTATGCTCCATCCAACATTTTCTGTCAGAATTTCCGCCAGCAAAAGATTGAGAGCTGGTTCTCTATTTTTCAGACGGAAAAAGTCGGAAATTCCGCTCGTCTGTATGCAATTCCGACGAGCAAAAAAAAACACGAATGCTCAGAATCAAGCAGAAAAGCCAATTGAACTTCATTGATCTCGGCTCGTCGTACGTTTTGTACGTCACCGCGTTCTTGACAGTCGGAATTTCAGACAAGATTTGTGTGACCGTGTGTATGCAACACATTCCGTCAGAAAAAATCCACGGTTTTCTTGTCGGAATTTCTGATCGTGTGTACGGGGCATTTGGCAACCTAATACATTATGAATGTTAATGAAGCACTTTTGCCAATGGGACTATCCCAGATAGCAAGGATATTTTGCCACAAATGTGTGACATTGTTGAATTGTAAGTCTGTTACAATTTTACTGCACATTTACACTTGCAGAGCACTTTAAGCACAAGTTCTAGTTGACACTTTTCCAATGTCTAGAAAATTTGTGTGGAAAGTCTCTAGCAAGAGCAAGGTTGCAGTGGTGAGTCTCCACCAAGAGTTCTGCAAGTCTACAGCATGAAAATCAAGCCCCAGTGACCCCTGTGGTGGGATGACTTTTGCACAACATAACTGAACCCAAACTTGCAGCAGACTTGCAGAATGTTTGCAAATAGATTTGATCTGGAGTCATGCAATGTAGACTTGCTGAAATTGTGCAACAAACTTGTGAAGTCTGGCAAGTCTAGCAATAGCTTAGCAAGTCATTTTAAAACTTTTGCTTGCTATCTGGGATTGTGGAATACAACTACCAGCAAATGTATGGTGAATATTTAAAATTAAACTTCATTCAAAAAGAGTAATAGCTCATTGTAAGATTCAATAAAAATGCTTTACTACAGTACTCAACCACTCCTCTCCCCAGCAATATTTTTTATTTTTTCTTACCACTGGATTTTCAGTGTTGAATGAGTGATGGCCTTTGTAATTTAGCCCACTTCCTCTGAGCTCAGGCAGTCACAGATTTAACCCTGTCATCATGCAGCCTGGGTTCAGAGTACTACAACACTGAACAATGCTCAAACATCATCATATGAGAGCTGTTCAGTGCTGCAATACAACCCCCCCCCCCCCCCCATCGGATGCTGGAGTAGAAGAGGAAGGACCTGTAAGGTGTTATCTATTTGTTTCTGGGTCTAGATACTGTTTGGGGCACATACAACCCTGTCAGCTTAATTAATAAACCAGGCTAGTCGAGTACTTGTTTCAGTATTGTGCAACCACAATTGAACTTCCCCTCTTGAGCATTTGTAGCCTTTAATTAAAAATCAGTCTGCACGGTCAAAAAAAAAAACACCTTTCTCAAGGGTTGCAAGCTAGCACTCCAAAAGTGATTTCACAACCAATAATAATAATAGTGCTAATAAATAGTGCAGCGCTACCCTCAAATTAAAAATTGTGAAATACAAATTATAATCTATCCAATATCAGAGGATAAATAATAAAAGTCATACACTAATCATAAATGATCTTCATAATTTGTATTTCACAATTTTTATTTTGAAGGTAGGGCTGCACTATAATTTAGCCCTTTCATTTGTAGCATTTGCTGTTAGCAAGTAAAGGGTTACCTGGGTGCTGTATGGAACTGAACAGAACTGAACTAGGTAACTCATAAAAGCATATTTTTTTTTTGTATTTTAAAAGCAAATATGCATATAAAGTGAAGAAATGTTATTGTGCATACAAATGGAGGAAAGTGCTTCTAAATTACTTTACAAAATAGAAAAATTACATTTAGATGTTATTTCTACTGAAGCTGGACATTTTTCTTGATACTTCTGTATACTTTAACGCTCCTTAAGCCAAACAGTCATCTTCTGACCATACCCTACTATTTCAAGGCAATTCAGAGTTTAAATTCTACATCTAAATGAATTCTGGAATTTCGACCCTCTGCATTCTAGAGTGTTTCACTTCACACTTGAGGTGAACATGGAACTTGGCATCACAGCCAGACAACAGTGTAGAAGGAAGAATGTTTAGAATGGAAACACTCCCAAAGAAGTCCACAGCATCAAGAAAAAAGGCATGTGTTTGGGTGGAGTGTTCTGTATTTGTAAAAAGATCTTGTATCAAAAAGAGCTTAGTCAACGTATCAAGGAGGATATTCACAAGGTAATCTGAAACAGTGCTTTAATTCAACAACATGATCAGGTAATAGGTAGGAATTAAACTATAAAATGTTGAACTCCATTTTAAGGTCACGTTGACCTACAAATTAAATCTTATAGGTACAGTAATTCCACAGTCAGGGCTTGTGCCAGGCTAAAAAAGTAACTTACTGTATAGGATATAACACATTTCATAGTAAATACAATACCGATAAAAAGTTGACTGCCGGGTTTTGGTTTCTTATTGGAAATAATTTCAGAATATTTGCTTTTCCATTCTAAAATCATCAGATTTTTCCAAGCTATGCAAAATATAAAATTATCTTTTTATAAGTGAGCAGTGTAGGGACAATTTACTATTTTTTTTTTATTCCACTGTAGAGGTTTTCCAACATATTAATACTAATGGGCAACTATTCTTGATCTCAGCACAGAAACTGATATCACACCATGATCTACAATCAAATGACTCATCAATGATCTGGTGAGTGTGGACAGCATTTGCAGCAAGTTCTGTGTTTTCAGTGGATATTTTATAGTCTCTAAAGAAAAAAAAAACATATTTCACCTTTAGAGTAATGCATTTTCTAAAAGCTTATCCAAGTCCCAACAGTAAAAAATTTAATACGTTACAGTTTACCAATCATTCATATAAATGTTCCTGTCCTAAGGTGGAAGGAGCCATGTTTGGACTTTAAACATGTCTTCCCCTCATCATCTTCTTTACATGGAGAGGGATGGGATTAGTAGTTCGATCTTTTATTTAGTTAATTTTATTCAGTAAGTGACAAGGGCACTGCTTTTTTGGCAAGATCAGCAGGTATTTTCTGTGCTTGCAGAAAAGTTTCTTAAACTAAAAAAAAAAGAAAACTGGTGCAGCCCCCACATTTAAGGACCAGTAAGCTCTAATGCCTCGTACACATGACCAGTTTTCCCGGCAGGGAAACTGCCATGACAGCTTTTCGGCAGGAAAAACGGCCGTGTGTATGCTCCATGGCAGTTTTCCCGGCAGGAAAAAAAAGAGAACTTGTTCTTTATTTTCCTGCCAGGAAACATACCTGCCGAGAAAACCGGTCGTCTGTATGGTTTACCGAGGGGAATAATACAGCGCATGCTCGTAAACAATTGGACGCATGCGCGGAAGCATAGAACATAATTTTTTCGGCTCGTTGTAGTCTTTGACGTCACCGCGTTCTTGACATTCAAAAGTTCTGGGGTATTTGGCCTGAATGTGTGTATGCAGGCCTGAAAGGAATCCCGGCAGGAGAAAAAAAAAATTCCTGCCGGGAAAAATGGTCGTGTGTACAAGGCATCATCCATTACACTTTTGTTCTTGGGTTTAGAACCTTTGGAACTTTAATTTTGAATAGCTTAGTAGTGAAATAATCTCTGTTTTTTTTAATAGCTGTTTATATCTCCATTGGTGACTCATTTGCAGTCCAAGAGATATGGGAGGAAATGTAAAGAAATATCCCCAAAAGAAGAAGAAATCTGACTTTTTAGAGTTTCCTCCGAAAAGTGTGTCCTAATTGGGAGATTTCTCCTCACATCCTGTTACAGTGACAGATATCAAATTGTGAATTTCCCTTATTTTTATTCATGACTGCTATCTGGAAAGGATGTAATGGTTAAAAGCTACAGCCGGAACAGATAGAGCAATACAAACTTGACAGAAGATTTGATCTTTTTCCCTACTAAGGAAGAATAACATATGTCAAGACTGTGTTGGAAAAAGAATGTCCGTAGAAAGTTATTCATAAAGATAATCCGCACAACCATTTATTGCTCATAAAAAATTGTCATATTTATTCAGAAACCACAGTGTACAAATGCAGATAAGATCAGTTGACGTGTTTCAGCCTACAAGGCTTTAGTCATAACTTAGAATGGTAGAAAGTTATGGCTAGCAAAAGGGAGAAGAAAACTCCTGGGAGAAGAAAACTTTTATATACATATATTCTTCTATAGCCACAAAGAATATAAACCTACGTTGTAAAGATAGTTGTGACATCATCACTGAGTTGTACATATGGTTGATTTACTAAAGGCAAATAGACTGTGCACTTTGCAAAGTACAGTTGCTCCAGAGCTTAGTAAATGAGCAGAAGCTCTGCTGACTTAAATCATGTGCAAGTAAAAATGATTTTTTTATTTATTTATATTTTTTGCACGTGATTGGGTACTAATTGCAAAGTGAAGCTTTACCTCATTTTGCTCTGGAGCAACTGCATTGCAGAGTGCAACTGCACTTTTCAAAGTGCACAGTCTATATGCCTTTAGTAAATCAACCCATATGTGTAGAAGGCAAGGCTCTGCAGGTGACCCAACATATCCACCCACCACAGGCTGCCTATTGGAAACTACAGTGGGGGGAGGGGGGCGGATACAAGACCAGTCACCTTGCACAAGGAGAGAGAGCAGCAGTGACTGGTCTTTATTATAGGAAGATCCCACACAGAGTGCTCCTGCAACATTCCACACAGGATCACTGGAAATGCTTTCAGGGTGTTCCCTTTTTGGTTCAAACAGCACTGATACAGTTTTAGCAAAATGTTAAGTAGGATAATCTCTGTTAACACACATACATCAATGGCAGGGATGAGCCGAACACCCCCCTGTTCGGTTCGCACCAGAACCTGCGAACAGACAAAATGTTTGTGTGAACTTTAGAACCCTATTAAATACAATGGACTCGAACGTTCGAAATCTAAAGTGCTAATTATAAAGGCTTATATGCAAGTTATTGTCCTAAAAAGTGTTTGGGGACCTGGGTCCTGCCCCAGGGGACATGTATCAATGCAAAAAGAAGTTTTAAAAATAGCCGTTTTTTCGGGAGCGGTGATTTTAATAATGCTTAAAATGAAAAAAATAAAAGTGAAATATTCCTTTAAATTTCGTACCTGGGGGGTGTGTATGATATGCATGTAAAGTGGCTCATGTTTCCCGTGCTTAGAACTGTCCCTGCAAAAAATGTAATTTTTGAAGGAAAAAAAAGTCATTTAAAACTGACTCGCGGCTATAATGAATTGTCGGCTCCCGGCAATACATACAAAAGTCATTGATAAAAAAAAAAAAAAAAAAGCGTGGGGGTCCCCCAGAATTCAATTACCAGGCCCTTCAGGTCTGGAATGGATATTAAGGGGAACCCCGCCAATTTTTTTTTTTAAAATGGCGTGGGGTTCCCCCAAATATCCATAACAGGTCCTTCAGATCTGGCATGGATTTTAAGGGGAACTCCACCCCAAATTTAAAAAAAATGGCGTGGAGTCCCCCCAAAAATCCATACCAGACCCTTATCCGAGCATGTAATCTGGCCGACCGCAGGGGAAGAGGGGGACGAGATAGTGGCCCCCCTCCCTCCTGAACCATACCAGGCCACATGCCCTCAACATGGGGAGGATGTCTCCATGTTGATGGGGACAAGGGCCTCATCCCCACAACCCTTGCCCGGTGGTTGTGGGGGTCTGCGGGCAGGCGGCTTATCTGAATCTGGAAGACCCCTTTAACAAAGGGGACCCCCAGATCCCGGCCCCCCCCTATGTGAATTGGTAAGGGGTACATTGTACCCCTACCATTTCACGAAGAAAGCGTAAAAAAAAACAAAAAAAAACACACAAACACCTGGAAAAAGTCCTTTATTAAAAAAAAAAAAAAACATTCCAGCGATGAAATCCAGTGTCCCGCGGCGATCCCGATGTCCAGCGCCGTCCGTCATTGGTTTTGCCTGAGCGGACCTGATGGGGAACTTCCTCCTCAGTGTTTTAAATGTATAGACCCGCCCCTTCTAAAGTTCCCCATCAGGTCCGCTCAGCGGACCAGATGCGGAACATGAGAAGGGGCGGGTCTATACATGTATTACCAAAGTGAGAGAAGTTCCCCATCAGGTCCGCCCCCTCGGTATGTCGGACCCGCCTACGTCATTGGCTTGAGCGGGGAACTTCCTTTACTGTGTAATTTAAATTTAACTGAGCTGAGCAGACCTGATGGGGAACTTTAGAAGGGGCGGGTCTATACATTTAAAACACTGAGGAGGAAGTTCCCCATCAGGTCCGCTCAGGCACAACCAATGGCGGACAGCGCTGGACATCGGGATCGCCGTGGGACACTGGATTTCATTGCTGGAATTTTTTTTTTTTTAATAAAGGACTTTTTCAAGGTGTTTTTGTGTTTTTTTTACATTTTTTTACGCTTTCTTCGTGAAATGGTAGGGGTACAATGTACCTCTTACCAATTCACATGGGGGGGGCCGGGATCTGGGGGTCCCCTTTGTTAAAGGGGTCTTCCAGATTCCGATAAGCCCCCTGCCCGCAGACCCCCACAACCACCGGGCAAGGGTTGTGGGGATGAGGCCCTTGTCCCCATCAACATGGGGACATCCTCCCCATGTTGAGGGCATGTGGCCTGGTACGGTTCAGAAGGGAGGGGGGCCGCTCTCTCGTCCCCCCCTCTTCCCCTGCGGCCGGCCAGGTTATGTGCTCGGATAAGGGTCTGGTATGGATTTTTGGGGGAACTCCACGCCATTTTTTTTTCATTTGGGGTGGAGTTCCCCTTAAAATCCATGCCAGATCTCAAGGGCCTGGTATGGATATTTGGGGGAACCCCACGCCATTTTTTTTTTAATTTGCGGCGGGGTTCCCCTTAATATCCATTCCAGACCTGAAGGGCCTGGTAATTGAATTTGGGGAAACCCCCACACTTTTTTTTTTTATCAATGACTTTTGTATGTATGTATTGCCGGGAGCCGACAATTCATTAATAGCCGCGAGTGAGTTTTAAATGACTTTTTTTCCTTCAAAAATGACACTTTGTGCAGGGACAGTTCTAAGCACGGGAAATATGCGCCACTTTACATGCATATCATACACACCCCCCAGGTACGAAATTTAAAGGAATATTTCACTTTTATTGTTTCACTTTAAGCATTATTAAAATCACTGCTCCCGAAAAAACGTCAGTTTTTAAAACTTCTTTTTGCATTGATACATGTCCCCTGGGGCAGGACCCGGGTCCCCAAACACTTTTTAGGACAATAACTTGCATATTAGGCTTTATAATTAGCACTTTAGATTTCTCCCATAGACTTTTCAAATTTGCCGCGAACACCCCAATTTGTTCGCTGTTCGGCGAACAGGCGAACAGGCAATGTTCGAGTCGAACATGAGTTCGACTCAAACTCAAAGCTCATCCCTAATCAATGGTAATTAAACTGGAATAATTGTTAAAATAAGGAAAGATGTGCTAAAACTTTTGTTTATCAGTACTGCTTGGACCTGAGATGAAAGGAACACCAAAAAAGCTTGTCCTAAAAATGTAAACTTTAATGCAAATAAAGAAAGTATTACAGACAATACAAGGGACAGAAGACTCTATGTAGGAATATAATGGACTCTTATATTTAAGCAATATTTTCATATCCCAGAGATTACGTAGAATTTTCAATTATATTATAAATTCTTATCCATTTAAACTTTTCACATTCAAAAACAGTGTTTATATGTGTGATCTCTAAAGAACAACTCTGAATTATCTTTATAGCAGGAAATAATTAGTAAATACACTAGCATGTAAGCAGATATAGGGTCAGAGCTGTTCATCGCAAGCCTTGTTATTTCCATTTGTGCCATGTAAGTAACTTAATATTGATAGTGTCAATGAGAAATACATTCATATAAGATGTTGTTTTTCTTTGTTAAAAGCATTCTCACATCCGTTACAATGATTGGGATATGTAATTATCATTAAAGTGCAAGGTTGTGCCTGCTAATAAAACATTGCTTTCGGTATAACTTTCAAAACACATTTACAGCCTCATTTATAAAGTGCCATGATCTCAACAAGGCCACAATTCCATGTAATCATATTCAGGGGTCATGGGAATTGAGATTTTAAAAATTAGACTTTTCAAGTTTTTCAGCTTTTTGCTAAATTATTAAGGAGGTTCTCCTGGACAGAGGTGAGCTCTTTTCACTTATTTAGAGAGAGACATTGTTTAGAAGTGCTGAGGACTATTTGAAGTCTCAACTCTTTCTGGCATGCTAAGATGGACTGGTTGTTAGAGGTTGTTCTGCTGATAACACCCATTCACTTCTAAAGTGGTGTATTTTTTTTTTGTATGTTATGAGTAATTGCTCAGGGGTGAAAGTTAGAGACAAGGAAACAACACAACTGTTCTGATCATAGAGAGCTTGTATCTCAGATAAAAAGGCAAATACAGAATCACTCTGAACTTATTTATTCCCATTTCCAAAGATTAGCAGCAACAAACATGAATGCAGAACTAGAATTTTCTTACAAAGGGAAGATTATGCAAATCATGTCTTCCTTTAGCTTCTGGAAAGACTAGTTCTCTTAACAGCAGCCAGCCCATTAACTACTCCACCTCTCATCTGATGGCCAGCAGTATTCTGTTCTTATCTGGAACCTCAACTCACCAAGTTCCTAGGGCTCCAACCTGCTTCCAGATGTGGTGTGAGACCTAACTATTCTAAACAAATGGGTTCCTGTCATATCCACTTTTCCCTCCAGGGCCTATTGGTGATGCAGTAAATTCCTTTCATAGCACTCTGCATCCCAAAGATGGCCACAAAATTCTTGAAGGAACTCTATGTCAAAACGAAACACTGGCTCTCCCAAAATGACACCCAGAGCCCATGTCAGAGGACACATTAGAACTCCCTCTAGTACCAGTAGTAAGCAACAGTCAGTTGCTGAGAGTAGGCAATCACAGTATTGCTGTATCATTTCCCAACACCACTTACCCAACCTAGCTTCACCAGTGATCTTTGTGACTAGACAGTGAAAAAAGAATCAGGAGAATGAACAATAAGAGAACATTTCTTATGCACACTGAAATATTTTGTTTCGGAATTTCGTTTTAGTTTTCTGAATTTCGTTTTCGCCGGAAAACTAAAATTATTTAGTTACTTCCGAAATTCGTTTTTATTTTTTTTTGTTTCGTTAAGAAATGCATTTAGTCCGAAAATCAGAATTAATTAAGGTCGAATCTGTCATTAAAGGCTTATTGTGTCTGTCGAATGTTCTAAGAAGATTCAACGAAGCAGCTAAACTGTACGACGCTGCAATCATACATTTCCGGTCGAATGCTCCGCCCACAAGCTATAGTAGAATTCTAATGTTGTATGACTAGTAATAATTATATTTATTTATTATTATCACTAGTTAGCCAACATTAGAATTCTTCTATAGCCTATGGGCCGAGCATTTGACCATAAATGTCCGCTCGTGGCGATCGTATGTTTTTAGCTGCTTCATCGAATCTTCATGTCTCTATAATGTTGAATATTTTCTCTCTATGTCAAATCTTTTTGCTCTATGTCGACTCTTTTCTCTTTATGTCGAATCTGCATGTCTCTATAATGTCGAATCTTTTCTCTATATGTCGAATAATCTCGGACTAATAGAGTTAGGTTAGCCACATTCAACCGCAGATTCGATAGACACAGAACCCTATTGTCACCGTCATGTCGAATCTTCTATCTATATCGAACTGTTGTCACAACGAAACGAAAATAAAGCATTTTTTATGTCGGATCTTTCGGATTTCGGACTCTGCACATTCGTTATCGTTTGTTAAAATGAACGCGAAAATCCCAGAAATTTGGACGAAAATGCATTCGGACGAAAACGAATGCACATGTCTACAACTAATTGGAACCTTGTGCTGTTTCTCCTTCTTCCAGTCTGACCTCTGCTTATACAGGGATTGCAAGAGGCTGATACCAAGTCAAATTCAAGTACTTACACTGCTTGTTTGTTTTTATAACCCTAATTTCAAAAAAGTTGGAATGCTGTTTAAAATATAGAATGCAATGATTTGTAAATCTCATAAACCCGTACATTTTTCACAATAGAAAAATTGAAAACATATCAAATGTTTAAACTGAGAATATGTACCATTTTAACCGCTTAACGACCGTGTCACGCCAATATACGTCAGCAGAATGGCACGGCTGGGCAGATTAACGTATATATACGTTGTCCTTTAAGACGTGGCACTGTGGGCGGGCACGCGGCCGCCGCAGACTCGATGTCCGTGGGATACCCGCGATCATCGCACGGAGAGGAAGAACGAGGAAATGCTGATGTAAACAAGCATTTCCCTATTCTTCCTAGTGACAGGACACTGATCACAGCTCCCTGTAATCGGGAGCGGTGATCAGTGTCGTGTCACACGTAGCCCATTCCCCCTACAGTTAGAACACATCCCTAGGACACACTTAACCCCTTCCCCGCCCCCTACTGGTTACCCCTTCACTGCCAGTGAAATATTTACAGTAATCAATGTATTTTTATAGCACTGTAAGAATGAAAATGGTCCCAAAATGGCATCAAAAGTGTCCAATGTGTCCGCCATAATGTCGCAGTCATGATAAAAATCGCTGATCGCCGCCATTACTAGTAAAAAATTATAATAATAAAAATGGCATAAAACTATCCCATATTTTGTAGACGCTATAACTTTTGCGCAAACCAATCAATATACGCTTATTTACCAAAAATATGTAGAAGAATACGTATCGGCCTAAACAGAAAAAAAAATCTTTTTTAAAAAAAATAAATGGGGACATTTATTATAGCAAAAAGTACAAAATATTGCTTTTTTCAGAATTGTCGCTTTATTTTTGTTTATAGCACAAAAAATAAAAACCGCAGAGATGATTAAATACCACCAAAAGAAAGCTCTATTTGTGGGAATAAAAGGACGTCAATTTTGTTTGAGAGCCACGTCACACGACCGCGCAATTGTCAGTTAAAGCGACACAGTGCCGAATTGCAAAAAGTGCTCTGGTCTTTGGCCAACCAAATGGTCCGGGGTCATTTTGAAATTGATGGCAGCAACACATCTCAAAAAAGTTAGGACAGGCCCATGTTTAGCACTATGTAGCATCCCCTCCCCTTTTGACAACACTCTGTAAAACGTCTGGGAACAGAGGAGACCCACTGCTGGAGTTTTCAGACAGGAATGTTGTCCCATTCTTGTCTAATATAGGATTTCAACTGCTCAGTGCTCAACAGTCCTGGGCAGGGCAGAAAACAGAAATGTTGGGGTCCCTTACACAGCTTTAGGCCTGGGCCCCCCTCCCCCCCAGCCTGACCACCAACATTACCCAGAGTCCAGACGTTAGGACCCCTTTCACACTGGGGTGGTGCACATGCAGGACATTAGAAAAAGTCCTGTAAGCAGCATCTTTCGGGTGATGCGGGAGCGTTGTATACACCGCTGCTCCACCACCCATTATTGAAATCAATTGGCACTGCTGCCGATGCACCTGCAAAGTGCTTCGGCAGTGGCGCTTTGCGGGCACTTTTAATCCTTTCCTCAGCCGCTAGCGGGGGCTAAAAGTGCCCCACTAGCGCCCGAAAAGCACCGCTATAACAGTGGTAAAGCTCTGCTAAAATTAGCAATGCTTTACTGCTAACGACCCCCCGCCCCAGTGTGAAAGTAATCTAAGACCCCTTTCACACTGGCACACTTTTTAGGCGCTATAATGCTAACAATAGTGCCTGCAAAGCGTCCTTAAATAGCCGCTGCTGTCTCTCCAATGTGAAAGCCCTGAGGGCTTTCACACTGGAGCGGTGTGCTGGCAGGACGCTTAAAAAAGTCCTGCTAGCTGCATCTTTGGAGCGGTGAAGGAGCGGTGTGTATACCGCTCCTCCATTGCTCCTGCCCATTGAAATTAATGGGCACCGCGGCTATACAGCAGCGCTTTGTGGGTGGTTTTAACCCTTTTTCGGCCACTAGCAGGGGTTAAAAGCGCCCCGCTAGTGGCCGAATACCCCCGCAAATACAATGGTAAAGTGCTGCTAAAAATAGCGGCGCTTTACCACCGACGCCGCCGACGACCCAGTTTGAAAGGGGCCTGAGGCATAGTTCACCGTTACCACCAAACTGCCTATGCAGATAAGGGATGTCTGTAAGTAAAAAATAAAAAGCGTTTGGAGCCAGAGCTGAGGACCAGCACTGTGTGTAAACTGCTGCCTGCTTGTAATCTGTGTCAAAGAGACAGAAACTCAGCTTCGCAACACTCGGGCTTACCGCTGAAGAAGATCTAGGACCGGCTCCTCCTGTGTGTCTTTTCTGGCTCTGGACTGCAGACTCTGTGTCTCCACCCCCTGGATGCCGTTTGACGATTGGTCCCTGTCCCTCATGGGGTTGAAATCTCTGCAGCTCTGAAACTCAAGTCTGACTCCAAACTGTGTCCGTGCTGTGGGGGAAGTGAAAGGAGGATTCTTTCTCTCTAGCAGCCGGCCGCTGTGCAGGCTAGCGGCGGTGCAAAAGGTCATAGATTTCATGTGCTGCTGTAGGTGGAGCGGGCCCTGGCCAGCTGGGCCCCTTGGGACGCTCAGGCCCCTCACTTGAGTACTGCCTGTACCACCCTGATGGCGGCCCTGGTCCTGGGTCTGCTTTGTCGTATTTTTTATTTCAAGTTGCTATAAACCAATAAACCAATTAGTGCAACCAATAATATGTGTAATAATTAAAATAAAAATACCAATAACAGTGCTCCAAATGACACTGGAGTTGCCCGCTGACACCTATCAAGTGATTTCACAGCAGTAAAGCTGTGTACACACGATCGGTTTTACCGATGAAAACAGTCCGATGAACTGTTTCATCGGACGAAACAATCGTGTATGGGCCCCATCGGCCTTTTTTCCATCGGTGTGAAAAAATAGGACATGTTTTAAATTTATCCGATGGGAAAAAAAACGATAGCAAAATCCGATCGTCTGTGTGGAACTCCATCCGAGAAAAAACCCACGCATGCTCAGAATCAAGTCGACACATGCTCAGAAGCATTGAACTTCATTTTTCTCGGCTCGTCTGAGTGTTTTCCGTCACAGCGTTTGGGACGGTCGGATTTTTGACTAATGGTGTGTAGGCAAGACTGATGGAAGTCAACTTCATCGGATTTCCGATGGAAAAATCCATCGGATTAGAATCCATAGGAAATCCGATCGTGTGTACAGGGCTTAAGTGTTATAACTTTCTGTTTAAAATTTTTAAAATTATAGTTAAATTAAAAACATTGTAGTCTGGTTTCAGTTCTTTGAGTAGCCACTGGTATGATGTGGGCAATGCCTTGCTGCTTAATGTCATGTTACCGGCAATTTAGTATATAGATCGAGCTAGTAAATTATGCCGGTATTGCTGAGCATTGTAGTTCTTTTCCAATGGCTCTGGTATCCTCTGAATAAGTCCCCACCTTGAACATAACACATATAGGAGGGCAGAGCTTAGGCCATGACGTCATTCTGCGGCCATCTTGGATTGTGCAATTGAAGTGCAATTCCCTATTTTTATATTATATATTAAAATGGAGAAACATTACCATGTGTGCTTTCTCTTTGGTCCATATGCATATTTGGCTCATCTGAGTATTCTTGTGGGCAAGAGTGAATATTCACCAAGCACTGTTTGGAAGCATTATCCCTGAAGGAAAACAAATGTGTTATAACCATTCTGGTAATGCAGGGGTCATCCTTGAGGTGAGCGGCCATTTTGCGAGGTGGTGGAGACATGGATCTCATTGCATTGTTGAGTACACATTGGCAAAGTGGTGATTGGATCATCAATTGGACTATCTTTTATAATTTTGGAATATATTCATGTTTATATCTTTTAGTGGAATATTAACATTTTTATTTATGTATTGTTTGTTACATTTGCACAGTGGAATATCATTTTAGTAATATGAAAATACTGTTACTTATTTCAAGCTGTGCCAAATGTTTTCATTTGGTGAAAGGTCTGGGCTGTAGGCAAGCCAGTTAAACACCCGGGCTTTACTACTACAAAGCCATACTCTTGTTATAGATGCAGTGTACAGTTTAGCATAACCCTTGTTGTCTGGATGGGAGCATATGCATCACAAAAACCTGGACCCTCATACCATCAGAGATGCAGGTTTTTGATGGATAAATGTGGTTCCCAAGGATGCCAAAAAGAACATCAAATTTCGATTCATCTGACCACAAAGCAGTTTTCCACTTTGCAATAGACCATTTTAAATGAGCTCTGGTCCAGAGAACATGGCTACATGTCTGTATCATGTTCAGATATGGCTTCTTCTTTGCAAGGTAGAGCTTTACCTTGTATTTTTGGATGTTCACAGAGTGATTTTTGGAAGTATTTCTAAACCCATGCAGTGATGTCCATCACTGAATTATGCCTGTTTTTATTGTAGTGCCACCTGAGGGTCTGAAGATCACGGGCATCCAATGTTGCATTCAAGCCTTGTCTCATGTGCACAGAGATTTTTTTAGATTCTCTGTAGATGATGATATATTTAAAGTCTTTGCAATTTTACGTTAAAGAACATTATTCTGAAATTGTTCAACAATTTTTAGACTCAGATTAGTGAACCTCCGCCCATCTTTACTTCTAGGGCACTCTGACTCTCTAAGATGTTCTTTTTATACCAAATCATGTTACTGATCTGTTGCCAATTAACCTAATTAGTTGCAAAATGTTCTTTCAGCTCTTCCAGTTAGTTCCACTTATTTTGCCAGCTTGTTGTTGCTTTGCAGCATTGCTGCCATCAATTTCACAATTACCTTTTTTTTCTTTCTTAAAAAAGTACATTTTCTCAGTTAAAAGTATTGATACATTTTCTCTTTTTTATTGTGAATAAAATATGGGTTCATGGGAATCTGCAAATCATTTATTATGTTTTTATGTAGATTTTACATAGCATCCCAACATTTTTGGAATTATGGTTGCAAAAAATACATTTAAGACCAATAAAGGGATAGCCAGATACCAGTGAACACCCCTTTCTGTCTCTTTGAGGATCCAACTTTTGTTATTGTACCTGAGTTAAATGTAAAATGCCTTAAACTTGTATTCTATGTATTCTGTGCAAATGTATTGATGTACTTGTGGTATACTTCCATAAATAATTAATAAGAAACATTTAAGGACGTATTAGTGAATACATAGCTGTATTCATTTTATGTCTTATATCTGCCTGGAGTTCATCTTTAAATTAGACCTTTTGTCCAATCCTCTTAGCAGGCTTACAGCTTCCTGGAAGATTATTACTTCTTCTATGTTCTTCTTCCCTGTTACATACGGCAGGAATGTTAAAATAAAATAAAAATTATTAATTTCCCATTCTTTCCTCTTTCTTCTATTAAAAATAAACTGTCAGTTAGTCACCATTTACAAAGATAGAATAAGCATTACAAGCACTCAGAATTGCTTTGAGTCATTTGGGGTTTAGGAATGAGACACAAATAGTTACTTTATGATGTACAAAGCAATTTATATACAAAGTAGTGATACTTTTGGGATTATGGTTTAGGTAGATTGTTTGACATTGCTTTAATATTCTTTATTTACTGTGCAGTTCTTTTTGCTAGAAAATTCTCAGACGAAATTGTATGTGTCCGAAAGGGTACCTTAGCATGGTCAGATTTGAATATTGCCAGTCATAATTTACCCAGAAGAGAGAGGACATCTAGTGGCAGAAAAAAGTACTATGGACCAGCCCTGGATTAAAGGTGAGTTTTCCATCAAAAGCTGCTTTTTATTTTAGCTTTTTATGGATATATATATATATATATATATATATATATATATATATATATACATATATATATAGACTCTATTGCCAAAAGAATTGGGATGCCTGCCTTTATACGCACATAAACTTTAATGGCATCCCAGTCTTAGTCTATAGGGTTCAATATTGAATTGGCTCACACTTGGCAGCTATAACAGCTTCAACTCTTCTTGGAAAGGCTGTCCACAAGGTTTATGATCCTGGTATAATTTTTTTCTGCTGCCGATTCTCTACAAAGTTAAAGTGATCAGAGTGGCTATACAGCATCCTGATCACTTTTAAAGGTGGAAAGTGTGTCCTTTCTATCCCACCAGGGAGCCCAAATTTACATTCCTTCCCCTCTTCTGTTATGTCAGAAAATGCAACAGAGTATTTAGTCACTTCTAGTTTCATTCTGTTTGTTTACAAGCCATTATTGAAGGGCAGAGTAGAGATCAGGGGTGTAATAGAACCTAGATCTCTCCATAAAAAGGACATCTCAAGACCGATGCTATCACAAGGCATGTTGTTTATCCCTTGTGATAGCAATAAAGGCAATATTTTTTTATTTAAAAAACAGTGTAAAAAATAAATGTAAATAAAATAAATACAAAAATTTATATTATTATTATCGTTATACAGGATTTATATAGCGCCAACAGTTTGCGCAGCACTTTACAATACAGTTATAATTAGGGTTGAGCGGACACCTGGATGTTCGGGTTCGACGGGTTCGGCCAAACTTCGGAAAAAAGTTTGAGTTTGGGACCCGAACTTGACCCCGAACTCGAACCCCATTGAAGTCAATGGGGACCCGAACTTTTGAGGACTAAAATGGCTCTAAAAAAGTAATGGAAAGGGCTAGAGGGCTGCAAATGGCAGCAAAAAGAGCATGGCAAGTGCTCTGCAAACAAATGTGGATAGGGAAATAATAACTTAAAATAACATAAAATATATAAAAATAAAAAATAATAATCTTGACCTAGGAGGACGAGGTCCATATGGAGTAGGAGGTTCAGGTGGTGGTGGATGTGGCGGTGTAGGTGTATGCAGAAAATGCATCAAAATTTTTTTGGGGGGCAGAAAACGCACAAAAATTTTTTTTTTTGCCCTAAATTATTATATTTCTTGAACAACAGAATAGGAGAACAGTATCTAAAGTGTGTATCTCACATGTTCAGATATGCAGAAAATGCACCAAAAAAAAATTTTGGCCCGAAAACGCACCAAAATTTTTTTTTTGCCCTAAATTATTATTTTTTGGAAGAGCAGAATAGGAGAACAGTATCTAAAGTGTGTATCTCACATGTACAGATATGCAGAAAATGCACCCAATTTTTTTTTTTGGGCAGAAAAAAACAGCAAAAATATTTTTTTGGCCCTAAATTATTATTTTTTTGAAGAGCAGAATAGGAGAACAATATCTTAAATGTCTATCTCACACGTACAGATATGCAGAAAATGCACAAAAATATTTTTTTATGGCAGAAAACACACCAAAATTTTTTTTTTGCTCTAAATTATTACTTTTTTTGAAGAGCAGAATAGGAGAACAGTATCTAAAGTGTGTATCTCACACGTTCAGATATGCAGAAAATGCAACAAAACATTTTTTTTTACCGAATTTTTTTTTTTTTTGAATAGCAGAATAGGAGAACAGTATCTAAAGGGTGTATCTCACAGTAACATATGCAGTGCTGGTGCACTGAGCTTGCATAAAATGCCCGCCGAAGCCAACCTAACTAACAGATGGATAAAAGTTATCTTTTCTCTGGCACTGGGCTTAGGGTCAGGATAAAAAGATTGTGCACTGCACCCACACAACAAAAGCAAGGTAGATCGCTGAGTAATTTGATTTCTGAATCAGGACTCCTATTTAATTCTCTCCCTCAAAGCAGCAGCAGCAGCAGCAGCAGCAGCAACCTTTCCCTACACTAACTGAAGCAGAGTGACGTGCTGTGCTATGTGCCTCTAGCTTATATAGAGGCTGGGTCACATGCTGCACTGGCCAATCACAGCCATGCCATTAGTAGGCATGGCTGTGATGGCTTCTAAGGGCACACAAGTTAAACAAATGTTGATTGGCTGCCCTGCAGCTTTTTAAAATGTGCCATTACATTCCCGAACACTGAACCCGAACATACAGTACATTGTTTGGGTTCGGGTCCGGGTACCAAAAACCCAAAAGTCCGGTACGAACCTTTACAGTTTGTGTTCGCTCAACCCTAGTTATAATACCAAAAAATTCCAAAGGATTAAGAGGGCCCTGCTCAGAAGAGTTTACAATCTAATAGGGTGGGGCAGGTGGTACAAAAGGGTTGTAACTGTTGGGAATGAGCTGATGGAAGTGGTAAAAGATTATTTGGAGGTGTGAAAGGCTTCCCTGAAGAGATGAGTTTTCAGGGATTGCCTGAAGGCAGCTAGAGTAGGAAATAGCCGGACGGGTTGAGGTAGAGAGTTCCAGAGGATGGGAGAGGCTCTGCAGAAATCCTGGAGACCAGCATAGGAGGAGGAGACAAGGGAGCGAGAGTAGGAGGTCTTGAGAGGAGTGGAGAGGATAGTTTGGGTGATATTTGGAGACAAGATTGGTGATGTAGTTTGGGGCAGAGTTGTGAATGGCTTTGTATGTTGTGATTAGTAATTTGAATTTAATTCGCTGGGCGATCGGGAGCCAGTGTAGGGATTGGCGGAGAGGGGTGGCAGACACTGAGTGGTTGGTAAGGTGGATAAGTCTTGCAGCAGAATTCATGATAGACTGAAGAGGGGATAGCATATGGAGAGGTAGGCCAATGAGAAGGGAGTTGCAATAGTCAAGGTGAGAGATAACAAGGGAGTAAATGAGTAGCTTGGTGGTTTCATGCGGTAAAAGGGGCATATTTTACAGATTTTATGGAGGTGAATTCTACAAGCTTTTGACAATGATTGAATTTGGGGCTGAAAAGGCAGGTCAGAGTCTAGGATTACACCTAGCACCCTGGCATGAGGGGAGGGATTGATAGTTGCATTATTGATTTGATAGAAAAGTCATGGAGGGGAGCATGGACTGGGGGGATATTATCATCTCGGTTTTAGAGAGATTAAGTAAGTGGTGTAACATCCATGCTGATATGTCAGTTAGTAAGTTAGTAATGCGAGAGGAGACTGAAGGAGTGAGGTGAGGAGCAGACAGATAGATTTGTGTGTCATCGGTGTATAGATGGTATTGGAAGCCGTGGACGGTTATCAAGTGACCAAGGGAGGAGGTGTAGAGAAGAGAAGGGGTCCAAGAGCAGAGCCTTGTGGGTACCCCCACAGAAAGAGGCAATGGAGAGGAGGAGACAGAGTTGTAGGTAACACTAAAGGAGCACTGTGATAGGTAGGAGGAGAACCAGGATAGAGCAGAATCTTGGAGGCCAAGGGAACTGAGTTTATTGAGAAGAAGTGGGTGGTCAATAGTATCAAAGGCCGCAGAAAGGTCAAGTAGTAGGAGTATGGCGTAATGGCCATAGGTTTTAGCAGTTAGTAAATCGTTTTAGTGAGTTTTAGTAAGGCAGTTTCTGTGGAATGCTGCGAGCGAAAGACAAACTGTAAGGGGTCAAGAAGGTTATCTTCACTGAGGTAGGAGCTAAGATGGTTGTAGACTAAGGGTTCTAGAAGATTAGAGGTGAATTGGAGCAATGAGATGGGTCCTAACTTGTTCAGGTTAGTGGGGTCCAGTGAGGGCTTTGTAAGTATGTGTCACTAGAGAGGGAGAGATTGAAAATGTGAGTGAGGGAGCAAAGCATAGAATAAGAGGGTGACCGTAATAGTTGTGAGGGAACAGGATCCAGGGGACAATTGGTTAGGTGTGCATCTGAGAAAAGTTTTGTAACCTCTTCAGTAATAGCCAGTTCAAAAGAGGAGAGTGTTGACTGTGCTGTTGGGCAAGGTATGTTGAGTGGGGAAGATGTATGCACAGTGGAAGTGTCCTCATGTATTGCATCAATCTTGTTTTTGAAGTGATTGCCAATCTCTTGGGCCATGAGTAAGTTAGTGGGTAGAGGGGGTGGGGGACGAAGCAGAGAGTTAAAGCTTAAGAAGAGCCAACTGGGACTGGATGACGAGGTATTAAAAAGAGAGACAAAGTAGGCTTGTTTGGATGGAGGCAGGAATTGTATTTTAGGAGGGCAGATTTATATAGGGTGAAGTCCTGCAGGCATTTGGTTTTACGGCACAGTCGTTCAAGAGCACGGAAATGTATCTTGAGATTTCTAGTGTTGTCAGTTTGCCAGGGTTGTAATGGTCGGGGCCTGATTCTGCATGTAGTTAGACTAGCAAATGTGTCCAGTGATGATGAGAGTGAACTGTTGTAGACAAAGGGGGCCAGGTCAGGACAGGACAGGGGAGATATTATGTCATATAGGTGGTCAGTAGCAGAATAGAGAAGAGAAGGTTCCTACAAGTAATTGTTTGCTGCTTGGGGGATGGGTGATTGGAGGCAAGAATACAGTGAAACTGATGAGGTTGTGCTCAGAGAGAGGAAAGGAAGTGTTGGTGAAGTTGCCAGGAGTGTAGAGATGGGAGAATGCAAGGTTGAGGGTATTACCATCGGAGTGAGTGGAAGTGTGTGTGTCCATTAGGTTAGGTCAAAAGATGAGGTTAAGTTTAGAAGTTGAGCTGTAGCTGGGCTGTTAACATTGACAGGGATGTTGAAGTCACCAAGAATGATAGTGGGTATTTCGGAGGAGAGAAAGTAGGGTAGCCAGGCAGCAAAGTCATAAAAAAAGTGTGATACTGGTCCAGGAGGCCGATAAAGTGCTGCAATCCTCAGAGAAATGGGAGAAAACTGACGAATACAGTGCATCTTGAAAGAAGAGAGGGATAGAGAGGGAGGAATAAGAAGGACTTGGAGGGTGCTTTGTGAGTATATAGGGAGTCCAACTCCACTTCATTTCTGTCCGTTGGATCTGTGGGAGTGAGTTCAGTGAGTCCAGTGGAGGACACCATGGGAGAGAGCAGCAGGAGAAGCCGAGTCAAAATTCTGAAGCCAGGTTACAGTTATGGTGAGTATGTTAAAGCCATAAGAGCGGAAAAGTTCAAGCACAGATGTGAGCTTGTTACAGATGGAGCGAGCATTCCAAAGGGCGCATGAGATTTTGGGGCTTTTTTAGGAAGCAGGGGGATTGAAATTAAACTGAGTGGATTGCGGCTGTTGCCAGAAGAGGAGGGGTGTTGGATATGTGGTTTGCAGTGAGAAAATGGAGGACCAGGATTTTCTGAGAAATGTCCCCTGATACTAGGAGAAGAAGGAAAGTGAGGAAGGTAAGACGGGAGTGGGATGTGTATGAGCGCACATGTCTAACTGCAATGGTGTTTAGGTCAGAATGTGGGTTCAGCAATTGCAGGAGGTGATAGGTGCAGTAGTAGGGAAAGGGAAGGAGTGAGGGTGATATGTGTATGCTGTGGGGTAGAGAGGAGGGCTAGAGTAAGGATAGTTTGAGGATAGAAGACACCATTGTGAGAAGGAAGAATAGAAGGAGCATGTTAGTGGATAAAGAGTGGGAATCTGACTTTAAATAAATTCAATGTCAAATGCTGGTTTGCTTGCCGTCTTTCCAGAGTGGAGCAGAGTTCTTGTTGTATCTTCATCCTGCTTTCGTTAAACTGCAGTGGTGAAAATACGCTACACTCGAGACAGAGACACTTAAGAAAGAGACATGGTGTTTGCGCCTTGCCCCTGTCTGCACCACACCATAGGCCACTTTAAATTTATAGGGAGATTGAGTAGGCAAGCGTTTCTCAATTGATCAATATAGGGTCTGATTTGAACCACACGAATATGGGAAGGGAGATGGACAATACCAAACCAGACACAGGCTAAGGTCATAAATGGTAATTGAGTCTCTTGATCACTCAAGCCAAATAGAGTTCAAGAGAATCAATCACCAGTTATTTTGCTAATGTAGTGCATTTGTTATAGAGCTAGCATTAAATATGTAAGTTTAAAGATATGACAGCAGAGAATATTACCAAAAAAACTAACAGCAGTGTCAGATGGTCAAGCAGAGCAGGGTGTATATATAGATAGTAGACATTTACTGGTAAAAAAGCACAGAAGACATCATCAGAATTGAGAGCTGTGGTGGTGAAACTCGTGACAGAGACACTCAAGAAAGAGACATGGTGTCTGCGCCTTGCCCCTGTACCCCATTAAAGTCCCCCCATTCCCCTGTACTTACATGCAATTGTGAACTTGCTCGTAGGTCCCACAAGCATATGTAAATTGTGACCGTGCTACACATGTGAGGTATCATCACGAATGGTAGAGTGAGAGCAATAATTCTAGCACCAGACCTCCTGTGTAATTCTAAACTGGTAACCAGCCAAGACTTTTAATTTGTTTCCTATGGATAATGTACAGTAATTTGTCACCATTCCACATGTGTGTGACATTTTGAACCTTGACATGCGTGACAAAAAATTACAGCACCCACCATTTTATTTTTCAGGGACTTTCGTATTGAACACGTCACCATTTTTCTAGGTAAATATATTTCCAAAGGTGCTATTGACATGAAATTTTCCCCACATGTACATAACAACCCCAGCAATCCATACATATAAGGAAAGCAAAAAAAATACATTTAGAAGTGACGTTTTGTGTAATAAAGTGGAATGACTGTATTGAACACGCTAACTGAAATGTATTTAATACTTCATACCAAATCCTTTGTTGGAAGTGACGGCTTCAAGACACCACCTGTATGGAGAAACTAGTCGCATGCATTGCTCAGGTATGATTTTGGCCCATTCTTCCATACAAACACTAAGAAACAAAACATGGTTGATAGTACCCTGTGAGGCTTTTTACCAATTGAGACTTTAGATGAAGCCCCACACAGCCAGTAATAAAAACGTAGTAAAGGTTTAATGAGTATATGCCAGCAATAGAACTGGAAAAGGGTGTCATAATGCCAAACAGTTGGCCCAAATATACCAATCAATTACATGGTTACATACAGTAATCAAATAGTCCACGGTAAATGTGTCATAGCATCTATGGTGACCCAATGAATTTTGTGAGTTCAGTCTCACTCTTCAGGGGTTGATGCATAGACATAAAGATGCAGGATGTTGCATGCCAAAGTCAGACCGGCAGTCACTGGAGACATCTGACAAGGGAGCTGTGGGTAAAGGATCCAAAATGGGCCAGTAGTGCAAAACAGGACAGATGGAAAAATGGGCAAACAGCACCATCCAGCATGGCCTGCCAGGATGGTGGCAGGATCAAGGTAATGCTGACCAAAAATCACGTGTGTCCAACCACCTGGGAGGCATTGCATGCAAACAGTGTTCAAATCTTAAAGTTTCCGTGGGCCTCTTCTATGAACTCTGATCTTTAGTTATTTCTATAGATTTTCTATTGGACACAAGTCAGGTGATTGGCTGGGCCATTCTAGCAGCTTTATTTTATTTTTTGAAACCAATTGAGAGTTTCCCTGGCTTTGTGTTTAGCATCATTGTCTTGCTGAAATGTCCACCCTCATTTCATCTTCATCATCCTGGTAGATGGCAGCAGATTTTTATCAGGAATGTATTCGTACATTTTTCCATTCGTCCTTCCTTCAATGATATGAAGTTCGCCAGTACCATATACTGAAAAACAGCCCCACACCATGATGTTCCCACCTCCAAACTTCACTGTTGGTATGGGGGTGATCTGCAGTGCCATTTGACCTCCAAACATGGTGTGTATTATGGCATCCAAAGAGTTCATTTTTGGTCTCATCTGACCAGACTATATTTTCCCAGTATTTCACAGGCTTGTCTAAATGTTGTGCAGCAAACTTTAAACAAGCTTCAACATGCTTTTTCTTCAGCAATGGTGAGCGTGCATACAAGCCATGGTGGTTAAGTGCATTGCTTATTGTTTTCTTTGAAACAATTGTACCTGCTAATTCCAGGTCTTTATGAAGCTCTCCACAAGTGGTCATTGGCTCTGGGACAACTCTTCTGAAAATTATTTTCACTCCTTTGTCATAAATCTTGTCAGGAGCACCTGTTCGTGGCCCGTTTATGGTGAAATTATGTTCTTTCCACTTCCGAATTATGGCCCCAACTGTGCTCACTGGAACATTTAGAATTTTAGAAAACCTTCTGTAACCAATGCCATTAGTATGTTTTGCAACAATAAGGTTGCAAAGGTATTGAGAGAGCTTTTTGCTTTTACCCATCATGAGATGTTTCTTGTGTGACACCTTGGTAATGAGACTATTCAAAATCAAAGCAGGTGCTATTGCTCTATATAAATCCTTAAATAATTAGTGCTTATATCCTTATGACCTTAAACACACTACAGATATCATAGCCTGTGATGCTGTGCAGTGAATTCAAATGCCATATTTAAACTCCAAACAAATCCAGAAATGTCCAGAAAGACACTACACATGTCATGTAAACAATGTCATGCAATAAATATGTGAATATCCCATTGGTGAAAAAAGTATTGTAAAATACATATTATTTAACCAAGATAATCAGCCTGGAGCTCCAAACCAGTCTTTCTTCATGCCACAGGTGTTTTTTCTCTCCTCAGCAGGATGTACACCAATTTGCCGAACGGATGTAACGTCACCTGTGGTCCATGGGTGTATTAACAGCGATCCGAGCTCTATGCATTTTACTATGATAGCGTCATCAGGAAGCTCGATCGCCGTCATTTTCCTGGATACTTTATATTGCAATGCTATTGGTGCACGGAATTCCTTCCATGCAACAAGCTTTTCATAAAAAAATATACACCATAAATTGTATATAAAAGGTGTTGATTTTTCAAGATCACCTACGGATCTCCTCCCACAACAATTTGTTAAAAACTGATTGAGTCGGTCTTGCTCTTTACAAATTAATTTCCATGTATACGTTTTATAGTAGTGTGTTTCGCACTTAAAGGGGCCGCTGTTGTAAAATATTATTAAATGGTTGGCGCCATTTATATCAGAAAAAACGTTGGTAATGAGACACTTTTTTATAGGCCATCAGTTGAGACTGAATCAGCTGACTGATATTAATTTCCAATGACAAGTAACAGGATTGCTTTCTAATTACTGATAGACTTCAGCTGGTGTCTTGGCTTTCCATGTCTTTTTGCACCTCCCTTTCTTCATGTGTTCAATACTTTTTCCCTGTGTCATTCCATTTTATTACACAAAACTTCATTTCTGAACTTATTTGTTTTGGTTTCTTTGTATGTTTGGATTGCATGTGGTGACAATTTCATGTCAATAGTAGAAATGTATTTACCTAGAAAAATGATGACATGTTCAATACTTATTTTACATGCTGTATATATTGTTTGCAGATTGCAGATAATGT
This sequence comes from Rana muscosa, assembly GCA_029206835.1. Taxonomy (NCBI): domain Eukaryota; kingdom Metazoa; phylum Chordata; class Amphibia; order Anura; family Ranidae; genus Rana; species Rana muscosa. The sequence goes on along the minus strand of CM055116.1, from coordinate 1,158,427,315 downwards.
TGTGCCAAAAAAATGCAGATTTTATTACATGTATGTGAGAAATGTCAGATGCCCGGACGGCAAAGGGTTATAGTGGGCGTAAACCTCAGATATGAAATATGAAGAATCACATAATTCTATACTGTGTACTTGCCTCTCTCCAAAACACTGATTGCCATTTATCTCTGCTGCCTGGTTCCTCTGTTAGCAGCATGAGTCACTTCTGGCAGCTCTTCGACACCAAGAGTTAAAATGGCAATGGGTGAGGGAGCTGCAGCACTCAGCCTGTGGCTGATATCCATAGCTGTGGGAAGGGGGTATGTCCCTTCCCTCTAATCAGGGTTTAGAGCTGTCGACTGTATGATGACTTCAGATCTCCACCCCCTGCTACTAGATCAAAGAAGAAATCCATTCCTGTTTGAGTTTTTAGATGGTCTACTGTAGAAATGGCTGCAGATACACAGCTACAACTTATGTAGGATTTCTTTAATCTATGCACATCACCTAATACTAGTAACTTCACTGGGTATATGTACAGGTTAACATCCACTTTAAGGCATTTCCACTGGAAATCAGTTTCAAATCTCAACATACGGCACAACAGAATGTAAAGAGAAAAACAGTTGTGAGTCTTCAATTGGACATTTTGCTGTATATAAAAACTTGCTAACAACAATCCAAGAGACTCAGGCACACACTGTGCACTGACACTTAGCTGCATTTTTATTCAACCAGGCAGTTAGATCTTCATTTTTATATGTATGTGTGCTTGTTGAATTATTTTCATACAATCAACTATCAAACTATTTTTAATGTCACTGATTTTAAAGCCAAAGAATAAAAAAGAAAAAAAAACCCCAGATGTTTAAATCATGCCAGTGGGTAAAAGATGAGTTGGCATTTCATACTGAACCTGTAAAGTAAGAAAGTTTGCACCTGTCACTATTGAACTCGGATTAGTTACACAGTGTAATCACCAAAGCAGTCGTGAATGTTAAATGCTGCCTAATACTCTACAATATAAATATCTTTAACAGAAGCACAATCTAAAGTTTCTGTTGTGCTTTTCAACAAGATTGAAACCCTCACATTTCCTTAATAGGGGGATTTTAACATGGCAATCATTGATACTTTGCCACATACGTAGATGTTTTACACAAATTACACGGCCCTTTGATCCATTAAGATAGAACTGCATAAGATGTTCATTTTCTTGAAGGATTTTTGGTCTGTAAAAGGAATTTAGTAACAAGATCCAACATCAGGCCTCACACAGCTACTGCATTCCGACTTGTCATTCTGCAAGACTGGAGCACACGTAATAGCAAAATGATTCTTAAAAGCAGAAAAGTACATTACTTCATGAAACAGAGTTTTAACCATTTCACACCTCACTAACCAAAATAGCCTGGTAAAATAACTGTGTCACATGTGGAGCAAACAACGTCTTACCCCTATTTCTGAAAAAAAAAGTTTCTTAGGTAACTTTTTAAATGGTAAATTGTTATAGATACTATATCGATTATTTTTTTAAGAAATGTTTATGTTTAGACCCAAAAGACTTATATTATAAAAATGCATATATTTTTTTTAGTGAAGCATGGTGGAGGTCCAACTTCGTCAACTGATAAAAATGAACCATTAACACTTCCATCTAATTTCTTTTAGAGCTCGCAACCATCTGCAAGCTCTGACCTAGACTGACCCAGAACATACACAGGGTTTCATTAATAGGTCTGGCAGGGAATGGGGAGGGAGGGGGATAAGGGAGATGATAAGTATCAGTGTTGTAAGTACTTCACTATCAATAGAAATTCTTATGTTGCTCTTAATAAACAAAGTACAGGTTCTATTTAAAGTTGTCTTACAGTGGACCTTCTCTTCCCCATTCTTCTTTAAATAAATAAAATACATTTTTCTCCTTCCCCCTCCTTTAATCACACTTCAAACAATGGCCCAATCCCAAAGAGCCTTGTGAGTGGCTGGGACAATCAACAGGGGAAAAAATGTGGACTTCAGGCTGGATGGTGCTCAACCACTCACCGGGCTTTTTGGGATTAGGCCACTATTTGAAGTGTGGATTGGTCATCATTTCAAGTAAATCTTGTACTATCCCAAACATTACCCATATAAAAGAAGTGGTGCTTTGGGTCCTGCTGTGGGAGGCACTCCTTGGAGTTTCCCAGGGGGGGGGGTCCAGGTGGCTTTTTAGCACAGCAATTATGTTGGTTATATGTTTACCATTATTACCGTATATACTCGAGTATAAGCCGACTCGAGTATAAGCCGAGGTACCTAATGTTGCCACAAAAAACTGGGAAAACTTACTGACTCTAGTATAAGCTGAGGGACAACAATGCCTCAGTGTTCCCATTCTTACTGTTCCCATCCTTACTGTTCCCTATCCTCACTGTTCCCTATCCTCACTGTTCCTATCCTCACTGTTCCCTAGCTCACTGTTAACTATCCTCACTGTTCCTATCCTCACTGTTTAAATTTTACATGTAAATAGTACCTGAAAAAAAGTTGCGGCTGCGGCTGCGGCGTCCATCGTTCAAATCCTGCGGTCTCTTCCTATTCCTTCCGTGATAGGCGATTCTCATCAGACACTCTCTGCCTATCACAAACGTTCTCTCATCCTCAGTTTCCCAGCAGACACCGTGTTGGGTGTTCCGCCAATCACAGACGTCTGCTGGGAAACTGAGGATGAGAGAACGTTCGTGATAGGCGGAGAGTGTCTGATGAGAATCGCCTATCACGGAAGGGACCAGGAAGAGACCGCAGGATTTGAACGATGGTACTATTTACATGTAAAAACTTTTGCTGACTCGAGTATAAGCCGAGGGGGGGACTTTCAGCCCAAAAAAAAGGGCTGAAAATCCCGGCTTATACTCGAGTATATACGGTACTTCTGTCTATGCTTATTCCTATGAGGAAGAAATATAGTCTATTCAAAACACATTCGTGAAGAGAATTATACCCAACATGCTCTGATCATTATGGTGGCCTGATATAATGTTTTTATTTGTATTTATTTTATTTTAACATGTTTCTAATAAATTAAATTGTATAGATTTACGTGTGTGTGTGTGTATAAGCAGAATGCCCGAAAAGCCCCATTTAAACATAGTAAGGCATTTCTAAAGATTGAGGGATGTTGGCATTCACAACTAAGGTGTGACCACTTGGGTATTGTTAGAGTTTTAAGACTGAATATGATAACTACCACAGAAGACAAAAGTGTTTTATTTACAGGCAATAGTATATTCGATTAGTAAGAGCAAATGTTGATCTCAATATCTTTACATGGTTCAAAAACTTGACAAAACTCATTTGGATAAGCCTAGATTTAGGGTAATGATCTAGGAATTATTTCATTTGTTTTTAAAAGTGCTATCTACATTTCAGTTTTTAGATCAATTTTTATGTGTACATCTGTACTAAATGGAAATCTTGGTATTTTTTGTTTTGTTTTATCTTTTCTGGTACACATTGAAAGAACCATAAAAAAGTCAAAAAAGTAATGCACAGCAACTAATTTTTAATAATTATTTCTGCTATGTTCGTGCCATCAAGGATCGTACATATAGGTTATTTTATATGCCCAAGTTTCTGTTTATAGCCATTTTTGTCACCCCAATGTAGATTGTTTTGGTTAATATTGATAACGCAGCAGTGTCCTAAGGACATTCATTCCATGGTACCGCGCATGTCCGTTGGTTGGTGGTGGCTCAGAACGAGGCTTGGTATTTTTATTTGTATAAACAGAGGTGATGCAGCGCGCCGCCCATGCCCCTGAACGAAGTAAGTTTTTATGAAACGTACGTAGGGCGGAGCGACGCGCTGACATCAGCTTGTGCTCCATACGTTTTCCCAGAAGGACGGGTTGTCTGTTTGTGCACCGGCCGGCACATCAGATTCAAGGCTCTTTTTAAACTGCAACATTGTAAGTTTATCACTTTGGTTTTTATAATAAATTTTATAACGGTAATACACTATATGGAACGTTTATATTTTCTATGTACCGCGTGTATCCACTGATGCTTAATTGGTCGAGAGGCTATTTCTAAGAATCCGTGACTGTGTCTGCTGTCTCTTGGAGTCAAGCTGCGATTCATTACATGCATTCTCTTGATCCTCTGTCATGGGGGATCATGGCAAGCTGGTAAGAAGTCATTTCTGCTGATTTGGTGGTGGATTCAATATGGCTTTTTTGGATACGGCATTGCACACCTGTATGGACTTTTTGTCACAGAGCACCGGTGTATAGTTATTTTATTCACAGTTTTCTACACAATTCAACATATACTCTTTTTTGGGTTTATAATCCATGAACACAAATTTTTGGGATTTCACTAACCAACACATTTGTGGACTTTTTTTATCAATACAGTAAAACCTTGGTTTGCGAGCATAATTTGTTCCAGAAACATGTTTGTAATCCAAAGCACTTGTATATCAAAGCATTTTTTTTACAGGGTATAAAAGAGAAGAGAGGCACCTCTAATGCCCCATACACACGATCGTTTTTCATGCCATTTTTAAAACTGACGTTTTTCTCGTCATTTTTTTTCTTGTTTCCTCTCAAGCCTGTCTTGCGTACACACCATCATTTAAAAAAATGTTCAAGCAAAGCGCAGTGACGTACAACACGTACGACGGCACTATTAAGGGGAAGTTCCATTCTAATGACGCCACCCTTCATGTTAGTAAAGTTTGTTGAGCGACGATTCGCGCTTTTCAGCCTCGTGCTTTTCAGTCCGTTACAGCGTGACGAATGTGCTATCTCCATTACGAACGCTAGTTTTACCAGAACGAGCGCTCCCGTCTCATACTTGATTCTGAGCATGCGCGTTTTTTTTCACGTCGTTAAAGCATACACACTATCGTTTTTCACGTCGTTAAAAAAAACGACATGAAAAATGACGTGAAAAAAGAGAGCATGTTCGAAATTTTTAATGGCCGTTTTTCACGTCGTTAAAAATGCTCTGGAGCATACACACGATCAGTTTTAATGGCCATTTTTGAAAATGGCATTTTTAATGGCATGAAAAACGATCGTGTGTATGGGGCATAAGTGTAGCAATAAGTTGCTAAATGTTGTACCTTCATTAAATGTAACCATATTGCTACACTTAGAGGTTCCTCTCTTCTTTTTTATACTCATTTGTGAAATGACGCTACTCTTATATCAAGACATTGCTTGTATATCAAGGCAAAATTTATTAAAACATTTTGCTTGTCTTGCAAAACGCTCTCAAACCAAGTTACTCTCAAACCAAGGTTTTACTGTATTGATTTTTATTAATTTATCATAATATCAAGTTTTGTATGGGATATTTCTCAACATTTTGAATATTGGTGTTTTTTTTATTATTTATATTACATTTTATAGTTTATTATCAATTTTATTATTGAATAATCACAAGGTAGCGCGATTTATTTTTTCTTTCAAATTTTTGCTCTTGTATTTATGTTTTACATGATAATTGCAGCTTCCGTTTGAATAGCTGGGAAATACCTTAGTACCTTTTAGCACAATTTATTTTCTCCATTTTTTCTCCATTTTTAATAACTGTCTGCTCACATTGCATTCTATTTTTTCTTCCCTTCTCTTTAAGTCTTAATTACCCCTATGATGACTGAAAGTCGCACGACTTTAAATCTGCCATCCCTGTGTGACTTCATCGCTGCTTGCATATGACTTCTTTAACAGAAGTCAATGCAAGTCGTGCTGAAGTCGCACCAAAGTAGTGCAGGAACCATTTTTTAAGTCAGAGTGACTTGAGTCACACTGATTAGAATGGTTCCATTGCCGTTATTGGGGCACTTTTGAAATGTGAATTTGAACTCTCAAGTTGCATGACAAGTCGTGGAAGTGCGTGAATTGAGTAAACACTGAACAAGTGTGAAACGCGTCAGTTGTCCTGGTTTATGCTGTTTTTTGTAGTGCCTGTCTTCCTTCAATAAACATATGTTGGATTGGAGTGTGGCTGTCCTCACCATTTTTGTTTTCATTGCTATGTGCATTGCCGACACCCTTGGTCTCTGAGAGAGAAACATCTTTCCAAAACGTAATCTGCCTGGAGCGGCAATTTCTGGTCTTCGTGGAAGTGTGTACCGGGGCTAAAAGCCCAAAGTTTTGATTAGATTTTTTTCATATAGTAAGGAATAGTTAAACCACCTATGAGTTTTTTTTGTCATCTGTGTCTCATTGAGAGATATTCCTATAATTCCTGCCACAGAACACACAAAAAGTTAGAAGGAGTTTCTCCAAAGTGGGGAATATGCCTTTGTAAACAGATGTTGCTGAAATATGTGTTCCTTTTGGAAGATTTCCCCACCAGCTGTTTTGATGATTTTGCCTCATTTTCAGTGCCAGTGACCAGCAGAAAAAATGGGCACACAGACAGTAATACATGCCTGGCTGTGGTTTCTACCTTTCATGACTCTATCCGAAAAAACAAAAACAAATCTGACTTTAGATACACTTTAGCAGAATTTCTTAAAGTGAAACTAAACCCATCAATTTACCTAAACAATTCTGTTAAAGGCATGTCTTGAATTATGACTCTTGAGCCCCGTACACACGATCGGTTTGACTGATGAAAAACGTCCGATGGATGGTTTTCATCAGACCAACCGATCGTGTATGGTACCCATCGGTCTTTTTTCCATCGGTTGTAAAAAATAGAACTTGTTTTAAAATTTTCCGATGGATAAAAAACCAATGGGAATTTCCGATCGTCTATGGGCAAGTCCATCGGTTAAAAAACCCACGCATGCTCAGAATCAAGTCGACGCATGCTCAGAAGCATTAAACTTCATTTTTCTCGGCTCATCGGAGTGTTTTACGTCACCGCGTTTGGAACGGTCGGTTTTTTGACTGATGGTGTGTGGCCAAGACTGATGAAAAACAGTTTCATCGGATTTCCGATGGACAAATTCATCGGACGAAAATCCATAGGTTATCCGATCGTGTGTACGGGGCTTGACAGTTACTGTTGTGCTTAGGTTAGCTAGCAACAGTACTGTCAGACCATCAAATGACTGGTGTCACAATTGATCACATTTTGAGAACCATGTGATCAAACAGAGACTAAAAATGCAAGCTACCTTGACTGTAAAGGATAGGAGGATTAGTTCCACTATGGGAGACATATGGGAGCTACCACTGTTGAGTAGTTTCCTGGCATGTTATGTTGATCCAATGGCTTCAGTACTTCTAGTCACTGGCTGAAACAAGTATTCCGATCAGAAAAGGGAGGATAGAGTCAGAAGTCCATTTTTGCATATTTGATCTGGGTGAGCGATGCAAAGTAATAAAACTCCAGACTTAGTGGGACAGCCAGGCGACTAGCATTTGAAGCATAAGAAACGCTCTTAATACACAGTACACTGGGCAGTTAGCCCTAAACATAAGTATGACTAGGTGCACCATCTAGCCATGTTATGTTAAACATAATAATAATAATAAACTTTTTTATAGCGCCTTTAAGGGTAGCTTCTTAAAGTGCTTTAAAAAAGACAAGAGAAACAAAAGCACAAGAAATACATGAAGTAAAACAGAGGGAAAAAAAGGGGCAATTATGTGAAAGAATTTTTTTTTTAGATTTGGTTTGAATGGGTTTGTAGAAGATGACACTCTGATGTTCAATGGTAGTGAATCCAAGAGTTTTTTCTGACATAGCAGAAGAAAGCTCTGTCTCCCATTGAATGTAGATGAGTAGAGGGACACACAGAAGACCATAATTAGAGGAGCGGAGGTTCAGAGAGTAATTTAATAAAAGTTCAGGTAGCTAGTGGGGTGCTAAGCCATGAAGAGCCTTATAGGTGAGCAAGAGGATCTGAAAGTCTATGTGAAACATGAAGGGCTAGCCAGTGCAAGGACTCCGGGATAGGGGTAATATGATCACTTGTACCAGACCTAGTGACGTTTCTGGCTGCATTTTTTTTTTACATATTTATTATATATTATATTGAGTATAAGACCCCTTTCACACTGGAGCGTTTTTCAGGTGCTTTGGCATTAAAAAAAAAGCGCCTGTAAAGCGCCTGAAAGAAGCCTCATCTGCAATCCCAATGTGAAAGCCCGAGTGCTTGCAGAGCCCTTTCACACTGCCAGCGCCCGAAAAACGCTGGTAAAGCTCCGCTAAGACCCCTTTCACACTGGGGCGTTTTTCAGGCACTTTGGCGATAAAAAAAGCACCTCAATGGGAAGGGGCACTTTAGGAGTGGTGTATTCGCCGCTCCTAAAGCACTGCAAAGAAGCTGCTTGCTGGACTTTTTTTGACGCCCTGCCAGCGCAGCGTCTCAGTGTGAAAGCACTCAGGCTTTCACATTGGGATTGCAGATGAGGCTTCTTTCATGCACTTTACAGGCGCTTTTTTTAATGCTAAGACCCCTTTCACACTGGGGCGTTTTTCAGGCTCTTTAGTCTGAAAGCACTCGGGCTTTCACATTGGGCTTGCAGATGGAGCTTCTTTCAAGCGCTTTACAGGCGCTTTTTTTAACGCTAGAGCACCTGAAAAACGCCCCAGTGTGAAAGGGGTCTAATGGCACATATTGAACTAAAACTAATTAAAAAAACTGGCTGGGAATATCAAGTATGCAGTTGGAATATTTCATATTAGAGACCAATTTAATCAGAGATGCAGAGTCAAGTAGAGAAAAGAGGTAGAGAAAAGAACCGGTAAATCTGGGCGGTCAGAAAGTAATGTGCAATTAGCGTGTGCTGTGGTAACAATGTGATGCCTTACTTTGTCCGTTTTCGAGGAGAAAAAAATGTGTGTTTCAAAACTGTGTTGCAAAACTGTGTTAAGGCTGGTTATGTGAGGGGACAACCAGGTTGTATATCTATAATTGATGGAGAAGAGTTATCTAGGGTTGCAAACTTTTTTCAATGGCTTGGAAGAAATAGTTGGATCTAGCAATCTTAATTTGACCCTTATAGTCACACAAATAGTCCTTCAAAACCTGATAATAAACAGTTAGGACAGAACAGCACCACCTATGCTTAAGTCTCTGCAAGACTACCTTCATTGATTTAAGGTGGTCATTTTACCACAGAGTCAACGGGAAAATTCGACAGTTTGAGTTTTGAGGGGCAACAGTGTCAAGGGAAGATGAAAGCGCATGATAAAGGGCATCTATTTTGCCAACAAGGGTGTCAGGTCACAGCATTGCAGCACAAGGCACCACACTGCTGTCCGGAGACCTGAATGAAGTGTACATTTTGTACACTTCCAATAAAGTTTTAAACAAAACGTAAACAGTGCCTTGCATACTGTTGCTGCTGCAAAGTGGCCACTAGCTGCAAACTAACATGGAATGGTTTATGCCGCGTACACACGATCGGAAATTCTGACAAGAAAAGTTAGATGTGAGCTTTTGGTCGGAAATTCCGACCATGTGTAGGCTCCATCTGACTTTTTCTTTTTTGAATTTCCACCAACAAAAAGCTGGTTCTCAAATTTTCCGACAAAAAAAGTTCTGCTCGGAAATTCCGATGGTCTGTATGCAATTCCCGACAAGCAAAAAAACACGCATGCTCTGAATCAATTTGACGCATGCTGAGAATCATTGAACTTAATTTTTATTGGCTTGTTGTAGTGTTGTACGTCACTGCTTTCTTGACGGTCGGAATTTGGTGTGACTGTGTGCATGCAACACAAGTTTGAGCCAACATTCCATCGGAAAAAAATCCACGGTTTTCTTGTCGGATTTTCCGATTGTCTGTACGCGGCATTAGAGTATGGCTAGTGTGAGTCCACTCCTTTGTTCATTTCCGGGACTTCCAATCACAACACCATATGTTGACAAAGCATACTTTGCTCTATTTGTCAAAAAGTTTTGTTAAAATATCTTTCACTGTACACAACATATGCAGCAACCCAAAAAAAAATTTCAAGATATGTAGGTCAAATTAAAAGACTTTTCTCTTGTAGTATGAGCCTCAACTGGTGTCAGTTTAGCTAACGATATTAGCCATGCATTGGTTTGCTTCCCAAAAAAAAAATGTATTTTGACACTGTCAGTGAGTAAAAAGTGTATGTCATTAATAACTGTTAGAAAGATTTCAAACTAAAAGCAGAAATCAACTTCACAGTAGGCATCTGGCATCTTCAACTCTCTGGGTGTGCATGTTAAAAAGTAGTATGTCACACCCTATAGTCATGGCATGGCATTGCGTAGCCATTTTAGTGGTAAAAAAAATATAGAGCATCAGTATGAATGGATTTTTCAGCTAGCCTGGCTGTAGTACCAGATTTGGACTGCAGCACTGACAACCCTGGAAGGTCAAGCAGTAGGCCCTTGAAGGTGTCTTCTAAAAGATGATAATAAAAAAATGTAAGTTTTAAATGTCAAAGTTTTATTATTTATCTCTTTTGTTCTATTAATTTTAATGTATTTCTTTATCTATATTTTACTTATTAATACATTTTGTTTTTTGGGAAAGGTGCAAGATAAGATGATGGGTTTGAAGAAGGCTATGTAGGAATGGGTTAGGTTGGCACTAAGATTGGTGGCCAGTAGGGATGAGCCGAACACCCCCCAGTTCGGTTTGCAGCAGAACATGCGAACAGGTAAAAGATTTGTGCGAACACCGTTAAAGTCTATGGGACACAAACGTGAAAAATCGAAAGTGCTAGTTTTAAAGGCTTATATGCAAGTTATTGCCATAAAAAGTGTATGGGGACCTGGGGTCCTGCCCCAGGGGACATGTATCAATGCAAAAAAAACGTTTTAAAAACAGCTATTTTTTTCAGGAGCAGTGATTTTATTAATGCTTAAAGTGAAACAATAAAAATGAAATATTCCTTTAAATATCATGCCGGTGGTCTCCTTAGTCTGCCTGCAAAGTAGCGCATCTTTCCCATGTTTATAACAACACCACAGCAAAATTACATTTCTAAAGGAAAAAAAAATTATTTAACCACTTAACGACCGCCCACTGTAAATATACGTCCACAGAATGGCACCGACAGGCAGAATCACGTACATATACGTGATTGCCTTTGTATAGTTGGGGGGTCCGATCGGACCCCCCTTCTTTACAGTGGGTGGTCGTTTTACCTTCGGGAGCGATCCGGCATGAGGGGACGGCCGTTCGATTCCGGCCCCCCCCTCTCGATCACTCCCGGCGAATGAGAGAGCTTCCCCTGCCTGTGTACTGTTTACACAGGCAGGACGAAGTGATGTCATCTCTCCTGCGGCGCTCACATATACCGAGTGCTGTACAGGAGAAGATGCAGGTTAGTGCACAAAACACTGACACCAGGACACATAGGCACATAAATCGCCCCCCAGGCCCCCCCAGATCACCCCCCAAATCACCCCCCAGCCCCCAGTCACAGTGTCACTGATTGCAGTGACCATTTATTTAGTGATCACTGCAATCAGTGACATTTGTGACTGTAAAAGTGTCACTACATTTAGTTTTAGGTCCAGTGTAGCCCCCTAACCCCCCCTAATAAAGGTTTAACCCCCTGATCACCCCCCAGATAACCCTTTCACCCCCTAGCACCGCCGTCGCTAAGCGATCATTTTTCTGATCGATGTCTTAGCGTCGGTGATGCTGATCGGTAGCCAGTAATTTTTTTTAGGTTCACCGCAGGTTTTTATAGCGTCGGGTACCCCCATATATTACCTAATAAAGGTTTAACCCCCTTGATCGCCCCCCAGGTAACCCTTTCACCCCCTATCACCACTGTCACTAAGCGATAATTTTTCTGATCGATGTCTTAGCGTCGGCGATGCTTATCGGTAGCCAGTAATTTTTTTTAGGTTCGCCGCAGGTTTTTATAGCGTCGGGTACCCCCATATATTACCTAATAAAGGTTTAACCCCCTTGATCACCCCCCAGGTAACCCTTTCACCCCCTAGCACCGCCGTCGCTAAGCGACCATTTTTCTGATCGATGTCTTAGCGTCGGTGATGCTGATCGGTAGCCAGTAAATTTTTTTAGGTTCGCCGCAGGTTTTTATAGCGTCGGGCACCCCCATATATTACCTAATAAAGGTTTAACCCCCTTGATCGCCCCCCAGGTAACCCTTTCACCCCCTATCACCACTGTCACTAAGCGATAATTTTTCTGATCGCTGTCTTAGCGTCGGTGATGCAGATCGGTAGCCAGTAATTTTTTTTAGGTTCGCCGCAGGTTTTTATAGCGTCAGGTACCCCGATATATTACCTAATAAAGGTTTAACCCCCTTGATCTCCCCCCAGGTAACCCTTTCACCCCTATCACCACTGTCGCTAAGCGATCATTTTTCTGATCGCTGTCTTAGCGTCGGTGATGCAGATCGGTAGCCAGTAATTTTTTTTAGGTTCGCCGCAGGTTTTTATAGCGTCAGGTACCCCCATATATTATCTAATAAAGGTATAACCCCCTGATCACCCCGCAGGTAACCCTTTCACCCCCTATCACCACTGTCGCTAAGCGATCGTTTTTATGATCGTTGTCTTAGTGTCGGTGATGCCGATAGGTAGCCAGTAATTTTTTTTTAGGTTCGCCGTCAGGTTTTTATATAGGTACCCCCATATATTACCTAATAAAGGTTTTAACCCCCTAATTGCCCCTGGTTAACCCTTTCACCAGTGATCATCATATAAGTGTTACGGGTGACGCTTGTTAGTTAGTTTGCTTTTTATAGTGTCAGGGCACCCGCCGTATATAACCCAATAAAGGTTTAACCCCCTGATCGCCCGGCGGGTGATATCAATTAGGTTTTAGCATCAGAGAGGGTCTGCGTCACACCCCAGGCAGCGTCAGGTTAGTGCCAGTAACGCTAACACCCACGCGTTAAGCATACACCCCCCTTAGTGGTATAGTATCTGAACAGATCAATATCTGATCTGATCAGATCTATACTAGCGTCCCCAGCAGTTTAGGGTTCCCAAAAACGCAGTGTTAGCGGGATCAGCCCAGACACCTGCTAGCACCTGCGTTTTGCCCCTCTGTCCCCTCTGTCCAGCCCAGGCCACCCAAGTGCAGTATCGATCGATCACTGTCACTTGCAAAACACAACACACATAACTGCAGCGTTCGCAGAGACAGGCCTGATCCCTGCGACTCCAGTGCTGTAGGAGGTGATTTCACCACCACAGTTAAAAAAAAAAAAGCATATATGCCGAAGCATTGGGGCAGCAGGGGCGGAGGAGCGATTTTGCTCCTAATGCCGCGTACATACGGTCGAAATTCCGACGGAGGCTTGCCCGTGGAAAAGTCTGACCATGTGTACGCGGCATAACTTTTGCGGGAAGATGCCCCCATGCTTCGGCATATATAAATGGTGCATGTATGCCCATCATTAGAAGTGGGTGGATGAAGGGCGGTATTCTAATGGTGGGCATACCCACCGATCAATCTTTTTTTTTCGTTCAGCCAACAGGCTGCATGAAAAAAAAGATTACAATACATGTCCAACAAGGACCAGCAACGTACTGGTATGTTGCTGGACTTTGAATGTTTATACCAGAATGATGCCTGTGGGTTTAGGTATCATCTTAGTATCATTCTTTTCAGCCAGCGGCCGGCTTTCATGTAAAAGCAATCCTAGTGGCTAATTAGCCTCTGGACTGCTTTTACAAGCAGTGGGAGGGAATGCCCCCCCCCGGATATAAAAAGCGCCATTGGGAAATTGGGAAAGCATTTTATCACACCGATCTTGGTGTGGTCAGATGCTTTGAGGGCAGAGGAAAGATCTAGGGTCCAATAGACCCCAGTTTTTTCAAAAAAGAGTACCTGTCATTACCTATTGCTATCATAGGGGATATTTACATTCTCTGAGATAACAATAAAAATGATAAAAAAAAAAATATGGAAGCAACAGTTTAAAAATAAAATAAAAAAGCAAAATTAATAAAAAAAAAAAAAAAAAAAAAGCAGGGGGTCCTGTCCTGCTCTTGCCCAATGGCGAACGCAAGCGTCGGTCTGGCGTCATATGTAAACAGAAATTGCACCATGCATGTGAGGTATCACCGCGAAGGTCAGATCAAGGGCAGTAATTTTAGCAGTAGACCTCCTCTGTAAATCTAACGGCGTAACCTGTAAAGGCTTTTAAAGGCTTTTAAAAATGTATGTAGTTTGTCGCCAATGCGCGTTTGTGCGAAATTTTAAAGCTTGTCGTGTTTGGTATCTATGTACTCGGCCTAAGATCATCTTTTTTATTTCATCAAACATTTGGGCAATATAGTGTGTTTTAGTGCATGAAAATTAAAAAAAGTGTATTTTTTCCCCAAAAAATGTGTTTGAAAAATCGCTGCGCAAATACTGTGTAGAAAAAAAAATTGCAACACCCACCATTTTAATCTGTAGGGCCTTTGCTTTAAAAATATATATAATGTTTGGGGGTTCAACATAATTTTCTTGCAAAAAAAAAAAATGTTTTCATGTAAACAAAAAGTGTGAAAAAGGGCTTTGCCTTCAAGTGGTTAGAAGAGTGGATGTAAGCTTCCTAATGTTGTGTATAAAATGCCAGAACAGTTCAAAACCCCCCCAAATGACCCCATTTTGGAAAGTAGACACCCCAAGCTATATACTGAGAGGCATGTCGAGTCCATGGAATATTTTATATTGTCAGGGTAACCTGTGGCCAGGTGACAGATGCACACCGTAGGGGGACAGGAGTGCACCGCGAGGTAGTGAACCCTATGGCTGGCTTCTGCGGATAGGGAACTGGGTGGTTGTGGAAAGCGGGACCAGAGGAGCACAACCAGGATCCAAACGGAAGCTAGAGCCAAGATTCCCCAGGGCGCGGAGTCTAAGACCCAGCTGGTCTTCTCCAGGGCCTCTAGTGGTGAGGATGTTAGCTGCAGGCTGGGACCAGGTCGCGGCCCCTGGAGTTTCCTAGCTCACGCCCCGTAGGATAAGGGGAAAAGAGGGGAAGCAGCAGCACACGATAAGAGAGAACCGAAACAAGCTGAAGGTCAGGGCCACAAGCAGACAAGGATAACGAAGAACGAGCCGAAGGTCAAGGGTCACGAGCAGACAGGGATAGTCGGGGACAAGCCAATAACGTAACAGAGAGACAGACGTAGCACACGGCAGGCAGGAACCCAAACACACAATGCCTAACAAACACGTTGATCAGCAAAGCAGGCTTGCAGTGCACAGGTTAATATAGTGTTCTGTGATAGGGCCTGGGGTGGAGTCTGGCTGGGAGGAGATTATAAAGGAAGCCAGGTGAAAGGGCTCAGGCCTCTAAGATGAACACATGGGAAGGAAGGTAAGCTGACAGACAAACACTACTGCATATCCATGACATATATGTTGACACAAGTTGCGGAAAATAGACAATTTATTTTTTATTTTTTATTTTTTGCACAAAGTTGTCACTAAATGATATATTGCTCAAACATGTCATGGGCATATGTGGAATTACACCCCAAAATACATTCTATTGCTTCTCCTGAGTACGGGAATACCACATGTGTGAGACTTTTTGTGAGCCTAGCCGCGTACGCGACCCCAAAAACCAATCACCGCCTTCAGGCTTTCTAAGGGTGTAAATTTTTGATTTCACTTCTCACTGCCTATCACAGTTTCGGAGGCCATGGAATGCCCAGATGGCACAAACCCCCCCAAATGACCCCATTTTGGAAAGTAGACACCCCAAGCTATTTGCTGAGAGGTATGGTGAGTATTTTGCAGATCTCGCTTTTTGTCACAAAGTTTTGAAAATTAAAAAAAAAAAAAAAATATATATTTTTTTCTTCATTTTCAAAAACAAATGAGAGCTGTAAAATACTCACCATGCATCTCAGCAAATAGCTTGGGGTGTCTACTTTCCAAAATGGGGTCATTTGGGGGGGTTTTGTGCTATTTTGGCATTTTATGGCCTTCGAAACTGTGATAGGTAGTGAGGAGTGAAATCAAAAATTTGTGCCTAGAAATCCTGAAGGCGGTGCTTGGTTTTCGGGGTCCCGTACGCGGCTAGGCTCCCAAAAAGTCCCACACATGTGGTATCCCCATACTCAGGAGAAGCAGCAAAATGTATTTTGGGGTGTAATTCCATATATAACCATGGCATGTGTGAGCAATATATAATTTAGTGACAACTTTTTGTAATTTTTTTTTTTGTCATTATTCAATCACTTGGGACAAAAAAAAATATTCAATGGGCTCAACAGGCCTCTCAGCAATTTCCTTGGGGTGTCTACTTTCTAAAATGGGGTCATTTGGGGGGGTTTTGTGCTATTTTGGCATTTTATGGCCTTCGAAACTGTGATAGGTAGTGAGGAGTGAAATCAAAAATTTGCGCCCTTAGAAATCCTGAAGGCGGTGCTTGGTTTTCGGGGACCCGTACGCAGCTAGGCTCCCAAAAAGTCCCACACATGTGGTATCCCCATACTCAAGAGCAGCAGCAAAATGTATTTTGGGGTGCAATTCCACATATAACCATGGCATGTGTGAGCAATATATCATTTAGTGACAACTTTTTGTAATTTTTTTTTTGTCATTATTCAATCACTTGCGACAAAAAAAATAAAAATTCAATGGGCTCAACATACCTCTCAGCAATTTCCTTGGGGTGTCTACTTTCCAAAATTGGGTAATTTGGGGGGGGTTTGTACTGCCCTGCCATTTTAGCACCTCAAGAAATGAGATAGGCAGTCATAAATTAAAAGCTGTGTAAATTCCAGAAAATGTACCCTAGTTTGTAGACGCTATAACTTTTGCGCAAACCAATAAATATACGCTTATTGACATTTTTTTTACTAAAGACATGTGGCTGAATACATTTTGGCCTAAATGTATGACTAAAATTGAGCTTATTCGATTTTTCTTATAACAAAAAGTAGAAAATATCATTTTTTTTTCAAAATTTTCGGTCTTTTTCCGTTTATATCGCAAAAAATAAAAATCGCAGAGGCAATCAAATACCATTAAAAGAAAGCTCTATTTGTGGGAAGAAAAGGACGCAAATTTCGTTTCGGTACAACATTGCATGTCCGCACAATTTCCAGTTAAAGCAGCGCAGTGCAAAATTCTGAAAACAGCTCTGGTCCTTTAGCTACAAAATGGTCCGGGCTTAAGTGGTTAAAACATTTACATCTGTAATGTATTGTCGGATCCCGGCAATATAGATAAAAATCATTGAAAAAAATGGCATGGATTTCCCCCCGTCCATTACCAGGCCCTTTTGGTCTGGTATGAATATTAAGGGGAACCCTGTGACAAAATGTAGGAGAGAGCGCCCCCCCCCCTGAACCGTACCAGACCACATGCCCTCAACATGGGAAGGGTGCTTTGGGGTCCCCCCAAAACACCTTGTCCCCATGTTGATGGGGACAAGGGCCTCTGCCCCACAACCCTTGCCTGGTGGTTGTGGGGGTCTGCAGGCAGGAGGCTTATCGGAATCTGGAAGCCCCCTTTAACAAGGGGGCCCCCAGATACCGGCCCCCCCATGTGAATGGGTATCGGGTACATTGTACCCCTACACATTCACCCAAAAAAGTGACAAAAAAGTAAAAATGACAGGAGACAGTTTTTGACAATTCTTTTATAAAAAAACTAAAAAGTGTGTCCCGCGATGTCCATTCATCTTCACTCACAGCGCCAACGGCCCGAGAAAAAAAACAAAACAGAAAAACTCTGCCCTCGATGGGAGGCCTCCCGCCGACTGCAGGCTTTTTATGATGACAGCTGTTAAATAGCTATGGGCAGGGCCACTCAGTGACGTAAACGGGTGACCCCACCCTCTTCGGACGTTATGTGATGTCACGTGACGTTAGAAGGGGAGAGGTCAGCCGTTTACGTCACCGGGTGGCCCCCACCCTCAGCTATATAACAGCGGTCATCATGAAAAGGCTGCAGTCGCGGGGACGGTTTCCATCGAGGCAGAGTTTTTCCATTTTTTTTGTTTCTCAGCATGTCGGTACTGTGATTGAAGATGAATGGACTTCGCGGGACACTTTTTTTTTTTAATAAAGGAATTGTCCAAAACTGTCTCCTGTCATTTTTCCTTTTTTGGCGCTTTTTTGGTGAATGTGTAGGGGTACAATATACCCGATTACCACTCATGTAGGGGGGCAGGATCTGGGGGCCCCCCTGTTAAAGGGGGCTTCCAGATTCTGACTGTCCCCCTGCCTGCAGACCCCCACAACCACTGGGCCAGGGTTGTGGGGAAGAGGCCCTTGTCCCCATCAACATGTATTTTGGGGGGACCTGGTATGTTTCAGGAGGGGTCACTCTCTCATCCCCTCCTTTCCCTGTGGCCTTCCAGGTTGCGTGCTCGGATAAGGGTCTGGTATGAATTTTGAGGGGACCCCCATGCCATTTATTTTTATTTTGGCATGGGGTTCCCCTAAAAATCCATAACAGACCTGAAAGGCCTGGTAATGGACTAGGGGGGATGACTCACGTCGTTTTTTTCAATATTTTTATCCAGCAATACATTACAGCCGTGAGCAGTTTTAAATTAAATTTTTTCCTTTAGAAATAAAATTTTGCTGCTCTCATTCATAACACTATGTAAGGACGCTATGTAAGCAGCCTTACACAAGTAAACATGCTGTCCCTGGAGTTGATGTGTTGAAAGCAGTAAAACTGGGCAAGCGTAAGGATTTAAGTGACTTTGACAAGGGCCATATTGTAATGGCTGGATGACCGGGTTAGAGCATCTCTAAAAAATGCAGCTCTTGTGGGATGTTCCCAGTCTGCAGTGGTCAGGATCCAACAAGTGGTCCAAGGAATGAAAACAGGCGAACCAATGACAGGATCATGGATGGCCAAGGCTCCTTGGTACACATGGGGAGCGAAGGCTGGCTTGTGTAGTCCAATCCAATAGAAGAGCAGCTGTAGCTTAGATTGCTGAATGCTAGAAAGGTGTCAGAACACACAGTGCATCACAATTTGTTGTATATTGGGCTGTGCAGCTGAATACCAGTAAGGATGCCCATGCTAACCTGTGTCGACAGCCAAAAGCACCTGCGATGGCCACGTGAGCATCAGAACTGGACCATGGAGCAATGGAAGAAGATGGGCTTGTCTAATGAATTCAAAAATGGTTTGACAAACACAACAATGAATTTGAGGTGTTAACTCAAGCATTTTTGGGATGTGCTGGAAAAACAAGTCCATTCCAAAGAGGCCCCACCTGGCAACTTACAGGATCTAAAGAATCTGTTACTAACAGCTTGTGCCAGATGCCCCAGCATACCTTCAGAGGTCTAATGGAGGCCATGTCTTGATAATCTATGGTGGGTGGTCATAATGTTTTCACTGATCAGTGTATATACAGTATAATTAGGGAAACCCACCTTCCCTGACCTATAAGTTGACTGCTGCAAAGCCCAGAGCATCATGGGATAGCCCAACAAATTTTCTATGCACATAACAGGTCAGTTTGATCATTGTCAAATCAAATACCTGAAATTTTGGGAAAATGTATCTTTTACTTAACACAGACAGCAACACTGACCATCACACAACATCCAACTCACCTGCATTGTCATTCCTTTTTTTTTGTTACAAACACATAATATAAATATGAAGATAGATAGATAGATAGATAGATAGATAGATAGATAGATAGATAGATAGATAGATAGATAGATAGATAGATAGATAGATAGATAGAATAAATACACACCAAAAATTATAACTTAGGAAAAAATGTGGTATTATCAAATAGCATGCATTTTAATATATTATAATTCAAGCTTTTTATTACTGTTTAATTGTATTTGCTTCTAGTTTACAGAATGGTTCTGAATAATTGATATTCAACTGTTTTGGGCATTTATAAATATTTTTCTATTGTTATCAGGTAAGAGCTGAGGATTGAATAATGCATGAAGAAGAAAGAAAACAGAAAACAGTTAAAGCCATGTCTTTTTTATTGAATTTAAGATTTTCTTGAACAATGGTTGGTCAACAAACCTTTGTAAACACATGTTACATTTTTATTAAGTGAGATTTTAGAAATGAAGCGTGGTGTAAAAGAAATGGTAAATATTGTGCACATTTTAAGTTTGTTCTTTTGCCCACAGAACCCTAGACTGACATAAAAGCACTTGCATGAACAAAATGCACATATTTTTCCATTGCTACGAAATATTGATGAAGTGCTCTATTGAGGTGGAGATTTCATTAATTATTTGATTTACAGAAAAAGGAGACAGAGGAAAATGAGTGCCCTGGCTAATGCCATGATGTACCATCTTGAGGCTTAAGATCCTTTTAATGTATTCGGCTGTGATGCAGCTGAAAGTGGAAAGAGAGGAGCTGAATGGATCCATTAATTTAATTGAAGCCAGCTCCGGCAAGAGATAAAACATGTAGGGCCTCTACATCTCTTCAGACTGCATCATCTCTATAGTAAACAGTCAATGATCCGTACACAAAAAAAATACGCGCTAAAAGTATATACGCTAAAGACTTCAAGGCCAGAGAATATCAACAGGGACAGGGGTGAATAGATCCTGAAGAGGCCTTCTATGTACAGTACCATGTAACCATTCAGTGTCCACATGCTCCATTGTTCGACTCCTATGAACATTTGTAAGGTTGTCAGTAAGTAATTTAGACTTCCCATGAAAAGTTACATTTGTTCATTTTTTGCGTACTCCTAAGAATTGCACTCTATCTCCCCACACTTGACAATCAGAAATGGAAATGGCAAAATGCACTTTTGTACCTTTGAAGCACCTTTGATGATGCTCTCTTTCAGCTTCTCCCTCTTTGATACATCGCCCAGACGGAAAACCTGTGCTTTTTATGGAAGAGGGTCAGGGCTCTTCATCTTGGTCATCAACCTCTAATTAGCACACCATATTTAGATTTAAAATGCTATAATAGTTGTATTTGCTAGAGTAGTAGTAACATTATTATTGCTATTATTATTATTGTTATTATTATTATTACTATTATTATTGTAGTAATAATGTTGCTGTTCTTGTTGGTAATATTAGAATCGTTCACATTGTAGCTGTTTACTATATTTTCAGCAATATTTTTTAATGTACATGGACCTTCATTTAAATAATTGCCACCCATTATGGCCAATAAAGATAACAATGAGAAAATACAGCTGGTGTCACTATTACTTGTACTACCAATAATTGTTATAATATGATGATGATGATTATTATTATTTCAGTAGCAGTAATGGTAGTAGCAGTGTTAGTAGATGTAGTACTGTTGCTGTTATTTTTAATAGCAGCATTGGCGTTGCAACTGCTTATGATTTTTCGAACAATATTTTACTATGGCCAAAAAACAAAAAATAACAAATAGAAAATATAACTGCTATTGCTACTAATTGTATTAATAATATTATTACTATTTTTATCATAATTTATAAAAGTACATGTAAATTCAAAGACTACCATTTTAATGCAATCTTATTAATTTACCTTTATTGTAAGGTTACTTTCATTCTTTTAACCACTTCAATACCGAGCACTTTTACCCCCTCATGCCCAGGCCAATTTTCAGCTTTCAGCAATGTTGCACTTTGAATGACAATTGCACGGTCATGCAATTATGTACCCAATAAATGTCTATGTGTAGGCATGAGCTTTATGTTCGACTCGAACATTGGCTGTTCGCCCGTTCGGGGTGTTCGCGGCAAATTCGAAAAGCCGTGGAACACCGTTAAAAGTCTATGGGAGAAATCAAAAGTGCTAATTTTAAAGGTTAATATGCAAGTTATTGTCATAAAAAGTGTTTGTGGACCTGGGTCCTGCCCCAGGGAACATGTAGCAATGCAAAAAAAAGTTTTAAAAAATGCCCGTTTTTTCAGGAGCAGTGATTTTAATAATGCTTAAAGTGAAACTATAAAAGTGAAATATTCCTTTAAATTTCGTACCTGGGGGGTGTCTAAAGTATGCCTGTAAAGTCGCGCATGTTTTCCGTGTTTAGAATTGTCCCTGCACAAAATGTAATTTCTGAAGGAAAAAAAGTAAGTTAAAACCACTCGCGGCTATAATGAATTATACCCTGGTCTGGTATGAATATTAAGGGGAACCCCGAACCCAAAAAAATAAAAACTTGGGGGTCCCCCAAATTCCATATCAGGCCCTTCAGGTTTGGTATGGATATTAGGGGAACCCTATAGGGCGGTCGGCAAGTGGATAATGTTATACAGTATATTGGCTGGAGTTATTCTGCTTCATAATTACTTCATTTCATTTCCCAGGAAGGGAATCCCTTGTGTTCACAGAGACCCTGTCCTCAGTGGAGGCACTGCCAACTTTAATATCAATCCCACTCTTCCACTTAGTGAAGGATCTGGTTCTCTTATTTACCTACAGGTTAAGCACAATATCCTGTTTGGGGAGAGCCATTTCTTACAACCCTCTCCCCCTAAAAAGAGGGCAACAATACTATATATACAATATGATATTAAAAGCCCCTGCACAGATGATACTTTCATATTTCTAAATCTGGTTAAACCCCATATCACTGTTAAAGAGCTTTTAGTCACCTAGTTATGCATACAAAGTAAAAAGAGCCTTAGTAGATGTAGTAATGGCTTTTAACCTGCTAAAATAACTGCACCATACATACAGGAACGCCATAATTTCCAACTTATTGTCATTGTTCCCTATTCACCATCTAAATATCATTTCCGCTAAGCTAATTACTTTATTTCCTGGTATTGCAAGTTTCTCCTAATTGGCTTCCTGCTCCTCCTCTGTGTCTAATTGTTACAGTCCTCTGAATATGTCATCGGTAGGATATTGTATAGGTTTTCCGTAGAATGTCTTTTACTGTCACTCTTCGGTTTTTCCAGTTAATAAATATCCAAATAAGTTTCCAAAACAGGACCATATGCTCAGTGATTATATATTTATATAAATGTAAAAAAAAAAAAACTGTAAAATGTAGCCCATTTTCTTTCCCACTTTAATTTTTATTATTTAATCATTTTAAACTGTACTCCAAGCAAACACCGAAAACAATACATATATGGGTGCTATTTTACCTGCCAAAAGGAGTTGTATTTTTGTCCATCCAGTTCTAAAGTTTACACATCTTTGTCGCCCAGCCCTCTATGGCAGTGAAACACTGTACCCAAATGAGCATTTTTTTTTTTAAGACAGACAGAGCTTTCTCTTGGTGGTATTTAACTACGTAACCTCCAGGAAGGTTTACCCCCCTTCATGACCCCTTTATGACCAAACCAAATCATCAAGTCATGCTTACCCACTCTATTATTATTTTAAAATATATCTAGTCCCAACGTTCGTTAGTCACAAAAGGATCTTTGTCCCCAAATCTCAAAGTGGTGTTAAAACAACCACAGGAGAGGCATTAAGACCTCAACTACAAAGAAACAAGGAATATATATATGTACCTATATTATGGCAGTGGACACACACACATATGTTCCCCTCCCTACATGGGAAATCAACACATTGGGCAGTTACTTACTATCTGCTGTATTGCAGTTTAACCACAAGGGGGGCCAGACTCAGCTCTGCATATAGGTCCCAATAGGTGGCTTATCAGCTATTAAACTTAATAAAAAAAAAAAAATATCTTACAAACAATCTTGGCATAAAATGACAATAAAATCCTCCACCAAAGAATCCATCCCCTCATAGCTCAACAAGATGTTACATGCAGGCTGGTTTGCTGGTATTTCCATGGCTCAGGTAAATGAGTCGCCGAGCTGCCAACTATATATGCCCCTCCCACATTTATACCTCACCAGCTGCACACAGACGTCACTTAGACCCCATTGCGCATGCGCCTGCCGCCCAGCGTCTCCGCTCATCATGACAGCGGTCTCCAAACAACCAACCAAGCCAACCACTGGGTGATCAGAGAGGTGGGCTGCCCCAAGACCAAACAGCGTCACCAATGTTGGCGTTCGACAGGCACCAGGGCATTTTGCATGGAAGAGACCACAGCCAAAATGGTTCCAATAACCGTGCCATAGGTGTCTGTATAGTCACACCCCATGGTTGTCATTCATAACAGGATCAGTTTTTTGAAAAAAATACCTAAAAAAATATATAAAGAATATAGAAAAGTTTTTTTAGGGCAGCATAAATTATGATATGACTTTGACTTTGTTAGAATCATTATAAAATAAATACATGAACTCATATTTAGTCTGCCAGCAATCAGATGACTAGGAAAGGTGTTAATACTTTTGATGACTTGATAAACGTCATTTGAAAGAACTTCAAGATTTTGTTTGTTTTAAACTTTCAATTTTGGAATAAATGGGCATTCACAAAGGAAAATCACATATAATATTGTAAAAAGAAAATGTTTCTATTCTGCTCCTTCTAATTTTTTCACTGTGGTCAAAAATGAATGTCCATTTAACCCCACTAACAATTAGAAAATCAAAGAAACAGTCTTTAAACAATTTTAAACCAAATTCAAATAGTGTATGGCCAGCTTAACAGTACAGTGGTTCGGGCTTCAATTAGTACTGTAGAAATTACGTAAATGGAGCTTAAACATTGTCCAATCTACTCCAAAAGACATACTGCAAAACTGATTGAATTCTAGTTAAATTGGCCTTGGTGTGTGTTTTGTAAGGATAGCAGAAGGTAGTGGCATATCTAGACGGTGCAGCCATCTGGGGGTGCTTGGGGACTGCACCCATTGGTCATCTTACTCACGTCAGAACTAAAGGAATCACTGGGTGGTCTTTCTTTCATTTTCCACTGCATCTCTGCTCTGAGATATCTTCAATGGGGCAGTGGAGGGAGATGGGGGTGGTGACAGTGCCGGATTTAGACCTTGGGGGGCCTGAGGTACTTCAAGTTTCGGGGCCCTCTACTCTCTGTCCATTCTGTCTGACACTCTGCTATGTCATTCTGTCCGATTTCTGATCCAGGGTCATGCCTGTCCCGAATTCGACCAATCTTGTAATTTTAGGTAAACCTCGCTAACAAAGTTTCACTCTATTCGAGATCACAGAGTGTCAGATTCACCCCATGACCCAATCAGGGTCAGGTGGGAGAGTGAACTTCTCTTTCATGTTTTTCACTGCAATAAATTGATGCTGATCATTAAATTCACTCCCACATGATGGGGTTGTGGCTGTTGCCTGGCACTTTCCAACATTTTTTCCCCTGTCCCAACTGCTTGTCTCTCATAAACAAGGCAATAAGTTCCACAACACAGTCATGTTAAAACAAACATCTTGAATAGTAAAATAATATGAGAAGCTGAAATTTAAAACCTGCTAAAAGCTCTCATCCTGTTCCTGGCCTCTGAAGTCAGGCTTAACTGTTCCGTATCCTGACACCCACACATTTTGTTAATTTTTTTATTAATACAACTAATTTTATCATTATTACATTTTTTTATAAAGGAAGTCTGGGGCCTCCACTGGCAGGGGGCCAGGGCAATTGCTAATTTTGTCCCCTTATAAATTCTAACTAGGTGGTGGGTAAAGGATAGTCTTCTTTGTTATTACTTAATGACTGCCTGAAAATAGCTGAAAATACCATCCTATTTTCTAAACGTACTTTGATAATTGTGATTACAAAAAAAGGAATCAAAACCCCATGTTAAAAATGAAACAGCACAATTATTAGATGGAAAAAAAGCTATAAACAAACTATTAAAATAATGCTACATGAGCATAAATGAGTCTGTTATATTCTGTTTGAGTAAGTCAAAACAGGCTGGAATAGGCTCTTACAATGTACATGCTTTCCTGTTGACACTCTTAATAACATATTTTATTTTCTTTTATTGGATACATCACAAGCAAAACCTAGGTCAGACAAACAAAATGGGTATTCTGAGAGCTTAAAAATATTTGTATTTGAAGTATGATTACAGAGAATTGTTGAGCTTTCAGCCTGCTTGCTTTTCACTCTCACTGATGTTCCATTTAACAATAAAGCTTGACTTGTTTGCATTTCAATATTTTTTTCTTATTGTTTACTAGCTGCATTATATATCCCAAAACACATAAAAGAAAATCTATTTTGTAATACTGTGTCAATCTTTTATTTGTGTTATTAATGCAAAACATGTAAATAATAATAATAATTAGTTTGCCAAATAGTGCCTTCATTTTTGAACTGTATTACAAAAAAAAAACATGGGCCTTGGGCATTACAAAAGACCTTTAAGGGAGCTTTTCATTTTATTATAAATGTATTATTTTGGTGTTGTTAAACAATCAATGCCTTCAAGCAAAGTTCCAATTTTGATATACAGTAATTGTGTAGCTACAAATGAACCCAGTGGACATGTTTTGCAGATAAAACCCTGTTTTAAAAATAGTCTTATATTCATTCTGTAAAGGTGTATGGAGTTTTCAAAGGTTGGCTCACAGCAGGTTTGGCAAACTTAAGAAAAAATTTGCTAAACCTGAATATAGTGCCGAACCTCCTTGAAGAATATGAAGCCAAATCTTATTTTTTTGTTGGCCTTTTACAAGACCAGTTTGCAAACTTTTGTTAAAAAGGACATAGGTACCCAGGCATGGCACATGCTTTAGGGACGTCTTAAACCTTCATCTAATGTTGCAGGGCAGTACAATGTACTCCTTTTAAAGTGATCATTTTTTTTTTTTTTTTTTTACAAAACAGCGGCCAGGATCTGTAATTTAGCAGCGGTAGCACAACCTCCACTCCCTGCCGGAATCCCCTGCTGGCTTCTGTTTGTAAACAAACCGTGGGTCTGTCATAGTAGCACCACTGCATTGGGGGTTGTGATGTCAGCGGGTCATGATGACTGATATGGATATACATGTCTAGAAAATATTGTTTACATTGAAAAGGGCTTTTTTCATGATGTGGATGTTTTTATTTACTACTTACATTAAAAGGCATGTGTATCCAGTAGTCATTCAGGTGGGCAAACTGGGGAAGGAGATAACTAGGGCCCCCTATTCCAAGGAAGGCTTATAGATTCTTATATGCCTCTCCTGCACAGACCCCCAAATAAATTTTGGGTAACAGGATATGGGAATGAAGCCCTTGTCCTTACTAACAATGCACCTTGCAAGAATGGAAGCTTTGCTTTAGGAACCCTTATCTAGGGATGCAGCCTGGACAGCCAGGAAAGGGGGAAAGCAGTGAGCATGTACTCTCTCCCTATTTTGAATCATACTAGATCACATGCCCTCAACCTTGGAAGCTTAGCTTACAAAGGGGGCAGAAATACGGGGGCAAAGGCCTCATCTCCACATTTTATACCACAAAATGTGGGTTTCTGCTGGGGGGACTTATTGGAATCTGGAAGGCAATTTAGAATAAGAGACCCTCCCATATCTCCCCCCTATTTGGAAAAAGTATGGATACATAGTTTGCAAAGAAAATGCATATGCATTTGCAAATAAAATAAAATAAATGCATTTGCAAATAAAATGTAAATGGTAAACAAAAAACTCACAAGATGAAATAAGTTCTTTATTAAAAAATGAGTCAAAATAATAGTCAAAAAATAAACAATGTTCCCAAATCTAAATCTACTGTCAATCACAGTGCCCAGAATAGTGTAGTGTAGCAATGTGGATCCACATCCATCACACTGATCCACCATGCCCAACGATCTTAGCACTGTTACTCACATCTCAAATTACATATTCCTGGCCAGCTGCTGTATGTCAAAAAAACAACCAAAAAGCCTGGGTGATGTCATTGACTGAATATGGTCATGGCCATATTTGGTCAATGGTGTCATCCAAGATTAATGGTTATTTTGTTTACAAATTGAAACAAACCAGCAGGGGATTTGCCATTTAGTAGTAGGGGAAATACCTCCATACTAATGCTGATGCTACTGCTATGGTAACATCCAATGCTGATCACATCATCAGCAATGTAGATACACATCTATCATAATGACTCACTGACACCATGGCCCACTGCACCTGCCGATATGCATCTACTGCTACACCTAGACATGTGCAGAATGGAAACATTTGTTTTGTTTAGTTTTGGATAGACTCATTATGTTACTAAGTTTGTTTCCTTGATTAGTTTCAGAATTTGTTTAGTTTAGTTTATTTAATTTATTTTCATTTTATTTCTTAATTTTCAAACTAATTCCAAATATTCGGAACGATTCGAATTCAGATTGGTCGAATAATTATTCAGTGTGAAGAATAGCTGATTGTTAAAGTGGTTGTAAACCCACTAACTTTTTTTTTTGCCAACCTGCAAGAGAAAGGCATAATGAGCTAGTATGACTAGCATACTAGCTCATTATGTACCACTTACCTTAGATCGGGGCCCCCGAAGCAGTCCGCGTCCCTCTGTCCAGACGCAGACATCACTGCGGCGATAGCCGGAATGTTACTTCGGGTATCGCCGCACCAGCCAATCACAGCGCCGCTCCGGCGCTGTGATTGGCCAGAGCAGCGAAGACGCGACTCCGCGCATGCGTGCAGGAGCCGTCACATTCGGCTACGCCCAGCGGTTGCTGGGAAGTAGCCAATTTTGTGAATGGGATTAACCCCATGAATGCGCCGTTGTCTACGGCGCGCATGCGCCGTAGACAGCGGCGCCTGTCTTTTTAGTAAATATCTCCTAAACCGTGTAGGTTTAGGAGATATTTCTTGCACCTACAGGTAAGCCTTAATATAGGCTTACCTGTAGGTGCAAGTTGAAAAAGTGGGTTTACAACCACTTTAAGGAGCGGGTCAGGAATCCGGCTGCTGCGTCCTTAACAAACAATGACACATCTGCTGTCAGCGGGCTTCGCCGCTGAAAGCTGAAATGTGAACAAAAGAATGCCGGCAATAGAAAAGTCTGAAAAAAAAAAAACAGCACGCCCCCCCCCCCAATCCATACCAGGCTCTTTGTGTCTGGTATCAATTCTAATGGGAACACACACCGAAATAAAAAAAAATGGTGCGGAGTACCCCACAAAATCCATACCAGACCCTTATTTAAAAATGCAGCCCAGGAGACCAGGAAAAGGGGGACAAGCGAGCACCCCCCCTGAACCATATCAGGCCACATGCTCTCAACATGGGGGGAGCTTTATGGCAGGGGGACTTTGCCCCCCCACCCCTAAGCACCTTGTCTCCATGTTGATGGGGACAAGGGCCTCTTCCCCACAACCCTGGGCTGTGGTTGTGGGGGTCTTCGGGTGGGGGGCCTATCGGAATCTGAAAGCCCCTATGTGAATGAGTATGGGGTACATAATACACCTACCCATTCACTAAAAAAGTGTAAAAAGTAACTAAAGACACAATACAAGTTTTTAACAATGCCTTTATTTAAAAAAAAAATGTCTCCCAAATTGGATTCATCATCTGTCACTAGGCGACAGTATCTACATGCACGCCATTGTGCATGTATTCATATGTGCATGTGCATTCTTGCATGATTAGTTAGGCTCCCATGAATGAAAATATGTACATTTAGTATGCACACGAGAAAGAAACCTTATGGCTGGCACAGTCTCTCTGAAGGCTGACATGATGTTCTTGACTAGAGTTAAGAAAATAGCAAACTGGATGTGAAGCATACATTCTGGAATGCAAAACTGGCTAGCTAAGGGATTTTTAAAGCTGCATAGTAATAAATGATAAGCAATGCTTTGGCGAGCACATTGGCGGCAGTGATGCTGGGCACAAATTATATTTCTGTTATAAACAACTGTGTATATGTTAATTTACCATTTTGTTTTCTGTTTTTTGGGCTAAGCTATAGTAGCACCCTTTATTGGTGTTGGTGGCCATGACAGGTATGAAGAGACTGGCATGAGGCAGACAGGCCTCAGGGCCAAATCATTTTATTTGGATATGGCCATGGCTAATGGCATCAGTAATTGGACTTATGAGAAAAAGCAAGAATGTACAATTTCTTACCCCTCACTTCTATTGTAACATTTTCTTTGTTATCCTATTATTGTGTATATGAGAAAAAGTTTGGGACTTTGAATGAGGCGCACAAAGACATGTGCCTCCATCCCTATTCAATTGCATAAAGAGGAGAGAGTTTGGGACTTTAAATGAGGTGTGTACCCAACAGCCAATATAGTGAACATATACATAGTAACAATGTGTATACAAAGGTAAGAGTACATAAAGGACAATCTTTAATGAATTATCCATCGACAATTAAGCCAATATTGAAACATGATAAAACAATTCACTGATTCAGTATCCACAGCAAAATTACAATGGACGGTATTAGATAAAAATCTGAGACAATACATAATATGGGATATAAAAAAAAACAGAAGGATTGCAGCATAATATGCTCTACGCGTTTCGTGAAACATCACTTCTTCAGGAAAGGCGCAATTCAACAATCTACAAAGAAAATATGTATACATCAGAACCAATCCATCTGGATAGTAATATCAGTCCAGATAGGAGTAATATCAGAATATAATTGTAACTCACAAAATGGCTTCTATGTCAAATACGGCACTGACAGCCAGGGCTCCCCCCAATATATAATAGCACCTTTATTGGTGTTTGTGGCCATGACAGGTATGAAGAGAGTGGCATGAGGCAGACAGGCCTCAGGGACAAATAATTGTATTTGGATATGGCTAATGGCATCAGTAATTGGACCTATGAGACAAAGCAATGATGTACCCATTTTTACCCGCACTTCTATTGTAACATTTTCTTTGTCATCCTATCGTTGTATAGGGATGAGTTAATTAGCCAATTATCCCCAAATCACAAGGGGTTGTCAAATCCTGCCTAAAGTCTACACCCAGAACTTAAAATCAAACCCCACTGAAGTCTGGGGGGGAGGGTGATACTTAATACTACATGGGCATGGAGAACGGGACACTGCCATACTATTTCAACATTAAAAAAAATACTGTACAGCAGGGCAAAAGTCCTCCTTTTAATGCAACTGGGGAAATACACAAGTCCTTTAAATTATATGTTTGGGATATGCCTTTAAGCTGTATGTGGTATTACAGAACTATACAATTTTCACGGACAGCATCAGTGACATCATATTCTGGCATTGCATGTTTTGGATATGTAGTTGATTTTTTAACTTTTAAACTTATTTTAGCATAAATACAGAACCAGCACCCCAATCTTCAACTTAAAAAAGGCTTTTTACGCAGTGCTACTAGGCCTGAATTGACTGATGGAAGGTTAGTCTTAAAAAAGTGAAACTAAAGCCCTCAGCTTTGTAGAGATAGGCCAATGGCACAACTATTTGTTAGTATTGATGATAACTTTTTGCAGTATCACACTGCATTGTCTTAATTCATTAGATCAGATAGCCACAAATGTTGCACAGTGTCTGGACAGTATGCAGGCAGATTAGTAATAGAGTTGGGCCGAACAGCCCCCGGTTTGGTTTGTGTCAGAACATCGCAAAAGTTTGGACCCAAACTCGCAACCCTATTAAAGTCTATGGGACCCGAACTTTAAAAAACAAAAGTGCCCATTTTTGAAAGCTTATATGCAAGTTATTGGCCAAAAAAAGGGTATGGGGGTCTGGGTAACTGCCCTGGGGAACATGTATCAATGTAACCATTTTTAAAAGGGATAATTTTTACAAGATCAGTGATTTTAATGATGCTTAAAGTGAAACAATAAAAATTAAAAATTCCTTTTTATATATATCTATAGTGCCTGAGGGGTCCCCTTAGTCTGCCTGTAAAGTGGCGCATCTGTACTGTGTATAGAACCTGCTGCAGCAAAACTCACATTTATAAAGAAAGAAATACTAATTTAAATTGCTGGCAATACAATACCATTGCTGACAAAAGAAAAATGTTAAAAAAACGGAGTGGGGGTCCCCCCAATCCATACCAGGCCCTTTGGGTCTGGTATGGATTTAAGGGGAACCTCATGCCAAAATGTAAAAAAATGTTGTGGGGTCACCCAAAATCCATACCAATCCCTTATCCAAGCATGCAGCCTGGCAGGCCAAGAAAGGGGGGTGAGCGAGCCATACCAGGCCACATGCCCTCAACATGGGGGGGTGCTTTGGGTCAGAGTTCATGGGGACAAGGGCCTCTTCCCGACAAACCTGGGCTGTGGTTGTGGGTGTCTGCGGGCAGGGGGCTTATTGGAATTTGGACAAGAGAGTTCCCAGATCCTACCCAACATGTGAATAAAGGCTAAATTGCTGACTGCATGCTCCGCCATTTAACAGTTCTTTTGTCACCTGATGGCACCTCCAAAATGTGATGTCACTGACCTCTGCATGCTGGGTCAGTGATGCCACAAGGTGGCGGTGCCATCAGGTGACATTGCCAGGTGGCCCCATCCCTTACCTATATAAGAACTGCCAAATGGCGGCGCCTGCAGTCGACAGTTAGCCTTCGTGGTGGAGCTTTTTTTTTCCAGGTCCAGTGGTGGTGGCGGGTGTCATGATTGACGATGGATCTACATTGGGGGACATTTTTTATTTTTAATAAAGGGATTGTCAAAAACTGTGTCTGTGTTTTTATTCCTTTTTGACACTTTTTTTTGTACACTTTTTTGGGTGAATGGGTAGGGGTGCAATGCACCTCATACTCATTCACATGGGGGAAACCCTTGTTAAAGGTGGCTTCCAGATTCCAACAAGCTACCTGCTCGCAAACCCCCACAACTACAGCCCAGGGTTGTGGGGATAAGGCCCTTGTCCCCATCAACATGGGGACAAGGTGCTTTGGGGTGGGGGGCAGAGCCCTCTGCCCCAAAGCATCCCTTCATGTTGAGGGCATGTGGCCTGGTATGGTTCAGGAGGTTCAGGAGGGAGGCGCTCGCTCATCCCCCCCTTCCTTACCTGCTAGGCTGCATGCTCGGATAAGGGTCTTTTAAAGATTTTGTGGGGGACCTCACAGCCTTTTTTTTTTAAATGTTGGCATAGGGGTTCTCATCAAAATCCATATCAAACTCAAACTTGACCTTCAACGACACTACCAAGTTACTAATTTACTCTCTTGTTGATTCTCACCTTGACAACGGCAACTCTCTTCTCATTGACCTACCTCTTAACAGATTTTTTCAACTTCAGCCTATTATGAAGACTGCAACCACCAGACTCATCCACCTTGCCAACCTCTCTATGTCTGCCACCCAATTAATTAGTTTCAAAATATTAATATCAACTTACAAAATCATCCACACAGCCATCCACAACTCTACCCTCAGCTACATCAGCAACCTCAATATATCGACCAAATCATTGACCACATGCCTCCCTAGACCTCTTGCTCTCTAAATCTCTCATTTCTTTTTTTTCATAACGTTTTTATTCTCATTTCTTATGCTCATGTCCAGGACTTCTTCAGAGCCTCTCCCTCTGAAACTCCTTACCCAGCCCGTACAGCTATGTTCTATTCTGTCTGCCTTTAGGTTATTTCCAAAAACGTATGTCTTCAGTCAAGCATATATCCCCTCTAGCTAGCAACTGAATTTTACTTTATCGATCAACTCATCTCCACACAGCTAGTACCTTATCAAGTCTCACTGTTTCTCACCATCACATTGTGGATGGCATTGCTATTGTTTATGCTAGTCTGGGCAGCCATGCCTCTTATAATTAGCCCTCCTGGTTAACCACCCTCTATGCTGAACTGTGCTATAATCGTTGTTAACTTACTTGTAATTTCTTGGTTTTTAACATTATTAGGTAATGATACATTGAGACTCCCTTTGCTAACTGATTTGGTTTCTGCTTTTGGTGTAGCACTGTCATTAGATCATAAGAATTATTTGCTGTGTTTTTCTTTGTTTACTTGCCTTTACATTCAAACTGGTGTCAGAAGGTCTGAAGCCCTTGGGAAGGTCAAGGCAAAGAACAGAGGACCTGTCTTACTTAGCAGCTCCTATAGCTTGGTATTTAGGTTTGGAGCTTACAGTAGGTGTATGTGAGGTGCACTTTTATGCAAAAAAAAAGAAAGATTTTACATTTATATGTTGTATTTTTTATTTACTGTACATGTCATCTGAGTTTCAAAAAAGTCTAGTTCTGCATATGCATATTCATCACTGTCCAAACATTTACAATGCCACACACATCTAACATCTTACTTGACTCATATCTATGTACCGTGTGAGCTGTAATACACTTATTGTATGTTGATTTACTAAAACTAGAGAGTGCAAAATCTGGTGCAGCTGTGCATGGTTGCCAATCAGCTTCTAACTCCAGCTTGTTCAATTATGCTTTGGCAATAAGCCCAGGTTCACACTGGGCTGCGGGAATGAAGCCGTGTGAGTTCAGCTAAACTCGCACAATTTCAATTCCGCCTGTCAGTCCCGATTTCGGCCATGATTACAGAGACATCTGTGCAGGTTTCTGCACAGATGACAATGTAAATCGCTGCTCGAAATCGCAAAAGGTAGTACAGAAACTACTTTTGGAAATTGGTGCAGCGCCGCAGCGTCGCACCGATTAGGACGGTGCCATTACCGGCAGTTGCAGTGTGAACCAGGGCTAAAATATGGAAGCTGATTGGTTTCTATGCAGAGCTTCACTAGAGTTTGCACTCTCCACTGTGTATATGCATGCACATACAAAAAAGAATAAATTGCAAGAAAACACAACAACATATAAAGTTTGGTGTTGTGTATTACAGTAATGCAAGTGTTACTGGATGTGTTACAGTTTGACCGAACCTGGCGACATCTGCACCAATATGGCCACTTTAAGCCTTCAATATAACATAGATGCCTGGCATTTACTACTTAAAGCAAAATTATCATATATAAAACAGCATTTTATCTATAAAAAAAAAACATTTAATGTTAGTGTTTTTTTTATAGTTCATAAATATTACAGAGTTACAGAAATTGTCAGTAATCTCTTCATGTCAAGCCCAGCTTAAATAGACAGTTCATTCAAGAAGTTGCAAAGAAAAAATAATACAATTTCTGAAATACGTTTGTCCAAGGACATGGATTTATTAAGGAGAGAGAAATTTAGAAGCACGGCATACAAAGGAAAATCCCTCCCAGCCAGGTAAAAGAAGACAGGATGGACAGCTAAAATTACTAATTGGTTTACTGATCAGTCGTACCTTGTTCGATTGATTTGCAATTAATTCTGGTTTGTGGTGCACATGAGAGAAAGGTTGGCGCCAACCTTTGAGGGAGCTGATACACTATACCCACTCAGAGAGATGTAGAGCTGAATATCAATAATCTCTGCTCAGTCAGGTCCCACAGTTATGAAGATTGTCCCTCTGCATCATAGGGGGTTTCACTGTCAAAGCACAGGATCCAGAGTACAAAAAGGATAAAATGTGACTTTAGAAATATGGCCAAAGTATAATGTAATATTCTTTTATTGAGAGCTATTGACACTGCTTAATGTAAAATGTTTTTTTTTTGTTTTTTTTTTGATGACTCTTTGACTATAAAAGCCTGATCAGGGCATTTAATGCCACTTTTAAATATTACACTTCCTTTTTTTTAAATATGTAATTAGCTACATTTGCACTGCTACGTAGCTCCTTTAAGTTTAAACATGTGTTTAATCTTCCAAGCTATTTTTACTTGCTGTAAATTAAAAGAACAGAAAAAGTTAAAAGAGTAAAAAAAATCATTTTTGCTCTAAAGATAAAAATATATTTGTGAATTTGTGTTAAACATATGAGAGATGTCAGTCAAATAAATAACTGGGGATGTTATCCTAACCTTGTTCTCATTTTTGTTCTTTCAGAGAAAATTCAGTAAAGTTAACCACTTAAGCCCCGGACCATTTGGTAGCTAAAGGACCAGAGGTGAATTCAGAATTTTGCACTGCGCTGCTTTAACTTTAAATTGTGCGGACATGCAATGTTGTACCCAAACGAAATTTGCGTCCTTTTCTTCCCACAAATAGAGCTTTCTTTTAATGGTATTTGATTGCCTCTGCGATTTTTATTTTTTGCGATATAAACGGAAAAAGACCGAAAATTTTGAAAAAAAATGATATTTTCTACTTTTTGTTATAAGAAAAATCGAATAAACTCAATTTTAGTCATACATTTAGGCCAAAATGTATTCAGCCATATGTTTTTAGTAAAAAAAATGTCAATAAGCGTATATTTATTGGTTTGCGCAAAAGTTATAGAGTTTACAAACTAGGGTACATTTTCTGAAATTTACACAGCTTTAAATTTATGACTGCCTATCTCATTTCTTGAGGTGCTAAAATGATAGGGCAGTACAAAACCCCCCCAAATGACCCCATTTTGGAAAGTAGACACCCCAAGGAAATTGCTGAGAGGCATGTTGAGCCCATTGAATTTTTTTTTTTTGTGTCTTAAGTGATTGAATAATGACAAAAAAAATAAAAAAATTACAAAAAGTTGTCACTAAATGATATATTGCTCACACATGCCATGGTTATATGTGGAATTGCACCCCAAAATACATTTTGCTGCTTCTCCTGAGTACGGGGATACCACATGTGTGGGACTTTTTGGGAGCCTAGCCGCGTACGGGACCCCGGAAACCAAGCACCGCCTTCGGGATTTCTAAGGGCGCAAATTTTTGATTTCACTCCTCACTACCTATCACAGTTTCGAAGGCCATAAAATGCCAAAATAGCACAAAACCCCCCCAAATGACCCCATTTTAGAAAGTAGACACCCCAAGGAAATTGCTGAGAGGCCTGTTGAGCCCATTGAATATATTTTTTTTTTGTCCCAAGTGATTGAATAATGACAAAAAAAAAATAAAATTACAAAAAGTTGTCACTAAATGATATATTGCTCACACATGCCATGGTTATATGTGGAATTACACCCCAAAATAAATTTTTCTGCTTCTCCTGAGTATGGGGATACCACATGTGTGGGACTTTTTAGGAGCCTAGCCGCGTACGGGACCCCGAAAACCAAGCACCGTCTTCAGGATTTCTAGGCACAAATTTTTGATTTCACTCCTCACTACCTATCACAGTTTCGAAGGCCATAAAATGCCAAAATAGCACAAACCCCCCCCCCCCAAATGACCCCATTTTGGAATATAGACTTCCCAAGCTATTTGCTGAGAGGCATGGCGAGTATTTTACAGCTCTCATTTGTTTTTGAAAATGAAGAAAGAAAATATATATATATATATATTTTTTTTTCAATTTTCAAAACTTTGTGACAAAAAACGAGATCTGCAAAATACTCACAATACCTCTCAGCAAATAGCTTGGGGTGTCTACTTTCCAAAATGGGGTCATTTGGGGGGGTTTTGTGCCATCTGGGCATTCCATGGCCTCCGAAACTGTGATAGGCAGTGAGAAGTGAAATCAAAAATTTACACCCTCAGAAAGCCTGAAGGCGGTGCTTGGTTTTTGGGGTCCTGTACGCGGCTAGGCTCCCAAAAAGTCTCACACATGTGGTATCCCCGTACTCAGGAGAAGCAGCAGAATGTATTTTGGGGTGTAATTCCACATATGCCCATGGCATGTTTGAACAATATATCATTTAGTGACAACTTTGTGCAAAAAAAAAAAAAATTCGTTTTTCCGCAACTTGTGTCAACATATAAAATATTCCATGGACTCGACATGCCTCTCAGTATATAGCTTGGGGTGTCTACTTTCCAAAATGGGGTCATTTGGGGGGGTTTTGAACTGTTCTGGCATTTTATACACAACATTAGGAAGCTTACATCCACTCTTCTAACCACTTGAAGACAAAGCCCTTTTTGACACTTTTTGTTTTCATGAAAACATTTTTTTTTTGCAAGAAAATTATGTTGAACATTATATATATTTTTAAAGCAAAGGCCCTACAGATTAAAATGGTGGGTGTTGCATTTTTTTTTCTACACAGTATTTGCGCAGCGATTTTTCAAACGCATTTTTTGGGTTAAAAAATACACTTTTTTTAATTTTAATGCACTAAAACACACTATATTGCCCAAATGTTTGATAAAATAAAAAAGATGATCTTAGGCCGAGTACATAGATACCAAACACGACATGCTTTAAAATTTCGCAGAAACGCGCATTGGCGACAAACTACATACATTTTTAAAAGCCTTTAAAAGCCTTTACAGGTTACCCCAGTAGATTTACAGAGGAGGTCTACTGCTAAAATGTTTACATATGACGCCAGACCGACGCTTGCGTTCGCCATTGGGCAAGAGCGGGGCAGGACAGGGGTGCTTTTTTTTTTTTTTTTATTATTAATTTTGCTTTTTTATTTTATTTTTAAATTGTTCCTTCCAAGTATTTTTTTTAAATCATTTTTATTGTTATCTCAGGGAATGTAAATATCCCCTATGATAGCAATAGGTAGTGACAGGTACTCTTTTTTTTGAAAAAACTGGGGTCTCCTAGACCCTAGATTTTTCCTCTGCCCTCAAAGCATCTGAACACACCAAGATCGGTGTGATAAAATGCTTTCCCAATTTCCCAATGGCGCTTTTTATATCCGGGGGGGCATTCCCTCCCACTGCTTGTAAAAGCAGTCCAGAGGCTAATTAGCCGCTAGGATTGCTTTTACATGAAAGCCGGCCGCAGGCTGAAAAGAATGATACCAAGATGATACCTAAACCCGCAGGCATCATTCTGGTATAAACATTCAAAGTCCAGCAACATACCAGTACGTTGCTGGTCCTTGTTGGACATGTATTGCAATCTTTTTTTTCATGCAGCCAGTTGGCTGAACGAAAAAAGAGATTGATCGGTGGGTATGCCCACCATTAGAATACCGCCCTTCATCCACCCACTTCCAATGATGGGCATACACGCACCATTTATATATGCCGAAGCATGGGGGCATCCTCCCGCAAAAAAGTTATGCCGCACACACATGGTCGGACTTTTCCACGGGCAAGCCTCCGTCGGAATTTCGACCGTATGTACGCGGCATTAGGAGCAAAATCGCTCCTCCGCTCCTGCTGCCCCAATGCTTCGGCATATATGTTTTTTTTATTTAACTGTGGTGGTGAAATCACCTCCTACAGCACTGGAGTCGCAGGGATCAGGCCTGTCTCTGCGAACGCTGCAGTTATGTGTGTTTTTGTTTTGTAAGTGACAGTGATCGATCGATACTGCACTTGGGTGGCCTGGGCTGGACGGAGGGGCAAAACGCAGGTGGCAGCAGGTATCTGGGCTGATCCCGCTAACACTGCGTTTTTGGGAACCCTAAACTGCTGGGGACGCTAGTATAGATCTGATCAGATCAGATATTGATCTGTTCAGATACTATACCACTAAGGGGGGTGTATGCTTCACGCGTGGGTGTTAGCGTTACTGGCACTAATCTGACGCTGCCTGGGTGTGACGCAGACCCTCTCTGACGCTAAAACCTAATTGATATCACCCGCCGGGCGATAAGGGGGTTAAACCTTTATTGCGTTATATACGGCGGGTGCCCTGACACTATAAAAAGCAAACTAACTAACCAGCGTCACCCGTAACACTTATATGGTGATCACTGGTGAAAGGGTTAACTAGGGGCAATCAGGGGGTTAAAACCTTTATTAGATAATATATGGGGGTACCTGACGCTATAAAAACCTGTGGCGAACCTAAAAAAAATGACTGGCTACCGATCTGCATCACCGACACTAAGAGAGCGATCAGAAAAACGATCGCTTAGCGACAGTGGTGATAGGGGGTGAAAGGGTTACCTGGGGGGCGATCAAGGGGGTTAAACCTTTACTAGATAATATATTGGGGTACCTGACGCTATAAAAACCTGTGCGAACCTAAAAAAAATTACTGGCTACCGATCTGCATCACCGACACTAAGACAGCGTTTAGAAAAACGATCGCTTAGCGACAGTGGTGATAGGGGATGAAAGGGTTACCTGGGGGGCGATCAAGGGGGTTAAACCTTTATTAGATAATATATTGGGGTACCTGACGCTATAAAAACCTGCGGCGAACCTAAAAAAAATTACCAGCTACCGATCTGCATCACCGACACTAAGACAGCGTTTAGAAAAACGATCGCTTAGCGACAGTGGTGATAGGGGGTGAAAGGGTTACCTGGGGGGCGATCAAGGGGGTTAAACCTTTATTAGATAATATATTGGGGTACCTGACGCTATAAAAACCTGCGGCGAACCTAAAAAAAATTACCGGCTACCGATCTGCATCACCGACACTAAGACAGCGTTTAGAAAAACGATCGCTTAGCGACAGTGGTGATAGGGGGTGAAAGGGTTACCTGGGGGGTGATCAAGGGGGTTAAACCTTTATTAGATAATATATTGGGGTACCTGACGCTATAAAAACATGCGGCGAACCTAAAAAAATTACTGGCTGCCGATCGGCATCACTGACGCTAAGACAGCGATCAGAAAATGATCGCTTAGCGACAGTGGTGATAGGGGGTGAAAGGGTTATCTGGGGGGTGATCAGGTGGTTAAACCTTTATTAGGGGGGGTTAGGGGGCTACACTGGACCTAAAACTGAATGTACTGACACTTTTACAGTCACAAATGTCACTGATTGCAGTGATCAGTAAATAAATGGTCACTGCAATCAGTGACACTGTGACTGGGGGCTGGGGGGTGATCTGGGGGGTGATCTGGGGGTGTCTGGGGGGGCCTGGGGGGGTGATTTATGTCCCTATGTGTCCTGGTGTCAGTGTAGTGTTGTGTGCACTGACCTGATGTCTTCTCTTGTACGGCACTCGGTATATGTGAGCGCCGCACCAGAGATGACATCACTTCCTCCTGCTTCCTCTGCCTGACACAGACAGAGGGGGCATTTCCATTCGCCGGGAGCGATCGCGAGGGGATGGCTGGAAACGAATGGCTGCCCCCTCATCCTGGAACGCTCCCGGACACTTAGCCACCGCTCACTGTATAGGAGGGGGGTCCGATTGGACCCCCCAACTATACAAAGGCAATCACGTATGCTCTACGTGATTTTGCCTGTCGGTGCCATTCTGCCGACGTATATATACAGTGAGCGGTCGTTAAGTGGTTAATTTCTTTGTGCTCAAATTAAATCTATCACACCAACTGAAAAAAAAAAGTGACAGTGTAATTTTCCTGAACAGTCTGTTCTCCCCAATTGTGTATTAACAGTGTGTTCTATAGGCTTCTTATCTAAAGAAAAAATAAAGTATATCTAGGAAAGAAACGTTAACCCTTTGTCATCAAAAGTTAAAGTTGAACTTTGGGGGAAACAATATTTTCACAGTTGATTTGCAAAAATATAATACTTGTAATGATTTCTGACCCCTATTCTGCTGTGTTTGATGAAAACCCATAAGGGGAGATTTATTAAAACTGGTGCACTCAGAATCTGGTGCATGGTAGCCAATCAGCTTCTAACTTCAGCTTGTTCAATTAAAGTGATTGTAAAATTTTGTTTCTTTTTTTTCTCCAAAAATAACAAACATACTTACCTGCTCTTACCTGCTCAGCCTGGATCCTCCTCTTCTTGGGTCCCTGGCTTTCGTTCCTGGCCCCTCCCTCCTGTTGAGTGCCCCCACAGCAAGCAGCTTACTGTGGGGGCACTCGATCTGAGCTGCAGCTCCGTGTATCCATTCAGACACAAAGCTGCGGATTGGTACCGCCCCGTCTCTCTCCTGATTGGCTAACTGAGTTTGATTGACAGCAGAGGTAGCCAATGGTGCTGCTGCTGTGTCTCAGCCAATCAGGAGGGAGAGTCCCGGACGGTCGAGGTATTTGTGGATATCGCTGGATAGAGATGGGGCTCAGGTAAGTATTAGGGGGGAAAAGAAAAAACTGCGCCACTTGTAGGAATTTGGACCGAAGCCTAATAGGAATTTTATGCTTATTTTAAATGCACATAGTGAATAGCAGGCTTTACACCAAATAGTCCAATGGTATTCAACAAATGTCCATAAATCCTTATATCAGGGGAGCCACAGATATCACACCACAGTGACTACTCAAAGTAAACCGTGAAGTATCCACCACCAACAGAAGGGGAAGCAGCTTACCAGAGGGCAAGCGGTTTGGGACATTCGACTGTAACCCAGCCGCGGCCTTTAGTGTTGTAATCCTCCCATCTTCTCCGCACAAAAGGAACATCCTTTCACAGTGTCATGTCTTCTATCTCTCTGCACACCACTCCCAGTGTATTAGGGGGGGCTGCTGCACACAGAGGGCTTATTATCTTAATGCAGAGAATGTATTAAGATAAAAAACCTTCTGGCTTTACAATCACTTTAAGCTTTGACAATAAATCCTGGAAGCTGATTGGTTTCTATGCAGAGTTGCACCAGATTTTGCACTCTCCGACTTACAGTCGTGGCTTTTGTATAGTTAGTATAGTTCTCACAATGTATTGCTCGCTCTCCACCTTTACCATTTATAACACATCTTGTATTTTTTTTTTACAGTAAACAAGGCTTTCTGTGATTGGATGAGATGAAGATTGTGATATTCATCTTCCCCTCTCTTCCCCTTGTCCAATTAACAGAATGACTTGTATTCTGTGAAAAGAATGTTTTAGGTAAAGCAACTGTCAAAATTTCGTTTTTTTTTTTTTTTTATGGAGTTCGGGTTTAATGCTTGACTCCAGGAAAACCACTAAATACACAAATAAAATACATTTTTGGCAGCTATTTTACCTGCCAAAGCATTTGTATTTCTGCCCATCCAGTCCTGAGATTTACACACCACATTTTACATATCACAGCCAGATAGATTCTACCCAGAGTCATAAATCCTGAATTTTTCTTTGTTAAAGCCCAGGCCCACCCAAAAACGTAAGCTCCGCTTGTTTGCACCCCCCCCCCCCTCCACTGCCACATTTGGCACTTTTTTGGGGGGGAGCGGGTACCTGGTTTTGACAGGTACCCACTCCCACTTCTGGGTAAGAGGAAGTTTGGCTCCTCCTTCCTCTCCTTGCTGCCTTCTGGGAAACAAACAGGTGCTGGTTTCCCTTAGTGTCTGCTGGTGTCTGCACCCGAAGCTGATTGAAGAATCGGTTCGGTGCAGACATTGCTGGATCCCTGGACAGGTAAGTATCCTTATATTGTCCTTAATTTTAATTGTTTTTTGAGGAGACTGCAGCTCCTTTTTAAACTGAAATCCAGGTATGAATTTTAATGCATAGTTACATTGGTCCAATGTAATATGCCATACCTGGGGGATCGCTGTGGAAATCGACCACTACTATAACGTTTGCTGCTGTCTTTTGGGTCCCATGCCAGGCAGCTGCCCTGCAGAATAGGAACTGAAGAGGGCTGCTTACTTGGCACAGGTGCCGTTCACAGAACACCATGCATTTTTCTCTGTGAATGCAAAGCATTTTTTCATTGGATGAGTTGGAGAGGCAGGGAAATGGTGTCACAATTTTCATCTTCAAGGCATTCTGTAAATGGCACCAGTGGGGACCCTGAAAACAACTGTGATCACTGTAGCGGAAACTACTACAGTGATTATCTCCTTCCACAGCAATCCCATGGGTTTGGCATATGCACACTTTCTGTAGGCTCCTGATGACATCTGCATGATGAAACGCATAGGGCGGAGCTTACAGCGTCACTACGTCACTTCCGGACTTTGGAGTTTCTGGTCTGTGGAACACAAGGCATCCCAGACAAACTAACATACAGCTGTATATTATCTCCCAGCACTATGTGGCAGTGTTTTTTATGAAATGTTACCCAATAAATGTAATTATACGAATATACATGATGGGATGTCCTCTTTCTTTAGCCACTTACATTTGATCTCATATTACGATCGTGGATGAAGAGTAGGGAATACAGGACAGAGAGCTGACTCCATTGTGAGGTTTTTCACCCTCACAGGGGTACAGCTATTCAGTGAGTGCGGACCTGATGGGGAAGCACGTGTGAATGGTTACCATTTTTTGATTTATATATCACAATACTTGAAATTCAGCCTTAAATTTGTTTTATTTATTTTGAAATAAAAGTAACCATACACATACATGGATTGTTGCTGTGGTCTGGCCAAATGTGGCCAGTTCAGAGGGAAAAGTCTTTGGGTTCCATCTGAAATCCCAGGGCAATAGTTGGAAAGCAGAATCTGGTTTCTTTTGTGTCCCCAAGATATGCTAAGTTGATGTGCAAGCAATAACATTTAGAGAAAAAAAAACTGTTTGGCAGTTGGACTCTTGTTTGGACCCAGACAATATTATTCCAGCCCATCTTGGCATGTTCTTCTCCACCACATGTTGTTTTAACTTTATTTCACACTCATGCCCCATGCAACAGTATCATGGAACAAGACTTTTTTTTCAATATCATTTTGAATTCTAGCCAGGGAATTCCATTTAAAGTCTCCTAGGCAATTACTTTACACAAATGAGCCCAAGCACAAAGAACGCCAATAGCCAAGTGGGTTAATGATGAATTGACTATTCATGGATATATTTGTATCTTAAATAAATAAAACACCTGATTTAAGCTATTGTGGAACAGTGATAAGGAATACCAACCTCCGAATCCAAAGCCATTTAAGACTCTGCCTTTTCACTGTAAATGTGATCTTGTTTCACTCTGTGAATGAGTCTCAAACTGCATTTCACTAGCTGTTTTAAAGATACTTTAATAGTTGCAGATCATTCCCGTGAGAAAGAAAGGCAGGTTTAGTGACTCCACTGTAAAGAGAGCTATCTGTCAAAGACGTCAGTTTATCTGATTGAGACCTCAAGTTGCTGGTATACCTGCTCTTTTTTTCTGCTCTGTGACCATACTCGTCTGCAATCTGCTCATAGAAAGAAAGGAAAAAAGCACACAAAAAAAAAACCTCTGCTGAAACA
This sequence comes from Rana muscosa, assembly GCA_029206835.1. Classification (NCBI taxonomy): domain Eukaryota; kingdom Metazoa; phylum Chordata; class Amphibia; order Anura; family Ranidae; genus Rana; species Rana muscosa. The sequence continues at coordinate 1,158,382,807 of CM055116.1, read as the reverse complement.
GCAAAAACATCTGTCTAGTCAGCTACTCAGAAGATTTATCAACATAATAGAAATTCAATTTTTTATTTCTTTATTTCATTTTGCAATCAATGAAATACAGTATCTGGTTTGTTCAGTGCCGCTAGACTTGTATCGAGTCCAAGGCAATGACTAGATCGACCTAGCCGATAGCGGGAACAAAACTATTATTATTATATCAGGGCTTCATTGTGAATATTGAGCTACAAGGTTCTCTGGCAGATAGTGAGTAGCGGAGCTTAATGCACTATCCCATGACATTTCAGGTGCAAAATGATGACAAATGCAAGAAGATGATAGTAAATAAACACTAGTCTTATTTCAGAGTGTAGAAATACATGCTATAGAATAAACTAATAATAACTATAGATTTTTTTTTCTCTCTCGTTTCTCAGCTATATTAAAGAACCTATTAGACATGTGCATGTTTTGAACAAATTGAAGAAATGCATACAGTTTTCTATATTATGATCAAGCCTAAAAATAACATAATAACCATATTTTTAAAGTTTATTTTTTGTGCATTTAACTATTTCATGTTTACCACTTGCAGTCAGTGGGTGAAGCACTATGCAGAAAATGCAGGATATTTGATCAGTAATTTTTTTTACAGTAAAGGTTTTTATTTTGAAAAAAAAAGGTTTATACAGCAGTGACAGAACAAAAGCATAGGTGTGTTACAGCGAGTAATAAAAGAGTAAAATTGGTTGTACAATCAGGTAAAATATTCGGGGAACAATCGGCAATGTATAATGACGGGATCGTTATATCACACTAGAAACTAGGGGTGCAATACGAGTTACAGCAGGAGCATTTTTACCCAGGGTTCCCCCCCATCTCGGGGGGAGGGGGGGGAAAGAGGACAACCCGTAGGAAGCACAACAGCCAGAGGGGGGGGGGGGGTAGGAGTGAGGGGGGGAGGGGAGAGGGGGGGAGGGAGAGAGGGGGGGCAGAAGGAGAGGGGACCGGGGAACGAGGGGGAGGGGAGGAGGGGGAGGGCGGATAAGAGAGGGGGGAGAGGAGAGGGGGGGGCGGGAGGGGAGAGAAGGGAAAGAGGTCAGGAGAAGCCACAGTGTTCACCAGCCTTGCGCCCGAGACACCCAAAGCCTGTAGCCAGGCGTCATGAGCCGACAAGGCCATCACCCCACCCATCCAACCAGGAAGACCAGATCTTGTCGAACTTTGCCGGGCAGTTCCTACTCTCGTATGTGATTTTGTAAAGTGGCAGTACCCTATTTACAGTAGCCTCCCAAGAGGCCCCAGAGGGGACCTCCGCACTCCTCCATCTCAAAAGAATTTCTCTCCTGGCGTAGAACAGTAAAAAGGTTACACATAGTTTGGTGTATCTGCTCCCCTCCATGTCTCCTAGGTAACTAAGCAGGAATAACCTGGGGTCAGGCGTCAGATCTAGTCCACCAATCCTCCCCACAGTCTCCGCCACCTCCCGCCAGTATAGCTGGATCTTTGGACAGGTCCAGACCATATGAAAGAAGGAGCCCTCGTCCCGTCCACACCTCCCACACAGCGGGCTCAAGGAAGGATAAATACTAGCAAGTCTCTGCGGGGTATAGTATGCTCTGTGTAGGAATTTGAGTTGTATAAAGCGGTCTCTGGACGCAATCATGGATGGGATATAGGAAGAAACCAGTTCCTCCCAGGAGTCTTCATCTAGGTCGGGAATGTCCGCCCTCCATTTATGGAAGAGAGGCACTGTGTTGGTGTCATGGGCTATCGTGAGGTATAGATAGAGGGAGGAGAGGGGCCTCTCCATCGTGCCAGACATGAGTCGTCTCTCAATTAAATCCGACTCAAGGGTAATCGTCTCCGGAAATTGTGAGTTGAGAGCGTGCTTAAGTTGCCACTATCTAAATAGAAAAGATGAGGGAAGTCGGTGGGTCCGTCTCAAACTCGGGAATGTTGCGACCCCCCGTCCACAAAAACGTGTTTAAGTTTTACTATCCCGTAGTTGGCCCAGGCCGCCGGGTCAGGCACCAAGTTGAGCTGGGGGAGTAAGGGGTTACCCCACAACGGGGTGTGTGGGGAATATGTAAGGGGCCTGATCCCCGAAGCTCTAGAGGTCTGCCATACCCTAATGGTGGTCTTCATTGGTTCAGTCACCTGGGGGTGCGCCCTAGGTCCCCTGAAAACCAGATTAGAAAGAGCTGCATACGACCCAAGGAGAGCAGCCTCCAGGGTGACTGCGGGGTTCAGCTTCGGCTGGGAGAACCACCACCTTACTGTGACCAGGACCGCTGCCCAGTAGTATAGGAGGAAGTTCGGGAGGGCCAAACCCCCAGCAGATAAGGGGAGGTAAAGAGACCGCCGGGCCACCCTGGGGGGGCGACCCGCCCAGATAAAGGAGGTCACTATGCTGTCTATTTTTTTGAAGAAAGAGCGGGGGATATGAGTGGGGGTCTGTCTAAAGAAATATAAAAACTTGGGGAGGTAAATCATTTTAATCAGGTTTCCTCTCCCTACCGGAGAGAGAGGGAGACTGCGCCAGCCGGCGCAGCTCCTTGTCAACTGCTCCAGCAGGGGGAGTAGGTTCTCAGTCAAGTAACCTTTCAGTGTGGGGCCTATCTTTACCCCTAAATATGTGAATGTCTCCACCCAACTCAGTGGTGTGTGGGAGGGGGTCCTTGGTACCGACGATTGGAGGGAAAATAACACTGATTTGTCCCAATTGATTCGGATCCCTGAGTATTGGGCAAAGGTGTTGAACTGTGCCAGGGCAGAATCAAGGGAGTTGGAGCCATCTGCCAGGTATAAGAGGGAGTCATCAGCGTATAAGGAAAGCTTTTCCTCCAATGGACCTACCCGGATGCCCCTGACCGAGGGGTCTCCTCTAATGTGTGCGGCAAGCGGTTCCATGGCCAGGGCAAAGAGGGTAGGGGATAGTGGACACCCCTGCCGGGTCCCCCTCCCCAAGAGGAAAGGGCTCGACAGTGTGCCATTCGTGCGGATGCGGGCCCTGGGATGCGCATAGAGCATTTGGAGCCATCTCAGGAAACTCGGGCCAAACCCGTATCTGGAAAGGACCGACCATAGGTAGCCCCACTCGACCGAGTCGAAAGCCTTCTCCGCGTCGAGTGAGGCAACCACTCCTGGGGCATCCGGGTCAGCACTCGCTATGTGTGTGTGCAGCCTGCGGATGTTGATATCAGTACCCCTCCCTGGCATGAACCCTGATTGGTCCGGGTGGACCAATGCAGTGATGACCATGTTGAGGCGATTCGCCAGAATTTTCGCCAAGATTTTGGCGTCCACATTGAGGAGGGAGATGGGGCGATACGAGGAACACAGTAGGGGATCTTTGCCCGCCTTGGGAATGACAACTATGACTGCGTCGCTCATCGAGTCTGGGAGGGCCCCCGAGACGGATGCCCGCGTTAAGGTCCGGAGTAATCTAGGGGCCAGGTCCTCCATATATGTCTTATAAAATTCCACCGGGAACCCATCCGGGCCCGGGGTTTTACTTGTCTGCATTCCCTTCAGGGCTGCCTGTATTTCCTCTATCCTTATTGGAGCGTCCATTTTGTTGGCTGCCGTGGTCGTGAGGACTGGTATATCAATCTCGTCTAAGTACTGATCAAAGTCTTTCTGGTCATAAGCCACCCTGGAGGTGTATAAGTGCTGGTAATACTCGGCAAAGCTGTGGTTAATGTCTTGGGGAGTAGAAAGTAGGTTCCCATCCTGGCCCCGTATGTGTGCTATGGTTGCCACCCCGGATTGCTCTCTAGCCAGCCACGCGAGGAGGCGTCCCGTCTTGTCCCCCTGCTCAAAAATCCGTTGGGATTGATGAAGGAGCTTCTTTTGCGTGAGAGAAGTGCGAAGAAGTAAGGCCTGCCGCGTCAGGGATTGGAGTTGGGCATAGTGTGTCGGATCGCGGGTTCTAACATAGAGAGCCTCTTTTGCCGATGCCTCCCCCTCAACTTTCTCAAGATCTGCTCTACGTTCCCTCCTCACCGCAGCTATAATGGACTGATATTGCCCCCGTGAGTAGGCCTTAAAGGCATCCCATGTAGAGCTGTCCCCGGCAGACCCCAGATTCTCCTCCCAGAACAGTCGCAGGGTGGGGTGGAATCTAGAGTCCACGTCTTTGTCTGAGATCCAGAATCTGGAGAGTCTCCAGAGTCTGTCCGAGGGAACCGTAGTCAGCTCCAGGGAGAGCAACAGCGGGGCATGATCTGAGATTCCACGAGGGAGGATAGCAATGCTCCAGACTCTGGGTAGGACAGAGGCGCCGCCACGTATGCAAGATCAATTCTGGAAAATGATTTGTGCGTGGCTGAGTGGCAGGTAAACTTTTTGGAGTGAGGATATTTCCACCTCCACACGTCAGTAAAGCCATAGGTGTCAGCCCATGCGGCCAGACCTTGGCGGGTCGCACCCGCCGCAGCACATCTGTCCCTGTCAGAGTCCGGAACTAAATTAAAGTCCCCCATGAGAATGACATTGTCTGGAGGGAACTGGGCCAACTTGGCCGTGAGCAGAGTCAGGAGTGCGATGGAGGCCGGGGGGGCAGATAGAGGGCCACTATCACCCAGGATACACTATGAATTAAGGCGTGGAGCAATACAAATCTACCATCAGGGTCAAGCTCTAAGTCTCAGGCCTCGTACACACGGCCGATTTTCTCGGCAAGAACCAGCAAGAAACTTGCTGGCAGAGAGGTCTTGCCGAGTAAATCGGTCGTGTGTACGCGGCTATTGGGTTTCTCGTCGAGAAAACCAACAAGAAACCTCGACGAGAAAATAGAGAACCTGCTCTCTATTTTCTCATCGAGATTCTCCTCGGCATGTTTCTCGACGAGAAAAGTGAGTGTGTGTACACTTACCTGTCCTCCCGGAAGCCCGCGCATGTTCGAAATGAATTTGACGCATGCGCGGTAGCTTCCTAGGCATACGTAGGGTCTACCAAGATGGCGGCGACGGCATCGAATGTGACGAGCGCATGCTCGTCGTAGTCGATGACGTCACCGCGTACGCTCCATTCAAAGAACCGCGGGTTCTTTGAAAAGAGCGTGTGTACACTCGGCCGGGACAAGTTTCTTGTCCAAGAATCTCGTCGAAAAAAACAACATGTTTTTTTCAACGAGAATCTCGGCCGTGTGTACGAGGGCTAACAGCTTAAACGGGAGGGTTTTTGCAACTAACACACTGACTCCCCTGGCATAATTAGAGTAGGTAGAGTGGTAATGATGTCCTACCCATGGCCTCTTAAGACTCATTGTCTTGCTGCCCACCAGGTGCGTCTCCTGCAACACACAGATGTGAGGGCTATGTTTTTTTATAAATTGGAAGACTAGGGAGCGTTTAATCGTAGAATTCATACCCCGTGTGTTTCAAGGAGAGGATATCAAGCGCAGCCATCATCACCTCTCAACATCTGATAAAGAGGAGAAATACATATTATGAGGCCTGGCGCTCCCCAGCCCCCTCCACCAGGGTCAGGAGGAGAACCAGGCCCCCACAGCATTATAACAGTCACCATTAAGAGCACGTCTGTCACAAAACACTTAAGCATAAACTGGGAGCCATAAACACGGCTCAACTTTCCCCAACTCCCCCCCACCCCACTCCCCCCCCGTCCCCGGGGGAGGACCTGTATCCCCAAACAGTTGTCAGCCAATATGCTGAACATGGAGGCAATGAGCAAGAGGCAACAGGCCCCTCACCAACAAACTAGGCAAGGCAAACATGTGAATCCAATGAAGGATTTGTGCCATGGGTCACCCGGGTGTTCCGGGGCATTCTTCTTGGGTTAAAGGGTCATCCACCAAGTCACACAAAGGCATGAGTAGCGGTCAGTTCCCGGGGGGGGAGGGGGTCACCCGCAGTAGTAGTCTGTACAGGCCACGGCATAGGGGTGGCCAGCCCCGTCTCCCTCCCCAACAGTTATTGGAGAATCCTTTGGAAAGTCACAGAAAATGGAGGAAGAGAGAGGGGGGGAAGCGCCCCACCAGAGCATGTCTCCCCTCGCTAGCTCACGTACAAAAGTCTCCATCCCCAGTCTATTACAAGGAGTGCAGGGGTGGCAGAAGGGAACAGGATCTTCTGCTTGTGGGGGGTATAGTGAGCCTCAGAAGAGGGGGATCAGCTCCCCGTGGAGAAGGAACAGGAAGATGGGAGGATTCCGGGTACCCCAGCCCCCTCGGGATATACTCACAGTTGGTGGATACGGTTAGGAAATCTCATATACGAAGGGATTCAGCCCACTTCACCGCCTCTCTAGGTGAGGTGAAGAATTCAAAGCGATCGCCATCCTGGACCCTCAGCTTGGCGGGGAAAAGCATGCTGTACTTGATTCCTTTAGCTCTCAGGATGGCACGAGCCGGGTCAAACGACTTCCTCTGCCTCTGCGTTTCCACAGAGTAATCAGGAAAGATCAGCAGCTTCGTGTTCTCGTATTTCAGGTCCCCTTGTGCGCGGTCCGAACGGAGGACAGTATCCCTGTCTCTATAATGGAGGAGCTTAAAAATAAAAGTGCGCGGCGGCGCTCCGGACGGGCCTCGGTGGGCCGGAACCCGGTGCGCCCCTTTCGATAGAGAAGTGCGGGGAGAAACGGGCCCCCGGAAGCAGGGTGGGGAGGAGCCGTTCCATAAATGTAACCGGGTCAGAGCCCTCCGCACCTTCCGGTAGGCCCAGGACCCGCAAATTGTTCCTGCGATTGCGGTTCTCAGCGTCCTCAGCTCTCACCTCTAGGGCCCGTACCTTAGATTTGAGGATCTGCAAGTCCGCATGTTGTTCCCCCTGTGCATCCTCCACGCCCGATATCCTCCTCTCCGCCTCCGTCATCCGCTCCCGGAATCGATCCATGTCGCGGCGGATGAGGGCAGTCTCAGCCTGGACATGGTCTATCTTGACCGTGAGCGCCGATTGGCAGCCGATGATTGCCTGCATCAGGGCTTCGAAGCCCGGCGAGCCCGCCTGGATGGCTCCGTCTGAGGAGGATGCCATCTGGGTCTCCATGTGGCACGCTGGCGGCGAAGTAGGCCCAGGCTTTGGCGGCGTGCGGGTATTGTCCAGCCCACGTCTCCTCTGTGTACCCTTGCTGCCCTTGCGCATCCCTCAAGAGCCCCGGGGGTGATTCAGGAGGATTTGCGGTATCACCCGGGCGAATCCACTGCAGGATGAAGGAGGATTAGGATTCAGAGCGGGAGCTCAGTAATCAAGCGTCCGCTCTCCGCGCCATCTTGGCCACGCCCCCCGATCAGTAATTTAAATATTTTTCACAGTGCGTACATTTCAGAATGAGTCCAAGGAGGATTAAAGGCTCCTTTGTGTCTACTAGCTTATATGGAGCCATATGGACATAGACAGTTGTCTTCACAGGCGAGATGGATGGAGGATTCCCCCCCACCAGGACATTGCATTCTGACAGCGGATCCCACCACTGTTAGATTATGCTTATCATCTGCTGTAGTCAGTTGGCTGCAGCCACTGAAAAAAAACAAGTGGCAGTGGCATAGCGTGGAGGGGTGGGGGCAGTCGGCAGTGGTGGGTGGTGCTCCATCGGTCGGGGGGGGGCGGCAGACAGACCTGACCACGGACCCCCCCCCCTCATTGCTCCAGCACGCACCGCGCACTATACCTTTTCCCCAGCTTGGTGCTCTCAGGCTTGTCCTTCCATGCCCCGTGTCCACCGTCCTTTCACTCCAATCTTATTGTCCCCCCGGAGCGGCACTCATATGATGGCTATGATAGAGGAGGAGGAGGCAGCAGGGCTGAGAGCCGCGTGTTCCCTGGAGAGCACCAACACCCAAGTCTTCCCTCAGGATATTAAATCGCTATTGTCACAGCGCCTGCATGTAGATTAGGGGGCCGGACGCATGGATAGGGGGGCGGCGTCCCTGCGCCCCCAATGTACAGGTCACTACTGGCAGTCAGTCTGTTTGCCCTTGTCGCAATACTTAGAGGGGTGCTAACTGTACTGAAGTCGTTCATCCGTACCTGCCCCTCAGCACAGACCATGTCCAACATGCCGGGCCTCCCCCGATTCATCACTCTAAACAAGTGTGAAGCCTCACCGGAACTGTCCTGGCAACCTGTCGGTAAGCAACCATTACCCCACAATGTCTCCTCGTAGTTCCCACTACCCTTCCTGGCCATCCCCAGTGTGCATACAGACCAGTTTTACAATAAAGCCTTACGTGCCTCCTCTAGACACAGAGTATGGAGGAGTTCAGATTCTAGTCAGGTCTTTAATGCTGTCTGTGAACCAATCAGAGAGATGTTCCCTCATTTTCTGTCCCTGTGACAACCATTCCTGTGTAGGAATAAGAGGGGGAGCAAGAAGTTTAACCCTTTGTTGCTTTACCCAAGTTTGTTTTTGTCTGTTTAAACCTTGGGAGATTTCCCCTCACTTCCTGGCCTGACATGAATTGTGGTGACCTCCGAAGAGTCGACCTTGGACCACTCTTCAAAGGGCATTTACCAGGTGGTGACAGTGCCATAATGTGGGGGGAGGGGGGCAGCCGGTGCTGTGGGTGTGATCAGAGTGGGGGAATATCTGAGGGTTTGATCAGGGTGAGGGTATCTAAAAGCCCGCGGGTTAGGGGGCGCAAATTACTTGCCTTGCCCTGGGTGCTGACAATACACATACTATGCCACTGGGGGTGGCCATTTGGTTGATCTCTGCTTAAGCAATCGAATTACAATCAGTGTATGACCAGTAGGGATGAGCTCAGGTGTGCTCAGACACAAGTCCAAATTTGCCTGAGCTATCCTGCCCAGAAGCTGCCACTGCATACAGCCAATTATAAGAGGTCGGGCGGGTAGTGTCTCTACTGCTTATGATTGACTGTCTGACAGCAGGATAGTTCAGGTGGGTTTGGACTTGTGTCTGAGCACACCTGAGCTCATCCCTAATGGTCAGTCTAAAGTGGAACTTCAGTCCGTGTTTCAGTCCCCTTCAGAGCCATCATTAAGCACAGATTTACCTAGGGGTTCCGCCCGGCCTTCGTATTCTACCTACATGCAGGTAATTTTTCATGCCTGCGCAAAGAAGGGAAAGATTCGGGATTTCCCTGATAGCCGTCTTTGCGCTTGCACAGGAAACCCCACTTGTGCACAAATGGTCAGGGAAACCACCGCATGCGTAGCTATGCCACAGGGTTTTCTTGGGACCACGTGCAGAGTGCGGGAAGAAAAGAACTTAAAGAGTTACCCCAATTTTACTGAGAAAAAAACACTCCTTCCTGGGGGATCTATGTACATTTCCAAGGACTTTAACGAAATTTGTTGTAGATTCCTATATTTTGTTATTCTGAAGAAATAGCTGTTTGTCTGTGTCCATGTGCTAAGTAAATGTAAAATGGAATGATTTTATAATTATTAATCAGCTGCTGCACTTGCAGGGTTCTAATAAGGAAAGTGGCAAGATCTGAATCCATTTAGAAGTGATTTTCCTTTTGGAGTATTTCATCCAAAATGAATTTTTGTTGCAGAGGATGCTCAAAATTTGACTTGTATCTTACTGCAGGTTTCTGGGAAAATTTGTGAGATAATCACACAAGCAGGAAATGGCATATCTGGGGGGCGTTCTCTATGCCATCTGTGTACAGAATGCCTCCAGGTTGCCATACAACATTGCCTTTTACAGAAAATGACAGAGCTACATATTGAAAACGGAAGGTCATTTTAACCACTTCAGCCCCGTAAGATTTTATCCCCTTCCTGACCAGAGCACTTTTTTCAATTTGGCACTGCGTCATTTTAACTGGTAATTGCGCAGTCATGAAATGCTGTACCCAAACAAAATTTGTGTCCTTTTTTTCCCACAAATAAAGCTTTCTTTTGGTGGTATTTGATCACCTCTGGGATTTCAATTTTTTGCGCTATAAACAAAAGAAAGTGACAATTTAAAAAAAAAAACTATGTTTTATTTTTTGCTATAATAAATATCACCAAAAATGTTTTTAAAAAACAAAGTTCTTCATCAGTTTAGGCCAATATATTTTCTTCTACATATTCTTTCAATAACCGTATATTGATTGGTTTGCTTAAAGTTATAGGGTCTGCAAACTATGGGAAAGATTTATGTCATTTTTATGGTATTTTTATTATTTTTTTACTAGTAATGGCGGCGATCTGCAATTTTTTGTGATACTGTGACATTGCAATGGACAGATCGGACACTTTTGACACATTTTTGGGATCATTGACATTTATGCAGCGATCAGTGCTATAACAATACACTGATTACTGTGTAAATGTCACTGGTAGGTAAGGGGTTAACACTAGGGGGCAATCAAGGGGTTAAATGTGTGTTCCCTCAGTGTGTTCTAACTGTATGGGGATAGGACTAAGTAGGAGAGGAGACATATCGTTGTTCCTATTTACTAGTGTAGCACACAGACCCTTTTTTCCTGCCTACCTTCACTTGCAGGGGTAAAGGCACACCATGCCACATGCCCGTATCCTCCTGGTATAAGAGGTTGAGCGGTGTTCTTGCAATTTTGGATCCTGCAGCGAGTTACCTCCCTCCATTGGTTCTCGTCCCTAGAATGTAGGGAAAAGTCTATTCTACCCTGAAAAAAGGCCAATGTCCAGACAGTATTTAAACTCCAACAGATGAGTTTATTTTCTTTGCTTGAAACAAATTTGGGAAAAAAGTTGAAAACAGCAATGGGATTTGGTAGGGAAATAGATTCAGGCACGCGGCACCCAGTCACCCTATTCTCCACTCAAGCCTGAGTGGGTATTTCTCACCCGGATAGATTCCTCTCACAGTTCTAGCAGCCGGAGTGAAGCACGAACATGACACTTTAGTTTTAGTCTCCTTCACGGACAAGTTCAGGAGATCCTCTGTCACAGAATCCTTTAGTTCCTGAATTTAGAACTTCCTAACGCCTGTAGATTATAGGGACCATAGGTGCCAATGGGGCACGCCACAGGAGCTATCTTGCAACTCACGAATCCTTCCCTCTGATAGGCAACCAGGCCTCCCCGAGACCGTGACTTCCTTCACCGATCCATCAGACAGGTCCTCCCCCGGTTTCCTCTGTTTCAGAGTGGGCCACCCTCCCTCGGGTTCCCTGAGACTCCAGTGGTTGGTTTGTAGACCCAGTTGAAGGTACTGGGCCTACCTGGAACTCTACAGCCTCTGGCTAAAGGTGCCCGAGACTTCTCGACCAGTTCACGCACCCCCCGGCCAGCAGGGCCAAAGGGCACGACTTCGCCACCAGGGGTTCTCCTTGGAATCCCCCCAGCACACCACCCAGATCATGGCGTCTGCCCTTTATGTACCCTCTCCCGGCTTGCACAGCAGGCAAAACCCGCCCACCACATGGTAGAAGAGAGAGGACACCCAACCACACCGCAACGTCACCTGTGGTTCTCCTCAAGACTTGGGCAACAGCGCCACCCACAGGACAAGGGGAACTATACTCCAGGCAACATTACAGCAGAGCAGAGTCCAAACTAAGCAGAATTGGAGAACCTGAGCCAAACTATTGCTCAGGCTGCCCTTAAATTTAGAGCATAGCGAACCCAATTTTCGGGGTCCACTACACTAGGAACAATTGACAGCACAAATCGTGCGTGGCCGTGGCGATCGCACCCACTGGCCATGTGCACCGGGTCACACGCCGTGCAGCGGGAATTTTTTTTCTAATTTTTCCCACAGATAAAAATGTCCAAATGTAAGAGAGGGAGGGGGGAGGAGGCAGGGCAGCATGATATGACCTTAAAGGGGTTGCAAAGGCAGAAGGTTTTTTATCTTAATGCATTCTTCTCAAAGGAGATGTGATGCACTGCGTGATACTGACTGGTTTTCGGACCCCCCCCCGACACCCCCCCCCCCTAATACAGTAAAACTGCACATTTTAGAGTGACCTTTTATTGTAGCCAACCTAAGGAACACCTGTGCAATAATCATGCTGTCTAATCAGCATCTTGATATGCCACACCTGTGAGATGAATGGATTATCTCAGCAAAGGAGAAGTGCTCACTAACACAAATTTAGACAGATTTGTTAACAATATTTGAGAGAAATAGGCCTAAGGCCTCGTACACATGACCGATTTTCTCGTCCAAAACAGTCAAGAAAAGTGCCGCGAGAGTTTTTTTGTCTAGAAAAACGTTCGTGTGTATGGTTTTACGACGAGAAACTTGACGAGAATCTCTACGAGAAAATAGAGAACCTGCTCTCTATTTTCTCGTCAGGATTCCAGATTTCCTCGTCGTGTTTCTCGTCGACCTGTTTTGTGACGAGAAAATGGTTCGTGTGTATGCTTTTACGACTCTTCCAAAAGCGCGCATGCTCACAAGCAACTATGAGACGGGAGCGCATCTTCTGGTAAAACAAGCCTTCATAATGGAGAGAGCACATTCGTCACGCTCATAAATATTTCATAGTTTAAATGTTCTGCATTGAATTCTTCGTTAGAATGTTACATTAATCAAAACGAGTGACCTTCTTTTGCTGCTGATATTCACACAGAGTTCTGCCTTATTTTTAACCTTTTTCATGCTGCTCTTTATAAGATTTATGTGTATTATATCGTGCAAGTTTTTAGGAATAATTTAAATGGTTAGATTTTTCAAAATGATGTTAATTATAATTTCTCAATGTTTTGATAGCGATCTCCCATTTCATTTTCGAATCTATATTTTTAAAATTTCACACCATGTTTTTGAGCTAATCAGATTTAGTTATTCTTTTGGGGGGGGGTGATATCTGTGCCTTTTATTGTCAGTCAAATGTATCTGCTTACTCCAAAGCTTGTTTTTTTTTATTTAAAAATACACATAGTCAAGTATGAACTTAAACAAAAAACACATTTATTCATGTTTATAAATTAAATAAAGAGAAGGCAGCGCTGGAGAAGCTGCTGCCATTTGTGCATCCCAGGGACCCCAGAGCACACAGCAACCCTGTGTGGACACTAAAATTGGGAGCTTGAGAAGGCCCACATTTCAGAACACAATCTGATGCTGGCCTCCCAGAGGTCAGGAACAGCAGCAGGTGAGATATATGTCCCAAGTGTGTGGTACTACAACAGGCTGCCTTCTGTCCGACCACAATGAAGCAAGGCCATCACTTCCTCTTCTTCCTGGCAACCTTCCCTGCAGCCTTTCCTGAAGCCTTTCCTGAAGCCTTTCCTGCAGCCTTTCCTGCAGCCTTTCCTGCAGCCTTCCTTCTTCGTTTGGCTGGAGGCTGGCCCACTGGAGGGGTACTCCTGTCAGGAGGAGGAGGTGGAGGTGTAGCAGAAGGGGGTGGGGCAGAAGAAGAAGGTGGAGGTGTAGCAGAAGGGGGTGGGGAAGAAGGTGGAGGTGTAGCAGAAGAGGGTGGGGCAGAAGGTGGAGGTGTAGCAGAAGAGGGTGGGGCAGAAGGTGGAGGTGTAGCAGAAGGGGGTGGGGCAGAAGGTGGAGGTGTAGCAGAAGAGGGTGGGGCAGAAGGTGGAGGTGTAGCAGAAGAGGGTGGGGCAGAAGGTGGAGGTGTAGCAGAAGAGGGTGGGGCAGAAGGTGGAGGTGTAGCAGAAGGGAGTGGGGCAGAAGGTGGAGGTGTAGCAGAAGAGGGTGGGGCAGAAGGTGGAGGTGTAGCAGAAGGGGGTGGGGCAGAAGGTGGAGGTGTAGCAGAAGGGGGTGGGGCAGAAGGTGGAGGTGTAGCAGAAGGGGGTGGGGCAGAAGAGGAAGGTGGAGGTGGAGGTTGAGGTTGGGTCAGTTGGGCCACCTCACATATGGCGGTATTGGGGGTAATTTGCTCCATCACCCCCTTGTTGAGCAAGGTGATGAGCAGGGGCTCGCATAGGAGGCGTTGCTCCATGCTCATCACCTTGAACTTAGCCTCCACTAGGCCGGCAATGGCCTCTTCAGGGGATGTGGGCTCCTTGAGGGTGGCATGGGCCTCTTTAATAAGGGCCATTGCTGCCTCACTGGTGGTCCTGTACCTCCTGCCTCTTTTGTGAAGCCGGATGGGAGGCACCTGGGATCTGGTGCTTCTCCTTTGCCCTGCCACCTCCTGTCTGCCACTGGGCCCTGCCACCTCCTGTCTGCCACTGGGCCCTGCCACCTCCTGTCTGCCACTGGGCCCTGCCACCTCCTGGCTGCCACTGGGCCCTGCCACCTCCTGGCTGCCACTGGGCCCTGCCACCTCCTGGCTGCCACTGGGCCCTTCCTCCTCCTGCCTGACAGTTTCCAGACCCTCCTCCTGGCTGATTTCATCCTGTGTATGAAAAAGGAACATAGTTTAATATGTTGGTTTAATCTTTGCATCAAACTTTGTAATCCTGATGGAAGCAATTAGAATGTAAATGCATAAATCCTTGCTTTAAATTTACCACTACATCAGCTTGACTATTTACCACACAATTAAGTGCAGAATAATGTCTACAGATCATGATTTCACTTGTGGAATACAAAATAATGTATGTTTCTCATCCTGACATATTTGGGAAACATTAATTTTATCCCACTACATTTTCAGTTAATACTATACCTGGCTCCAGATGGACAAATCAGGATCATCCAGGATGGCTGCCTCCTCTTGCTCCAGAGAAGGCTCAGGTTGGCTGCAGGGAAGTCTGGGGGGAAGAGTGGAGAGTGATGGCCTTGGCTCAATGTGGTCATCCAGGAAGGACATCCTGCTGTAGTACCACAAAATCGGGACATAAACATCATCTGCTGCTGCTCCTGACCTCTGAGAAGCCAGCACCTTAGAGCGTTCAGTCCTGTAGGTACCTCTCAAGCTCCCAATTTTAGTGTCCACTTGTTTTGCTGTGGCTGTGGGCACCTTGGTATGCACAAATGGGAGCAGCTTCTCCAGCGCTGCTTTTCTCACCCCTTTTTTTTATGGATGGGGTTTTTGGTCTCCCACAGAGCCGGCAGCTCCCTTACCCGGTCAATAAATTCCGCCAGGAACTCTTTGTCGCTAATAAAGACATTCATATTGTATCTGCAAGTAAAATAAATTATATTTAAATAATGTGAGGCAAACAGTCTAACCTCCTTCACATCCTAGTCACCATATATATCCTCCACCAATCTCAAGACAGTATAGGCCAACAATTTTTACAAGTCTCACAAAATCACATACCTTCGTTCGCACGTCCGTCACTTGAACTCCTCTCTCCGCACACTGAACGTACTATAGTCACATGTGTGTTTGCTATATACACACCACGCATGCGTCCAAATTCGAACACGTCGCTCCGCACACGTCGCCCGCCCATGACGTTCTAACTAACATCTTTTCCCCGCCCCTTCTCTTTCGGCGCGCAGACAGATATGGCGGAGTTACAGCAGGTGTCTGATAATTCCGCAACTAGCGAGGAGACAAGCCCGGAGACCGAGGACACGTCACGATCAAGGAGGAGATTCAAGGCATCGAATATGTCTTTGGCGGAGATGGCGGAGATGGTGGACATCTTGGTCAAGGCTGATTATGATGCCAAGCATGGGCCGTATAGCAAACCAAATAGAAGGAAGGCCAAAATCCTCACTAAAGTTGTGAAGAGTCTGAGGGCGAAGTTCGGGGTGAAACGCTCAAATGAGCAGCTCAGAAAGAGGTGGTCAGACCTCAAACTGAGGGAGCCAGACCAGTTGAGGATCATAAAGAGGATGCTCGCTAAAAGTAAGTAAAATGACGACCTTTCTGCTATTAATCTTTTTAGAAACTGACATTTTTTTTTTTTTATATCATATTGGACTCCCTTCCAAAATGTCATATTTTGAACTAGGTTGGGCACAGTAATCATTCGTTACGTTACCGACACTTCGTTCGGCCACTATCCGCGGTTTTGGCTTATTTAAGAGCCACAAAAGTAATTAGACATCTGCCATTTTTGATCAAGTATTGTGGATAATTTTTAAGTCTAGATGATGTGTTTGTAAGGAGAATGAAATGCAAACTTTAATCAGTGTAAAGGAGAGGACACTCAGCAGCTGCTTCCACATCTGTACTTTGGAGCACTATAGTGTGGGCCACCAGACCCGCCTTTTTTGGGTGTCCCACACAGGTGCATCAGAGTTTATTTGTGGTGCCTCCATGTCCAAAAAATTACATCCAAATGTGAATACTAAACATATTTGGGGTCATAAATAATGCATTTTTCTTTAAATTCCGCACAAACACACACTTGTACCCCACTTCCAAACAATTTAGCCTGTTTTTAGTTTAACAATGAGATTTTTACAGTGTGATAAATAGACCTTTGGTTTTATTCTCATAGGGGAGAGAAGACTGGGAGGAGGACACTCCAGGGAGCACATGCACCCCACAACTTCCAAGCAACCCCAAACTCCCAAAGATCCACAACCGAAAGATGTGCAGGAAGTTGAGGTGGAGGAAGGAGAAGTGCAGGAAGGAGAGGTGGATGACGTTGTGGATCTGGTCACCACAACAGGTCAGTATCTGACACCACAGCTTAAGGTAAGAGAGGTAGGCCTGCAGAGTTTTATTAATTTTTTTTAATGGTTTTTAGGGGATGGAAATGTTGTGAAGGATAGCACACGGTTCTCTGCTGACAGTGCCCTCCGCCTCATCCAGCAAGTGATGGAATGTAGCACGGAACTGGACCTAATTAAACAAAGAATCCATGTGATGGAACAAACATTTAAAGACATTCTCGATGTTTTGGGGAGAATTCAATAAGCCATCCAAACACATTTGTTTTTACATGTTTGTTTTTATATTTTTTCTAATTTTTTGAGTAACAAAGCAGCCAAAAATTGAATATGCACACAGTGTGTGAACATGTGCTATCTGCCATCAGGGGATATCCATGTACGTCTTTTGTGGGTGCAACCCCTTCCTCGTATCAAAAGTCGGTGAACTGAGGAAGGGGATGCACCCCCAAAACACGTCCATTGATCACCCCTGATGGCAGATAGCACATGTTGACAATAGGGATCAGGATTGTAAACTTCCTATTTGCAAAAAAGTAAAAATGTGTGCATATTGAATTTTTGGCTGGGCAAGGGGTGGCAGGACCCCATATTAGGATGGGCACATAGAGACATAGTTTGTGTAACTGAATGTCTCAGATTGCTCAGAGGTATCCAATGTTGTCATTTTAGAAATGCAAGTGGTATTTTTGTATTTTCATAAGCCAAAATTTGCCGGGTTGTGGCCAGGCCAACCCCAAAGTAAAACAAAAAAAAATGTGCAGAGAGCAAAATATTTGACCACAAACAACGTGTAGCTTCTTTTTATAATACTCTCTAAGCTTATTTGGTTCTTTTGTAAGGTAACATAGTGAAATTGGTTGTTATTTACTAAAGTAAAATACACTTGCCACTACAAATGCACAAAGACAAACTAGGAGACAGGAAAGAACAAATAATTACAGGTTTAAACAAGATTTTTATTGGGATACTTAGACATAGGCTGGCATAGGAATTGCCCCCCTACCCGTGAAATACTCCATGTATTTGTCCCGAACCACACGGGCATTTTGGGGGGGCAAGCCAAGACGGGCAGATTCCAGGCCCGGAAGGGGATTTGCAGGGGAAAGTCCAGCCTCTGGCAAAACTGAGGCCATATAGGAATTAGATTTTTGGCTCAGAAAGTTGTGTAGCACACAGCAGCATAACACTACATAGTTTATTTTGTAGTCCGCCAAGTGGATGGAAGTCATAAAAAGGCGGAACCGGCTGGCCATTATGCCGAAGGCATTTTCAACGACTCTTCGGGCCCTGGCCAGCCGGTAATTGAACACACTCTTCTCTGGGGTCAGGGTCCTCTGTGGAAATGGCCTCATAAGATGCCGTCCGAGTCCGAAGGCTTCATCAGCCAAGAAAACAAAGGGGAGTCCTTCAATATTCCCTGCATCCGGTGGCAATGCAAGGTCGTCACTCTGGAGACGGAGGGCAAACTCCGTCTGGATGAAGGATCCCCCATCGGACATCCGGCCATTCTTCCCTACATCAACATAGAGGAATTCTTACCGTGCTGACACCACCGCCATCAGCACAATGCTATGAAACCCCTTGTAATTGTAGTAGTAGGATCCAGAACGGGGTGGCGGCACGATGCGGACGTGCTTCCTGTCTATGGCACCACCGCAGTTGGGGAAGTCCCACCGCGTGGCAAACTCCGATGCCACAGTCTGCCATTCCTGTGGCGTGGAAGGAAGCTGTGGAGTGAAACAAGATGAAATAATATTAGAAAAACAAAGGCATACATTACAAGGAAATTCTATCCCAAAAAATTAGAGACCAACATCAATCTAATTATACGTTTATTAAGGTGTGTAAAAAAAGTATAATGGAAGGCTCATTTATCATATTCATCACCCCCTCTGATGGGCCATTACTAAATTATTTTGGGGGGGGGAGATGTGTTTGGCCACAGGATAGCATTGCAGTGGCGGTGCGTCCAGAGTGGGCGCTGGAGCACTGTCCCCTCTCTCCTGTGCCCATCACTCAGAACAATACATAGGTTCATGCGTTGCATGAACCTATGTATTGTCTATGCCGCACACTATTCAGGTGGATGGCCTCTTGTAAAGCGACCGACATATGAATAATTGCGGCATTTAGGGGGTTAAAATTGCAGAGCAGAAACAGGTATTAAAATAGTCTTGCAAATTACAACCTGAGGGATGTAATTGGCTTCCTCAAAGAAAAATCGGGGACGCAAGGAGGGGGGCATTCCTTGTGTAAACACTGACAGGCTGCTCTGCCAATCATGTTCACCAAGTCTGTTTAATGGTAACATGATTGGCTGATGCAACATGAAGGGAAGGAGAAGACATCAAGGACAGAAGAAGGATGGCGCTGACCACAAGAAGGTAAGTGCAGGGCTGGGGGGAAACTGGCTGCATTAGACGGGACTAAATGGCTGCATTGGAGGGGACAACTGGGGGCGTTTATTAGGCAACAGAGCAAAAAAGGAGGAAGTTTATTTCCGAAATTGGGGTTGGAACCCCCCAACATTTGGAGCAACAGGCGCCCCTGCTGGAAAAGTTAGTGAGGGGAAATATTTAGGGAGGATAAAAAAGGGGCAATCTAAAGCTTCCAACATGCATGGGGACAAAGGGGACATTCTCAGCATATTACAATCATGGTAATTAGGGAAGGATGAAAGAAATACAATACATTAGCATACATGTAATACATAAAATGTGATGTTAAGGGAGAAAACTTACCCTAATATAGTCCTCCTGCAGGATTTGGATGATGGCAGAACAGGTGTCTGGGATTATGAGGCCCAGAGCCTGGGGGGAGATGCCTGTGGTGAACTTCAAGTCCTGAAGACTTCTCCCTGTCGCCAGGTAACGCAACGTGGCGATGAGCCTCTGCTCAGCACTGATGGCTTCCCGCATAACGGTGTCCTTCCTGGTAATATAGGGGGACACCAAAGCCAACAGTTCCTGAAAAACGGGGTCAGACATCCTCAGAAAATTCCTGTAGTCCTCAGGATTATTCTCGACGATCTCCCGCAGCAGAGGCATGTGGCAGAATTGGTCCCGCTGGAGCAACCAATTCTTGGTCCATGAACTCCTCCTCACACCATTCATGGACTGGTCTTGGTCCAAAACAAGCAGACCAACACCAAGCGCACGCACAGCACGAACTCGACGACGAGAACGTCCAGGCGACATGGCTAGGAAACGGTCGTCTAATCAGAACGTACAGAACAGAACGCACTTTAGAACAGCAAGGCCTATGAATAACGAACTGAAATTCAGAAACGAACAGGCAAGAACGCACTGTAAAACAGATACGACCTGCCTAGACGCCCTGAAAGTCAAGATATGAACCCACAAGCACAAACTGAACGGCAGAAAACGATCTGAAAAGTACGAAGACTGAAAAGCGCGAATCGTCTCTTCCCAAACTTTTACTTCACACGCGGTAACACGAGATCAGCAAAAGCAGCCCAAGGGGTGGCGCCAAGAAAAAAGATCTTCCCCTTTATAGTGCCATCGTACGTGCTGGACGTGAGCGCAGAGAACCACGAGGAAATTGGAAAATGACAGTGTGTACGCATAGAAAGCTTGACGAGAAAATCGACAAGCTTAACAAGAATCTCGTCGAAAAAAACAACGTGTTTTTTACGACGAGAAAATCGGTCGTGTGTACGAGGCCTTACTCTTTCGTTCATGGACTGACACAGCTTCCTATTGACAAGCGGGTATTATCCTATCTTTAGGAGTGACTAGGCAGAAAAAACTTTTAAAAAGTGTTACATCACACCTTCTACAGCACCGCCCAGGGGCGGACCCTCTGGGTATAATCCCTCTCTCTGCACCTCGCGGATCAGTTTTTTTCTGTCTAGCAAGGAGAAGGACATGGCTCCCTTCGGGCCCACTGGTCCGGGGGAAAAAAAAATTCTATGTTTATTTTTTTGTTTCCTGCGATCTTCGATCAACTGCCGACTGGGTGACAGGCTGGATCCTCGATCCTTGTAGTCTCCCCGTTTCGGCCATTGAGCGTGTCCAGACCCTAGCTACGCGCTGGGTTTTCCATGACATGCCCGTCACTCTACGGGTGGCCGGTGAGCCTACGCTCCAGGGCTTGCATCGGACCTCTCAGCTTCGGCTGACCTTACAGCCGAGTCGCAGTAGCCTGGCCAGTGAGCTTACGCTCCAGGCCTTGCATCGGACCGCTCAGCTTCGGCTGACCTTATGGCCGAGTCGCAGTAGCCTGTCCGGTGAGCTACCGCTCCAGGATATGCATACGATCGTTCCCTAGGGTTCAATCACAGCATGACTGGCCGTCAGTCACCTCCGTGCGCGGATTATGATCTGTCCGGAATGTCTTCCAGCATGATCCACGCAGGAAAGGTAAGTAGCTCCCCTGCTTCGGCAGGGTGACTTGGCTGGACATTCCTAAAGAGATAAAGTAAGTGGTTGTGGCCCCTTTCTTTCCTCTCTCCCTGCCTTCCCTCCTCCCTGGGCTCTGAGCTAAAGTTGCTGGGTGCTGGGGGTCACCTGGGGGGCTCCATCTGGAGCGGGGCTGCGCTGTAGCTGTCGTTTAAAAAATTTCATTTTGCTTACCTGTGTGTGCCTTTCTCCCTCCATGCTGTCGGCAGCCATTTTGGGGTGGTCCATGCCTGTTGGCTTCTAGTGACTGTCCGGCAGCCTCCTTCTTGTGGTTCGAGTCCGCTTTGGTCTCTATCGACTGTTCGGCGGCCATGTTTCTTGTGGTTTACGCCTGTATGTAACTACCGCCGCCCGACGGCCATCTTTTTGTGGCCCGCGGCCATTTTTTGCCTCTACTGTCGGCTCGGCGGCCATTTTCTTAGGGCCCACATTGTTTTCAATACGACCGCTTGGCGGCCATTTTGCGGAAGTCTTCGGCCTCCAGGGTGCATTTCACTGGCGCAAATTCACACAGGGAACGCTGATGAGAATCAGACTGACACAGGCAGCGGTGGGATAGCATCACAGGCGGAGCACACGGCAGCGATAGCGGTACCGTTCCAAGGGTGGTGAGTCCTCTGGGAGATCTGCATCTCTGTAGCAGCTAGGAGGGTGGCCTATTGATACCTTGCCTGGAGTCCCTGTGGATGACAGCGTGTGGGTCAGCATGGCGTGTGAAGCAGACGTTTTTTCCCCTGAAACACCTGAGTTGGCAGCTGGTGCCCCTGGAGGCTTTGTTGCCAAGGTAGAAGCGGCGCATGGGAACACGGGGGGTAGAAATCGCCCCCGTCCCCCGCCATCTTCTGGGGATAATTCTAATGCAGAACCAGGCCCGGCTGTGGCTCATGGCCCGGATTCTGATGCATTAGAGAATGCAGACCGTGACCGGTCGGACAGTGAGAAAGACTCCAAGTCCAGGTCAGCACGCAAAAAGGCTTTGGCATCTGACCTTATCACGGCAATGCGGGATACGCTAAAATGGGAGAATGCTGCTAAAACCCTTTGGGTTCCGTAAACCAGCCCGCACCGCTAAGGTGTTTCCTTGTGTGTCTTATCTGTATAAGCTCTTGTACAAGGAGTGGGAAGACCCACTGAGGGTTTTTTGCAGCCCCAAAAATTTTGGGGCGGTTCGGTACCCCTTGAGGAGAGTTCCTTAAAAAATTTACCTCTCCCCCGATAGTGGACCCCCCTGTGTCCAGACTTAACAAGTTACCACGATTCCAGTGGAAGGGGCTCCTGTCTTCAAGGACACTCACTACCTATACACAGTGGGGGGCTCAGCGGTACGTCCAGCTTTGGCTGTTTTTTTTTTTTGATGGCTCAGACACTGACTGAGTACGCAAAAAGGCTACTCCAGGGGTTAAAGACACGGGAGACTCCTCCTATTGAGGTAGCTCTGGCACAGTTGGTACAGGGCCTTGAGTCTGTCTGTGAGTCAGACATGGATACTATTCCCTTGCTGTCTTGAGCCTCCGTTTATGCGGTGGCGTTACGCCGCCTGATCTGGCTAAGGTGCTGGTCTGCGGACCAATCTTCCTAGAAGGCCCCGTTTGATCTGCCCTTTTAAGGCGACAGACTTTTGGGGCCTCTCTGGATGACATCTTTTAAGATGCCACAGGAGGTAAGAGCACATTGCTTCTGCAATCCAAAGAAGGTAAGGAGCCACGCCATAGGCTAGGACCCTCCTTCACCGCGCACAAGCGGCTCTTTCATCCGCCAACCTTGCTTACCTACCGAACAGATTTTTTTCCCTCTTAACTGCCAGCTTCAGCCGACTTGACGGGAAGCCCTACATGGGGCGTTCCAAGACCTGCTGATACGCAGGGTGGGCCTTCCTGTCTTAGTACAGGAACGGGTTCAGGGGTCCTACTCAAATCTATTCGTAGTGCTGAAGAAGAAGGGGGTTCATCCTGTCTTGGATCTCAGAACCCTCAACTGCTTTGTGATGGTACAAAGGGTCCAGAAAGGAGTTGGCTCGCTCTGTTGCGCTCCCCTCCAGCCAGGGGATTTTCCGGCATCCTTGATCATCAAGGACGCATGCTTGCATGTCTCCATATGCACCAGGCATCAGAGATGTCTGCGTTGGCGGCCGGGGAAGACCACTACCAATAGTGGCTCTCCCCTTTGACCTGGCATCGGAACCAAGGGTGTTCACCAAGGTGCTTGCCCCGATTCTGGCCCTACTAAGACAGCGTGGCTTCGCTATCCTGGGCAACTTGGACGATCTTCTGAGGGTCACTTCAGACTTAAATTTAGAAGCAAGTGTGTCTATAACCTGTCTTACCCTCCGATACTGGTGGGGTGCTGAACACTCAGAAGTCAGTATTGGTACCGTCCCAACTCCTAGGGTTGATTCTGGACTCCTCAGAGACATACGTTTTTTTCTCCCTAGGGTAAAGTTGCAGACCCTTCGGGCTGCCGTGCGGCAGTTGACATCCCAAATATGGGTTGTCACGCCACTTTTGCAGGCGAGTCCTGGGCATCATGGTAGCCTCCTTCGAGGCGGTACCATAGGCACTATTTCACACGCGAGTGTTACAGAGGTAACTCTGTCCTGAAGGGTCAAGTGCCCTTCATCCCTGATTATCAAAATCCGGGTGAGCCATCTAATCAGGACCTCCCTAGTTGGTGGCCGACATCACCGGCATTTCTGTCTGGGAAGTTGTTCCTTCCCTTTTACTGGATGGTGGTCACG
The DNA here is from genome assembly GCA_029206835.1 of Rana muscosa. Lineage (NCBI taxonomy): Eukaryota > Metazoa > Chordata > Amphibia > Anura > Ranidae > Rana > Rana muscosa. The sequence goes on along the minus strand of CM055116.1, from coordinate 1,158,359,281 downwards.
GCGGACGCCTGTCTTCCCGGTTGCAGAGGAGTCTGGGGAGCTCAGTCAACCTGGGTCGCTGGACTCCGGAGGAATCCCATTGCAGATCATTGGCCTGAAATCCGGGCGATCTGGCTTTGCCTCTCCACATGGTTTCAGAGGCTACAAGGGCGTCCAGTCAGAATCCAGTCGGACAAACACCACAGTGGTGGCGTATGTCAATCATCAGGGAAGAACAAGCAGCTCTGTTGCAGCATCGGAGGACGCTCACCTCCTAAAGGGGCTCCCTTACCAGAGGGGAAGCACGCCAGTCGTATATCTTCTGGCTTCTCGACTCAATCGGAAGGTATTGAGGTTTGTGGCCAGGTCAAGAGACCCATGGGCAAACACGACAGATGCGTTGAGGGCACTGTGGAGTCGGTACCGGCTAATCTATGCCTTTCCTCCTGGCTTGAGGGCATGGCTTGAGAGCCAGGTGCTAAGAGACCGGGACCTGTCAGACTCGATGATCTCTACCATGAGGAGTGCTCGGAAATCATCCCCTAGGAAGATTACCATTGCACTTGGAAGACCTGCATATCCAATTGTGAGGAAATGAGGTGGCATCTGCGTACTTATTTGGTTCCAGAGTCCTGCTGTTCTTCAGCAGGGAACGGGCCAAAATTTTTACTTAAGTTCAATTAGGGGGCAGGTATCTGCCCTGGCTGTCTTTTTCAACGACCCCTGGTGGCTCACTCTCTAGTGAGAATGTTTGTACAGTGGGTTCGGCAGGCGGTCCCTCCGGTCCACCCTCCACTACCTCCGTCGGGCTTGTGTAGCAGACGTCTTTTTGGCGTCTACCACTATGAGAGGACCTGCTGGCGCAGGGTACCATATGCCATTCTGCTTGCAGTCAATGGCTTCAACGGCATGGCCTCTAAGTGTCTCAGAAACCACCGTTTGAGTACATCAGGGAGATTCCCTTGTTGACACTTTCTCAGAAAGTGGTCCTTTTGGTGGCTGTTATGCCAGTAAGACGGGTTTCTGAGCGGGCAGCCTTGTCATACAAGACTCCCTATCTGATCTTCCACAAGGATAAGGTGGTGCTGCATCCACAGCCTTCTTTTCTTCCTAGGGTCGTGTTTCGACCTTCCATCTCAAGGAAGACATGTACTGCCATCCTTGTGTCCTCATCCGTAAAATCCTAAGGAGACGACGTTGCATTCCTTGGACGTTGTCCAAACTCTGAGAGAATGCTTGTCTGGTACTGCTACGTTCCAGAGTCCAGACTCACTGTTTGTTTCGGTGGCTGGTCCCAAGTAGGGCCCAGCGGTCTCGTTGGCCACCATCTCTAGGTGGATCTGACAGATCATGATCAGGCTTACGCCATGAAGGGTCAGGCGCCTCCCTTTCCCAGCGCATTCGACCAGGGCAAGATAGGCCTCTTGGTTTACGTCAGTTAATACGGTTTTCTGAGCCGGCAGCCTTGTCATTCTTCCTAGGGTCTTCGACCTTCCATCTCAAGGAAGACATTGTACTACCATCCTTGTGTCTTCATCCATCGAATCCTAGGAGACGACGTTGTATTTTTTGGACGCTGCCCGAGCTCTGAGAGCATCTAGCATCTATTTCACCAGGTGTGTAAGGCGGCGACCTACTCGTCCGTTCACACTTTCACTAAACTTTACAAGTTGATGTGTCTGCATCTTCGGATGCTTCTTCGGCCGCAAGGTATTGCGGCTGTTTAGAGTTGCAACTCCTCTGTTGAGGAGCTCTATTTTGTTTGGGGTGAAGTTGTTTTAATGCTGTTCCCACCCCTCATTTTTGACACTGCTTTGGGACGTCCCACTTGTCAATAGGAAGCTGTGTCCGTCCATGAACAAAAGAGTAAATAGGATTTTTTACTCACCGTAAAATCCTTTTCTCTGAGTTCATGGACTGACACAGCACCCACCCCTCGTTTTAAGTTTGTACTGCTTTTTGACTAACTGATCTGCGAGGTGCAGAGAGAGGGATTATACCCAGAGGGTCCGCCCCCTGGGCGATGCTGTAGAAGGTGTGATGTAACACTTTGTACAAGTTTTTTCTGCCTAGTCACTCCTAAAGATAGGATAATACCCACTTGTCAATTGGAAGCTTTGTCAGTCCATGAACTCAGAGAAAAGGATTTTACGGTGAGAAAAAAATCCTATTTTTGTGTACGTAGAAAAAGTCGTAGATCTTTGCGTTCAGCTCATGATAAATAGGGACAAACACAAAAGTGTTGCGTTTATAGTTTTGCTCAGTGTATATACACTCATTGGCCACTTAATTAGGTACACCTTGCTAGTACCAGGTTGGACCCACCTTTGCCTTCATAACTGCCTTAATTCTTTGCGGCATAGATTCAACAGGGTGTTGGAAACATTCCTCAGAGATTTTGACATGTCCATATTGACATGATAGCATCACGCAGTTGCTGCAGATTTGTCGGCTGAACATCCATGATTTGAATCTCCCATTCCACCACATTTCAAAGGTGCTCTACTGTATTGAGATCTGGTGACTGTGGAGGCCATTGGAGTACAGTGACCTCATTGTCATGTTCAAGAAACCAGTTTGAGATGATTTTAGTTTTGTGTTACCAAGCTGTTGAACAGGTGTACCTAATAAAGTGGCCGGTGTGTGTGTGTTAGGGATGAGCTTCGTGTTCGAGTCGAACATACGTTCGACTCGAACATTGGCTGTTCGATCGTTCGACGAAGATCGAACGATTTGGGCCGTTCGCGCCAAATTCGAGTGACGCGAACGGCCCACAATGCACTACGCCATCGCAGTGTCATCCAGGCGCTGTGATTGGCCAAGCATGCACTGTGACCCCGCATGCTTGGCCAATCACAGCGCCGGCAGCGAGGAGAGCAATGATTGGCCACAGGCAGGATGCCTGTGGCCAATTATTGCTGAGGGTGTTTAGTACACGCCCCACACTATAAAAGGCCGCCAGCACGGCGGCCTAGTGTAGTGTGTTCCGGAGCAGGGATAGAGTAGCATAGGCAGGGACAGTGACTGTTATTTCTTTCTTGCTTAACCTGGATTCCTTTAGTTTAGGGAAAGAGAAGGATAGGTAGGGAGAGTGTCAGTGTGTTTTGTGCTTCTGCTATAGTGTGCTTAAAAAAAACATTTATTCTAGGGACAGAAAACTCTAGGTAGGGACAGTGTCAGTTTCTTTCACTCTGCAAGTCCTTGTTTCCAGGGACCTGTAAGGACAGTGAGTTAATTGTCCTTGTGCTATATTGTGCTTAAAAAAAACATTTATTCTAGGGACAGAAAACTCTAGGTAGGGACAGTGTCAGTTTCTTTCACTCTGCAAGTCCTTGTTTCCAGGGACCTGTAAGGACAGTGAGTTAATTGTCCTTGTGCTATATTGTGATTAAAAAAAACATTTATTCTAGGGACAGAAAACTCTAGGTAGGGACAGTGTCAGTTTCTTTCACTCTGCAAGTCCTTGTTTCCAGGGACCTGTAAGGACAGTGAGTTAATTTTCCTTGTGCTATATTGTGATTAAAAAAAACATTTATTCTAGGGACAGAAAACTCTAGGTAGGGACAGTGTCAGTTTCTTTCACTCTGCAAGTCCTTGTTTCCAGGGACCTGTAAGGACAGTGAGTTAATTGTCCTTGTGCTATATTGTGCTTAAAAAAAACATTTATTCTAGGGACAGAAAACTCTAGGTAGGGACAGTGTCAGTTTCTTTCACTCTGCAAGTCCTTGTTTCCAGGGACCTGTAAGGACAGTGAGTTAATTGTCCTTGTGCTATATTGTGCTTAAAAAAAACATTTATTCTAGGGACAGAAAACTCTAGGTAGGGACAGTGTCAGTTTCTTTCACTCTGCAAGTCCTTGTTTCCAGGGACCTGTAAGGACAGTGAGTTAATTGTCCTTGTGCTATATTGTGATTAAAAAAAACATTTATTCTAGGGACAGAAAACTCTAGGTAGGGACAGTGTCAGTTTCTTTCACTCTGCAAGTCCTTGTTTCCAGGGACCTGTAAGGACAGTGAGTTAATTTTCCTTGTGCTATATTGTGATTAAAAAAAACATTTATTCTAGGGACAGAAAACTCTAGGTAGGGACAGTGTCAGTTTCTTTCACTCTGCAAGTCCTTGTTTCCAGGGACCTGTAAGGACAGTGAGTTAATTGTCCTTGTGCTATATTGTGCTTAAAAAAAACATTTATTCTAGGGACAGAAAACTCTAGGTAGGGACAGTGTCAGTTTCTTTCACTCTGCAAGTCCTTGTTTCCAGGGACCTGTAAGGACAGTGAGTTAATTTTCCTTGTGCTATATTGTGATTAAAAAAAACATTTATTCTAGGGACAGAAAACTCTAGGTAGGGACAGTGTCAGTTTCTTTCACTCTGCAAGTACTTGTTTCCAGGGACCTGTAAGGACAGTGAGTTAATTTTCCTTGTGCTATATTGTGATTAAAAAAAACATTTTTTCTAGGGACAGAAAACTGTAGGTAGGGAGAGTGTTTTTTTTCTTTCACTCTGCAAGTCCTTGTTTCCAGGGACCTGTAAGGACAGTGAGTTAATTGTCCTTGTGCTATATTGTGCTTAAAAAAAACATTTATTCTAGGGACAGAAAACTCTAGGTAGGGACAGTGTCAGTTTCTTTCACTCTGCAAGTCCTTGTTTCCAGGGACCTGTAAGGACAGTGAGTTAATTTTCCTTGTGCTATATTGTGATTAAAAAAAACATTTATTCTAGGGACAGAAAACTCTAGGTAGGGACAGTGTCAGTTTCTTTCACTCTGCAAGTCCTTGTTTCCAGGGACCTGTAAGGACAGTGAGTTAATTGTCCTTGTGCTATATTGTGCTTAAAAAAAACATTTATTCTAGGGACAGAAAACTCTAGGTAGGGACAGTGTCAGTTTCTTTCACTCTGCAAGTCCTTGTTTCCAGGGACCTGTAAGGACAGTGAGTTAATTTTCCTTGTGCTATATTGTGATTAAAAAAAACATTTATTCTAGGGACAGAAAACTCTAGGTAGGGACAGTGTCAGTTTCTTTCACTCTGCAAGTCCTTGTTTCCAGGGACCTGTAAGGACAGTGAGTTAATTTTCCTTGTGCTATATTGTGATTAAAAAAAACATTTTTTCTAGGGACAGAAAACTGTAGGTAGGGAGAGTGTTTTTTTTCTTTCACTCTGCAAGTCCTTGTTTCCAGGGACCTGTAAGGACAGTGAGTTAATTGTCCTTGTGCTATATTGTGCTTAAAAAAAACATTTATTCTAGGGACAGAAAACTCTAGGTAGGGACAGTGTCAGTTTCTTTCACTCTGCAAGTCCTTGTTTCCAGGGACCTGTAAGGACAGTGAGTTAATTTTCCTTGTGCTATATTGTGATTAAAAAAAACATTTATTCTAGGGACAGAAAACTCTAGGTAGGGACAGTGTCAGTTTCTTTCACTCTGCAAGTCCTTGTTTCCAGGGACCTGTAAGGACAGTGAGTTAATTTTCCTTGTGCTATATTGTGATTAAAAAAAACATTTTTTCTAGGGACAGAAAACTGTAGGTAGGGAGAGTGTTTTTTTTCTTTCACTCTGCAAGTCCTTGTTTCCAGGGACCTGTAAGGACAGTGAGTTAATTTTCCTTGTGCTATATTGTGATTAAAAAAAACATTTTTTCTAGGGACAGAAAACTGTAGGTAGGGAGAGTGTTTTTTTTCTTTCACTCTGCAAGTCCTTGTTTCCAGGGACCTGTAAGGACAGTGAGTTAATTGTCCTTGTGCTATATTGTGCTTAAAAAAAACATTTATTCTAGGGACAGAAAACTCTAGGTAGGGACAGTGTCAGTTTCTTTCACTCTGCAAGTCCTTGTTTCCAGGGACCTGTAAGGACAGTGAGTTAATTGTCCTTGTGCTATATTGTGCTTAAAAAAAACATTTATTCTAGGGACAGAAAACTCTAGGTAGGGACAGTGTCAGTTTCTTTCACTCTGCAAGTCCTTGTTTCCAGGGACCTGTAAGGACAGTGAGTTAATTGTCCTTGTGCTATATTGTGATTAAAAAAAACATTTATTCTAGGGACAGAAAACTCTAGGTAGGGACAGTGTCAGTTTCTTTCACTCTGCAAGTCCTTGTTTCCAGGGACCTGTAAGGACAGTGAGTTAATTTTCCTTGTGCTATATTGTGATTAAAAAAAACATTTATTCTAGGGACAGAAAACTCTAGGTAGGGACAGTGTCAGTTTCTTTCACTCTGCAAGTCCTTGTTTCCAGGGACCTGTAAGGACAGTGAGTTAATTTTCCTTGTGCTATATTGTGATTAAAAAAAACATTTTTTCTAGGGACAGAAAACTGTAGGTAGGGAGAGTGTTTTTTTTCTTTCACTCTGCAAGTCCTTGTTTCCAGGGACCTGTAAGGACAGTGAGTTAATTGTCCTTGTGCTATATTGTGATTAAAAAAAACATTTTTTCTAGGGACAGAAAACTCTAGGTAGGGAGAGTTTTTTTTTTTTTTCACTCTGCAAGTCCTTGTTTCCAGGGACCTGTAAGGACAGTGAGTTAATTGTCCTTGTGCTATATTGTGCTTAAAAAAAACATTTATTCTAGGGACAGAAAACTCTAGGTAGGGACAGTGTCAGTTTCTTTCACTCTGCAAGTCCTTGTTTCCAGGGACCTGGAGAGACATTGAGTGAATTGTCCTTGTGCTATATTGTGATTAAAAAAAACATTTATTCTAGGGACAGAAAACTCTAGGTAGGGACAGTGTCAGTTTCTTTCACTCTGCAAGTCCTTGTTTCCAGGGACCTGTAAGGACAGTGAGTTAATTGTCCTTGTGCTATATTGTGATTAAAAAAAACATTTTTTCTAGGGACAGAAAACTGTAGGTAGGGAGAGTGTTTTTTTTCTTTCACTCTGCAAGTCCTTGTTTCCAGGGACCTGTAAGGACAGTGAGTTAATTTTCCTTGTGCTATATTGTGATTAAAAAAAACATTTTTTCTAGGGACAGAAAACTGTAGGTAGGGAGAGTGTTTTTTTTCTTTCACTCTGCAAGTCCTTGTTTCCAGGGACCTGTAAGGACAGTGAGTTAATTGTCCTTGTGCTATATTGTGCTTAAAAAAAACATTTATTCTAGGGACAGAAAACTCTAGGTAGGGACAGTGTCAGTTTCTTTCACTCTGCAAGTCCTTGTTTCCAGGGACCTGGAGAGACATTGAGTGAATTGTCCTTGTGCTATATTGTGATTAAAAAAAACATTTATTCTAGGGACAGAAAACTCTAGGTAGGGACAGTGTCAGTTTCTTTCACTCTGCAAGTCCTTGTTTCCAGGGACCTGTAAGGACAGTGAGTTAATTTTCCTTGTGCTATATTGTGATTAAAAAAAACATTTTTTCTAGGGACAGAAAACTGTAGGTAGGGAGAGTGTTTTTTTTCTTTCACTCTGCAAGTCCTTGTTTCCAGGGACCTGTAAGGACAGTGAGTTAATTTTCCTTGTGCTATATTGTGATTAAAAAAAACATTTATTCTAGGGACAGAAAACTCTAGGTAGGGACAGTGTCAGTTTCTTTCACTCTGCAAGTCCTTGTTTCCAGGGACCTGTAAGGACAGTGAGTTAATTTTCCTTGTGCTATATTGTGATTAAAAAAAACATTTTTTCTAGGGACAGAAAACTGTAGGTAGGGAGAGTGTTTTTTTTCTTTCACTCTGCAAGTCCTTGTTTCCAGGGACCTGTAAGGACAGTGAGTTAATTGTCCTTGTGCTATATTGTGATTAAAAAAAACATTTTTTCTAGGGACAGAAAACTCTAGGTAGGGAGAGTTTTTTTTTTTTTTCACTCTGCAAGTCCTTGTTTCCAGGGACCTGTAAGGACAGTGAGTTAATTGTCCTTGTGCTATATTGTGCTTAAAAAAAACATTTATTCTAGGGACAGAAAACTCTAGGTAGGGACAGTGTCAGTTTCTTTCACTCTGCAAGTCCTTGTTTCCAGGGACCTGGAGAGACATTGAGTGAATTGTCCTTGTGCTATATTGTGATTAAAAAAAACATTTATTCTAGGGACAGAAAACTCTAGGTAGGGACAGTGTCAGTTTCTTTCACTCTGCAAGTCCTTGTTTCCAGGGACCTGGAGAGACATTGAGTGAATTGTCCTTGTGCTATATTGTGATTAAAAAAAACATTTATTCTAGGGATAGAAAACTCTAGGTAGGGACAGTGTCAGTTTCTTTCACTGTGAAAGTCCTTGTTTCAAGGGACAGAGAAGGACACCTGAAGGTAGCCCTTATTGCTTTTTTCCCATCTCCCTGCAGGCCATCTATTAGAATGTCTGGAAGGCAAACAAGGAGAGGCAGACAGTCAGGAGGCAATAAAAGAGGGCAAGCAGGCTCTGTGTCTGGGGGCAACAGTGCTGGTCGTGGACGCGGTGCATTGTCATCAGCACATGGCCATGGGACACGCTTGTCCTTCTTTTCGGCAGCTGGACATGTTGAGCCACATCATGCCGAAGACTTGGTAGAGTGGATGACCAAGCCCTCCTCCTCCTCCTCATCCTCTCTCACCCAGGCTCAGGGTACTGGAAAAGCAGCTGCCAAAGCGTCGTCTTCCCTGGTATCAATGTCAGACAAATCATCAGTCACTCCTTCCCTAGACCCACCATGTCCTCCTCCTGAGGAGTCCCCCGAACTGTTTCAGCACAGTGTTGGGTACATGCTCCAGGAGGATGCCCAGCGTTTCGAAGGGTCTGATGATGAAACCCAGCTAGAGGAAGGCAGTAGCGTGAGAGCAGACAGAGGGGATGCTCAAGAAGGACACCAATCTGGCAGTCATGTTCCAGCAGCTGCAGCATACTGCCAGATTGGCTCCAGTGATGAGGAGGGAGGGGATGATGAGGTCAATGACTCCACGTGGGTGCCTAATAGGAGAGAGGAGGAGGAGGAGGATGAGGAGGAGGCACATCTCCAACGAGGCAGGATGCCCTTTGGTGGCCAGCGTAAGGGCAGTACACCGACGGAATCACACCGCAGAGCTCCGCCTGTGCAGGGCGCTGCCTCTGCCCGTCATTCAAAAAGTTCTTTGGTGTGGGCCTTTTTTGAGGCTAGTGCATCAGATCGCACAGCTGCTGTTTGCAACATATGTCTCAAGCGTATATCGCGTGGCCAAAACATCAGCCGCTTGGGTACCACATGCCTGACCAGACATATGTTGACCTGCCATGCAGCTCGTTGGCAAGCCTACCTCAAAGACCCACACCAAAGAACAAAGCGGACCTCTCCTTGCACCGCATCAGCTGGGATCTCCAACCCCACTATAACTTCAGTCCTCTCTGAAACATGCACTGAGAGGAATGAAGGTGTAGAATTAGGTGTGTCACAGCCAAGTACTTGCGCCCACTCTGCTAGCAGTACACCGACGTCCGATTCTAGCAGGCAAATTTCCCTGCCCCAGCTGCTGGACCGTCGAAAGAAGTTCACTCCCAGCCATCCACATGCCCAGCGGTTGAATGCTAGCTTGGCTAAATTGCTAGCGCTTCAACTGCTGCCTTTTCAGTTGGTAGACTCGGCCCCCTTCCGTGAGTTTGTGCAATGTGCGGTTCCTCAGTGGCAGGTTCCCAAACGCCACTTTTTCTCACGGAAGGCTATTCCGGCTCTCTACCGGCATGTGGAAGGCAATGTCTTGGCCTCGCTGGACAGGGCGGTCAGCGGTAAGGTGCATATTACCGCTGACTCATGGTCCAGCAGGCATGGACAGGGACGTTACCTTTCTTTCACGGCCCATTGGGTCACTCTTTTGGCAGCTGGGAAGGATTCAGGACAAGGTGCAGTAGTGTTGGAGGTTGTCCCACCGCCACGCCTCCAAAATGCTACTACTGGTTGTGACACACCTCTCTCCTCCACCCCCTCCTCTTCTTCTTCCTCCATGGCCTCTTCCTGTGGTTTGTCCTATGAACCAGCGGTGCTCCGTAGCCGTTCACGGGGCTACGCAAGTACGCAGGCAAAAAGATGCCATGCCGTGCTTGCGCTGGTGTGTTTGGGGGACAGAAGCCACACTGGGGCAGAGGTCCTGTCTGCTCTGCAGGGCCAGGCCGAGAGGTGGTTGACGCCACGCCAGCTTAAGCCAGGAATGGTGGTTTGCGACAATGGCACCAACCTCCTCTCCGCCCTCCGACAGGGACAACTGACCCATGTGCCCTGTGTGGCTCACGTCCTTAACCTGGTGGTGCAGCGGTTCTTGGGCAGGTACCCGGGCTTACAGGATGTCCTGAGGCAGGCCAGGAAAGTCTGTGTGCATTTCCGCAGATCTTATAATGCCAGTGCTCGCCTGGCTGAGCTGCAAAAGGAGTTGAACCTGCCCAAGAACCGCCTTATATGTGACATGCCCACCAGGTGGAACTCAACGTTGGCCATGCTGCAGCGGCTGCACACGCAGCAGAGGGCCATCAATGAGTACCTGTGCGACTACGGCACCAGGACAGGGTCAGGGGAGCTTGGTTTTTTTTCTCCACGCCAGTGGGGCATGATCAGGGATGCATGCACTGTCCTGGCACCATTTGAGGAGGCCACGAGGATGGTGAGCAGTGACAGTGCATGCATCAGTGACACTGTACCTCTTGTCCACCTGTTGGAGCACACGCTGCGTGGAATAATGGACAGGGCACTTGAGGCAGAACAGAGGCAGGAAGAGGAGGACTTCCTTGCCTCTCAAGGCCCCCTTTACCCAGACAGTGTTCCTTCTGTCCCACCCATCGCACAGGAAGAGGAGGAGGAGGAGGAGGAGGAGGAGGAGGATTGTGTCAGCATGGAGGTGGAGGCTGGCACTCAGCATCATCAGCAGCAGTCTTTTAGGGATGATTTACAGTCCCAAGAAACCAGTGGACTTGTACGTGGCTGGGAGGAGGTGGCTGCGGATCATGTCGTCCTTAGTGACCCAGAGGACTCCGGAGCGAATGCCTCAGCAAACCTACGCTGCATGGCCTCCCTGATCCTGCAAAGTCTGCGGAAGGATCCTCGTATTCTTCGGATCAAGGAGAGGGACCATTACTGGCTGGCCACTCTCCTTGATCCACGGTACAAGGGTAAGGTTGCGGACCTTATGTTACCGTCGCAGAGGGAGCAGAGGATGAGACAACTCCGGGAGGCCTTGCAGAAAGGTCTGTGCAACGCGTTCCCAGAGACTGGGAGGTTGCAAACTCCTGGTCCTGGACAACGAGTTGCTGAGGCTTCGGCCAGTCAAAGAAGGAGCGGTGGGGAAGGTGGCCGTCTGACCGATGCGTTCAGACAATTCTTTAGTCCGCAGCCCCAAAGTATGATCGGTTCCAGCAACCATCGCCAGCGTCTGATAAACATGGTGCAGGAATATCTAGGGGCAAGGTCAGACTTGGACACCTTCCCCACCGAAAATCCTCTGGCTTACTGGGTCTTGAGGATGGATCACTGGCCAGAGCTTGCACAGTATGCAATTGAGCTACTGGCCTGTCCTGCATCCAGCGTTCTTTCGGAACGCACATTCAGTGCTGCTGGAGGATTTGTCACGGATCACAGGGTGCGCCTGTCCACCGACTCGGTTGATCGACTGACTTTCATCAAGATGAACCAGTCTTGGATCACCACCAGCTACCACACACCTGATGCTGATATAACAGACTAATTGATTTTAAAATGTCACATCCCTTCAAGACTGATGCTGATGCTGAGTGCCTGTGCTGTTATGTTGACTGCCTATCCTCCTCCTCCGAGTCCTCAATGATACGATTGATGATGATAGCTTGGAAGATCATTTTTGTTTATGGGTGCCGCCACCAGTGCCTAACGCCCAATTTTTCAGCCCCTGTTTAACAGTGGCGTGTAATTACAATTTTTGAAGCAATACTTTGCAACAGGGCTCATTGCTGTGCTCCAAGTACAGTATCTGTGAGGAGTTGCAGTGTTGTGCCACCAGTGCCTAAGGCCCAATTTTTCAGCCCCTGTTTAACAGGGGCGTGTCATTACAATTTTTGAAGCAATACTTTGCAACAGGGCTCATTGCTGTGCTCCAAGTACAGTATCTGTGAAGGGTTGCAGTGTTGTGCCACCAGTGCCTAAGGCCCAATTTTTCAGCCCCTGTTCAACAGGGGCATGTAATTACAATTCTTGATCTAATAATTCACAGCAGGGCCCATTGCTGCACCCACCAAGAGTAACTGTCAGGGCTTACAGTGTTGTGGCACCAGCACCACCATCAAAGGCCCAATTTTTACTACCACTGTTCAACAATTATATGTAATTAAAATTCCTGATATAATAGTTGACAGCAGGGCGTTCCAGCACCAACCAAGAGTAACTGTGAGTGCTTACAGTGTTGTGCCAACACCAACAACTAAGGGGCCTATTTCTGCAGAGTATATACGGCAGGTCCCTACTTTCAAACATCCAACTTACAAACGACTCCTACTTGCAAACGCAAGAAGACAACAGGAAGTGAGAGGAAATCTACCACTAGGAAGGAAAATTCTCTCCTGTAAGAATAAATATGGGAGAAAGGTGTCTCCTCTGTACTGATGCTTTATCAGCAATCCTTGTTTCAAGAAAAACACCACATTTCAAAAACAGTTGTCATTAGGACGGAAAGTGAGGTGAAATGTTCTGAACAGGGGCACAGACAGCAAAACAAATGTTACAGGGGTGATAACCCTTACCTATGTTTTCCAAAAAGTTTAAAAATAGATTTTTGGTCTGGAGCTACACTTCAACAATGTACCTGTTCAAAATTACAAACAGATTCTACATAAGAACAAACCTACAGTCCCTGTCTTGTATGCACCGCCTGTATACGGCTGTTCAGAGTATATAGGGCCTTTTTTATTTTATGTGCGGGGTTCCCCTTAATATCCATACAAGACCCAAAGGGGCTGGTAATGGGCTGGGGTAGGGGGGGGGGTCATGGGGTAGCTATGCCATTTTTCTTAAAGATTTTCATCCATATTACCGGGACCAGACATTACATTAAAGCCGCAAGCAGTTTTAAATGGCTTTTTTTTCCTTTAGAAGTGTCATTTTGTGCAGGGACAGTTCTAAACACGGGAAACACGTGGCACTTCACAGGCATACTTTAGACACCCCCCAGGTACGATATTTAAAGGAATATTTGACTTTTTTTTTTTCACTTTATGCATCATTAAAATGACTGCTCCCGGAAAACGACCGTTTTTAAAACTTATTTTTGCATTGATACATGTCCCCTGGTGCAGAACCCGGGTTCCCAAACCCTTTTTAGGACAATAACATGCATAATAGTTGTTATAATTAGCACTTTAGAATTCGAACGTTCGCATCCATTGTATTTAATAGGGTTCTAATGTTCGTTCGAACTTTCGGTCCGTTCGCGGGTTCTGGTGCGAACCGAACCCGGGGGTGTTCGGCTCATCACTAGTGTGTGTGTGTATATGTGTGTATATATATATATATATATACCGGTATATACATATATAGAGAGAGATAGAGAGAGAGAGAGATAGATACACAGTATATAGCATTTAATAAAATTTAACATGGCATTCAATTGCTATACAATGTAATGTAAGAATTAATAAATTAAAATAGTTCAGATAAGACATTTTAACAGTGCAAAAAATGTATTTGTCACAAGTGTGACCTATGGCAGGTGATCTGAATGAGAAAGTCACACATAATGGCAGAGAGACATATCACCAGATGCTTACTAAAGTCTAGATACAAACTATTACCCTTATTAAATTCCTGTTACAATGAAATTTGGAGGGAATGGCTGACACATGGGCATCGCAGTTACCTTTTTTCTTATAATGAGATTCAGTGCTTGATGGATTTCTTCTCAGTTTGCTGGGTACAGCATGAATATTTGTTGCAACAACCTGAACAGTGTGAAATCACACACTTTTAATGTACTGTTTAAAGTCTCCTGGCATTGTAGTGGACATAGCCAGACATTACCAAAAAAAGTTTTATAATAAGTATTACAAAGGTCACAAAGAAAAAAGTTTTGTATTCGCATAATTCACGCAAGCGTCTTTCAGAAAATGTATTGGTGTTCTTTCATTCTATTCAGGACTACACAATTACATGTTTTCAATGTATTTTGGTAAAATAATAATGAATTATTGCATATGAATATTTCATATTTACCACTCGGACAAGCAAGTAGAGTTCAGGGTTATTTCCAACCATGTCTGTGCAGTAATTTACTGCTATTCAGCGATCAGCATTCGTAATTCGATTTATTGCAGTTCAGGTCTAACACACATACAAATAAATGATTCAGAGGAGGGATAGGTCCTCCTCCCTTGCTATTGGCAGATACAGATCCATATTTACATAAGACAGAATTAGTTAGCAAATAGCTAGTGCAAGGTCTTCTTATTAGTCCTCTCTGATCTAGGCCAGGTTTGTTTTACTAAAAGTCAGTTTCTCAGTCATATGTCCCCACCCCCATCACGGTGCTGAAAATCCTCTCTAATATGATATGTGCAGGAGGGCAGGCCAGAAACTCAAGCACATATTCAGCCATTTCCAGCAATTGGACTACATGTAGTTCATTGGACTGAACACTTGTAATAATTTTAATTAGAGCCTTGACATCCCTGCTCATCTCTGTTTGCTTGGCCCGGACATTACAAAAATGATGCCTACTTGTAGGTGGGGTCCAGTGTGGTGTGGCAGCAATAATTCACACAGTCAGGTGCAAAAATAAACTTGTATTGAATGCAATGCAGCAACAGTTCACAACAATCCCGGCGGGAAGACCGCCCAGCCATGTGCACTCACAGTTACAGCAACGTGAACAGAGCGTGCTCCAGCCGGATTGACAGCATCTGTACAGAGGGGCGGAATTTGACTTGGCCGTTTTATGTCCAATCGGGAAGATGTCCAGAAGAGTTGCGACCCTACGCTTTCCGTGCCGCTAGTGCTGTCCTATTCAGGTAGGGTACCTTTTCCTGCACTGCCCACTCGTATAAAGCATGCCAAACCCAGGAGCCTTGGTCTTAAATAGGCTCTGCCCGACTCAAGATGGCTGTCAGAGTCACATGGGGTAGCAGCATCCAATCGGATCGCTTCCCCAGTGACCTAGGAATCTATAGAGGAACTAGGTTCCTGATGGCTTCCTCTCCAACTGCAGAACTGGTATGGTAGAGCGCCACTTGCAATGGAGAAAATAAACTGCACCTGCCTACATACTGCCCTCTGGAACTGTAGTACAGTATTTATGACTAGGGATGAGCTTCGAGTTCAAGTCAAACTCATGTTCGGCTCGAACATTGCCTGTTTGCCCATTTGCCGAACAGCGAACAATTTGGGGTGTTCGTGGCAAATTCGAAAAGCCGCGGAACACCCTGTAAAAGTCTATGGGAGAAATATAAAGTGCTAATTTTAAAGGCTTATATGCAAGTTATTGTCATAAAAAGTGTTTGGGGACCCGGGTCTTGCCCCAGGGGACATGTATCAATACAATAAAAAGTTTGCCGTTTTTTTCGGGAGCAGTGATTTTATTAATGCTTAAAGTGAAACAATAAAAGTGAAATATTCGTTTCAATTTTGTACCTGGGGGGTGTGTATAGTATGTCTGTAAAGCAGCGCTTGTTTCCCGTGCTTAGAACTGTCCCTGCACAAAGTGTAATTTCTGAAGGAAAAAAAGTCATTTAAAAGCACTCGCGGCTATAATGAATTGTCTGCTCCCGGCAATACAGAGAAAAGTAATTGATAAAAAAAAATAAAAAATGTGTGGGGGTCCCCCCAAATTAAATTACCAGGCCCTTCAGGTCTGGTATGGATATTAAGGGAAACCCTGCGTCAAATTTAAAAAAAAAATGACGTGGGGTTCCCCCAAATATCCATACCAGACCCTTCAGGTCTGGTATGGATTTTAAGGGAAACTCCACGGCAAATAAAAAAAAATGGCGTGGAGTTCCCCCCAAAAATCCATACCAGACCCTTTATCCGAGCACGCAACCTGGCAGGCCACAGGAAAAGGGGGGGACGAGAGAGCGCCCCCTCCTCCTGAACTGTACCAGGCCACATGCCCTCCACATGGGGAGGATGCTTTGGGGGTCTGTGACCCCTAGAAGCACCATGTCCCCATGTTTATGCGGACAAGGGCCTCATCCCCACAACCCTTGCCCTGTGGTTGTGGGGGTCTGCAGGCGGGGGGCTTATCGGAATCTGGAAGACCCCTTTAACAAAGGGGACCCCCAGATCTCAGCCCCTCTATGTGAATTGGTAAAGGGTACATTGTACCCCTACCATTTCATAAAGAAAGTGTAAAAAATAAAAAAAAAACACACAGACACCCTTGGGAAAAGTCCTTTATTAAAAAAAAAAAAAAAAAAAGATTCAAGCGGTGGTAATCCACTCTCGGTATCCTGCGATGGGTGATCTCCTCTCTGGGGTTCAGCGATGGATTATCTCTCCTCTCGAGGTCCAGGCTCCAACGATGATGTCCAGCGCAGTGAGGAACAGCACACGGTCCTCTCTTCACCGGAGCAGAGACACCCCGGGAATGACGCGGCTTCAGTCAGTGACAGCTCTTAAGTAGCTGAGGGCAGAACCACCCGTCACTTGACCCCGTCCCCCTCTGACGCAAGGGGGAACCAGGGCTTCCCCAGTGACGTGCGGGTGACCCCACCCCCCTCTGATGCAACGGAAACCTGTGTACCTGCATACCCCTTACCAATTCACATAGGGGGGGCCGGGATCTGGGGGTCTCCTTTGTTAAAGGGGTCTTCCAGATTCCGATAAGCCCCCTGCCCACAGACCCCTACAACCACCGGGCAAGGGTTGTGGGAATGAGGCCCTTGTCCCCATCAACATGGGGACATGGTGCTTTGAGGGGTCACAGACCCCCAAAGCATCCTCCCCATGTTGAAGGCATGTGGCCTGGTACGGTTCAGGAGGGGGGGCGCTCTCTTGTCCCCCCCTCTTTTCCTGCGGCCTGCCAGGTTGCGTTCTCATATAAAGGGTCTGGTATGGATCTTTGGGGGGGAACTCCACGCCATTTTTTTTTTATTTGGCGTGGAGTTCCCCTTAAAATCCATACCAGACTTGAAGGGTCTGGTATGGATATTTGAGGGGAACCCCACGTAATTTTTTTTTTAAATTGACGCATGGTTCCCCTTAATATCCATACCAGACCTGAAGGGCCTGGTAATTGAATTTGGGGGAACCCAACGCATTTTTTTTTTATCAATGACTTTTCTCTGTATTGCCGGGAGCCGACAATTCATTATATCCTACCACAAAGAATCTCTCTAACAGGGACTTTTTTTTTGTATCTCTGGTAAGGAGACTATATGTGCGGTGAGGGTTCCCTAATATAGGAATCACTCACTGGTGGTGTATTGTCTCCCCTACCCTATATCATTAGTCCCTGTTAGGGAGATTCTTTGTGGCAGGATTACACTATGTTTTTTTGCCTTTTTGTTTTTTTAATACATGCAATTTTTGGAACATTTACCCCATACTGCGGAGTACCCTTCTATTGTCGTGATTCAACACTATTGGAGAAATTTATTTGAAGTGCATCTAAAGGCCTAGGCTGGGTTATAGCCATCCGTTCAATTTGGCTTATCTTCTGGTAAGCATACATCTTTACCAGTTCATAGGATTTACGTTTAGTGTTTCAATCTGACACTAGCCCTTTAAGCATTTCCATAGAATTTTGGACTCATAGCACAACTTTTTCTCTTCTATTATTTTTTGTGTTTATCTCATTATTGTTGCTGCTGGTAAGGGTCTATTTTTTTAGTTATATTCTCGTTAATTGATTATATATTGTTCTCCCTGAATTTACACACAATAAGCGCGGTTTTGTTTTTTAATTCATTATATCCGCGAGTGCTTTTAAATGACTTTTTTTCCTTCAGAAATGACACTTTGTGCAGGGACAGTTCTAAGCACGGGAAACAAGCGCTGCTTTACAGGAATACTATACACCCCCCAGGTATTATATTTAAAGGAATATCTTTTATTGTTTCACTTTAAGCATTATAAAAATCACTGCTCTCGAAAAAATGCCTGTTTGTAAAACTTTTTTTTGCATTGATACATGTCCCCTGGGGCAGGACCCGGGTCCTTTCACATACCTGGTGGAAGAGTCTGGTATGCAGAGGGAGGCCTCTCTTACACCTCTCACTCAAGGCCCCTGGTAGTGAAGACAGGAGGCGCAGGAGTGCAGGGTCACACGAGAGCCTGGCAAGGTTGCTGGTAGACGAGCTGGACCGGAACTGGAGCAGGAACTGGAACGGACCCAGAAACAGCTGTCAGACTGGAAACTGGAGCTAAGGCAGGTGCGGTTAGATGGACTGGAAGAGTGGGTACACCGGTCCAAAGCAGGTGAACACTGGAGGAGGATCAGGTACAAGCAGGTTCAGGCACTGGCTGGCAGCAGGGTAGCAGATGGGGCAGACAGGAACGTGGTCTCAGATACAGGCAGGTTCGGCAACAGGCTGACAGCAAGGTAGCAGACGGGGTAGACAGGAACGTGGTCTCAGGTACAGGCAGGTTCGGCAACAGGCTGACAGCAAGGTAGCAGGAGGAGCAGACAGGGACATAGTCAACACAGGCCGAGGTCAGATGCAGGCAGATAAGCAGGGATGGTCGAAGCAAGCCAGGTAGGGTCAGCTGGAGCAGGATACAGATAAACAGGGATCAGAGGTCTCAGGTAATGCTGTAGACCAAACAGCAAGAAGCCCAAGCATCAGTCCCTTTAAATAGCCCCGTTTGACGCCAAGAGCCGTCACCGCGTGCACCCGCCAATATTTGTGGCTATTGTCTCTCAAATAATACACCCAAATTGTTACTGCAAAACATGTCTTGTCTCTCTGTTTTTGCTGCCTATTCAAGTGCTTGCATACTACAGTATCCTGATGATGGGCAATCGCTTCTAAACACACACTTAAGCCTCATACACACAATCAGATTTTCAGCAGACAAAGTGTGGGACTTTTGTCCGAAGGGAGTTGGCCAGGAACTTGTCTTTCAGCTCTTTAGCGCCACCCTTTGGGCAACTTCTGCTAATTTTGTGTTATGGTGAGCATTTCTTCTGAGCATACGTGTTTGTACTTTGGAGTTTTGTCCAACGGACTTGTGTACACACGATCGTAAAATCTGATAAAATCTGATAACACACAATTGTTGGCAGACAATTTTAAAGCATACTATCCCACATTTGTCCGTGGAAAATCCGACAACAATTGTCCAATGGAGCATACAAACGGTCGGATTTTCCGCCAACAGCCAGTCATCACACAAATCCCGTCGGATAATTTGATCACGTGTACGAGGCTTAAAAGTTTATATTTTCAATATTTTGGGAATAATTGGAGATATCAGAAGCTTGCAATGGAAGCACCCAAGCAGGCTTGTTCCCAAGTCCCGGCTCTGCTTGTCTCCTCACACACAGAGCAGTGGCTTGGCCCCTCCCCCTCTCTCTTCTCATTGGCTCAATGTCTGTGACTGACAACAGCAGGAGCCAATGGTCTGCTGTCTCAGCCAATGAGGAGGGAGCATCCCCAAGGCTCTCGTGCATATTGCTGGACTGAGGATGGAGCTCAGGTAAGTATTGGCGGGGGGGGGGGGTGCTGCACACAGAAGGTAAAAAAAAAACGTAAGCCTTTAGAACCACTTTAACAAACATTCCCACAAATCAAACCGGGGCAGATTCACCCATCTCTAAACTGGATAAACAGAAATCATTTGACAAGTAAAAAAGCTCCCAGATATGTATTTCATCTGTATAATTAGAGTGTCTTGAAAAAGTATTCACACCCCTTGAAATGTTCCACATTTTGTCATATCACAACTAAAAACGTAAATGAATTTTATTGGGATTTTATGTGATAGACCAACACAAAGTGGCACATAATTGTGAAGTGGAAGGAAAATATAAATGGTTTTCATTTTTTTTTACAAATAAATATCTAAAACGTGTGGTGTGCATTTGTATTCAGCCCCCTTTACTCTGATACCTCTAACTAAAAGTGGAACCAGTTGCCTTCAGAAGTCACCTAATTAGTAAATAGAGCCCACCTGTGTGTAATTTAATCTCAGTATAAATACAGCTGTTCTGTGAAGCCCTCAGAAGTTTTTAGAGGATCTTAGTGAACAAACAGCATCATGAAGGCCAAGTAACACACCAGACAGGTCAGGGATAAAGTTGTGGAGAAGTTTAAAGCAGGGTTGTAAAAAAATATCCCACGCTTTAAACATCTCACGGAACACTGTTCAGTCCTTCATCAGAAAATGGAAAGAGTATGGCACAACTGCAAACCTACCAAAACATGGCCGTCCACCTAAACTGACAGGCCGGGAAAGAATAGCATTCATCAGACAAGCAGCCAAGAGGCCCATGGTAACTTATGGGCATTGTTAAAAGAAAGCCATAAGAAGTCCCATTTGCAGTTTGCAAGAAGCCATGTGGGGGACACAGCAAACATGTGGAAGAAGGTGCTCTGGTCACATGAGACAAAAATTTAACTTTTTGGCCTAAAAGCAAAACGTTATGTGTGACGGAAAACTAGCATTGCACATCACCCTGAACACACCATTCCCACTGTATAACATGGTGGGGGCAGCATCATATTGTGGGGATGCTTTTCTTCAGCAGGGACAGGGAAACTGGTTAGAGTTGATGGGAAGATGGATGGAGCCAAATACAGGGCAATCTTAGAAGAAAACCTGTTAAGCCCTGTACACACGATCGGATTTCCTATGGATTTTAAACCAATGGATTTTTCCATCGGAAATCCGATGAAGCTGACTTTCATCAGTCTTGCCTACACACCATCAGTCAAAAAAACAATCGTCCCAAACGCTGTGACGTAAAACACTCCGACGAGCCAAGAAAAAGTTCTATGCTTCTGAGCATGCGTTGACTTGATTCTGAGCATGCGTGGGTTTTTTATCCGATGGAGTTCCCCACAGACGATAGTAATTTGCTATTGTCTTTTTTTCGGATAAATTTAAAACATGTTCTATTTTTTAACACCGATGGAAAAAAGACCGATGGGGCCCATACACGATTGGTTTGTCCGATAAAAAAAGTCCATCAGACTGTTTTGATCGGTAAAACCGATCGTGTGTACAGGGCTTTAGAGTCTACAAAAGACTTGAGACTGGGGCGGAGGTTCACCTTTCAGCAGGACAACGACCCTAAACATACAGCCAGAGCTACAACGGAATGGTTTAAATCAAAGCATATTCATGTGTTAGAATGGACCAGTCAAAGTCCAGACCTAAATCCAATTGAAAATCTAAGGCAAGACTTGAAAATTGCTGTTCAGATGCTCTCCATCCAATCTGACAGAGCTTGAGCTATTTTGCAAAGAAGAATGGGCAAAAATGTCACTCTCTATATGTGCAAAGCTGGTAGAGACTAGGGATGAGCCGAACAACTCCCAGTTCGGTTCGCACCAGAACATGCGAACAGGCAATAAATTTGTTCGAACATCCGAACCCCGTTAAAGTTTTTGGGAAACGAACATGAAAAATCAAAAGTGCTAATTTTAAAGGCTTATATGCAAGTTATTGTCATAAAAAGTGTTTGGGGACCCGGGTCATGCCCCAGGGGACATGTATCAATGCAAAAAAAGTTTTAAAAACTGATTTTTTTTCAGGAGCAGTGATTTTAATAATGCTTAAAGTGAAACAATAAAAGTGAAATATTCCTTTAAATTTCGTACCCGGGGGGTGTATATGATATGCCTGTAAAGCAGCGCTTGTTTCCCGTGCTTAGAACAGTCTCTGCACAAAATGTAATTTCTGAAGGAAAAAACGTCATTTAAAAGTACTCGCGGCTGTAATGAATTGCCGGTCCAGGCAAAACAGAGAAAAGTCATTGAAAGTCATTGATTAAAAAATAATGCGTGGGGGTCCCCCCAAATTCAATTACCAGGCCCTTCAGGTCTGGTATGGATAGTAAGGGGAACCCTGCACCCAAAAAAATAAAAAAATGGCGTGTGGTTCTCCCCAAATATCCATACCAGACCCTTCAGGTCTGGTATAGATTTAAAGGGGAACTCTGCGCCAAATTTAGAAAAACAAATGGCGTGGGGTTCCCCCCAAAAATCCATACCAGACCCTTATCCGAGCACGCAACCTGGCAGGCCGCAGGAAAAGAGGGGGGACGAGAGAGCACCCCCCCTCCTGAACCGTACCAGGCCACATGCCCTTTGGACCCTTTGGACCTTGGGACCCAAAGCACCATGTCCCCATGTTGATGGGGACAAGGGCCTCATCCCCACAACCCTTGCCCGGTGGTTGTGGGGGTCTGCAGGTGGGGGGCTTATCGGAATCTGGAAGACCCCTTTAACAAAGGGGACCCCCAGATCCCGCCCCCCTATGTGAATTGGTAACGGGGTACATTGTACCCCTACCATTTCACAAAGAGAGTGTAAAATTAAAAAAAATAACACAGACACAGTTGGGATAAGTCCTTTAATAAAAAAAAAAAAGACTCCAGTGGTGGTAATCCACTCTCGATCTGCACTCCAGCGACGTCGGTATCCTGCGATGGATGATCTCTCCAGGCTCCAGCGACGATGTCCAGCTAAGAGGAACAGCACACGATCCTCTTTTCACCTGAGCGGAGACACCCCGGGAATGACGCGGCTTCAGCCAGTGACAGCTTTTATGTAGCTGAAGGCGGGGGGGGTGACCCCGCCCCCTCTGATGCAAGGGAAACCTGCGTTGCATCAGAGGGGGGCAGGGTCACCCGCACGTCACTGGGAAAGCCTGAGTTTTCCCTTGCGTCAGAGGGGGACGGGGTCACGTGTCGGGTGGCCCCGTCCTCGGCTACATAAGACCTGTCAGGCTTCGGCGGCGTCATTCCCGGGGTGTCTCCGCTCCGATGAAGAGAGGATCGTGTGCTGTTCCTGGTCGCTGGAGCCTGGATAGATCATCCATCGCAGGATACCGACATCGCAGACCCCCACAACCACTGGGCAAAGGTTGTGGGGATGAGGCCCTTGTCCCCATCAACATGGGGACATGGTGCTTTGGGGTCCAGACCCCAAAGCATCCTCCCCATGTTGAGGGCATGTGGCCTGGTACGGTTCAGGAGGGGGGCGCTCTCTCGTCCTCCCTTTTTTCCTGCGGCCTGCCAGGTTGCGTGCTCGGATAAGGGTCTGGTATGGATTTTTGGGAGGAACCCCGCCATTATTTTTTTCATTTGGCGCAGAGTTCCCCTTAAAATCCATAACAGACCTGAAGGGTCTGGTATGGATATTTGGGGGGAACTGCAAGCCATTTTTTTTTTATTTGGCGCAGGGTTCCCCTTAATATCCATACCAGACCAGAAGGGCCTGGTAATTGAATTTGGGGGGACCCCCACGCTTTATTTTTTATTTTTTATGAATGACTTTCAATGACTTTTCTCTGTATTGCCGGGACCGGCAATTCATTACAGCCGCAAGTACTTTTAAATAACTTTTTTTTCCTTCAGAAATTACATTTTGTGCAGAGACTGTTCTAAGCACGGAAACAAGCGCTGCTTTACAGGCATACTATATACATAAAATTAGCATTTTAGATTTCTCCCATAGACTTTTACAGGGTGTTCCGCGGCTTTTTGAATTTGCCGCGAACACCCCAAATTGTTCGCTGTTCGCCGAACGGGCGAACAGGCAATGTTTGAGTCGAACATGAGTTTGACTCGAACTCGAAGCTCATCCCTAGTAGAGACATACCCAAAAAGTCTTGTAGCTGTAATTGCAGCAAAAGGTGGTTCTACAAAGTATTGAGGGGGGCTGATTACAAATGCACAACCACACTTTTCAGATATTTATTTGTAAAAAGTTTGGAAAACCGTGTATCATTCTCCTTCCACTTCACAATTATGTGCCACTTTGTGTTGGTCTATCACCTAAAATCCCAATAAAATGCATTAAAGTTTTTGTTTGCAACATGACAAAATGTGCAAAATGTCAAGGGGTATGAATACTTTTTCAAAGCACTGTAACTGTTTGTTCAAAGTTCAGCTTACAACATACCATTATTTGCTGTGTAGTCTGGAAACCTATGAGGGACAAGTATAGGTATGGTATAGTATATTTTACATTATTATTGCAGTGTTTTCCTAAAGGCTCAACTCCAGTCAAACTGTTTTTACATTTTTGAATAGAGTGATGTGCTTTTGTTTACCTGCATTAATAAAACAGTGTTAGCTTTTCAGCTTGTATAACTTGATGTATCACTTTGCATTATGTTGTGTTGCATTGTTTTGCTTTACAAAGTCCTCATACACGAACCCTTAAGTATCAGATACAAGGTTCACAAATCTCAGAACAAAATGGCTGTACTGGATTTTTCAACATTTTCTTTATTCTCAGTTGACTTGAGCTGCATATCGGGTGTGTGATATGACCATCTACAGTATTCAGGATTTTTATGTGCCTAGATTACAAATTTGTAAACTCTCTGCAAGATGGGTTTTGATGCAGTCAGGTTAGTTCCAATGAGTTAATTAAGCAATGAACTTCTAGATGACCTTTGATTGATCCCTTTTGTATTTTTCGGTAAAGCCTTAACAGAAAGCTTAAATGATATGCTACTCTTCTATTTTTTATGTGTTTTTCTCTGACCGTAAAGATATATAACTACAGTATATACCCTTTAATAACTACATACTATGTAGGACCTACATACCATATGTCTCATTTATTTTTACAAAAGGCTCCTTTTCTGCCACTAACTGAAAATGAACAACCTTATTCGACAAACCCCATAATAGACCTGTTTGATATGGACTCCATGGCAATCAGTCATGCAGCAGGAAAGATTGATTATAGAGAGCATGATTATTACAAGATATTCTTCTGATAAATGAGGAGAAGAAATAAGGTACAGGGCTTGCATTAAGACAAAATATGGTGACTCTGTTGTGTTTTTGCCATCTGTTTGGAGATAAGAAAGTCCCCTGACCACCCTTTGTTCTCGGGGCAATATCTGCCCATCTATGGGCAGTCAAATTACAACCCTACCTACGGTACTTATGATGGTAGGCAACTGATAAGAGATTGCATGCCATATATTTCACATTCCTTCTTACCCCAAAATGTGCAGTCTTAGTAGACTAAACTGAAATGAAAACTTTCAGTTTTTGCTATCTTTAACCACTTCAGCCCCGGAAGAATTTACCCCTTTCCTGACCAGAGCATTTTTTGCGATTCGGCACTGCATCGCTTTAGCTGACAAATTGCACCTTCGTGTGACGTTGTACCGAAACAAAATTGACGTCCTTTTTTTCCCACAAATAGAGCTTTCTTTTGGTGGTATTTGATCACCTCTGCAGTTTTTATTTTTTGCGCTATAAACAAAAAAAGAGCGACAATTTTGGAAAAAAAAACAATATTTTTTACTTTTTGCTATAATAAATATCCCCAAAAATATATATATATAAAAAACTATTTTTTTTCCTCAGTTTAGGCCGATATGTATTCTTCTACATATTTTTGGTAAACAAAATGGCAATAATTGTATATTGATTGGTTTGCGCAAAACATATAGCGTCTACAAAATAGGGGATAGTTTTATGGCATTTTTATTATTATATATTTTTTTACTAGTAATGGCAGTGATCTGCAACATTATGGCGGACACATCGGACACTTTTGACACTATTTTGAGACCATTGTCATTTGCTATAAATAGCCACTGATTACTGTATAAATGACACTGGCAGGGAAGGGGTTAAACACTAGGTGGCGATCAAGGGTTTAAGTGTGTCCTAGGGAGTTATTCTAACTGTGGGGGGATAGGCTACCACTGACATGACAGCGATCACTGCTCCCGATCACAGGGAGCAGTAGATCCCTGTCATGTCATTAGGCAGAACAGGGAAATGCCTTGTTTACATAGGCATCTCCCCGTTCTGCCTCTCCGTCTCAAGATCGCTGGCCAACGGCGAACATCAAGTTCCCAGGACCCGCGGGCACGCTTCTGCTGTGTGCAGCGGGCACGTGCACGCCTGCACGGCGGCAAATTCGAAGGGATGTACAGGTACGCTCATTTGCCATGGCGGTCCAATGGGGTGATAACTGGTTCTCTTAAGGTGGGTGTAAACTTGTGCGCGGGAGGTATGTCATCGCAGCTCCTGACACTCACACAGCCAGAGTCTGTGAACCCAGAACGAAGACCGGATAAAGACGGAAGTGCCTTGAGCTGGAAGGCTTAGTTCTAAGGTAAGTTTCACATAATTTGAAATGCGATGCATATTAGCACATTATAACATTGCCTTGTAGGTTGCAAAACAAAAAAACACTTCCGCTTTGAGAGACTTATTGTTCACTGATTATGCACCAATAAGTTGTTAAGTTTATATTATAAATAGTTCACAACCGGCAGCAGTTTCTGTGAAGATTGGCTAGGGAAAGGGTTGCTTTTAGGTAAACCTCTTATTACAATTACAATTAATCTGTGAAACCGTCATTTACAATGTATAGCAAGCACCTCCAGGCACTTACATGTTACAGTAGTTTTGGTTTCATGTGAAGATCTAAAAAAGACCTGAAAACTCTTTCTGCTCTGCCCCCTCTTGCCTTCACTGCTACTATTTGTGAGTAAAATTGACCATCACAGTGATGTTCCAGTGTTGAGGGCCCTTGTGTCTTAGGGCAGTGGTTCTCAACCTCAGTTTTTAAGTACCCCCAACAGACCATGTTTTGGGAATTTCTCTTAGATTAAATCGCTGTCCAAAATACCAAGCCATTGACTCTGAATTTAAGCACCTGTGCAAGATAAAGGAAAACCTGCAAACATGGAATGTTGGGGGTACTTGAGGACTGAGGTTGAGAACCACTGTCTTAGGGGGTGATCCACAGCCAACAACCACAGAAGCTGGGTGCTATTTGTATATAAGCAGGCCCCAGGTTTGGTAGCTCCTGGGATGTTCTACAAGAAGTATAAGCCAATATTTAGGCATCTCTAGATATAATTGGAAGCTTATATTATATCATGTATTTGTTTATTATTGGTATTTATATAGCACTGGCAATTTATGATGTATTTTACCAGAGACAAGCACTTCTCCCACACTATGGCAGTTATAATACGCTCTGTTGCTTTACCAGCTTTGATGTCTTGGGATTAAAAATTAATAAGAAACAAATATAGCACAGATTCAAGAAAATTTTTAAAAGAAAAGGATTTGTAATTTTTTTATAGCTGTAATAATGTCAGTCTATCATACTTTTCTTTAGTTAGTCAGTCTCGATCATAAAAGCTTAGAGATTTCCATGCAAACCTTTCTTATACTTTGTAAAAAATGTGACAAATCTGAGCATCTGACAAAAAGTTCATGCAGTGTTAATTAGCTGCTAATTAGAATTTTTTACCATGCTCTCCATAACAAAGGAAAAGAGTCGGTCATCACAAGTGCATGGCAATAGTACGCTGGCCAACTCAGTGCTAAAAGCCCCAGCAGGTCCACAGGCTCAGTTAGAGATCACATATGGCTGATAAATAGTAGATTACGCCCATTTTATTTCTATATAGTCTTCCGTGACATTTTCACCTAAATAATCGCAAGAAATGGTACTGCAATATTACATTTGCATGATTTAATGTTAACTGTAAAGTGCTATGGAAAATAATCAGTGCTATATAAATGAGTAAAGATACATTTATAAACATACAGGTGAATATTACAAAATAAAAGTTGTTTTCAAACCAAAATATATGTTAGATTTAATGGTCCTTTAAGCCACAGAAATGAGTGTTGATCATCAGTTTTTCTTTCTGTGTCACATCTCGATACAAATCAAGAACAATTGGTCCTCTCCTCAGCTCATTACATCTTCACTTGTCATTGTTCACTTTCTGTAGCTCGCTCACCGGTAATCCTTACCTAATCAGTGACCATTCAACCATGGCCCCTTAATAGGTATCTTACCAAGGAGTTATCTCTTTGCTCTGGCTCTGTTATTGACATAGGGTCCCGCTATCAATATAGTCTTAGCATTTCAAGATAAAGGATGTAATAATTATGCAACCTCTTAATTAATTTTGCTGTCACCCTATTTTTTATCCTACAGGTGACTTATTAGTCCATAATGAAAATATATAATTTGCCTCTCTTCCAATTGTCTACTAAAAAGTGATTGATGCAGAGTAGGCTAATACACTAAATTTTAACTAAGGTGACAGCATGACATAGTTTACTATGTATTTAGGAATGCACAAAGAGTTCTTCTAAAAGGAATTTTCATAGTATTTTTTCCAAAGACTTGAGATTTTTTTTTAATGTTTTTTTTATCTTAAAAACAAATCATTAAATGAGCCCCTGATGATGGTACAATATAGGGAAGAACATTTGTGTGATTTGTTTATGCATTTTATTGTTTGTAGTTTTTACACTGTATGCAGTTTTTTGCATTCCCCTCATCAAAGCTGTCTGAAAGTGGAGCGGTTTGAGTACGTGAAAAGCAATCACTTATGTGGATGGTAGTGACAGATCTCTGAGGGTGTCTTTCCTGGATCTCCATCACAAAATAGAAAGGTTAAAGTGGTTGTAAACCCTTTTTGTTGACTTTTACCTATAGGTAAGCCTCGAATAAGTCTTACCTAATAGGTAGTGGAAATATCTCCTAAACGTGCGCCGTTTAGGAGATATTTCACTTGTAGTGCGCCGATAATGTAAATGGCTCATGCACTAGGAAGGAACGAAACTCTGTGCCGTTTCTTCCCTAGCGTGTGCCGTTACTGGCAGCTCCCGTGCACATGCGCGGGAGTGACGTCATCGCGGCTCCGGCCAATCACAGCGCCGGAGCCGTGATACCCAGAAGAAACCTATGGGAGAGATGTCTGCGGCTGGAGGGGGAGACGAGGACGGCTTTGGGGGCTTCGATCTAAGGTAAGTAATTCATAATGAGCTAGTATGCTAGTCATACTAACTCATTATGCCTTTGTCTTGCATGTTTTGTTTTGTTTTTTAACAGGCTTTACTTCCTCTTTAAGGAATGGTAGAAAGGACACAGCCTGGAGATATACTGTATGTGTAAACGAAAAAGCCTAGAGCAATTTATAGAGATCACAGAAGACAAACCAGAGAGGTACTGGTGAGGACTTATCATGAATGTAGGTTGACCTCTTTGATGCAGTTTGAGGTCATTGAATCTGCCAAGACTGAAATTCTGTTTTACATGAAGCACCTCTATGGCTTGTCTCCATACACAGGTTAAAGGTTTTTTACTCCCCTTAGAAGATCTAATGTCACAAAAAAAAAAAAAAAATATGTATTTCTATTCTCAATACATCATCTTTATCTATCAACAGTTGATTGAGTTGTTCAAGTGATCAATGCGGAGATGATTACTGTTAAACTTGGAACACTGTGAAAACCACACGAGCAAACACTGGTGGAAGTTTCTTCTTTTCTCTTTTAGGGGGTTTAGCGTGGAGGAAATTATCTGCACTTCTCTATTGAATCTTTGTCTGCAGGCAAGTTTTTTAATCAATTAGTGTGGTGACCATTGCTTTTTAAATCTTTAATATAGTGTTTTTTTTCCCCATTATTTATTTTGTAATTTATATATTTTATTATTTATATATGGTCAAGACTAAAATAAAATAAACATTTAAAATAGCTTTTCTTCTTTTTCAGGTAAATTTGATTTATAATATTAACATTTTGTATTTTTCTTTTGAGACATCAGATGAGCATTTGGGATGTTTTTCACATAATTGTATCTATGTTTTTGTTCCTTAGTTAAAAAATGCTTAGTGTTTACAGAACTCAATAGCTCAAGCAGAAATATACATACACACAGATGAGTCAGAGCAGCAACTGATCTTTTACCAGATAGCTTAGTCTGGAATTCAAACATACAAAGAGGGCCTTAAAGCAGGCAAGTAGAACCCGTATTGCTGTTTCTTTATCTAAGCCACGGTGCTCTGCGAATACTTGGCATTTTTTTTTTCAAAGATTGTAAATATATATATATATATATTATATTTTAATAAAAGTGCCCCAATCCATTGGAGTTTTCCTGTATAGTATAATATTCTTATCCACTCACATGTGATTAATAAAACACCAAGCTCTGGAATAAGACTAAAAAAAATCTTTGACATGTAAATTATAACAGCTCACACTTAGATATAGTATGTAAGATCAGTAATATTACAGTTTTTAAGCAGTGTAATTGTTGGCATACTATTGCCACTTAACCAATTTATGAACATTATATGACATTAAGTTGGGCAGCACCAGTGAGCTTTGTGACACACAGCCCAGATGATCCAAAAGTTACAATGTATTTGCCGACAAATGTGTAGTGGTTTGCTTGGTAATAGGAATAATTGCCATTGACAGGGCCCTGGGTTCTGGTTATTTTGGGCTCCAGAATCTACAGGCTGTCACTGCACCTCATGGGTTCTCAACCTGTGGTCCTCCAGCTGTTGCAGAACTACAACTCCCATCATGCCTCTGCCTTTGGGAGTCATGCTTGTAATTGTCAGCCTTGCAATGCCTTATGGGACTTGTAGTTTTGCAACAGCTGGAGGGTCACAGGTTGAGCATGCATGTTATTCAGCATTGCGCTTGCCTAAAATTAGTATTTTAAACTTTAAAATGTTCTGATAGTTTCCCCCTCCATCACTTAGAACTATGGGGTTTATTTACTCCAGTTGCTCTAGAGCTTAATAAATGAGCAGAAGCTCCATCATTCAATCATGTGCAAGCAAAATGCTGTTTTTTTTTTATTTTCCTTGCATGTTATTGGGTTGTCTTTGCAAAGTGAGGCTTTACCTCATTTACTAATCTCTAAAGCAACTGCACATTGCAAAGTGCACAGTCCATTTGCCTTTAGTAAATCAACCCCAATGGGTCTCTTGGTGACATAACTGACTTTCTGTAGTAAATTCTCTTCTCTAGAAAATAATTAGCAAAACTTTGCAGAAAATGTATTAAGAAAAAATAAAAACCCCAGTACAAGTGTAAGCACGTACCAATGGCTATCAGAAATTGCACTTGCTTACTATGAATGACAGTTGACTTACTGGAGCAGAGACAAGTTGAAGGATAGTGCTTCAACTGTAAGTAATCAATTACATGGCAGGGGTATTTTTCAATTAATGTTTTGTCTTTAATTCCCACTGGTGAGCAGAAGCGGATCAATGAATCTATATTTCTCCTGGTGGAGAAAATAAAGCCCTCTGATTAGTCCTGCGGATTTATTAGACACGCATAGTTAAAGATCAGAAAGAACTTTTGACACCAAGGTCCAGGGTGAGCAGAAGGGTCACTGGCATTGTAAATAGCAAATCTCTACAAGGTTGCACTGATTGATTATTCAAGCTGCAAATAAGCTGTTTTCAAAGCATCAGAGGACTAGCTCCATGTTTAATTGTCGTATGGCTGATTCATCAAGTCATTTTAACTATATTTAAATGTATACATTTAGGTTACTGTATGCAGCATATAAGGCGTCTTTAGAGGTTTTACATCTGTATCCATTCATAGAAAAGCTAGTATCCTAAAGGGACGAGACATTCTGGATCAGGATATAACTGAAGCATACTTAAAGTAGTCCACAAATAAAAGCAGTCTTTTGGTCTGTGGCTTTCATCATGTCCCCCAAGTGCCTGTAAATGGAGAGAGCATATTCCCTGCTAGAACACTTGGTAAAAAAAGGGAAGTATTGTACTATTAAGTAAGTACTAGTATGAGCTTTTTTAATGCAATTCCCTGTTCTCTGGGCTACTGTGGATATCTTGCAATAAGCAATGGCTTAATTACTCATTGTAATACCATATGTTTAGCTAGAAAGCAAATATCATCCTACCATGTATCTAAATTTTACAATTATGCCTCTTCACACTGCAGCTTGAAAAATCTTAGGACAGCGTTTTTTTTAGTGATATAAAATGCAGCCCAGGTGCATAAGTATATTGCTCCAGTACATGCTATTACGAGCAAATACATGCACATGAGCATAAATATTGTGAATTTTCTTAGATTTACAAATACGTGCAAATATGTGTAACACAAACGTCCAGAAATGCTGATGCTCAAACATTAGTAGTGTGTGCAAGAGGCCTTAACGTGACCGTGTGTATATATATATATATATCTATATATATAGATATATATATATATCTATATATATACACTGAGCAAAATTATAAACGCAACACTTTTGTGTTTGCCCCTATTTATCATGAGCTGAACTCAAAGATCTACGACTTTTTCTATGTACAAAAAAAGGCCTTTTTCTCTCAATTATTGTTCACAAATCTGTCTAAACCTGTGTTAGTGAGCACTTCTCCTTTGCTGAGATAATCCATCCACCTCACAGGTTTGGCATATCAAGATACTGTATTGGGGGGGTCCGGGGGTCCGAAAACCAGTCAGTATCTGGTGTGACCACCATTTGCCTCACGCAGTGCAGCAAATCTCCTTTGCATAGAGTTGATCAGGTTATTGATTGTGGAATATTGGTCCATTACTCTCCCATGGCTGTGTGAAGTTGCTGGATATTGGCAGGAACTGGAACATGCTGTCGTATACACCGATCCAGAGCTTTCCAAACATGCTCGGTGAGTATGCTGGCCATGCAAGAACTGGGATGTTTTCAGCTTCCAGGAATTGTTTACAGAGCCGTTCAGCCGTTTGAGGTATCGCCCGATCTTCCCTGTCATCAAGTCCTGCTGGCAGGAGCCAAGAGATCCAGCTTGACTGTCAGAAAAGCGTTTACTTAAGCTCCTTTTGTGACTAGGACCATTGCTTTTATTCTATTTTTTAATAAAACTTTTTTAAGTGGTAATGCACTAGGTCGGTGCACCCTCCTTTTTTCTTTCTTTCTTTAGCCGTATGAACACCCATTGTTCTGAGGAGGGCTGCAAGACTCTAGACCTTGCCTTAAGACTGGACTAGATTACCCGTGTTTAGCAAAACACCAGAGAGCAGGAGAATTTTGTTTTATAGATCCTTACTCCTCATGAGGTGATGGTCGTGGAAGAATGACACAACAATGGGCCTCAGGATCTCGTCACGGTATCTCTGTGCATTCAAAATGGCATCAATAAAATGCACCTGTGTTCGTTGTCCATAGCATACACCTGCCCATACCATAACCCCACCGCCACCATGGGCCACGCAATCCCCAATGTTGATATCAGCAAACCGCTCACCCACACAACGCCATACACACTGTCTGCCACCTGCCCTGTGCAGTGAAAATGGGATTCATCCGTGAAGAGAACACCTCTTGCTAGACGCCATCCAAAGTGCTAGACGCCATCAAATGTGAGCATTTGCCCACTCAAGTCGGTTATGACGACGAACTGCAGTCAGGTAAGGACCCCGATGAGGACGACAAGCATGCAAAAGGCCTTTTTTGAGACGGTTTCTGACAGTTTGTGCAGAAATTCTTTGGTTATGCAAACTGATTGTTGCAGCAGCTGTCCGGGTGGCTGGTCTCAGAAGATCTTGGAGGTAAGGATGCTGGATGTGGAGGTCCTGGGCTGGTGTGGTTACACGTGGTCTGCAGTTGTGAGGCCGGTTGAATGTACTGCCAAATTCTCTGAAATGCCTTTGGAGACGGCTTAAGGTAGAGAAATGAACATTCAATTCAAGGGCAACAGCTCTGCTGAACATTCCTGCAGTCAGCATGCCATTTGCACGCTCCCTCAAAACTTGCGACATCTGTGGCATTGTGCGGTTTGATAAAGTGGATAGAGTGGCCTTTTATTATGGCCAGCCTAAGGCACACCTGAGCAATAACATGCTGTCTAATAAGCATCTGGATATCCCACACCTGTGAGGTGGGTGGATTATCCTCTAGGCAAAGGAGAAGTGCTCACTAACACAGGTTTAGACAGATTTGTGAACAATATTTGAGAGAAATAGGCCTTTTTTTGTACATAGAAAAAGTTGTATATATAAGACTCTATGGACCACTTGGTATTTGTTCTAATGTCACTCTTCTATATTCTTAGGTTTCTATACAAAAACATACGTGTGATAAACAAGGCATTAGGCAATATCATTAACGTCTTTTCCTTTACCCAAACACCACCTCCTCCCTGCTATATGTCTGCTTCAAGTTTTCTACTGGTCGGATGTGTTGAATATCTGCTTTCCCTAACACCTGGGAAAGCAATTAGTCTATGGAGTGTGGAAATGTGGAATACTAGCAGTGGCCAAAGTGTCAGAATCTCAACAAAGCGGCCACCAGAATAGTAAGTACAGTATATTGCCTATTTAATTACAGATAAGCTTGTGTAAATTAAAACATCACTTTAGTTTACATACAAAAATGCATCCATCATTCCATAATTTTGTTTTAAGATGAGTTTCATTACAGAGATTTGTGGTATTCATATAAGATTGTGCAGCTGGGGCACATTAGATAAGAGCATTATACTCCACACACCTTGATTCCACTTGTATGCCCATGCTTGTGTGCTAATGTCACTCTGCCCTACGCATTCCCACATAAATATTTCAGGATGACAGAATATTCCAGCTTAGAAGCTCCATCTGTGTGTTAAAACAAGCAGCAGACTATTCCCTCCTCCCCAACACATAAACCCCTATTTTTGTAGAGTAAGAGACATTTATGACAACAGGGATAAGGTAAAATGGTGCAAAGATTATTCTGGCATAGTCTAAACAATTTTCCAATATAGTGTGTAGGGCTGACGGTATAGTCAAAGTAAAAAAGGAGGTAGCTTCCATGAAAGCAGAAGCAGGCTCTGGAAGATATAATGGAAAAAAGCAAGGTGCGCCAACCTAAGTGCAGTATTAGAAATTATTTATTATAGCAGCAACAAAAGACAGCCAAATGGCTACTCACAAGGAGAAGTTTATAATAGGCATGTAAAGATGGGTGAACCTCCTGGGAGTCGAGACCGGAACTGGAAGTGCTTCTCAGCTTGCGCCTCAGCGTGGAGCGCAACGTCGGACCGGAAGTGACATGGGGAAGAGACGGACCAATAGGATGACGTGTTTCTCAGCATCCACTGTTTTATCAGATCCATTCAGTCTATTCGGGGAGTAGCCAATTTATAGGAGAAATAAGCGTTGTGATTGGCCAACAGCACACATGCATTTGTATAGAGAAAAACCTGTCAATAATGATGGCGGTACATAAGACGGTACATGGCATAATAAATGATGGATACAAAACAATAAGTTCAAACAGTGCTGGCGCAAATAAAGAAATATATGAGCATATATAAAAAATATATTGCATGTGTATATAACGCAAAGCGAAATGTATATACACACAATTATATGAAACTTAGAAGGATGCCTAAAAGAGATTGAAAAAGGGATAATGTAAGTGTCTAAATTGTTGAGACCATATGCAAATCAGCGATGCATATACATATGTATAGTGCACATGGAAAATGATATAGTTTCTAAATCATGGGATGAAAAGGATAGCTGGCGGAACATTCATAAGATGATAAAGTAAGGAGGGGATATTTAGTAGAACTTTAATGAAGGGAGCCAAGGCTAAGAGGTCAAAGGTATACAGAATCTATTGGGACACCAACCAAGTGGAGTAAGTGGATATATCACTACGTCGAACTAAGGTATAAATATATATATATATATATATATATCTATATATATAGATATATATATATAAAAAAACGCACATGTATAAATCCATGTATGCATAAAGGTGAGGCATGATCACGCTGGGGAAAGGAAGAATATATACTAAAATTATTAAAATATATTAAAATTACATAAAATGCATAAAAGCATGTGTGTAAAAGAATTATGAATAAGGATTAAACGCAAGAAAAGGAAAACATTAGACTACAGTATTCATTTCTATTTCTTCATTTAAGCCATGGGGCGACATAGTGTTCAAAGAGTATATCCAAAAAGTTTCCTGTCTACAAAGACGTTGAAATCTCTCAGCTGCAGTGGGTGTTTCTGGTATGGATTCAATAATCCAGACCTGAAGGCCAGTGATATCTTTATGGTGGTGTGCCGCAAAGTGGCGGGCAACAATGTATTTTGGGTTGCCCACTTGAACAGCCCGGCGATGTTCACAAAATCTGGCACGTAAGGCTCTAATGGTTCTAAGTACATATAAGGCCACATGGGCAGGAGATACAGTACACTACATATGTAGTAGAGCAGTTGTAAAAAGAACTTAGGTTAAAAGTCTTGCTATTGTCTGTGAAAGTTTTTTCCCATGACTGACATTTGAGCAGGTTAGGCATAAAGCTTTTTTGCACTGAAACACTCAAGACCCTCATCTTTCCAAATCCTTATCTGTTTTACCCAAGTGTGCCTATCGCAGGGCACCCAACATCAAGAGCAAGATTGCTCCCAGCAAAACCAAATACCTAGGGAACCACAAAAACTACATGCTAAAGCAACTCACGCTAATCCCTCTTGTAGGGATGTTTCAGTGCAAAAAAGCTTTATGCCTATCCTGCTCAATTGTCACTCATGGGAAAAAAACTTTCACAGCCAATAGCAAGACTTTTAACCTAAGTTCTTTTTACAACTGCTCTTTGACAGGTTGACAGGTTTTTCTCTATACAAATGCATGTGTGCTGTTGGCCAATCACAGCTCTTCTTTCTCCTATAAATTGCCTACTCCCCGAATAGACTGAATGGATCTGATGAAACAGCAGATGCTGAGAAACGCATCATCCTATTGGTCCGTCTCTTCTCCACGTCACTTCCGGTCTGACGTTGCGCTCCACGCTGAAGCGCAAGCTGAGAAGCACTTCCGGTTCCGGTCTCGGCTCCCAGGAGGGCGCGAATTATACACGGCCAGCGTGTGTACATG
Organism: Rana muscosa; assembly: GCA_029206835.1. Classification (NCBI taxonomy): domain Eukaryota; kingdom Metazoa; phylum Chordata; class Amphibia; order Anura; family Ranidae; genus Rana; species Rana muscosa. The sequence continues at coordinate 1,158,322,591 of CM055116.1, read as the reverse complement.
ATTGAGGATCTCCCTGCAGACGCCTGATCGCTGCCTCATGCTCCAGCGCTTACCATCTGGGTTCTATTCATCTACCCCACGGACTGTTGCTGTGTGACACCGGACCACCCATCTTTATATGCCTATTATAAACATCTCCTTGTGAGTAGCCATTTGGCTGTCTTTTGTGGCTGCTGGCGCACCTTGCTTTTTTCCATTAAGAGACATTTATGACCTGCCTGGTCATAGATTTGTCTTCTTTTCTAAAATGGGACCTTATACAATTTTTACAGCTTTTCTTGGAAGGGCCATATAGACTAATTATTTTACCAGAGGTTCCATGAAGATACCTGTAGCTGGGAATCATGTTCTTGGAGCTTCATGTGAGACAAGGTACTTCAGGGGTAGGTCTAATGGCAATAAAGAACCACAGAACTAAGCAATTAAATTCACAGCGCAGCATCTTTCATTTATCTTTAGGCACCATAGGCAAGTGGCAATAGATGGCAAAGGCAAGGAGCCAGCTTTTGCTTGAATCTTTTTTTGGCACAACATTTAATTTTCCTATCAGTAGGAATAGTAATTTAATAAAAGTTTTTTACACGTTATCACAATATTCTAAGACAGGTTAGGCTTCAAGTAAACGGGACGTTTTAAAACCTCTCCTGAATGATGGAACTTGACAGCTAGTAACCGACATTTAAAAACGTCTCTTGTACCGCATTTAGCTGTGTTTGCGTTTAGAAGCGTTTTTTGCATTGCAAATGGTCAGAAATGTATCTCCATTAAAAATGCCTATAAACGAAACATGGCTAAACGCGAGTTACAGTGTTTACAAGCTGGTACAGGCATTTAACGTTTCAAATGGCTCTGAACATCCATTCTGAATGCTTTTTTTTGCTTTCCAAAAAAAAATTCTAACCTCAACTGTTTGGAAACAACTATAAACGACCCTGTGTACATGTGCTGATAAGATAACATAGAGGAGAGTTCAGGGGCAGCTGAAAAAAACACCCAACCTTCTCCAAATGTCCGTTTACCAGCAGCAGTGTACATGAGGCCTTAGGCCCCATTCACACGGTCGGACCGTTCATGTCCGCCTGTCAGTTTTGTCGGCGGACCTGAACGGCCTCTCCATGCATCTCTATGGTGTGTCGGATGTCAGCGAAAAAATGTCCGCTGACATCCGACCCGATTTGATCTGCTAAAATCAGACGGATGGCGATACGTCCCCATCCGTCAATGACAGATCAGATCGGGTGAGATCTGATGAAAACGGAGTCCGCCTCGTGTGGAAGGGGCGTTAGGAGCAAGAAAAAAAGGAAGTGTCCTGTTTGCCTACAGGTTCCAGTAATGGAGATTAAGCCTTTATCTCCATAAATATCTATTGATGAGCCATCTGAGATTGAGTTCCTGGGTCAGCTCACCTCCTGCTTTGACCATTAGGAAGGGGTCTCCACTTACCCTTTTGTATTTTTGTATTTATTGTATACAATGACAAATGAAGCAGAAACTATTGGAACAAACAAAGAAAAATGGGAACACCTTAAAGGAGAAGTACAGCCAACGCTAGCTTGGCTGTACTTCTCCTGTGGATAATAGGAGTGCAGTTTATTTTGCACTCCTGTGACCCGTTTTCAGCAAAGAGCGGGCTGAAGTCCACTCTCTGCTGATGTCAGAGAGTCGGTCCAGCCTCGGGCGTCATCATGACCATAGAGCCAAACGCTCCATGGAGTGAGGAGGGAACAGAGAGCTGTGACTGACAGTCAGCAGCTCTCTGCTCACGAAGCTGTGAGAACCGAGCGATCAACGGTGTTCGATCGCTCGGTTCTCAGTGTTAGAGGAGCTGGGGGACCTAGGTAAGTATGAATATAAAAAACAAAAAATACCCATACTTCTCTTTTAAATACTGAGTTGGGAAAATACAGATACTGAGCTGGGAAGTATGACAGGAAGATTTTGTTAAGCACCAAGATTGTGAAGGATTCCCTGCACAAACGGACTGTGCAAAACCTTATTCTTGATTTAATAGTAAAAAAATAAATAATAATAAAAAATAGTAAAAATTACATAAATATAATCCCTATTTTGTAGATGCTATAACTTTTGCGCAAGCCAATCAATATACGCTCATTGTTTTTTTTTTTTTTACCAGAAATATGTAGAATACATATTGGCCTAAACTGATGAAGACATTTTAATTTTTTTTAATTTTTTGGGATTTATTATAGCAAAAAGTATTCTTTTTTTTTCAGAATTGTTGATCATTTTTTGTTAATAGCGCAAAAAATAAAAAAACACAGAGGTGATCAAATACCTCCAAAAGAAAGCTCTATTTGTGGGAAAAAAGGGACATCAATTTTGTTCGGGTATAACGTCGCACGACCGTGCAAATGTCAGTTAAAGTGACGCAGTGCCGTATCGCAAAAAATGGCCTGGTCATTAAGGGGGTAAATCCTCCCGGGGCTGAAGTTCTTAAAATCAGTCCTGTACAAGACAAGACATAATCTAACAAAGACTTATTCCTTCTGAGCAAAAACAGGTAGGACACTGCAACAAAGTTTGTACTTTGATCACCCAGAGAGTATTTTTTTTTTCTTAAATAAAGTGGAGTTAGTTTTTAAGCATTAGTGTCTTTTGGGCAAAAGTACTTATTACTATTAAAAAAACGTACAATTGTTTCTACTCGTGTGTCAAAAAGCTATTTACAGGGATGCAGTTAAAATCTGTTGAGTGTATAATTGAATGCAAACGTAATTTACGGTTTTAAAAAAATGAAATATAACACATCTCTAGGTAAGCAGTCATGGAATAACTGACAGAAAGCTTTGAGAAGACTATAGGACTGGTAATACATTTGGACAGGAAAGCCTTAAGACAAGAAATGAGCTGTGTACTGTATGTTAATACAATTTCAACGTTAGTTGAGAAGACAAAATAAACTCTGTATCACCTACGCAAAGTACATTTAGCTAATCTAATTGCATTCTCTGCAAGTCATAGGCATACTAATTGACAGATATCTTTCGAGATGGAGGATTTTTTTCCCCCAGTTGAAAATGCAATCAAATCAATAGAGAAAGAGTTAGTCTTAATGGACATTTGGCACCTGCTGTTTCATGAGGGAAGAAAATAAGCTGTTTTTATATGCATATTAGCTTTAGAAATTTCCTGCCAAGAATTCTGTGCGGTTCTCTTTTCTTTCTTTCTCTACTAAAAAATGGCCATACAGGGTTGTCAGACATATAGACACAAAGTGATAACTAAAAGTTTCTTCTGAAAGAATATTACATTAACAGGCAGTGGAGGTGGCAGATACAGAACTTGGATGGTATACCCTCCGTGCAAATTAAGACTGGGTTCACACTACCTGTGGCCACTGCTGGTGCATCCCTGTTCTCTGTTTCAGGCAGTGGCGGCCCATCCATAGGAGGCGCAGGGGCGCCGCCTCCCTAATCCATGCATCCGGCCCCCTAATCTACATGCGGGTCTCAGACGCATGGATCCCAATGGGAGTTTTTTGGGTTTTTTAAGCATATGATTAGAGCCAAAGACTCTAATAGGCTTCAAAAAAGGACAAGCCCACCCAGTTGTGTGACAATAGCAAATTAATATTCACTGTTGTCTTCCTGATTCTCCTCCCATCTAATCATGAAGCGGGTCCCGAGACCCGTCAGGAGAAGCAATCCTATTGGCCAATGAGGAGGAGGAGGGAGGAGAGGCAGGGAAAGCAGCTGTAAAGCACCAGGAGGAGGATATGCTGGCCGCTGCCTAGAGGAAGCACTGGGGTAAGTGCAGGGCTGGTAACCAACTGACTGGAGGGGGCGGTGGGTGGATTGTTTGCCGCCCCCCCCAAGAAAAAAATCTACCACCAGCCGCCACTGGTTTCAGGTCTGAATTCTTTGGCTGAATTTGCACCTGAAACAGACCAGAGGATGGTCAGGACCTTTTTCCAGTGCGGATGGCGGCAGTCCCAGAGCTGTGTGAACTGGCTCCATTGAGAGCGGGGATACCCGCATCCAATTCACATCAGTGTGAACCCAGCCTAAGGCATGATTTGCAAAAGGCAAATAGTCTGTTTACTTTGCAAGGGAAGTTGCACTTCACAAGGGAGTGTTCCCCAGAGATTAGTGAACGTAGTTAAATTTCACCTTGCAAAGCATACCCAATTACGTGCAAATAATATATATATATATATATATATATATATATATATATATATATATATATATAAAGACAACATTTTTACTTGAACATGATTGGATGGTGAAATTCAACAGAGCTTCACCTCATTTACTAAGCTCTGGAGATAATTCTCCTGCAAAGTGGTCTTTATCATATTAAATAATTGCCTCTGCATTCAATTATTACTCATTTTAATAACAGCTTAATAACTTATGACTTAAGCTGTGAAGAGCAGGTTCAGACCGGCATCATACACACTCACACTCTTATAGAAGATGATGTAAGTCTGAAAAGGAGGATTGCACACTGCTGGTATCATCCACAAGAAACTGGTTCTGCCATAGTATTCTGTCTGAGCAGTCTCCAATAAAGTTTCTTAAGGATGATACCAGTGGTATGTGACCCTCCTTTTCAACTGACATAGAATTTTATTATTCTCATAATAATTATAAGCAGATGTCAAGAGCCCCTCCCCCCCACTATCAGAAGTCAAGAGTCCTCCACCCTCCCTTACATCACAGTACACCCCCCTTGTGCTATTGCTGGGAAAAAGCTGGAAAGCAGAAATAGCAGGGTCTGTAGGAGGACCAGAGGGGGCTGAAGTCAGTTGCCAGAGTCTGCTAAATGATGAGACCAGGGGGTGATGCAGGATCTGTAAGAGGAGTTCTGTCATCCTCTCTGCTGCTGACTACTGAAACAAGGTGGGGATAGAGATGAGGGGGTGCCTCAGCTGCAGGCAACATGCGAGGGTCACATGAAATGTGACCCAAACTGAAAAAGTCAAGATTTGCTGTGTTAGAACATGTGGAAATGTTGATCTATATGTATAGTCCAAACCTTATTTTTTGTTTTGAACAACAAGGAGAAAGCAGACAGCGCACGGCCACCCTACTGTCATACAGTTTATAAAACATAAAGTAAATATTCTTAATAGTTCCACTCACATGTAGAAGTAAAAATACAGGCATCCATGTGTTCCCTTCTCCTGGGACATCTCTCTAAGATGTGTCTTGGAAATCTAGCCTCCCTGACGATGAATGACAGCTCACAAGCTGCCCAACAGATACTCCGGTGTGCACTGTGTACTGCGCATGCATTTGGACCAGCCTGGCCTGCAGTGCTGGGGAACTAGGGGGAGCAGGGAATTGTACAATAGCCTACAGGAGGGTTGCTATGATGATGCGTTTCAGGGGGCGGAGCCTCCTTTATCAAGTAACCTTTTTTAGTTATGACTAGAGTAAGAATGGGTTAAAAACCCTAATCTTTGCTGTTTCTGTACCATGGAGGAAATTCACCTAATCTCACCAAAGATGCAACAAGAATTTATAGAAAATCCCCCAAAGTGAATTTCCCTCTTGAACAGTTTTTTTTTTTTTTTTTAATATAAGAACAGGTGTCTCCATTGGAAGACTTATCCTAGCCTCTTTTACTTAGGGCAACTCTAAATGTTTGGATTTCCTCTCATGTTATTTCTCTGAGACAATGGTTATCATTACATTACTAGGAGTAAATCTCCAAAATTTGGAAACAGTGATAAAAATCTAAACAGCTAGTCTAACTCTTCTGCACTCAATTTAAAAAACTCAAATAGCATACTGAAAGTAGCAGTCTGGGATCATCTAATCATGCTTTCTGCATATTTTGCTGCTTCTTGAATATTCATCCATACCAGTCATTGGATCAAAATTAATCAGAGGAACAGCTCTGACATGAGAAAGTAAAGTCCCCTCTCTACTGAGATGACAACCTCCACATTGAGATAGTGCAGTGCAGAACAAGAAATGAAAAGTTATAGAATGTTTAGCTGCAGGAAGACCAGAGGTAACACTGGTGATTATTCATTTGCAATCCGTTTGCCTTTTTGGCCACAGTTCAGGTGCTACTAAAAAAAATAATATATAAAAACTACCGTATATACTCGAGTATAAGCCGACCCGAATATAAGCCGAGGCACCTAATTTTACCACAAAAACTGGGAAAACTTATTGACTCGAGTATAAGCCTAGGGTGTGCCTCACTTTGCCTCACTGTGTCCATGCCTCACTGTGTCCATGACTAGACTGACGTTTAACATGGGAGTCTATGGAAGGGGTGCCCGGCTTTTAAAAATAGGTGCTCCCCGGCCGTAGGTCCCCCGGACAAGAAACTTTGCAAACCTGTAGAGGAAAAGTGGGGCTGCATGTGTGCCAAGTTTGGGGTCCAGAGGACCTACGACCGGCCGGTACAGGGTCCCCAAAATCACCAGAGAAATTACCGTTTAACATGGGAGTCTATGGAAGGGGTGCCCGGTTTTGAAAAATCGGTGCTCCCCAGCCGTAGGTCCCCTGGACAAGAAACTTTGCACACTTATAGAGGAAGAGTGGGGCTATATGTGTGCCAAGATTGGGGTCCAGGGGACCTACGGCCGGCCGGTACCGGCTCCCCAAACTCCGGTAGATCAGGCGCAAAAAAGGTGACTCGAGTATAAGCCGAGGGGGGCATTTTCAGCACAAAAAAATTGTGCTTTAAACCTCGGCTTATACTCGAGTATATACGGTATATCAATTGTTTCAAACTTCTTATTCCTTAAGCATAGAGATAGGTAAATGAAATAATCATTCTTTTGAAAAAGCCTAACCATATAATAGTACAAATCATTAGTGTCAGTCTATTACATATTGTTGAAATAGTAGTCAGAGAAAATGCAATAAACCCAGCCAAACAAACGGAAGTCAACGCATTAACTGTGTCTCTCCATATTGCCTTCCTCGCTGCTTAGGTGACTGTGATTACACTTACATTATGCACTTAGTTAATGGAGAGATACAGTATCAACTGTTATGCATGGGGAATTACACAAGTTAATGACTTACCAGAGTCAAGAAAAACATATCTTGATAGATAACTATACCACTTTTTCCAGGAATATTACAAGCTTTGGTTACATTTTTCATGGCAACTAATGTTTTGATATAAACATCCTCTATAAAAAGAAAGGGAAAATTAGCTGAGAGGAGGGGGGGTAGCAAGGAAAGAGAGGGGGAGAGATGGAGAGACAGCGAGCCTCAGTTCACTGGAGACTCATTAGGCCAGGATGTGGGGCCCGATTTACGGGGTAAGGTGAACCTTCAAGGGACATTTGTGATCGAGAGTCTATGCTTCAGTTTATCTGAAGTAGAGTAATACCTCCAGATACTCCAGGTAAAGGAAAACTTTGCGTGTTTGTTTAGAGATCTAGCATGCATCTCCTCCATAAGCATAATATCGTTTACCTCACCTACCCATTCTATAAGGAATGGGGGGGAGTAGTTTCCAATGTCTAGAAATTAGTTGTCGGCCTGCACTGAGGAAGAATTTTAGAAGGTGATGTTTTTGGAATTTAACAGTGCCAGGTAGTATAGAAAGGAGAGCAATAGCAGGGGAGGGCGTAAGAGGTTTGTCGTATATTTCAGTATAGATTTGGAAAATCTGCGTCCAGAAAGGGCCGAGTACCTCACAGTCCCACCAGATGTGGCTGTACGTACCTTTCGCTGAAGTGTATCTCCAACAGGTGTCGGTGGTTGAAGGGAACATGATCCTGAGGGTGGTTGGCACTCGATACCATCTGGACATCACTTTATATTTTTTTTTCTTGTGTGTAGCTCGATATGGATGATTGTTGGGTAAAGAAAAAAGCTTTCCTCAGACCAAACTGTAGTATATTTAGGTAAAGTGCCGTGAGTGTGGTTCAAAATCAGTTTGTAGAGTAAAGATAGAGTGTGGCGAGGGGTTCCAGGAAGTGTGCAGGGCTGTTCAAAGCCAGTCAGGGGTCTGTGAATCTGTTTGGATTTGTGGAGTGTTTTACAGAAGGAGTTCAAATGTAAGCGAGTAAGCCATGTTACCTTGGAGGCTGTAGCTTCACAGTCAGTCTCAAAAGTACCATGGGTAATGTCAACAAGTTGTCGCACTTTGGGCCATGTGGTTCTGTTGTAATTGTCTAGAATGTGAGTTGATCTGCCTTCCGGGAGGGTCAGGTTGTCAAATAGAGGGGTGAGGGGGCTTGGTTCAGTGGATAGAGAGTAGCTCTCCCTCCTGCGGTACCAAATTACTAAGGCGTCTCTAGTCAGAGGGGACAGCATAGAAAAAGACCTATGGGTCTGGTCATACCCCCATAAAAGTGCTCTAAGGTCAATTGAGGACAGGTCTTGTTCCACCAGGGTGGAGGCTTTGATCAATGGTCGGGGGAACCATTCCAGGATTCGGGAGACTACTGCCAAAGTATGATAAAGCTCAAAATCTGGTAGGCCTATTCCACTTTTAGAGGTGGAGGAGCATAAGAGTTTGTGTTTCAACCTTGGGTGGTTCCCCTTCCATACGAAACAAATGGCCATAGAGCGGAGGGTGCAGAAGAACGCGGACGGGAGAGCAATCGGTAGGGCTTGAAATAAGTATAGTAGTTTAGAGAGTATATCCATTTTTAATGTGTTCATATGGCCAAACCATGATAACGGTAGGTCCATTCGGCCTTCAGTAAGGCGTCTAAGTTTTGTGAGAAGTGGACAAAAATTCAAGGCATATATATCTGACGTGTGTGCTGAGATGGCTGTACCTAGGTATGCCATTGAAAGGAGAAGTTGGCTTTAAGGGAGGATAGGGTGGATTGTGGTAAAGAAAGATTCAGAGCTTCCGTTTTGGAAATGTTTAGTTTATAGTTGCTGAACCGACCAAAACGGTCGATCTCCGCAAGTATGGAGGGAATACTGATATGAGGTTGAGTTCCATAGAGGAGCAGATCATCCGCGTATAGGGAAAGTTTACATTGGGAGGAGGGGGTTCGTATACAATGTATATTCGGATTCACTCTAAGAGCTTGGGCCAGGTGTTCAATCATGAGGGTGAATAAGAGAGGGGAAAGAGGGTACCCCTGCCGGGTGCCATTTGCGATCGTGAGTTTTTCTGACTGGATACCATTCACTAAAATGGAAGCAGAAGGTTTGGAATATAAGGACATAATGCGCAAGAGCATTTTCGGACCTAGTCCTACCTGGGTGAGGGTGGATTGAAGAAACGGCCAGCTGACCCTGTCGAAGGCCTTCTCTGCGTCGCAGGAGAGAAGGCAGGTCGGTATGCGATTACGCTGAGCATAGGCTATGAGCTGAATAGTTTTGGTGGTGTTGTCCCTGGCTTCGCGACCAGGGACAAAACCCACCTGATCTCTATGTATGACCTCTGGCAGCAAGGGTTAGAGGCGATTAGACAGGATCTTGGCAAACAATTTTAAATCTATATTCAAGAGGGATATCGGTCTATAATTGGAGCATAAAGAGGGGTCCTTGCCTGGTTTCGGAATAACCACTATTTGGGCTTGGAGTAAAAACCAAGTCTAATTTAAACAAGATATACAAAATCATTTGCTCTCAGGACTAAGCCTCCATCAGAAAGGCTAGGAAGGTCCCATCTTCCCCTGGCTGTACACAAGCTAGCTCAATTAGGAGCTGAAGCGTTCATATCCACCCATTCATGCTAAGCCCCCTTCACAGGAAGTATATCTTCTAGGTATGTACCCCAGCTTGATTGTTTTGCTGAACACATTGAAAAATATCGAAATAACATCCAAATAGTTTGCATTAGATGATATGGGTAAAGAATAGATGAGGCTTAATGATAATTTATAACTTAACATTCCCCAAATCCACCAAACCTTACATAAAGAGTATCTCTAGCCAAAACTTTTTAAAATACAGGAGGTAATAAAAAAAGTACAAAATTTCACAGTTCTTGCCAGAACAGGTACCAGGAATAAATCTTCCATAGGAGACTTCTATCTAAGAGGGGTTTCCCCTTTTATTAGTAAGATGTTCTATCAACTCCTGTGTCTTTGGAACAGGAAGTGAAGGGAAATCCTTGGAATGGAGCATCGACAGTAGAAAAAAATTATGAAAGGGGTGTTTAACCATTCTAATAAAAACTAGAAAAATGCTGACTATAAATACACTTTAACTGAACAAAACAAGGAAAGTGTCTACCATCCAAATAATAGGCAGCACACCAAACACTTTCAACTCCAGCCAAGGTTTATTGCAATGACAGCACACCAATCACTTCCATCCAAAACCTTGCCCCCAACATATTTCACCCACAGCAGGGCTCAGTTTTTATCCCCATAATGAAGCCCTGCCTTGGGTGAAACATGTTGGGGACATGGCTTTGGGTGGGAGTAAATGGTATGTTGCCACTTCAATAAACCTTGACTGGAGCTGAAAGTCTTCAATGTGCGGCTCATTATTTGGATGGTAAACTATAGTGGAGCAAAAGCAGACTCCAGGGCCTTGGTACCTACTTGTTTGCAGGGAATTCTCATCTCTTCAGGGAGCCTATCCTGCCTTCAGCTAACAACCAAATCTTCTATTTCCCTCATCAGTTCATCCCTCACAGCTACTACCTTTTGTTTCACCAGCCCCTTTCTATTAGATTGTAAGTTCTCAGGAGCAGGGCCCACCTAACCCTCTTGTATTGAATTGTACTGTTGCTGTATTGTCTCTCTTTATATTGTAAAATGCTGTGCAAACTGTTGTTTTTCTTTATAAATCCTGTATAATAATAATAATACTAATTGAGGAGGATACATGCTGGTCTGGGATTGGTGAAAACGATTAGGTTTGCCTAAAATGAAATTGGCTACCTTCCCTATCTGGCTCCTTTGCAGAATGTAATCTTTGCTACCACTGCATATGTTTTCCAACATTAAACACAGAGTGAGCTCTACTTAACCTTTTCCAACTTAATTAGTGGTAGAACTCCTTCTATGAGTTGACTATTTGTCCTGATGATGAAAAAAATATGTGGACAATAAATGTATTTGGACAGCCATTTCTTTATCTCTGCTACTTTTTGGCACATGTCTATTATATAACATCTGCTCTGGGTCAGCCTCTATATACAGTATTCAGCCCGTTGATCAGGTGTATTTCTGAGTTTGTTTCTAGAATCAACAACAAGGGAAGATCACACATTGTGTCTGCTAAAAATGTTTTTCTGTATTCCAAAATAGCACAGGATACAAGATAAACCCTGATGTGTTTCTCAAGGATTACAGTGGAAAATGTGCCAGCTCTACTGGATTCTTCTGTGTGGACAAATACAGGCGCATGTGGTGCACTATTGTGCTTGGCGCTTTCTCGGCTACCTGGCCCGAATATTAACAAGTGTGGCTTGGTGTCTACAACACATAAGTCTGGTGGCAGGAAATTACTGTAAAGTCCATTCCCTACAGTCCCCAGTCACTGCATAATAAACGGAACATTCATCTCACCCCCAATACTCAACTGCTTCACCAACTCAAAAGCAACATCCATTTCCATTTCCATTGTACTTCAAATGCCTTTTTTAATTATTTTTGTATATCTGGAGCGTATTTACCATTTTTCTTTAAAGCGATTGTATACCCTATTTTTGAACTTTTACCTACAGGTAAGCCTATAATAAGGCTTACCTGTAGGTAAAAAGAATATCTCCTAAACCTGTACGGTTTAGGAGATATTCCCCTAGCAATGTGCTGCTGACTGCAGCGGCGCATGCGCAGTGGGGATTCTCGGATAAAGCCCGGCATCCGCCGGAACCTTGCCGACGTGCGGGAGTGACGACATCACCGCTCCAGCCACTCACAGCGCTGGAGCGGCGATACCCGGAAGACACGTTGAGGCAAGATGACATCTCCCTCGGTGTGGACCAGGTAAGCTCCCGACGCCTCATTCTAAGGTAAGTATTTCATAATGAGCTAGTATGCAGTGCATACTAGCTCATTATGCCTTTTGCCTTTCAGGTATGAAGAAAAAAAAAAAAGCAGCAGTGGGTATACAACCGCTTTAAGCAGATTAGCAGAAAAAAAAAACCTTGGATATTAAAATAAATTAAAACATATCTAAACTCAAGATCAAAAATTAAAGCCAGACGTTTTTGTGTTTATTAGAAGTCAGCAGCTACAAAAAGTGTAGCTGCTGACTTTTAATAAACACACACTCACCTGTCTCAGGATCCAGTGATATGGGCAAATGAACCCTTGGTTCTGTCCCTCTCCTATCCCCGGCATTACAAGTGTGGGCACCAGGCTGTGACAGTCGCGTTGCGCTACCTCAATGGTCGGGCAATCTTCTGGAACTTGTGACGTGTCCCAGAAGATTGCAGGGAGGGAGAGGGAGATGCGAACTTCTGCTTGGATTGCCTAGATGACCCGAGTGGAAGTGGGAGAAGGTACCTGTCAAAACTAGGTACCCGCTCCCCCCCAAAAAAAATTACATGGAGATGTGGCATAGAAGTGATGTGCTTAGAGCAGAACTTCCCCTTTTGGGTGGAGCTTCACTTTAAATATATTGCAGCTCACCATTCCTTAGATGTGTTGGCTGCATTACTTTTCTTTTTTCAAGCTAAGAACATTTTCTTCAACTACCGAAACATACCTGTTTATTGTTTCAAAATTTCAGTGTCCTTGTGACTTTCAGTGAACCCAACTGTTTTATCGAACAATGTTGTCAGTTTTCCCATTTGTAATTCAATTCAGGAGAGCAGCATATATATTGACAAGGCTTCTCCTCCATAAATACAGTAGAATGAACGAAATGGAAAAATACATTTAATGCAGCCACCTAGGAACTGATAAGTTGGCTTTTTTAATCAAACATGCTATAATAATGTTCTATGGTGCTTTCTATCACAAGACAGGACACTATATCATATAGCATATCAATTTTTAAAATGTTTTCAAAAAATACCTTTCACTCCTATCAGAGATTAAGTGAGCTTATAACTTCTTGTGCTCTCTTCCTGTGCACTGGAATCCCAAATAATGTGGTTAGCCCTGCCTAGTTCATATCTGTGAACTACAGAAAACCACCCATGTTATGGAGATAGGGAAAGAAGGAGGTGTTTTTAGTCCTGACACACTTATTGTCATAGGGTGACAACACCCTCTCTCTGGTTTTTAAAGGATTAGTGTTGTCACGCTAGGACAAGAAGTGTGTTACTGGCAGGTGTACCAGGTGACGATGAAGGAAAATGAATGCAGCCACCACATCTCAGGACAGAAAAGCTGCAATATATAAAAAGTTTATGTTTTTGTTCTTGGGTTTAGAACAGAACATTGCTCCAGCCCCACCTAACCAATAACTACAAACATTAAGATTGTACTCTCCCTACAATAATGCTACCTGGTGTTTACCACAATATGCTGATCCGGGGAATATCTGATTGCCTCTTGGGGGATCAGGAAGATTTTTTTCCCCCTGCTGGAGCAAATTGGATCATGCTTTGCTGGGGGTTTTTGTCTTCCTCTGAATCAACTATGGATATAGGATTGTGTATTTTTTTCCCTTTTATTGGTTGAGCTAGATGGACTTGTGTGTTTTTTTCAGCCAGACTAACTACGTAACTATGTTGCATGCTTAAGCATTTTTTTTTTTGGTTTAAAGTTTTCCTAGAATAGTGTTTTTACCTAGTCCATTTCCCTACCTATCTAACCTAGACTGCTTCATTCACCCAAAGTACATTTACCAAATTGATAATATTGGGTCCCTCAGCTCTACTAAGCCGCCAATTGGTATCAATTCCTGCACATGTGTGCCACAGTGCACCAGAGTACAGCACCAGGACCAAAGTAAGAGGGTGGCCAGAACTGCCAATGGGTAAGTGTAATGGGGTTTAGTTTAAGCAGTATTACATCCAAAAGCATAAATTTATTATATTGCAACTTACTGATTCTAATGCCACGTACATACGGTCGGAATTTCCAACAGAATAAGTCTGATGGGAGCTTTTCGTCTGATATTCCGACCGTGTGTATGCCCCATCAGACTTTTTCTGTCGGAATTTCCGATGGACTTAGATAGAGAGCAGGTTCTCAATTTTTCCGATGAAACAAATTCCTATAGGAAAATCCGTTCGTCTGTATGCAATTCCGACGGGAAAAAAAACATGCATGCTCGGAAACAATTTGACGCATGCTCGAAAGAATTTAACTTCTTTTTCTCGCCTCGTCGTAGTGTTGTACGTCACCGCGTTCTTAACGCTCGAAAGTTCAGAGAACTTTGTGTGACTGTGTGTATGCAAGCCAAGCTTGAGCCGAATTCCGTTGGAAAAACCATCCAACTTTTTTCTGGCGGAAATTCCGCTTGTGTGTACAGGGCATTAGATATGGTGACTGCAATTTTCTATTCTAGGCTTTCTATCTTCTGTTTTCATCTGGTAAACCAGCCAGCAAGACAGTTGTTTTTCAAAAGCTTAAGCTCTCCAGTTAAATGTATCTGTTTACATGGATGAGATAAAACCATTCAACACTGAAAGGGGTGGTTTAAATTATCAATATTTATTTATTTATTTATGTTATCCCAAAAGGAAAAATAAATGTTTGCTATAAATAATTATAAAATGTGAGCTGGAGTTTGGTTTCAATTGGTAATGAATTTAAATCTGCTAAAACATTTAACACCTCTCTCCCCCCCAGACTGACAATTCTGCTGTCTGCTGTGCCTCCTGTGCTCATTCATCTAGAGTTGTGTCTCACTAATACCAGAGGTATGTTACTGGCCTAACCACCAGGTGAAACCAGAGTGAGAAAAAGCCAAAGAAATAAAAACTGATGCGGCCACCACATATAATGATTGGTAAGCTGCGGCATATTTCAAATTTTTGGTTTTAGGTTTAATACCACTTTAAATAGGAGATCAGCAAGGTCACAAAATGATATTGGGTACACTTTGAGGGAGATTTACTAGAACTGGTGCATACAGAATCTGGTGCAGCTGTGTATAGTAACCAATAAGCTTTTAGGTTTTATTGTTAAATCTTAATTGAACAAGCTGAAGTTAGAAGCTGATTGGTCACAATGCACAGCTTCACCAGAATCTGTGTGCACCAGCTTTAGTAAATCTCCCCCTTTAACTTTCTATAACATCAATATCCCATTGTATTAAATGGCTAAATGTGGTCCACAAAATATTTGAGGCTTAGGGGTTAATTTACTAAAACTGGACAGTGGAAAATATGGTGCAGCCAATCAGCTTCAAACTTCAGTTTGTTCAATTAAAGCAGAGCTCCACCCAAAAGAGGAAGCTCCGCTTGTTCACACCCTCCTCCCCCTTCCACTGCCAGATTTGGCACTTTTTTGGGGGCAGCGCGTACCTGGTTTTGACAGGCACCGGGTAAAATCGCAGTGGCGATCTACAAGAATTTCTGGTTCCTCCTTCTCTCCCCCACTACCTTCTGAGACACACACAGGTCCCAGAAAACGGCGGGACCATGCGCATGAGCAGTAGGAAACAACTGTGAAGCCTGAAGGCTTCACTGCTGGTTTCCCTTACTTACAAATCCGGCGCCTGCACCCAAAGCTGATTGACGAATCAGGATCCCCGGACAGGTAAGTGTCCTTATATTAACTCTCCTGGCGATATTCCCGAGTGTGGCTCGGGGTTAATTTTCATTACCATTAGCGGTAACCCCGAGCCAAACTCGGGATTGCATTGCAGAATCCTGGTACAGCGTACTTACCTTGTCACCAGGATCCTGCGATGCCCCCCCACTGTGTCCTCCACCAGATCATCTGCCCGATGCTCTGTGTGCCAGGCTCCGTTCCACGCATGGGGCGGAGCCCGGTGGCAAATTCATAAAGTACAAAAAACAACACATACAGTACACTGTAGTCTTACAGATTACATTACTGTTCAAATCATTTCACTTCCCTTTTGTCCCTTGTGGTCTGTCCAGTGTCCTGCATGCACTTTTATATTATAAAAACTGTTCTTTTTGCCTGGAAACTTGAGATTGTCCATAGCAACCAAAAAGTGTCCCTTTATGTCAAAAGTGGTTTTAGAACAGCTAGAAAACAGCGATAGTAAATTAGAACTAATGCAGAATTGAGCGATAGTGATTAGTGAGGAAATTAATTTTATTATTATATTATTATTTTTTATATTTATATATAGTTATTTATCATATTATAATTTATGATTTCGTGTTTCAAACTTTATCATACCCAGGATGTCTACTAGACTCTTGTTTGGACAGATTTAAGTGAGTTATTACTAAGAATTATAAGCCTACAATATAAAACGCCAAATTTCTTTGCAAAACATTGTACTGCTTTGAGATTCAAAAATCGAACAGCTATAGTATTTGTAGCTTCTGAATTTAATTTTTTTTTTTTCCAGACTGGAGCTCCTATCTAAGCTTTGAGAAAAAAAACTGGAAACAGATTGGTTTCTATGCAGAGCCGCACCAGATTTTGCACTCTTCAGTTTTAAAAAACCAACCCCTTAATACACAAACCATCAAGCAGGAATACGTATCTTTCTTTTAAACCATGCAACTGTAAATCTATCCAATTAATATCACTGAACTCACCCTAAAATAGCTCACTTTTTTAGAAAATTAATTAGCTTCGTGATTTGAGCCATTTGTCTATCACACGTTATTCAGTTGATATTTTGCAACGGTGATGTCTAGTGCATCTGCTTCTATACTTGTATCATTTTCCTCTACTAGCACAACAGGTATAAAATAAGCTAATTTACCAGCTATAAATTTAGAGACCCAAGGCTGATTAGTTTTACCACTTTGAACTTGCACTTTGTGGCCTTCTGCAACAATGGAGAGGCCTGAATTAATTACGCCCCAGAAACCGTATTAATCCAAGCAGTAAAAGCAATTCCTTCTCACACACTGTGATCCGCCCCTTTACTGTATCCATTGTGATTCTTGTCATTATAAAAACAAAGATAGGGGAATGTCAGATTGATTGCTGGCATATAACACATGACCTTTGTGCACAAATAATTATTTTCATTTGTGAACTAAAGGCAAATCAATTAGAGACTAGCGAGTGCATCTTTGTTCTTCCAATTACTGATGTTGCCGTTGATATCCCTCGAGTGCTATCGGTGATAAAGCAAAGGGGGACATGAATTCTAATAATGAATAATAATATTTACAGCTGAAAAGCCACAACTTCCTGAATATCAATAGATATCCTTTAAGTGTGAAGGAGGGATTATTATATCTGCAACTTACATACTGATGGCGCATGACCAGAACTCAATGTACCCTTCAGGAATCCATGAACGATTCACAATAGAAATGACTTAAAAGATCCAGCTTACTCGCTAAACAACACTAAGGAGTCGATCTATAAATGTTTTCAAACACAATCCATATACCGTACCTTTCCTCCAGGATTTACACATTTTCCCAACTGAATGTAATTAGAAAAAGTTGGGTGAAAATATTTATAAATAGACCCATTATTTTCACTTTAGCATACATATTCTGCACATGACTGTCATGTTAGGTAAATCGTAAAGCGGTAGTAAACCGCAAAAGAAAATAAATAAATCTTCTCCCTGCAAATTCATGTCATAATATGCTAGCATGCATCACATACTAGTACATTATGGAAGACTTACCTGAAAACGAAGCTCTCTGGCGGTGCGCTGGCATCTATGATTAATCTTCCATCTTCCTTACAGGGTTGCGAGCAGCCGCCGTTTGATTGGTCGAGCCACGATGATGTCACTCCAGCACATGTGCCCGAGTCAAAGCTGTGGCACGGCTCTCTCTGTGGACGACACTGGCGATGTCACTGGTGCTGCTAAAGTAAATATCTCCTAAACGGGGCACGTTTAGGAGATATGTATCTACAGGTAAGCCTTATTATAGTCTTGTAGAAAAAAATTATGTGCTAAACAGAAATCTCATATTGGGTTATTAAATCCAACTGTAGAAAACACAAATCCATGATAAGTAATTGAATAAAAAAAAAAAAAAAAAACAACGCAGGCAATATAGACTCTTACCAAAGAGCCTGGATCCTTTATTATGAAGGGTCAAACAGGCTTGATGTAACAATCTTTGCAGGGGTCACCAGCTGGAGATGTGTCTTCAGATTAAACAGGGTAGAAGCAGGATATTTAAACCAAACTCCATCCACCCCACGAACAAATTGATCATTAAGTGAAAGAGACGCCAGATAGTGTAAAATCCCAAAAGGTTTGTTTAATATAAAGTATTGCACTTACATTAGTACAGGTAAATACAGTGTTGTGTACAATATAGGTGGCCGCCTTAAGATATCCAGGCACTGTGCAAACAAATGCGATAGCAGGAAACAGCTCCTAACCCGACTGGTTTCATCACAAAATTACTTCTTCATGACTACCACTTTAAGGCCACACCTAAATATTATTAAAATAGCCTGATAAATGATAAAAAGAACAGCCTCTTGTACAATGCACACCTTCAATCCAGAGCTGCACCGGCAGTGTTTCTTTTATGCCATGAGATGCCCTAAACCTTCTGGTGTAAATGATGGCCAGTATCATTCAGCCCAATTTCTCTGAGCCCAGGGCCATCATGGACATCCAATGAATCGATGTCCTGAATATGATCCAGGTGTATAATATCCAATTGTCAGCGAACAGCTCATTACTTCTCGCCTGACTATCACTGAGACATGCAGAATGGTCCCCCCATTTCTGCTTCCATCACCTGGGAAATAAGTGAATGGGGGTTGTATTCTAACCAACTGTATATTTTGAACCACGAGAGAATTAGATACTGTAGATAGATAGATAGATAGATAGAGAGATAGATAGAAAACAACGCTATCATATCTATCAATCTATCTAATTTTCAAAATAAATACATGTGTTTGTACATTGGCAGTAGTAGAAAGGGACTCTTTGGCAACTATTGCAACCACTGTGTGTATGAAGCTGACTTAAAGTGGCTGTGATGAGGTTGGCTTAAAGTGGTTGTGATGAAGTTGGCTTAAAGCGGTTGTGAACCCTTTCATATACCCGCTGATAGTTACAGAGTTACATAGTTACATAGTTAGTCAGGTTGAAAAAAGACACAAGTCCATCCAGTTCAACCATAAAAAAATAAAATAATAATATCATACAATCCCATATACCTAATTCTATACCCACAGTTGATCCAGAGGAAGGTGAAAACTCCCAGCAGAGCACGATCCAATTTGCTACAGCAGGGGAAAAAAATTCCTTCCTGATCCCCCGAGAGGCAATCGGATATTCCCCGGATCAACTTTACCTATAAATGTTAGTACCCAGTTATATTATTTACATTTAAGAAAAAATCCAGGCCTTTCCTTAAGCAATCTACTGAGCTGGCCAGAACCACCTCTGCAGGGAGTAGACCTGTGCACAACGGAAAAATTTGTTTAGTTTCGGTTCGTTTCTTGTGCACAACGGAAAAATTTGTTTAGTCTTGGTTCGTTTCTTTTCGGTCCTGTTGATTCGTAATCATTCTTAATTTTGCTAGACGGGATTTTTCGTGTTCGGACTAATTCGTATTTTCGCAAGCGACATTTTTCGTTGAATTTTTAGTTGATTTATAATTCGTACTTTCGGTAGGGTACATTGTTTTTTGTTGATTCTGGACACAACTCCTACTTTCGTACCTTTTTTTGGGTTCGTTGATTCGTAATTTTCCGTGTCTCTCTCACAACGACACTGCCTATTATGCCTAATGTGCTTCGAATGGATTTGTACTTTTCTAAATACATAGCGGTTATTTGTAACAATTCGAAATCTCGTATTTTACTTTCGTTTTTTACATATGGCTATAGCCTCCGCCCCTGTACACCATTTTGAGAGGGTTCAGCACGGTGAGGGAGAAGCAGAGAGCAGAGCAGAGTGTTATTGTGCTTCGAATGGATTAGAAATCTCGTATTTTACTTTCGTTTTTTACATGCGGCTATAGCCTCCGCCCCCTGTACACCATTTTGAGAGGGAGTTCAGCACGGTGAGGGAGAAGCAGAGAGCAGAGCAGAGTGAGTGTTATTGTGCTTCGTATGGATTCGTACATTCGTAACTTTTTTCATAACAAATTATGCCGAAGACATTCGGGCATTCGCTATCTGCGGTATAATTTATTTCGGATTCGGTTTTATTCGTAATTGCTTTGTTCAGAAATTCGGATGCTTCCGAATTTCGATTTGTTACGAAACGAATTGTACAAGCCTAGCAGGGAGTCTATTCCTTTGTCCTTTGTGTTGACCGTAAAGTGAATAACTCAAAACCAAGTTCACTATATGGACCCCTTATATATTTGTACACGTTGATCATATCCCCCCTTAATCTCCTCTTCTCAAGAGTGAATAAATTCAGTTCCTCTAATCTTTCCTCATAGCTGAGCTCCTCCATGCCTCTTATCAGTTTGGTTGCACTTTCTCCAGTTCCCCAATATCCTTTTTGAGAACTGGGGCCCAAAACTGAACTGCATATTCCAGATGAGGTCTTACTAATGATTTGTACAGGGGCAAAATGATATCTCTCTCTCTGGAGTCCATACCTCTCTTAATACAAGAAAGGACTTTGCTCGCTTTGGAAACTGCAGCTTGGCATTGCATGCCATTATTGAGCTTATGATCTACCAAAACCCCCAGATCCTTCTCCACTACGGATCCCCCCAGTTGTACTCCCCCTAGTATATATGATGCATTTATATTCTTAGCCCCCAAGTGCATAACTTTACATTTATCAACATTAAACCTCATCTGCCACATAGTCGCCCAATTAGACAGTGCATTGAGGTCGGCTTGTAAATTGGTGACATCCTGTAACAGAAATGTTACTTTTGATCTCAGACCCAATATCATTTATAAAGATATTAAAAAGTAAGGGTCCCAACACTGAACCTTAGGGTACACCACTGATAACCTTAGACCATTCAGAGTAAGAATCATTAAATACGACTCTCTGAATTCTGTCTTTTAGACAGTTTTCTATCCATTTACAAACTGATATTTCCAAGCCTGTAGACTTTACCTTGCACATGAGCAAGAACTCATCTATGTGGTATTTTATTAATCTCTCCAGTATCTTCCCAACTATAGAAGTTAAACTAACAGGTCTAGAGTTACTTGGTAAAGACTTTGTTCCCTTTTTAAATATAGGCACCACATTGGCCCTGCGCCAATCCAGTGGTACTATTCCTGTCATTAATGAGTCCCTAAAAATTAGATACAATGGCTTTGAAATTACAGAGCTCAATTCTTTTAGGATCCGTGGGTGTATGTCATCTGGTCCAGGTGCTTTATCCACCTTTATTCTGTCTAAATATTTCTGGACCATATCACTTTTGAGCCATTGTGGATTTGGAGCTGTGTCACTACTACCCCCATTTTGGACATGAGCTCCCCCATGCTCCTTTGTATACACAGAGCTGAAGAAACAATTTAATAAATTAGTGAAAGATGAGGGGTACTAATGCGCAAACCAAAATAATTAAATACCTAACTACAATATTCCAAGAAGCAGCTGCCACAACTAAAAAGTGTTCACACACTAAAACAGATGTTTTAAATGGTGGGTGTAATGGCGTTCACTCAATTAATAAATCAATAATAAATAATTAAACCACAAGTGGACAAGACAAAATTAAATTTGCATCAATAAACTAATATATGAATAAAAAATGAATCCAAAAGTGCAATAACAGCAATTGTGCAAAATATAGCAAATGTGCAAGCAATGTGACTATCCCACTAGCAGAAAGCCAAAAAATATAAAACATTTCCAGCAATGTCAGTCTCCAGATAATTATAAAAAAACCTTCATGGAAAAAATTCCATAAAAAATTCTTAGTGCAAAAAGAACAATTCTCATGCAATGATGCAAAAGTGCAACAGTGAGTCTCTGTGTATAAATAAATATCCAGTATCCAATAAAGTGCAAAGTGATCCAGCATACACAAATAATCTTTAAATGTGCAGGTGCTCAAATCCAGGTGCCCATGTTTCCCCCAGCCTCTCACCTTGGCTGGTTTGCAATCAAGCCTCCTTTATCCCACACTGGCAAAGACAGCTCATTGGCAGAAATAAACACCTCAAGTCAGGATAAATGGCTCTCAACGGCAAGATAAAAAAGAGAAGGCCTCCATAGTGTAATATGTTTCAATATATTTAATCAAATACACTTACATCAGGATTGTTCATCAAAATGCATGTAAACATTCCAAACAAATCACGGCACTTCTGCTTTCGGCCGCGTGCGGAAATTATGTCACCACTGGCTCTCTTCCCTGACCTCCCTTACGCGTTACGTGGCTGTTCATGCCTCTTAATCATAGGGTAACCTATATGTAACCTGATGTAAGGGTATTGATGATTTTTTATTATTGAAACGTTTTACACTATGGAGCCATAACGGCATATGTTATGTGACATAACAAGTAGGGGAGGTGCATGTACAATGATCCATTCAAAAAGCCAAAAACAAAGGCAAAAGTAGATGGTACCCGAGCCTCGATACCGAAGAACAAGGTTTTGCCTGTAACGCCTGTAACGCTTCTCTTTGGAGATCTGGGCCCTGCTATACCACAGGTTGCTCTGGCAGGGCACTGTACAGGTCCAAGGCAGTGGACCCTACGTACAGAGGGGGCCCCATCCTTGAAGGTCTGGCATGACTCCAAGCCCACCGTGATAGGTGAAGACTGGGTCACTGTGCTAATCCCAGTAGTACCCCACGGTGGGAATGGTGAGTGAAGAAGATCCCTTGTGGACTTCTTTTTATGAATAGTTGATGTCTTGCCTGTGTTTTTTCTCCTACCACTAGAGAGTGTGCAGCAGCATACCTGGTGTCAGCATCCCATGCCTGCCTTAAAGGTCTGTCAGCAGCGCTTGTGGAGGAGTTCTGCCTTTACTCTCAGTCAGTCAGCCACCTAAAGAGGTGCGCGCGCAAAGAACCCTTTTTTATGAGGAAAGGTCGCCACAGTGGCACCGCAGGTGTGCACGTGGATCGGCGTGCGTGTTTCCCTACGGCAAATGTTTTAAATACAAGCCATGCGCATACAGGTGCGCGACGGAGGGATGCAACATGTGCATATGGAGAGACACAGACACTTTTTCACAGGGCATGTAAGTGCTGGGGTGCTGGGGACAGGCATTGTTTAAGGCTCACCTGTTCAGCATCTGAGCTGTGGCATTTGATAGCGGCATGTTAAGATTGCTAAGACTAAGCTCAACAATAGATGCAATAGATGCATAATAATAAGTACCTCTGCTTTTTGCCTAGGACTATGTGTGCCTGAAGGAGACGGGCAAAAACAGGGAAAAGCGGTGCAAAGTACAGCGGTCAGGTCCCGGGAAACCCTAGTCGCGCCTCCACTGCACCTGCTTTCCCTGTAAGACCTGGAATGGTTAACCAAGTGGAACCTTTCTCAGGCATTGCAGCTACCTCCAACTCTCCAGTCTCCGCATTTGTCACTAAAGATGACTTGGCTATGGCACTGGCTGGTTTGAAGGATAAATTGGCTAGCTTGTCGCGTTCACCCCCCAGTCTGGGGAAAAAATGCGACAGGCCCCTTCCCCTGATCCTGGGCCGTTGGCTGCAGATCAGGAGGGGGTAGAGGATTCGGATGTACCTTAGAGCAGTGTTTCTCAACTCCAGTCCTCAAGGCGCACCAACAGGTCATGTTTTCAGGATTTCCATTATTTTGCACAGGTGATTTAATCAGTTTCACTGCCTTAGTAATTACCACAGCTGTTTTATCTGAGGGAAATCCTGAAAACATGACCTGTTGGTGCGACTTGAGGACTGGAGTTGAGAAACACTGCCTTAGAGGACCCAGTGGAAGGGCATGAGGATGATTCCTCATTAGAGGGCTCAGGCCCAGGGGAGCCCTCGCAACCTCACAGCCTCAAAGGTTGTTAATTTAATCGCACTGGGACAGTGCGTATTGGTTACAAGTTGCCCCTTACAGAGTCGGCTGAAGCCTCCCTTTTTTTCTCTCTGGGTTCTCTGAGGCCTCCTCAAGGGGCTCATGCTTTTCCTATGCACCTGTTGCTGGAACAGCTTATTTATGCTGACTGGGAATACCCAGACAGGCATTTTTAATCCTCCTAAGAGATTCCCTCAAGTTTATCCTATGGAGGAGACATTCACTAAAGAAATGCAGTAGTCCAGTAGGCAGACGCTGCTGTTTCTTCCCTGAAGAAAGTCTTACTTACCCAGTTGACAATGTTCAGGTGTTTAGGATCCAGCGGTAAAAGGACTGGAGTCTTTGCTTATAGACTTATTCGCTATCGCCGGTGCGGTTGCACAGCCTATGATAGCAGCTGTTGGTCTCTGTCAATTCCTTAAGAATAAGGTGAAACAGACCGTCAGAAGGGAAGAAGTCCCGGTTCTTCCGGAACTTCTTAAAGCCCTTTGTGTTGCAGCTTGACGCCATTAAGGATTCCATCCATCAGACGTCACGTTGCGCTCTTCTGCTGGTACACATGCGAAGAGGGCTATGGCTTAAGCATTGGTCAGCAGAGTTGCCTTGTAAGAACTGTTGAGTGGAGTTCCTTTATGGAGAGCATTTGTTTAGGGATAATAAGTGCACCCAGAAGATCTCGGGTGGAAAGAGTACCCTTCTTCCTGTGAAGAGAAGAAGTAAGCATCCTTCATTTAAACGTTACCTCTCCGTCGCCTGGAGCATCAGCCTCCAGGCAGTCACGACGGCCTGTGCCGTCAGCCCGAGAGGAAGGCCCAAAGCCAGGCTCAGTACCAGAGAAAAGTCCTGGGAGAAAAGATCTGCTAAGCAGAGTCCAAGGCCTTCCTATGAAGGGGTGCCCCCGCTCGCACGGGAGGACGGCTCCTGCAGTTGCAGGAGCCTGGCAGGAGGAGATTCAGTAGAGATGGATCATCTTCATGGTTCTCTAAGCTACAGGCTAGAGTTTTGGGTTTCTTCCGCCTCGTTTTAAAATCAGGCATTTCCAAGGTCCCGGTAAAGAGAGCATTGTTTTCTTTCAGGCACTAGACCTGTTGCTGTCTCAAGGGGTGATCACTAGACATGTGCACCGTCAATAAATTTGTTCTGTTCCGTTTTGTATTGGCCGTTATTTCGTATTTCGTAATTAGTGTCCGAAATTCAATTTGGATTCGTACGAAATACGAATTTTCGTTAGGTTCGTTAACTTTTCGTAAAAATTACGAACGTTCGTTATGATGAATTTAAAAAGCAAAAAATACCTTTCTCAATATGGCAGTCAGCCCCTCATAATGAGCACAGCAGGGGTACAGCCCCAGGAGGAAGTCAGCACAGCACAGGGTTGGTGGGAGCCCCTCATAATGAGCACAGCAGGGGTACAGCCCCAGGAGGAACTTCCTCTTGGGGCTGTACCCCTGCTGTGCTCATTATGAGGGGCTCCCACCATCCCTGTGCTGACTTCCTCCTGGGGCTGTACCCCTGCTGTGCTCATTATGAGGGGCTCCCACCATCCCTGTGCTGTGCTCATTATGAGGGGCTCCCACCATCCCTGTGCTGTGCTGACTTCCTCCTGGGGCTGTACCCCTGCTGTGCTCATTATGAGGGGCTCCCACCATCCCTCTGCTGTGCTGACTTCCTGGGTTTTTAACTTCATCATAACGAATAATCCTAATTATTATGACAATAATAAAAACAATATTAACGAACATTCTTATTTTGTCCGATTCTGAATCTTTCATCGACTATCAGTAACAGTCTCCCACTCCCATATTAAAAAGGTTATTTTCCCAACCCTCACTCAGCAGCAGAAGAAAACCTCTGATTGGTCAACAAAACACCAGTCACGTTTCCATTGTAACGGAATTTGGATCCGAAATTTGTCAACGAAATTTGGTATTTCGTATACAATGCGGAAGCATAGAAATTCATATTTCGGATGCTTCTAAATGTACGAATTTTCGGAAATTCATACGAATTGAAACGAACCGCACATGTCTAGTGATCACAGAGACCCCCTTAGGGGAACCGGGAATGGATTTTTACTTAAACCCCTTTACAGTGCCCGAATCAAACAGAGTTGTCAGACCCATTTTTCAGATCTCAAGGGTCTGAACCAGTTTCTGGAGATTCCTAGTGTCAATAGACATCTAGAGCACATATCTTTATGTGCAAATTTCCCTGCTCATCTGAAATTCCTGCGATTTGCAGTAGAGCAGTGACACTTTCAGTTTTTGGCCTCACCCTTCGCGTTGGCCACCGCATCTTGAGTGTTTCCTAAAGGTCCTGGCTTTGCCTTGGCGAGACTAAGAGCCCAGGGTATAGCAGTAACGGCATACCTAGACGACCTATTACTGATCTATCAGTCCATAAAGGACTGGATCTGAGTGTATCCTGCACGATCAGGTATCTGAAGCCTTTGGGTTGGATTATCAACCTAGGAAAGTCATCCTTGCTGCGAGTAAGGCTAGACTACTTGGGTTTGGTAGTGGACACAGCCAACAAGAGTGTGTTTTTTACCCCAAAGGTCTGCACAATAAAAGATCAGGACAAGGGAAGAGTCTCCCGTCTTTCTCTGTATAAGATTGTTAGGGAAGATGGTAGCTTCATGCGAAGCGGTTCCCTATGCTCAGTTCTATTCAGATCTGTTGCAAAACACTATCCTGTCTGCCTGGAGTAGGAGAAGCCAGGATTTGGATTGTCCAATGCGTTTGACTCCAGGCATACGCCAAAGTCGCAATTGGTGGTCACTAACCAGAAGTGGGCAGAAGGGGAAAAACCTTCATACTGGTCACCTGGAAGATAGTGGAGACCGTAACCAGCCTCTTAGGCTAGGGAGCATTACTAGAAAAGAATGCTGTTCAGGGGGAATGGTCAGAGTCCGAGTAGACCTTGCCCATCAACATTTTAGAATTTCGGGCAGCACACCTGGCCCTTTGGTCTGGACAGGCAGACTGCGGGGATACCATGTCAGGATCTAGTCCAACAATGCCACGACGGTGGCCTATAACAGTCGCCAGGGCGGCATCAAGAGTCAGGCAGCCCAGAGAGAGGTAAAACCATATTCTGGTTTTGGCAGGAAAGCATTTTCCTTGCCTATCTGCAGTTTTCATCCCAGGGGTAAGAAATTGGCAGACAGACTTCTTAAGCCACCAGCCGTTGCTCCCAGAGGAGTGGTCCCTACATCCACATGGCTTCTGGCCATTTACCGGAGGTAAGGCACCCCGGACGTAGGTGTTTTGCGTCTAAGTTCAACACGAAAATAGACAAGTTTTATGTCCAGAACAAAGGGCCCGCTTGCTTTCGGGACAGTTACCTTGGTAGCTCCTTGTTATCAGTTTTTCTCATTTTTATTTTTCCTCCAGGTCAGTTGCTTCCGTGCCTGCTGTGCAGAATCAGAAGGAAGCAAAAACGGGTGATCCTGATTTTCCTGGCATGGTCCAGGAGGTCTTGGTATGCAGAAATAGTAAGATAGCAGTGACAGATCCTTGGTCTCTGTCATTATGCCAGGATCTGTTGTCACAAAGGCCAGGTATTCATCCTGCATTACAAACGCTGTAGTTGATGGTTTGGATGTTGAGGCCCTCGCTCCAAAGGATCGGGGACTTTCAGGCTCAATGGTAACCCCCCTGGTTAATGCAAGGAAGCCGGCCTCTAGGGTTTGAAAGGCCTATGTTTCCTGCTGTGAAAACAAAGGTTGGCATCCTCGCAAAAATAGCATAAGCAGGTGTTAGACCTCCTACAGTCGGGAGTAGAGATAAAGCTAGCCGTAAGTACTATTAAGGGTCAGGTCTCAGCTTGTCAGTTTTTTCCAAAACCTCATGCTTCTCACTCCCTAGTGCAGGCCTTTATATAAGGCGTAAGGTGCACAAGTCTACCAATTATGTCACCTTTGTGTCCATGCGGTCTGAATCTGCTTTGTCAATCCTTCAGGGGCATCCTTTGAAGCCAATGTGTGATGCCCCGTTGGCCATGGTCACAAGGAAACTAGTATTTTTGGTTGCGGTACTTCCGCAAAAAGACTTTCGGAGTTGGCAGTTTATCTGGTAAAGAACCATTTCTGGTGATTCTTAGGGACAAGTAGTGTTACACCCCCGGCCGTCCTTCGGCCTAGAGTAGTATCCAGTTCCCATTTGAACCAGGATATTTTGCTGCTTTCGTTTTTTCTAGAGCCAAATTTGGCAGTGGAAAAGTCATTACAGTTAGCTTCTGGAAGCAAGTGCTTGCTATGGGAAACTGACGCGTTGTTCGGGTTGCCAGGGTGCCCCAGAAGGCAGTATCCAAATCGCACATCTCTAGATGGGTTCATTAGAATCATTACTCAAGTGTATGATTCAAAAGGAAAGTCCACGCCTTTCTGTTCTAAGAGCACACTTCCCCAGGGCAGTTAGTGCTTTTTGGGCAGTGCGTCACTAAGCGTCCATAGCTCAGGTGTGCAAGGTCGCAACTTGGTCATCTATTCATACATTCACAAAATTTTACCAGGTGGATGTGGGTCAACAGGAGGATGCCGCCTTTGGGCACAGTGTTTGCAGGCGGCAGTGTAGGTCCTCAGGTCTGACGGAGGTCTGCTTTATATGTTGGTGTCTCCCTCCCCTCAGATGGCATTGCTTTGGGACATCCCATGTAGTATTTACTGGGTCTGTGTCCCGTGATACACTGAAAAGAAAATAGGATTTTTATAACAGCTTACCTGTAAAATCCTTTTCTTGAAGGTACATCACAGGACACAGAGGTCCCTCCCCTCTTTTAGGAATACTATATATTGCTGTGCTACAAAACTGAGGCACTCCCCATGTGGGAGGGGTTATATAGGAGAGGGGACTTACTGTCTTGATTATGCCAGTGTCCATCACCTAAAGGTGGCCTATAACCTATGTAGTAATTACTGGCTCTGTGTCCCATGATGTACCTTTAAGAAAAGGATTTTACAGGTAAGCTTTTGTAAAAATCCTATTTTTGCCTTTAGTTACACTTTAACCGCTTGCCGACCGCCCGCTGCAGTTTTATTGCGGCAGGTTGGCACGGCTGCGCAAAATCACGTAATATAACGTGATTCGCTCTGTGGCCACTAGGGGGCGCGAGCGCGCCCCCTCTGCTTGTCCCCGGTGCCAATGCGAGTGGGCACCCGCGATCGCTCGTGACAGAGCGAGAACACACAGCTCCCAGTTCTTTAAGTGGGAGAAATTACTGATTGTATGTTCATACAGTGTATGAACAGCGATCTGTCATTTCCCCTAGTAAGTCCCCTCCCCCCTTCAGTTAGAACACAGAGAGGGAACATAATTAACCCCTTGATCGCCCCCTAGTGTTATCCCCTTCCCTGCCAGTGACATTTTTACAGTAATCAATGCATTTTTATAGCACTGATCGCTGTAAAAATGCCAATGGTCCCAAAAATGTGTCAAAAGTGTCCGATATGTCTGCCATAATGTCGCAGTCACAATAAAAATCGCTGATCGCCACCATTACTAGTAAAAAAATATATATTAATAAAAATGCCATAAAACTATCCCCTATTTTGTAGACGTTATAACTTTTGCGCAAACAAATCAATATACGCTTGTTGCGAATTTTTTTACCAAAAATATGTAGAAGAATACATATCGGCTTAAACTGAGGGGGAAAAAAAAGTTTTTTTATATATTTTTTGGGGATATTTATTATAGCAAAAAGTAAAAAATATTGTATTTTTTTCAAACTTTTTGCTTTATTTTTGTTTATAGCGCAAAAAATAAAAAACGCAGAGGTGATCAAATACCACCAAAAGAAAGCTCTATTTGTGGGAAAAAAAGGACGTCAATTTTGTTTGGGAGCCACGTCGCACGACCGCGCAATTGTCAGGTAAAGCGACACAGTGCCGAATCGCAAAAAGTGGCCTGGTCTTTGGCTAGCCAAATGGTCCGGGGCAGAAGTGGTTAATTAACACATTGTGCAAAAACCTGTGGTTCAAAGAATATTACACTACACCTTAACCACTTCCCGACCGCCGCACGCTGATATACGTCGGCAGAATGGCACGAGCAGGCAAATGGGCGTACCTGTATGTTCCTTTAAACTTGATGCCCAGCAGGCGCGCGCATGCCCACTGCGTGCCTCAGGAGTGTAAAGGCGGGTCCCGGGAACTTGATGTTCGCCAGCGGCCCATGATTGCGGTCAGGAGAGGCAGAATGGGTAGATGGAAGGCATTTCCCTGTTCTGCCCAGTGACAGGACAGAGATCTACTTCTCCCTGTGATCGGGAGCAGTGATCTATGTCATGTCACTGGTAGCCCATCCCCCCCACAGTTAGAACACATCCCTAGGACACACCTAACCCCTTCTTCGCCCCCTAGTGTTTAACCCCTTCCCTGCCAGTGTCGTTTACACAGTAACCAGTGCATTTTTATAGCACTGATCGCTGTATAAATGACAATAGTCCCAAAAATGTGTCAAAAGTGTCTGATATGTCCGCCATAATGTCGCAGTCACAATAAAAATCGCAGATCGCCGTCAGTACTAGTAAAAGAAAATAATAATAATAAAAATGCCATAAAACTACCCCCTAATTTGTAGACGCTATAACTTTTGCGCAAACCAATCAATATACGCTTATTGCGATTTTTTTTACCAAAAATATGTAAAAGAATACATATCGGCCTAAAATGAGGAAATTATTATTTTTTTTTTTTTTTAAATGGGATATTTATTATAGCAAAAAGTAAAAGATATTGTGTTTTTTTTTTCAAAATGATCGCTCTTCTTTTGTTTATAACGATAAAAATAAAAACTGCAGAGGTGATCAAATACCACCAAAAGAAAGCTCTGTTTGTGGGTAAAAAATGGCGTCAATTTTGTTTGGGTACAAGGTTGTACGATCGCGCAATTGTCAGCTAAAGCGACGCAGTGCCAAATCGCAAAAAAATGGCCCGATCATTGGGCAGCCAATTTTACCGGGGCTGAAGTGGTTATGTCAGACCTTTCAGTAAAAAGGCAAGATCTGTTTAAAGAAGAACTATAGGTTTAGCAAAAAAAAAATTATATCTATATCTATACCTATTTACTTTTGTATTTATATTTCGTTTTTTTTTTTCCTCTGCAGTAGTGATGATGCGTTCATGTCCTTCCTGGATACCCCTATGACACAGTTTTCTCCCACCGAGCTATCTCAGGATACTACTACAGCTTAACGTGGTAATGTAATGCAAGAAAGGCAAAAAAATAAAAACATACATCAACCCTCATTTAGGCATGGGAGTTTGTGTATTTTTTTCCTTTCTTTCATGTTTTCCTGATGGGGATGGAGAGTTTTGTTTATTTATTTTTTTGATGGGGTTACATAGTTACATCCTATATATAAAATCCTATACCCACAATTGATCCAGAGGAAAGCAAAAAATCCCCAAAAAAGCTATTTGCTCCAGCAGGGGAAAAAATCCTTGCTGATTCCCCAAGAGGCAATTGGATATTACCCATATCAACTCTACCTATAAATATTAGTATCCAGTTATATTATGTGAATCTAGGAAAGAATTCAGGCCAATCTACTGAGCTGGCCAGAACCAGCTCTTGATGAAGTCTATTCCACATTTTCACAGCTTTTACTGTGAAGAAGCCTTTCTGTATTTGGAGATGAAATCTCTTTTTCTCCAGATTTAACCACTTCAATACCATGCACTTATACAGCTTCCTGCCCAAGCCAATTTTGAGCTTTCAGCGCTGTCGCAATTTGAATGACAATTGCGCGGTCATGCTACACTGTACCCAAACAAATTTTTTATCATTTTGTTCCCACAAATAGAGCTCTCTTTCGGTGGTATTTGATCGCCTCTGCGATTTTTATTTTTTGCGCAACAAATAAAAAAAGAGCGTACATTTGAAAAAAAACTATGTTTTTCTTTGTTTCTGTTAATTTTCTTTGTAAATAAGTACCTTTTCTACTTCAATGACGGGCACTGACAAGGCGGCACTGAAGGGCACTGACAAGGCGACACTGATGGGCACCAATGAGGTGGCACCAATGAGGTGGCACTGATGAGGTGGCACTGATGGGCACTGATGATGGGCACTGATAGGCGGCACTGATGGGCACTGATATGTGGCACTGGTATTCGGCACTGATGGGCACTCATAGGTGGCACTGATTGGCACTCATAGGTGGCACTGATTGGCACTCATAGGCGGCACTGATGGGCACTCATAGGCGGCACTAATGGGCACTTTTAGGCGGCACTGATGGGCACTTATGGGTGGCACTGATAGGTGGCACGGACGGGCACTGATAGGTGGGCACTTATGGGCACAGATGGGCACGAATGGGCACTGATAGGTGGCACTGATGGACACTAGTAGGTGGCACTGGTGACACTGCTGCCTAGCAATGCCAGCCACCACACATTATTTTCTTGGCATGATCGTGCCAGTCAGTGCCCATGTGTGGGCACTGATTGGCATATTTTTTTATGTTTTTTTTACATATATTTTTTTTTACTACATGTGGATGGCCATGGGGGCCATCCACATGCTTAGGGCTTCCCTGGTGGTCCTTGGGGGCTTCCCTGGTGGTCCAGTGTGGGTATCCGAGGGGGGGCTGCGCTGATAAACAATCAGCGTGAACCCCCCCTGTCAGGAGAGCCGCCGATCGGCTCTCCTCTACTCGCGTCTGTCAGACG
Organism: Rana muscosa; assembly: GCA_029206835.1. Lineage (NCBI taxonomy): Eukaryota > Metazoa > Chordata > Amphibia > Anura > Ranidae > Rana > Rana muscosa. Next base: position 1,158,290,064 of record CM055116.1, on the reverse strand, counting down.
CGAGTGAGGAAGAGCCGATCAACGGCTCTTCCTGTTTACTTCCTGATCAGCCGTGATTCGACACGGCTGATCACATGGTAAAAAGCCTCCGACGGAGGCTTTTTACCGAGATCAGTGTAGCGGTGGGTCAGACTGACCCACCGCTCCACCGATCGGCGCGATGCGCGCCCCCCGGGCGCGTGGCGGCTGTTATCCCGCAGGACGTCATATGACGTCCAGTGTGGATAACAGAACCACTTCCCGGACGTCAATTTGCTATTGACTGGGCGGGAAGTGGTTAAAGAGGGTCCGTGTCCGTGTCCTCTGTGATGACCTTAAAGTTAATAACTCAACACCAAGTTCACTATATTGACCACTTATGTATTAGACCTGTTGCTTATATCCCCCCTTAATCTCTTCTTTTTAAGAGAGAATAAATTCAGTTCAGTTAATCGTTGCTCATAGCTGAGCTCCTCCATGCCTCTTATCAGTTTGGTTGCCCTTCTCTGCACTTATTCCAGTTCCCCGATATCCTTTTTGAGAACTGGTGCCCAAAACTGGACTGCATATTCCAGGTGAGATATTACTAATGATTTGTACAGGGACAAAATTATATCCTTCTTTCTGAAGTCCATACCTCTCTTAACCACTTGAGACCCGCGCTATAGACAAAAGACGTCTGCAGCGCGGCTCTCAAGTGCCGGGTGGACGTCCCTGGATGTCCTGCTGTTTACATCCCGCCAGCGCGCCGCCGAGGGCGCGCGCCGGGGAACAGCTGTGCCCGCTGTGTCACGTGATGCCGATGCGCGTGCCTGGCAGCCGCGATTTCTGCCAGGTACACACGATCGGCTGTTACAGAGGCAGAACGTGGATCTCTGTGTGTAAACACAGAGATCCACATCCTGTCAGGGAGAGAGGAGACCGATGTTGTGTCCCTTGTACATAGGGACACAGATCGGTCACCTCCCCCAGTCACTCCCCTCCCCCACACAGTAAGAATCACTTCCAGGGAACATATTTAACCCCTTGATCGCCCCCTAGTGTTAACCCCTTCCCTGCCAGTCACATTTATACAGTAATCAGTGCATATTTATAGCACTGTTCGCTGTATAAATGTGAATGGTCCCAAAATAGTGTCAAAAGTGTTTGATATGTCCGCCGCAATATCGCAGGCCTGACAAAAATCACAGATACAGCCTGTAACCGCCATTACTAGTAAAAAAAAATATATATAATAAAAATGTCATAAATCTATCCCCTATTTTGTAGGCGCTATAACTTTTGCGCAAACCAATCACTATACGCTTATTGCTATTTTTTTTACCAAATATATATAGAAGAATACGTATCGGCCTAAACTGAGAAAAAAAAAAGTTATTTTTTTTTTAAATTTGATATTATTATAGCAAGAAGTTAAAAAATATTGTGTTTTTTTCAACATTTGTCTTTTTTTGTTTATAGCGCAAAAAATAAAAACCGCAGAGGTGATCAAATACCAAAAGAAAGCTCTATTTGTGGGAAAAAAATGATAAAAATATAATTTGGGTACAGTGTTGTATGTAGGGATGGGCCCGGTGCTCGATTCGAACCCATGTTCGAATCGAGCACCGGGCGTTCGCTCGCTCGTCGAGCCCAGAACTATTTGGGCCGTTCGCATCACATTCGTGTGATGCGAGCGGCCCCGCAATGCATTGCGGCCGGCGCGGCCGGCGCAGTGCATTGCTGGCTGATGATTGGCCAAGCATGCACTGTGACCCCGCATGCTTGGCCAATCACAGCGCCCGAAACTCGGAGAGCAATAATTGGCTACAGGCAGGACGCCTGTAGCCAATTACAGCTCAGGGGCTTTAGTACATGCCCCACCATTTAAAAGGCCGCCACGCCATCGGCCCCGGTCACATGAGTTCCGGCTTTAGGAGAGATCAGTGTGCTGATTCTGTCTTTGCTTGATACTGAAAGATTTGCTCTTCTTTGCTAAACCATTGGCTATTTCTTTGCTAAACCATTGCTACCTAAGTCATTGATCGTTCATTGCTGCTGATTGCACAGTTAGCGTGTTATTAGCTGCTGCTGGGGATTAGTCTGGTGCGTGCTTACTGTTAGTACAGTATTGCAGTAGTACCAACCGCAGTGCTGTTAGCACAGCATTGCACCCCAACAGCACCCATAGGACTTCTAGTGTGTTAGTGGCAGCAAACAGAGCTCCTATATTTTCTTCTCAGCAGCACCCATAGGACTTCTAGTGTGTTAGTGGCAGCAAACAGAGCTCCTATATTTTCTTCTCAGCAGCACCCATAGGACTTCTAGTGTGTTAGTGGCAGCAAACAGAGCTCCTATATTTTCTTCTCAGCAGCACCCATAGGACTTCTAGTGTGTTAGTGGCAGCAAACAGAGCTCCTATATTTTCTTCTCAGCAGCACCCATAGGACTTCTAATGTGTTAGTGACATCACACAGAGTTCCTATATTTTCATCTCAGAAGCACCCATAGGACTTCTAGTGTGTTAGTGGCATCACACAGAGCTCCTATATTTTCTTCTCAGCAGCACCCATAGGACTTCTAGTGTGTTAGTGGCAGCAAACAGAGCTCCTATATTTTCTTCTCAGCAGCACCCATAGGACTTCTAGTGTGTTAGTGGCATCACACAGAGCTCCTATATTTTCTTCTCAGCAGCACCCATAGGACTTCTAGTGTGTTAGTGGCAGCAAACAGAGCTCCTATATTTTCTTCTCAGCAGCACCCATAGGACTTCTAGTGTGTTAGTGGCAGCAAACAGAGCTCCTATATTTTCATCTCAGAAGCACCCATAGGACTTCTAGTGTGTTAGTGGCATCACACAGAGCTCCTATATTTTCTTCTCAGCAGCACCCATAGGACTTCTAGTGTGTTAGTGGCAGCAAACAGAGCTCCTATATTTTCTTCTCAGCAGCACCCATAGGACTTCTAGTGTGTTAGTGGCATCACACAGAGCTCCTATATTTTCTTCTCAGCAGCACCCATAGGACTTCTAGTGTGTTAGTGGCAGCAAACAGAGCTCCTATATTTTCTTCTCAGCAGCACCCATAGGACTTCTAATGTGTTAGTGGCATCACACAGAGTTCCTATATTTTCATCTCAGAAGCACCCATAGGACTTCTAGTGTGTTAGTGGCATCACACAGAGCTCCTATATTTTCTTCTCAGAAGCACCCATAGGACTTCTAGTGTGTTAGTGGCAGCAAACAGAGCTCCTATATTTTCTTCTTAGCAGCACCCATAGGACTTCTAATGTGTTAGTGGCATCACACAGAGTTCCTATATTTTCATCTCAGAAGCACCCATAGGACTTCTAGTGTGTTAGTGGCATCACACAGAGCTCCTATATTTTCTTCTCAGAAGCACCCATAGGACTTCTAGTGTGTTAGTGGCAGCAAACAGAGCTCCTATATTTTCTTCTCAGCAGCACCCATAGGACTTCTAGTGTGTTAGTGGCATCACACAGAGTTCCTATATTTTCATCTCAGAAGCACCCATAGGACTTCTAGTGTGTTAGTGGCATCACACAGAGCTCCTATATTTTCTTCTCAGCAGCACCCATAGGACTTCTAGTGTGTTAGTGGCAGCAAACAGAGCTCCTATATTTTCTTCTCAGCAGCACCCATAGGACTTCTAGTGTGTTAGTGGCATCACACAGAGCTCCTATATTTTCATCTCAGAAGCACCCATAGGACTTCTAGTGTGTTAGTGGCATCACACAGAGCTCCTATATTTTCTTCTCAGCAGCACCCATAGGACTTCTAGTGTGTTAGTGGCAGCAAACAGAGCTCCTATATTTTCATCTCAGAAGCACCCATAGGACTTCTAGTGTGTTAGTGGCATCACACAGAGCTCCTATATTTTCATCTCAGAAGCACCCATAGGACTTCTAGTGTGTTAGTGGCATCACACAGAGCTCCTATATTTTCTTCTCAGCAGCACCCATAGGACTTCTAGTGTGTTAGTGGCAGCAAACAGAGCTCCTATATTTTCTTCTCAGCAGCACCCATAGGACTTCTAGTGTGTTAGTGGCAGCAAACAGAGCTCCTATATTTTCTTCTCAGCAGCACCCATAGGACTTCTAGTGTGTTAGTGGCATCACACAGAGCTCCTATATTTTCTTCTCAGCAGCACCCATAGGACTTCTAGTGTGTTAGTGGCAGCAAACAGAGCTCCTATATTTTCTTCTCAGCAGCACCCATAGGACTTCTAATGTGTTAGTGGCATCACACAGAGTTCCTATATTTTCATCTCAGAAGCACCCATAGGACTTCTAGTGTGTTAGTGGCATCACACAGAGCTCCTATATTTTCTTCTCAGAAGCACCCATAGGACTTCTAGTGTGTTAGTGGCAGCAAACAGAGCTCCTATATTTTCTTCTCAGCAGCACCCATAGGACTTCTAGTGTGTTAGTGGCATCACACAGAGCTCCTATATTTTCATCTCAGAAGCACCCATAGGACTTCTAGTGTGTTAGTGGCATCACACAGAGCTCCTATATTTTCTTCTCAGCAGCACCCATAGGACTTCTAGTGTGTTAGTGGCAGCAAACAGAGCTCCTATATTTTCATCTCAGAAGCACCCATAGGACTTCTAGTGTGTTAGTGGCATCACACAGAGCTCCTATATTTTCATCTCAGAAGCACCCATAGGACTTCTAGTGTGTTAGTGGCATCACACAGAGCTCCTATATTTTCTTCTCAGCAGCACCCATAGGACTTCTAGTGTGTTAGTGGCAGCAAACAGAGCTCCTATATTTTCTTCTCAGCAGCACCCATAGGACTTCTAGTGTGTTAGTGGCATCACACAGAGCTCCTATATTTTCTTCTCAGCAGCACCCATAGGACTTCTAGTGTGTTAGTGGCATCACACAGAGCTCCTATATTTTCTTCTCAGCAGCACCCATAGGACTTCTAGTGTGTTAGTGGCAGCAAACAGAGCTCCTATATTTTCTTCTCAGCAGCACCCATAGGACTTCTAATGTGTTAGTGGCATCACACAGAGTTCCTATATTTTCATCTCAGAAGCACCCATAGGACTTCTAGTGTGTTAGTGGCATCACACAGAGCTCCTATATTTTCTTCTCAGAAGCACCCATAGGACTTCTAGTGTGTTAGTGGCATCACACAGAGCTCCTATATTTTCATCTCAGAAGCACCCATAGGACTTCTAGTGTGTTAGTGGCATCACACAGAGCTCCTATATTTTCTTCTCAGCAGCACCCATAGGACTTCTAGTGTGTTAGTGGCAGCAAACAGAGCTCCTATATTTTCTTCTCAGCAGCACCCATAGGACTTCTAATGTGTTAGTGGCATCACACAGAGTTCCTATATTTTCATCTCAGAAGCACCCATAGGACTTCTAGTGTGTTAGTGGCATCACACAGAGCTCCTATATTTTCTTCTCAGCAGCACCCATAGGACTTCTAGTGTGTTAGTGGCATCACACAGAGCTCCTATATTTTCTTCTCAGCAGCACCCATAGGACTTCTAGTGTGTTAGTGGCAGCAAACAGAGCTCCTATATTTTCTTCTCAGAAGCACCCATAGGACTTCTAGTGTGTTAGTGGTATCACACAGAGTTCCTATATTTTCATCTCAGAAGCACCCATAGGACTTCTAGTGTGTTAGTGGCATCACACAGAGCTCCTATATTTTCTTCTCAGCAGCACCCATAGGACTTCTAGTGTGTTAGTGGCATCACACAGAGCTCCTATATTTTCATCTCAGAAGCACCAATAGGACTTCTAGTGTGTTAGTGGCAGCAAACAGAGCTCCTATATTTTCTTGTCAGCAGCACACATAGTACCTATAGTGTGTTAGTGTCAGCACCCATAGGACCTACAGTGTGTTGTGAGCACACATAGGAGTTCTATTTTTTATACTATATACACTACCGACTACAATGGCTGGAAGACCGCCAAGGAGAGGCAGAGCGTGCCGAGGCAAGAACACAGGGCAGGCAGGCTCTGTTTCTAGAGACAACAGTGCTGGCCGTGGACGTGGTCGTGCATCGTCATCAGCACGTGGCCATGGGACACGCTTGTCTTTGTTTTCGGCAGCTGGACATGTGGAGCCGCATCATGCCGAAGGCTTGGTAGAATGGATGACCAAGCCCTCCTCATCCTCCTCATCCTCTCTCACCCAGGCTCAGGGTACTGGCAGAGCAGCTGCCAACGCGTACTCAATGGCATCATCAGCCACCCCTTCCCTAGACCCACCATGTCCTCCTGAGGAGTCCCCCGAACTGTTTGAGCACAGTGTTGGGTACATGCTCCAGGAGGATGCCCAACGATTCGAAGGCTCGGATGATGATACCCAGCTTGAGGAAGTCAGTAGTGTGCGCGCAGAGAGAGGGGATGCTGAAGGACAGCAATCTGGCAGTAGTGTTCCACCAGCTGCAGCTTACTGCCAGGTTTGCTCTAGTGGTGAAGAGGGAGGGGATGATGAGGTCACTGACTCCACGTGGGTGCCTGAAGGGAGAGAGGAGGAGGAGGAGGAGGATGCAGCGTCACATGTCCAACGAGGCAGGATGCCCCCTGGAGGCCAGCTAGAGGCCAGCACAGCAACTGTACCACACCGCAGAGCTCCGCCTGTGCAGGGCGCTGCCTCTGCACGTTATCACAAAAGTTCTTTGGTGTGGGCCTTTTTTGAGACGAGTGCATCAGATCGCACCACTGCTATTTGCAATATTTGTCTCAAGCGTATCTCGCGTGGCCAAAACATCAGCCGCTTGGGCACCACAAGCATGAGCAGACATATGTCGACCTGCCATGCAGCTCGTTGGCAAGCACACATAAAAGACCCACACCAAAGAACAAAGCGGACCTCTCCTTGCTCCTCATCAGCTGGGATCTCCATCCCCACTATATCTTCAGTCCTCTCTGAAAGCTGCTCTGAGAGGACTGAAGGTGTAGAATTAGGTGTGTCACAACCAAGTACTTGCAGTACACCGACGTCCGATTGTAGCAGGCAAATTTCCCTGCCCCAGCTGCTGGACCGTCGAAAGAAGTATACTCCCAGCCATCCACATGCCCAGCAGTTGAATGCTAGCTTGGCTAAATTGCTAGCACTTCAACTGCTGCCTTTTCAGTTGATAGACTCGGCCCCCTTCCGTGAGTTTGTTCAATGTGCGGTTCCTCAGTGGCAGGTTCCCAAACGCCACTTTTTCTCACGGAAGGCGATTCCGTCTCTCTACTGGCATGTGGAAGGCAATGTCCATGCCTCGCTGGACAGGGCGGTCAGCGGTAAGGTGCATATTACCGCTGACTCATGGTCCAGCAGGCATGGACAGGGACGTTATCTTTCTTTCACGGCCCATTGGGTCACTCTATTGGCAGCTGGGAGGGATGCAGGACAAGGTGCAGTAGTGTTGGAGGTTGTTCCGCCACCACGCCTCCAAAATGCTACTACTGGTTGTGACACACCTCTCTCCTCCACCCCCTCCTCTTCTTCTTCCTCCATGTCCTCTTCGAGTGCTCTGTCCTCGGAACCAGCGGTGCTCCGTAGGCGTACAAGGGGCTACGCGAGTACGCAGGCAAAAAGATGCCATGCCGTGCTTGCGCTGGTGTGTTTGGGGGACAGGAGCCACACTGGGCCAGAGGTTCTGGCAGCTCTGCAGGGGCAGGCCGAGAGGTGGTTGACGCCACGCCAGCTTAAGCCAGGAATGGTCGTTTCTGATAATGGCACCAACCTCCTCTCCGCCCTGCGACAGGGGCAGCTCACCCATGTGCCCTGTATGGCTCACGTCCTCAACCTGGTGGTTCAGCGGTTCTTGGGCAGGTTCCCAGGCTTACAGGATGTCCTGAGGCAGGCCAGGAAAGTCTGTGTGCATTTCCGCCGATCTTATAATGCCAGTGCTCGGCTGACTGAGCTGCAAAAGGAGCTGAACCTGCCCAAGAACCGCCTAATATGTGACATGCCCACCAGGTGGAACTCAACGTTGGCCATGCTGCAGCGACTGCACACGCAGCAGAGGGCCATCAATGAGTACCTTTGCGACTACGGCACCAGGACAGGGTCAGGGGAGCTTGGCTTTTTTTCCCCACGCCAGTGGAGCATGATCAGGGATGCATGCACTGTCCTCTCACCATTTGAGGAGGCCACGAGGATGGTGAGCAGTGACAGTGCATGCATCAGTGACACTGTACCTCTTGTCCACCTGTTGGAGCATACGCTGCGTGGGATAATGGACAGGGCACTTGAGGCAGAACAGAGGCAGGAAGAGGAGGACTTCCTTGTCTCTCAAGGCCCCCTTTATCCAGACAATGTTCCTTCTGTCCCACCCATCACACAGGAAGAGGAGGAGGAGGAGGAGGATTGTGTGAGCATGGAGGTGGAGCCTGGCACTCAGCATCAGCAGCAGCAGTCTTTTAGGGATGATGTACAGTCCCAACAAACCAGTAGACTTGTACGTGGCTGGGAGGAGGTGGCTGGCGATCATGTCATCCTCAGTGACCCAGAGGACTCCGGACCGAATGCCTCAGCTAACCTACGCTGCATGGCCTCCCTGATCCTGCAAAGCCTGCGGAAGGATCCTCGTGTTCTTCGGATCAAGGAGAGTGACCATTACTGGCTGGCCACTCTCCTTGATCCACGGTACAAGGGTAAGGTTGCGGACCTTATCTTGCCGTCGCAGAGGGAGCAGAGGATGAGACATCTCAGGGAGGCCTTGCAGAAAGGTCTGTGCAACGCGTTCCCAGAAACTGGGAGGTTACAAACTCCTGGTCCTGGACGACGAGTTGCTGAGGCTTCGGTCAGTAGCAGAAGGAGCGGTGGGGAAGGTGGACGTCTGACCGATGCGTTCAGACAATTTTTTAGTCCGCAGCCCCAAGGTATGATCGGTTCCAGCAACCATCGCCAGCGTCTGATATACATGGTGCAGGAATACCTAGGGGCAAGGTCAGACTTGGACACCTTTCCCACCGAAAATCCTCTGGCTTACTGGGTCCTGAGGATGGATCACTGGCCAGAGCTTGCACAGTATGCAATTGAGCTACTGGCCTGTCCTGCATCCAGCGTTCTTTCCGAACGCACATTCAGTGCTGCTGGAGGATTTGTCACCGATCATAGGGTGCGCCTGTCCACCGACTCGGTTGATCGACTGACCTTCATAAAAATGAATCAGTCTTGGATCACCACCAGCTACCAGACACCTGAAGCGGATATAACGGAATAATTTATAATGTCACATCCCTTCAAGACTGCCTATGCTGATGCTGAGTGACTGTCCTGTTATGTTCACTGACTATCCTCTTCCTCCTCCTCAATGATCCATGCCACCACACCAGTGCCTAAGGCACAATTTTTCAGCCCCTGTATAACAGGGGCGTGTAATTACAATTTTTTAAAAAGATGCTTCGCAACAGGTGTGACTGCTGTGCTCAGAGTACAGTATCTGTGAGGGGTTGCAGTGTTGTGGCACCAGCACCAGTGCCTAAGGCACAATTTTTCAGCCCCTGTTGGGGCGTGTAATTACAATTTTTAGGCAATGCTTTGCAACAGGTCTCATTGCTGTGCTCAGAGTACAGTATCTGTGAGGGGTTGCAGTGTTGTGGCACCAGCACCAGTGCCTAAGGCACAATTTTTCAGCCCCTGTATAACAGGGGCGTGTAATTACAATTTTTTAAAAAGATGCTTCGCAACAGGTGTGACTGCTGTGCTCCAAGTACAGTATCTGTGAGGGGTTGCAGTGTTGTGGCACCAGCACCAATGCCTAAGGCACAATTTTTCAGCCCCTGTTTAACAGGGGCGTGTAATTACAAATCTTGATCTAATAGTTCACAGCAGGGCCCATTCCTGCGCCCACCAAGAGTAACTATGAGGGCCTACAGTCTTGTGGCAACACCGTCCACCACCACCACCACCACCAAAGGCCCAATTTTTCTGCCCTGTTCAACAGGTGCATGCAATTACAAATCTTGATCTAATAACTCACAGCAGGGCCCATTCCTGCACCCACCAAGAGTAACTGTGAGGGCTTACAGTCTTGTGGCAACACCGTCCACCACCACCACCACCACCACCAAAGGCCCAATTTTTCTGCCCGGTTCAACAGGTGCATGCAAGTACAAATCTTGATCTATTAACTCACAGCAGGGCCCATTCCTGTGCCCACCAGTCTTGTGGCTACACCAACATCTAATAGGGCAAATTTCTGCAGAGTATATACGGCAGGCCCCTACTTTCAAACATCCAACTTACAAACGACTCCTACTTGCAAACGGCAAGAGAAAACAGGAAGTGAGAGGAAATCTACCCCTAGGAAGGAAAATTCTATCCTGTTAGATTTAATTTGGGAAAAAGGTATCTCCTCTCTACTGATGCTTTATCACCAATCCTTGTTTCAATTAAAACCCCACTTTTCCAAAAACATTTGTCATTGGGACGGAAAGTGAGGTGACATGTTCTGAACAGATGTGCAAAGACAGCAAATGTTACAGGGGTGATAACCCCTCCCTATGTTCTCCAAAAAGCTTAAAAATTGATTTTTTTTGGGATGTAGCTACACTTCATAATGTACCTGTTCAGATTCTACTTAAGAACAAACCTACAGTCCATGTCTTGTTTGCACCACCTATATACTGCTGTTCAGAGTATATAGGGTTGTAGGTATAGGGTTTTATTTTGGGTGCGGGGTCCCCCTTAGTATCCATACAAGACCCAAAGGGGCTGGGGTGGGGGGGGGGTGATGGGGTAGCCATGCCATTTTTCTCAAGGATTTTCAGCCATATGGCGGCCAGGACAAGACATGACATTAAAGCCGCAAGTGGTTTTAAATGGCTTCTTTTTTTCCTTTACAAATGTCATTTTGTGCAAGGACAGTTCTAAACACGGGAAACACATGCCACTTCACAGGCATACTTTAGACACCCCCCAGGTACCATATTTAAAGGAAAATTTCACTTTTTTTTTTTCACTTTATGCATCATTAAAATGACTGCTCCCGAAAAAACTTTAGTTTTTAAAATTTCTTTTTGCATTGATATATGTCCCCTGGGGCAGGACCCGGGTCCCCAAACCTGTTTTATGACATTAACATGCATATTGGCCGTTGTAATTAGCAATTTTGATTTCGAACGTTCGCGTCCATTATAACGAATAGGGTTCGAAAATTCGCGCGAACTTTCGGTCCGTTCGAAGGTTCTGGTGCGAACCGAACCCGGGGGTGTTCGGCTCATCCCTAGTTGTATGATCACGCAATTGTCATTCAAATCGCGTCAGCGCTGAAAGCAGAAAATTGGTCTGGGTACGAAGGGGGTTTAAAGTGGAAGTAAACCCTCCTATTGTTTTCAGCCAAGGAAGCTGCCATCTTGGCCTCTGTTTAATCTTCAACTGCCATGATGCTGAACATGTGATCAGTTATGACACCAGTCATTGGATGGTTTGACAGTTTGGTTGAGAGCACAACCAATGTGACAGCTAGCATTTCCGGCATGCCGGAAATGTTAACTGTTTTTTTAAACTATCAAATTGATGGGTTTACTTCCGCTTGAAGTGCCCAGTAAGCAAGTGGTTAATACAAGAAAGGACTTTGCTCACTTTTGAAACTGCAGCTTGGCATTGCCATTATTAAGTTTATGATCTACCAAAACCCCCAGATCCTTGTCCACCATTGACTCCCCCCGCTGTCCCCCCCCCCCAGTATATATGATGCATGCATATTCTTAGCCCCCAAGTGCATAATTTTACATTTATTACCATTAAACCTCATCTGCCACCCAATTAAACAGTGCATTGAGGTTGGCTTGTAAGTTGGAGACATCCTGTAAGGACGTTATTCCACTGCATACCTTGGTGTCATCTGCAAAGACTGAAATTTGACTTTTAATCCCAGACCCAATATCATTTATAAAGATATTAAAAAGTAAAGGTCCCATTACTGAACCTTGGGGTACACAACTGATAACCTCAGACTGATAACCTCAGAGTAAGAATCATTAACCACTACGCTTTGATTTAGGTCTTTTAGCCAGTTTTCTATCCATTTATAAACTGATTTCTCCAAGCCTGTAGACTTTACTTTACATGTTAACTGTGTGTGGAGAACTGTGTCAAACACTTTGACAAAATCGAAATATACTACGTCCAGTGTTGCCAACCTACCAGATTGAAATTTACTGGCACAACACCTAAAATTTACTGGCACAGCCACGTTTTTAATGGCATTTCACAAAAGTTAAAAACTTACATTTTTAGGTGCAAATTTCAGTATTTAGACTACAAACAAGTACGCTAGGCAAATAGCAATGTGATTTAAGGTAGATATTAAAAGGTAAAAAAACATATTTGTTATTTTCGACATAATAAGGGCAAATTATTTAGTCCAATCACCTCCTGCCTCCATCACCCCCTGCCACCGCCACCATCACACCCTACCTCCATTACCCTTTGCCACCACCATCCCCCTCTGCCACCAATGCACCATCACCCCCTGCCACCAATGCACCATTCCCCCCTGCCACCAATGCACCACTCCCCTCTGCCACCAATGCACCACCCCCCTCTGCCACCAATGCACCACTCCCCTCTGCCACCAATGCACCATTCCCCTATTCCCCCCTGCCACCAATGCACCATTCCCCCCTGCCACCAATGCACCATTCCCCCCTGCCACCAATGCACCATTCCCCTCTGCCACCAATGCACCATTCCCCTGCCACCAATGCACCATTCCACTCTGCCACCAATGCACCATTCCCCTATGCCACCAATGCACCATTCCCCTCTGCTACCACCATCCCCTGCCACCAATGCACCATTCCCCTCTGCCACCACCATCCCCTGCCACCAATGCACCACTCCCCTCTGCCACCAATGCACCATTCCCCTCTGCCACCATCACCCCCTGCCACCAATGCACCATTCCCCCCTGCCACCAATGCACAATTCCCCCCTGCCACCAATGCACCATTCCCCCCTGCCACCAATGCACCATTCCCCTCTGCCACCAATGCACCATTCCCCTCTGCCACCATCACCCCCTGCCACCAATGCACCACTCCCCTCTGCCACCAATGCACCATTCCCCTCTGCCACCATCACCCACTGCCACCAATGCACCATTCCCCCCTGCCACCAATGCACAATTGCCCCCTGCCACCAATGCACCATTCCCCCCTGCCACCAATGCACCATTCCCCTCTGCCACCATCACCCCCTGCCACCAATGCACCATTCCCCTCTGCCACCAATGCACCCTGCCTTTATCCCCACCTGCTGTCATCGTCGGGCTGGCTCACTCGGCTGGGCTGTCACTCCATCCATTCCCGACTCCCCCCGGGCCGGTCCCCGTGGACTCTGGATTGCCTGGCCCTGGATGCAAGGCTCCTCCATGCTCATTGCTCAGTCCCCTCCATGCGGTGACTGGAGTAGGCTCCATAGAGCTTGCACTGTCCTAGCAGAGCCCATAGCTATAACAACCAGGTTCTCCCAGCCTGCACCCTGAGCTCTGCAGTGAGAATCCCGGGGCAGATGTGTGTATTGGCCGCAGCCCGCAGTCAGGGGAAGGAGGCCGCTCTCCCGTCACAGTGAGGAGATTACAGTCCGAATCCCGAGCAGTCCCTGTGTGTGGGAGGAGGGGCCGCGTCCTGTGTGTGTGAGGAGAGGGAAGAGAGAGTCGGAGCGGACGGATGCAGAGATTGCCCTGATTACGGATAAGCGGGAGTGCGGGGAGAAGTGTGAGTACCGAGGCCGGCCTGGACTGGAGACTCTGAGTGAATAGATTTTAAATGCTGGCGCGCCTGGCGGGATGTGCTAATCACGTGACTTGCCTCGCCAGTAAAGTGCACAGCCTGTGAGATCCGCTTCCCCGCCGGCCGAATACAGGATCTGCTCGGCTCGGCATTCGGCAAGTTCCGGAACTGCACATGCGCAGTTCCAAGCCAGACCCGGTCACGGCTATTTTTACTGGCACATTCCCGTTACTACGGGCAATTACGGACGGGCGGAAAAGTGCCCGTTTTTGCGGACTGTCCGTAAAAATACGGACGGTTGGCAACACTGACTACGTCCAAACCCACCCCTCTGTCCAAGGTTTTACTTACCTCCTAAAAAAAAGAAATCAGATTTGTTTGACAACTTCTGTCTTTCATGAATCCATGCTATCTGTTACTTAAGAATTTTTTTTTTCCATTACAAACTCATCTATGTGGTCTTTTATTAAACCCTCCGTTGTATTATGTTTTACATTTGTCACATTTTATTGTGTGTTACTCATTTTTGTATCACTCTTTTTACCCATTTTGTGGGATGATGGTGTAGATATGTAGTTATGGTTTCTTTTTATACTCATCTTCACAGCAATCACCTGCCACTGCTTCTGCTTGTGTCAGTGCTTTTCAGGGGCAATGATGTCACCTCCTTTGCCATGTGACACTGTTTGGGCCTAGCAAACTTTTTTAAAGAATTTTGGAAAAACATGACATTTCAGATGACATCAACTAAAATATCTCCGCCATCTATTAAAAATAAGATATTATTAACCACTTCAGCCCCAGAAGAATTTTCCCCCTTCCTGACCAGAGCACTTTTTGTGATACGGCACTACGACGCTTTAACTGACAATTGCGCGATCGTGCGACACTGTACCCAAACAAAATTGACATGCTTTTTTTCCCATAAACAGAGCTTTCTTTTGGTGGTATTAGATCACCTCTGCGGTTTTTATTTTTTGCGCTATAAACAAAAAAAGAGCGACAATTTTGAAAAAAAAACAATATTTTTGAATTTTTAAATATACCAAACAAATATATAGATAAAAAAAAAAATCCTCAGTTTAGGCCAATACGTAATCTTCTACATATTATTGGTAAAAAAAATTGCAATAAGCGTATATTGATTGGTTTGCGCAAAAGTTATAGCGTCTACAAAATAGGGGATAGATTTATGGCATTTTTATTAGTACTTTTTTTTTTACTAGTAATGGCGGCGATCTGCAATTTTTATCATGACTGCGATATTGTGGCGGACACATCGGACACTTTTGACACTATTTTTCGTCCATTTTCATTTATACAGCGATCAGTGCTATAAATTGACACTGATTACTGTTTAAATTACACTGGCAGGGATGGGGTTAAACACTAGGGGGCGATGAAGGGGTTAAGTGTGTCCTAGGGAGTGATTCTAACTGTGGGGGGTGGGCTACAAGTGACACGACAGTGTGATGCCTATGTAAACAACTTGTTTACATAGGCATCTCCCGTTGTCATAGAAGGCTAGCAAACCAGACTGTGTGACTGCACAGAGGAGAGGTGTAAGTAAAAGTATAACAGTTTATTATGATAAGTGAACAGACAAATAACCACCTCCAACAGAACACAGTGCAGCAACCTAACCAAATAACAGTGACTATAGAAAATATATATAATAATGGGAGATACCGGAAACGTAGTGAAAGCCAGGTCGAGGTCATACACAAGGGGATGGAAGCAGATGGGTATGGACGGGAAACAGACAGGAACAGGGAGGGGAAGGATGGATTGGCTGCAGAGCAGGGATCCAAGAATCCAGGTAACAGCAGGACAAGGGACCATGGTAATCAGGAGACAGGAGGGACAGAAGCAGGATGGGTTAAAGATAGGGATCAGGTCGGATCGGGTCAGGCAGGATGCAGGTTCAAAGTCCAGATCACAGGTCCTAGGTCAGGGAGAGAGATACCAGGGCAAGGAGTGTTTGTACTTGCCGGGTATTTATAATAAGGGTTGTGATTAGCTTCAGGTCACAGCTGAGCGCAGGAAGTGCTGCCTGCCCCACACTGCCAGAATACACCCGCTGGTGGACGGCGGTACTACAGCCCGTGGATCAGGCATTACCACCAGCAGGTGAGATCCTCCAACAAAGATATTGGCTGCAAGAGGACACCTGCTGGTGGACACTAGTACTGCAGTCCATAGGACCAACAGCACCACCAGCGGGTGAAGCCTTTCCTGACACCCGTTCTGCCTCTCCGTGACACTTTCGCGAGCCGCCGGCATACATCGAGTTCGCGGGGCCCGCGGGCACGGACATGGAGAGTGCGGCAGGTGCGCGCGGCTTTTTAAAGGGGACGTACCTGTATGCCCATTTGCCAACTGCTGCCATTGTGCCGATATATATCGGCGTGCATCGGTCGGCAAGTTGTTAAACAAAAGATTGTACAGTAAGCTGGCCCAAAAGAGGAACACAATTGTATTTTCCTCACGGGACAGGCATGGCTTTTCCTCACGGCACAGGGATGGCTTTTCCTCACGGGACAGGCATGGCTTTTCCTCACAGCACAGGGATGGCTTTTCCTCATGGAACAGACATGGCTTTTCCTCACGGAACAGGGATGGCTTTTCCTCACGGGACAGGCATGGCTTTTCCTCACAGGACAGAGATGGCTTTTCCTCACAGGACAGAGATGGCTTTTCCCCACAGGACAGAGATGGCTTTTCCCCATGGGACAGGGAAGCTATGATACTACCCTGGAGGAAGATGGGCATCTAACACTGGGTGTAAAAACACAAAAAATAGTTTTTCTATGTTTCTTTAATAATCTTAAAACTGAAATTAGTTTCCTTTTTAAATCACAACATTCAGACTTTTCAATAAAACTTTAGTTCTTTTATTTTGGCTTACATGAAGTGTTGTGAGTAGACGTGTCAGGTCATTTTCAAGCACTTGAGTTATTTTTATAAGCTGAAGAAGATAAGACAGAGAAAAGTAACACTGTTTCCATAACTTAGAACAAAATAGGCCGCTTTTGTCAGATCAATAAACTGGTTCCACGGATTGCATGGATGTCTTGTCCATGACATTTTTTTTTTTTTATAGAACTATGTCATCTTGAAAAACATGGCATTTCAGGTGGCATTAACCAAAAATATATCTGCTGTTCATTAAAAACAAGGTATTATTAAACAAAATATTCTATGTTGGCCCAAAAATGGAACACCATTGAGTTTTCCACATGCAATTTAATTTCATATTTTCGGCTCCGAGGCACGCTGTGTTTTTAGACAGTGCCAGTCTATTAAGCTGCTAATTTATCTACTGTTGTGAAGGCCTCTGCAAATGTTACTTTATAAATAATAGACCAGTGATCCATAACCACCTTCTATGTGCTAGCATAGAGCCTACTGCAGCTAATAGAGAAGAACGGCTGGTTGCTAGGTGCCTGAATGCCGCCTGCCTATTCCGCAACTGATATAGTTTTGTCTCCCTGCTAAGATGACAAAACTGTAATTAGAGTTTAATCAAGAGTTACATTAGTGCCACGGTTTCCTGCAGGCTGACTTTTGTTGCTCACCAGCAGTTAAGTGCATCTGCCTGTGTTTACCAGTTCTCTGGAGATTTAGAAATGTATTGCCATATTTTCAGGAGGAGAAGAAAGAGAGGGCTACAATACCATAAGAGCCAAGAGATCATGGAGAAAAAAAAAGCAAATAGAATTCTTATAATTAGCCATTGCACTTTAATGTTTAAAGAGCTGCCTTATCAAAAGCAGTTATTTTATTGAACAAGTCAGCGGTAGGCATTTAATTTCATAAAAAAATGGAAATACATGTTTTCTAGGCAACATTGATTAAAAATAGCCAAATAACTTTTTTTTTTCACTTGGGATGATTTTTTTTTTACCTTGAGATGAAATAATCATATAATCATGAAATTAATTATACCCTGAATTGACCTAAATCTATTTACCTTTTCATTTAAGTTTTCAAATTGATATAAGATACAAGCTTTACTTTTTTTTAAAATATGTTTTTTTCTGTGGTTGCAACTAGGGATGAGCGCATCTTCGGGGGTTTGGTTCTCGGAAGGTTTTTCAAACCCGGTGTGAAGGCCATAGAACCCCCCGAATTTAGCATCAAACCTCACTAAAGTCTATAGGAGGTGAAAGTTGATTATACATTCTGGAAATTTTCAAGGCTAATAGGCACGCTATTGGGCTAAAGGGAATGCAGAACTAGACACTGGCATAGGAAACGTTTAAAAAAAAAGAAAAAGCATACAATAAGGAAAGAGTCTTTTCATTCAGCTTCTCGGGCAACATTGATAACACAAATCCTTTAACTGCTTCAATACAGGGCATTTTTCCCCCTTCCTGCTCAGGATAATTTTCAACTTTCAGCACTGTCACACTTTGAATGACAATTGCGTGGTCATGAAACACTGTACTCAAACTAAATTGTTATCCTTTTCTTCCCACAAATAGAGCTTTCTTCTGGTGGTAATTGATCACCACTGGGGTTTTTATTTTTTACTAAACAAACTAAAAAAGACCGACATTTAAAAAAAAAAAAAATTTTTGTTTCTGTTATAAAATTATGTATTCTACTTCTCTGACGGACACTGATGAGGTTGCACTGATGATGTGGCACTGATGGGCACTGATGAGTTGGCACTGATAAGGTGGCACTGATGGGCACAGATGAGGAGGCACTAATATGCAGCACTGATGGACACTGATAGGTGGCATTGACAGGCAATGATAGCTGGCACTGATGGGCACTAATAGGCAGCACTGATGGGCACTGACAGGTGGCACTGATAGGCGGCACTGATGGGCACTAATAGATGGCACTGATGGGCACTAATAGATGGCACTGATAGGCATCACTGATGATGAGGTACTGACAGCCTTTACTGATGGGCACAGATTGGCATCTGTGAAGGGCACTGATTGGCACATTGATGGGCACTGATTGGCACTTTGGTGGGCACTGACTGGCAGCTGATGGGCAGTGATTGGCAGATGTGATTGGCACCTCTGATGGGAGCTGAGCTTATAATCAATGCGCTGATTATCAGTGCAGACCCCCCTCTGACAGGAGAGTTGCAGATCGGCTCTCCCTGTCAGCGCGAACCAAGGAAAGACGTTTACTGGCACTTCCTGGTTACACGCTGTGATTGGTCACAGCTGATCAAGTGGAATAGAGCCTGCGTCAAAGGCTGTTTACCTAGATTGGAGTTGCGGTGTGTCAGAGTGACACACCACACCACCGATCACCATGCTGTGTGCCCCCCGTGGGTGCGCGTTCGTGGCTTATCCTGCTGGACAACATATGACGTCCAGTCAGGATAACACAACCACTGCCCGGCCGCCATTTTGCTATAGGCCGGGCGGGAAGTGGTTAAATAAGATACTCGTCCCAAGCATCTTAGAATCCATGTACTGTTGACTGACTCACTACCGCTGCTGGAAGTCTGTACCAAACATCAAATATAATTTCAGTAAAATAATGCTTTTTAATATTAGTTTTGTACTTTCCTCCTGCTGGTCTGAGGTCCCCCTGTTCTTGATCTTGGCTTCATATTAAAAAATACTGTTCTCCTGAACCTTATTTGCCCCCTTGATATATAAAAATTTCAATCATGTATATATACAGTATATATATTTATATATATATATATATATATATATATATATATATATATATATATATATACAGTATATATAGTGTTAAAATGTCAGGTTTCTGTGATATAAATTTTTTTTGACAAAGATAAATCATTCAGATTTTTTTCCATCTTTAATGTGACCTATAAACTGTACAATTAAATTGAAATACAAACTGAAATCTTTTTGGGGGGGGGGGGTAAAAAAAATAATAATAATTTGGTTGCATTATATGGGGTCTTCTTGTTTAACTGAACCTGTGAAGATAGAAATACTGTATGTAAACAGCTAACTTGCTTTTACAGGCGTAGGTTCCAGGACTGCCATTTGGATCCTGGTTTCATTACATAATGAGTAACCAACCTAGAACAAATATGCATGAATTCATGGGAGTTTAGACACTTCTGATGGCAATAGATGCATGCTTGCCCCAGTTCAATGACTCATAAAGTAGACGTCTGGATTGGGATGGCAGTTCAGTGCAGGCTTATTTAAAAACAATTCAGGAGTGGCAGCTCACACATTTCTTTATTTGGGGGTTTATTTTAAGACACTGGAAGTCCTAATAGCTAACTATTTTAGATAAGAGTGCTTTTGAGACTGGGTCCCCTATACTGATGGGCCCAATATAAGTCAAAATTCCTTCTATCTATTCTTATTTTGGGTCAGTCACGCAATTCTTTATGATTTAACAACTGCCTTGTGTTTCATCGTTACAGAATAAATATCAAAACATCAGTTGTAGCAAAAAAAGATGTAGTTACACCAAAAAAAAAAGTTTTATGAGAAATAGTACTTGTTTTTGTTTTTAATTTCTTTATCAACCAATACATTTGTAATAATTTGCTCATCTTGTATAAGGACAGGAATTTTTTAAAGTAAAATCAGAGTTTTTTTTATATTGACTCATTCGCTATAAAAATAAATATGTAAGCTAATATTTATAATTTAATATCACTTGGGATCAAATAGTGTTCCCAAAAGCAGCTTTATAACTACAGAGGCAATTTTGTGCTCTACAATTACCTTGATTGAACATAATCTGATTTTGACTGCTTTATATATTTGTGTGAATATCTAATTTTATGTAAGGTTTGATGGAGGTTGGCAGATAAATTAGGTCAAAACACAAAAGAGGAAACGGCTAATAAAAAAAGGGACATTATTAAAAAAAAAATTAATTCAAAATTGTACTCCACTTTCCCCAACCAAGGCTTTGATGAAAATTGTTTATTGCATGGTTAAGTTTCTGTCTAGAAGGCATCTTGTGAGCTTTGAAGATGTTTCTGTAGACTAAGAAATAAAAAAAATTGTGCAAATTGCAGTGCTTTTCTATAATTTTATAAAACAGGGTGCTTCAAGATAAATTATACTAGCGGACCCTATCTTCTCTCACAAAACACATGTAAAATACCTGTAATTTAGTCATTTCAAGGCGTGCATGAAAAAGGTAATAAACACAAACAGCAACATAGCTATCTTAGTTTGTAGACAGACTGCACAAATGAATAAAAGTATCAGGCTTTCTAAAATTAGCCGTAGGTCCAGAAAAATAAGAAAAACAACATAAAAGTGCCAAAATGTATGAGGCACACTCTGATTGAGTCATAAATTGAACACAGAATTCAGCTGAAATCAAGCTATTAAAATGTTGTTTTTTAGAGATCTGTGTCTTATTTTTCAAAGTAATCGGCATTAGAGGTAACAATGTTCTGTTCTAAGATTTATGTAAATTCTGCCACTATAGACGTGATGTATGTGCTAAAAAATCTCATGATTTAATGTAGTGAAAGACTTAATTTGACATTTTATTTACTGTTTGTTGTGTGCATGAAATAGTGTTTTTTTTGTACATTATGCTGCTACACTTACATAGAATAATAGATAAAATCTGATTTCAAAATTTACATTTTCTTCAAATAGAGCAGTTAGGATAAAAAAAAACAAAAAAACTTGGAATACTTAAAGAGAACAGTCAGAATAAAAATTCCTTGGAATACTTAAATAATCTTTGGTTATGTGATTGGCTGTGTTTTCTTGCGTTATGGTGAACTAAGTGTAATATCTCATGAGTTGTTCCTGCAGTACCATAAGGGGATGAGTTCAAATTCAAATAAAGACAATTGTAATAACTATATTGTTTCTTGGCTACAAAGGAACTTTACAGTATTGCAGACAGACACTATTTTCTTATAAGGCTGATTGACCTCCAAATATTACTCTGAAGCCTCATACACACGACCTGTTTTCTCGACAACAAAGCTGCTGGGAGAGCTTTTAGCCGAGAAAACCGTTCGTGTGTATGGTTTCTCGTCGGGAAAACTGCCGGAATCTCAACGAGAAAAATAGAGAACCTGCTCTCTATTTTTCTCGTCGGGATTCTCCGCAGAGTGTTTCCTGCCGAGAAAACCGTGAATGTGTATGCTTACCTGTCTATGGTAAACCCACGCATGCTCGAAAAGACTTTGACGCATGCGCGGTAGCATACAAGGGTAGTGTAGGGTGTAGCAAGATGCGGCGACGGCATTGAATGTGACGAGTGCAGGCTCGTCGTAGTCGATTATGTCACTGCGTTCTTGCCATTCAAAAGAACGCCAGTTCTTTTGAATGGCCGTGTGTACACTCGGCGTGTAAGGCAAGCTTGCCAGGAATCCCGTCGGGAAAACCAACGTTTTTTTCCCGACAGGATTCCCGCCCGTGTGTACGAGGCTTCACCCTCTAGAGCAGTGGTTCTCAACCTTTCTAGTGCCTTGGCCCCTTGATAAAATTTCCCAAGTTGTGGAGACCCCTAACAGTAAAATTTCCGTAGCGTGGGTTTTCAGCACCCAAGGCAAGACAAGTAATTTGTTCCCCTAACCCACGGACATTTAGCGCTCACTGAGTCCCTTCCACTCGTACAGTATTAAAACCCCTTAATGGTACATTTTAGGATGTACCACTCTTTGTTCTCCTTTCTTTCCATTTTATCTCTCTCTATCCTAACTTCTTGTCCCCCCCCCATCCCTCTCTCTAGCCGTATTTCTTGTTCTTTCTCTTATTCTTTCTCTCCCTTTTTCTTTGTTCGTCCCCCTCTTTTCCTCTACCTTCCACGTATTCTCTATTTTTATTCCTTCTCTTACTTCTTGGTGGGGGGGGGGTGGGATCAGTGGCAATGCTGGGGGAAGTTCTGATTGGCCAACTTAAATGCACTTGATCAAGGTCATCTGCTGATCTAAGAACTGTAGTGGGGACTTTTAACGACAACTTTAATCACAGGTAGTGTTACGCACTGTGTCTCCGGCTTCACTGTGTCTCCAGCTCTGTGGTGTCTCACAGCAGTGACACCTATGCTGAAATCAGGAGATAGGGTCTCCTCCAGCGCCTCCCACTTCACATTCTTCTCAGTCAGCTGACCTCTAGTCTCTGCCCCCTACCCATGCTGTGAACTTAATGGGCGGCTGCGAAGAGGCTGAGTGGGCGGCCGCGAGCTTCAGGGACAGCCCTGCTGGGTGGCCGCGAAAAGGCTGGAAGAGCAGTAGGGGCTTCAGAAACAGCCCAGGATTTTGTAACCCCTGGCAAATTGTCATTCGACCTCTGAGGGGGTCCAGACCCCCAGGTTGAGAACCACTGCTCTAGCATAATTATTTTATTTTCTAGCAAAAAATATAAATATATTTTTTTCCTGCTTCGTTGATATCTGGGTTTCTCAGCAAATCCTGCATATTCAGCATCTATGGTTCTTTTACATGATCAGAAGACTTAGAAAGGCCAGAAGGGTTTTTTTTTTCTTTGGGAAAAGCCAGTCCCTTTACTATAAAAGAAGAGCTCAAAATAGCCAATATATTTGTGTATTAGAAACTACTGTAGGTAAAGGACAGGGAAAGTTGACAAACTGCACACTATAATACTAGAGTACCCAGGCCTTTTTCACCCTAAATTTTCTTAAAGTGGAACACTAGGAAAAAAACTGTCAGAGCTGTCTCCCTAATGACTGGTGATCTAATAACTGGTAGGTGCATTTTTAACTATATTAAAGAAGGAGCAGGGAAAGATTAGGAAAAACAGACTCAAAGAATTGCTGAAGCACTGCATGTCCTCAGGTACAGCTTTCTTTCCAACAGCAACAGGGAGCCCCACAGTAATGACATCTCCAAATCCAACTCCAAATCTCCCGAGACTAGCAGTCACAGGCAGCAGCGTCTTAGATAATCTCACACTACAGATATACAGCCATGAAGTGCCAAGATACTGGAGGATTTCATGAAAAATGGCAAGTTTTTCACAATTCTTACGCACAGTTAACACATTTATAAGTTTCCCATTTGATAACAAATCTTCAATTTTTGAGTCAAGATCAACTTTAGCCTTCCAGTTCAACCCGCATGTGATGTAATTACTGTATATACTCGAGTATAAGCCGACCCGAATATAAGCCGAGGCACCTAATTTTACCACAAAAAAACTGGGAAAATTAATTGACTCGAGTATATGCCTAGGGTGTCCATCTGTGCCTCACTTTGCCTCAATGTGTCCATGTGCATGCCTCACTGTGCCCATGCCTCACTGTGTCCATGACTAGACTTACGTTTAACATGGGAGTATATGGAAGGGGTGCCCGGTTTTGAAAAATCAGTGCTCCCCGGCCGTCCCCTGGACAACAAACTTTGCACACTTGTAGAGAAAGAGTGGGGCTATATGTGTGCCAAGTTTGGGGTCCTGGGGACCTACGGCCGGCCAGTACCGGGTCTCCAAAGTCCGGGAGATCAGGCGCAAAAAGGTGACTCGAGTATAAGCCGAGGGGGGCATTTTCAGCACAAAAAACTAGGCTGAAAATCTCGGCTTATACTCGAGTATATACGGGCTCTACAATTGTTAGAAAACTGTTCTCCCACTCTACAAGACTATGGTCCGGTTGCACCTGGTGTATGCTTTCCAGTTCTGGGCACCATTTCTCAGGAAGGATGGGCTGGAGAGAGTCCAGAGAAGGGCAACAAAACTAATTAAGGGACTGGAGAACCTTATTTATGAGGCAAGATTAAAAGCACTGAACTTATTCTCTCTTGAGATGAGACGCTTGAGAGGGGATATGATTTCAATCTACAAATACCGTACTGGTGACACGCGGACACTCACTAAAATTCGAAAAAAAGTGGTTTAACCTTAAACTGCGTAGAGGGTTCTTTACTGTAAGAGCGGTAAGGATTTGGAATTTTCTTCCACAGGCAATGGTTTCAGCAGGGAGCATTGATAAATTCAAAAAACTATTAGATAGGCACCTGAGCGACCATAACATACAGGGATATACAATGTAATACTGACATAAAAACACACACACAGGTTGGACTTGATGGACTTGTGTCTTTTTTAAACCTCACCTACTATGTAAGTATGTAAGAAGGCATGCTGTATACCCTAGAATGATTGGTATCTTTAAGGTACGTAAATAGTGCAATCACCATCAATCCCTGCTCTCAAGGAGCTTAAAATCTAAGGTTCCTAATTCACATTCATACATACACATATTAGGGCCAATATAGACAGGAGATAATTAACCTACCAGCATGTCTTTGGACTGTGGGAGGAAACCCCACACAGGCACAGGGACAACATGCAAACTCCAGACATATAGTGCCATGGTTGGAATTTAAACTGATGACTCTAGAGCTGCCAGGCAGAAATACTAACCACTTAGCCACTGTGCCACCACCAGTTCATAGATGTTCCCCTAAACAAAGGCATTTTATGTTGGTGAAATACATTTTCTGGATTATTCTCATTTTAAGGAATGCAGGCACTGTAACTATTTCTTCATACAGCATTTTGACTAGACAGGAAGTCAATGTTTATGGGGACAGCAATCAAAACCTCATATAATGTCTACCCCTCCTCAACTCTGTACTAAATAAAAAAAAGGTTTGCCTGGAGTTGGGCCTTAAACCCCCATGTAAATAAACCCTTTCTAGCTGAATTATAAGAGAGGCAATCGGGGCTATTAGTTGGAGGCCAATATGATCTTCTAGGGAAATAAAGAAATAGTTTGAGGGTAGGTCTGGAAATCATATTACAATGAACTTAGGAACCTGATCTTATATTCCATTGTGTGTGTGGGAATACCTTGTACATTAAAATGTATGTCCAACCAAAACAATTTTTTATTTTGATAGAATGGGAAGCGGTTACTGCTATCTGGAGCTTTGTTAAAGAGTTTTACCCTTACTCCTGCTCTGCAAGACAGAGGGGAGCTCTCCATATGTAACATATATTTTTTTAGTTGTATAAGAAAAGGCTAATTTTTTTCTCTCTCTTCTACATTTACAGGTTCTCCCTCACTTTCTGCTTGGTTAAACCATTCCCCAACAAAGAAAAATAGTTTTGAGCATACTGTCTAAAGAATAATATTATGATACATTTATATATGGGTAAGTTTGGCGCTTCTAACTGTTACCGATGTGACAGAGTATGTTAATAAAAATCCTTGAAAGATTAAATGAAAAATAGAATGAAACAATTAAAAAATTCATAATAAAATGAAAAAAAAAAAAAGTTGTACTGTCACTTTAAGACATCAATGTGTTAAATATGCAAACACACCTAGAAAAGTGTTCAAAAAACTGATTAATGAGTATGTGTCCAACAAGTATTCATTCCTTTAGTGATTCCAAAGTGCATAGATCAGCAAAAGAACATCAACATATAGAATCCATTAAATTTTAAAGTTCATAAAAAATAGTGGTAAAGTGAAAAAATTATTTTAATCAACAAATTTGGTGACTCTTCACACGTGCTCCCCCCTCAGGTCCGCACTCACCAAGGAATGTACCCCTGCAGGGGTAAAAGGCCTCGCAATGGAGTCAGCTCTTTGTCCTGCATTCCCTCTTTGACATCCACGATTGTTCAATGCACTCACATATAGATGGATAAGAAAAAAGGTGATCCCATTGTGTAAATCCGTAATTATAAATGTTTATTGCATAAAAGTTTAGTAAAAAGCACTGCCACTAGTGCCAAAAGGTACTACACTGTCTGGGACCAGAAACTCCAAAACCAGAAGTGACGCAGTGACGCTGTAAGCTTCGCCCTACGCATTTCGTCATGCAGACATCATCAGGAGCAGCGCCATCTTCGTACACCTTATGCACATTATACAATGCAGTTGCCCAGCAATTTGCCCATAGCAGCCGCCCTACTGTCACGTACCTGATGGAAGAGTCTGATTATGCAGAGGGAGGCCTCCCTTACACCTCTCACTCGCGGCCCCTGGTAGTGAAGACAGGGGGCGCAGGAGTGTAGAGTCGCACGAGAGCCTGGTAAAAGTCGCTGGTGGTGCGCTGGACCGGAACTGGGACGGAGACTGGAATAGATCCGGAAACAACTGACGGCCTAACAACTGGAGCTCAGGCGGGTGCGGTCAGATGGGCTGCAAGCGTGGGTACACCAGTCCCAAGCAGGTAGGTACTGGAGCGGGGTCAGGTATGAGCAGGTTCAGGCAGCTGGCAGGTCTCAGGTACAGGTAAGTACTGGAGCAGGATCAGGTATGAGCGGGTTTAGGCAGCTGGCAGGTCTCAGGTACAGGCAGGTTCGGCAACGGGCAGGCAACAAGGTAGCAGAAGGAACAGGCAGGAACGTAGTCAACACAGGCCGGGGGTCAGGTACAGGCAGATCAGCAAGGATGGTCAAACAAGCCAGGAAGGGTCAGCTGGAGCAGGATTCAGGTAAGCAGGGGTCAGAGGTCTCAGGTAACGCTGTAGACCGAACAGCACAGAGCCCAGCCATCAGCCCCTTCAAATAACCCCATCTGGCGCCATGAGCCGCCGCTGCGCGCTCCCGCGCTCCCGCGCTCCCGCGCGTGCCCGCGCACCGCTATCGCGCGTGCCCGCGCGCGCACCGCTATCGCGCATGCGCACATCAGCGTGCGCCGATGCGCCACTACCGCGCATGCGCGAAGAGGCGACGATATCGTCAATGACATTTCTGGTTTGCCCTTCCTGACATTGCCCCCTCCCAATGGGCAGCCTCCGGATGCCCAACCGGGCGAGCTTCAAAGGATGGGATCTCTTGAATGCCTGGATAAGTCTTTCAGCATGGACATCGTCCTCGGGTTCCCACAAATTCTCCTCTGGGCCATAACCTTTCCATTTGACGAGATACTGGATCTGATTTCTCTTTTTCCTACAGTCCAGGATTGCTTTGACTTCGAATTCCTCTGTTCCGTTAACTAATATTGGTTCGGGTGGGCCTGTATCCCGGTCAGGGAATGGATCAGGGGTTACAGGTTTTAGTAAAGCCACATGAAAGACAGGATGTATTTTGAAGGAGTCTGGCAGTTCCAGCTCGTAAGACACGTCGTTGATCCTTCTTTTTATCGGGAAGGGTCCCATAAATTTAGGGCCCAACTTCTTAGAGGGGAACATTAGTTTTAGATTTGTAGTGGATAGCCAAACCCGATCACCAGGTTCCAGTATTAATTCTCCCCGCCTCTTCTTATCAAAGACCTGTTTGTTATATTCCTGAGCTTTAGTCATAGTTGTCTGTAGAAGTTTGTTGTTGGTGTCAAAGAAATTTATGGTTTCAAGAACGGCAGGTACAGAACTCTCCGGGAAGGTACTGGTCAGAAATGATGGGTTGAACCCGTAATTGGCAAAGAATGGAGACTGTTTTGTGGCAGAGTGGATGGAATTGTTATAAGCGAATTCCGCTAACGGAAGTAGTGCGGCCCAATCATCTTGTGAGTATGAGGAGAAGCACCGCAAGTATTGTTCCAGAGTTTGATTGGTTCTTTCCGTTTGCCCATTCGTTTGGGGGTGGTATGCGGAAGAAAATGATAACTCGATTCCCAAGGTTTCACATAACGACCTCCAAAACCTTGAGGTGAATTGTACCCCCCGGTCTGACACGATGTTTGCTGGAACTCCGTGAAGCCTAACAACTTCTTTCACAAAGATTTGGGCTGTTTCCGGGGCCGATGGTGTGCCTTTCATGGGTAGGAAGTGGGCCATTTTGGATAATCAATCTACCACCACAAAGATGGTGGAGAACCCGTCAGATGGAGGAAGTTCCACGATAAAATCGATCGAGATATTCTTCCAGGGTCTCTTCGGGACTGATAGCGGCTTCAACAAGCCCCATGCCTTGGTTTTGCTGTTCTTATTTCGTGTGCAAGTGGTACATGACTCTACATAGCCCTTGCAGTCTTTTTCCACTTGAGGCCACCAGAATGTGCGTTGCACAAGTTCAGCAGTTTTACGGATACCGAAGTGTCCGGCTAATTTGTGGTCGTGACATAATCCCAAAACAGAGACACGTAGGTTTTCTGGTATGAATATTTTGTCCTTGTGCCAAAGTAGATCTTCTCTGGCCTGCAACGTTATTCCCAGAGATGAAGGGGCATTTACAGAAGCCCGTTTAATTTGAGAGAGACGGTCTCCCTGAAGTAGCAGGAAGTTCTCAGAGGACAGGATAGTGTCGGGCGGTGCGGATTCCCTGGTAACACAGAACATCCGAGAGAGTGCATCAGGTTTGGTGTTTTTAGATCCTGGCCTGTACGTGAGATGAAAAGAGAACCTGGAAAAGAAGAGTGCCCATCTAGCCTGACGTGGTTTGAGTCTCTTGGCAGTCCTCAGATACTCCAGGTTCTTATGATCCGTATAGATTAGGATCGGGTGCGCTGCTCCTTCTAAAAGGTACCTCCACTCTTCCAATGCATTTTTAATGGCCAGAAGTTCTCTATCTCCGACATCATAATTCCTTTCAGAGTTAGACAGTTTGCGGGAGAAAAAGGCGACTGGGTGTAACAAAGCCTTGGGTCCCCGCCTTTGGGATAGTACTGCTCCGACTGCCGTTTCTGACGCGTCTACTTCCAGTACATAGGGCAATGTTGGGTCAGGGTGCTTCAGAACCGGTGCGGAAGTAAATAGTTTCTTAAGAGACTCGAAAGCATTTTGAGCTTCAGGAGACCACTGGAAACGGATGCCTTGTTTGGTCAGTTGTGTGATTGGTGATATGATGGCTGAAAATCCCCTGATGAATTTTCGGTAAAAGTTTGAGAACCCGACAAAGCGTTGGATGCCCTTTTTGTCCACTGGGGCTGGCCAGTCTAAGATGGCAGTGACCTTTTGTGGGTCCATCTTGACACCTTCGGTGGAGAGGATTAGTCCCAAAAAAGTAATGCTTTGTCGCTCGAACTCGCACTTCTCCGGCTTGGCGTATAGCCCGTGCTGTCGCAGTCTGCTCAATACATTTTTAACATGTCTGCGGTGGTCATCAAGGGAAGCAGAGAAAATTAAGATGTCGTCCAGATATGCTACAACGAACAGGTCTAGGAAATCGCGGAAGATATCGTTGATAAAGTGCTGGAATGTTGCTGGGGCATTGCATAGGCCGAACGGCATCACCAGATATTCAAAATGTCCGAATCGGGAGCGAAAAGCCGTCTTCCACTCGTCTCCCTCCCGTATCCGTACCAGATTATATGCCCCTCGGAGATCCAGTTTTGTAAATATGGTTGCTGCTCCCAACCTCTGGAACAATTCGGGTACCAAGGGCAGGGGATAACGGTTCTTGACCGTAACCTTATTGAGTTCACGATAATCTATACATGGGTGAAGGGAACGATCCTTCTTCTCCACAAAGAAGATACCCGCTCCTGCTGGAGAAGTGGAGGGGCGGATGAAGCCCTTCTGTAGATTATCGTCTATATAATCTTTCAGGGCGACAAGCTCCAATTCTGACAGAGGAAAAATCCTTCCAAAAGGGACCTCAACACCCGGGATGAGATCAATCGGGCAGTCATATGGCCGATGTGGAGGGAGAGTTTCAGCTCCTTTCTTGCTAAAGACATCTAAAAAGTCATGGTATGCAACTGGTACAGATAAGCGAGTTTCAACATCAGAGTCCAAGCATAACAAGGATGGCGGATCAGAAGAGAATTTCCGCAAGTAGTGTTGGAGGCAGTAGGAAGAGTGAAACTTAACCTCCCCTCCGACCCAGTTGATAAGAGGGTTATGTGCTTGGAGCCATGGCATGCCAAGGATTATGGGAAACAGCGGGGATGCAATGGCATCCAGGCGTAATAATTCCTTGTGACTATCGGCAATGATGACAGGCAAGGGTACAGTCTGTTGAGTCACTAGTCCGGATTTGATAGCAGACCCGTCGGCCAGATGTACTGAAAGTCCCTGGGCCCTAGGTTGCAAAGGGATTTGATGTTTAGCAATAAAAGACAAGTCCATAAAGCAGCTACAGGCACCGGAGTCTATTATAGCGGAGACAGGAATACTTCTTCCCGGAAGCTGTAATACAATGGGGAGAGCCAGGTGGGTTGGCAGGATGGGCGTGCTGGCGGAGAAGATAATTCGACCCTTGCGGGTCTTTGCTGGACATGACCTCACGTAATGCCCGGGTCTCCCACAATACAGGCAGAGGTTTTCGTGTTGTCGGCGTTGACGTTCCTCAGGGGAAAGTGAGGGACGGGGCACTCCGAGTTGCCTGGGTTCAGGGACATCAGATGTGGGTGCAGCAGTGGTAGAAGATGTCAGGCTGCTGATGTTAGAGGCTCGAGCTAATTTCCAGGCTGGACAGGACGACCTCACAGGTCTCTCTGACTTCTGTCCTCGTAATCGGTGATCACCGGTGAATCTTTCAGGCGCAGGAACCCCGGTTTCTGGAGGTAACATTGCTATTGCTGAAGTAGCTCTTTGCGGGGCCGAGGTAGGTGAGGAAAGAGCCTGGATGCTTCCTTCCAGTCGGATATACGCATCTTGTGCAATTTCAACAGTCTGGGTGAGGTCTTTGAGGTGTAAGCGGAAACCCTCCATGGGAGAGGCTCCCTGCACAGACTCTGACTTGGCTGTTCGGTACTGTCACGTACCTGATGGAAGAGTCTGATTATGCAGAGGGAGGCCTCCCTTACACCTCTCACTCGCGGCCCCTGGTAGTGAAGACAGGGGGCGCAGGAGTGTAGAGTCGCACGAGAGCCTGGTAAAAGTCGCTGGTGGTGCGCTGGACCGGAACTGGGACGGAGACTGGAATAGATCCGGAAACAACTGACGGCCTAACAACTGGAGCTCAGGCGGGTTCGGTCAGATGGGCTGGAAGCGTGGGTACACCAGTCCCAAGCAGGTAGGTACTGGAGCGGGGTCAGGTATGAGCAGGTTCAGGCAGCTGGCAGGTCTCAGGTTCAGGTAAGTACTGGAGCAGGATCAGGTATGAGCAGGTTCAGGCAGCTGGCAGGTCTCAGGTACAGGTAAGTACTGGAGCAGGATCAGGTATGAGCGGGTTTAGGCAGCTGGCAGGTCTCAGGTACAGGCAGGTTCGGCAACGGGCAGGCAACAAGGTAGCAGAAGGAACAGGCAGGAACGTAGTCAACACAGGCCGGGGGTCAGGTACAGGCAGATCAGCAAGGATGGTCAAACAAGCCAGGAAGGGTCAGCTGGAGCAGGATTCAGGTAAGCAGGGGTCAGAGGTCTCAGGTAACGCTGTAGACTGAACAGCACAGAGCCCAGCCATCAGCCCCTTCAAATAACCCCATCTGGCGCCATGAGCCGCCGCTGCGCGCTCCAGCACGTGCCCGCGCGCGCACCGCTATCGCGCGTGCCCGCGCGCGCACTGCTATCGCGCATGCGCACATCAGCGTGCGCCGATGCGCCACTACCGCGCATGCGCGAAGAGGCGCCGATATCGTCAATGACATTTCTGGTTTGCCCTTCCTGACACCTACGCAGCGGTTAAAGCACTTCTCTTCCAGTCTCATTGTGTGGCCCCATGTCTTCCTACACTCCCTGGGACTAAAAAGTTTCATACTTACGTTGGGATCACCATTGAGATATTTGTATACCGCTATTATATCTCCTTTCAAGCGTCTTTTCTCCAAGGAGATTAAATTTAGCGCTTGTAGTCGTTCCTCATAAATGAGGCCCTCCTGTCCCTATATTAATTTAGTTGCCCTTCTCTGGATTCTCTCCAGCTCCAACACATTCTTTCTGAGGATTAGCGACCAGAACTGGACGGAATACTCCAGATGCGGCTAAACCAGATTTTTAAAAAGTGGCAGAATTATTTTCTCTGGAGTAAATTCCCTTTTTAATGCATGCTAATATTTTGCTGGCTTTAGTACCCGCAGCTTGACACTGCATGCTATTTCTCAGTCTGTCTTCTACTAGGACCCCTAGATCCTGCTCCATCCTGGAGTCCCCTAGGGGTTCTCCCCCTAATGAGTAACTTGTGTTTATATTTTTATCCCCCAAGTGCATTACCTTACATTTTTTAAAGTTAAACTTCATTTGCCATGCAGTAGCCCACTCCATTAATTTATTATGCTCTCTTGGACCTGGTAATCTCAAACCATGCAGAGCATATTACTAATGTTCAGATAAAGGAACACACGGGTAGCAGTGACCATAACATGATTTCATTTGATGTTAGCTGTAAGCGAAAATCACATACGGGAAAGATAAAAACATTTAATTTCAAGAGAGCAAATTTTCCAAGGATGAGGGCTGCTCTCCAGGTCTTAGACTGGGAGAGAATATGGGCATCAATGGGCACAGAACAGAAATGGGAATTCTTCAAAAAGACTGTTTGTGAACTCACTGCAAAGTATATTCCCATGGGCAATAAGTTAAAAGGCTAAAAATAAAACCTATGTGGCTCACGGCCAAAGTTAAAAAAGCTATAAACTATAAGAAAAGAGCTTTTAAAAAATATAAGAATGAAGGAACACTAGTGTCATTTAAATGTTACAAAGAATATAACAGAATATGTAAAAAGGAAATCAAGGATGCAAAAATTCAAAAGGAACGACAGATTGCAAAAGATAGTAGGACTAACCCCAAAAAAGTATTCAAATATATTAATAGTAAAAAGGTCAAGTCTGAGCATGTAGGCTCTTTACAAAATATACTAGAGTGAGTGACTGGGGACAAAGAGAAGGCTAATTTATTAAATACTTTCTTCAGCTCTGTGTATACAAAGGAGCATGGGGGAGCTCATGTCCATAATGGGGGTGGTAGTGACACAGCCCCAAATCCAGAATGGCTCAAAAGTGATATGGTCCAGAAATATTTAGACAGAATAAAGGTGGATAAAGCACCTGGACCAGATGGCATACACCCACGGATCCTAAAAGAATTGAGCTCTGTCATTTCAAAGCCATTGTATCTAATTTTTAGGGACTCATTAATGACAGGAATAGTACCACTGGATTGGCGCAGGCCCAATGCGGTGCCTATATTTAAAAAGGGAACAAAGTCTTTACCAAGTAATTATAAACCTGTTAGTTTAACTTCTATAGTTGGGAAGATACTGGAAAGATTAATAAAAGACCACGAGTTCTTGCTGGGAAAAAATATTTTAAGCAACAGACAGCATGGATCCATGAAAGACAGAAGTTGTCAGACAAACCTGATTTATTTTTATGAAGAGGTAAGTAAAACCTTGGACAGAGGGGTGGCGGTGGACGTGGTATACTTGGATTTTGCAAAAGCGTTTGATACAGTTCCCCACACACGGCTAATATGTAAGGTAAAGTCTACAGGCTTGGAAATATCAGTTTGTAAATGGATAGAAAACTGTCTAAAAGACAGAAATCAGAGAGTAGTGGTTAATGACTCTTTCTCTGAAGGTTCAGTGTTGGGACCCTTACTTTTTAATATCTTTATAAATTATGTTGGGTCTGGGATCAAAAGTAACATTTCTGTCTTTGCAGATGACACTAAGCTATGCAGTGGAATAACGTCCTTACAGGATGTCACCAATTTACAAGCCAACCTCAATGCTCTGTCTAATTGGGCGACTATGTGGCAGATGAGGTTTAATGTTGATAAATGTAAAGTTATGCACTTGGGGGCTAAGAATATGCATGCATCATACATACTAGGGGGAGTACAACTGGGGGGATCCGTAGCGGAGAAGGATTTGGGTTTTTTGGTAGATCACAAGCTCAATAATGGCATGCAATGCCAAGCTGCGGTTTCCAAAGCGAGAAAAGTTCTTTCTTGTATTAAGAGAGGTATGGACTCCAGAGATATAATTTTGCCCCTGTACAAATCATTAGTAGGACCTCATCTGTTATATTCAGTTCTCAAAAAGGATATCGGGGAACTGGAGAAAGTGCAGAGAGCTGCAACCAAACTGATAAGAGGCATGGAGGAGCTCAGCTATGAGGAAAGATTAGAGGAAATTAATTTATTCACTCTTGAGAAGAGGAGATTAAGGGGGGATATGATCAACATGTTCAAATATATAAGGGGTCCATATAGTGAACTTGGTGTTGAGTTATTCACTTTACGGTCAACACAAAGAACAAGGGGGCACTCTTTACGTCTAGAGGAAAAGAGATTTCATCTCCAAATACGGAAAGGTTTCTTCACAGTAAGAGCTGTGAAAATGTGGAATAGACTCCCTGCAGAGGTGGTTCTGGCCAGCTCAGTAGATTGCTTTAAGAAAGGCCTGGATTCTTTCCTAAATGTACATATTATAACTGGGTACTAATATTTATAGGTAAAGTTGACCCAGGGAAAATCCAATTGCCTCTCGGGGGATCAGGAAGGAATTTCTTCCCCTGCTGTAGCAAATTGGATCATGCTCTGCTGGGGTTTTTCACCTTCCTCTGGATCAACTGTGGGTACAGAATTGGGTATATGGGATTGCATGATATTATATATATATATATATATATATATATATATATATATATATTTTTTTTAATGGTTGAACTGGATGGACTTGTGTCTTTTTTCAACCTGACTAACTATGTAACTGTAGCGTCCCTCCCAAATAGTTGGGACACTATGTTAAATTTATGGGATAGTCTGAGTCAGTAGTTAGGCTCAGACCAGCTGATTGTTCTAAATTTTGCTTCTGCTCTGGGTGTGATGCTGCCTGGCAGTTGTGTTCCCTGTTCGCCTGTAGGTGGCACTACCACCACTGGCCCAGGTTGAAATACAGGGGTATCACACCACATTGGGTGTCCTTTCTCGGCAGCCGTGCGGTGGGCGTGGTTAGCCTGCTGTGCATGCTGGGAAGGGGTACATAAGGGGCAGACGCCATTGATTCGGGTGGTTGGTGTGCGCGCCTCGTGGCCCGCATGGCACGGGTGCGTGTGTGTTCCAGCCCCGGGCACCTTCAACCCGAGGCTGCATCGCTGCCTGGTAGGCCCAGCTCCGCTGGCTGGGGCCTACACCTTTGAAGAGGATCCCATGCTACCCATTTTCGGGAAGTCTACTCTTGAGGAGGGAAAGCTGGGGGAGGACCTTCCCCAGAGGAGACTGGCAATGGAACTGATGTCTCGGGAGAGGCCTGGCAATCTAGCATAGAATCTCTTTCTTATTGCTTGGCTAGGAGGTTCGGGACTTTGATAATCCTGTGGCAGAGGATTCCTGAACGCATCCTCAGATTCACCTCAGGGTCTGTGACAGAGACTGTTAGAAATAGATCCATGCATCATTCCGCTAGGATCCAGATGAGCAATACCCACTCAGGCTTGAGTGGCGACGTTTACAAGACTTTGTGTGACTTTAGTGTTGTGTGCCTGAACCTTCCCCTATACTTCTCTTGTTTCCTACTTTCTCCTCAAGTTTCCACTGCAAAAGGAAAATAAAACCTTACTGTTTAGTTTTTACATCTGTGTGGACATTGGTTTTTCTAAAAACTCTATATACCCTGACAACGGAAGCCTTGGAGGTAGTTTGCATGACCCAAAACAAAACCAGCCGCTCCCTTAAATGGGGGTAAGTGCTACATAACTATGTAACTATTCAATGCAATTGCAATAAATGACTTTATGAACCAGTCAACAGTGATTAAGCAGCGGTTCATTGAGAAAGGCTACTTGGGTCAATCACTCGATGAAACTATACAGCAAGTTGCATCTGTTGACAGAAATAATCTCTTGGTGCCTAGGGAGACAGGGGAGAATGGCATAGGGTATGAGTGGTCCTTTTCCACTTCTTATACTATGTTTTTCAGGAATAATATACAATGAAGTAACAATTTGGCATGGTGATCTGGAGAATGTGTCCAAGTGATTGATTATACGTATGGGCCTTCCCACTGAGAGATACCTTCCATACCCATAGTGAGGGGTGCACTCACTAAAACGGAGCCAGACCCCAATAAGGTCTTATTACCTGGTAAAAGGCTAAATTTTTCATCTTGGAGTGGAGCACGATTGGGTGATTACCTATAGCTCGAGCACAATTGGATGTCAAACATAACATTCCAAACAATCGATTATATGGGACTTTTACCCCCTTGCGTAATTTTTCCGGACTTTGCACATTACCTTCTTTGCATGATAGCATGGATTTTTTTTTTTTTTAATCTGATGACAGCACATCAATTTTCTCTTTCTATTTGCAAATCAATATTGTTATGTGCAGCTGTCAGTAGTATTAATCATTATTAATGTACATAAAGTTACATAGTAGGTAAGGTTGAAATAAAAACACAAGTCCAGCAAGTCCAACCTATGTGTGTGATTATATGTTAGTATTATGTTGTAAATCTCTGTATGTTGCGATCGTTCAGGTGCTTATCTAATAGTTTTTTGAAACTATCGATGCTCCCCGCTGAGACCACCGCCTGTGGAAAGGGAATTCCACATCCTGGCCACTCTTCCAGTAAAGAACCCTCTACGCAGTTTAAGGTTAAACCTCTTTTCTTCTAATTTAATCAGTGGCCACGTGTCTTGTTAAACTCCCTTCCGCAAAAAAGTTGTATCCCTATTGTGGGGTCACCAGTTTGGTATTTGTAAATTGAAATTATATCCCCTCTCCTCCCAACACGTTTTGTGCACATGCATGTCTTCTAGTATCCCCTGATGGTTATTCTTGTAATTTTTTACACTTTGATTTTTGATTTTAAGATTGTTATGTTCATTCTTGATCACTTAGGTAGTGCACTTTTGTTTTCACACATGTAAAAAAGTGTGACCCATGGCCATTGTACTGTCCAGTTTCCATAAAAATGTGTTATTACTATTGACCCTTACACTACTAGCTAGTCAGGCAAATTTTGAGTATAGCCTCAGATAGAACAAATAATCAAAAACAAAAATTAGTGCCATCATCCATAGTAATTAATGAAGGAAGGCCTAATACCATACCACCCAAGGATGATCAATAGAGAAGGAATTGGATTTTTCTAGGCACTGATGGAACGACACTAAGGTCATACAAACATATATTTATTACATAAAAAAGAAAACAAATTACAGTTACATTAAAAACATAGGCCAACGCCACAACAATAAAATAGCATATATAGGTGGCCAGGCCACCATCACCATCTATTTGGAGTGGAGAAGGCAACAGCCTCAACCGGTTTCGCGATTAACACCGCTTCTTCAGGAGGATCTATATAAACATAATTGAAGGATATATATAAACTGACAGAAAGCATAAACAAAAATAATACAAACAATATACATATATTAAACAAATGAACTAGCCAATGTCATGATATCTGCTCACCATAAGACGTTCACCGGAACACATGAATGCCTGAAATACCCCCAGCGGCGGAGCTAGTCAGTCTTGTATATTAAATAAACTTTTATAAAAAGAGCGAAGATTTTTGTGCATAATATTGTATGATTCTACCACTGAACTTAGGGCGAAGCTGAAGATGTCTGTACAGAGGAAATAAATAAACAGCTTAATAAATCAGAGAGTGTTCATGTTACCTCAGTGCTGACTGATTAGTATTACCAGCATAGGTGATAAAGGATTTCTTGCATCTTAGTCCCCCAGGGTTGGGATGTGCATAATAGGCAGAGTGAGTGAAGTGGGTGAAGATGAGTATTTAATTGCATCACATTTTACATTATTTCCTGAAAGGATTTCATTTGTGAATATTGCTTTGTTTGAAAGTAAAAGTAAAGTCTGCATAAAGTGCCTATATTGAAAGATGACATTCATTCATTGTTGGCATGCTTTTCCGTGTTACCTTTTTGCAGCTTTACATTATCCTAGATTGACCCTCGCTTACGTAGCAAGTTAGTGCTAAAAGGACTGAAAACAGAGGACCAATAAAGGAATATTCAAATGATTTCTATGCAATT
Organism: Rana muscosa; assembly: GCA_029206835.1. NCBI lineage: Eukaryota > Metazoa > Chordata > Amphibia > Anura > Ranidae > Rana > Rana muscosa. The sequence continues at coordinate 1,158,251,671 of CM055116.1, read as the reverse complement.
GAATGACAATCTGAACACAAATGGACATAAAGGGACCTCTGCAGATGAGTGCCAATCACTGAGATGTCAGTCAAACTGCTTGAAAAATTGGCAGACAATTCCTGTTGTTCTTCACTAATTCTTCGCACCAATGAATAGACCACATCACAGTATTCCCCAATTAGATCCCCAACTTTGTCTCTAAAAAATCATCTAAACTGTCCTCTTTGTTCAGCCCAAGACCTCCTGCTCTCTAGTTCTCTCATCCCCCCATCCCAGGCTGGCAACAAGGCCTGAGACCTCTGGAAATCCCTACCTTACCCTGTACAGCTGTCTCTTGCTCTGTCTGCCTTTTTTGGGTCCCCCAAAACTCATCTATTTAACCACTTGGAGCCCCGGCCATTGTAAAAAGACGGCCACAAGGTGGCTCTACAATGCAGGGAGGACGTCTATTGACGTCCTTGGCTCCACCGGCCACTGGGGGGCGCGCAAGCAGATCCATGTCCTGTCAGGAAGAGTAGACCGATGCTGTGTCCCTTGTACATAGGGACACAGACGGGTCACCTCCCCCAGTCAGTCCCCCTCCCCCCACAGTTATAATCACTCCTAGGACACACATTTAACCCCTTCCTCGCCCCCTAGTGTTAACCCCTTCCCTGCCAGTCACATTTATACAGTAATCAGTGCATATTTATAGCACTGATCACTGTATAAGTGTGAATGGTCCCAAAAATGTGTCAAAAGTGTCCGATGTGTCCGCCGCAATGTCACGGTCCCAATAAAAATCACAGATCGCTGCCATTACTATTAAAATAAAAATAATTTTAAAAAAATCATAATTCTGTCCCCTATTTGTAGGCGCTATAACTTTTGCGCAAACCAATCACTATACACTTATTGCGATTTTTTTTACCAAAAATATGTAGAAGAATACGTATCAGCCTAAACTGAGAATTTTTTTTTTTTTTTTTTTTAAATGGGATATTTATTATAGCAAAAAGTAAAAAATATTGTGTTTTTTTCAAAATTGTCGCTCTTTTTTTGTTTATAGCGCAAAAAATAAAAACCGCAGAGGTGATCAAATACCACCATAAGAGAGCTCTATTTGTGGGAAAAAAAAGACGTCAATTTTGTTTGGAAGCCACGTCGCACGACCGCGTAATTGTCAGTTAAAGCGACGCAGTACCGAAAGCTGAAATTTCACCTGGGCAGGAAGGGGGTATATGTGCCCAGTAAGCAAGTGGTTAAGCAAGTCTATCACACCTCTATCTAACACCTGTAAAAAACAAAAAACCCCCTCAGAGGTGGGACTTTAAAAGTGACTGCAAAACACACAAAGTATATTGAAATTGTATAGATTTAATAAATAAGTACAAAAAGGACAAATTAATATAAATCACATGAATTGTGTACAAGTCCAGAAAATTGGTTACATGGGTAAGGAGAAAAATTGAAACATTGATAGTCAAACCCGACAGCTGTTTCGGTTACGCCCTTCTTCGGGGGAATTGTAGACATACAGTTCAATAAGACAGACAAACTCAGTATGGAAATGTATTCCCGATCAGGGAGGTGTCTGGTGGAAACTTGAAACGGCTTCAAAAGTAGAGGGAATCCTCAATACAAAAATTGCATCCAATATGCACTATTGTGGTGATGAAGCAAATATGTGCATCGTTTCAATCTGATTTAAATCCAGAGAATCTGTAAGGATCCCGGGTGTCCCAATGATCGCTGCGTGAGGTACCTCATGCAGCGATCATTGGGACACCCGGGATCCTTACAGATTCTCTGGATTTAAATCAGATTGAAACGATGCACATATTTGCTTCATCACCACAATAGTGCATATTGGATGCAATTTTTGTATTGAGGATTCCCTCTACTTTTGAAGCCGTTTCAAGTTTCCACCAGACACCTCCCTGATCTGGAATACTTTTCCATACTGAGTTTGTCTGTCTTATTGAACTGTATGTCTACAATTCCCCCGAAGAAGGGCGTAACCGAAACAGCTGTCGGGTTTGACTATCAATGTTTCAATTTTTCTCCTTACCCATGTAACCAATTTTCTGGACTTGTACACAATTCATGTGATTTATATTCATTTGTCCTTTTTGTACTTATTTATTAAATCTATACAATTTCAATATACTTTGTGTGTTTTGCAGTCACTTTTAAAGTCCCACCTCTGAGGGGGTTTTTTGTTTTTTACTTAATTTTTGGGATGTGGTGACTGTTAAACCAATACAATCTTGCAGATGTCAGTTCCCTTTTGTCTCCTAGCTAACACCTGAATCATTCTTTCTCAAACAACTCCTCCCTGCACAGTAAGGCCCATTTCATACGGGTGATCCGATCAGGTCCGCCTCTCAGTTTTTCAGGCGGACCTGATCGAACCCATTAGTCTCTTATATGGAGCAGTGGATATCCGCTGACACCCGCCGCCATGTAACCCGATCCGATCCTCTCTACCAAAAACAGATCCTATTCCCCATCTGTCTGGTGGATCGGATGGCATTAGATGGAAATGGACAAGCAGTTAGTTTCCATCAGATTCCCCCATAGAGGAGATCAGGACTGTGTCTGTGTCCACTCTGCATAGTGGAGCAGTCACAGATCTGTCATCCGCCTTCTCAGCGGGGATCAGCAGAAAGATCCCGCTGCTGTGCAAGCAGATTCCAGTTAATGGAGGCACCCCCCGTGTGAAAGGGGCCTTACTACCTTTTTGTATCACATGCCCTTCTCTTTAGATTGCAATCTCTCTTGAGGTGGGCCCTCATAACCTTCTTCTCTTGAATTATATTTTAAGTGCTGCACACACTATTGGTGCTATAAATATTGTGTACTGTGGGGCCTGTCATAGTGATAGGCCAAATTATGTATGTGGGAGGGAAAGAGAGCAGGCAAGCTCCAATACTATTAAGCATTATCTGAGTTTTTGTCCAATCTGTCAGACATTTAACCACTTCAATACCATGCACTTATACAGCTTCCTGCCCAAGCCAATTTTGAGCTTTCAGCGCTGTCGCAATTTGAATGACAATTGCGCGGTCATGCTACACTGTACCCAAACAAATTTTTTATCATTTTGTTCCCACAAATAGAGCTTTCTTTCGGTGGTATTTGATCGCCTCTGCGATTTTTGCACAACAAATGAAAAAAGAGCGAAAATTTAAAAAAAAACCTAAGTTTTTCTTTGTTTCTGTTAATTTTTTTTGTAAATAAGTACCTTTTCTACTTCAATGACGAGCACTGCTAAGGTGGCACTGAAGGGCACTGATAAGGCGACACTGATGGGCACCGATGAGGTGGCACCAATGAGGTGGCACTGATGAGGTGGCACTGATGGGCACTGATGATGGGCACTGATAGGCGGCACTGATGGGCACTGATATGTGCCACTGGTATGCGGCACTGATGGGCACTCATAGGTGGCACTGATTGGCACTCATAGGCGGCACTGATTGGCACTCATAGGCGGCACTGATTGGCACTCATAGGCGGCACTGATTGGCACTCATGGGCGGCACTGATGGGCACTTATGGGTGGCACTGATAGGTGGCATGGACGGGCACTGATAGGTGGGCACAGATTGGCACGGATGGGCATGGATGGGCACTGATAGGTGGCACTGATGGACACTAGTAGGTGGCATTGGTGGCACTGGTGCCCAGCAATGCCAGCCACCACACATTGTGAAAGTGCCAGTCAGTGCCCATTTGTGGGCACTGATTGGCATATTTTTTTTAATGTTTTTCTTTTATTTATTTATTTTTACTACATGTGGATGGCCATAGGGGCCATCCACATGATTGGGGCTTCACTGGTGGTCCTGGGGGGCTTCCCTGGTGGTCTAGTGTGGGTATCCGAGGGGGGGCTGCGCTGATAAACAATCGCGTCAGTCAGACGCGAGTGAGGATAGACAATCGCGTCTGTCAGACGCGAGTGAGGAAGAGCCGATCAACGGCTCTTCCTGTTTACTTCCTGATCAGCCGTGATTCGACACGGCTGATCACATGGTAAAAAGCCTCCGACGGAGGCTTTTTACCGAGATCAGTGTAGCGGTGGGTCAGACTGACCCACCGCTCCACCGATCGCCGCGATGCGCGCCCCCCCGGGCGCGCGGCGGCTGTTATCCCGCAGGACGTCATATGACGTCCAGTGTGGATAACAGAACCACTTCCCGGACGTCAATCTGCTATTGACTGGGCGGGAAGTAAACAAGCGGCAATTAGGTTCAAAACACCGTTTGGTATGTTTGGCACCTTAAAGTCTCTTTCTATGCATAGTGAAGTTTCACCACGTTCACTAAACTCTGGGAAAAATTCCCTCGCATAAAGCAACTTCACTTGCAAAGTGAACAGTCTATTTGCCTTCAGTAAATCAACCCTATTGCCTGCCGATTACTCCTTTCCACGCTATGACCTGACTTCACACAGCTTAGAAGCTACCATTTTTTGCACCAATGATAGCTAACAAGCTTGCAACACTTTATAAATGCTGAATAAATAGTTCTATATTTGTTATAAATGTGTAATAAATAAAGTGTTCTGAATGTGCAGCAAGCTATAGGGGCACACAATAATGGTTTACTGTATATATCTCTGACAATTACCTTTTGTAGTAAAAGGAATACATTTAAAGAGGGAAAAAATCAGATAACACATTTTTTAAATTTCATATTTAAATTGAATTAGTATAGTGCATCATTTTTGTAGAAAAGAAAAATACAAAAAGATAGCTTGTTTTAAAACTTGGATTTAAAACTATATTCACACAGATATTTTTGCATTTTTGTTCACAACTGTGTTCCAACAAAGCCTTTTTGAAATGTATTTTGCTACATGCAGATAGACGTTTCAATGAAAACAACAAAACGGCCATGACATTTATACCATTGACAATTTCAGGAAACATGGTTTCTCACTTTATTTACTTTTTCCAACTTAAATCCAATGTGTCTATTCCTAAAATAAGCTCTATATGTCCATCTCGTACTACTATTTTACCATTGTTTTCATTTTCCTTTCACTCCTTTCCATATCTGTATCTTTTGTTTAAATTCAGACAAGGACTGTTCCTCAGAACTATGCCTTTAAAAAAAAAAAAAAACAACCACCGAGAACATTTACATGAGGGCACACAGCTCAATGCTACACAATGCTACACAATGCAAAATAACTAAATGGTTGTAGGGGAATAGATGCAGGTGGATTTAGATCATTGCTTATAATTGGCTACTGTATACATGTGAGCCTATGCTTATGGGGTTAGCTAACTCGAGCATAAACAGTCATCAGATCCATGATTAGTTATTACACCTTACATGACAGTACTTACCTATTTTAGATATTATAGGCAGAAATACTCCCTTTGTGATTTCACAGGCTTTTAACTCCTGATAAACTATGGCAAAATACATTTAACACCTTCCCGCTCGACCTATAGTAGAATGACTGCCGTGCGGGGGCTCCATTGTTTTGACTGAATGTGATATTATGTCCTTCAGAACAAGCCCCTTGTGCACACCCCCGGGGGGCATAATGTGCAATGATCGGTGGTGTGGTGTGTAGCTCGGTCTCCGATCACAGTAAAGAGCCTATGACATAGGCTCTTTACCACGTGAACAGCTGTGTCCAATCACAGCTGATCACAGTGTGTTGGAAGGCAACGTGGTTTAATATCATATTTCTGGAGTTTCACTTCCTGGTTGATACAGCCAGGTGGCCTAAGTTGGAACTTGCAAGTTGACCCAGCAGGGTGTTCTTAACAAGGAATCATGAATGGGAATTCATTGCAGGCCTCCTGTTGGAGGTATAGTGATAGAGGAAGACCCCCTGAAGAGATGCAAATTCAAATGTCCTGCTACAGAAGATCAAAGGACTAGCTATAACTGAAGATGTCCCAGGTCAGATAGCGATGATACATGGATGAATGCTGCCCCTAGAGGCCAAAACAGCAGGACGGACAGAAATACTTTGATTTATCAAAAACCTAGTTGGGCTGGCAATGAGGTTGGGCCTGGACCATGTATGGATGGAGTTTAAAAAGTGCACACAGAAGGGAAATCGTCCCTTTTTCGCTCTTGGTTCTTGCCTGATGGCTCCCGTGCTGCATGGCTCTGTTACCATTTTAAGCCCAGCTGACGAGACAATATCTAGGGGACAACCTAACGTAACGTATCTTTGATGTTTTGTATTTTATATGCTCTGTAATATTTTCCTTTAGTGTTTTTATGCTAGCATTTCCTATTTTCTTGGGAAATAAATAAGACATTGTTTTACTAAGCAGTGTTTGTTTTCATAGCTAACCTTATATCATTGTATTATCAACAGTAACATTATCAGAGTTTTATTAGACTAGCTAACTATCGGAATAGACAAGTTAATACGTATATGTAATAAATAGAGGGAATACATAACCACACGAATATTTATTCTAGAATTGATTTCACAGTGTAAATAGGAAGTGCCAGTTATCAGCATTCCTCTACTCGCATTGACAGCGCGTGAGTAGAGGAGCGCCGATAAGCAGCTCTCCTGCAGCTCAGTGCATTGATTATTAGTACAGTCCCATCAGTGATGCCCACATGTGAACACCAGTGATGCCAATCAGTGCCCATCAATGATGCCAATCAGTTCCCATAAGCGCTGCATTTCAGTGTTCATCAGTGATTCCTGTCAGTGCCTTCTTATCAGTGCTGCCTATCAGTGCGCCCATCAATGCTCATTAGTGCCACCCATCAGTGTTCATCAGTGCCTCCTGTCAGTGCCGCCTATCAGTGCCCATAAAGGTTGCCCATCAGTACCACCTATCAGTGCTGCCTACCAGTGCTCATTAGTGCTTCATACCAGTACCTATCAGTGCTGCATATTAGTGCCTCCTCATCAGTGCCCATCAGTGCCAACTCACCAGTGCGGCCTCATCAGTGCAGCCTATCAGTGTCCATCAGTGCAGCCTCATCAGCGTACATCAGTGAAACAAGATAAATTACTTATTTACAACATTTTCTAACAGAAACGAAGAAAACCTTTTTTTTTCAAATATTTTGGTCATTTGTATAGCAAAAAATAAAAAACTCAGTGGTGATTAAATATCACCAAAAGAAAGCTCTATCTGTCTTAAAAAAAATGTAAAAAATAAATTTGGGTACAGCAGGACCGTGCAATTGTCATTCAAAGTGTGAAAGCGCTGAAAGCTGAAAATTGGCCTGGGAAGAAAGGAAGCAGCGGCGGCACGTCCATAGGGGGCGCCCGGGCGCCGCCCCCCAAGTTTTGGACAAAAAATAAATAATAAATAAAAAATGGTCACTTTAAGAGTGTCCGGGCGCCGGACACACAGCAGTCTATGGGAAGCTTCCCAGCTTGCAATCAGCTGATTGCAAGCTGGGAAGCTGATTTGCCCGTGTTTAGGGCATGTGCAGGGCGCAAGCTCTGCGCCCGCACACACTCCCACTCTCCAGTGATTTTTCCCTGGCTCCTGTTCCTTTGTTTTCATTGGCCGGACCGGAGGGCGACTGGGCAGTGCTTTTTCAGCACTATGGCGTCACTTCCTTGGAGTCGGAGTGGAGTGGACACTGAGACGAGAATAGAGCTGAGCCTGAGCACAGGGGAACCAGAGCCAAAGGTAAGTGACTGAGTGCGGGCATTGGAGGTGAGCAGCTGTAGCGGGTGGGTGCAGAGCTGAGCCCGAGTGCAGGGGAACCAGAGCAGAAGGTGAGTGACTGAGTGCGGGGATCGGAGGTGAGCACTTTCACTGTCTCTCCCTCCTGACAACATGCTTCCCATCCCCTAGTCCTCACACTCCTCTGCTGGGCGGCTACAGAGTGACTGCTCCACCCGGAGTGTAGTGTGTGTGTCCTGCTATGAGCCTGGCTCCCCCTCCCCCCACCTCTGTTCACTTTTCTCAGCTGCTGCAGAACTTCATGGAGGGGGGAGAATGGGGCTGCTGAGTGTTGTGGTGCAGGAAGGTGACTGGCATCTGTCTCCCCTTTCTGCATCCTAAAACAGCCCCCCCTGCCTCTCCACCCTAAAACGGCCTCTCCACCCTGCCTCTCCACCCTAAAACGCCCCCCCTGCCTCTCCACCCTAAAACAGCCTTTCCACCCTGCCTCTCCACTCTAAAACGGCCCCCCTCCCTGCCTCTCCACCCTAAAACGCCCCCCCCCGCCTCTCCACCCTAAAACAGCCTTTCCACCCTGCCTCTCCACTCTAAAACGGCCCCCCTCCCTGCCTCTCCACCCTAAAACGGCCTTTCCACCCTGCCTCTCCACCCTAAAACGGCCCCCCTCCCTGCCTCTCCACCCTAAAACGGCCCCCCTTCCCTGCCTTAGTCTCCACCCTAAACAATAACCCCCCTCCCTGCCTCTTCATCCTAAACAATAACCCCCCTCCCTGCCTCCACCCTAAACAATAGGCCCCCACCCTGCCTCTCCACCCTGAACAATAACCCCGGTCCTGCCTCTCCACCCTAAACAATAACCCCCCTTCCTGCCTCTCCACCCCAAACAATAACCCCCCTTCCTGCCTCTCCACCCTAAACAATAACCCCATTGTATAGTGCGCTCTGTGTATAGTGCGCTCTGTGTATAGTTTGTGTGCTCTGTGTATAGTGTGTGTGCTCTGTGTATAATATACAATGTTTGCTATGTGTATAGTGTGTGTGCTCTGTGTATAATATACAATGTTTGCTATGTGTATAGTGTGTGTGTTCTGTGTATAATATGCAATGTGTATAATATGCAATGTGTGCTTTGTGTATAATATGCAATGAGTGCTCTGTGTATAGTGTGTGTGCTCTGTGTATAATAAACAATGTGTGCTCTGTGTATAATGTGTGTGCTCTGTGTATAATATACAATGTGTGCTCTGTGTATAGTGTGTGTGTGCTCTGTGTATAATATACAATGTGTGCTTTGTGTACAATATGCAATGTGTGCTCCGTGCATAATATAAAATGTGCACTATGTGTATAGTGTGTGTGCTTTGTGTATAATATACAATGTGTTCTCTGTGTATAGTGTGTCCGGGTATTGGGAGCCGTGACAGCCGAGGATGGGCAGGTAAGAACCTGGAGGGGTTTGCGCCCCCCCCCCCAAAAAATTTTTATCACCAGCCGCCACTGGAAGGAGGTAAATGTGCCAGATATTATAGTGGTTCAATTTAATATATTCTCTTAAAATTTTTATTATTATTATAAATTATTATCATTATTATTATTATATCATCACTGATCTGAAAATAGCCTGTGTAGAGAGCAGATCAGGGGGCATGAACTACAGGCTGCCTGTAGAAAACTACAGGAGGGGGCGGAGAAAAGACCAGTCGCCCTGCACAAGGCGTGAGATCAGCAGTGACGGTATTCATTGCAGGAAGCTCCAGCACTGAGGCTAAAGCCTCGTACACACGAACAAGTTTCTTGGCAAGAAACGACAAGAAAACTGCCGAGATAGCTTTCTTGCCGAGAAAATCGTTCGTGTGTATGGTTTCTCGTTAAGAAAACCGACAAGAATCTCAACGAGAAATATAGAGAACCTGCTCTCTATTTTCTCGTTGAGACTCTCGTCAGCCTGTTTCTCGACGAGAAAATTGTGTGTGTGTGTGTACACTTACCTGTCCTCCGGGAAGACCGCGCATGTTCGAAATGACTTTGACGCATGCGCGGTAGCTTCCTAGGCATAGATAGGGTGTAGCAAGATGGCGGCGACGGCATTGAATGTGATGAGCGCACGCTCGTCGTAGTCGATGACGTCACCGCGTTCGCTCCATTCAAAGAACCGCGGGTTCTTTGAATCGAGCGTGTGTACACTCGGCCGGGACAAGTTTCTTGTCCAAGAATCTCATCAAGAAAAACGACGTGTTTTTTCTTGACGAGATTTTCGGCCGTGTGTATAAGGCTAAAGTTTCACACTGGATTACTGCACAGATCTGGAAAAAAAAATACAAAGCACGCTAACATTCAAATGAGAATACACATGCCTCTTGTATTTAGACAATATCTGTTTATTCTAGATTTCAGCCTAAAAAAAATATCTAACTTTTATCTGGCTTGCTTACCGGTGTATTATACCTGCTGCATGAATCCCTATCTCTAGTTAAATTAAAATAATGTCTTTGTAATAGCAATCAAATCTACCACCATTATACGTATAACAAACAGAACCGAGTGCATGCTGAGCTGTCCAGTGCTGATCATGTGTACCAGCAGAAAAAGCACCAGATTGTTTTTAACTTTACTAATATCACTATTAATATACACATAATAATTTATTATCGTTTTTTTAATCTTTATTTTTACCTGCTGATCCTGCTAACAACACCTGCCAACAACATCAGAGGGGGGCGGGGTCACTGGGTGGCCCCGCACTCAGAAGAACTGTCAGAAGAACTGTCAGAAGAACAGAAGCGTCACACAGTGGGAACCCCCCATGCAAGCGGATCGTCCAGAAAACGAAGCGGGGAAGAAGAAGCCGGAGCAAGATGCGGACGAGAACACCGATGGAAGAAGCAGAGGAAGAACAAGATGGAGGAAGAAACCCAAATGGAGAAAAGAAGAAGATGGAAGAAGAAGCGGGGAAAGGAGAAGACATTAATAAAGGAATTGTCAAAAAACGGCTATTGTCATTTTTAACATTTTTGACACTTTTTTGTGTGAAATAGTAGGGGTACATTTGTTCACCATTACCATTTCACACAGGGGGGCGGGATCTGGGGGTCCCCTTTGTTAAAGTGGGCTTCCAGATTCCGATAAGACCCCTGCCCGCAGACCCCCACAACCACCGGGCAAGGGTTGTGGGGATGAGGCCCTTGTCCCCATCATCATGGGGACATGGTGCTTTGGGGTCCAGACCCCAAAGCATCCTCCCAATGTTGAGGGCATGTGGCCTGGTACGGTTCAGGAGGGGGGCGCTCTCTCGTCCCCCCTCTTTTCCTGTGGCCTGCCAGGTTGCTTGCTCGGTTAAGGGTCTGGTGTGGATTTTTAGGGGGACCCCACGCCATTTTTTTTTTAAGTTTGACGCGGGGTTCCCCTTAAAATCCACACCAGACCTGAAGGGCCTGGTAATGGAATTTTGGGGGACCCACCACGCATTTTTTATTTAGTTTATTTCAAAGACTTTCAATGACTTTTATCTGTATTGACGGGAGCCGGCAATTCATTATAGCCGCGAGTAGTTTAAAATTACTTTTTTTTTTACTTCAGGGGCAGTTCACACCACATGCAGTCCAGTGCGTTTTTTTCTGCATCAAAAACACATGGAAAGTAGGATATATGGTATTCAATGGCATAGTTCACACCAGTGCGTGCAGGTCCAGTACGTTCCAGTTCCAGCAAAAAAGGTAGAACATCCTGCATTTTACCTGCACTGGACTGTACTGGAATGCTGTAAAATGCATCAAAAACACACTGGAACGCACCAAAAACGTACTGGAACACACTTGTCCTTATCTAAGGTTAATAAAAAAGAGAAGTGAAAAAAAAGCACTGGACTGCATTAAAAACGTACCAAAAATTCCCCCCACGTTACTGTTCCAACTTATGGATTCTTATCGTTACAATTGGTGTTCCACCTCCCTCAAATACCTAGGGATACATCTTACCCCTACGTACTCTACCCTATATTCAATAAATTTTCCTTCATGAATATTAGATATCAATAAATCGCTGCAAAATTGGGCCAAATATCCACCTATGTAGAGAATTAATGTTTTGAAAATGTCCATTTTACCACGGTTATTATATTATTTTGAGACACTCCCAGTAGCTATTCCCCTATCCCAACCTAAATCTCTACATAGGTCCTTTTTGAATTTCATTTGGCATGGTAGGGCTCACCGCATTGCAAATTCAGTGGTTTTTGCTCTGAGGTCCAAGGGGGCCTGGAAGCCCCGGATATTCTTAAATATTATTATGCCACCCACCTTAGGACAATAGCTTCCTGGTCTACTTTACATGCCCCTAGCCATTGGTCTGATATTGAGAAAGAAGTGCTCTATCCGGTTCACCCATGCTCCCTGACCTGGTCTCTCCCCTACACATTCACCCTATCTATAGACGCCAGTGTACGGCCCCTATGAACTTCACATTATCGGTATGGCGTAAATGCCTCAAAACGTATCCCCTCATGTCATCCTGCCCTCCCCTTATTAATGTTTTATTTAATCCTTCCATCCCGGACAGCTTATCCTTAGGTCGTATTCTTCCATGGGTTGATGCCTCTTTGGTTCAACTCCGTAACCTAGTTCACCCTATAACTCGGAGGTTACACCCATTTGAGTTTATCCAAGAGAAATTCAATATTCCTCCTCAATTATTTTATTTCTATCTGCAGATCAGGCATTTTCTACACTCCAGATCCCCATCTTTGACTTTGAATGCTCCCACCCCCTTTGAATATCTCTGTGCTCAGGGTCCCCATCAACTTCATTTAGTCTCCTCTATCCATCGTATCCTTCATGAGTCAAATACCTTTACTGAGGACACTCATCTGTACATGAAAAAATGGGCCCAACTGTTAGGCAGACCCATAAGTCCTCAGTTATGGGACAGGATATGGTCATCTGTCTTTAAATCCTCCAGGTGTGTTGTTCAGAGAGAGACATCATTGAAGGTCCTCATGTTCTGGTAAAGGACCCCTGAACTTATCCATAAGTATGATTCCTCGATTTCTAAAAATTGTTGGCGTTGTAATAATGAGGTGGGGTCACTGTTCCATATTTTCTGGCAATGTTCTCTGATCCAGCCCTTCTGGCTGGAGGTAATGAAGCTGGTACAGAAAGTGGTGGATGTGTCTCTGCGGCTTGAGCCTCTGCACTACTTGCTGGGCCTTCCCTTTAATGGTATCACCAAAAATGGGAATAGATTGATATCTTATATTTTTCTGCCTGCTAAGAGATTGATCCCCCTCTGCTGGCTGTCTAACACCACTCCCCCTTGGTCCAGATTTCTCCAACTTGTAGCTGAGATCTGCAGGATGGAATATATGACGGCCTCTATACACAATACAATTCCCCAATTTGATAAGATCTGGGACCTGTGGGATCATTCGGAATATGGATCGCTCTTCTCGGCTACTGAGTCGTATTATATTTCCCCGCCCCTTCCTACCCCCTTCCTCTCCTGATATACCTGGTATTGTTTCTTTTAGATTAATGTCCTCACATTGGTACTACCTTAAATTTCCATTGGTTTTTCTTTTCTTTTCTTTCTTTTGATTGTGACCTCTGTTATATATTTTTATTTTCTTTGTTGTACAGATGAGTTTATTTCTTGATTTCTTGTGCTACGCAGTCCACCCCTGTGTTCTGTATGTTTGGACGCTCCAGTTGAATTGACTCTATCCTTTTTGTGAATTTTGACATGTCTGTATTACTTAGTGATTATTGTCATTTCCTGAAAATCTCTCAATAAAAATACAATTAAAAATAAATAAAAACGTACCAAAAACGCACTGGAATGCATCAAAAACCCGTCAAAAATGCGCATGCAAAAAAGCACCTGGAACGCATCCAGATTGCGTTTCTATGGTGTGAACTGGCCCTTAGAAATGTCATTTTGCTCTTGGACTGTTATAAACATGGAAAACATGCGCTACTTTACAGGCATACTATAGACACCCCTCAGGTACGATATTTAGGGCCAGTTCACACCAGATGCAGTGCAGTGCGTTTTTTTTATGCATGAAAAACGCAAGGAAAGTTGATTACATTAATGCCAATGGCATAGTTCACACCACTGCAGTCCGTTCCAGTGCGTTTCAGAAAGAAAAAAAAATTGGTCATGCTGCATTTTTTATGTACAGAACTGTACTGGACCGCAGTAAAATGCATCAAAACGCACCGGAACGTACAAAAACGCACCGGAACGTACCTACATGCACCAAAAATTCACTGCAACACACTTGTCCTTATTAATAAGGGCCAGTTCACACCAGACGCAGCTCCGTTCAGTTCCGTGTGCTTTTTTTCTGCACAAAATGCATGCACAGTATTTTCCATGTATTCCAATGGCTCTAGTTGGCTCTAGTTCACACCATGCAGTCAGTTTCCGGTCAGTTTCTGCACCAGGAACTGACTGCATGGTGTGAACTAGAGCCAACAAGACTCATTGGAACACATGGAAAACACTGTGCATGCATTTTTAGCGCTGAAAAAATGCGCACAAAACTGAATGGAACTGCGTCTGGTGTGAACTGGCCCTTAATTTAAGTAAAACGAGGGGGAAAAAAGCACTGGACTGCATCAAAAATGCACTGGAATGCATCGTTCCTGAGCGTTTTTGGTACGTTTTTGATGCAGTCTAGTGCTTTTTTTCACCCCTCTTTTTTATTAGCCATAGATAAAGACAAGTGTGTTCCAGTGCATTTTTGGTGCATTTAGGTGCGTTCCGGTGCGTTTTTGATGTGTTTTGCAGAGTTCCAGTACAATCTAAGTGCAGGTAAAATGCAGCATGTTCTACTTTTTTTTCTGGAACTGGAACTCACTGGAACAAACACTGCCATTTAGAACCATATAACACACTTTCCATGCATTTTTGATGCATTAAAAACGCAATGGACTGCATGTGGTGTGAAATGGCCCTTAAGCAATTTGGCATAATTAAAGGCACTTCTCCTTGTTTCGTTTTTGGTGTTGTCCAAATTGGTGACATTGATATATGTCCCTTAGGGTGGGACCTGGGCCCCCATACCCATTTTAAGGCCAACAACTAGAAGATAATCAAGCCAAGTGGGGACTAGCAAAATTAACAAGTCAGTTCCCATAGACTGCAATGGTATTTGTTGTATAACTTTTGCCCATGTTAGGCTCTTTGTTTGCCCCCTGGACCGGGGGTGTTTGTCCCATCTCTAATTTAGTAGCATGCTGGATGATGTGCTTAATTTTGGACAGGGGGGGGGGGGGTAGCTTATTTTCTGCTAGCTGCATTTCTGTTGGTCTGAGCATGCTCAGGGACTTAGTTTTTTTTTGGTGCTTTTTGTGTGTGAACAGCACCTGGATGTTTCTGGGCATGCTCAGAGAGTGTTTATTTGGGTTAGTAATTAAAGGACATCCTTAACAGGTGTACCCACTTTGAAGTTCAGTCTCTACATTGGGTGAACTTGCATTTTGGGTGTTTCATGGACCGTGCATGTGTTTTCAATTGCCTCATTAGCACACAAACCTAGGTTATATAAAGCTTGCAGATAGCATTCTCTCCCTTGCCCTGAAAAGAGGCAAGATTGTGTGGGTGTGGCCGGCCGGCCGGCCGGCTGGCAAAAAGTACATTTTTGTGTCCTTATCGAGTTTGTAACACATGTATTTTAATTTGTTATGTCTTTGCAAAACAGATGTTTGTTTTACTTTTGTTGATTGCATTTTTTTGTGTGGGGGATATGCTCCCCTGAAATATTTTTGATGTTGTTAATGTGTGTCGTTTGTTCACTTTGATTTATTTGTCTGTGCTGCATTATTTTGCTAAATCTTTCTCAAGATGTTGTGACTAATGTTTCAAATTTACATACATGTTTTTTTTGCTTCCTTTTGTTTTTTCCAAGTCCTGTTTTGTTGACCAATAAAATTTGATGCAAAGTTTGATGTTTGGTTTTTGTTTTCTATGCAACAAATGTGACAGCTGCAGCTTAACTATGCTGATTGGCATGTCAAAACAAAACCGGTGTGATTTCTCTAAGCTGGTGCCTTCATGGTAGCATATGCATGGATTGTGTGCTGCCATGGATAGTCACAAGGAAATGAAAAATACAGAGCGGTAAGTATTACATTTTCCTTTTTACTGCAGTGGTTCTCAGTCTCAGTCCTCAAGTACCGCCAACAGGACATGTTTTGTGAATTTATCTTATCGAGAATTGCTGTCCAAAATACCTAACCATTGACTGTGATTTAAAGCACATGTGCAAGATGAAGGGAAACCTGCAAACATGGCCTGTTGGGGGTACTTGAGAAGCACTGATTTAGAGCACTGCACTTAAAAATATCTCAAGGCAATACTATTCTAATTGTGGGCATTTTGAGGGAAAACAACCCCTACTTGTTTTTTTTTAGTTTGGGCTTTGTGTCCCTTTTAGTAAAATTGGCTTCACTTCCTGTCACAGCTAAACAGGAAGTGAAGGTAAAACCCTATCAATGTTTTTTTTTGGGGGGACACAGATCAATCTAACTAGTGTCCCCATTAAGCAAACTGCACTCTAGCACTTTGTTGTGTACACCCCAAATCATTGGGTAGTTTGGGGATTAGTAAAGGCAAATCCACTCTGCAGTACAAGTGTAGTTGCTGAAAATCTGAGGGGAATCACTGGTGATTTTAACATCCAATCATGTAGAAGCAAAGATGGTGTTTTTTTTTTGTTTCCTTGCATGTCCCCCTCGGATATCCAGCAAGTGCACTTGTAGTGCAAAGTGGATTTGCATTTAGTAAATAAACCCCAAAGTCCTAATAATTTGGGATGTACCCAGCAAAATGCTGGAGTGCAATGTACATAATGTGGAAACTATTTAGATTGACCTGTGTGTCCCCAAGGAAAGACATTGGTAAGGATTTACCCTCACTTCCTGTGTGGCAGGAAGTGAATCATTTAGAAGGATAAAGTGGCCAAATTTGGGAGTTGTCTTCACCCTATCAGGGGTGCAGACATCCCCAAAAACTGTCCAGACTTCTAATCTCTTTGCACTCTATCCCCAAGCAAAAATAAGAAAGGTTTTCATTTAGTTTAACTTTGCAAAGACACATTCCTAAGTTCAATATTGATGCATGTCAATGGCCCATTTAGACCCTCTTTAACCACTTGAGATCAGAGCTATAGCTGATTGACGGCCACAGCAAGGTCCTCAATTGCCGGGAGTCCGTCAATAGACGTCCTCCCCTTTGCGCGCGTGCTCTGGTCACGAGTCACTGAGACTCGGGTGATCACAGATCCAAGTAAGGGGCCGATCCCTGCCCCTTACCACGTGATCAGCTGTCAGCCAATGACAGCTGATCCTGTGATGTAAACAAAAGCTCGGTAATCGGTTTTGTTTTCTCCTTGCGCTGACAGCGTGAGCATAAAAGAAAGGCAATCACCGTGAACGGGACCGAAGAGGCAATTCTGCGTCATCTGTGACAATCAGTAGCCCCTGCCAGTGCCACCTATCAATGCCCACCACTGGTGCCAATCAGTGCCACCTAGCAGTGCTGCCTATCAGTGCCCATCACTGCCAACTATCATTGCCCATCATTGCCACCTAGCAGTGTCAACTAGCAATGCCACCTCTCAGTGCCCACCCTTACCGCCTTATCGGTGCCCATCAGTGCAGCCCATCGGTGCCCATCAGTGCAGTCTCATCAGTGTACATCAATTAAGGAGAAAAATTACCTTTTTTCAAAATTTACGAACTAAATATTAAAATATCCACATTTTTTTTTTTTTAGTCTGTCTTTTGTATTTATAGAAAATAAGAAAAAACAAACGCAGCAGTGATCAAATAGCACCAAAAGAAAGCTCTATTTGTGAGAAAAAAATGAAAAAATTTCATTTGGTTACAGTGTTGTATGACCGCGCAATTGTCATTCAAAGTACATCAGCGCTGAAAGTTGAAAATTGGTCTGGGCAGGAAGGGGGTTTAAGTGCCCAGTAAGCAAGTGGTTAATATAAGGCTACATGCACACAAACGTTTTTACAGCCGCTTGTTTGAGCGTTTTTTGCAGCTTAAAAATGGCTCTCCATGTTAGCCTATGGCTTTATGCCCACCATCGCATTTTTGAGCTGTAAATGGCATAGCCGTTTTTAGGCCCCATGTACACGGGATGCAAAGTCTTCTGAACTAAGGTTGAAACCGGCGTTTATAAACGCGCGTTTTTCTGCGTTTGCATGCCGTGTTTAGCCGCGCTTTACCACGTTTGCATCTATAAGCGTTTAGTTAGGAAACATCATAAGGACCCTCCCTAAGCTCAAAAAACAGTATTATTAACCATTTCAGCCATTTTGTGAGACCAGAGTGAGTAGCAGCAGCTGAGAGAGAAGCAGTGTACTTGTATTTAGCGAGTCACTTATCACATCACTTGCCACAAGTTGTGGATTGTCCACTTGCCTCGTCACCTGCCACAAGTTGTGGATTGTCCACTTGCCACGTTACCTGCCACGTCACCTGGCCACATCACCTGCCACAAGTTGTGAATTGTCCACAATGCAATACAAGCAATTACATTTTTTTTATATATATATTTTTAATGGTTTTTCATCATTTGCCATCATTTTTGAGTTTTTCAATGTAAAAAAATAGGTCACCTTCAAAAACGCTTATAAACGAAAACGCGTCTAAATGCCAGTACCGTCATTTGGCGTCTGAAACGTGGAAATCTTTGGCGTCTAAACGCATTTTTTTGCTTTATGAAAAACGAGGTTAAACGCAACTGCCTAAGGGCCAGTTCACACCTTGGAAACGCAGTCCGCATGCGTTCCAGGTGCTTTTCTGCATGCGCGTTTTTGATGCGTTTTTGATGTGTTTTTTTTCTCCCTCCTTTTTCTTAGGCCTCATGCCCACGGACGTTTTTAAAAATGGTCTGTAAAGCTAGTACAGACGCCAGGAAATAAGCGGTGTTTTTAACGCGATTTTTTCCCGCGTTTTCCATTGAATTCAATGCACGTTTCGCTGCGCTAGCTTTCAGCCACGTTTTTCTTTCTCTATTCAGAATGAATGGTTCCCTATGGGAGCCCATTGATTTGATTAGAGGTCGCACCAGAAGTCGGATCAAGATGATCCGACTTGCGGGGCGACTCGTGTGCGGAGAACCTTGAAGGGGAACCCAGCGAAAATTTAAAAAAAACTTGCGTGAGGTTCCCCCAGGACGATACCAGACCCTTTGGTCTGGTATGGATCTTGAGGGGAGGCCCCCACACCAAAAAAAATGGCGTGGGGGGTTCCCCCAGGATCCATACCAGACCCTTATCTGAGCACGCAGCCCGGCCAGTCAGGAAGGGGGGTGGGGACGAGCGAGCGCCCTCCCCCTCCTGAACAGTACCAGGCCACATGCCCTCAACATGGGGGGTTTGGTGCTTTGGGGCAGGGGGCACTGCACCCCCCACCCCAAAGCACCTTGTCCCCATGTTGATGGGGACAAGGGCCTCTTCCCGACAACCCTGGCCATTGGTTGTCGGGGTCTGCGGGCGGGAGGCTTATCGGAATCTGCAAGCCCATTTTAATAAGGGGGCCCCCAGATCCCGGCCCCCCACCCTATGTGAATGAGTATGGGGTACATCGTACCCCTACCCATTCTCCTGGTGGAAAAAAAATGTCAATAAAAAACACACTACACAGGTTTTTAAAGTAATTTATTAGGCAGCTCCGAGGGTCTTCTTCCGACTTCGGGGGTCTTCTTCCAACTTCGCGGGTCTCTTCCAAATGATTCATACCAAACACAGGGGACAGCGAGCGTGAGGTTACAGTACCCTGTCGCCGAGAACCAGTACTGGCAAAAAAGCCTGTCCTGGAGGCGACTTCAAGTCGCTCCAAGTCGCGCTGTGGTTCACGCTCAAGTCGTGTCAAAGGTTGCCTCGCAAAGTCGCGCTGCCCCTGTGTGAACCGGCTCTCAAGGTTCTCCGCACACGAATCGCCCCGCAAGTCGGATCATCTTGATCCGACTTCTGGTGCGACCTCTATTCAAATCAATGGGCTCCCATAGGGAACCATTGATTTTGAATAGAGACAGAGAAACGCTGCTGATATATTTACTATCACATTGCTCGTCGTTGTGCAACGGTTCACACGCCCAATTAATGATTTATCCGGCGCACCAATTAAGGTATGAACCGGCGCAGCGTGCAGCGTGCAGCGCGCAGCGCAGTGTTCTTAATTAATCACCCCCAATATCTTTTACTTTTTGCTATAATAAATATCCCAATTAATTTTTTTTTTAAAACAATTTTTTTCCTCAGTTTAGGCCGATATGTATTCTTCTACATATTTTTGGTAAAAAAAAAATCACATTAAGTGTATATTGATTGGTTTGCGCAAAAGAGCGTCTACAAAATAGGCGATAGATATATGGCATTTTTATTATTATTATTATTTTACTAGTAATGGCGGCGATCTGCAATTTTTAACTGCGATGTTGCGGCAGACAAATTGGACACTTTTGACACATTTTTGGGACCATTGGCAATTATACAGCCATCAGTGCTATAAAAATGCACTGATTACTTTATAAATGTCACTGGGAGGGAAGGGGTTAACACTAGGGGGCGATCAAGGGCTTAACTGTGTTCCCTCACTGTGTTCTAACTGTGGGGGGGATGGGAGCGACTAGGGGAGGAGAGAGATCGGTGTTCATACTTAATATGAACATACGATCTGTCTCCTCTCCCCTGAGAGAACCAGGATCTGTGTGTTTACACACACAGATCCCAGTTCTCGCTCTGCCACGAGCGATCGCGGGTGCCTGGCGGTCATCGCGCCCGCCGGGCACTTGTGATCATGTTTGCCCCCTAGTGGTCAAAAGGCGAACCGACGTACAGCTCCATCGGTTTGCCCAGGGGAGCCAACTTGCCGCAGTATAACTGCGGCGGCTGGTCGGGAAGGGGTTAATAAATACCCTAAGGTTTTTTACACTATTTGGACCCCTCTGTTTTCTTTGGGTATTTCTGGGTGCCCGGACGACTTGTACTAAGTGCATTACCGTCTCCCAGGACACGCTACAGCTGATAAAGCCCTGATAAAGCATTTTTGACTTTCCATAATAGAGGGTCCATCTGTTGTGGTAAGGGCGCAGCCTAACTTCAGTGTTGGTGACGTCACATGCTAGAGGATTTGTTTGGATTGTTCATATACAAGCACTTGATTTACAACTTTATATTGCTTTGCTCTTTATTATTTAAAATTTTTGTCACTTGGACTGTTTCAGTACAGTTTGGACTTCTTATGCTATTTAAGGACTTTCAGCGCAACTTTTTTTGTTTTATTGTTGTCCATTGTGTTATATCTCTTGTTAGTTTATTCGCACAGTCATAGTATTGTTTTGCTGTTTTTCCCAAACGTTTAAATTGTGTGTGCCCGGGAAATGGCTTCAAACTTCAAAACCCTACATTTTCCATAGGCAACACTCTAAAAGCTTCCCACAGGTCATGAGTTTAGAGTTACCCAGGAGATCTGCTGCTAGAATGATTGCTCTCACCCAGTGCGTGTCAACATGTGTAGCGCAATGGGCGTTTTCAGGCACCTCCAATGCGTGTATTTACATTCACACGTTCGTGTTTGTTGGGGTAAAGGGGCCATCAATTTTTTTTTTTTGGGTAGGGAGATTTTAACCACTTGCAGACCGTTTACTGTAAATATATATGGCAGCAAGGCTCTCCTGCGCTGGATCACGTAACTAGTATGTGGTCCAGCACTTCTGGGTCGCGCGTGCGCTCCGCCAGCGGCCCACTCCAGCTGTGATTAGACACAGCGGGAGCTTATTGGCAGATACGGTGGACTCAATGTCCGCCGGCACTCGTCGATGCTTTGGTACTGAGGGAGAATGGCGGTCTGCCTTCGTAAACAAAGTTTATTGCCGTTCTGTCAGTACAAAAGACATGGATCCTTTTTTCCGGCTAAGCAGAGGCACCGATCAATGCCTTCTCCTAGTACAATTCCCTCCCCAGAGTAGTACAGCACAATTTAGGAACACATTTAACTTTTTGATCGCCCCTGATGTTAACCCTTTCCCTGCTAGTGTCATTAGTACAGTGACAGTGCATATTTTTAAGCACTGATCACTGTATTAGTGTCACTGATCCCCAAAAAGTGTCAAAAGCGTCAGTTAGTGTCCCGACTGTCCACCGCAATATAGCAAGCCCAATATAAGTCGCTGATCGCCGCCATTACTAGTAAAAAAAAAAAAAATTAAAAGAATAAAAATATCCCATACGCAATAACTTTTGCGCAAACCAATCAATACATGTATATGGGATTTTTTTTTACCAAAAATATGTAGCAGAATACATATTGGCCTAAACTGATGAAGGAATTAGATTTTTTCTATTTTTTTTATTGGATATGTTTTATAGCAAAAAGAAAAAAATATTGTTTTTTTTCAAAATCGTCTGTCTCTTTTTGTTTAATAGCACAAAAAAAACCCGCAGAGGTGATCAAATACCACCAAAAGAAAGCTCTATTTGTGGGAAAAAAGGACATACATTTTTTTTTAGGAACAGCTTTGCAAGACCGCGCAATTGTCAGTTAAAATAATGCGGTGCTGAATTGCAAAAAAATGGCCTGGTCAGAAAAGGGGTAAATCTTCCAGAGGTCAAGTGGTTAAATGAGTTTAACTTTTTTTTTTTTTTTTTTTTTTAATTGTCATATAGGGGGAAAATTCCTTATGCATTTTTGGTGACAGGTTATCTTTAATGAGACACTAAAGGTCTAAAAGTAATGGGGTTTTTTGCAAGCAATCTGGAGGCTGCACAGCTGCTGAATTGCTTCCACCTCACCACTGACAGTAGGCTTGTCAGATATACACACACTCCCAGTGGTTGCAGCCGCCGAGAGTGTATGTAAAACTCTTTGCTGCACGTACATCGCTGGCAGCGAAAAGTCAGACAATAAAATACATGGATGAACTACATATAATGGAGTTGTTTTACCTGCCAAATAATTTGTATTTCGGTCAGTTCATTATTGAAATATACACAGCCATGCCACACAGTACAGCCACATGACACCTCTTTCTCTGTTACAGCTACAGATTGTATTAAAATTGAATGGTGTCTCCTCCTCACTCCCAGCCTGTCAACTGCACAATAAAAGAGCAGCAAGAAACAGGTCATCTGTCTGCTCACCCTGCACTCTATTGCTGTCAACATGCTCCTTTTCAGTACATTTGTAGCACACCATATTGGCTTCTAGTGCCACCCCTCCTCTCCCAGTCTGAACTGTACTGTATTGGGACTACAACAGTAAAATTGCTTGTATAATAATAATTAAAAAAAATTATATAGACTGTGTGTGTGTGTGTATATATATATATATATATATATATATATATATATATATTACCAAAATTATTGGGACACCTGCCTTTACACACACATGAACTTTAATGGCATCCCAGGCTTAGTCTGTAGGGTTCAATATTGAGTTGTTACACCCTTTGCAGCTTTAACAGCTTCAACTCTTCTGGGAAGGCTGTCCACAAGGTTTAGGAGGGTGTCTATGGGAATGTTTGACCATTCTTCCAGAAGCGCATTTGTGAGGTCAGGCACTGCTGTTGAATGAGAAGGCCTGGCTCACCGTCTCCCCTCTTATGCCGCATACACACTGTCGGAATTGTCTGTAATTCCGACCGTGTGTAGGCTCCATCGGACATTTGCTGTCGGAATTTCCGCCAACAAAAATTTAAGAGAGCTGGTTCTCAAATTTTCCGACAACAAAATCCGTTCTCGTAAATTCCGATCGATTGAGGACAATTCCGATGCACAAAATTCCACGCATGCTCTGAATCAAGTATGAGACGGAATCGCTCGGTCTGGTAAAACTAGCGTTCATAATGGAGATAGCACATTCGTCACGCTGTAACGGACTGAAAACCACGAGGCTGAAAAGCGTGAATCATTTCTCACCAATGTTATAGTAACATGACTGTTATTGAACTTCCCTTTAATAGTGCCGTCGTATGTCTTGTACATCACTGCGTTCTTGGCGTTTGGAATTTCCGACAACATTTGTGTGACCGTGTGTATGCAAGACAAGTTTGAGCCAACATCCGTCTGAAAAAAATCCACGGTTTTGTTGTCGGAATTTCCAATTGTCTGTATGCGGCATAATTCATCCCAAAGGTGTTCTATCAGGTTGAGGTCAGGACCCTGTGCAGGTCACTCAAGTTCCTCCACCCCAATCTCGCTCATCCATGTCTTTATGGACCTTGCTTTGTGCACTGGTCCAAATCATTTGGTGGAGGGGGGATTATGGTTTGGGGTTGTTTTTCAGGGGTTGGGCTTGGCCCCTTAGTTCCAGTGAAGGGAACTCTTAAGGCGTCAGCATACCAAGACATTTTGGACAATTTCATGCTCCCAATTCTGTGGGAACAGTTTGGGGATGGTCCCTTCTTGTTCCAACATGACTGCGTACCAGTGCACAAAGCAAGGTCCATAAAGACATGGATGAGCGAGTTTGGGGTGCAGAAACTTCCTGATTTCCAGACCTAGACAAATGATGTCATTAATCCTAGTAGGAGAGGAGGGGTTTTCTCAGCTAAGCACACCCTACTGCATGCATTCCTGAGCGAAGGGCAGATGGATTCCAGGAAGCAAGTGCTACATGAATCCATCTTCCCTTACTGAAGATGGCCACAGCCACACATGCTAAAGGGTGTTTTCAAAGTGATTTCTCAGCAAACTGAAGCAGGGAGACATGGATGGGGGAGTCTGCTTTGAATATTAAAAATGAAATAAATAGTGTATTTGGTTTGTGGTGTTTAGATGCAGTGTAGCTACACTTTAAACTTCAGCTTTCATTTATTTTTTATTTTTTTTACAAGCACTTTATAGAGAGAAATGATATAGCAATTATTTGCAACAAAATATGAAAAGGGAGAAGGCTAATGTGAAATTTTAATGTGAGCAACAACAAAAAAATCCAACTACTGTATATATATACGGCCAACCCTGGTGGACTGAATATGAAATGGATTAAAGCAGTGGGTATGTTGTGACTGTTATAAAAACAGCAAACCCTTATACAACTTTTACTTCTGACATTTCTCATTGCCATTTACTAATTAGTGAGTTCCTTCAGCTCACCAAAATTTAACAATAAAAATAAAGCCGTGTATTCTATATGACTGTGTATTTAAACTATGCAATTTAATGCACAACAAAATTCCCCTTCTGAGTTCCTTCTTTATGGTAGTTGCACAAAGTGTAAACTATGCTTAGTTTGTGCATGCAATGCCCATTGATGTCAGATTTCAGTATCTGGTTGAAGTACATCAAATTCATCTGCCTTGCATTTTTTGTTTAAATATAATAACATTGATTTCCTATTTCTGAAAAGTGTATGGATTCAAATATTTAAACCACAATTCCATTGTTACACATTCATTACTTGTGTTAGAGTGGCCTTCCGGACACAATCTAATGTAACAGCGCCCTCTGCTGTTCATTTATGATAGCATGCACATGTTATCAATTATTTAATTTCTAATATTGGAGCTCTAACATCTAAATATATATATATATATATATATATATATATACATATATATACACACACACTATATATATATATATATATATATACATATATATATATATATATGTACACAGTATCTCACAAAAGTAAGTAAATCCCTCAAATATTTTATTATATCTTTTCATGTGACAACACTGAAGAACTGATACTTTGTTACAATGTAAAGTAGTGAGTGTACAGCTTGTATAACAGTGTAAATTTGCTGTCCACTCAAAATAACTCAACACACAGCCAATAATGTCTAAACCGCTGGCAACAAAAGTAAGGGTCCAAATTGGGCCCAAAGTGTCAATATTTTGCGTGGCCACCATTATTTTCCAGCACTGCCTTAACCCTTTTGGGCATGGAGTTCACCAGAGCTTCACAGGTTGCCACTGGAGTCTTCTTTATGGAGCTGGTGGATTTTAGAGACCTTGCGCTCCTCCACCTTCCATTGGGATTGCCCCACAGATGCTCAATAGGGTTTAGGTCTGGAAACATGCTTGGCCAGTCCATCACCTTTACCCTCAGCTTCTTTAGCAAGGCAGTGGTTGTCTTAAAGGTGTGTTTGGGGTTGTTATCATGTTGGAATACTGCCCTGCGGCCCAGACTCCGAAGGGAGGGGATCATGCTCTGCTTCAGTATGTCACAGTACATGTTGGCATTCATGGTTCCCTCAATGAACTGTAGCCCCTCCCCCAGTTCCGGCAGCACTCATGCAGCCCCAGACCATGACACCCCCACCACCATTCTTGACTGTAGGCAAGACACTCCCGTCTTTGTACTCCTCACCTGGTTGCTGCCACACACGCTTGACACCATCTGAACCAAATACGTTTATCTTGGTCTCATCAGACCACAGGACATGGTTCCAGTAATCCATGTCCTTAGTCTGCTTGTCTTCAGCAAACAGTTTGCAGGCTTTCTTGTGCATTATCTTTAGAAGAGGCTTCCTTCTGGGACGACAGCCATGCAGACCAATTTGATGCAGTGTGCGGCGTATGGTCTGAGCACTGACAGGCTGACCCCCCACCCCTTCAACCTCTGCAGAAATGCTGGCAGCACTCATACGTCTATTTCCCCAAAACAACCTCTGGATATGACGCTGAGCACGTGCACTCAACTTCTTTGGTCGATCATGGCGAGGCCTGTTCTGAGTGGATCCTGTCCTGTTAAACAGCTGTATGGTCTTGGCCACCATGTTGCAGCTCAGTTTCAGGGTCTGGGCAATCTTCTTATAGCCTAGGCCATCTTTATGTAGAGCAACAATTCTTTTTTTCAGATCCTCAGAGAGTTCTTTGCCATGAGGTGCCATGTTGAACTTCCAGTGACCAGTATGAGAGAGTGAGAGCAATAACACCAAATTTAACACACCTGCTTCCCATTCACACCTGAGACCTTGTACCACTAACGAGTCACATGACTCCGGGGAGGGAAAATAGCTAAATGGGCCCAATTTGGACATTTTCACTTCGGGTTGTACTCACTTTTGTTGCCAGCGGTTTAGACATTAATGGCTGTGTGTTGAGTAAGTTTACAGCAAATTTACACTGTTATACAAGCTGTACACTCACTACTTTGCTACAATGTAAAGTCTAATTTCTTCAGTGTTGTCGCAAGCTATAATAAAATATTTACAAAAATGAGAGGTGTGTACTCACTTTTGTGAGGTACTGTGTATATACTATATTATATATATATATATATATATATATATATATATATATATATATATACACAGTGGGGAGAACAAGTATTTGATACACTGCTGATTTTGCAGGTTTTCCTACTTACAAAGCATGTGGTGGTCTGTAATTTGTATCATAGGTACTCTCCAACTGTAAGAGACGGAATCTAAAACAAAAATTCAGAAAATCCCATTGTATGATTTTTAAATAATTAATTTGCATTTTATTGCATGACATAAGTATTTGATCACCTACCAACCAGTAGGAATTCCGGCTCTCACAGATCTGTTATTTTTTTCTTTGAGAAGCCCTCCTGTTCTCCACTCATTACCTGTATCAACTGCACCTGTTTTAACTTGTTGCCTGTATAAAAGACACATGTTCACACACTCAAACAAACAGACTCCAACCTCTCCACAATGGCCAAGACCAGAGAGCTGTGTAAGGACATCAGGGATACAATTGTAGACCTGCACAAGGCTGGGATGGGTTACAGGACAATAGGCAAGCAGCTTGATGAGAAAGCAACAACTTTTGGCGCAATTATTAGAAAATGGAACAAGTTCAAGATGACGGTCAATCTCCCTTGGTCTGGGGCTCCATGCAAGATCTCATCTCGTGGGGCATCAATGATCATGAGGAAGGTGAGGGATCAGCCCAGAACTACAAGGCAGGACCTGATCAGTGACCTGAAGAGAGCTGGAACCACAGTCTCAAAGAAAACCATTAGTAACACACTACGCTGTCATGGATTAAAATTCTGCAGCGCACGCAAGGTCCCCCTGCTCAAGCCAGTGCATGTCCAGGCTGTCTGAAGTTTGCCAATGACCATCTGGATGATCCAGAAGGTCATGTGGCCTGATGAGACAAAAATAGAGCCTTTTGGTCTAAACTCCACTCGCCGTGTTTGGAGGAAGAAGAAGGATGAGTGCAACCCCAAGAACACCATCCCAACCGCGAAGCATGGAGGTGGAAACATAATTCTTTGGGGATGCTTTTCTGAAAAGGAGACAGGACGACTGCACCGTATTGAGGGGAGGATGGATGGTGCCATGTATCGCAAGATCTTGGCCTACAACCTTCTTCCCTCAGTAAACCCTGTACACACGATCGGTTTTACCGATGAAAACAGTCCGATGGACTTTTTTCATCTGACAAACCGATCGTGTATGGGTCCCATCTGTCTTTTTTCCATCGGTGATTAAAAATAAAACATGTTTTAAATTTATCCGATGGGAAAAAAAACGATAGCAAATTCCGATCGTCGGATTTTTGACTGATGGTGTGTAGGCAAGACTGATGGAAGTCAGCTTCATTGGAAATCCGATGGAAAAATCCATTGGATTTTATTCCATCAGAAATCCGATCGTGTGTACAGGGCTTAAGAGCATTGAAGATGGATATTCCAGCATGACAACGACCCGAAACACACAGCCAGGGCAACTAAGGAGTGGCTCCGTAAGAAGCATCTCAAGGTCCTGGAGTGGCCTAGCCAGTCTCCAGACCTGATCAAAATAGAAAATCTTTGGAGGGAGCTGAAAGTCCGTATTGCCCAGCAAAAGCCCCGAAACCTGAAGGATCTGGAGAAGCTCTGTATGGAGGAGTGGGCCAAAATCCCTGCTGCAGTGTGTGCAAACCTAGTCAAGAACTACAGGAAACATATGATCCATGTAATTGCAAACAAAGGTTTCTGTACCAAATATTAAGTTCTGCTTTTCTGATGTATCAAATACTTATGTCATGCAATAAAATGCAAATTAATTACTTAAAAATCATACAATGTGATTTTCTGGATTATTGTTTTAGAATCCGTCTCTCACAGTTGAAGAGTACGTATGATAAAAATTACAGACCTCTACATGCTTTGTAAGTAGGAAAACCTGCAAAACCGTCAGTGTATCAAATACTTGTTCTCCCCACTGTATATATATTCTTTGCTAAGTGAACATTTTTTATTCTCTTATGCATAATATATCTGAAAATACCAAAACTGAAAATCTGCAACACCACTTCCATTTTTATAAAGCCACTTCCATTTTTATAAAGCGCTTATTTTCTTTTTAATTTTTTTTTACACTGTTCTAATTTCATATGCCATCTTCAGTTTTTGTTTTTTTTTCCTATTATTTTTTTTTTAAAATAAATGGACTTATGTGTTTTATTTCAGATGATTAGTTACATATTTGTCATAAAGGAGGTACCCGCATCTCATAATCTTGTTATTACAGTTAAGCCCTGTGCACACGATCGGATAACCTATGGATCTTCGTCCGATGGATTTGACCATCGGAAATCCGATGAAACTGTTTTTCATCAGTCTTGGCCACACACCATCAGTTAAAAAACCGATGGCAAGAAAACGACGGCACGTACAAAACGTACGACGCTCTATAAAAGGGCCGAACAAATCTAATGGCGCCACCCCTTGGGCTGCTTTTGATGATTTCGTGTTACCGCGTGTTAGTAAAAGTTTGGTGAGAGCCGATTCGCGCTTTTCAGTCTCCGTGCTTTGCAGATCGTTTCCTGGTGTTCAGTTTGTGCTTGTGGGTTTGTATTTGTGATTCAGTGCGTGCAGTCAGGTCGTTACTGCCTTGCAGTGCCTTCTTGGCCGTTCGTTTACTGTTTTTTAGGTCGTTCTTCTCAGGCCTTGCTGTTCCACGGTGCATTCTGTTTGAGTGCGTTCTGACCAGCCGACCGGTTTAAAACCATGTTAGAAGTGCGTTCTCGTTCTCGAGCTCGTGCTGGCTTTGGACTTGGTGTTGCAGTTAACACTGTAACCCGAGTTCAGTCTGTGAACAGGGTGAGGAGGAGTTCATGGACTAAGAATTGGTTGCTCCAGCGGGACCAATTCTCTCATATGCCTCTGCTGCGGGAAATCCATGAGAATAATCCTGATGATTTCAGGAATTATCTCAGGATGACGGACCCCGTATTTCACCATCTGTTGGATTTGCTGTCCCCCTATATCACGAGGCAGGACACTGTGATGCGCCAAGCCATCACTGCCGAGCAGAGGCTTATTGCCACGTTGAGATACCTGGCGATTGGGAGAAGCTTGCAGGACCTCAAGTTCACAACAGGCATCTCCCCCCAGGCTCTCGGGATCATTATCCCTGAGACGTGTTCGGCCATCATTCAGGTCCTGCAGACGGACTATATGAAGGTAATTTTGCTCCTTTCACCTCACATTATATGTTTTTATTGTTTTAGAATCTTCTTATTTTTTCCCTCCTAACCCAAACTTGCCTGTTTGTAATATCCTGGTAATGTCCCCATTTTCCCCATGCCTGTTTTTACCTGTAAAGCCCTTTTTGGGCCCTACATGCCTATTTCCCTTCACTAACCTCTCCAGCATGCTATCGTGGGCGCAAACCCAGCTAGCCTTCTATTTTCATTTTCATTTTTTTGGGGTCATTGCCCGCGTAGTTTGACAACCCTCCCTCCCTCCCTCCCCTAAAGATGTAAAAAAAAATGTAGTTCTCAATCAAGCTCAGCAGAGTGGTTGAGCCTTTTTTGGGATCCCCACAATAACCTTAGCCCCCCCCCCTTAGATTATTTTAGAATGTCCACTCAGCGGGGGTGAGGCATCTGCTAAGTGGGCCTTTGTTTATTGGTAGGAAAAACTCCCTTAAATAATAATGTTAGAATGATGTTGGTCAACAATGTTTTTGCGTGTAATCTGCACTGTAAACATAAACTGTACTAATGTCTTCTTTTTGTTTGACTCCACAGTTCCCTAGCACACCACAGGAATGGCTGACTGTGGCCTCCCAATTTGCCCAGCGGTGGGATTTCCCCAACTGCGGAGGGGCAATTGATGGGAAGCACGTCCCACATAGTGCCGCCACCTCGTTCGGGGTCATACTATTTTAACTATAAAGGTTTCAATAGTATTGTGTTAATGGCGGTGGTGTCGGCACGGTACGAGTTCCTATATGTGGACGTGGGGAAGAACGGCCGGATGTCCGATGGCGGAGCATTCGCAGAGACGGAGTTCGCTCACCGTCTGCAGGCTGGGGGTCTTGCACTGCCTCCAGATGCAGAGAACGTGGAAGGGCTACCGTTCATTTTCATTGCGGATGAAGCTTTTGGATTAGGACCACACCTCATGCGGCCGTTTCCCCAACGCACCCTCACCCCGGAGAGGAGGGTTTTTAATTACCGGCTGGCCAGAGCCCGGAGAGTTGTGGAGAATGCCTTCGGGATAATGGCCAGCCGGTTCCGCCTGTTCCAGACAGCTATACATTTGGCGGATTATAAACTCAACAACATTGTCTACTGCTGCTGTTTGTTGCACAATTTTTTACGCAAATTCTCGACAAATTATGTGTCATCAGTTGGGCCTGAGGCCGGTCCCTCTGAACTGATAAATCTGACCGGCCTCAGCACTGCCCGTACTGGCTTGGCCCCCGAAAGTGCCCGTGAAGTACGTCAGAAATACGTACTTCACGGGTAGGGGGGCCATCGCAATGCCAGACCACATCTGACCTTTGATTGTCCCTTTTTAAAATAAAAAAAATTATTTGATTTACTACAAACTTGTGTTGTCATTCTTGTATTTGTGGTTTATGTGTTTCCCAGGTTCTAGTAGTGCCAAGTGTATTTGTCCTTAGTAAATAGCCTCAAATCTCAGAGGTAAAAACACTCTTTTTGCATCTTCAGAACTGCTATTGAGCATAGAAAGAACAAGGCACACCTTTTTTAGACTTCCCGAATGTTTTTATTGATTGCACCACAGTTTTGGTTGTTTTTCGAAATACTTATTTATTTATTTTTGTGAGCCTTTTTTTGCAGAAACATGCATGGGTCAAAAGCCAAAAGTTTTTTTCTGAAAAAGTAATAAAATAACACAGTGAAAAAGACAAACAGGAGATGGGGTGATGTTACCCCTGATCCATCCCAAATGTGAAGAACCACACTTTATTTTTGGGGCTCAAATGGGTATCTTCAACATGATCCCATGGCTAAGGTAAACATGTGCTATCTGCCATCATGGGGGATCAATGGACGTGCTTTGGGGGTGAAAACCCTTCCTCTCCCCTACTTGAGGAGGGAGGAAGAGGTTGCACCCCCAAAACAGGGACATAGATATCCTGTGACGGCAGATAGCACATGTTGAGTCTTCAGTGTGTGCATCTTCACATTTGGGCTGGTGGAAATCCCATAGAAAAATTCAGACGCATCACAAAACACACACTATTCTCCCCAAAATATCTATCATGTTTTTATATTTTTGCACAATCACAATCATTCTCTTTTTCATAATGTCCATTTCGCTACTGCATTCCATGATTTCCTGAATGATTATTTTGGCGCTGGCACTCGAGAATGGAGGATTTGGACTTCCTGACACACCCCCACGTTCAGTCCCTAAAAAGAAACAAATATTTTAAAACTATGCAGGCCTACATCTGTATTTACCTTGAAGTTGTGGTGACAGACACTGACCTGTTGTGCTGATAAGCTCCACCTCTCCTTCCTCCACCTCCCCTTCCTCCACCTCCGCTTTCTCCCCCTCCGCTTCCTGAACCTGCTGAACTTGGTCTGCTTTGGGATCTTCCGGGAGTTTCTGTGGTGTGGGGTTCCTCGTCTCCTGAGCATGGTGTCCTCCCAGTCTCCTCTCCCCTATGGGAATTGAAAAAAATAATGTATCCTTTAGCACACAGACTTTTTAGGCCTGAAA
This sequence comes from Rana muscosa, assembly GCA_029206835.1. Classification (NCBI taxonomy): domain Eukaryota; kingdom Metazoa; phylum Chordata; class Amphibia; order Anura; family Ranidae; genus Rana; species Rana muscosa. Next base: position 1,158,219,151 of record CM055116.1, on the reverse strand, counting down.
ATGGATTCTCAATGTTTTAAAGTGGGGTCCAATTGATATTTGGCCCTGAGTTTCAAGATGAACATATGAGCTCTTGCAAACTCAACAAAGCAACATGTTATTTTTGAGGACACTCACAAATACACTTGGATAACCACCAAGGAATCCACTGGACCACCTGTGTGTGACACCGTTAAGAAATTTGGTCATGTGGCCCAGAGTATAGTATCTTGATCAAGAACAAAAAAAAGTACACAACTGCTGGAGTGTCATCGCCTTTACCCAGAATACAGTTTATCCTTTCATTCACATTCTAAATTTCCTTACAACACATCATCTAGCCAACAATGTGTAGATAAACATTGTTGAAGTAAAATGAGGCATGCCCACATGTAGTTTACGTGGATATGTGCCAAACATGTTTGGGGGAAGAGCAGCAATTTTTTTTTCCACACATTTAGCAAATAAGTGGACTCTCCACTTAACATAAAAGTTGAGATTTTAAAATGTGAAACCAGTCAAGCCAAGCACATGGTGCAAAACATGGAAGAATACATATTACAATGTGAAAGAACACAGTAAAATAAACTTACTTTTTTCAATGCTTTTTATAAGCTTCCTATACTGCTCCGGCTCCCTGAGCTTCAGGTCTGACCACCTTTTACGGAGTTGTTCCTTGGATCTCCTGACCCCATATTTTTTATAGAGAGTCTTCGCAACTTTGTCCATAATTTGTGACTTCCGGAGATTAGGGGTGTCGTATGGGCCATGCTTGCCGTCGTAATCCTTCCTCCGCAGAATGTCCACCATCTCCGCCATCTCTGAAAAAGACATATTAGTCACCTTGTATCTTTTTTTACTGGATCGTGACGTTTCCGCCTCCGGGCTTTCCTCGTCGGTAATTTCTACTAAAGAAGCCACCTGTGTCTGCGACATGTCGCCGTCTCACACTGTGCACCGATCGTTAAGGGGCGGGGAAATGCTGAAAAAGTCCGTCATGGGCGGGCGACGAGGGCGGAGTTACACGCATGCGCAGGGTATAAAAAGGGGAAAGAAGTTATTAGGGATGCGCGGAGTAAGGACGACCGGAAGTGAACCAACGAATTGAACTAAGGTAAGAAGGGAACTCGGGCCTGCAGTGGCATATTAATGGGTCATGATTGTAAAGGGCAATATTGTGATAAGTTGAGGAGAATCAATTCTGATCCTTTTCTTTTTTTTCCTTTTTTTTTTTATTTGCTGATCCAAAAAGATGCATAAACTACGAGAGCCGGAGGTGATGCTGATTTTTATAGAAAAATATAAGGAACAGCGCAACCTGTGGGAACTGAAACACCCTGCGTACCGCAAGAGTGATGTACGTCGGGCAACTATTACCAAATTAGCAGAGGATATGAAGCCATGGATCCCAGATGCAGACTACACTATGATCAATAATAAAATCAACAACCTGCGTAATTCCTATAAAAAAAAATACAAGGAAGTGCGCCAGTCAAAGAGATCAGGAGCAGCAGCCGACGATGTAGTAAAGCCCAAGCTGGGGTACTACAGACATCTTCAATTTCTGGATGACCAGATCGAGGCCAGGGAATCAATTTCCAGCCTTCCCTCAACCCTTCCTTCCACCCTTCCCTCCAGCGTTCCTTCCACCCTTCCCTCCACCCCTGCAGAGGCGGAGGAGGAGCCTCCCGAGCTAGAAGAGCCAGATTTTCACATCTTCAGCCAGGTATAGTATTTTTGATCATAATTATTGTCCACTAAGTAATATTGTGTTGAACTGTTTGGATTAGCCATAAATGATATCATCCCCCCCCCCAAAAAAAAAAAAACAGTAATGAGATCAAAATTGTGTGTGATAGATTCCCCAAATAATCCAATTTTTCATTTTATTTTAAAAACAGGATGAGGCAAGCCAGGAGGAAGAGGGTCAGGAGTGTGGCAGGCAGGAGGAGGCAGGGCCAAGTGGGACTCAGCAGGTCCCCAGGCCTAGTGGCAGCACCATCTCCCAAGTGGCTCCCCTCCACGTCAGACCGCCAAAACAACGGCGGATGACACAAGTGGAGGAGGAGTCACTAAAGATGATTCAGGAGGCTGCTGCCATTATGAGGGCCCCCCTCAACCCTACGGAGGGCTTTAGCACCTATCTGGCGGATAAGTTGCTCAGAATGGAGGCGGGACAACGGGCCCTTTGTGAGCACCTCATATATATGGCCGTACACATGGGGGCGAGGGGGCTGCTGACTGAGGCCACCCATATCTCGCAGCAGGCCAATCCCTCTCCTCCTTCTCCTCCTGCCACATCACCACCCACAGTGGCCCAGCCTGCAAGGGTGCATGGACGGGCCGTGGAGAGAACGCTGCAGAGAGGCGTGGAAGGAAGGCTACAGGGAAGAGCAGGAGGTGATTCCCTGGCCTCGAGCTGCTCATCCAGAAATTGAAGGTTGATGGAGTACCACAGCTTGGGATGATGTATGTCTTTGGCTGCTGCTCCTGATTTCATGCTGTTGTTGATTTTATTATTCATCATAGTCAGGTCTGCATTTGGGATCTAATGACTTGATATTCTCTGCTAATTTCTGAATAGTTGCCCTTCGGTTTTTGTTTGTTTTTTTTCCAAAATAAAGGGAAATTTGATTTCAGCCAACATACATGCCTGATGTGTTTTTTTTTTTTGAAGTAGCAATAAGATTTCATAAATACAATGTGTAATTAATAACAAGGGACACCAACCTCCATGAGTAAAAAAAAACAAAAATATGTTGTTCGGAGAAATTGACACACCAAAAAATGCACAACAAATTTAAAGACAAAAACAAAAAAAAGGTGTAATTTGTGAGGTCGGCCTTGAAGAATTAAACTAATTATTAGACTTGTGTACAACGGAAAAATTCGTTCCGTTTCGGTTCGTTTCTTTCCGGTCCTGTTGATTCGTAATCATTCGTAATTTTGCTAGACGGGATTTTTCGTGTTCGGACTCATTCGTATTTTTGCAAGCGACATTTTTCGTTGAATTTTTTGTTGCTTTATAATTCGTACTTTCGGTAGAGTACGTTGTTTTTCGTTGATTCTGGACACAACTCCTACTTTCGTAACTTTTTTTGGGTTCGTTGATTCGTAATTTTCCGTGTCTCTCTCACAACGACGCTGCCTATTATGCCTAATGTGCTTCGAATGGATTTGTACTTTTCTAAATACATAGCGGTTATTTGTAACGATTCGAAATCTCGTATTTTACTTTCGTTTTTTACATGCGGCTATAGGCTCCGCCCCTGTACACCATTTTGAGAGGGTTCAGCACGGTGAGGGAGAAGCAGAGAGCAGAGCAGAGTGAGTGTTATTGTGCTTCGAATGGATTCAAAATCTTGTATTTTACTTTTGTTTTTTCATGCGGCTATAGCCTCCGCCCCCTGTACACCATTTTGAGAGGGAGTTCAGCACGGTGAGGGAGAAGCAGAGAGCAGAGTGAGTGTTATTGTGCTTCGTATGGATTCGTACATTCGTAACTTTTTTCATAACGAATTATGCCGAAGACCTTCGGGCATTCGCTATTTTGCGGTATAATTTATTTCGGATCCGGTTTTATTCGTAATTGCTCTGTTCGGAAATTCGAATGCTTCCGAATGTCCGAAAGTTGCTAAATTCGGACGAATTTTGATTCGTTACGAAACGAATTGCACAAGCCTACTAATTATTCCTAAGATCACAAGAAAGAAGAAAGACATACGTTTGTCAGAACTCATGAGAAAGATCTGCTGCCAAAATGACATTTTAAAGACCGTTCTAAAGCAAAAAAACATGCGCTGCAATAAACGAAGCAATAACTTGCAGAATGACGAATGTGCTCTCTCCATTAGGAACGCTAGTTTTACCAGAACGAGCGCTCCCGTCTCCTAATTCAGTCTGAGCATGCGTGGGTTTTTTAACCGATGGACTTGCCCATAGACGAGCGGAAATTCCCATCGGTTTTTTATCCATCGGAAAATTTTAAAACAAGTTCTATTTTTTCCAACCGATGGAAAAAAGACCGATGGGTACCATACACGATCGGTTGGTCAGATGAAAACCATCCATCGGACGGTTTTCATCAGTCAAACCGATCGTGTGTACGGGGCTTTAGTCATTAATGAGTTTTATCTTTTACTATCTTCTGTTGACTGCAGTAAAGAGATGCACTTAGCAGAATACCTGGCTCATATGTACAGCTAAAATCTTCACTAGAGGCCCTTAAGTAGATGTAAATCCTAACTGAATATCAACTAGTTTGCTAAAACAAAGTAGAGTTGATTTACTAAAACTGGAGAGTGCAAAATCTGGTGCAGCTGTGCACAGCAACCAATCAGCTTCATGATTTAGCTTGTTTATTAAGCTTTGACAACAAAAACCTGGAAGCTGATTGCTTGCTGTGTAGAGCTGCACCAGAGTTTGCACTCTCCAGTTTCACTAGCTCAACCCCTATGTATGAATCTAAAAGTTCTAAAAGCACCAACACAGGATGGAGCTGTGGGTGCCTACGGTAATGCAGTTCCGCATCCTAACGTTAGTTAGTTGAATATTGCAAGTGAAAAAAATTTACTTTTCAGGCACCAATTACATAAAGGTAAACATTTTTATTATAAATTAAATACAAAAATATCATTAAAAAAAACACACAAAAGAAACAATAAATTAAAAACTGCAGTATGAATACAGTGACAATTAAAAGCCTCCAAAATTGGTCATAGATGTCAAGACACGTCGCAATGAGCATGTATGACTGGACTATGAAGTAAGACTTTTTAGCTCTAAATGTTTCGCGAAAATCGCTTCTTCAGTAGCTAGCGTAAATTCTGAGGAGAGAGGGGACATCAATAAATTTCTTAACATAAAACACAGTATACCTATATATAATGAGATACATACAAAAACTCAACTTATCCAGGTATGCGGGTGACACCAGTGCCATCTAAGCGTGTTTACCAGACAAGTGACGCATGCAAGTGCGCAGCAGACTGAATGTGGGGGTGTGCCAGATAAATAAGCGTAGAAAGATGATGTGCTTGGTCATGCTGAGTCATGCTTGGTCATGTTGAGACACAGCAGGGCGCCATTGGCTCCCGCGGCTGTCAATCAAAGTCAGTTAGCCAATCAGGGGGGAAAGGGGGCAGGGCCAGGTTGGGGCTCCGTGTCTAAATGGACACACGGAGCTGTGACTCGGCTCCGGTGCCCCCAAAGCAAGTGCCTTGACAGGACGGAGGGGCCAGGGATAGCGAAGAGGGACCCAAGAAGAGGAGGATCTGGGCTACCCTGTGCAAATCCACCGCAACAGAGGAAGTAAGTATAACATGTTTGTTCTTTTTTTTTATTTTTTTAAAACAAGACTTTACAATCACTTTAAAGCTGATTTTTTACCATAGTTACAATCATATATGGGAACCAAATGTCATTTTCGCTGGGCAAGGCCCAAACAGAATATATTGTATATAATGTTAACATCTGCACCTTAGTTGTTTAAGATTTTATTGATCTAAGATCAATACTAGGGATGAGCCGAACACCCCCCTGTTCGGTTCGCACCAGAACCTGCGAACAGACAGAAAGTTTGCGTGAACATCAGGTCCGCCCCCTCGTATGTCAGACCCCGCCTACGTCATTGGCTGAGCGGACCTGATGGGGAACTTCCTCCACAGTGTAATAAATGAATAGACCCGCCCCTTTTCACGTTGCGCATCTGGTCCGCTTAGCCTTACACCTACGTCATTGGCTGAGCGGACCTGATGGGGAACTTTAGAAGGGGCGGGTCTATTCATTTAATACACTGCGGAGGAAGTTCCCCATCAGGTCCACTCAGGCTCAGCCAATGACGTTTCGTGTGGACAGCACTGGACATCGGATCACCGCGGGACACTGGATTTCATCGCTGAAATGTTTTTTTGTTTTTTTTAATAAAGGACTTTCCCAGCGGTGTCTGTGTTTTTTTTTTTACAATTTGTTACACTTTCTTTGTGAAATGGTAGGGGTACAATGTACCCCATTACCAATTCACATAGGGGGGGCGGGATCTGGGGGTCCCCTTTGTTAAAGGGGTCTTCCAGATTTCGATAAGCCCCCCGCCCGCAGACCCCCACAACCACCGGGCAAGGATTGTGGGGATTAGGCCCTTGTCCCCATCAACATGGGGACATCCTCCCCATGTTGATGGCGTGTAGCCTGGTATGGTTCAGGAGGGGGGGGGCGCTCTCTCGTCCCCCCCCTTTTCCTGCGGCCTGCCATGTTGTGTGCCGGGATAAAGGGTCTGGCATGGATATTTGGGGGGAACCCCACGCATTTTTAAAAAAAATTTGCGGCAGGGTTCCCCTTCCCCCTTATATCCATACCAGACCTGAAGGGCCTGGTAATTGAATTTGGGGGGACCCCCACGCATTTTTTTTTTTTATCAATGACTTTTCTATGTATTGCCAGGAGCCGACAATTCATTATAGCCGCGAGTGAGTTTTAAATGACTTTTTTTCCTTCAGAAATGACACTTTGTGTAGGGACAGTTCTAAGCACGGGAAACAAGCGCGCCTTTACAGGCATACTATACACACACCCTAGGTACGACATTTTAAGGAATATTTCACTTTTATTGTTTCACTTTAAGCATTATTAAAATCACTGCTCCCGAAAAAACGGCAGTTTTTAAAACTTTTTTTTGCATTGATACAGTACATGTCCCCTGGGGCAGGACCCGGGTCCCCAAACACTTTTTATGACAATAACTTGCATATACAGTAGGGCAAAAAAGTATTTAGTCAGCCACCAATTGTGCAAGTTCTCCAACTTAAAAAGATGAGAGAGGCCTGTAATTGTCATCATAGGTATACCTCAACTATGAGAGACAAAATGTGTAAAAAAATCCAGACAATCATATTGTCTGATTTGGAAAGAATTTTTTTTGCAGATTATGGTGGAAAATAAGTATTTGGTCAATATCAAAAGTTCATCTCAATACTTTGTTATATATCCTTTGTTGCCAATGACAGAGGTCAAACGTTTTCTGTAAGTCTTCACAAGGTTGTCACACACTGTTGCTGGTATGTTGGCCCATTCCTCCATGCAGATCTCCTCTAGAGCAGTGATGTTTTGGGGCTGGAGCTGGGCAACACAGACTTTCAACTCCCTCCAAAGGTTTTCTATGGGGTTGAGATCTGGAGACTGGCTAGGCCACTCCAGGACCTTGAAATGCTTCTTACGAAGCCACTCCTTCGTTGCCCGGGCGGTGTGTTTAGGATCATTGTCATTCTGAAAGACCCAGCCACGTTTCACCTTCAATGCCCTTGCTGATGGGAGGAGGTTTGCACTCAAAATCTCACAATTTCATGGCCCCATTCCTTCTTTCATGTACACGGATCAGTCTTCCTGTTCCCTTTGCAGAGAAACCGCCCCAAAGCATGATGTTGCCACCCCCATGCTTCACAGTAGGTATGGTGTTCTTTGGTTGCAACTCAGCATTCTCTCTCCTCCAAACACGACGAGTTGTGTTTCTACCAAACAGTTCTACTTTGGTTTCATCTGACCATATGACATTCTCCCAATCCTCTTCTGGATCATCCAAATTCTCTCTAGCAAACCTCAGACGGGCCCGGACATGTACTGGCTTAAGCAGGAGGACACGTCTGGCACTGCAGGATCTGAGTCCCTGGCGGCGTAGTGTGTTACTGATGGTAGCCTTTGTTACGTTGGTCCCAGCTCTCTGCAGGTCATTCACAAGGTCCCCCCGTGTGGTTCTGGGATTTTTGCGTTCTTGTGATCATTTTGACCCCATGGGGTGAGATCTGGCATGGAGCCCCAGAGCGAGGGAGATTATCAGTGGTCTTGTATGTCTTCCATTTTCTAATTATTGCTCCCACAGTTGATTTCTTCACACCAAGCTGCTTGCCTATTGCAGATTCAGTCTTCCCAGCCTGGTGCAGGTCTACAATTTTGTTTCTGGTGTCCTTCGACAGCTCTTTGGTCTTCACCATAGTGGAGTTTGGAGTGTGACTGTTTGAGGTTGTGGACAGGTGTCTTTTATACTGATGTAGCGGCCTCACCCCATCTCTTTCTTCTAGGGGTATCACACACGATAGGGTGAGATGCGCTATGGCCCATGTCCTCCCCATAGCTGTGGGCGAGGTGAAGGCCAGTACCAGATATTTCCTCGGGCCTGTGTGCTTCTGTAAAGGATTACGTCCTGCTGTGCCAACACTTCCCTTTGCTCCCATTAACCAGAGTTCCACACACCGATCACAGTCCAACTCTTGTTTTATTGCATTTCTCACAATAAACAGTGCTTCAGTAGCCAACTGGTTGCGACTTGATAACATTTTGATACAGGGGATGAGCAGGTCGAGGCACTGTCCTAATTATCAGCTAAACCACTGCGATCTCGCCAGCGGTTACTATAGCCATAGCCAGAAAGGACTTAGAACTTGAGAGTCTCTACCAGCGACTCAAGAGAACATAGATAGGAGTACCTTTGCTGCGTTGCGGCCCCTGTCAGGGGAAGATGTCCCTCCACGGGAGTTACCAGAGGCCCATCCGTCACTGGGTTGATGCTGATCCAGACTCTCCGAATGGGTAACCTCCCCGGCCTCCTCACCTCAGACATGGGCCCCATCCACTTCAGGGACCCTCGGACTTCTCCACCCTCGCGGGACCCAGTCGAAGTCACTGGGTCCCAGGCCTCCTGGTTCAGTACCTCACCCCAGGCTGAAGGTGCCCGGGATGGACTCCAACTCCATTCCGGTCAGGCCTAGGGCACCTGAACCGGAATCCGGACCCGCCCGCACCCAGGCCTAAGGTGCCTGGGCACGTGATGAAGAACCTCCAGAAGAGCAAGACCCCGTGACAAGGGCGTCTCCCCCTTTTATCCCCTCCAATGACGCCACGGCAGGTTCCCCGCCCTCGCCGTACCATCTCCGAGAAGGGACAAAAAGGACAGCCCTGTGGCAGTGAATCTACCTTGAGCCTGCGGGTACCTGCCACCCACAGGCCAAGAAGATTATTACACCGCCCAATCCTCCACGAATACAAATGGTCATTACTCCCATACCTACACACCTGAACTTCCACCCAGGTGTACCCCACCTAAATTTAAAGACCCCGCTACATACTCCCCCCTGTGATTTGACGCTGGTCCCCAGCGTCTGGTGCAAACCCATGTCTCCCAAAAGTGGTGACCCCAGAGGCATCCCTAAAAATTTGAACCTCAATCATACCAAGACCTGCTCAAAGGGGAGGGGAACATAAAACAATAAACTTTTTTTTTCCAAAAAAAAACAAACCCTCTAAGCATGTACACATACACAATCCCTCCCTTTACTATCTAAGAACCACCCCATACTCAGTAGTCTTGACAGACGGATCTCCTGCAGAAGGGAAAGAAAAAAAAAACACGCAAGGAAAACCACATCCTGACATTCTGTGTAAATTTGGAATGAATGGGTCAATCAGCCGAGAGACCCACTCGCTCCAATAAGTAGATGATGCAAATGTACAAGCAACAGCCATTGCGCAACACCGCCACCTGGTGACGATGCCATGGTGATGACACTTGGTGAAATCTTCAATCTTCCTGCATCCCTACTCTGATTCTACCCCCAAAGTCTCTGTCTTTGAACTGTGAAGAAGAGGGAACAAACAAACAGCTCTCATTCCTCCAAAGAGTAGAAAAAAAAAAAAAACCCAAATAAAAAACTAGGGTACAGTTCGATGCTCCGGCAAGAACACCTCCGGAAACTTTTCACAGGAAACAAGTGAGTCTCTTCTCACAAATAAAATCTCGGGTCAGGCAAAAACAAAGGTTTCAGGTGCTTATCGAAAACCTCAATCGAATAGTCAGCGTCCTCTCCATCTTTCCTGCAGATGCGCACCTTGTCTGCGGGGATATGGCGGCCCCACATCCAGTCTGCTCTGCAGTCCCTAAATTTTTTCGACACGGGTGGCGAACAGGACAAGTACCGCCGGGCATGAGGCACTTTAAGTTTCTCCCAAACGAACTCATCGTACCATCGCTGTCGCAGAACTTCAACCTCAAACAACAAGTCTCTGGGCAAATATGGATATTCCCATCCATACTCGTGAGCGACCTACTGAGAAAAGAGTCATTGCAATCGGGCTAAAGGAGGCATTGTGGCCCGCTCACCTTCTCCTGGTTGAACGATGGCCTCCGGGTGCCGAGGTACTTTCACTACCTCGGATGGCTTTTCTCTCGGTGCCCGTAGTGATGCTCGCTGTTTCCCCGCCAACAAAACGGGTGATACTGTGGACTGTGGAAGAGCAACCAGAGGACTAGGCTTCCTCGTAGACTCCGGGGCTTCCGCCCGGGGCGTGCTGTCTCCTATGGACATAGGTGAATCTTGGGGTGCACGTAGTATAGGCAATGGGCGTTTGTCCCAACCCTTCTGGTGAAACAGTTTATCAATCTCACCGTCATCTCCACAATCCGACAGTGACTCTAGGTCGGAGGTGTCATACATCTCCGCGGGAAGGTAGTCTCTGGTAGACGTGGTACTACCCTCCCTAGCGGGCTCCACCGACTGTGGACCCCCAACACCTCCAACCACCACCACAGTCCCAGCCCCTGGCTCACCTTGACCTTTTGTAGAACTGGGATGTCCAGGACTCTTCCAACCGGATCCATCCAGGCCAGGCAAGCGACGGGGTGAAGCTCTTCCATGACCATAGGAGGCCTGCACCAGGCCGACTTTCCACTTCGGAGGTGGGAGCAGAGAATCTGTGGTGACCGAAGCAGCATCCTCTGATTTTTCCTTCTCAGTCTCTGATTGGGAAGTCATATCGCCCTGGTCAGTGCGTACGGGAACCTCCGCAAAGGCCTGGATCTCCCCTTCCGGAGTAGCGGTACCTGTGAGGCTGTTGAGGCGAAGGGCCCGGGGCCTTACTGTGGATGGCTCCACCTCAAACAAGAACTCTTTGCATACTTCGCAACGCCCGAATGGCTTCAGGTGAACCACCAGTCCCGAGCATCCGGGACAGATCACACCGAGGGCCTCCGTGTCTCTGCAGGTGTACAGAGCCAACTTTCCTCGGGGCCTGAGTCTTATCCCCGTGTCTGTAAGGGGAGCAGCAAAGGTAGTCATCTTCGTGGGGTAGGGAACCGGAATCCACGGGGAGCTTGAGGCCATCCCGACTGTCTGCTGCTCCATCACGCACTGACCACGCGCCAAAGTCTCCACGTGAGTTCCTCCACATGGCCAGACTCCTCCCACGACTTGCACGTTTTCGCGGGCTTCCATCAAGCTCCGCCCACGAACTGTGTATTCACGGGGTGCCTCATGGCGCAGTGCAGTAAAAGCCCCCACATGTAGTACGTCACACGGCTGGACTTCTCCCTCTCTTCGCTCCTCCGCATGGGCCTTTCCCGTGTTAGGGTTATTTCCACGACTTTGAGCAGGGATGCACTTTGGCCGATCACATGGCCGACATGCTCAGAACTCCTCTGGGCAGCAAAGTCTAGACACAGCCATTCTTACTTCCAAAGTTAAAACACACATCATCCCGGACGAGCCCCAACGTGTAGCGGCCTCACCCCATCTCTTTCTTCTAGGGGTATCACACACGATAGGGTGAGATGCGCTATGGCCCATGTCCTCCCCATAGCTGTGGGTGAGGTGAAGGCCAGTACCAGATATTTCCTCGGGCCTGTGTGCTTCTGTAAAGGATTAAGTCCTGCTGTGCCAACACTTCCCTTTGCTCCCATTAACCAGAGTTCCACACACCGATCACAGTCCAACTCTTGTTTTATTGCATTTCTCACAATAAACAGTGCTTCAGTAGCCAACTGGTTGCGACTTGATAACATTTTGATACAGGGGATGAGCAGGCCGAGGCACTGTCCTAATTATCAGCTAAACCACTGCGATCTCGCCAGCGGTTACTATAGCCATAGCCAGAAAGGACTTAGAACTTGAGAGTCTCTACCAGCGACTCAAGAGAACATAGATAGGAGTACCTTTGCTGCGTTGCGGCCCCTGTCAGGGGAAGATGTCCCTCCACGGGAGTTACCAGAGGCCCATCCGTCACTGGGTTGATGCTGATCCAGACTCTCCGAATGGGTAACCTCCCCGGCCTCCTCACCTCAGACATGGGCCCCATCCACTTCAGGGACCCTCGGACTTCTCCACCCTCGCGGGACCCAGTCGAAGTCACTGGGTCCCAGGCCTCCTGGTTCAGTACCTCACCCCAGGCTGAAGGTGCCCGGGATGGACTCCAACTCCATTCCGGTCAGGCCTAGGGCACCTGAACCGGAATCCGGACCCGCCCGCACCCAGGCCTAAGGTGCCTGGGCACGTGATGAAGAACCTCCAGAAGAGCAAGACCCCGTGACAAGGGCGTCTCCCCCTTTTATCCCCTCCAATGACGCCACGGCAGGTTCCCCGCCCTCGCCGTACCATCTCCGAGAAGGGACAAAAAGGACAGCCCCGTGGCAGTGAATCTACCTTGAGCCTGCGGGTACCTGCCACCCACAGGCCAAGAAGATTATTACACCGCCCAATCCTCCACGAATACAAATGGTCATTACTCCCATACCTACACACCTGAACTACCACCCAAGTGTACCCCACCTAAATTTAAAGACCCCGCTACATACTCCCCCCTGTGATTTGACGCTGGTCCCCAGCGTCTGGTGCAAACCCATGTCTCCCAAAAGTGGTGACCCCAGAGGCATCCCTAAAAATTTGGACCTCAATCATACCAAGACCTGCTCAAAGGGGAGGGGAACATAAAACAATAAACTTTTTTTTTCCAAAAAAAAACAAACCCTCTAAGCATGTACACATACACAATCCCTCCCTTTACTATCTAAGAACCACCCCATACTCAGTAGTCTTGACAGACGGATCTCCTGCAGAAGGGAAAGAAAAAAAAAACACGCAAGGAAAACCACATCCTGACATTCTGTGTAAATTTGGAATGAATGGGTCAATCAGCCGAGAGACCCACTCGCTCCAATAAGTAGATGATGCAAATGTACAAGCAACAGCCATTGCGCAACACCGCCACCTGGTGACGATGCCATGGTGATGACACTTGGTGAAATCTTCAATCTTCCTGCGTCCCTACTGTGATTCTACCCCCAAAGTCTCTGTCTTTGAACTGTGAAGAAGAGGGAACAAACAAACAGCTCTCATTCCTCCAAAGAGTAGAAAAAAAAAAAAAACAAATAAAAAACTAGGGTACAGTTCGATGCTCCGGCAAGAACACCTCCGGAAACTTTTCACAGGAAACAAGTGAGTCTCTTCTCACAAATAAAACCTCGGGTCAGGCAAAAACAAAGGTTTCAGGTGCTTATCGAAAACCTCAATCGAATAGTCAGCGTCCTCTCCATCTTTCCTGCAGATGCGCACCTTGTCTGCGGGGATATGGCGGCCCCACATCCAGTCTGCTCTGCAGTCCCTAAATTTTTTCGACACGGGTGGCGAACAGGACAAGTACCGCCGGGCATGAGGCACTTTAAGTTTCTCCCAAACGAACTCATCGTACCATCGCTGTCGCAGAACTTCAACCTCAAACAACAAGTCTCTGGGCAAATATGGATATTCCCATCCATACTCGTGAGCGACCTACTGAGAAAAGAGACATTGCAATCGGGCTAAAGGAGGCATTGTGGCCCGCTCACCTTCTCCTGGTTGAACGATGGCCTCCGGGTGCCGAGGTACTTTCACTACCTCGGATGGCTTTTCTCTCGGTGCCCGTAGTGATGCTCGCTGTTTCCCCGCCAACAAAACGGGTGATACTGTGGACTGTGGAAGAGCAACCAGAGGACTAGGCTTCCTCGTAGACTCCGGGGCTTCCGCCCGGGGCGTGCTGTCTCCTATGGACATAGGTGAATCTTGGGGTGCACGTAGTATAGGCAATGGGCGTTTGTCCCAACCCTTCTGGTGAAACAGTTTATCAATCTCACCGTCATCTCCACAATCCGACAGTGACTCTAGGTCGGAGGTGTCATACATCTCCGCGGGAAGGTAGTCTCTGGTAGACGTGGTACTACCCTCCCTAGCGGGCTCCACCGACTGTGGACCCCCAACACCTCCAACCACCACCACAGTCCCAGCCCCTGGCTCACCTTGACCTTTTGTAGAACTGGGATGTCCAGGACTCTTCCAACCGGATCCATCCAGGCCAGGCAAGCGACGGGGTGAAGCTCTTCCATGACCATAGGAGGCCTGCACCAGGCCGACTTTCCACTTCGGAGGTGGGAGCAGAGAATCTGTGGTGACCGAAGCAGCATCCTCTGATTTTTCCTTCTCAGTCTCTGATTGGGAAGTCATATCGCCCTGGTCAGTGCGTACGGGAACCTCCGCAAAGGCCTGGATCTCCCCTTCCGGAGTAGCGGTACCTGTGAGGCTGTTGAGGCGAAGGGCCCGGGGCCTTACTGTGGATGGCTCCACCTCAAACAAGAACTCTTTGCATACTTCGCAACGCCCGAATGGCTTCAGGTGAACCACCAGTCCCGAGCATCCGGGACAGATCACACCGAGGGCCTCCGTGTCTCTGCAGGTGTACAGAGCCAACTTTCCTCGGGGCCTGAGTCTTATCCCCGTGTCTGTAAGGGGAGCAGCAAAGGTAGTCATCTTCGTGGGGTAGGGAACCGGAATCCACGGGGAGCTTGAGGCCATCCCGACTGTCTGCTGCTCCATCACGCACTGACCACGCGCCAAAGTCTCCACGTGAGTTCCTCCACATGGCCAGACTCCTCCCACGACTTGCACGTTTTCGCGGGCTTCCATCAAGCTCCGCCCACGAACTGTGTATTCACGGGGTGCCTCATGGCGCAGTGCAGTAAAAGCCCCCACATGTAGTACGTCACACGGCTGGACTTCTCCCTCTCTTCGCTCCTCCGCATGGGCCTTTCCCGTGTTAGGGTTATTTCCACGACTTTGAGCAGGGATGCACTTTGGCCGATCACATGGCCGACATGCTCAGAACTCCTCTGGGCAGCAAAGTCTAGACACAGCCATTCTTACTTCCAAAGTTAAAACACACATCATCCCGGACGAGCCCCAACGTGTAGCGGCCTCACCCCATCTCTTTCTTCTAGGGGTATCACACACGATAGGGTGAGATGCGCTATGGCCCATGTCCTCCCCATAGCTGTGGGTGAGGTGAAGGCCAGTACCAGATATTTCCTCGGGCCTGTGTGCTTCTGTAAAGGATTAAGTCCTGCTGTGCCAACACTTCCCTTTGCTCCCATTAACCAGAGTTCCACACACCGATCACAGTCCAACTCTTGTTTTATTGCATTTCTCACAATAAACAGTGCTTCAGTAGCCAACTGGTTGCGACTTGATAACATTTTGATACAGGGGATGAGCAGGCCGAGGCACTGTCCTAATTATCAGCTAAACCACTGCGATCTCGCCAGCGGTTACTATAGCCATAGCCAGAAAGGACTTAGAACTTGAGAGTCTCTACCAGCGACTCAAGAGAACATAGATAGGAGTACCTTTGCTGCGTTGCGGCCCCTGTCAGGGGAAGATGTCCCTCCACGGGAGTTACCAGAGGCCCATCCGTCACTGGGTTGATGCTGATCCAGACTCTCCGAATGGGTAACCTCCCCGGCCTCCTCACCTCAGACATGGGCCCCATCCACTTCAGGGACCCTCGGACTTCTCCACCCTCGCGGGACCCAGTCGAAGTCACTGGGTCCCAGGCCTCCTGGTTCAGTACCTCACCCCAGGCTGAAGGTGCCCGGGATGGACTCCAACTCCATTCCGGTCAGGCCTAGGGCACCTGAACCGGAATCCGGACCCGCCCGCACCCAGGCCTAAGGTGCCTGGGCACGTGATGAAGAACCTCCAGAAGAGCAAGACCCCGTGACAAGGGCGTCTCCCCCTTTTATCCCCTCCAATGACGCCACGGCAGGTTCCCCGCCCTCGCCGTACCATCTCCGAGAAGGGACAAAAAGGACAGCCCCGTGGCAGTGAATCTACCTTGAGCCTGCGGGTACCTGCCACCCACAGGCCAAGAAGATTATTACACCGCCCAATCCTCCACGAATACAAATGGTCATTACTCCCATACCTACACACCTGAACTACCACCCAAGTGTACCCCACCTAAATTTAAAGACCCCGCTACATACTCCCCCCTGTGATTTGACGCTGGTCCCCAGCGTCTGGTGCAAACCCATGTCTCCCAAAAGTGGTGACCCCAGAGGCATCCCTAAAAATTTGGACCTCAATCATACCAAGACCTGCTCAAAGGGGAGGGGAACATAAAACAATAAACTTTTTTTTTCCAAAAAAAAACAAACCCTCTAAGCATGTACACATACACAATCCCTCCCTTTACTATCTAAGAACCACCCCATACTCAGTAGTCTTGACAGACGGATCTCCTGCAGAAGGGAAAGAAAAAAAAAACACGCAAGGAAAACCACATCCTGACATTCTGTGTAAATTTGGAATGAATGGGTCAATCAGCCGAGAGACCCACTCGCTCCAATAAGTAGATGATGCAAATGTACAAGCAACAGCCATTGCGCAACACCGCCACCTGGTGACGATGCCATGGTGATGACACTTGGTGAAATCTTCAATCTTCCTGCGTCCCTACTCTGATTCTACCCCCAAAGTCTCTGTCTTTGAACTGTGAAGAAGAGGGAACAAACAAACAGCTCTCATTCCTCCAAAGAGTAGAAAAAAAAAAAAACCCAAATAAAAAACTAGGGTACAGTTCGATGCTCCGGCAAGAACACCTCCGGAAACTTTTCACAGGAAACAAGTGAGTCTCTTCTCACAAATAAAACCTCGGGTCAGGCAAAAACAAAGGTTTCAGGTGCTTATCGAAAACCTCAATCGAATAGTCAGCGTCCTCTCCATCTTTCCTGCAGATGCGCACCTTGTCTGCGGGGATATGGCGGCCCCACATCCAGTCTGCTCTGCAGTCCCTAAATTTTTTCGACACGGGTGGCGAACAGGACAAGTACCGCCGGGCATGAGGCACTTTAAGTTTCTCCCAAACGAACTCATCGTACCATCGCTGTCGCAGAACTTCAACCTCAAACAACAAGTCTCTGGGCAAATATGGATATTCCCATCCATACTCGTGAGCGACCTACTGAGAAAAGAGTCATTGCAATCGGGCTAAAGGAGGCATTGTGGCCCGCTCACCTTCTCCTGGTTGAACGATGGCCTCCGGGTGCCGAGGTACTTTCACTACCTCGGATGGCTTTTCTCTCGGTGCCCGTAGTGATGCTCGCTGTTTCCCCGCCAACAAAACGGGTGATACTGTGGACTGTGGAAGAGCAACCAGAGGACTAGGCTTCCTCGTAGACTCCGGGGCTTCCGCCCGGGGCGTGCTGTCTCCTATGGACATAGGTGAATCTTGGGGTGCACGTAGTATAGGCAATGGGCGTTTGTCCCAACCCTTCTGGTGAAACAGTTTATCAATCTCACCGTCATCTCCACAATCCGACAGTGACTCTAGGTCGGAGGTGTCATACATCTCCGCGGGAAGGTAGTCTCTGGTAGACGTGGTACTACCCTCCCTAGCGGGCTCCACCGACTGTGGACCCCCAACACCTCCAACCACCACCACAGTCCCAGCCCCTGGCTCACCTTGACCTTTTGTAGAACTGGGATGTCCAGGACTCTTCCAACCGGATCCATCCAGGCCAGGCAAGCGACGGGGTGAAGCTCTTCCATGACCATAGGAGGCCTGCACCAGGCCGACTTTCCACTTCGGAGGTGGGAGCAGAGAATCTGTGGTGACCGAAGCAGCATCCTCTGATTTTTCCTTCTCAGTCTCTGATTGGGAAGTCATATCGCCCTGGTCAGTGCGTACGGGAACCTCCGCAAAGGCCTGGATCTCCCCTTCCGGAGTAGCGGTACCTGTGAGGCTGTTGAGGCGAAGGGCCCGGGGCCTTACTGTGGATGGCTCCACCTCAAACAAGAACTCTTTGCATACTTCGCAACGCCCGAATGGCTTCAGGTGAACCACCAGTCCCGAGCATCCGGGACAGATCACACCGAGGGCCTCCGTGTCTCTGCAGGTGTACAGAGCCAACTTTCCTCGGGGCCTGAGTCTTATCCCCGTGTCTGTAAGGGGAGCAGCAAAGGTAGTCATCTTCGTGGGGTAGGGAACCGGAATCCACGGGGAGCTTGAGGCCATCCCGACTGTCTGCTGCTCTATCACGCACTGACCACGCGCCAAAGTCTCCACGTGAGTTCCTCCACATGGCCAGACTCCTCCCACGACTTGCACGTTTTCGCGGGCTTCCATCAAGCTCCGCCCACGAACTGTGTATTCACGGGGTGCCTCATGGCGCAGTGCAGTAAAAGCCCCCACATGTAGTACGTCACACGGCTGGACTTCTCCCTCTCTTCGCTCCTCCGCATGGGCCTTTCCCGTGTTAGGGTTATTTCCACAACTTTGAGCAGGGATGCACTTTGGCCGATCACATGGCCGACATGCTCAGAACTCCTCTGGGCAGCAAAGTCTAGACACAGCCATTCTTACTTCCAAAGTTAAAACACACATCATCCCGGACGAGCCCCCACGTATAGCGGCCTCACCCCATCTCTTTCTTCTAGGGGTATCACACACGATAGGGTGAGATGCGCTATGGCCCATGTCCTCCCCATAGCTGTGGGTGAGGTGAAGGCCAGTACCAGATATTTCCTCGGGCCTGTGTGCTTCTGTAAAGGATTAAGTCCTGCTGTGCCAACACTTCCCTTTGCTCCCATTAACCAGAGTTCCACACACCGATCACAGTCCAACTCTTGTTTTATTGCATTTCTCACAATAAACAGTGCTTCAGTAGCCAACTGGTTGCGACTTGATAACATTTTGATACAGGGGATGAGCAGGCCGAGGCACTGTCCTAATTATCAGCTAAACCACTGCGATCTCGCCAGCGGTTACTATAGCCATAGCCAGAAAGGACTTAGAACTTGAGAGTCTCTACCAGCGACTCAAGAGAACATAGATAGGAGTACCTTTGCTGCGTTGCGGCCCCTGTCAGGGGAAGATGTCCCTCCAAGGGAGTTACCAGAGGCCCATCCGTCACTGGGTTGATGCTGATCCAGACTCTCCGAATGGGTAACCTCCCCGGCCTCCTCACCTCAGACATGGGCCCCATCCACTTCAGGGACCCTCGGACTTCTCCACCCTCGCGGGACCCAGTCGAAGTCACTGGGTCCCAGGCCTCCTGGTTCAGTACCTCACCCCAGGCTGAAGGTGCCCGGGATGGACTCCAACTCCATTCCGGTCAGGCCTAGGGCACCTGAACCGGAATCCGGACCCGCCCGCACCCAGGCCTAAGGTGCCTGGGCACGTGATGAAGAACCTCCAGAAGAGCAAGACCCCGTGACAAGGGCGTCTCCCCCTTTTATCCCCTCCAATGACGCCACGGCAGGTTCCCCGCCCTCGCCGTACCATCTCCGAGAAGGGACAAAAAGGACAGCCCTGTGGCAGTGAATCTACCTTGAGCCTGCGGGTACCTGCCACCCACAGGCCAAGAAGATTATTACACCGCCCAATCCTCCACGAATACAAATGGTCATTACTCCCATACCTACACACCTGAACTTCCACCCAGGTGTACCCCACCTAAATTTAAAGACCCCGCTACATACTCCCCCCTGTGATTTGACGCTGGTCCCCAGCATCTGGTGCAAACCCATGTCTCCCAAAAGTGGTGACCCCAGAGGCATCCCTAAAAATTTGGACCTCAATCATACCAAGACCTGCTCAAAGGGGAGGGGAACATAAAACAATAAACTTTTTTTTTCCAAAAAAAAACAAACCCTCTAAGCATGTACACATACACAATCCCTCCCTTTACTATCTAAGAACCACCCCATACTCAGTAGTCTTGACAGACGGATCTCCTGCAGAAGGGAAAGAAAAAAAAAACACGCAAGGAAAACCACATCCTGACATTCTGTGTAAATTTGGAATGAATGGGTCAATCAGCCGAGAGACCCACTCGCTCCAATAAGTAGATGATGCAAATGTACAAGCAACAGCCATTGCGCAACACCGCCACCTGGTGACGATGCCATGGTGATGACACTTGGTGAAATCTTCAATCTTCCTGCATCCCTACTCTGATTCTACCCCCAAAGTCTCTGTCTTTGAACTGTGAAGAAGAGGGAACAAACAAACAGCTCTCATTCCTCCAAAGAGTAGAAAAAAAAAAAAAAACCAAATAAAAAACTAGGGTACAGTTCGATGCTCCGGCAAGAACACCTCCGGAAACTTTTCACAGGAAACAAGTGAGTCTCTTCTCACAAATAAAATCTCGGGTCAGGCAAAAACAAAGGTTTCAGGTGCTTATCGAAAACCTCAATCGAATAGTCAGCGTCCTCTCCATCTTTCCTGCAGATGCGCACCTTGTCTGCGGGGATATGGCGGCCCCACATCCAGTCTGCTCTGCAGTCCCTAAATTTTTTCGACACGGGTGGCGAACAGGACAAGTACCGCCGGGCATGAGGCACTTTAAGTTTCTCCCAAACGAACTCATCGTACCATCGCTGTCGCAGAACTTCAACCTCAAACAACAAGTCTCTGGGCAAATATGGATATTCCCATCCATACTCGTGAGCGACCTACTGAGAAAAGAGTCATTGCAATTGGGCTAAAGGAGGCATTGTGGCCCGCTCACCTTCTCCTGGTTGAACGATGGCCTCCGGGTGCCGAGGTACTTTCACTACCTCGGATGGCTTTTCTCTCGGTGCCCGTAGTGATGCTCGCTGTTTCCCCGCCAACAAAACGGGTGATACTGTGGACTGTGGAAGAGCAACCAGAGGACTAGGCTTCCTCGTAGACTCCGGGGCTTCCGCCCGGGGCGTGCTGTCTCCTATGGACATAGGTGAATCTTGGGGTGCACGTAGTATAGGCAATGGGCGTTTGTCCCAACCCTTCTGGTGAAACAGTTTATCAATCTCACCGTCATCTCCACAATCCGACAGTGACTCTAGGTCGGAGGTGTCATACATCTCCGCGGGAAGGTAGTCTCTGGTAGACGTGGTACTACCCTCCCTAGCGGGCTCCACCGACTGTGGACCCCCAACACCTCCAACCACCACCACAGTCCCAGCCCCTGGCTCACCTTGACCTTTTGTAGAACTGGGATGTCCAGGACTCTTCCAACCGGATCCATCCAGGCC
This sequence comes from Rana muscosa, assembly GCA_029206835.1. NCBI lineage: Eukaryota > Metazoa > Chordata > Amphibia > Anura > Ranidae > Rana > Rana muscosa. The sequence goes on along the minus strand of CM055116.1, from coordinate 1,158,198,035 downwards.
AGGCAAGCGACGGGGTGAAGCTCTTCCATGACCATAGGAGGCCTGCACCAGGCCGACTTTCCACTTCGGAGGTGGGAGCAGAGAATCTGTGGTGACCGAAGCAGCATCCTCTGATTTTTCCTTCTCAGTCTCTGATTGGGAAGTCATATCGCCCTGGTCAGTGCGTACGGGAACCTCCGCAAAGGCCTGGATCTCCCCTTCCGGAGTAGCGGTACCTGTGAGGCTGTTGAGGCGAAGGGCCCGGGGCCTTACTGTGGATGGCTCCACCTCAAACAAGAACTCTTTGCATACTTCGCAACGCCCGAATGGCTTCAGGTGAACCACCAGTCCCGAGCATCCGGGACAGATCACACCGAGGGCCTCCGTGTCTCTGCAGGTGTACAGAGCCAACTTTCCTCGGGGCCTGAGTCTTATCCCCGTGTCTGTAAGGGGAGCAGCAAAGGTAGTCATCTTCGTGGGGTAGGGAACCGGAATCCACGGGGAGCTTGAGGCCATCCCGACTGTCTGCTGCTCCATCACGCACTGACCACGCGCCAAAGTCTCCACGTGAGTTCCTCCACATGGCCAGACTCCTCCCACGACTTGCACGTTTTCGCGGGCTTCCATCAAGCTCCGCCCATGAACTGTGTATTCACGGGGTGCCTCATGGCGCAGTGCAGTAAAAGCCCCCACATGTAGTACGTCACACGGCTGGACTTCTCCCTCTCTTCGCTCCTCCGCATGGGCCTTTCCCGTGTTAGGGTTATTTCCACAACTTTGAGCAGGGATGCACTTTGGCCGATCACATGGCCGACATGCTCAGAACTCCTCTGGGCAGCAAAGTCTAGACACAGCCATTCTTACTTCCAAAGTTAAAACACACATCATCCCGGACGAGCCCCCACGTATAGCGGCCTCACCCCATCTCTTTCTTCTAGGGGTATCACACACGATAGGGTGAGATGCGCTATGGCCCATGTCCTCCCCATAGCTGTGGGTGAGGTGAAGGCCAGTACCAGATATTTCCTCGGGCCTGTGTGCTTCTGTAAAGGATTAAGTCCTGCTGTGCCAACACTTCCCTTTGCTCCCATTAACCAGAGTTCCACACACCGATCACAGTCCAACTCTTGTTTTATTGCATTTCTCACAATAAACAGTGCTTCAGTAGCCAACTGGTTGCGACTTGATAACATTTTGATACAGGGGATGAGCAGGCCGAGGCACTGTCCTAATTATCAGCTAAACCACTGCGATCTCGCCAGCGGTTACTATAGCCATAGCCAGAAAGGACTTAGAACTTGAGAGTCTCTACCAGCGACTCAAGAGAACATAGATAGGAGTACCTTCGCTGCGTTGCGGCCCCTGTCAGGGGAAGATGTCGTCCAAGGGAGTTACCAGAGGCCCATCCGTCACTGGGTTGATGCTGCTCCAGACTCTCCGAATGGGTAACCTCCCCGGCCTCCTCACCTCAGACATGGGCCCCATCCACTTCAAGGACCCTCGGACTTCTCCACCCTCGCGGGACCCAGTCAAAGTCACTGGGCCCCAGGCCTCCTGGTTCAGTACCTCACCCCAGGCTGAAGGTGCCCGGGATGGACTCCAACTCCATTCCGGTCAGGCCTAGGGCACCTGAACCGGAATCCAGACCCGCCCGCACCCAGGCCTAAGGTGCCTGGGCGCATGATGAAGAACCTCCAGAAGAGCAAGACCCCGTGACAAGGGCGTCTCCCCCTTTTATCCCCTCCAATGACGCCACAGAAGGTTCCCCGCCCTCGCCGTACCATCTCCAAGAAGGGAGAAAAGGGACAGCCCTGTGGCAGTGAATCTACCTTGAGCCTGCGGGTGCCTGCCACCCACAGGCCAAGGAGATTATTACACCGCCCAATCCTCCACGAATACAAATGGTCATTACTCCCATACCTACACACCTGAACTTCCACCCAGGTGTACCCCACCTAAATTTAAAGACCCCGCTACACTGATAACAAGTTCAAACAGGTGCCATTAATACACGCGATGAGTGGAGGACAGAGGAACCTCTTAAAGAAGAAGATACAGGTCTGTGAGAGCCCGAAATCTTGCTTGTTTGTAGGTGACCAAATACTTATTTTCCACCATAATTTGCAAAAAAAATTATTTCCAAATCAGACAATGTGATTGTCTGGATTTGTTTCCACATTTTGTCTCTCATAGTTGAGATTTACCTATGATGACAATTACAGGCCTCTCTCCTCTTTTTAAGTGGGAGAACTAACTGACTAAATACTTTTTTGCCCCACTGTAAGCCTTTAAAATTAGCACTTTAGATTTCTCCCATAGACTTTTCGAATTTGCCGCGAACACCCCAAATTGTTCGCTGTTCAGCGAACGGGCGAACAGGTAATGTTCGAGTCGAACATGAGTTTGACTCGAACTCGAAGCTTATCCCTAATCAATACATAAATAAGCATAAAATAATATTGATACACAAATTCTGTCATTGTATGCGGGGCGCCTAAATTCCAGTGGCGGGAGTGTATTTTTTGAAGCACCTAATTAGAGCCATAGGCTCTAATAGGCTTCAAAAAAGGTGGACTCGTAGCGCAGAGCATTACGCTCGCAGTCCACCCAGTTCTGTTAGAAAAGCAAATGAATATTTGCTTTTCTAACGCTGAACCACCTCTCCTCCAATCAGGAAGCGTGGGTGGTCTAATACCCGTCATCCGATTGGCTAAAGTCACAGGCGCCACTATTGGACGCCTAGCAGAATGGAAGAACAGAGAGGGGGAAGCATGGAGGACACAGGAGCTGTCCCACAGCTCGCCGCCGTCACCTGCTGCCTGACCCGTCACTAAGATGGGGTAAGTGCCGGGCAGACAGCGAGCAGGCGGGGTCACTGTGGCGGCATATGATGGGCACAAGTGGTGGCATTTGATGGCCACAAGTGGCGGCATTTCATGGTCACAGTGGCAGCATATGATGAGCACAAGTGGCTGCATTTGATGGGCACAGGTGGCTGCATATGATGGGGCACAATTGGCTGCATTTGATGGGCACAAGTGGCTTCATATGATGGACATGAGTGGTTGCATTTGATGCACACAGGGAGGATGCGATTGATGTGGGGTTTTTTCAGTATGTTTTAGTTTGTTTGCACCCCCCAAAAAAATGTGAGCACCAGCCGCTACTGAGTCTAAGGACTAGTAAACTGCTAAATAATAATTTTTTTGTTCTTGGGTTTAAATACCCTTTAACAACTGCAGGCTGCCGAGTCAGCCAGCTTTGACATCACAGGGAGCTGCTTAGGAGATGTAACAAATTGAAAACGTTAGCAGCAGGTTCAATGCACATTCAGAGCTAATGTGTATAGGGGGGTGAGAATTTGCATACCAATCTCCTCACCCAGGAGATCTGTTGTATTTTTTTACTACAGACACTCTTGCTGGCTGACTTAAATTCAATGGAATGGATATTAGTTTATCTACATGATACTAATGGCCTTTCCACATAAAACTATGGAAGCTAATGTTTTATACCAATGTCTGATGCAGCCTCTGTATAATTATATTTTGTGCTTTTAATTTATTTTGCATCGCCTTTTTATTATTTATTTTTCTGGTCACTACTCCTGCACTGAGCAGAGCTTTGAAATTGTCAGCAGGTAACACCACAGACATAGAAAAGCAGCAATTTACCCAGCGTCAGAAGTTAACTGTCTTTTGCCCCGGCTACAGCCAGCTGCAGGGTGCCACAGAAATGTAGGCATCCCTGGGAGGGTTGATATCCAAACTGACTGTACCTGTATAGTTCTTGGGCCAACACCATATAGTAGAACCAGTGGTGTCAGAGAATGAAAGACCTTACGGTTGCTTGCAGTTGAATAATGTCACTGATAATGGCATTTTTATGTGCCGCTCTACAATTATTGACTAATCACCAATTCAAGAAAGGTCCTCAACCTTTGTGGTCAGTGGGAGGAAGAATGCCCCTTACATTGGAGGTCAGTAGAAAAGCATCATTGTTACCATGTAAGTGTAGCAGGGTGCTATATTTGGGGGGAGTATCTGAGTGGTAATTAGGCTCAGATACACCAATTGTTAGGTTTCTTGGACCATTTCTGTCCCTGGGAGATAGTATTGGTGTGTAGCTCCCTGGGGTCTACAGGTGGCGCTGTTGCCATAGGCCAGGGTTGAACCACTGATACAAGGCTGTGCTTTTTTTGTCCCCTCTCGGCAGTGGTGACGGCGGGGGAACCTGCTGTGCCTGTCAGGAGAGGGTATAAAAAGGGGCGGCCATCTTCCAGAGGGGTTCGCGCCCAGGCACCTTCAGCCTGGGTGGTGCGTGTGTCGTCTCCGGGTGCCCTAGGCCCGGAGGCTGAGTTCCTGTTCCATACCAGACACCTTCAGTCTGGGGTGAGGTACTATTTTGGAGGCCCGGAGCTCAGCGCCTTCGGCTGGGTTCCGCCGGGGATTGAGGGCTCCCAGGGTGCTGCCTTGTGAGGGGACCCATATCCAGGATTGAGGAGGCCAGGGAGGTGACCCCTTCTGAAGACCCAGCGCAGAGTCGTGGTGACAGTGGGGGCCTATGGTAACTCTCCGGATTGATGTTCTTCTCCTTAACATGGGCCAAGTTTCTTCAAGAAGGAAGTGCATGTTCTGTAGGTCATAGTGGCAGTGACTCTACGCACACCAGGTCAGTGGCAGTGACCAAATAGGGCAAGGCCCTATTCACCAGGTCAGTGGCAGTGACCAACTTCAACAAGTCAGTGGCAGTGACTTTCATATTCACCCGGTCTGTGGCAGAGACCGTGCGCCCAAACCTGTTCGTGAAATCAGAACAGTAAGAGAAACTAAATCAAGTTTGTGCCTTGACGTCTTCCCACCTTATCTGACCTGTGTCTCATACCAACCTGTCTGCTCTCATAGAGACTATTTGTTATCCGTGGTGAAATAAATACAAAGGTTGGATTCTCAGTTGGTGTGGACAGTTACTTTACTGGGGAGAATTAAGGACTTGCCTCTGGCTAATGCAGAGGTGAGATCAGCTTGGGAGGATTCTAACACCAGCCACAGGCAGGCCCGAAAAACTAACACTGCTCAACCTCCCCATCCAGGAGGGTACGGGCTTCTGGTGCGGTGTGCCTTATTCTTTCCTGCGGAGGAGCCAAATAATGAAAAGCAGGTAAAGTCTGGGGTGGGTACGCTAGATAAGGATGACATCCTTCTTCCCGAGAACAACCATTGTAAGGAGCAATATTCCCACTAATCATATGGCTTTTTCACATTGAACTCAAGGTATGGTCACAGTTCTCACTGTTTTTGTCAATACCTGTGTATTGCACAATTGCTTATTTGTTGCCCATGTATTGAAAGGATAGCCTTTTTTTCGCACATATTGTTATGATTACCCATTTATTGCCCACATATTGTCACATTTGTCCATTTTGTTGCTTGCACATTGTAATGACTGCCCATTTTTTGTCCACATATTGTCATGATTTTCCATTTGCTGCCCACATATTGATATGATTGCCCATTTATTGCCCCATGTTGTCATCACCAAAAGTTTGTTGCCCATACATTGTCATGATTTTTGTCTTCATATATTTACTAGTCAATTTGTTGTCTGCATATTGTCGCAATTTCTAGTTGGTTACCCACGTAGTCTCATTCTCTGACTAGCAGCAGCACTAGAGTCATCAGTTGGAATCCCAACCATGGCACTACCTGCATGGAGTTTGCATGTTCTCCCTGTGCCAGCATGGATTTCCCCCCACACTTCAAAGATATGCTGATAGGTTAATTTGCTCTTGTCTAAATTGAACGTAAGTTAGGGGCCTTAGATTGTAAGCTCATTGAGGGCAGAGAATGATGTGAATGTATAAGGTATATATGTAAAAGTACTGCATAAATTGATACAACTGGTTAAAGCGGAGTTCCACTAATTTTTGTGTTTATTAAAAGTCAGCAGCTACAAAAGATTTAGCTGCTGACTTGTAATAAACACGCACTCACCACGATCCTGCGATGCGGCCGCCCGAACCCTCGCTTCTCTCCCTCGTCTCCGCCGCTCTGGCATTGCAAGTGTGGGCACCTGGCTGTGTCAGCTTGCAGCTTCAGTTTACTTCTACTTCAAACAATAGAGAATTCCAAATCGGTGAATTTATTACGTGTAACATCACCCATGTAGTTTACACTTTAGAATTCCCATGTGGGTTGATGTATATTGGGCGTACAAAGAGGTTATTGAGGATTCGAATTGCAGAACATGTCCAGAATATAAAATTAGGTTTCAAGGATCATAGTGTGTCATTACATTTTAAATTGTTCCACAATCAAGACCCATCAGGTTTGAAATTTTGTAGATCGTGTTAAACCAGCATGGAAAGCTTCCAATATAGTGAGGGAATTGTCCAAACGGGAAATGAAATGGATATTTCTTACTCTTATGCCGCGTACACACGATCATTTTTCCCGTCTGGAAAAATGAAATTTTTTTTTTTCGCCGAGAAAAACGATCGTCTGTGGGCTTTATGCCGTTTTTCTCGTTGAGAAAAACGGCAGGAAAAACGACGAGAAAAATTAGAACATGTTCTAAATTTTCTCATCGTTTTTTCCATCATTTTTTTCCGCGGCAGTTTTCCCATAGGGAGACACTGCCGCGGAGCCCACAGACGGTCGTTTTTCTCGACAAAGAAAAAAATGACGGGAAAAACGGTCGTGTGTGGGGGAAAATGCCGTTCCCTCGTTTTTCATTTAATTTCATGTCGTGATTCACGGCGGTGTTTTCACCGCCGTGAATCACGATCGTGTGTACGCGGCATTACACTCACGCCTAAATGGTTAAATGTGGAACTTGATATTAAAGCGGAGTTCCACCCATTTGAAAGTCAGCAGCTACACAAAGTATAGCTGCTGACTTTTGATAATCAGACACTCACCTGTCCCATGGTCCAGTGATGCGGGTGCAGGAAGCCTTGCTCCTCTCCCCCTCAGTGGCGGCTGGTGCTCAAAATTTTTGGGGGGGCGCAAACAAACTGAAAAAAAAATAAAAATCAATTACCGCCACTGTGCCCATTAAACACAGCCACTGTGCCCAAACGCCACCAGTTTGCCCCCTCAAATACAGCCAGTTTGTTTCCATATACAGCCAGTGTGCCCCCATATATATACAGCCAGTGTGCCCCCATATACAGCCAGTGTGCCCCCATATACAGCCACTGTGCCCCCATATATATATATATAGCCAGTGTGCCCCCATATACAGCCAGTTTGTCCCCATATATATAGCCAGTGTGCCCCCATATACAGCCAGTGTGTCCCCATATATATAGCCAGTGTGCCCCCATATTCAGCCAGTTTGTCCCCATATACAGCCAGTTCCCCCCAAATGCAGCCAGTTCCCCCCATATACAGCCAGTTCCCCCCAAATGCAGCCAGTTTGTCCCCCATATACAGCCAGTTCCCCCAAATGCAGCCAGTTTGTCCCCCATATACAGCCAGTTCCCCCCAAATGCAGCCAGCGTGTCCCCCATATACAGCCAGTTCCCCCCAAATGCAGCCAGTTTGTCCCCCATATACAGCCAGTTCCCCCAAATGCAGCCAGTTTGTCCCCCATATACAGCCAGTTCCCCCCAAATGCAGCCAGCGTGTCCCCCATATACAGCCAGTTCCCCCCATATTCAGCCAGTTTGTCCCCCATATACAGCCAGTTCCCCCCATATTCAGCCAGTTTGTCCCCCATATTCAGCCAGTTCCCCCCATATTCAGCCAGTTTGTCCCCCATATTCAGCCAGTTCCCGCCATATTCAGCCAGTTTGTCCCCCATATTCAGCCAGTTCCCCCCATATTCAGCCAGTTTGTCCCCCATATTCAGCCAGTTCCCCCCAAATGCAGCCAGTTTGTCCCCCATATTCAGCCAGTTTGTGCCCCATATTCAGCCAGTTTGTCCCCCAAATGCAGCCTGTCCCCCCCCCCCCAGCCCTGCACTTACCTTCCTCGGTCCGCGCCGTCCTCGATGTGTTCTCCCGCCCTCGATGTCGCTTCAGCCAATCAGGTTACCGGTAACCAGATCCGGTGAACCTGATTGGCTGAAACCTCCACACAGTCTTCTTCCAGGAACGCACCCCCGTGCGTACCTGGGAGGAATTTTTGGAAGCCGAATACAGCGTGAGAGCTGTATTCGGAAAGCCTATCAGAGCCGCTGGCTCTGATAGGCACTTCCAAGTTACACCCACCGCCGGCCGCCGCTCTAATTCATATGGCCGGCGCTCACCAGGAAGCCGGCCATATGTATAGTGGGCAGCGTGGCAGCCAACCAGTCTATTAAGGGATTTCGGTTGGGAAACAGGGAGTTCAAAGTAGCCGCTTATGCGGACGACCTCCTTTTTTTCTTGTCGAGTCCACACATCTCTATACCATCTCTACTTAAGGAGTTCTCAACTTACGGCCGAATTTCCAACCTCAAAATAAATTACTCCAAATCTGAGGCGCTAAATATCACATTGCCAGAACCTGAGCTGAGAGCCACTCAAACTAATAACTCATTTACTTGGGTCTCGTCCGCCATTAAATATCTGGGAGTGTGGCTCACACCTAGTCTTTCATCAATTTTTTATCCCTCTTCTTAAAAGCGTGGAGGGTGATCTACGTAAATGGCATGCGGGACATTTCTCCTGGTTCGGAAGGGCAGCCATCTGCAAGATGACGGTCCTTCCGAAAGTTCTATATTCAATTCGCACTCTACCGGTTAGGATCCCCCAAAGTTTTTTTAATTCCCTCCATTCCATGCAGATGAGATTTATCTGGGCACACAAACCGCCTCGTATTAAAGCCTCTCTCTTAACCCGAAACAAACGGGTTGGGGGTTTGGGAATTCCAGACTACAAAAAATACTACCAGGCTTCACATGTAGCCAGACTCGTGGACTGGCACTGCCACTCAGGCATTAAGGACTGGGTCGGGATCGAATCCAGCCTAAGCCCCATCCCCTTACAGTTCTCTCCATGGATACCAAAAGCCAACTATCCGCGGATCATGACCTCCCACCCACTGATTGGCACTACGCTCAAAATCTTTCACCAATTAACTCAACATCCGCAGTTTTCCTCGCCCCTTAGCCCTCTCACACCACTTGCAAACAACCCAGCCTTCCCACCGGGAGTAGGGAACCCTCATATGATAACCAATGACAGCATGAAGCCGCTTCTGGCCCAACACTGTTTCAATGGTGAGACAATGAAAGATCTGACCCGTCTTAGAGAGGACAACAATATGCCCCTTCTACCTTTGTGGTCATACTTACAGATACGAAGCTTTGCCAATAATAAGATACGTAAGAGTCATTTCACTAGGGCCCTCACTGAGTTGGAGTCGGTGTGCCTACAAGGGGAACAGATGCCCAGATCGACCTCTACTGCCTATGCTTGGCTACAGGGGTTGGGGGGGCCTGACTGGGACAGACGCAGAGAGAGATGGCAATTACAGATGCCCAGTGGTCCAGAGCAAGCATCATGTCTCACAAATGCTCGCTCAGCACGAGAATGCAGGAGACATCATACAAGATCTTGACCCAATGGTATGCCACTCCGGAGAAAATACATAAATGGTACCCCCAGTCCTCTGACGAATGCTGGAGATGTCACAATGCTAAGGGATCCTTACTGCTTATCTGGTGGCATTGTGATATGATAACTCCTTACTGGTCGGGGGTGAGGGAGATTATTAGACAGATCACGGAGACCGAACTTTCACTTGACGCAGCGTGCTGCTTACTGCATATTTTGCACTTCTCCATTAAGAGATACAAAAAATCCCTCTCCAGGCATTTGCTAAATGCGGCCAAGTCTCTCATCCCGCTGTACTGGAAATCGACACGGGTCCCTTCCATTTCTCAGTGGCTACACAGGGTGTCTGAAATCTGTGAGATGGAGGATACCGCTGCTCAATCCAACGAAAACGTTGAACAATTTCATGAAACATGGTCTCCTTGGTTTGCTTTTAAATTCTCCCCGGGCTATGATACCTTGATTGGTAACCCCCCCCCGGGGGATTAACTGGAACGCTTACTTCTCATCTGGGGGCTCACCCCCACACCACATTTAAACACCTGGCCTCTCTGGTAACTGACTGCAGCTAAATGCCCACTTGACCCACTTAACCCACACCACGAGAGCTGGGCATAACTGTTTGATTGACACATCATTAGAAGACCCTCTAGAGTCACAGGCCGCCTCCCTAGGGGTTATACCCCTAATATCCACTCGCTGATTCTCTCCTTTTCTTTCTTCCTTCTCCATCTAATTTCTTCTTTAGCTATGTTATTTTTCTCCTGAAAGGTTGTATGTGGAAATACCCAATGATAGCAGGAGATGCTCACCTCTGATTTCACGAGGCCTGAGTTGTTGCCTCTGGTTTATGTCTAATAGAAGCATCTACCTTTATGTTGACTGCTCACGTATTCAATGTATGTTGGTACTTCTCTTCATACCAAACTTGTAAGTTCCAATTGTTATTTCCATATCTGTATGCATGTAATACTATTTTTTTTCTTCAATAAACTTTGATGATAAAAAAACAAAAAAACAAATTAGGATCTTCACCCACCAACAGAACTTTTCCATCACTAACTGTCACGCTTTCCGTTCCTCACATGATCTACATATGAATGCCGGTCACATTTTAAATGACTGACATGAGGGCTGCTAAAGTATTGGATCTTTCAGAAGACTTTGTGTTTTGATAAAAGACTCTCTACTTTGTATTTTTACTCTATATGTATTTGTTTTAGCGGCTGCTTTGTATATTTTATATTTATATCTTCTTTTTTATTGAATTACAAATTTATATGTGTAATGCGTATATGTTTATCAAACTTCATTAGCTACTTATTGATGAGAGGTGTGAGTAGGCATAAATACACAGAGATTATTATTGTCATAAATGCCTATTAGTTGTGCACATGTTGTAAAAATTGACTCTTTGTTGCCTACATACTGTATTGTATATAGGGGGTTGTGTCTGTCCTTAGGGACGAGTTTCCCCCTATTTTTTGCCTTTTGACCTGCTTGATTTCCTTGGGGGCGGATTTGGGCATATGTCTGCGCTGTTGGTGTCCTCATCTTATCTCCTCAGTCTTCCGGGATGGCGTGCGTGTTTCCCATAGTTGGTCGGCGCTTGCGTGGAGTGCATGACGTCAGCGACAGCAGCCATCCATGCCCCCTGGAGGTGGCGGGAGAAGGCGCCAAGGGGGATCAATAATAGTGGCAAACCTCCACCTGTTACACACATATATAGAGCCCCTGGTCTTTCAGCATTCAGCTGCTGGAGCTCAAACTGTCAGTTTATGCCAAGTGTAAGTGAGAAAAGTCTTCATTCTTAACATGCTTAAGCTTTGGAAGGCTATTACATAGCCTTTCTTTTGTTTGATTATAGGGCTCTATTAGGTCTTTCCCTCTTTTTGTCTTAGATCATCTAGTCCACACTTATATGATCACTCATTTTTCAACCAGGTCTGTTTCTTTCACATATTGCCATGGTAGCATACTTCTCTGGATGATTGTATTTAAATATATATATTTCTTTCATTCATCCTAATTTACAACTCTTGAATAAATAGATACATTTACATAAGTTATAAAATTCTAAAAATATGTGATTAATTAGTGACAGAGTACCCCTATTTTTTCAATCAGCTAATATGTGTGAGCTTGCCTCTGTTGCCCTCCTCTGATGACCATTGATACTCTGTGGGGCTCATATTGGGCTGAGACTCGGACAGTATGCACCACTTACCTTCTTTGCTGTTCTGGACACATGGTCACGTCCATGTTTTTGTAAGTGCAAAATATTTTTGCAATATACTGCATGAGACAACAATGCACTATGTAAAATTGGTCAAGTTAATATGAATTGTATTTGTACTTTTTTATTTTTCTCTTTCTATGTATATAGGATTGCTTCCACTTTTCTACCCCTGAAGAAGACTTTGTATAAATTGAAATGCATTGGGTTGATTTGGTGGATATGCAATTTATTTTAACTTTCACCAAATGCATTCCTGCTCCCTGTGAGGTCAGCAGGAAATATTTTACAGAACAGGACGTGAATTGTATAGGTCCATTGTCTAATAATGTTTTTCTAATTTTGATATATGCTCCAATTGTGTGATTTCTATTGCTGCAACAAAGTTCTATGGGAGAGATCTTTCCAGATAGTCTATTAGGGATGGAGTAGCTATTTTGCCCATGATATAATTGCTACTCTTTGTTTGTATTGTATATTATTGCCTATTTGCAGCCCATGTGTTATCAGAACTGACAATTCATGACAATAGAATATAGGGCTAACCAGTTGCTCACAGCAAGTGTGGCGTGCAGTGGCGGCCCGTCCATAGGGGGCGCCGCCCCCCCCCCCTCCTGTGGTCACCAAAAAAATAAAAAAATAAATAAAATAAAAAAACGGGCCCTTTAAGATTTTTTTTTTTAATGTCTTTTTTTTTACACATGGCGGCGCGACCATAGTTGGCACAGAAGCGCCGCTACCGCTCGCTTCTGCGCCCGGCCATCACTCACCACAACAATACATAGGTTCATGCATTGCATGAACCTATGTATTGCTGCCGCCCACTATTCAGATGGCCGGCCCCTTGAGCGCCGGCCATCTGAGTCACAGCGTCTGATTGGCCTTTAGAAGTGCCTATCAGAGCCAGCAGGCTCTGATAGGCTTCCCGACTACAGCCTGAGGGCTGTAATCGGCTTCTACATACCTAATGAGAGGACGCACAGGGGTGCGTTCCCTGGCCAATCAGGTTCACCGGGTCTGGTTACCGGTAACCTGATTGGCTGAAGTGACATCGAGGGCGGGAGAAGATATCGAGGACGGAGGAAGGACGGCGCTGACTCGAGGAAGGTAAGTGCAGGGCTGGGGGGGAGAAACTGGCTGTATTATGAGGTCAAACTGGCTGCATTATGGGGGAGAAACTGGCTGAATTATGGGGGAGAAACTGGCTGTATTATGAGGACAAACTGGCTGTATTATGGGGGAGAAACTGGCTGAATTATGGGGTAGAAACTGGCTGCATATTGGGGACAAACTGGTTGCATATAGGGGAGAAACTGGCTGCATATTGGGGACAAACTGGCTGTATATTGGGGTAGAAACTGGCTGCATATGGGGTAGAAACTGTCTGCATATAGGGGAGAAACTGGCTGTATATTGGGGGAGAAACTGGCTGCATATGGGGGAGAAACTGGCTGCATATAGGGGAGAAACTGGCTGCATTATGGGGGAGAAACTGGCTGTATATTGGGGGAGAAACTGGCTGCATTATGGGGGAGAAACTGGCTGTATATTGGGGAGAAACTGGCTGCATTATGGGGGAGAAACTGGCTGTATTATGGGGGAGAAACTGGCTGTATTATGGGGGAGAAACTGGCTGTATTATGGGGGAGAAACTGGCTGCATATAGGGGAGAAACTGGCTGCATATAGGGGACAAACTGGCTGTATTATGGGGGACAAACTGGCTGTATTATGGGGGACAAACTGGCTGTATTATGAGGACAAACTGGCTGCATTATGGGGGAGAAACGGGCTGCATTATGGGGGGAAACTGGCTGCATTATGGGGGATTAACTGGCTGCATTATGGGGGATTAACTGGCTGCATTATGGGGGAGAAACTGGCTGTATATTGGGGGAGAAACTGGCTGCATTATGGGGGAGAAACTGGCTGTATATTGGGGGAGAAACTGGCTGCATTATGGGGGAGAAACTGGCTGTATTATGGGGGAGAAACTGGCTGTATTATGGGGGAGAAACTGGCTGTATTATGGGGGAGAAACTGGCTGCATATAGGGGAGAAACTGGCTGCATATAGGGGAGAAACTGGCTGCATATAGGGGACAAACTGGCTGCATATAGGGGAGAAACTGGCTGCATTTGGGGGAGAAACTGGCTGTATTATGGGGGACAAACTGGCTGTATTATGAGGACAAACTGGCTGCATTATGGGGGAGAAACTGGCTGCATTATGGGGGGAAACTGGCTGCATTATGGGGGATTAACTGGCTGCATTATGGGGGATTAACTGGCTGCATTATGGGGGAGAAACTGGCTGCATTATGGGGGAGAAACTGGCTGCATATGGGGGGGAAACTGGCTGCATTTGGGGACAAACTAGTGGCGTTTGGGCACAATGGCTGCGTTTAATGGGCACAGTGGCGGCAATTGATGATTTTTTTTTTTTTCAGTTTTTTTGCGCCCCCCAAAAAAAATTGAGCACCAGCCGCCACTGGTGGCATGCATAGTGTTAAAGGCCAGTAGACTAGGAGTCATCACTTGTGGTGGACACTATAGTGACACTCCATCCCCAATTGCTGTTAGAATTATGTAACTGCAATCAAGTACCATGTTATGTCAAGCTTTAACATGGAGTGCAACATATTTATGCTAATGCTTTACTGCAGTCTTAAGAGATATAAATTAAAAATCAAAATGTAGTGTGCTATGGCAAAGTGGCAAAAGGAGCAATCAATATAAAAGTCTATCTTATTCCACATTACTGGCACTTACAACGCATTAGAATTCTGTTAAGACCCTGCAAAGCTTTGCAAATGTTTAAAAATCTGATGTGTAAAGAAAAGTCCATGTAATGCCTTCATATCACAATATGACCTCATAAAGTAGCAAGAAAAAGAAAGCAAAATATACAAAAACTGTTTCTGTTGAACAATAGCTATTGCCATGCTAAAATCAAACTCCTTTGTTATTGAAATTGCTAACATTCTAAATTAGCTGCACAGCTCACTTTCTGCTGTTCTTCCACCATTGGAGTCAAGATACTAAAATGAATGTGCACAATAGAAAATCCCAAAGTCATGGCCTGTCGTGGTCCTACAATGCACTGTGAAACATGCAAAAGCATATTAACTATGTCTAGTTAAAAAGTACAATAAATTAGTTCCTTTATGACTTTTCCTCGCACTGAGTGTAACATTGTTCTTTGTATAGGAAACATGCACAATGAAAATACTCTTTTAGGCAGAAATGTAATATTCTTTTGTGTTGTGTTTGTTTGTTTTGTCTTTTTTT
Source organism: Rana muscosa (assembly GCA_029206835.1). Classification (NCBI taxonomy): domain Eukaryota; kingdom Metazoa; phylum Chordata; class Amphibia; order Anura; family Ranidae; genus Rana; species Rana muscosa. The sequence goes on along the minus strand of CM055116.1, from coordinate 1,158,182,987 downwards.
TTTCTTGGTGTAAAAGAAAAGCAAGTAAACTAAATTGTAGATAAAATAACATGAAATAATGATTATATTGAACATTCAACTGTTTCTCAATACAAAAGACTACTTTTCAATTAATTCATAATGGTATTTACTTACATGTATATTATATCAATTAAATAGATGCAAAACAGTGACTTGATTGTCACCCACCTTGCGTTTTAACTACTCTGAGTATTTACTATTCTATTGACTTTAATTGTAAGTCTCTGACTAGTGTGTTTAAAAAAAAAAACAGATTATAATAATGTGCTTATTAATTATAGTGCATGACTATTATTTCACCATTTCAGTAAACATTATCTTCAGGGCCCTTTGTCGCAATGTCTCACTCATTTGAACATTCTAAATACAGAAATGTTAGCAAATTAATTATAGTTTAAAAAAAATGCATTCTATGCCATTTCACTCTGTGATATCTTATGGAGGTAGAATAGCCATTAAAATGCCATATAAATATAAAAATAGAAAATAACTTTTTCATTTTACTTGACTAAGCAAGTAGTGCAAAGAAACAAACCCATATCCAATCAATAGTAGACATACCAACCAAAATGACCTGCACACGTACAAATAGCAATATCTATTTACCAAACACGCTCAAAGAATAACTATAGGCAAAACTTTTTTTTCCACTTTAGATAGAGTATGGGAGGGTCATAACCCTTGTTGATTTATTTTCTGTGCCCCATTGGGGAGATATACTTTCACTTCCTGTACCATGACCAAAACAGGAAGTGATCCCTGAAAATTAAGGGACTTTATTTATTACTCATTGGAAGATTTTCCCTCTATTACTTTTCTGGAGACAACCCTAAAAATGGAATTTTATTTTTCTTTCCCTTCCAATGCCTGGGAGCGGGGGGGGGGAGCACCGCCGATCACAGAGGGGAAGAGATGATCATAGCAGGGAACATCACAGCTTTCGTTTCAATAGCTGTGTGTTCCCCCGCTGTGCACCATCACATAAACCCCTCCTCTTTTTCCGGGACTTTGATAGACAGATCACCCGTCCAATCCTAGGACAGGTGACATTTATCAAAGTTCCCCGGACAAGGGGAGGGGCTTATGTGACGGCGCGCTGCGGGGGAACACACAGCTATTAAAACAAAAGCTGTGATGTTCCCTGCTCTGATCATACAGTGGCACCTCTCCTCTCTTGCCCTCCACAGGTAGGCTGCACATGGGACACAGGCTGCAATACGGGACACAGGCTGCAATACGGGACACAGGCTGCAATGCGGGACACAAGCTGCAACATGGGACACAAGCTGCAACATGGGATACAGGCTGAAACACGGGACACAAGCTGCAACACGGGACACAAGCTGCAACATGGGACACAGGCTGCAACATGGGACACAGGCTGCAACATGGGACACAGGCTGCAACATGGGACACAGGCTGCAACATGGGTCACAGGCTGCAACATGGGACACAGGCTGCAACACGGGACACAGGCTGCAACACGGGACACAGCTGCAACATCGGACACAGGCTGCACATGGGACACAGGCTGCAACATGGGACACAGGCTGCACATGGGACACAGGCTGCACATGGGACACAGTAATATGGGACACAGGCTGCAATAATATGGGACACAGGCTGCATATGGGACACAGGCTGCAATAATATGGGACACAGGCTGCAATAATATGAGACACAGGCTGCGTGGTGGGCACATGCTGCATTGGACACAGGCTGCATGGTGGGCACAGGCTGCATTGGCGGGCATGGATAAAGTTCTTAACATTTTTATAACTTAATTGCATAAAACATTAAAGTGTAATTTCATGAGATAATTTATGAGGGCGGGTTTAGGGGCGGGGCATGGTAGGGGTTGGGCGGGGCAACTGGTGGCGAGCAACCATTGAGGCCTGGCTAGTAGCTCAGGACTTGAAATTTTGAGCCCTGCTTTAACTAATACTGTTTACTACATTCCAGGTCTTAGTGTTGGTATATTATATTACATGGTATATGTTAGATTATTTTTTAGACAGGGGAATGGCTTTGAAGGAATGTTTTGGGTGTAGTATATACTGTTCCCCCTTTTTTATACTTGCTGTTTTTTGGTTATCTAATTGTAGCTCTGTTTGGATTTGTTGCCAACCATAATGTGAGTGCTGTGAATGGCATTCATCTTTTGGGACCATATCCCCATGTTTGGAGGTTAGTATGGTGGATTGTACTTTTTTGATGCAATATGGACTAGGTGGTTAGCATCCTGGCATATTTCCTTGGATCCAAATGCAGTGGATACGTTTATTACTTTTATTATGTCTAGTGATTATCCCATATGTGTCCACATACTGGTTCATATACTGGGACCAAAAATGTGGGCTGAAATCGGACCTGAAACGGTGAACGGGGGCGCACCGGGCCCCTACTGTGAGCCGCATGCGGCAATAGTGTGAACCCAGCCTTAGCCCAGGTTCACACTGGGCTGCGGGAGTGAAGCTGTGCGAGTTCAGCTGAACTCCCACGATTTCACTCCTGCCTGTCAGTCCCAATTTCGGCCGCGATTACAGGTTTCTGCACAGATGTCAATGTAAATCACGTCCCGAAATCGCAAAAAGTAGTAGAGAAACTACTTTTTGAAATCGGTGCAGCGCCGCAGGTGCAGCGTCGCACCGATTAGGACGGTGCCATTGCCCGCAATTTGCGGCAAATATCGCCAATTTGACATGCGATTTGACATGTCAAATCGCATGTGAAATCGCACCAGTGTGAACCAGGGCTAACACTATAAAGAGAGATAGTACAGTTACAATACAGTTCAAGATAAGAGGGTTAAAAGGGCCCTGTTCATGATAGTTTACAATCTAATAGAAAGAAGAAAATTGTATAAAAGGCATTAACTGTGTGGGGATGAGTTGATAAAGAAAAATAGAGTTCAGTTGTTAGGTATATTATAGTTTTTCCTTTTTTTTTTCTTTTTTTTACTTGTACAGCACTGCATTGTCTTAAAAATATAATAAAGAACAGAACACAAAAAGCACTTCGAAACCACATTTCATGAACCCCCTCCCATCCCTGTATTATTAATAATTCCTCACAAAATATTCAAAATACAGACTTTAGGAATGTATTTGGTAGATATTGGCTAGCATACGACAGACCCTAAGAACAGAAATAGGCAGCAAATAGAAAGAGCTCTGCAGTGTGGACTTTTTTTAACAAATCTGCTGCCGACAGCACCATTGTGTTCTGCATCCTCTGCCTGCAGTGTATTATTTGTGGTAAAATACCAGCCATTTGCATATCACATGCGTGAGAAAAAACATGGCGTTGCTCTACAGAACTTAGTGGCAGCAGCAACTCAATGAAACCCCTCCTCCTCAAGGTAACAAAACAACCACTTTTTTTATAGTGCAGTTAATATGCCCTTTTCCTCATTCTCCTCCTGCTCAAGAGTGCATAGCAACCATTTTTGTTGGACCTGCTAATGCACCCTATTTCCCCTCCTGAAGGGCACAAGTCCGCTATTTTATGGGGCCTGCTAATGCGCCCTTTTGTGGCCTGTGCAATACCGCAGCCATGCCCAGAAGGGCAAATGCTAGCTCCATTATCTAGCACCATTATTTTTCTCAGAAGCCTATTTCTGCCCTCCACCACCATGTGGAATGCCATGAGACAGAAGTGGCATCCTATGAAGGGCAGTGTTGGAGTGCTAGTGGTTAGATGGAGGAGGACTACTGGGGTTTGAAGGTGAGGAGGAGGAAAAGGAGTAACATTTTCTGGAGGCTTCAAGGGAGATAATTCACCCCTCTCCAATCCTTTGGAGAATCTACTGCCACCATTCCAGAGGGAGCCCAGAATGTCCATATCATGCACAGGGGTAAAAAGGGTACAGGGACGAATCACTGTTTGTCTCTAAATTATAAATACTGACCAGCTCACTAGCAAAAAACCTCAAGAATTCCACGTTTCCCAATGTGGACACAGGTAACAACTGCAAATGGCACACACACTCTAATATCCCACCTCTACCATCAGATGACAAGGAAATTACGCCCACAGTGACTCATTAACCAGAGCAAGAACCTTGCTTGGTTGAGGAGGAATAAGGAGAGAGCTTACTTTGGGAAGGTAAAACCAGTTGTGTTAGCACACACAGACAGATACAAGTCTGGCACCTTCTAAGGGCAGTGGAGCGGCCAAGTGAATACCACACATTTATGACATTATTCAAGTTATTATATTGTGAGCTAGAAATATTGCATTATACTTTTTCCTACTGCCATACAAACATGCCGAACACATGACTTAGGGTAGCTTTCCACCACTTGCAGTTTGTTAGCTGACTGGTCTGCTAGTCAACCACACACACACACACAGATACCAATTTGACAGATCTGCTAACTTTTATACAGTGACACTGAACTACATGCAATCTGTAGACATACAATGCAGTTTTATACAGATAAACAATGAATTTATATCAAGCATAATGACACTGGTAACACATACCACATAACAATTTTATATTTAAAAATCACCAGGTGGTCAGTGCATAGAGATACTGTATGTAAAAAGGTAAAATTAGAAGAAAGGATCAAAAGAAAAATGACATCCAGATATTTGGCTATTGGCTGTAAAATAAAAAGCAAAAATTAAAAAAAATATACCGTATATACCATTTTGAGTAGTATGGTTTATCCTGCTGGTGGGAGCACACTAAAATTTTTGACAGTCCACTTTGTTCACAATAAGGCTCCAAGCAAATTATCCTGTTCATGCTGCTTTATTTATTGCAGAGGTATATTTTATTTTATTTTATTTTAACAGGGTATTTAATTTTTTCAGGGCTTTGGCAGTGTACACTTGTTGCTGACACAGGTAGGATAATTTTAATGAAGGATAAAAGACCTAACTGCAATATGCCTAACTTTTGTGTTATCTGTGGGGATGGAAGGGGGGTGTAGAATGTGAGTGATGTAATGAGAGGTGGTTTAGATGCACATTGCTCTTAGGTTACTTTCACAATTATGTTCGCTGACATCCGACCCGCTAAAGTCTGATGGATGGAAACCCTATTTTCCATCCGTCTGGCGGATCAGATGAAAATGGACTCTACGGACCATCTTCATCCAATCCCCCATAGGGGAGAGCGGAGCTCTGACAGGTCTGTCCCTGCACAGTGTGCAGAGATGGAGCTGTCATATGCCTGCTCAGCGGGGATTGACAGAGCAATCCTTGCTGAGCAAAGCGGAGACCGTACACGGACACGTCCGTGTGAAAGAGCCCTTATTTTATTTTTCTTTCAAACAATGTAAAACAATAACATAGCTCCCAATTTTCCCTGATTTCGAGGGACTGTCCACTGTCCCTTGTTCGGAAAAAAGTCCCTCTGTCCCTCTTACCTTCTCATTTGTCCCTCATTTTGGTCTGATATATAGTTGTATATACAAAGCACTACTTATTTATCAAAAGTGTTTCCGAGTGCTAAACCTTTCATCCAATTTCTAATTTGTTGCATTTGTAAATTCCAAAAGCCGGTATAAAGGAAAATAAGTGGTAAAAAAAAGCACTTATGGGGTTAACAAACCTTTTTTTTTTGTTTGTTAAATTGTCCTTTAAGGGGGTGTGACCTATGCCTACATACTTTTGCTAATAGGTGTTGGGAGGCATGCACTAAGCTCTTGAACAGACTGTCAGTAACAATTTATTCTTGCTGTGGCGGTATGTTTACATTTTTCATTTCTTTGATCTGCCATACCATGGTGTTTCTAGTGATTTTTCAATAATTTACTTCACAATATGTTTATATATATGTTATGCCTTTTTCCCCCTCTTGCTCGTCATTGGCAATTGTATGGGTAAGGTCTGCCCTCGTCTGTGTTGTTCCTGGATGAATAAGTGGGCTGGTGAAGGGCCCGTCTGCGGAGCTGTCTGCCGTCGGATACATTCCCTATTGCGGTCCACGTGATGCGGTCTGTGAACGAGGGGTGGAACGCAAACACTTCCTGGAGTGGTGGCGTAATGACGCTCTCCAGCGGTGATGCGATGACGCACTGACGTGCGCCGCCCACATTCGTCCTATTGGTACATTGTTGTCACAAGGGAGGTGTGGAATGTAAACATTTCCTGGAGCCCTGACGTTCTCCAGTGGTGATGCGATGACGCATAGACGTCCGCCGCTCACATTTGCTTCTATTGGACCAGCGCTTGTACTCTGTGAGTGACGAGTATGAGGGCGGGTTTTTGAATTTGTGATTGGACCATCTCCTTCAGGGGGAGTGTAGACATCAGCTGAGATGTGTCCAATCAAGTATGCTTACCTATTTAATGGCGTGGTATTTTCCTTGCAGGTTCATGCCCCAGTTGATGAATTTTTTATGCGAAACATGTCGGGTACATGAACCTGCTTTCTAGCTACGCCGCATATTTTGATACATTCTGTGATCACTGCCTTACAAGCCTCTGCATGGATGCCTGTATGAATTTTTTTTACCATGTGTGTTCTTGCAATATTTTTTATGAATAAATGAGATTTTTATATCTTACCATCTGATCCTGTGGAGCCTCCTTTTTTCCTATTTTTCTATACGGCTGATTTTGCGTTTCCTGATGTACCGATGTTTTGGAGTTCCATATCGCCATCTTGAAGAATTTGGATTTCTTGTGCCTACCCCACCTACCATCGTTCCATGAGGATGTATCCAGAGGAGTCTGCACCTATACTTTCTGCCTGTTTGACCCACCACCGCTGGTGAGTGTGTCCACGCATAGGGGTAAGAGTATCCATTTCTTTCCCCCATCCCTGGTGTTGGAGTCACATCCCTGGGTGTTGCAGATTTTCTGAATAAATGCTCCCTGGAAGCTTGAAGCCTTATTGGATTTTGATTATGGGGACTATGCACTGAAGTCTTCGCTATATACTTTTTCTTCTTGTTTCAGTTTATATACTAAGCACCTTCATTGGACTCTTATCTTTCTATCATATATGGTTACCATGCCAATGAGGACAATGCACTGAAGCTTTGTACACATATTTTTGTGTTTTTCCAGTTCATATTCTGGGCAGTTTCACCGGATTTTGCTACCATTTTAAGTTATTTGGTTTTGTACACGAGATGTATTATGCACATATGATGTTATAATTTGTATCTGCATCAGTGTGTTTGCACTTGGGTCTATCCATTCAGGCCCTCCTGGTTATACATTTTTTACTGTTTATTATTAGCCCGAACCCTTACATGCGTTTGGGCCTTCTCACATATTTCAGGCGCTGCATTTTTTATTTTTTCCTTGTCAGTAACAACTGCCTGATATGCTCTAATCAATCCAAGGTATTGAAAATTGAAGAGTTAGCTATCAATCAGTTGTTGCTGACAGATATTGCTCCTTAAAAGGAGTTTTGGGTGTGCAGATCTGTGCACAGTGGCAAGGCACATAAGAAGATGTACCATAGCACTGAAAATCAAAGAACGCAAGCAAAGTTTATTAAAGTAGATCTAAACCAACCACTAAAATGTCATATAAGCTTTAACGGCTGGTGAAACTAATATAAAGGTCCTTGTCTGAGCACTTTATGTTATGGGGTGACAACGTTCTGCCCCTGTCTCCAACAATCTCCTGCATGCAAATCAACCTGTCACATGCTTTCCCGAAGGAAAATATCAGCTTCTGTGCATGTGCAGCTAGGGCAGGTTGTGAAAAAAAAATGCAGCCAGCAAAACATAGCAAAGATGCCCATTTAAAACACACATTTTGTCTTTTACGGCTGTGGACAGTGCATGTATATAGGCTGTAAAAGAGCTGTAGGACACACAAAAGCAGCATTAACATGTAAAAATTCTGTCAGCGACATTGCAAACCCAACCCTGTCCCGAACCCAGGGCAAACAGGTAAATACAGAGATTAAATATACATGGGGGGGCTGTTTTACCTACTATTTGTATTGTATTTCTGTAAATCAGGGACTTGCAAGAGGATGATACCTAGGTAAATCCAGGAACACTGCTTGTATTTAAATTAACCACTTCACGCCCTTGTTATAGTCGAAAGATGGCTACAGCGAGGGCTTAGATTGCCGGGAGGGTGTCCATGTACATCCTCCCGTGCTTGCACTGCCCATGCGCCCCGTGCAGGGTGTTGGTGGTGCACTCTGTGATCACTGAGTCCTTTGGACTCGGTTGATCACAGCTCAGAGTAAAGGGCCGATCCTGACCCTTTACCACGTGATCAGTTATCAGCTGATCACATGATGTAAACAGATGCCAGTAATCAGAAGAAAATAAGCCGATTATCGGTTTGTGTAAACGGGACATCGGTCCATCACAGTGACAGTCACTGCTACTAAGCATTGCCCACCAGTGCCACCTACCGGAGCCCACCAGTGCCACCTATCAGTGTCCTTCAGTGCCACCCATCAGTGCTACCTATCAATGCCCATCAGTGCAACCTATTAGTGCAGCCTCATCAGAGCTTCCTGATCTTTGCCCACCAGTGCCGCCTATCAGTGCCCTTCAGTGCAGCCTCATCAGCGCACATTAATGAAGGAGAAAAATTACCTGTGTAAAAAATGTTATAACAAGCTATGAATTTTTTTTTTCAATTTTTTCTGTTTTTTTTAGCAAAAAATAAATACCCCAGTGGAGATTAAATACCACCAAAAGCTCTATTTGTGTGAAAAAAAAAGATAAAAGTTTCATACGGGTACAGTGTAGCATGACCGCGCAATTGTCATTCAAAGAGTGACAGCACTGAAAGCTGAAAATTGTCCTGGGCAGGAAGGGGGTATATGTGCCCAGTAATCAAGTGGTTAATACATTTAACGTGTTTATGAATATAGAGCTGCATACATTTGTGTCTTTTATATCTGCATGTGGTTCAGCTTTAAAGGAGTTTTCCCCTTTATGCACTAAAGAAAAGTTTGCTGGCTGCACGATTACCATTACACCTAAAGTATGTTTAACATCATCTTCTAACCATTGGTCACCTAAAAGTAAATATTAGGGAAGATGGCAGGCTAAGCAGGTCAATTAAAACTTCCAATAAAGTATAACTAATGGAAAAAAACGTTTTTATTTTAATTTTTTTCGTTTGGGATAGAGTGGAGATGAATTAGAACCCCTGTCAGGTTGTATTGCTCTCTGTGCCCCTGTTAGATAAGTTCACCCTCTCCCAAATTGTGAGTTGTCCTTGAAACAGGAATAGAGAAATCTTCCAATGTGGACACTAGTTTTGGTGACAACCAAGAATTCCCTCACTTTGGAGGGATTCCTTCCCACTTCCTGTTTTAGCTATGGGACAGGAAGTGAATGAAATGCCTCTAAGATGCCAAAGCACCTGGTGTGCAACCCCTCCCATAAGGTAGGGGTACATCTTAAAATGACTGGTCTATAAATAGACAGCCATGTTTATTTGATGTGGGGCAGTCCGGTTTCTCCACAGCAGAGCGCGGTGTGACCTACATCCTTCACACTACCAGGTATGCTTCTGTTTACTAGAAGTAAGATCATGCTTTTAAATATGGAGGTGATCACTTTAGATACTTATTACGCCTTTTCTTTTGTTTCACCCAGCTGTATCTGGGGAGTGCTTGCATACAGTGATCACTCCGAACGTATATGATTGATGAGCCGAGTTTTTCAGCACATTTTTGTGTGCTGAAAATGCCCCCCTCGGCTTATACTCGAGTCACCTTTTTGTGCCTGATCTCCCGAGCTTGGGGACCCGGTACTGGCCGACCATAGCCTCATTCTTCCTCTACAAGTCTGCAAAGTTTTTCGTCCGGGGGACCTACTGCCGGGGAGCACTGATTTTTCAAAGCCAGGAACCCCTTCCATAGACTCCCATGTTAAACGGTAATTTCTCTGGTGAATTTGGAGACCTAGTACCGGCCGGTCGTAGATCCCCTGCACCCGAATCTTGGCACACATGTAGCCCCATTTCTCCTCTATAAGTCTGCAACGTTTTTTGTCTGGGGGACCTATGGCACCCCTTTCCATAGACTCCCATGTTAAACGTCAGTCTAGTCATGGACACAGTGAGGCATGGGCACAGTGAGGCATGGACACAGTGAGGCATGGACACAGTGAGGCATGAACTTGGACACAGTGAGGCATGGACACAGTGAGGCATGCACTTGGACACAGTGAGGCAAAGTGAGGCATGCAGATGGACACCCTAGGCTTATACTCGAGTCAATATGTTTTCCCAGTTTTTTTGTGGTAAAATTAGGTGCCTCGGCTTATATTCGGGTCGGCTTATACTCGAGTATATACAGTAGTTCAGCTTTTCCCATTCCATCCCTTAGAAAATGCTATATGCATATAAATGGTGACATATGCTTTAATATATGTTTTTTTTATAGACCACATGTACAACAATTGCTAAACTTTCACTGAAGAAAAAGTTGTAAGGACTCTGAAACACGTCGGCTTGCTTTATTCAATATTATATTTATATGACAGTTCAAGTGATTTTTGTCTATATTGTGGTATAACACATTATCTATATTGTTACATGTTTACATTTTTAATTGCACAAATTCTTTTCATTTGTTTTTTGATAGTAATAAATCTTGAATTTTTTATATCTCATATGTTTGTACATTAATTGAACCCATAAAGTCCCGTTCCTAGCAGGGGGTATATTTTTTACTTCCATCTGATCAACAAGGAGACTCATGCTGATACCTTACATGCACAGTATGCTGGATATCCCTTTTTATCTGTTATATACAGTATAAGCAATAACTCAAGGTGCCTGCACCATTTGTGATTTTTTATCATTTATCAACTGGCACTTGTTTAAAGCTTTCTTTGTTATTACATAAATCATTATAAACTGTGTTCCTAGTGAGTACTCAAACCCTACTGGGAAGTTTTTTTCAGCTCTGAGCAGCTACTCTCAATCTTTTACTTCCATACAGTGCCTAGCTCTGGAGCTTTCCGTTTATATGATTTATTATTCAAATATGCCAAATATATGCCACTCAATATTCCACACTCTATTGTATATGTATGTGGTGTTTATATAGCACAAACAATTTACACAGCACTTTACATATATTATACATTCACATAATTTCCCTGCCCTCAAGGTTCTCACAATCTAAGGTCCCTTCCTCACATGCATACACAAACATACTAGGGCCAGTTCAGAGGCAATAAACCTAACATTATGTCTTTGAAGCGTGGGAGAAAGCCCATGCAAGCACTAGGAGGACATGCAAGCTCTATGCAGCTAGTGCTGTGGTTGTACTCAACCACTACGCATTGGAGTCATTCACTGTATGACTCTAATGTTGCAAGGCAGATGCACTAACTGCTAAGCCACTGTGTTTTCATGGTGAAGTAGAGACAAACAAGTGGCCACAGGCCAATGGCATCGCACATGATACTGTACATCTTAGTTGAGCCAGCACAAAACACACTGAGATTCCCCACCTACAAACTTCCCCTCTCTTTTACACTTACAATTAAAGTGGTTGTAAACCTTATATTTATATATTTTTTTAAATAACAGACATGCCTATACTCACCTGCTCAGTGCAATAGTTTTGTACAGAGCAGCCCCAATCCTCTTCTTCTGGGGTCCCCCACCGACATGCCTGGCTCCTCCCATTTATCAGGTGCCCCTACAGAAAGATGCTTTCCCTGGGGGAACTTGTGCATGCTCGCTCCTGAGCCCTGCTGCTGTATCCCTTGACACAGACAGCAGGACTCAGCCCCTTGTCCCTGTGTCGCAGGATTTGATTGACAGCAGCAATTTGATTGACCGCTGCTATCAATCTGTCCAATGAGGAGAGAGACAGCGGTTGGTGCCCCTGCGCTCATGCACATCTCTGGATCGGATCGAGCTTAGGTAAGAAAAAGGTGGGGGGAGCTGCAGCACAGAAGGTTTTTCACCTTAATGTATAGAATGCACTAAGGTGTAAAAGCTTGAGGCTTTAGAACCACCAGAACATGGAGCATGGATGGGCTCCATTCAGCCATCACCCGATATGCCTACAACAGAAACAGCAGAATTCATTGAGTTCATAGCAGTACCAAATTCTTGTATATAATGAATAATATTATACAATAGAAACTTTAAAGCACAGAACTACCCTTGATAAATGCAGGCAATTAAATCCCCTAATGTGAATCCCCCAATTTTCAAGATTCCTGATAGACAGAATTCCTTTTAACACATTTCAAACATAATCATTAAATCAATAAAAATAATTCAAAAATAGACATGACTCAATGACAATAATAGGTAAAACAGTGCAAAGTGCATAATCAATTAAAGTGCAATCTATTCACTTGTAATCATAGACAACATTCAATAATGTCTCAAGTGATCCACTTTGTGGCATAATTAATAAAGTAGCACCTAAATGAATAAAATTGAAATGTGCAGTTCATTACAGATGAATGTTCTTCTGTGGTAACCATCGAAAACAAGATTAGTGCTCCACCGCCAATAAGCCTTTGGTGCTATTCTCCACCTTGCGTCACACCAACTCATCAGGATCTCTTAAATGGGAGAACTTATCAGATGTAATAAATCTTTATGTTACTCCTAACAAAAGGTCAATCAGCAATTTTATTTGTGGATATTTGGGGATATGTTTCCACCACTCTTTCTCTACGTCTCTTTCCTCCTCCTCACGGTACTTCACCATGTTCCAGGTTCAGGAGGACTCTGGAAACAAAGAGTGTAAAACCGTTATTTTAATAATATTAAAACCAATTTAAAAACCCCTTTAATTTCTTAGCATTGCTAATGCACCCAATGCCCTCCTCCTCTCCTGGTCTTCTTAAAAGCAAGTAGTGTACTCAAACATGTGATGATGTCACTGACTCTACCTGATGTGTTTTATCATCTGGAATTTCCTTTGAGCACTTAATAATTTATTAGGAAATGTACTGTGCTATTCGTGTTTCTATTCCTTATTTTTATTCTAAATAAATGTTATTATTAAAAAAATAAAAATACATTTTTATTGCCGAGCCCTGCACCAAATCTTATTCTGTTTAAATAATCACTATGATATGTTAATACTAGTTGTTTGTTGTAGTAGTAAAGGTTTAGAACTAAATTCTATCAATATGTAAATATGAGGGAAATTTAGAACAATAGACTTTTTCGCCTGCGTTTTCTAACTAGAGTAATCAAGATGGCAAAGAAAATGCCCTTCTATGTGAAGTTCCTCCTGACTGACATGCACACAATTGAATTTTTAACAGCTGCCATTCAAACTCACAGCTGAAGACCATTTAAAAGTAATATTTTCCTCTGTGTGACATCTCATTTTTTTTCCTCAGGAATAGTAATTTTTTACACACCTAGTAGTCTTCCTAACAGGAAACCAGCTCTGCCTGTCATTTTGATTAGGGAGGAACCTTGTTTTCCAGGTCACCAGATTGTATCCCAGAGACAAGATATTCATGAGGGACCTGCACAAGGAATTTACATCTCACTACAGAATTTTCCTCTCCATTTGCCAGCATGCCAGGTCATTGAATTACTCTGTTGTCAGAGGGAAGATAATGGCTGCCATGCAGTTTCCTGCTTATTACACACTCAGTGCTTCTGACCTTTTTGGGGAATGCTTTTCCCCAAATAGCATCTTTCACACTTCCCAACAAGACCTACTTAGCCAAATGCGATAATCTGAATAGTAATTTCAGGCTTATTTTTAATATTTTTTGTTATATTACTCTGTCAATCATCATAGACAATTTGGAAGGCTTAACAATGACACAGAGGCCCCACATGAGGGATAAATGGTAAAAGAAGAACAAAAACACAAATATATAAGAAGGAAATATAACTGTTAATATCTATCTTTCTATCTATCTATCTATCAAAAAAATCTGTATACACTATATATTAGTTTTGGCAATTTTATAGATAGGCAACTTTTATCTTGATATTGATCAGTGGTTCCAAATAAGGTATCTATCTATCTATCTATCTATCTATCTATCTATCTATCTATCTATCTATCTATCTATATATATATATATATATATATATATATATATATATTTATATATATATATATATAGATAGATAGATATAGATAGATAGAAACCTTATTTGTCTACCTATCTATTAAAAAAATCTGGATATACTCTATCTTAGTGTTTTGAAAACTTAAAAAGATAGGCAACTTTTATCTTGATATTGATCAGTGGTTCCAAATGAAGTAACAACTACTGCAGTAGGGAACAGAAACTAAAAGATATACGCAGCATTTCTTCAAATAACAGTTTTGTTTATTCAGAGCATTTGATTTTTTTTTAGAAACATTCTTACATAAATACTACATTAATATGATAATTGCAGGTGAGCTGGTTTCTTATCAGCATCTTGGGAATGTGAACATGGCAGAAAAGTTAGTACGATACTAAGGACATTGGCTGCAGTGGACAAAACGCATAAAAGAAAATACACAGAGTTTACAATTTCTTTCACATTTGTTAAGCATTTTCAACTACAACATTTTTCATCAGGGTATACAATAAAAATAAGACTCTACCTTTAAGTGGACCTGAACTCAAAAGTGCTACTGTAACATGATGTATAATTGGTCGAATGATGAAATAGGGAGTATCCATAGTTTTCTAAACAGGTGCAAAGTTAGAATTAATAATGCAAAACAGGGTCAGAATGGCATTGAGTGTGAATACATTGCAAAATAATACAAAACAGATTATAAAAATTGCACTCAAATGGACCCCTCACTGCAATTGGACGTGTGCAGTTTGCTTCATTACGAATTTAAATATGTGCAAAATTTTTGTTATTCAGAGATACGGATGTATCTGAAGATCTGAATCACAATAATAATGAATTTCAACGAATCCATAATGAATTATAATAAAACAATTAATGAATTTGTATTTATTTATTTCATTTGAATGACAGAATGCAATAGTTTGGGCATTTTATTAAAGTTTGCAGCATCCAAATTAACATCACAACATAACAAATGATCCAAATTGATTTGAATCCTTTTTATTTTTTTGGAAATTCTTTTTATTGCATTGATAAGCAGTTAACATACAAACAATAGTTACAATCCTGACTCCAATACACAAACAATACAATGCTACAACACCCAGAGCCAGTACAGCACAGGGATTCGAAAAGCAGATAATATGGCAATATCCAAAAACTCAGAGCAAGAATATGGTTTCCAAGACATTACCAGTCTTTCATAGCATATTGATTATATTCCAATGTATCAACCACCCATCAGAGACGTAAAGGCAAACCACATCCACATCCACCTCCAAGTCCCCCTAGGGAGACCAAGGAGCAGACAGAGAGCCCAGTGATCACAAACTAAAGTTGCAACCAGTATTCCCAAAGCAACCATATGATATATTCAGACACAGTAGACATACAGTGTCTTGAAAAAGTATTCACACCCCCTTGACATTTTCCACGTTTTGTCATGTTACAGCCAAAAACGTAAATATATTTTATTGGGACTTTATGTGATAGACCAACACAAAGTGGCACATAATTGTGAAGTGGAAAGAAAATGATAAATGGTTTTCAAAATGTTTACAAAATGTTTACAAACAGGTCAGGGATAAAGTTGTGGAGTAGTTTAAAGCAGGGTTAGGTTATATAAAAATATCCCAAGCTTTGAAGATTTGACGGAGCACTGTTCAATCCATCATCCAAAAATTTAAAGAGTATGGCACAACTGCAAACCTACCAAGACATGGCCTTCCACCTAAACTGACAGGCAGGGCAAGGAGAAAATTAATCAGAGAAGCAGCCAAGCAGCCCATGTTAACTCTGAAAGGAGCTGCAGACATCCACAGCTCAGGTGGGAGAATCTGTCCACAGGACAACTATTAGTCGTGCACTCCACAAATCTGATCTTTATGAAAGAGTGCCAAGAAGAAAGCCATTGTTAAAAGAAAGCCATAAGAAGTCACGGTTGCAGCTTGCAAGAAGCCATGTAGGGGACACAGCAAACATGTGGAAGAAGGTGCTCTGGTCAGATGAAACGAAAATATAATTCCTTTGGCCTAAAAGCAAAACACTATGTGTGGCGGAAAACTAACACTGCACATACAGTAGGTGCCGCCGATATTGTATATCTATCGCGCTCCCATCGCCGAGATTCTCGGTGACAGGAGTGCCGAGATCTCGGCAGCAGGGTGGCGACACGTGTCGCGCTCGCTGCAATGGCGAGCAGACGCGACACTGTATTGAGCGGGGATCCGACGTGGATTCCCGCCAATACCAGGCACTGCGTTTGGTATGAATCCTGAGCGGAAACTCCACGCCAATTTTTAAAGAAAAAAACGGCGTGGGTTCCCCCTCCAGGAGCATACCAGGCCCTTGGGTCTGGTCTGGATTTGAAGGGGAACCCTACGCCGAAAAAACAGCGTGGGGGTCCCCCTCAAGATCAAAACCAGACCCTTATCCGAGCACGCAACCTGGCAGGCCGCAGGGGAAGAGGGGGGGACGAGAGCGCCCCCCCCTCCCTCCTGAACCGTACCGGGCCACATGCCCTCAACATGGGGGGTTTGGTGCTCTGGGGCAGGGGGGCGACCTGCGGCCCCCCCCACCCCAGAGCACCCTGCCCCCATGTTGATGAGGACAGGGCCTCTTCCCGACAACCCTGGCCGTTGGTTGCCGGGGTCTGCGGGCGGGGGGCTTATCGGAATCCGGGAGCCCCCTTTAATAAGGGGGCCCCCAGATCCCGGCCCCCCCACCCTATGTGAATGAGTATGGGGTACATCATACCCCTACCCATTCACCTGGTGGAAAAAAATGGCAATAAAAACACAACACAGTTTTTAAAAGTATTTTATTGCACCGCTCCGGAGGTCTTCTTCCGACTTCGGGGGTCTCCGGTGTCATCCCCGCCGTGAAACATGGTGTTGGCATCATCATGTTGTGGGGATGCTTTTCTTTAGCAGGGACAGGGAAACTGGTCAGAGTTGATGGGAAGATGGATGGAGCCAAATACAGGGCAATCTTATAAGAAAAACTGTTAAGCCGTGTACACACGATAGGTTTTACAGATGAAAACAGTCCGATGGACTGTTTTCATCGGACGAACCGATCGTGTATGGGCCCCATCGGTCTTTTTTCCATCGGTGTTTAAAAATAGAACATGTTTTAAATTTATCCGATGGTTAAAAAACTGATAGCAAATTACTATCGTCTGTGGGGAACTCCATTGGATAAAAAACCCACGCATACTCAGAATCAAGTTGACGCATGCTCAGAAGCATTGAACTTCATTTTTCTCGGCTCATCTGAGTGTTTTACGTCACCGCATTTGAAACAGTCGGTTTTTTGACTGATGGTGTGTGGGCAAGACTGATGGAAGACAGTTTCATCGGATTTCTGATGGAAAAAAACATCGGATTAGAATCCATAGGATATCCGATCGTGTGTACAGGGCTTTAGAGTTTGCAAAAGACTTGAGACTAGGGCGGATGTTCACCTTCCAGCAGGACAATGACCCTAAACATACAGCCAGAGCTACAATGGAATGGTTTTGATCAAAGCATATTCATGTGTTAGAATGGCCCAATCAAAGTCCAGACCTAAATCCAATTGAAAATCTGTGGCAAGACTTAAAATTTGCTGTTCACAGCTGCTCTCCATCCAATCTGACAGCGCTTGAGCTATTTTGCAAAGAAAAATGGGCAAAAATGTCACTCTCTAGATGTGCAAAGCTGGTAGAGACATCCCCAAAAAGACTTGCAGCTGTAATTGCAGGGAAAGGTTGTTCTACAAAGTATTGACTCAGGGGGGCTGAATACAAATGTACCCCACACTTTTCACATATTTATTTGTAAAGAATGTTGAAAACCATATATCACTTTCCTTCCACCTCACAATTATGTGCCACTTTGTGTTGGTCTATCATATAAAATCCCAATAAAATACATATAAGTTTTTGGTTGTAACATGACAAAATGGGGAAAATGGCAAGGGGTATGAATACTTTTTCAAGGCACTGTGGCGTCAAACCCCCCCCCCCCCCTTCATGCCTTGTAAAAAAATTCTAGCACACTCTGCTGGGATACATTTATTTTTTTATTTTGCATTAAAATGAATGAATCTTCAATTAATTTTGTTCTATTTGATTTTTTGGATGCACAAGACTCCAGTCAGTATCGTCCAATAAGCTCCTTCCATTTCTCTTTGTGGGTTGGCAAGCAGGGATGACTCCGAGTACATAAGTAATTTCCCATAATAATGAATTACCATGATAAAACTAATGTAGCCAATCCTCCGAAATAACTTCCAAAAAATATGAATCGATTTCGGAACAAATATACAAAATGAATCCGAATATATGAAATTAATTCTGAAAGTGAATCATTCTTAGGTTACATAACAAATATGAAGAAACAATTTACTTAACAAATTATTCTAAAACAAAGCAAAGCAAAATTTTCGTCTTGCACCTCTCTAACAGAAATGGGGTTGATTTACTAAAACTGGAGGGTGCAAAATCTGGTGCAGCTGTGCATGGTAGCCAATCAGCTTCTAACTTCAGCTTGATCAGTTAATCTTTGACAATAAAACATGGAAGTTCATTAGCTTCTAAGCAGAGCTGCACCAGATTTTGCACTCTCCCATTTTAGTAAATAAACCCCACTGTATCTATAGCTCAATGAGGGCAGGCCCGGACTGGCCATAGGGCATACCGGGCCGCCGGATAGCATGTCACGTCTTCTCCAACATCTCCAATGTCTCCGGAGGCAGCCGGAGTTTGTGGGCGGAGCTGGGGGTGTGACTGTCCCCTCCACTCCTCCCACAGACTCGTTCACTCTGGCTGATCCCACAGCTGAAGGAGAAAGAAACGAGGACACAGCAGCCAGAGTGTCTTTATCTCCAGGCATGCTGTAAGTTACTGCACTGCTACACATGTCACTACATAGAGTCCTAACCTGGCACCATACCACCCCAGCCTGCCCCATGCCACCGCACCCTGCCCTATGCGTGCCACCCCAACCTGCCTTATGCCACTGCAACCTGCCCTTTGCCACCGCACCCTGCCCTATGCCACCGCACCCTGCTCTATGCCACCACAACTTGCCTTATGCCCCCGCAACCTGCCCTATGCCACCGCACCCTGCCCTATGCCACCGCAACCTGCCTTATGCCACCCCAACCTGCCTTATGCCACCGCACCCTGCCCTATGCCACCGCAACCTGCCTTATGCCACCGCAACCTGCCCTATGCCACCGCAACCTGCCCTATGCCACCGCAACCTGCCCTATGCCACCGCAAACTGCTCTATACCACCCCAACCTGCCCTATGCCACCGCAAACTGCTCTATACCACCCTAACCTGCCCTATGCCACCGCAACCTGCTCTATGCCACCACACCCTGCCCTATATCACCCCAACCTGCCCTATGCCATCCAGCCTGCCATATACCACCGCAAACTGACCTATACCACCCAAACCTGCTCTATACCACCCCAGCCTGCCCTATACAACCCCAACCTGCCCTATGCCACCCCAGCCTGCCCTATATCACCGCAACCTGCCCTATATTACCCCAACCTGCCCTATATCACCGCAACCTGCCCTATATTACCCCAACCTGCCCTATATCGCCCCAGCCGGCCCAATACCACCCTATACTTTAATTTACAGGGGTCATTTGGGGGTGCGCCTTGTGACCGTGCGCTGCCTGAAGGGCACTGGGCAGGATAGACAAGAGAGGGTGTGACACCATGCTTTGCCGCACCAGGTGACACCAACCCTAGTGACGCCACTGCCCCAGTGCACACTCAGCTGCGAGTCGGAGCCGTACTCGAGTGACAGTGACACCCGGCGGCACACCAGGGGGCCGGGACCCGCAACAATCCCCTTCTCTCTGGCAAGGTGGCCGTGGCACTGATGATCTGATCAGTCTTGGCTCGGCTGTCTTACACAGCCGAGCAGATTGAAGCCGCCTCCCCCTCCTCCTTTATGTCCACACAGGGGGAGGAGACCCAACATGCAGTCCTGCGCTGATCTGAGGTACATTATGGGTCTGAAGGAGGGGTTCTGTATTGTAGGGGGGGTTTCTGTATTGTAGGGGTGGTCTGAAATGTAGGAAGGGTTCTGTATTGTAGGGGGGTCTGTAATGTAGGGGGGTTCTGTATTGTAGGGGGGGTCTGAAATGTAGGGGGGTTCTGTATTGTAGGAGGGTCTGAAATGTAGGGGGGTTCTGTATTGTAGGGGGGTCTGTAATGTAGGTGGGTTCTGTATTGTAGGGGGGTCTGTATTGTAGGGGGGTCTGTAATGTAGGGGGTTCTGTATTGTAGGGGGGGTCTGTATTGTAGGGGGGTCTGTAATGTAGGGGGAGTCTGTACTGTAGGGGGTTCTGTATTGTAGGGGGTCTGAAATGTAGGGGGGTTCTGTATTGTAGGGGGGTCTGAAATGTAGGGGGGGTTCTGTATTGTAGGGGGGTTCTGTATTGTAGGGGGTCTGTAATGTAGGGGGGTTCTGTATTGTAGGGAGGGGTCTGAAATGTAGGGGGGCTCTGTATTGTAGGGGGTCTGAAATGTAGGGGGGTTCTGTATTGTAGGGGGGTCTGTAATGTAGGGGGGTTCTGTATTGTAGGGGGGTCTGAAATGTAGGGGGGTTCTGTATTGTAGGGGGTCTGAAATGTAGGTGGGTTCTGTATTGTAGGGGGGTCTGTAATGTAGGGTGTTCTGTATTGTAGGGGGGGTCTGTATTGTAGGGGGGTCTGTAATGTAGGGGGGTCTGTATTGTAGGGGGGTTCTGTATTGTAGGGAGTCTGTAATGTAGGGGGGTTCTGTATTGTAGGGGGGTCTGTAATGTAGGCAGGTTCTGTATTGTAGGGGGGGTCTGAAATGTATGGGGTTCTGTATTTTAGAGGGGTCTGAAATGTAGGGGGCGTCTGTATTGTAGGGGGTCTGTATTGTAGGGGGTCTGTAATGTAGGGGGGTTTGTATTGTAGGGGGTTCTGTATTGTAGGGGGGCTCTGTATTGTAGAGGGGTCTGTATTGTAGGGGGGGTTCTGTAATGTAGGGGGGTCTGTACTGTAGGGAGGGGGTCTGCACTGTAGGGAGGGGGTCTGTACTGTAGGGAGGTCTGTGTAACATGAAGGGAGTCCAGAACTGTTAGGGGGTGTCTGTGTAACAAACTGTGGGGGGTTGTGTAATGTAAAGGGGTCCAGTGGTGCGGTGCTATGTAATGTAAAGGGGTCCAGAGGTGCAGGGTGCTGTGTAATGTAAAAGGGTCCAGAGGTGCAGGGTGCTGTGTAATGTAAAGGGGTGCAGGGTGCTGTGTAATGTAAAGGGGTCCAGAGGTGCAGGGTGCTATGTAATGTAAAGGGGCCCAGAGGTGCAGGGTGCTGTGTAATGTAAAAGGGTCCAGATGTGAGGTGCTGTGTAATGTAAAGGGGTCCAGGGTGCTGTGTAATGTAAAGGGGTCCAGAGGTGCAGGGTGCTGTGTAATGTAAAGGGGTCCAGATGTACAAGGTGCTGGAACCCCACATCCCATCATTAACCGCCGCCACGAAGCTTTGCCGCCGCGCCCCCCGGGCTGCTCAGTCTAAAATGCCCGGGCCTATTTTTTTTCCTGGAGCTGGAGGATGAAGCACCACTCCACTGCAAACTGGAGTACTGTAGGTGCTCCACACATTAACTGAGTCTTTTGAAGAAGCTGCGTGCTATTAGGCTGCTGCTCGCACATCAGTTCTGACAGTGGAGGGTCTCTCACCTGGTTGCAGATCATTTTCCCAGTTACGGCCGACTAATCAAGTGAGTAAACAGGCACTCTGCTACACTATGCTTCAGGTAACATCTTGAAATGTTTGCTGTGCCTATTCAGTACCCTGAAGATTTTACCTTGTCTGGAATGCCTGCTGAAAAACAGCAGTGCACTTCCTGATTTGTGAAGGTGCCTATGCACTACAACCTCAAAGCTGTATATCTGCAGTGTGAGATATTAGGCACTGATGTTTCTCAAAACTAGTCTCAAAAGATGTGGAGTCAGATTTGGGGATGTCACTTCTGTGCTGCTCACTGTCATTCGTGCTGGAGACTCTAACATGAGGAAGCAAAACCCTACTTTTACCAAGATGGACGCCTCTACACAGAGACAAGCGCAGAACAAGGAATGGTAAGTCAGTAATGGGGAATGATAAGCTTTAGGGAGACCACAGGAAATACTGGGGACTTGTCATTCAGCTCCTCCTTGAAGGCCTACTATTGTGATAAATCCTATAGTTTGGGAACTGTCTTTTTTATTCATGTGACTTTATTTATATTTCTCTCCATGTTTGCATGCAGAATAACCTGTCCAGTGACCATAACAAAGGGTTAGGACAGACCAGGTAACAATTCCAGGAGCGCTTACTATGGTCAGCTTTTGTTTAAATTTATTAAACACTTGCCCCCCGGAAGATTTACCCCCTTCATGACCAGGCCATTTTTTTGAGACGGCACTGCTTTACTTTTACTGACAATTGCACGATCGTGCGACACTGTACCCAAATAAAATGTATGTCCTTTTCCCCCCACAAATAGAGCTTTCTTTTGGTGGTGAGAAAAGATGTGACCTGACACAACCAGCAATGGCAGGCCTCCATCCCTAGTATTTATACAAAAAAAAATGAGAAAAAAGTAGTGGAACTTAAATAAGGCGTGTCATTGTGAATGATGATACATAGATTATATATATATAAAATTTGTAAAATGTATTATCACAATCACATTAGGCATTCCATAATCTTAAAACATGTTATATCAATGAATTTTAATATGAGTATATATAAATATATATATATATATATATATATATATATATATATATATATATATATATATATACATATAGTCAAAAAGACTGGCATATAACATATAATAAGGAAATATATAATACAAATGATCAATGAACATGATTGATATAATGAATGCAAAGTATGTAATACAGATCATCATATACATGATTAACAAGATAAATTCATAAGTTACTTGTACATCAAATATACAGGCAAATACATAATGCAAATGCATAATTTAAACCAGGCTTGTCTTGGCACACTTAGTTTGAAACTCTACGTGTTTCATGGCTTTAAGCCACTCATCAGGAGCATGATGCAAGATTTTACAAAAAAATTGGTAGATAAAATATCTATTAGTATGTAATACCCTTTAGGGGGAGAAACTCTTAAGCAAAAGCAACATATCTATTACTTACAAATCAGCTCCCAGACTATGCCCAGCTTCTAAATGGGAAATAACGGGGGCCTCAGATAATATTTATGCCCTGGGGTTGAGGTGGGAAACCCCTTCCAGACCAAAGGGAGCACCCATTGGGCAGGCCAGGTCGCCACGACAAAGTCCCTGTGTGTGATGTATGTGCACTATTCATACACACTGTTCTGCAAAAAATGTGTAAAAAGAATGTGTGAATGAATGAATATAAGCAAAAAATTATGTGTCTACTAAGTGAGCCTCTATGTGTGCCCAAAAGGGAACTACCATTAGTGTATGAGTATTGTGTATAAGTGAGACCATGAATACAAAATAGATGCAAACCAAATGTAAAGTGTTATAATACACTCCAGTAGGAGTGCTAAATGGACAATCAAAACTAAGCCAAAATGTGTAGACGGAGTCCGGAGGTGACACCCCAAGTACCTGAAGTGTGTGATTGCGTGTGTGATTTATTTTGGTGGTATTTGATTGGTTTTTGCAAAAGTTATAGTTTTACATTTTTTTTATTTTTTACTAGTAATGTCATGCGACACTGTACCCAAATAAACTTGTTGCCATTTTTTCTCCAGAATAATTTTTTGCGTTATAAACAAAAAGAAGTCCAACAATTAAAAAAATAAAAAATTTTTTTACCTTCTATTATAAAGCATATCCAATACAAAAATAAAAAAAATCTAATTTATTCATACATTTAGGCAAATATGTATTCTGCTACATATTTTTGGTAAAAAATCCCAATAAGCGTATATTGATTAGTTTGCACAAAAGTTATAGCATCTACAAACTTTGGGATATTTTTATTTATTTAGAATCTTAATTTTTTTACTAGCAATGGTGGCGATCAGCAACTTATAGTGGGAATGCGATATTGCGGCACTTTTGGACACTGACCTATACTTTCGACACTTTTTGTGGGTCTGGGACACTACTACAGTAATCAGTGCTAAAAATATGCACTGCCACTGGCTGGGAAGGGGTTAACATCAGGGGCGAACAAAGGGTTAACTGTGTCCCTAGCCAGTGTTTTCATACTGATGTGGAAGTGCTTGTACTAGGAGAAGGCCTAGGTCCGTGTCCCTGCTTTGGAACACAGGATCCATGCCATCTGTACTGACAGAATGGCGATCTGCCTTGTTTATCTATATTGTGGACAGAGAGGGACCACAGAAGGCTTTTTATCTTAATGCATTAAGAAAAAAAACCTTCTGCCCTTACAACTCCTTTAAGAAAATTTGATTTTGCGTTATTCACACAAAATGAATTTACACGCAGTTAAAGTGGATAAACAGCTATGTGATTTTTTTTTTAAATAATGCATTACCTTGCAGCCCATTTATTTTGAACTTCCTGGCAGTCAAAGCACAAAATAGGAACTTACTTGTTTTTGTTTTTGTTTTTTTTCACACACTACAATGCATGGCATGAGCTTTATGGTGTGCTGCAATGCAAGTGTAATAATGGCTATTCTAAAAGGACATAACAGGTGTAGCGATACCTCCAACTAAGAAGGCCGCAGATTTAGTTGGGCCCTGAAGACAGCTCCGCCAACCCCCGGCAATATGCTCAACCCCCTACTGGCACAGCTAGTAAGGGGAGATAGGACCGCGTGACCGCAACTCTAGGTGACGCAGTCCTATGGCAAACACACACAGTGATATACTTTAAAACTTCTATTAAAGTAAGTGAAACTGACACCAATGTACTTGACCCAGATATTTTACTGAGGCTAATGGGCAAGTAATAAACAACAGTATAACAAGTTGCAGATCCCTGCAATAAAAAGTAATAAAGATAAACAGAGTAATCAGAATAATTAAGTATTGCTATGCAACTCTAGCGCTGCCCTTTTTCAGCTACTTCCCCTCATGGGTAGACTAACACCCAGCAATGTCTACCTATGCAGTCAGGCCTGACTGATCTAAATGGAAGTTCAGTGAAACAATATTCGCTAGCAATCTTTCGGTGGTGCACTTGAAGAACAACTTTGTAATCCCAACGAATAGTAAAGATAAAGTATCTGTCTTTAAACAGCTCTCACCACCCGGACAAGTCCAAGTCCGTTTCCTCCATCGATTCGTCTAGGAACAGGAATCCACCGACATCCAAGTCTTCAATCCTTCTGGTGTACTGCAGCAAGGATGAGAAGATGTCTCCAAGGTTCTGCTAGGCTGGCAGAGGGGCTCTTTGGAAAGGAGCACAAGGCCCAGGCTTCAGGCCTTGTGCACACAGCAGTTCAGTACAGAGATCCTCTTGCTAGGAGAGGGGGTGTCCAAAGAGACCGAACAAACTCCACCTCCCCTTTATAAAGTCTGCCCCAGCAGTCTCTGTTCCGGAGCAATGTACCCTGGGTGCTGCAAGATGTACTGGGAGATGTAGTCTCTCTCTCTCTCCTCTGCTTTCACTTCCAGTAATGTCTCTTTACTTCCTCCCGACTCACCTCTCACCTGGAACTTCTTGTCTCTCTGTCTTAAAGGGGAATACCCCGCTACACACTCCCCCCACTTCGAATCTTTGGTCCCCAAAGACATTTTTAGATCTACAAAACATTTTAGATTCAATGCGGTTGCATAGGATTGACAGAGGAGCCTCCCACCAATCATCATAGGATGGGGGCTTGTCCTGTCTACAGGTCGCTTCAGTGGGGGCGACCTGTCTAACTGTGCCAGAGAGTGAGCTGGGGTTGCCCTCCACTAAATGGACAGTGGAAGGATCCGAAATCTCAGCATTCCTTCTAGCAGTAACTACAGAGTCTTCCGAACTGTTCCCCATTTGTGGGTAGGTCAGCTTCTTAGGAGGCCGGATGACTCTTCGAGCCCTTTGCTCTCTTGGGATTTCTGGCTCTGGGGCCTCAGGCTCCTCTTCCTCTGAACAACCATCCTGGGCATCTTCCCAGTATTCTGCTGAAGGACTAGAAGGGATGAACTCTGTGGCTTCTGGATTCAGTGTTCCATCTTGAGTGTCTTCAGTGGCTGGAAGATCAATATTAGAAGTTTCTGAAGTTGGGGAAGGCCACAGCCAATCAAGTTCTCCTTCTTCATTTTCACTAAGTTGAGAGGCCTCTCCCTCTTCAGCTCGGGAGGTCTGCGACCGAGTGCTCGGCCTAGGAGTATCCAGGATAGAGGCCGGTTCAGGGGAGTCTCCCGCAGGAGGTATTCTAACTGCCTCAGCAAGTGGGAGCAGGTGATTCCGATGCCACGTCTTCAGTGGGCCTACCTTTCCTTCTGGTTTCAACTTATAGACAGGTAGGCCCGGCAACTTCCTACAGATGACATAAGGTTCAGATCTCCATCTGTCTGCAAGTTTGTGCTTCCCAGGGATCCCCAGGTTGCGTAACAGCACTCGATCCCCAGGCTGTAGGTCTTGCACCCGGACCTTCAAGTCAAAGTTTCTCTTATTTCTAGCCCCCCTTTGGTCGGAAGCTGCTTGAGCTTGCTCATAAGCTACTTTCAGGCTTTGTCTGAACCTGTCCACGTACCCTTTGTGGGATGTGACTGAGGAATGGTCCAGAGAGGTGCCAAAGGCCAGGTCCACAGGTAGTCTCGCCTCTCTCCCAAACATGAGTCGATATGGGGAGTAGCCTGTAGCATCACTGATGGTGCAGTTGTAAGCATGTACTGTGGCTGCTATGTGTTTGCTCCAATGTTGCTTTTTCTCACTTTCCAGAGTCCCCAACATGTTGAGCAAGGTTCGGTTGAACCTTTCCGGCTGAGCATCTCCCTGTGGATGGTAAGGTGTAGTTCGAGTCTTTTTGATTCCCAAAGAATCCAGGAGCTTCCGGATCAGTTTACTCTCGAAGTCCCTCCCTTGATCTGAATGGAGTCGCTGTGGCAGCCCATAATGGACAAAGTACTTCTCCATAAGTACCTTGGCTACGGTGGAGGCCTTCTGGTCTTTGGTCGGGAAAGCCTGGGCATACAGGGTGAAATGGTCGGTTATCACCAGAACATTTCCTAGTCCACTCAGGTCGGGTTCGAGGCAGAGAAAATCAATGCATACCAGGTCCATTGGGCCTTGACTTTGTAGATGGCCCATTGGGGCAGCTTGATGGGGCAAAGTCTTCCTCTGGATGCATCGGGCACATGAGTGGCAGTACTCCTCTACCTCTGCCCTCATGCAGGGCCAATAGAACCGACTTCTGACAAGTTGAAAGGTCCTTTCAGCCCCTAGGTGGCCATGATTGTCATGCAGGGCAATCAGAACAGTCTCCCGATGTTTCTCTGGGAGGAACAGCTGCCACTTATCTTCTGAGTCATCAGAGGGGCCCCTTCGGTAGACCACTCCCTGATGTAACTGCAACCTATCCCACTCCTTCCTCAGCAGGCGAGCTTCTTTTGAAGGTTGACGCATGAGTCTGTTTGGATCCTGATTCTCCAAGGCCTCCAGGACCAATCTCCCCATGGGGTCTTTCAATTGGTCACACCTCAATTCCTTCTTGGACAGTCTTGGTAGGTTGTCCTCTTCCAATTGAGCTACTCCACAGTAGTGTTTGGGGACTCCCACCGTGGTAACTCCTATTTCCTCTGCTCTGGAGCCTCCTCTGGCTTGGAATTCAGCTCCTTGACAAAGGGCCCGCACCCCGTCCGGTGCCACTTGGGTCCAATCTTCTATTTCAATGATGGGGGAATGAGATCTCCTGGACAGAGCGTCTGCATCTCGATTCCCAGCCCCTGGCCTATACTTTAGGCTGAAGCTGAATCCAGACAGTGCGGCCAGCCACCTGTGTCCAGTGGCGTCCAGCTTGGCTGTGGTGAAAAGGTAGGTAAGGGGGTTGTTGTCGGTCTTCACAGTGAACTCCGCCCCATATAGGTAGTCTTTGAGTTTGTCTACTACCGCCCACTTAAGGGCCAGGAACTCCAGCTTGTGGGTGGGGTAGTTCTTCTCCGAGGGGTTCAGGCTCCTACTCACGTAGGCAACAGGCCGCAGTTGTCCTTCGTGTTCTTGGTAAAGTACTCCTCCCAGACCATCATGACTAGCATCCACGTGCAGTTCATAGGGCTTGGTTGGGTCTGCGTAGGCCAGGACCGGGGCAGTGGTTAGGCTCTCCTTTAATGCCTGGAAGGCCTCTTCACACTTCTGGTTCCACTGATCTCTGACTGACTCTCCCGGCTTCCTGGGCCCTGAGTCGTCCTCTTCCCCCTCGGTCTTGAGTAGTTCATTCAATGGTCTAGCAATTCGGGCGAATCCTTCCACAAACCTCCTGTAATAGGAGCAGAACCCCAAGAAGGATCTGAGTTCTGTTACTGTGGTGGGTCGTGGCCAGGAGGTAACTGCCTCCAATTTCTCAGGGTCTGTGGCCACCCCCTCTTCAGACACTATGTGCCCCAGATAGTTCACAGAAGACTGGTAGAACCGACACTTCTCAGGCGAAAGCTTGAGTCCTTCCTCACTTAGTCTTCTCAACACTTTTTCCAGCCTCTCTTCGTGCTCTTCCAAGGTTCTTCCAAAGACAATGACATCGTCCAGGTATACAAGGACTTCTATAAGGTTCATGTCTCCTACAGTCTTCTCCATGAGACGTTGGAAAGTAGCTGGGGCTCCAGACAGACCTTGGGGCATCCGATTGAATTCAAAGAACCCCACTGGGGTTATGAAAGCTGTCTTCTCCTTGTCTTCTGGATGCATAGGGATCTGATAGTACCCGCTCTTGAGGTCCATACCGCTGAACCATTTGGCTCCAGACAAGCTCTGTAGGGCATCCTCTATCCTCGGAGTGGTGTATTGGTCGGGGATGGTTTTCCTGTTGAGAGTCCTGTAGTCTATACAGAGCCTCAATGACCCATTCTTCTTTCTGACCACCACTATGGGAGAGGCATAGGGGCTCCTGGACTCCTGTATCACACCAGTCCTCTTGAGTTCTGCAAGTTATTCCCTTAGATCCTCCAGATCTGCTAGGGGGACCCGCCTGACTCTCTCTCGGAAGGTCTTGTCTTCCTGGAGGCGGATCCAATGGGTGGCACTCCTTGCACACCCCACATCGAACTCATCTCTGGAGAATATCTTCTCCCATCTAGTCAACTGGGCCTTGGCTCTCTCTTTCCAAACCCTGGATAGATTCAAGTTCTCCATGGACAGCTTCTCCCAAAGATCTCCTCTTTCACCCGTCCCCTTTACTTCTGACAGGGTAACCGGGGCAGCAGGGCTCACCTGGCCCAGCAGCATTCTGGCAGGGATTTCCATGGGGCCTCTGGTAGTGTTTCTAACACTCACTGGAACTCTACAATGGGCCTTCTTCAGAACCTTCAGCGGAATCACTTCTGGTATCACTTCCAGACCTGAGGACTCTCCTTTTGGGTCGGACTCCAGCACGACAAAGGGTCCAGGCTGCTCCCAAGTAAGCTTCACAGTGGCTCTGAGACAGGTTACTTCGCCAGGCTGCAACACTACCCCTCCTCTTCCAAGTCTCCACACCTTCCCTATCCCCTCCACCGGGGTCTTCTGCTCTAGGACCAGCCTTTGGTAAGCCGTCCTCAGCATGGGATGGATCTTGGTGGCTGCTTGCCCCTTCTCTTCCACTAAAGGGGTCAGGAGTCTTCGGACCAGGTCCGTGTTCGTCCCTATTATAAGGGAGCTCTTGTTGGCTCCTGGCGGCCGAGGGCACACAACTGCCAGGGTGTCAAACACTTCGGCCTTCCCAGCCACAGATGGGTCAAAGGTCATCCGGATGGGCAGATAGCCATCTTAGGGGAAGCTCTGGGTTCCAATTCCCCATATTTCCAGCTCCTCTATGTTCTGGATGGGCAGATGACTCAAGTGCTTATCGTAGAAATCCCGGTATAGTAGGGTCACTTGTGCCCCAGTATCCAAGATGGCTCTGGTGTAGACTCCCTCCACTTGAATGGGCACTACAGGAGATGGGCCTACCAGCTTCTCCGGATATGGCCTGGCAGGAGTCGCCTTCTTCTGGTCCTTTCCCTTCGGACTCTCTCTCGTCCATCTCCCTTTTGACTTTAGTCTTTCTTGGGCCTGGTATGCATCGATTTCCCTCCTTTTAATGGGCGTACAGACCTGCTGAGGGATATTATAGTTTTTCTTAGGTGTGCATTCCCTTTGGGGAATGCTGTGCCTCTTCTGAGGGGTCTGGCCCTCTCTCTTTGGGGTGTACCCCTGCTGAGGGATACTATAGTTCCTCTGAGGAGTTTTGTCTTTTCTCTTCCTTAGCTTCTCATTCAGTTTGGAACTCACTGAAAATGATGGGCACCCGGTCGGCTCCTTCACCGGGGCCCGCTGAAGTTTCCCGCCAGCTGTTTGGACTTTTCCTCAACTACCAGGCTTGGGCATACTCGCCTGAGATGTCCTTTTCCTCCACATTTGAAGCAGGCTCTCTGTATTGGTTTCATAGAGCGGTTAGTGGTAGGGGTCTTTGGTGCCATGAGTGGTGAGACCTCTTCTGTCTGGGGTTTCACCAGACGAGTCATCAACATCGTCATCATCTCTAGTATTTCTTTCTGGGTCTGGAACAGCTCCTCCAGTCCAGTCTGACTTGTGGGGAAGTGGTGAATAGGTGAAGACCATGATCCCTGTTCAGTGCTTGCTGCCAGTACACTAAGCTCCCGAGTGTCTGAAGGGACATCTATCTGTTGTACTTTGGCACTTGTGGTGCTAGGAGATTGAAGTTTCCTCTGTTTTTGGTCCTTCTCAATCTCCATCTTATCTGCTTCATTCATTTTCTCAATGAGGACCTCATCCGGAGTTGAGGGATCTTCCAAATGCTGCTTCAGCTGTAGCTTGATGTAGTCACTCCTCAATCCCGTAGTCACAGATCTCCGGAATCTCTTTTGGACTAGCTCGACTCCAAAATGCTCCCCATTTCCTTCATCCTTGGATGTGGACAACAGGCGGTCCTTGAGCTCAATGGCCCGGAATAGGAAGTTCTGAGGAGTCTCTCCACTCTCCTGGGTCATATTTATCAGTCGATGAAATAACTCAGCAGCATCTTCCTCCTCATAGTAGCTTTTCAGTATCCTCTTTAGCTGGTTCAGGGTCAATCCACCCTTCCTCTCTAACATGCCCCTGACACTTGAACCTGGGCTGATGGCATGGATTACAGCCTCTCTAATTTCAGATTCCTGATATCCTTTCTGTAACCCCAACTCTATTTGGTGTAGGAGGTTGGTGTAGGACAGTTTGTCCTTCTGCCCTCTTTCTCCTATCTGGCCATCAATGCGGAAATCCTTCCAGATGGTTACTTCCTGCAGGCGACCCTGAGCTCGTTTCTTCGGTACCTTCCCAGGTTTGGGCTTTATCTGACCATCTTTCTGATCCTCAGGAGCGACACGTAACTCCTTAATGCGTTCAGCTATCATACTGGAAGTCTCCTGAAACCTCTCTTGTATGTCACGGTACTGTCGTTTCAGATCAATCAGCTGTTGCTCTGCCTGCGATTTAACAGCAGCCCCTGCTATGTTGTCCAAGGGTTCTAACTGCTTCTGACTGGGATGTGTCAGGTGGAACTCAGTCTTTTCGGACAATTTTATACTGGCACCGTGGAAGTTTTCAGGGACATCCTGTCCCCACTCTATCAGTGCATAGGTGCAGTTGGTCCTTGAGTCTGGTCTCATTGCGACCACGTAAGCCTTTCTATCCGGGGACAATATTTGTACCACCTCTTTAATTTGTTTCTCTCTCCAGTCACTCCCTGGAAGTTCAATGGCCATGCTCGCTTCTGAGCATGTCCCTTCTGCTTTGCACCATTGGACTACTTTGATGGGGTCCATGCCGGCACTTCTGGCGTTCACCTGCTGTATCAGGATCCCGGACGAGCCCCCACGTGTAGCGATACCTCCAACTAAGAAGGCCGCAGATTTAGTTGGGCCCTGAAGACAGCTCCGCCAACCCCCGGCAATATGCTCAACCCCCTACTGGCACAGCTAGTAAGGGGAGATAGGACCGCGTGACCGCAACTCTAGGTGACGCAGTCCTATGGCAAACACACACAGTGATATACTTTAAAACTTCTATTAAAGTAAGTGAAACTGACACCAATGTACTTGACCCAGATATTTTACTGAGGCTAATGGGCAAGTAATAAACAACAGTATAACAAGTTGCAGATCCCTGCAATAAAAAGTAATAAAGATAAACAGAGTAATCAGAATAATTAAGTATTGCTATGCAACTCTAGCGCTGCCCTTTTTCAGCTACTTCCCCTCATGGGTAGACTAACACCCAGCAATGTCTACCTATGCAGTCAGGCCTGACTGATCTAAATGGAAGTTCAGTGAAACAATATTCGCTAGCAATCTTTCGGTGGTGCACTTGAAGAACAACTTTGTAATCCCAACGAATAGTAAAGATAAAGTATCTGTCTTTAAACAGCTCTCACCACCCGGACAAGTCCAAGTCCGTTTCCTCCATCGATTCGTCTAGGAACAGGAATCCACCGACATCCAAGTCTTCAATCCTTCTGGTGTACTGCAGCAAGGATGAGAAGATGTCTCTAAGGTTCTGCTAGGCTGGCAGAGGGGCTCTTTGGAAAGGAGCACAAGGCCCAGGCTTCAGGCCTTGTGCACACAGCAGTTCAGTACAGAGATCCTCTTGCTAGGAGAGGGGGTGTCCAAAGAGACCAAACAAACTCCACCTCCCCTTTATAAAGTCTGCCCCAGCAGTCTCTGTTCCGGAGCAATGTACCCTGGGTGCTGGAAGATGTACTGGGAGATGTAGTCTCTCTCTCTCTCCTCTGCTTTCACTTCCAGTAATGTCTCTTTACTTCCTCCCGACTCACCTCTCACCTGGAACTTCTTGTCTCTCTGTCTTAAAGGGGAATACCCCGCTACACAGGGGTCCCATTGAAACTGAATTATGGTTAGTGCATCAATTTTAATGCACATTACAACAATTCATAAGTGTGAATCCAGCCTTATATTTGCACAGGCAACTGACCGGTGCATTCTTCTGCTTTAAATTTCCAAGTCAAGTGCCACATGGGAGAACCATACTGACAAGTTCAAGAACTGGCTCCAAAGGGCCAACAACTGCATGATGCTATAGGTACCATTGTCACTCACATAATGCAAAGCAAGGTAAACACATCACTGAGCACTCATTGTGAGCCATTAGCCTTAAGCCTTGTACACACGACCGAGTTTCTCGTCCAAAACCGACAAGAAAAGTGCCGCGAGAGCTTTATTGCCGAGAAAACCGTTCGTGTGTATGGTTTTACGACGAGAAAACTGCCGTGAATTTCGACAAGAAAAATAGAGAACCTGCTCTCTATTTTCTCGTCCGGATTCTAGATTTTCTCGTCGTGTTTCTCGTCGGCCTGTTTTGCGACGAGAAAATGGTTCGTGTGTATGCTTTTACGACTCTTCAAAAAGTGTACATGCTCAGAATCAAGTATGAGACGGGAGCGCATCTTCTGGTAAAACAAGCCTTCGTAATGGAGATAGCACATTCGTCACGCTGTAAATTATTGCATCGTTTAAATTAGGGTTGTCCCGATACCGATACTAGTATCGGTATCGGGACCGATACAGAGCATTTGCGCAAGTACTTGTACTCGCACAAATGCTCCCGATGCCTGACCCGATACCTGGTCGGCGGAGTTAGTGAGCGGAGAGGGCGGGCAGAGTTTGCGAGCGATGAAGGCGGGCGGAGTTTGAGCGATGAAGGCGGGCAGAGTTTGAGCGACGAAGGCGGGCGGAGTTTGAGCGACGAAGGCGGGCGGAGTTTGTGAGCGGCGAGGGCGGGCAGAGTTTGCGAACGGAGAGGGAGGGCGGAGTGGGCGGGACACGTCCATAGGCGGAGTCAGTGGGGCGGAGAGCGAGTCCTCAGCTAGGTAAGCTGGAAGTGTGCAGGGCGCAGCCGCATCAGGATTGGGTGACTGTCAGCTTGGACATCCCGACGCCCATCTTGGTACACCCTGCACTTGGCCACAGTAAGCCAGCAGCGGACATCTTGTTACACCCAGCCCAAATAGTTTGGGCTGGGTGTAACAAGATGTCTGCTGTTACTTACTGATGCTGAGTGCAGGGTGTACCAAGATGGCCGTTGCAGCATAACATTTCAAAATCTTTTCCTCATGTCATTTATTGCAGCATTTCAGTGCCTGCACATAAGTGCCAGCCACATATCAGTGCCCATAAGTGCCGACTATCAGTGCCATCCATCAGTGCCCATAAGTGTCGTCAGTGCCAGCCAACTGGCAGTGCCATCAGTGCCCATAAGTGCTGCCCATCAGTGCCAACAGTGCCAGTCATCAGTGCCAGCCACCTGTCAGTGCCATCAGTGTCCATAAGTGCCAACTATCAGTGTAATCCATCATTGCCACCTATCAGTGCCCATAAGTGCCATTAGTGCCGCCCATCAGTGCCAGCCATCAGTGCCAGCCACCTGTCAGTGCCAGCCACCTGTCAGTGCCACCTATCAGTGCCCATAAGTGCCGCCTATCAGTGCCATCTTTCAGTGCCCATCAGTCAAACTGTCACATGACATTAAAAAAGTATCGGTAATCGGTATCGGCGAGTACATGAAAAAAAGTATCGGTACTTGTACTCGGTTCTAAAAAAGTGGTATCGGGACAACCCTAGTTTAAATGTTGTGCATTTAAATCTTATTTAGAATGTTACAATAATGAGAACTAATGAACTTGTTTTGCTGCTGATATTCACACAGAGTTCTGACTATCTATTTTAAACCTTTTTCATGCTGCTCTTAAGAAGATTTAGCTGTATTATATCGTGCAAGATCTTCTGAATATTTTAATGTTTTATATTTTTTAGACAGATGTTAATTGTAATTTGTCGATGTTTTGATAGTGATCTCCCATTTTATTTTTTAAATTTAGTTGTGTCAAGTTTACACCCTATATTTTTTAAAGAGCACCTTTAATGATTTTTTTTTGGTGTTATCTGTCCCTTTTTTTTGGGGGTCAAATGTATTTGCTTACTCCAAAGGTAAATAAATGATTATTATAAAAACACATAGTCAAGTATGAACTTAAAAAAAAAAAAACATTTATTCATGTCTTGAACAAAATAAATAGAAGGCAGCGCTGGAGAAGCTGCTGCCATTTGTGCATCCATGGGACCCCAGAGCACACATCAACCCTGTGTGGACACAAAAATTGGGAGCTTGAGAAGCACAACAGTTGTGAGCACAATCTGATGCTGGCCTCCCAGAGGTCAGGAACAGCAGCAGGTGATATATATGTCCCAAGTCTGTGGTACTACAACAGGCTGCCTTCTGTCCGACCACAATGAAGCAAGGCCATCACTTCCTCGTCTTCTTGGCAGCCTTCCCTGCAGCCTTCCCTGAAGCCTTCTCTGCAGCCTTCCTTCTGCGTGTGGCTGGAGGCTGGGCCACTGGAGGGGTACTCCTGTCAGGAGGAGGAGAAGGAGGTGGAGGAGAAGGGGGTGGCGCAGAAGAAGAAGGTGGAGGTGGAGAAGGAGGTGGAGGAGAAGGGGGTGGCGCAGAAGAAGGTGGAGGTGGAGAAGGAGGTGGAGGAGAAGGGGGTGGCGCAGAAGAAGAAGGTGGAGGTGGAGGAGGAGGTTGAGGTTGGGATAGTTGTGCGACCTCACATATGGCCGTATTGTGGGTAATTTTCTCCATCACCCCCTTGTTCAGCAAGGTGATGAGCAGGGGCTCGCATAGGAGGCGTTGCTCCATGCTCATCATCTTGAACTTGGCCTCAACTAGGCCGGCAATGGCCTCTTCAGGGGATGTGGGCTCCTGGAGGGTGGCATGTGCCTCTCTAATAATGGCCATTGCTGCCTCACTAGTGGTCCTGTCCCTCCTGCTTCTTTTCGGAAGGTGGATGGGAGGCACCTGAGATCTAGTGCTTCTCCTCGTGCCGGCCACCTCCTGTCTGCCACTGGGCCCTGCCACCTCCTGTCTGCCACTGGGCCCTGCCACCTCCTGGCTGACAGTGGGCCCTGCCACCTCCTGGCTGACAGTGGGCCCTGCCACCTCCTGGCTCACAGTGGGCCCTGCCACCTCCTGCCTCACAGTGGGCCCTGCCTCCTCCTGCCTGACAGTTTCCAGACCCTCCTCCTGGCTGATTTCATCCTGTGTATGAAAAAGGGACATAGTTTTATATTTTGGTTTATTATTTTCACACAAATTTGAGATCATGAATGTAGCAATTTGAATGTATATCAAGAGAAAAGACAAATATTTTTAGGACTACATCAGATTGACTATTTTGCACCCAATTTATGGCAGACTAATGTCTCTAGATCTTGATTTCACTTTTGTATCCCAAAATAGTTTAGGATTTTCATCTTGACTTCTTTTTCCTGCATTAAGTTTTTCACAATACATTTTCATTTAATACTATACCTGGCTCCAGATGTCCAAATCAGCTTCTTCCAGGATGGCTGCCTCCTCTTGCTCCAGAGAAGGCTCAGGTTGGCTGCAGGGAAGTCTGGGGGGAAGAGTGGACAGTGATGGCCTTGCCTCAATGTGGTCATCCAGAAAGGACATCCTGCTATAGTACCACAAATTTGGGACATACACATCATCTGCTGCTGCTCCTGACCTCTGAGAAGCCAGGACCGAGCGTTCAGTCCTGTATGTGCCTCTCAAGCTCCCAATTTTAGTGTCCACCTGTTTTGCTGTTGCTGTGGGCACCTTGGTATGCACAAATGGGAGCAGGGTCTCCAGCGCTGATTTTCTTACCCCTTTTTTTCTATGGATGGGGTTTTTTGTTTCCCACAGAGCAGGCAGCTCCCTTACCCGGTCTATAAATTCGACAAGGAATTCCTTGTCACTTATGAAGACATTCATTTTGGGTCTGCAAGCCAAAAAAAAATAATAAAAAATAATGTGAGGCACACAGTCTAACCTCCTGTAAATCTTAGTCACCATATATATCCTCCAACATTCTCTAGACAATATAGGCCACCAATTTCTCAAAGTCTACAAATCACATACCTTCGTTCGCACGTCCGTCACTTTTACTCCTCTCTCCGCACACCGAACGTAGTATAGTCACATGTGTGTTTGCTATATATACACCACGCATAAAACTACTCACACGTCGCTCCGCAAACGTCGCCCGCCCATGACGTTCTAAGTAACATCTTTTCCCGCCCCTTCTCTTTTGATATGGCAGATTCACAGCAGGTGTCTGATTATTCCTCAAATAACGAGGAGGAGACAAGCCCGGAGACTGAAGAAACGTCACGACCAGGGAGGAGATTCAAGGCATCTAATATGTCTTATGGGGAGATGGCGGAGATGGTGGACATCTTGCTAAAGCCGGATTATGACGCAAAGCATGGGCCGTATAGCAAACCTAATCGAAGGAAGGCCAAAATCATGAAGAAAGTCGTGAAGAGTCTGAAAAAGAATTTTGGGGTGAAACGATCAAATGAGCAGCTCAGAAAGAGGTGGTCTGACCTCAAACTGAGGGAGCCGGAGCAGTTAAGGAGCATTAAGAGAATGCTTGAAAAAAGAAAGTACTTTTTCCCCTTTTTTCCTATTATTGTATTTCACAACTTGCATGTTGCTCCATGTTATTGCATTTTTCTATTGTACTACCTTTCAAAATGTCATAGTTTGAACTTGGTTTGGCACAGTAATCGTTCGTTACAGACACATCGTTCGGCCACTATCCTCGATTTTTATAGATTTTACATGGTTAAAATAATTTACACATCTGCCTGTTTTTCTTCAATAGTTGTTATTACATTGTTGGCTAGATGATGTGTTTGTAAAGAGAATGAAATGCAAACTTTAATCAGTGTAAAGGAGAGGACACTCAGCAGCTGGTTCCACATCTGTACTTTTGAGCACTATAGTGTGGGCCACCAGAACCGCCTTTTTTGGGTGTCCCACACAGGTGCATCAGTGAATTTTTGTGGTGCCTCCATGTATAAAAATTGACAGCCAAAGGTGAATAGTAAAGAAATTATTGTGAAAAAATAATGTCTTCATCTTGAAATCCCGCCCAAACAGACACTTGTACCCCACTTCAAAGCAATTTAGCATGTTTTTATTTTTATTGAGAATTTCTGTGTGATAACTAGACCTTTTGTTTGATTCTCATAGGGGAGAGAAGACTGGGAGGAGAACACTCCAGGGAGCACAAGAAACCCACAGCTTCTAAACAACCCCAACCTCACCAAGACCCACAACCTGAGGGTGTTGAGGAAGTTGAAGAGGTGGAGGAAGGAGAAGTGTAGGAAGAGGAAGGAGAAGTGGATGACGTGGTGGAACTGGTCACCACAACAGGTCAGTATCTGTCACAGCTTCAGGTAAGAGATGTAGGCCTGAAGAGTTATAATTCCTTTTATTTATTTTTATAGGGGATGTAAATGTTTTGGTGAAAGAAAGTACGCGTTTCTCTGCTGACAGTGCCCTACGAATCATACAGCAAGTGATGGAATGTGGCACAGAACTGGACAGAATTAAGCAAAGAATTTATGTGATGGATCAAACCTTTAAAGACATCCTAGATGTTTTGGGGAGAATTGAAAAAGGCAACAAAACCCCCATTTTTTGTTTGAGATTGTTCTTCCCCCTTTTTTTATCTTTTAGACTATCAATCCAGCCAAAATTTGAATATGCACACAGTGTGTCAACATGTGCTATCTGCCATCAGGGGATATCCATGTACGTCTTATGGGGGTGCAACCCCTTCCTCGTATCTTAAGTAGGTGAACTGAAAAAGGGGTTGCACCCCCAAAACACGTCCATTGATCACCCCCGATGGCAGATAGCACATGTTGACAGTAGGGATCAGGAGTCAAAAATCCCTATTGGAAATGACTTCAAATTGTGTGCATATTCAAATTTTGGCTTGACCAGGGGTGCCAATGCCACATATTAGGACGGTCAGATAGAGACATATTTTGGGTAATTGAATGTCTCATATTGCCAAGAGGTATCAAATGTTGTAGTTTGTTGAATGCTACAGATGGTTTTGTATTTTCGTAAAAAAAAAAAAAGCCGGTTTGTGGCCAGCCAAAAAAAAAATTAAAAAAATTCTATTTACCATGTGTGTGAATGTGCACAGAGTAAAATTTTGGGAAAAAAACAAAGTGTAGCTTCTTTTTTAAATAAGCTCTAACCTTATTTGTGTATATTTTTGTGGTTCTTAGTGAAATGGTTGGTATTTACTAAAGGAAAATACACTTGGCACTACAAATGCAATAAGACAAACTAGGAGACAGGAAACAAAAAAGTTACAAGATTAAATCAGATTTTTATTGAGTTCTTTCTCCACGAATCTTTACACATGGCCTGGCATAGGAATTGCCCCCCTACCTGTGAAATATTCGATATATTTCTCCCGAACCTCACGGGCATTTTGGGGGGGCAAGCCAGGACGGGCAGATTCGAGGCCCAGCAGGGTATTGCCATAGGAAAGTCCTGCCTCAGGCAATATTGAGGCCATATAATTACTGGATTTTCGGCTCAGAAAATTATGGAGCACACAGCAGCATAAAACGACATAGTTTATCTTGTACTCCGCCAAGTGAATAGGAGTCATAAAAAGGCGGAACCGGCTGGCCATTATCCCGAAGGCATTTTCAACGACTCTTCGGGCCCTGGCCAGCCGGTAGTTGAACACCATCTTCTCTGGGGTCAGGGTCCTCTGGGGAAATGGCCTCATGAGGTGCGGTCCGAGTCCGAAGGCTTCATCAGCCAAAAAAACAAAGGGGAGTCCTTCAACATTCCCTGCATCCGGTGGCAATGCAAGGTCGTCACTCTGGAGACGGAGGGCAAACTCCGTCTGGATGAAGGATCCCCCATCGGACATCCGGCCATTCTTCCCCACATCCACATAGATGAATTCATACCGTGCTGACACCACCGCCATCAGCACAATGCTATGAAACTGTCAGGGAAATTCCCCGTTTGTGGTCACCAATCCGCGGTCAGTG
This sequence comes from Rana muscosa, assembly GCA_029206835.1. Taxonomy (NCBI): domain Eukaryota; kingdom Metazoa; phylum Chordata; class Amphibia; order Anura; family Ranidae; genus Rana; species Rana muscosa. The sequence goes on along the minus strand of CM055116.1, from coordinate 1,158,142,937 downwards.
CGATTGCGCGGCGAATTGGCGCATGCGCAATGGCGCACCAATGGGATTACAGGTGGGCCTATTTAAACAGACTCAGTGACTCTGTCTGGTTGCTGGTTTGTCAGCGTTCCTGTGTTCCTAGTGTTCGAATTTAGTACTGATCTCCTGTCTTTGACCCGGACCGGCTTGACCACCCTTCTGCTCTCCTGCACCAGACTTCTTGGCTTGATTAACGGACTTCCACCCTTCTCCAGTGTTTGACCCTCGGCCTGTGACCCGGATCCTCTGTCTATCTCCAACCCTTGACTCGCTGCCTGTACCCGGGACTTCTTGTTGAACCTACCTGAGCTTGCTCTACCTGAACCTGTGCTTGTTGCTTCTCTCCGAACTGGCACCTGCTGTTAACCGCTGCCTGGACTAGTACCTCCACTGCCGGCTGCTGTCCGACCCTGTCCTCCCATGGTGCTTGATCCTCAGCCTGTTCTCCAGTCAGCTCACCCCTGCCGGACCTGTCAGCAAGACACCTATACCTGCTGGTGGCCAGTGCTCCCTTGTGCTGTCTTCTCCCTGTCTCACCTCCAGGGGGCAGAGTGCGCTTGGGTGCAAGGGTAGACCACTCTCGGCCTCGGTAAGTACTCACCTGATAGTACAAACCAGCCAGATGTCTGAGGCCGACAGAGTGCGCTCCCCATTTGACACCCTCTGCCAGCAGGTATCCACCTTAACGGACGCAGTACAAAAACTCCAAGAGGGGTATACCCAGATTGATGGCCGTCTGCAACAACTCACCGGTCTCCTAGGACCAACCCCTTCAGCTACTACCTTTGCCAGTCCTGCCTCTACCTCCCAAGTACCTACAAGTTCCACAGTGGTGATGGCTACCCCTGAACCCAGGGTCCCTATCCTGGAAAGATTTTCGGGTGTCCGCAAAAAGTACCGGGCCTTTAAGAATGCCTGTACCCTCTACCTTGCTCTCCAACCAAGGACCTTCTCTTCAGAAGCGGTGAAAGTAGGGTTTATCATATCCCTCTTGTCAGATGACCCCCAAGCCTGGGCACATGGATTGATGGAGCAGCGGAGCCCAATATTGGATTCAGTAGACACGTTCTTTGAAAACATGGCTCAATTGTATGACGATCCCCAGCGATCAGCCACAGCTGAATCCGTCCTTCACAGTCTGACCCAGGGAAGAAGGCCGCTAGAAGACTACACAGCGGAGTTCAGGAAAAGGTCAGCTGACACCGGTTGGAACGAGGCGGCTCTCCGATACCAGTACCGCCAAGGTCTATCCAAGGTTCTTAAGGATGAGCTGGCCAGGATAGAAACCCCCACTACCTTGGAAAACCTGATTCTATCAGCGACACAACTTGACAGGCGTCTGCGTGAACGACGCGCGGAGTGTTTCCAGTCTCCCCGTCCCAACTGGCCTCCATCCAGGACTATGCCTCACTACCCACCAACCTCTCCTCCTGGGACAACACCCCTTCCTGAACCAGAACCCATGCAGCTCGGGTTGGTTCGGCCTCCTCTGACTCCTGAGGAAAGACTGCGTAGGCCCCAGGCCAACCTGTGCCTCTATTGCGGGGGTACCGGCCACTTCCTCCGTAGCTGCCCTGTAAGACCTAGTAAGTCCATTGCTAAAAACACCTTGAACTATCAAATCTCTGACCACCCCCAATCTTACGTTGTTCTCTTTATGTCTCTACAGCTGCCGGAAGGGGCAATCCGCCTCCCGGCAATTATTGATTCTGGGGCCTGCAGCTGCTTCCTGGACTCTGCTCTGGCCACAAGATTCCATGTCCCTATCCAGTCTAAGGATCACTGCCTCCGGATCCACCTAGAAGATGGGTCCCTGCCCCGTTCGGGGCTTATCACACAAGAAACCAAACCCATCCTCGCCACCTCTGACTCAGGCCATCAAGAACTCCTTCGGTTAGACCTTATACCCTCTCCATTGTTCCCTATCATTCTGGGAATCCCCTGGCTTCAGGCACATGAGCCCCTCATAAATTGGGCAGAGAAAGAGGTCAGTTTCATCTCCCCCTACTGTTCTCAGCACTGCCTTGCCTCCACCTCTACTACCTGCGCTTCTATGATCGCCAAGCCAGACAACCTCCAGCATGTCCCTTCAGTCTATCTGGAATTCCAGGACGTATTCGACAAGCAGCAAGCCGACCACTTACCACCCCATCGACCCTACGATTGTCCCATTGACCTTCTGCCGGGCTCTGAAGTCCCGTTCGGACGTATTTTCCCACTGTCCGAAACTGAGTTGAGAGCCCTCAAGGCTTACATCGATGAGAACCTTCAGAAAAAGTTCATTCGCCCCTCTTCATCCCCAGCCGGAGCTGGGACTTTCTTTGTGGAAAAGAAGGACGGCTCCTTAAGACCCTGCATCGATTACCGGGACCTAAACAAAATTACCATCAAAAACAAGGTACCCACTGCCTCTTATCCCGGAATTATTGCAACGCCTCCGATCTGCTCGGATCTTCTCCAAACTGGATGTCAGGGTCACCTGTGGCCAGGTGACAGATGCACACCGTAGGGGGACAGGAGTGCACTGCGAGGTAGTGAACCCTATGGCTGGCTTCTGCGGATAGGAAACTGGGTGGTTGTGGAAAGCGGGACCAGAGGAGCACAACCGGGATCCAAACGGAAGCTAGAGCCAAGATTCCCCAGGGCGCGGAGTCTAAGACCCAGCTGGTCTTCTCCAGGGCCTCTAGTGGTGAGGATGTTAGCTGCAGGCTGGGACCAGGTCGCGGCCCCTGGAGTTTCCTAGCTCACGCCCCGTAGGGTAAGGGGAAAAGAGGGGAAGCAGCAGCACACGATAAGAGAGAACCGAATAACAAGCTGAAGGTCAGGGGCCACAAGCAGACAAGGATAACGAAGAACGAGCCGAAGGTCAAGGGTCACGAGCAGACAGGGATAGTCGGGGACAAGCCAATAACGTAACAGAGAGACAGACGTAGCACACGGCAGGCAGGAACCCAAACACACAATGCCTAACAAACACGTTGATCAGCAAAGCAGGCTTGCAGTGCACAGGTTAATATAGTGTTCTGTGATAGGGCCTGGGGTGGAGTCAGGCTGGGAGGAGATTATAAAGGAAGCCAGGTGAAGGAGGTCTGGTCTCTAGATGAACACATGAGGAGGAAGGTAAGATGACAGACAGACATTAATGCATATCCATGACAGTACCCTCCCTCTTACGAGGCCTCCCCCTTCCCCGCCTGGGACCAGGTTTAGAGGGAAACTTCAGATGAAACTCCTTTAACAGACGAGGTGCAAAGACCTCAGATGCAGTGATCCAAGACCTCTCCTCAGGACCAAACCCTTTCCAATGAACGAGGTACTGAAGAACGCCTTTACAGAGTCGGGAGTCCAGAATTTGACTGATCTCGTACTCCTGATTATCCTCAGAGACAGGCGCCATGGTAGGGAGAGGACGAGAGAATTTATTGAGGACTAAAGGCTTTAGAAGAGCAACATGAAAGGAGTTAGTGATTTTAAGGCTCTTAGGAATCTGGAGTTTGAAACAAACCGGATTCAGTTTAGCAGTTACCGTGTATGGACCGATGAATCGTGGAGCAAACTTCAGAGAAGGAACTCGGAGCTTGATGTTCCTGGTAGAGAGCCAGACTTTGTCCCCTGGCTGAAGAGAAGGCGGTTTACGCCTGCGGTGGTCGGCAAAGCCTTTGAATTTTTCAGCAGCTGCCCGGAAGTAATCATGAACGTGACCCCAAACGGAATTGAGAGACTCCTGAACCGAAGCCAAAGCTGGAATGTCTGGAGAACAGATCATGGGAAGAGGAAGTTGAGGGTGTTTTCCATAAACTGTGAAAAAGGGTGTCTTCTGCGAACTGGTATTCACATGATTGTTATGGGAGAATTCTGCCCACGGGAGTAGAGAGGACCAATCGTCATGGTGAGAAGACACAAAGGTGCGAAGAAAGACCTCTAACTCCTGATTAACCCTCTCAGTCTGTCCATTGGATTGGGGATGGTAAGAAGAAGAAAAATCCAAGACAATATTGAGGGATTTGCAAAAGGCTCTCCAAAAACGAGACGTGAATTGGACTCCCCTGTCGGAAACAATATGAGAAGGGACCCCATGTAGGCGGAGAATTTCCCGAATGAAAATGGGAACCAAGGCAGGGGCAGAAGGAAGACCAGGAAGAGGAACAAAATGAGCCATCTTGGAGAATCGATTGATTACCACCCAAATGACTGTATTATTCTCAGACAGTGGGAGATCGGTGATAAAATCCATGGCAATATGGGCCCAGGGTTCCTTAGGAATGGGCAAGGGCATGAGGAGACCAGCAGGAGCTTGTGTGGAGGATTTGGACTGAGCACAGACATGACAAGCTTTAACGTAGTCTTTGACGTCTGAGCGGAGATTAGGCCACCAGTAGTGACGACTGATGAGTAGGAAGGATCGGAGGAATCCAGAATGCCCTGCCACCTTGGAATCATGTCCCCAACGAAGGATCTTAGCTCTTAGCTCAGTGGGGACAAAGGTCTTACCAGGCGGAATTTTTGACTTCAGGGTGGTAGAGTGGGCAACAATGCATGAGGTGGGAATGATCGGCTCAGGTTCAGGGGCGGACTCCTCGTCCAAAGTGTCAAATGACCTAGAGAGCGCATCAGCCCGACCGTTGCAGGAACCAGGTTTGTAGGTAATCGTGAAATTAAAACGGGCAAAGAAGAGACTCCACCTGGCCTGTCTAGGATTCAGGCGTTTAGCATTCTGTAGATACTGTAAATTCTTGTGATCGGTAAAGATCGTTATGGAGCGAGGGGAACCCTCCAAGAGATGACGCCACTCCTCTAACGCCAATTTAATTGCGAGAAGTTCCCGATCACCGATGGCATAATTCCTCTCTGCCTGAGAATTTTTTTTGGAGAAGAACGCACATGGTTGGCGTCTCTTCTCAAAGATTTGAAGAAGCACAGCTCCCACCCCCATTGAGGAAGCGTCCACTTCAATAAAAAATGCATTCCCAGGATTTGGTCTCCTCAAGAGGGGGCCAGAAACAAAGGCCTGTTTCAGGTTGTGAAATGCAGAGACAGCTTCGGGAGGCCAGTCTCTGGCATTCACACCCTTCTTGGTCAAAGCGATAATAGGCGCGGCAATGGAAGAGTAATTCCTTATGAACTGCCTATAATAATTAGTGAAGCCAAGAAAGCGCTGTGTGGCCTTGAGGCTAGCAGGAAGAGGCCAGTTGGTGATAGCCAAGACCTTCCCAGGGTCCATACGAAGACCCGAACATGAGACGAAGCACCCCAAAAACAGGACCTCAGAACATTCAAAGGAACATTTCTCCAGCTTGGCATAGAGATTGTTCTCTCTAAGACGTTGAAGTACAGTGCGGACATGGTTTCTGTGGACGAGCAGATTTTCAGAAAAGATCAGAATGTCATCCAGATAGATGACAACAAACTGGTACAGCAGATCTCTGAAGATTTCATTGACAAAGTTTTCAAACACGGCTGGAGCATTACACAGACCAAAAGGCATCACCAGATATTCGTAATGCCCGTCTCTAGTGTTGAATGCAGCCTTCCATTGTTCACCCTCCCGTATTCGAATGAGATTGTACGCGCCTCTGAGATCCAACTTGGTGAAAATGGAGGCACCCTTCAACCTATCGAATAGCTCAGATATTAAGGGTAAGGGGTATCGATTTTTAATAGTAACCACATTTAAACCCCGATAATCGATGCAGGGTCTTAAGGTACCATCCTTTTTGGCAACAAAAAAGAACCCTGCCCCTGCAGGCGATGAGGATTTCCGGATGAAACCTCTCTCCAGATTCTCTGCGACATACTCCGACATGGCCTTGACCCCTGGGTAGAGTTGCTCCGGGGACAAGATCAATAGCACAGTCAAAAGACCTGTGGGGAGGAAGCACCTCAGCTGATTTCTTACAGAACACATCCCGGTAATCGCTGTATGCAGCAGGAAGATCAGAAGAAACAGAAGTGGCAGCAACCGGAAGACTCTCCTTGGGGGTCACCTTGAGAAGACACGACGAGAAACATGAGGAACCCCAGGCCAGGATCTGCCCAGAGACCCAGTCCACATGTGGAGAGTGGAGCTGTAGCCAAGGGAGGCCCAATACAACTGGGGTAGAGGCCTTGGGTAGAATAAGAAAGGATATCCACTCCTGGTGGAGAATCCCTACCGACATCCTAATGGGTAGCGTCTGGAAGCGAATAGGGCCCCCTGGGAGAACAGTGCCATCAATTGCCGAGACTACCAATGGGGTAGTGAGAGGTGAAAGGGTAAGCTTCATAGAAGAAGCAGTTCTCCAATCCATAAAATTGCCGGCAGCCCCGGAATCCAGGTATGCAAGGGTTGACTGAGGAGAAGTGCCTACATGAAGGAACACCGGAAAGAGCAGGCGAGAAGGTGATGTTTCTGGGTCCAATACTCCACCTTCCAAATGTATTAGACCCGAGCATTTCCCGGACGAAGCGAGCAGGAGTCACGAAAATGACCCTTGCCCCCACAATAGAGGCACAAGCCCAGAGTTCTGCGCCTAGCACGTTCTTCGGGGGTTAGTCTGGTCCGGCCCAGCTGCATAGGTTCTTCAGCAGGTAGAGGATGCTCCACGGAATGAAGGGAGGGGAGCTCAGACTGGCTAGGACCCAGAGAGTGCTGGCGTCTTTTTTCTAAGGACCTCTCTTGAAAACGAATGTCGATCTGGTTGCATAATGAAATTACATCGTCCAGACCGATGGGAATGGCTCTTCCCGCTAATTCGTCTTTCACTCGGTCAGAGAGGCCATGTAAAAAGGTAGCGACCAGGGCCTCATTATTCCAGTTCAATTCAGCTGTGTGGATACGGAACTGAAGAGCATATTGCCCCACTGAACTAGATTCTTGGCGAAGACGTAAGACAGCACTAGCCGCTGAAGAAGCCCGAGCCGGCTCTTCGAAGATATTACGAAAGAGCTTCAAGAAATCGGACAGACTGGAAACCACCGGATCGTTCCTCTCCCACAGGGGGGCAGCCCAGGCCAAAGCTTCACCGGAGAGGAGGGAAATGATATAGGCTACCTTAGCCCGGTCAGACAGGAAGCTTTGAGGCTGAAGCTCAAAATGAATTGTGCATTGGCTGAGAAACCCCCTGCAGGCCTTGGAGTCCCCAGAGAAACGGGACGGAGCTGGCAATCTTAGTGAGTGTGAGGCTGCGACTGGTGCGATAGGTACAGCCGCTGGTTGTACTTGGGGTTGCGGATTCGGGGTTCCCAAGGAGACCTGAAGCTGCTCGAATCGAGAAGCCAGATCCTGGAGGAATCGCATCACCTGAGTCTGATTTGATTCCTGGGTCTCAAGTCTGCGAACTATGCCCTGCAATGGATCATCCGCGGGGAGCGGGATGTCAGCCGGGTTCATGGCTGATCAAACTGTCAGGGTCACCTGTGGCCAGGTGACAGATGCACACCGTAGGGGGACAGGAGTGTACCGCGAGGTAGTGAACCCTATGGCTGGCTTCTGCGGATAGGAAACTGGGTGGTTGTGGAAAGCGGGACCAGAGGAGCACAACCGGGATCCAAACGGAAGCTAGAGCCAAGATTCCCCAGGGCGCGGAGTCTAAGACCCAGCTGGTCTTCTCCAGGGCCTCTAGTGGTGAGGATGTTAGCTGCAGGCTGGGACCAGGTCGCGGCCCCTGGAGTTTCCTAGCTCACGCCCCGTAGGGTAAGGGGAAAAGAGGGAAAGCAGCAGCACACGATAAGAGAGAACCGAATAACAAGCTGAAGGTCAGGGGCCAAAAGCAGACAAGGATAACAAAGAACGAGCCGAAGGTCAAGGGTCACGAGCAGACAGGGATAGTCGGGGACAAGCCAATAACGTAACAGAGAGACAGACGTAGCACACGGCAGGCAGGAACCCAAACACACAATGCCTAACAAACACGTTGATCAGCAAAGCAGGCTTGCAGTGCACAGGTTAATATAGTGTTCTGTGATAGGGCCTGGGGTGGAGTCAGGCTGGGATGAGATTATAAAGGAAGCCAGGTGAAGGAGGTCTGGTCTCTAGATGAACACATGAGGAGGAAGGTAAGATGGCAGACAGACATTAATGCATATCCATGACACTGGATCGGCGGGGGGCCTACAACCTCATCCGTATCAGGGCCGGTGACGAGTGGAAGACCGCTTTTAGATCTCGCTTTGGACATTACGAGTATTTGGTTATGCCTTTCGGACTTTGTAATGCTCCGGCCACCTTTCAACACCTAGTCAATGATATCTTCAGACAATACCTTGACGATTTCCTAGTAGTGTACCTGGATGACATCCTTATCTTTTCCACATCCATCGAACTTCACCGGATCCATGTCATAAAGGTTCTCACCATCCTTAGAAAGCACAAGCTCTACCTCAAGGCCGAGAAATGTGATTTCGAAAAAACCTCCGTACAGTTTCTCGGCTTCATCATTTCCATCAACGGGGTCGCAATGGACCCACAGAAGGTGAAGGCCATCCAGGACTGGCCAGCCCCGACTGACAAACAGGGGGTACAGTGGTTTATAGGCTTCGCCAATTTTTATAGGAGATTCATCGTAGGCTTCTCCTCCATCGTGGCCCCAATAACCCAACTTACCCGGCAAAACAACCGCTTCCACTGGTCCCTGGAAGCACAAGAGGCCTTCTCCCGTCTAAAGGACGCCTTCACCTCCGCACCAGTACTTCAACACCCAGATCCTTTACTACCGTTTACCTTGGAAGTGGACGCCTCGGAGACAGCCATTGGAGCCATCCTGTCCCAGAGATGAGGTCCCGTAGGCTCTTCTGTATCCGGTAGCCTTTGCCTCCCAGAAATTGACTCCTCCGGAGCGAAACTATGACGTAGGGGACCGGGAATTACTGGCCATAAAATTTGCACTGGAGGAATGGCGGTACCTCCTAGAGGGGGCCGCACACCCCATCATGATCTTCACTGATCATAAGAACTTAGAATATTTAAGAACAGCTAAGCGCTTACACCCCAGGCAGGCCCGCTGGGCTCTTTTTTTTACCCGGTTAAATTTTCATATTTCCTATCGACCCGGTTCCAAAAATGGGAAGGCGGACGCTTTATCCAGGATGTTCCCGGAAACACCCCAGTCTGCACAACCAGGTACCATTCTGTCAGCTCAGAATTTCCTGTTGATTCCCCAGGCTGACCTGCTCACCTCCATTCAAGCCGCCTCCAGGCTCTGTTCTGATCCTGTCACATCTTCCCTGGAAAAACGTGATGATCTATTCTGGTCTCGGGACAAGATCTTCGTCCCTTCAGAAACAAGACCACTGGTTCTGAAGACTTTCCACAATCTTAAATTGGCCGGTCACTTTGGAGTGCGTAAATCATCGGAACTTGTCTCCCGCTCCTTCTGGTGGCCAGGCTGGAGGAAAGATTGTAAAGCCTATGTCGCTTCCTGCATTCAATGCCAACGTAATAAAGGGTCGAACACCAAAAGCTGGGGCCTGCTCAAACCCTTACCCATCCCTGAATGTCCTTGGGCAGACGTGTCCATGGATTTTATTGTGGACCTGCCTCCTTCTGGAGGGTTTACCACAATTCTGGTCTTCAGCCTCGGATACCGCCCAAATCTTTTTTAAGGAGATAACCAGGCTTCACGGAATACCCAAGAGCATCACCTCCGACAGAGGTGCCCAGTTCACTTCTAAATTCTGGAAGGAACTCTGTAAATCACTGGATATCAACACATGCCTCTCGTCAGCATATCACCCCCAGAGCAACGGCCAGACGGAAAGAACCAATCAAACCCTGGAACAATACCTCCGTTGTTTCTGCTCTACCTCCCAGGATGACTGGGCGTCCCTACTCCCGTATGCGGAATTCGCCTACAATAACTCAGTACACTCTGCTACCAATCAGACCCCCTTCTGGGCCAATTTCGGCTTCCATCCCTCCTTCCTCCCTGAAAACATCCTGGAAAGTCCGGTCCCCGCAGTCCAGGACCAGGTGACCTCTGTTCAAGAGAACTTTCTAAGACTTAAAGAAATGATGAGAAATGCACAAGAATCCTACAAAAGATTCTATGACAGGGGAAGGAAGGAAAACCCAGCGTTCAAAGTTGGGGAGGAAGTTTGGCTTTCCACCACCAATCTCCGGTTGCCTATTCCCTCTCGGAAGCTCGGCCCTAAGTTCATCGGGCCCTTTAAGATCAAGCGGGCTATCAATTCCGTGGCCTTTGAACTGGCACTACCTAGTTCCTATAGGATCCACCCAGTGTTCCATTCATCCTTGTTGAAACCCGTTACCCCCAGCTCTTTTCCTGGAAGAGACGAACCTCCTCCTCCACCAGTTGAAGTAGACGGGGAAAAGGAATTTGAGGTGGAATCCATCCTGGGCTGTAGGAAGAGAGGCAGGCAGTTGCAATACCTGGTCCAGTGGAAAGGGTACCCCCCGGAAGACAACAACTGGGAGCCATCCAGGAACTTGCATGCTCCCCGCCTAATCCGAGCCTTCCACCAGGAACATCCAGAACTGATGGCCAGTCTGGGCGTCCGGAGTCCGCCCCGCGGGCGGGGGGCACTGTCAGGGAAATTCCACGTTTGTGGTCAACCAATCCACGGTCAGTGCGATTGCAATGGCGCACCAATGGGATTACAGGCGGGCCTATTTAAACAGACTCAGTGACTCTGTCTGGTTGCTGGTTTGTCAGCGTTCCTGTGTTCCTAGTGTTCGAATTTAGTACTGATCTCCTGTCTTTGACCCGGACCGGCTTGACCACCCTTCTGCTCTCCTGCACAAGACCTCTTGGCTTGATTAACGGACTTCCACCCTTCTCCAGTGTTTGACCCTCGGCCTGTGACCCGGATCCTCTGCCTATCTCCAACCCTTGACTCGCTGCCTGTACCCGGGACTTCTTGTTGAACTTACCTGAGCTTGCTCTACCCGAACCTGTGCTTGTTGCTTCTCTCCGAACTGGCACCTGCTGTTAACCGCTGCCTGGACTAGTACCTCCGCTGCCGGCTGCTGTCCGACCCTGTCCTCCCATGGTGCTTGATCCTCAGCCTGTTCTCCAGTCAGCTCACCCCTGCCGGACCTGTCAGCAAGACACCTATACCTGCTGGTGGCCAGTGCTCCCTTGTGCTGTCTTCTCCCTGTCTCACCTCCAAGGGGCAGAGTGCGCTTGGGTGCAAGGGTAGACCACTCTCGGCATCTCGGCCTCGGTAAGTACTCACCTGATAGAAACCCCTTGTAATTGAAGAAGTAGGACCCAGAACGGGGTGGCGGACGTGCTTCCCGTCAATGGCTCCACCGCAGTTGGGGAAGTCCCACTGCGTGGTAAACTCCGATGCCACAGTCTGCCATTCCTGTGGCGTGGAAGGAAGCTGTGGAGTCAAACAAGATAAAAATATATTAGTACTTTTGCACATAACATTGCAAGCAGAATATAATAAAATACATTTGAGGCCAACATCAATAAAAATCTCCGTTTAATGTGTTTTTAAAAGTATAATGGAAGGCTCAAGTATCATATTCATCACCCCCTCTGATGGTCCATTATAACCAAATTTGGGGGGGGGGAGATGTGTTTGGCCACAGGATAGCATTGCAGTGGCTGTGCGTCCAGAGTGGGCGCTGGAGCACTGCCCCCTCTCTCCTGCGCCCGTCACTCAGAACAATACATAGGTTCATGCCTTGCATTAACCTATGTATTGTCAATGCCGCCCACTATTCAGGTGGATGGCCCCCTGTTGAGGGACGGCCATATGAATAACTGCGGCATTTTTGGGGTGAAAATTGCCTATCAGAGACAGGGGGCAAATAGGCTTGGTGATTACAGCCTGAGGGATGTAATTGGCTTCATAAAAGTTAACCAGGGGACGCAGGGGGGGGGGCATTCCTTGGGTAAACACTGACAGGCTCCTCTGCCAATCATGTTCACCAAGTCTGTTTACCGGTAACATGATTGGCTGATGCAACATCGAGGGCAGGAGAAGACATCAAGGAGAGAAGAAGGATGGCGCTGACCAGAAGAAGGTAAGTGCAGGGCTGGGGGGAACTGGCTGCATTTGAGGAGGCAAAATGGCTGCATTTGAGGAGGCAAAATGGCTGCATTGGAGGGGGCAAACTGGCTGCATTGGAGGGGGCAAAATGGCTGCATTGGAGGGGGCAAACTGGCTGCATTGGAGGGGGCAAACTGGCTGCATTGGAGGGGGCAAACTGGCTGCATTGGAGGGGGCAAACTGGCTGCATTGGAGGGGGCAAAATGGATGCATTGGAGGGGGCAAACTGGCTGCATTGGAGGGGGCAAACTGGCTGCATTGGAGAGGGAAAAATGGATGCTTTGGAGGGGGCAAACTGGTGGCGTTTAATAGGCACAGTAGCAAAAATGGAGGAAGTTTATATATATAATTTGGGGGTGGCGCCCCAAACATTTGGAGCAGCAGTCGCCACTGATGGAGAGGTTAGTGAAGGGAAATATGCATGGAGGAGAAAAAAGTGGCATTTAAAAGCTTCCAGCATGCATGAGGACAAAGGGGACATTCTCAGCATATTAAAATCATGGTAATTAGGGAAGGATGAAAGAAATACAATACATTAGCATACATGAAATACATAAAATGTGATGTTAATGGAGAAAACTTACCCTAATATAGTCCTCCTGCAGGACTTGTATAGTGGCAGAACAGGTGTCTGGGATTATGAGGCCCAGAGCCTGGGGGGAGATGCCTGTGGTGAACTTCAAGTCCTGAAGACTTCTCCCTGTCGCCAGGTAACGTAACGTGGTGATGAGCCTCTGCTCAGCACTGATGGCTTCCCGCATAACGGTGTCCTGCCTGGTAATATAGGGGGACACCAAAGCCAACAGATGCTGAAAAACGGGGTCAGACATCCACAGAAAATTCCTGTAGTCCTCAGGATTATTCTCCACGATCTCCCGCAGCAGAGGCATATGGCAGAATTGGTCCCGCTGGAGCAACCAATTCTTGGTCCATGAACTCCTCCTCACCCCGTTCATGGACTCGTCTTGGTCCAAAACAAGCAGACCAACACCAAGCGCCCGCACAGCACGAACTCGACGACGAGAACGTACCCGCGACATGGCTAGGAAACAGTCGTCTTATCAGAACGTACAGAACAGAACGCACTTTAGAACAGCAAGGCCTATGAAGAACGAACTGAAATTCAGAAACAAACGGGCAAGAACGCACTGTAAAACAGATACGACCTGCCTACACGCCCTGAAAGACAAGATATGAACCCACAAGCACAAACTGAACCGCAGAAAACGAACTGAAAGCACGAAGACTGAAAATCGCGAATCGTCTCCTCCCAAACTTTTACTTCACACGCGGTAACACGAGATCAGCAAAAGCAGCCCAAGGGGTGGCGCCAGGGAAATCGATCTTCCCCTTTATACTGCCGTCGTGCGTGCTGGACGTGACCGCGCAGAACAGCGACGAGATTTGGAATTGTCAGTGTGTACGCATGGAAAGCTTGACGAGAAACTCGTCAAGGTTAACAAGAATCTCGTCGAGAAAAACGACGTGTTTTTAACGACGAGAAACTCGGTCGTGTGTACGAGGCTTGAGTATATCTAGGGAATGCCGGCACAAGTGAGCAAATTCCCACTTTTGACACCTGTATATATGATTTCATAAAGATAAACTATGATTTAGAAAATTACGTTTTATCATTTGTATAAAATCTTTTGGTTATAAATACATACTGGGGTTTCTAATAAGTCCAGCACAACCTCTTTACATTTTGATTGCTTTAGTTTAAAGCTGAACTTCAAGCACATTTAAGAGACATGAAATGAGAGATAAGGAAGGAAGATTTTTGGATTTTTTTCTCGTCCAAAACAGTCAAGAAAAGTGCCGCAAGAGTTTTTTTGTCTAGAAAAACGTTCGTGTGTATGGTTTTACGACGAGAAAATTGCAGAGAATCTCGACGAGAAAATAGAGAACCTGCTCTCTATTTTCTCGTCAGGATTCCAGATTTCCTCAACGTGTTTCTCGTCGGCCTGTTTTGTGACGAGAAAATGGTTCGTGTGTATGCTTTTACGACTCTTCCAAAAGCGCGCATGCTCACAAGCAACTATGAGACGGGAGCGCATTTTCTGGTAAAACAAGCCTTCGTAATGGAGAGAGCATATTCGTCACGCTCAAAAATATTTCATTGTTTAAATGTTCTGCATTGAAATCTTCGTTAGAATGTTACATTAATCAAAACGAGTGACCTTCTTTTGTTGCTGATATTCACACAGAGTTATGCCTTATTTTTAACCTTTTTCATGCTGCTATTTATAAGATTTATGTGTATTATATCGTGCAAGTTTTTAGGAATAATTTAAATAGTTAGATTTTTCAAAATGATTTTAATTATAATTTCACAATGTTTTGATAGTGATCTCCCATTTAATTTTGGAATCTATATTATTTAAATTTCCCACCATGTTTTTGTGCTAATCAGATTTAGTTATTCTTTTGGGGGGGTGATATCTGTCCCTTTTATTGTCAGTCAAATGTATCTGCTTACTCCAAAGCTTGATTTTGTTTATTTAAAAATACACATAGTCAAGTATGAACTTAAACAAAAATCACATTTATTCATGTTTATAAATTAAATAAAGAGAAGGCAGCGCTGGAGAAGCTGCTGCCATTTGTGCATCCCAGGGACCCCAGAGCACACAGCAACCCTGTGTGGACACTAAAATTGGGAGCTTGAGAAGGCCAACATTTCTGAACACAATCTGATGCTGGCCTCCCAGAGGTCAGGAACAGCAGCAGGTGATATATATGTCCCAAGTGTGTGGTACTACAACAGGCTGCCTTCTGTCCGACCACAATGAAGCAAGGCCATCACTTCCTCTTCTTCCTGGCAACCTTCCCTGCAGCCTTTCCTGAAGCCTTCCCTGCAGCCTTTCCTGAAGCCTTCCCTGCAGCCTTCCTTCTTCGTTTGGCTGGAGGCTGGCCCACTGGAGGGGTACTCCTGTCAGAAGGAGGAGGTGGAGGTGTAGCAGAAGGGGGTGGGGTAGAAGATGAAGGTGGAGGTGTAGCAGAAGGGGGTGGGGCAGAAGAAGAAGGTGGAGGTGTAGAAGAAGGGGGTGGGGCAGAAGGTGGAGGTGTAGCAGAAGGGGGTGGGGCAGAAGAAGAAGGTGGAGGTGTAGCAGAAGGGGGTGGGGCAGAAGGTGGAGGTTTAGCAGAAGGGGGTGGGGCAGAAGGTGGATGTGTAGCAGAAGGGGGTGGGGCAGAAGGTGGAGGTGTAGCAGAAGGGGGTGGGGCAGAAGAAGAAGGTGGAGGTGTAGCAGAAGGGGGTGGGGCAGAAGAAGAAGGTGGAGGTGTAGCAGAAGGGGTGGGGCAGAAGAAGAAGGTGGAGGTGTAGCAGAAGGGGGTGGGGCAGAAGAAGAAGGTGGAGGTGTAGCAGAAGGGGTGGGACAGAAGAAGAAGGTGGAGGTGGAGGTTGAGGTTGGGTCAGTTGGGCCACCTCACATATGGCGGTATTGGGTGTAATTTTCTCCATCACCCCCTTGTTGAGCAAGGTGATGAGCAGGGGCTCGCATAGGAGGCGTTGCTCCATGCTCATCACCTTGAACTTAGCCTCCACTAGGCTGGCAATGGCCTCTTCAGGGGATGTGGGCTCCTTGAGGGTGGCATGGGCCTCTTTAATAAGGGCCATTGCTGCCTCACTGGTGGTCCTGTCCCTCCTGCCTCTTTTGTGAAGCCGGATGGGAGGCACCTGGGATCTGGTGCTTCTCCTTTGCCCTGCCACCTCCTGTCTGCCACTGGGCCCTGCCACCTCCTGTCTGCCACTGGGCCCTGCCACCTCCTGTCTGCCACTGGGCCCTGCCACCTCCTGGCTGGCACTGGGCCCTGCCACCTCCTGGCTGGCACTGGGCCCTGCCACCTCCTGCCTGGCACTGGGCCCTGCCACCTCCTGGCTGCCACTGGGCCCTTCCTCCTCCTGCCTGACAGTTTCCAGACCCTCCTCCTGGCTGATTTCATCCTGTGTATGAAAAAGGAACATAGTTTAATATGTTGGTTTAATCTTTGCATCAAACTTTGTAATCCTGATTGAAGCAATTAGAATGTAAATGCCTAAATCCTTGCTTTAAATTTACCACTACATCAGATTGACTATTTAGCACCCAATTAAGTGCAGAATAATGTCTACAGATCTTGATTTCACTTGTGGAATCCAAAATAATGTATGTTTCTCATCTTGACATATTTGTCAAACATTAATTTTATCCCAATACATTTTCAGTTAATACTATACCTGGCTCCAGATGGCCAAATCAGGATCATCCAGGATGGCTGCCTCCTCTTGCTCCAGAGAAGGCTCAGGTTGGCTGCAGGGAAGTCTGGGGGGAAGAGTGGAGAGTGATGGCCTTGTCTCAATGTGGTCATCCAGGAAGGACATCCTGTTGTAGTACCACAAAATCGGGACATAAACATCATCTGCTGCTGCTCCTGACCTCTGAGAAGCCAGCACCTTAGAGCGTTCAGTCCTGTAGGTACCTCTCAAGCTCCCAATTTTAGTGTCCACTTGTTTTGCTGTGGCTGTGGACACCTTGGTATGCACAAATGGGAGCAGCTTCTCCAGCGCTGCTTTTCTCACCCCTTTTTTTATGGATGGGGTTTTTCGTCTCCCACAGAGCCGGCAGCTCCCTTACCCGGTCAATAAATTCCGCCAGGAACTCTTTGTCGCTAATAAAGACATTCATATTGTATCTGCAAGTTAAATAAATTATATTTAACTAATGTGAGGCAAACAGTCTAACCTCCTTAACATCCTAGTCACCATATATATCCTCCAACAATCTCAAGACAGTATAGGCCAACAATTTTTACAAGTCACAAAATCACATACCTTCGTTCGCACGTCCGTCACTTGAACTCCTCTCTCTGCACACCGAACGTACTATAGTCACATGTGTGTTTGCTATATACACACCACGCATGCATCAAAATTCGAACACGTCGCTCCGCACACGTCGCCCGCCCATGACGTTCTAACTAGCATCTTTTCCCCGCCCCTTCTCTTTCGGCGCGCAGACAGATATGGCGGAGTTACAGCAGGTGTCTGATAATTCCGTAACTAACGAGGAGACAAGCCCGGAGACCGAGGACACGTCACGATCAAGGAGGAGATTCAAGGCATCGAATATGTCTATGGCGGAGATGGTGGACATCTTGCTCAAGGCTGATTATGATGCCAAGCATGGGCCGTATAGCAAACCAAATAGAAGGAAGGCCAAAATCCTCACTAAAGTTGTGAAGAGTCTGAAGGCGAAGTTCGGGGTGAAACGCTCAAATGAGCAGCTCAGAAAGAGGTGGTCAGACCTCAAACTGAGGGAGCCAGAGCAGTTGAGGAGCATAAAGAGAATGCTCGCTAAAAGTAAGTAAAATGTAGACTTTTCTGCTATTAATCTTTTTATAAACTGACATGTTATGTTTTTTTTTTTCTCATATTGGATTCCCTTCCAAAATGTAATATTTTGAACTTGGTTGGGCACAGTAATCGTTCGTTACGTTACCGACACTTCGTTCGGCCACTATCC
This sequence comes from Rana muscosa, assembly GCA_029206835.1. Lineage (NCBI taxonomy): Eukaryota > Metazoa > Chordata > Amphibia > Anura > Ranidae > Rana > Rana muscosa. The sequence continues at coordinate 1,158,125,415 of CM055116.1, read as the reverse complement.
GCGGTTTTGGCTTATTTTAGAGCCACAAAAGTAATTAGACATCTGCCATTTTTGATCAAATATTGTTGATAATTTTTTAGTCTAGATGATGTGTTTGTAAAGAGAATGAAATGCAAACTTTTATCAGTGTAAAGGAGAGGACACTCAGCAGCTGCTTCCACATCTGTACTTTGGAGCACTATAGTGTGGGCCACCAGACCCGCCTTTTTTGGGTGTCCCACACAGGTGCATCAGAGAATTTTTGAGGTGCCTCCATGTCAAAAAAATTACATCCAAATGTGAATACTAAACATATTTTGGGTCATAAATAATGCATTCTTCTTTAAATTCCGCCCAAACACACACTTGTACCCCACTTCCCAGCAATTTAGCCTGTTTTTATTTTAACAATGAGATTTACAGTGTGATAAATAGACCTTTTGTTTTATTCTCATAGGGGAGAGAAGACTGGGAGGAGGACACTCCAGGGAGCACATGCACCCCACAACTTCCAAGCAACCCCAAACTCCCAAAGACCCACAACCGAAAGATGTGCAGGAAGTTGAGGTGGAGGAAGGAGAAATGCAGGAAGGAGAGGTGGATGACGTTGTGGATCTGGTCACCACAACAGGTCAGTATCTGTCACCACAGCTTCAGGTAAGAGAGGTAGGCCTGCAGAGTTATAATACATTTTTTTTTGGTTTTTAGGGGATGTAAATGTTGTGAAGGATAGTACACGGTTCTCTGCTGACAGTGCCCTCCGCCTCATCCAGCAAGTGATGGAATGTAGCACGGAACTGGACCTAATTAAACAAAGAATCCATGTGATGAAACAAACATTTAAAGACATTCTCGATGTTTTGGGGAGAATTCAATAAGCCATCCAAACACATTTGTTTTTACATGTTTGTTTTTGTAATTTTTTGAATTTTTTTGACTATCAAACCAGCCAAAAACTGAATATGCACACAGTGTGTCAACATGTGCTATCTGCCATCAGGGGATATCCATGTACGTCTTTTGTGGGTGCAACCCCTTCCTCGTATCTAAAGTCGGTGAACTGAGGAAGGGGATGCACCCCCAAAACACGTCCATTGATCACCCCTGATGGCAGATAGCACATGTTGACAATAGGGATCAGGATTGTAAACTTCCTAGATGAAAAAAATCCCAAATGTGTGCATATTCAATTTTTGGCTGGCCAAGGGGTGGCAGGACCCCATATTAGGACGGGCACATAGAGACATAGTTTGTGTAAGTGAATGTCTCCGATTGCTCAGAGGTATCCAATGTTGTAATTTTTGAAATGCAACTGTTATTTTTGTATTTTCATAAGCAAAAAATTGCCGGGTTGGGGCCAGGCCAACCCAAAATTTACAAAAAAATAAAAAAATGAAGAGAATGTGCACAGAGTAAAATATTTGACCACAAACAACGTGTAGCTTCTTTTTATAATACCCTCTAAGCTTTTTTGGTTCTTTTGTAAGGTTACATAGTGAAATGGTTGTTATTTACTAAAGTAAAATACACTTGCCACTACAAATGCACAAAGACAAACTAGGAGACAGGAAAGAACAAATAATTAAAGGTTTAAACAAGCTTTTTATTGGGATACTTAGACATAGGCTGGCATAGGAATTGCCCCCCTACCCGTGAAATACTCCATGTATTTGTCCCGAACCTCACGGGCATTTTGGGGGGGCAAGCCAAGACGGGCAGATTCCAGGCCCGGCAGGGGATTTGCAGGGGAAAGTCCAGCCTCTGGCAAAACTGAGGCCATATATGAATTCGATTTGCGGCAAAGAAAATTGTGTAGCACACAGCAGCATAACACTACATAGTTTATTTTGTAGTCCGCCAAGTGGATGGAAGTCATAAAAAGGCGGAACCGGCTGGCCATTATGCCAAAGGCATTTTCAACTACTCTTCGGCCCCTGGCCAGCCGGTAATTGAACACCCTCTTCTCTGGGGTCAGGGTCCTCTGTGGAAATGGCCTCATAAGATGCCGTCCGAGTCCGAAGGCTTCATCAGCCAAAAAAACAAAGGGGAGTCCCTCAATATTCCCTGCATCCGGTGGCAATGCAAGGTCGTCACTCTGGAGACGGAGGGCAAACTCCGTCTGGATGAAGGCTCCCCCATCGGACATCCGGCCATTCTTCCCTACATCAACATAGAGGAATTCATACCGTGCTGACACCACCGCCATCAGCACAATGCTATGAAACCCCTTGTAGTTGTAGTAGTAGGACCCAGAACGGGGTGGCAGCACGATGCGGACGTGCTTCCCGTCTATGGCACCACCACAGTTGGGGAAGTCCCACCGCGTGGCAAACTCCGATGCCACAGTCTGCCATTCCTGTGGCGTGGAAGGAAGCTGTGGAGTGAAACAAGATGAAATAATATTAGAAAAACAAAGTCATACATTACAAGGAAATTCTATCCCAAAAAATTAGAGGCCAACATCAATCAAATTATACGTTTAATAAGCTGTTTAAAAAAAGTATAATGGAAGGCTCATTTATCATATTCATCACCCCCTCTGATGGGCCATTACTAAATTATTTTGGGGGGGGGAGATGTGTTTGGCCACAGGATAGCAATGCAGTGGCGGTGCGTCCAGAGTGGGCACTGGAGCACTGCCCCCCCTCTCCTGTGCCCATCACTCAGAACAATACATAGGTTCATGCGTTGCATGAACCTATGTATTGTCTATGCCGCACACTATTCAGGTGGATGGCCTCTTGTAAAGCGACCGACATATGAATCATTGCGGCATTTAGGGGGTTAAAATTGCATAGCAGAAACAGGTAGTAAAATAGTCTTGCACATTACAACCTGAGGGATGTAATTGGCTTCCTAAAAGAAAAATCAGGGACGCAGGGGGGGGGGGCATTCCTTGGGTAAACACTGACAGGCTGCTCTGCCAATCATGTTCACCAAGTCTGTTTAATGGTAACATGATTGGCTGATGCAACATGAAGGGAAGGAGAAGACATCAAGGACAGAAGAAGGATGGCGCTGACCACAAGAAGGTAAGTGCAGGGCTGGGGGGAAACTGGCTGCATTAGAGGGGACTAAATGGCTGCATTTGAGGGAACAAAATGGCTGCATTGGAGGGGACAACTGGGGGCGTTTAATAGGCACCAGAGCAAAAAAGGAGGACGTTTATTTCCTAAATTGGGGTTTGAACCCCCAAACATTTGGAGCAACAGGCGCCCCTGCTGGAAAAGTTAGTGAAGGGAAATATTTATGGAGGAGAAAAAAGGGGCAATCTAAAGCTTCCAACATGCATGGGGACAAAGGGGACATCCTCAGCATATTACAATCATGGTAATTAGGGAAGGATGAAAGAAATACAATACATTAGCATACATGTAATACATAAAATGTGATGTTAAGGGAGCAAACTTACCCTAATATAGTCCTCCTGCAGGACTTGGATGATGGCAGAACAGGTGTCTGGGATTATGAGGCCCAGAGCCTGGGGGTAGATGCCTGTGGTGAACTTCAAGTCCTGAAGCCTTCTCCCTGTCGCCAGGTAACGCAACGTGGCGATGAGCCTCTGCTCAGCACTGATGGCTTCCCGCATAACGGTGTCCTTCCTGGTAATATAGGGGGACACCAAAGCCAACAGTTCCTGAAAAACGGGGTCAGACATCCGCAGAAAATTCCTGTAGTCCTCAGGATTATTCTCGACGATCTCCCGCAGCAGAGGCATGTGGCAGAATTGGTCCCGCTGGAGCAACCAATTCTTGGTCCATGAACTCCTCCTCACACCATTCATGGACTGGTCTTGGTCCAAAACAAGCAGACCAACACCAAGCGCACGCACAGCACGAACTCGACGACGAGAACGTCCAGTCAACATGGCTAGGAAACGGTCGTCTTATCAGAACGTACAGAACAGAACGCACTTTAGAACAGCAAGGCCTATGAATAACGAACTGAAAAACAGAAACAAACAGGCAAGAACGCACTGTAAAACAGATACGACCTGCCTAGACGCCCTGAAAGTCAAGATACAAACCCACAAGCACAAACTGAACCGCAAAAAACGATCTGAAAAGTACGAAGACTGAAAAGCGCGAATCGTCTCTTCCCAAACTTTTACTTCACACGCGGTAACACGAGATCAGCAAAAGCAGCCCAAGGGGTGGCGCCAAGAAAAAAGATCTTCCCCTTTATAGTGCCGTCGTACGTGCTGGACGTGAGCGCGGAGAACAACGAGGAAATTGGGAAATGACAGTGTGTACGCATAGAAAGCTTGACGAGAAAATCGACAAGCTTAACAAGAATCTCGTCGAAAAAAACGACGTGTTTTTTACGACGAGAAACTCGGTCGTGTGTACGAGGGCTAAGACGACAAAAAGCCTATTATCTATGTAATCATAGAGGTTAAAGTGTAAGTTCACCTTTTCACAAAAATCGAAAAGGTGAACTAATACTCCATACTCATTCCACCCCCTAATCCCTACTGTTTCTACCTTCATGAGAGATTAGTTGTCACTACCCACATAGTTGGTGTAGTGGTCCTGGAATTTGAAATCTCAGGACTACTCTGAGCACAGATTAACCGGCTCACGCAGATATACTGCGGCAGAATAGCTCTCCTGGGGGAAATCCCGTACATATACAGATTTGCCCAGGAGAGCCACCAGAGGGCGTGCGAGCGCCGCGGGAGGCACACGTGCGTGCCCGCTGCACAATGGGAAACCCGATGCACGTGGCCGGCGGGCGCAATTGCCGCCGGCCATGCGCGATCGCATGCATGAGCACCAGCACAAGCGCCACCACTGGGATTTGTGTGTGTAAACACAAAGATCCCCGTGCTGTCAGAGGAGAGAAGACAATTATGTGCTAAAAGCTAAATACATTTTGCAGAAAAACCTTATTGTGTATAATTAGTTACATTTTGCCAATCAATATAATAATCTTATAAAAAATACTGTGCATACCTGATCATGAAGCTATACAATTAAAATGCAGATAACAATTGCCCTCTAAAAAGTCCAAGTGTAACAGTGATGTAAACTCTTCCAGTGTGGAAACACAATAAATCCAGTTGAAAAAAACATACAATATGTCCACCAATCACAATAGTGCAACCTCCCACGCCTCGCCTCCTAAGCCGCATCCACTATTTATACAGCCCCTATATAATTTCCAAACGTCATCTTCCACCATCAGGGAATAAAATATAGAAAAACAAAACAAATAGCAGTGTAGTGTATTACCCTTTATTAAAGCAATTAAAATATACGTACAAAGTGTGTACTCACAATTAAAGGTGCCCTCACTGGTATTGGCCTCTCTAAACAGCATTGAGTCCTGCAGGAATGCATGGGAGCAGGTTTTTTCATAGCAGGAACGCCGTTCCCGGGGTGTCTGTGCCAACTGGGGTCAGTCCGCCCCAGGTGCAACACATTGGGGGGTGTCATCCTGGCGTGCCCGTCCTCCCCTCCCTCGGTCCTCCTCCTCCAGCAGCTGCTGTAACAAGGTCCCGCCTCCTAGAGTCCAGTGATAGGTGGAACAATGGCGGCATGTATTATAGGAGGCGGGACCTTGTTACAGTGGCCGCTGGAGGAGGATGGCCGAGGGAGGAGAGGATGGGCACTCCGGGATGACCCCCCCCAATGTGTGGCACCCGTGGTGGACTGACCTCCATTGGCACTGGTAAGGCTGCATCGCAGGGAACACTGGTAAGGCTGTATTGCTGGTGACATTGGTAAGGCTGCATTGCTGGGGACACTGGTGAGGACGCATTGCTGGGAACACTGGTGAGGCCACATTGTTGGGGACACTGGTGAGGCCGCATTGCTGGGGACACTGGTGAGGCCGCATTGCTGGGGACACTGGTAAGGCCACATTGTTTGGGACACTGGTGAGGCCGCATTGCTGGGCACACTGGTGAGGCTCCATTTCTGGGGACACTGGTGAGGCCGCATTGCTGAGGACACTGGTGAGGCCGCATTGCTGGGGACACTGGTGAGGCCCCATTGCATTGTTGGGCACTGATCAGGCTGCATTTCTGGGCACTGATGGGGCTGCATTGCTGGGCACTGAGGAGGCTGCATTGCTGGGCACTGGTAAGGCCACATATACCCCCTTCCTGCCCAGGCGAAATTTCAGCTTTCAGCACTGTCACGCTTTGAATGACAATTGCGCAGTCGTGCGACATGGCTCCTAAACAAAACACAATATTTTTAACTTTTTGCTATAATAAATATCCCCAATTAAAAAAAAAAAAAAAAAAATTCTCAGTTTAGGCCGATGCGTATTCTTCTACATATTTTTGGTAAAAGAAATCGCAATAAGCGTATAGTGATTGGTTTGCGCAAAAGTTATAGCGCCTACAAAATAGGGGATAGAATTATGATTTTTTTTTTTATTATTTTTTTTTTTACTAGTAATGGCGGCGATCTGTGATTTTTATTGGGACTGCGACATTATGGCGAACACATCGGACACTTTTGACACATTTTTGGGACCATTCACATTTATACAGCGAACAGTGCTATAAATATGCACTGATTACTGTATAAATGTGACTGTTAGGGAAGGGGTTAACAATAGGGGGCGAGGAAGGGGTTAAATGTGTTCCCTATTAGTGATTCTTACTTTGGGGGAGGGGACTGACTAGGGAGGAGACCGATGGTTGTCCCTATGTACAAGGGACACACCATCGGTCTCCTCTCCCTAGCAGGACGTGGATCTCTGTGTTTACACACAGAGATCCACGTGCCTGGCTCTGTGACAGCCGATCGCGGGTACCTGGCGGACATCGTGGCCGCCAGGCACGCACATCGGCACCCGCGTGACACGGCGGGCACAGCTTTTCCCTGATGCGCGCCCGCGGCAGCGCGCATCGCGGAAGTAAACAGGAGGCCGTCCATGGACATCCTCCCGGCAGGAAGGCGCCGCGCTGTAGACGTCTTTTGTCTATAGCGCGGGCGCCAAGTGGTTAAAGTCGAGTTCCACCCAGAATTTTTTTTTTCACCAAAAATCCTAATAAAAATTGAAAAAAAATTAGAAAAATAAAAAATTATACTCACCCGAAATACCTGTTGCTATGCGGAAGTCCGTAATCTGCCTCTTCCGTAACCACGGTCTGTCTTCTTCCCCATCCTCTTCTAGTGAATGGGGCACACTGCTTTCTGGGAACTGTGTGTAATCCCAGAGAGCAGCCGCCCATTCACAAGTCGGCGTGAGACTCGCGCATGCGCAGTAGGAAACGGGCAGTGAAGCCATAAGGCTTCACTGCCTGTTACCCTTAGTGTGGATGGCGTCGCAGGACCTGCACTGATCGAGGGATCAGCAATCGGGGGGGCCATCAGCGCGGGAGAGTAGGAAAGGTAAGTGTCCTGATTAAAAGTCAGCAGCTACAGTGTTAGATTTCATGATGCCTTGCACACATTCAAGGCACCCAGTGCCAGAGGCAGCAAAACAACCCCAAAACATCATTGAACCTCCACCATATTTCACTGTAGGTACTGTTCTTTTCTTTGTAGGCCTCATTCAGTTTTCGGTAAACAGTAGAATGATGTGCTTTACCAAAAAGCTCTATCTTGGTCTCATCTGTCCACAAGACGTTTTCCCAGAAGGATTTTGGCTTACTCAAGTACATTTTGGCAAACTGTAGTCTTGCTTTTTTATGTCTCTGTGTCAGCAGTGGGGTCCTCCTAGGTCTCCTGCCATAGCGTTTCATTTCATTTAAATGTCAACGGATAGTTCGCGCTGACACTGATGCTCCCTGAGCCTGCAGGACAGCTTGAATTTCTTTGGAACTTGTTTGGGGCTGCTTATCCACCATCCGGACTATCCTGCATTGCAACCTTTCATCAATTTTTCTCTTCCGTCCACGTCCAGAGAGATTAGCTACAGTGCCATGGGTTGAAAACTTCTTGATAATCTTGCGCACTGTGGACAAAGGCAAATCTAGATCTCTGGAGATGGACTTGTAACCTTGAGATTGTTGATATTTTTTCACAATTTTGGTTCTCAAGTCCTCAGACAGTTCTCTTCTCCTCTTTCTGTTGTCCATACTTAGTGTGGCACACACAGACACACAATGCAAAGACTGAAGGCGTGTACACACGATAGGTTTTACCGATGAAAACAGTCTGATGGACTGTTTTCATCGGACAAACCGATCGTGTATGGGCCCCATCGTTTTATTTTCCATCGGTGTTCAAAAATAGAACATGTTTTAAATTTATCCGATGGTTAAAAAACCGATAGCAAATTAATATCGTCTGTGGGGAACTCCATCGGATAAAAAACCCACGCATGCTCAGAATCAAGTCGACGCATGCTCAGAAGAATTGAACTTCATTTTTCTTGGCTCATCGGAGTGTTTTACGTCACTGCGTTTGAAACGGTCAGTTTTTTGACTGATGGTGTGTGGGCAAGACTGATGGAAGACAGTTTCATCGGATTTCCGATGGAAAAAACCATCGGATTACAATCCATAGGATATCCGATCGTGTGTACAGGGCTTAAGAGAACTTCTCTCCTTTTTATCTGCTTTCAGATGTGATTTGTATATTGCCCACACCTGTTACTTGCCCCAGGTGAGTTTAAAGGAGCATCACATGCTTGAAACAATCTTATTTATCCACAATTTTGAAAGGGTGTCAAGAATTTTGACCAGTCCATTTTTGGAGTTTTGTGTGACATTATCTCCAATTTGCTTTTTTTCCTCCCTTTTTTTGTTTTGTCCCAATACACACAAAGGGAATAAACATGTGCATAGCAAAACGTGTTACTGCAATACTTTTCTGTGAGAAATACTTGATTTTCTGGAAAAATTTCTGGGGCGCCAACAATTTTGGCTATGACTGTATATATATACATACAGTATATATATATATATATATATATATATATATATATATATATATATACTGTATATATATACACACACACACACACACTTTTTTAATTTTGAGGTAGGGGAGAATCTTGGGTGAGTTCCCACACTTTTTTCCCAGTATTTGACCCCTGATTGAACACAATCAATACAGGCAGCCTGCGGGCATTGTGTGTGTGTGTGTGTGTGTGTGTATGTGTATATATATATATATATATATGTGTAGCACCCCCACAATATTTGGGGGCGCTATGAGTCTATTTAGGGGAAATTTGAGCCAGTAATTGGGCTCAGACCAATCGATTGTTCTGGATTGCTTCTGTTCTGGGTGTGATACTGCCTGGCAGTAGTGTTACCTGTTGCCTGTAGGTGGCACTGTCACCACTGGCATAGGTGAACCAAGAGGGGAATCACAGCACCTTGGGTGTCCTCTCTCGGCAGCCGTGTAGTGGACGTGGTCGGCCTGCTGTGCATGCTGGGAGAGGGCACATAAGGGGCAGACGCCATTAGGAGTGTGTGCCTTCCAGGAGACATTTGGTCCTGTAGGTGTGCCTCGTGGCCCATATGGCACGAGGTGCGCGAGTGTGTTTGGGCCTCGCGCACATTCAGCCTGAGGCTGCGTTGCTGCATGGTAGGCCCAGCTGGCAGGGGCCTATACCTCAAAGAAGGATCCCAGGCTGCCCATCTGTAGGGAGCCCATCTTTAGGAAAGGAGACCAGGGGAGGATCAGTCCCAGAGGAGATTAGTGACGGTACTGCTGTCTCGGGAAGAGGCCTGGAAACTCGCCTAAAGAGGGATTCGCTGTCTTTATTATCCGTGCTGCTAGGACCGCTCTCATAGGGACTATCCGGGTGAGCAATACCTACTTAGGCTTGAGTGGCGACGAAAGATTAACACTGTGCTCTAGGTGTTGCGTGCCTGAACCTTTTTTCCCTTTACTTCCCTCATCTTCTTACGCCTTATTCAAGTTCACTGCAATGATAAAAGAATAAAACCTTGCTGCTTGGGTTTTACTCCTGTGTGGACATTGGCCTTATTCTGAAGAACTTCTACCTAGACAACGGAGAGAGAGGATCAACTCAAGAGAGGTAATTGCTGCAAGATCCAAACAATAACACCACTCGCTCCTCTCTATACTCAGGGAGGGGATACCGGGCAAGTACAGTAGGTGCCGCCGATTTTGTGTCAATCTCGCCTCTTCTAGCGGCGAGATTGACACCCTACGAGCCCCGTCGCGAGAGCAAGCGCCGAGCTGTCTCGTCATCGGGAAAGGAAAAATTTAGTTTTTCCTTTCGCAATGAGCGACACGCATTGCTGACATTGAGGCCGGTAGACGGAGATCCGACGTGGATTCCCACCAACACCAGGCACTGTGTTTGGTATGAATCCTGAGCGGGAACGCCACGCCAATTTTTAAATAAAAAACTGGCATGGGTTCCCCCTCCAGGAGCATACCAGGCCCTTCGGTCTGGTATGGATTTGAAGGGGAATCCCCTAAGCCGAAAAATCGGCGTGGGGGTCCCCCTCAAAAACCAAACCAGACCCTTATCCGAGCACGCAACCTGGCAGGTCCATTCACCTGGTGGAAAAAAAAATGTCAATAAAAAAACACACACAGCTTTTTAAAGTAATTTATTACACAGCTCCGGGGGTCTTCTTCCGACTCTGGGGGTCTCTTCCGACTTCGGGGGTCTCCGGTGTCGTCTCCGCGCTCTCCGGTTCTTCTCTCGCTCTCCGGTACTTTCTTCCTTCTGCCGGGCCTCCGCTATCTTCTTCCAGCTCTTTTGCTAGCGGAGAGGCCCGGTCTTCCCGTTGTCTCGTCCGACTCTCTGTTGTCCTTCTGCCGGCCCCTCCACTATCTTCTCCCAGCTCTTTTGCTAGTGGAGGGGTCCGGTCTTCCTGTCGCCGTCTGCGTCTTCTTCCCTCTTCTCCTCCTCGATGTTCACTCGTCGCTTCCTCCCGCTGTAATGCTGCAACGGCAACGGGAAGACCGGGCCCCTCCACTAGCAAAAGAGCTGGAATAAGATAGTGGAGGGGCCGGCAGAAGGACAACGGAGAGCCGGACGAGATGACGGGAAGACTGGGCCTCTCCGCTAGCAAAAGAGCTGGAAGAAGATAGCGGAGGCCCGGCAGAAGGAAGAAAGTACGAGAGCGAGAGAAGAATCGGAGAGCGTGGAGACGACACTGGAGACCCCCGAAGTCAGAAGAGACCCCCGGAGTTGGAAGAAAACCCCCAGAGCTGTGTAATAAATTACTTTAAAAAGCTGTGTGTGTTTTTTTATTTACATTTTTTTTCCACCAGGTGAATGGGTAGGGGTACGATGTACCCCAGTGTTTCTCAACTCCAGTCCTCAAGGCGCACCAACAGGTCATGTTTTCAGGATTTCCCTCAGATGAAACGGCTGTGGTAATTTCTAAGGCAGTGAAACTGATCAAATCACCTGTGCAAAATAATGGAAAGCCTGAAAACATGACCTGTTGGGGCACCTTGAGGACTGGAGTTGAGAAACACTGATGTACCCCATACTCATTCACATAGGGTGGGGGCCGGCATCTGGGGGCCCCCTTATTAAAGGGGGCTCCCAGATTCCGATCAGCCCCCGCTCGCAGACCCCGACAACCAACGGCCAGGGTTATCGGGAAGAGGCCCTTGTCCCCATCAACATGGGGACAGGGTGCTTGGGGGTGGGGGGGCCGCAGGTCGCCCCCCTGCCCCAGAGCACCAAACCCCCCATGTTGAGGGCATGCAGCCTGGTACGGTTCAGGAGGGAGGGGGGCCGCTCTCTCGTCCCCCCCTCTTTTCCTGCGGCCTGCCAGGTTGCGTGCTCGGATAAGGGTCTGGTTTGGATTTTGAGGGGGACCCCCACGCCGATTTTTCGGCTTAGGGGATTCCCCTTCAAATCCATACCAGACCGAAGGGCCTGGTATGCTCCTGGAGGGGGAACACATGCCGGTTTTTTATTTAAAAATTGGCGTGGAGTTCCCAAACACAGTGCTTGGTATTGGCGGGAATCCACGTCGGATCCCGTTCAATACAGTGTTGCGGCCCCTTCTCGCTATTGCAGTGAGCGCGAGATGTCGCCACCCTGTCGCCGAGATGTCGGCACCCTGTCGTTGAGAATCTCCGCGATGGGATCGCGATAAATATACAATGACGGCGGCACCTACTGTAGCAGGTGTGCCCCGCTGCAGGTGGAGGTCAGCAGGAGAAAGAGGGGTTGGTGTGTTACACATATATATATATATATATATATATATACACACACACACACTTGTTTTTAGGTGGGGGAGGGGAATTTTGGGTGAGTTCCCACACTTTTTTTCCCAGGACTTGACCCCGATTGAGCGCTTTCTTCATGCCCCACTTCCCAGATGACTCTGGGTGTGCACCTAATTCAGTGAAAGTGACATCACAGACATGAAACTCCACCCAACGTATGACAGTTCCTTGAACAACAGCTCTATGCAGAAGTCCCAGGCTTGGGTTAAGCGCAGCAGAAAATCATAACACAGTTCATAGGACCACTGGGTGCTGTCCACCTCTGCCCTCTCCGCAGCCCAAACGGCTTGTACTATCACCATCCTCCAGCTCACCTGACATGTTTATGCTCTGACAACTTATTGGGCGTAGCTTTTTATTTATTTTTTAGTTTTATATAGCATAAGGAAGAGTTAGACCCTCTGCAAAGCAGTTATTGTGGTCTGTGTCCCCCTCTATCTTTACTGGTAACCACTGTCACCAGCAGGAGGAAAGAGAGAGGAAATCCAACATGTTAGAGCTGTCATAAGAGCAACAGGTGAGGGTAAATTGTACACAAATTTTCTGGTGACAACAGTCCAAATTCTTAGGAGTATTCCCCTCAATTCCTGATGTGTCTTCAAGACAGGAAGTGATAGAAAAACTCCTAAACCGGACAGAATTTTTTTAACCACTTAAGGACCGCTCACTCTATATATACGTCATTTTTTTTAAAGATGGATATCTCGGTAACGGCAGCAGCAGCAGCAGCAGTGAGCGGTCCTGTTTACGATAATGGTGGTCTCTGCGGCGGATTCGCCGTGAGATCACCATTATCGGCGGCGGGAGAGGGCCCCTCCCGCCGCTCTCCCACGCCCTCCACCGCTTACCGGAGCCGTCGGTAGCGGCGGAGGCGATCGGGTCCTTCTCCCTCTGTGGTATGGATACGAGTGAGGGGAAGATGGCCCCCACTCGTCTCCATACCATAGCAGGGCGGTTCTGACGTCAAAACGTCAGCTCCGCCCATACGTCTTAAAGGGACATTTTTTTTTGTCATTTTATCAAAAAGTGTAAATATGAGATCTGAGGTCTTTTTGACCCCAGATCTCATATTTAAGAGGACCTGTCATGCTTTTTTCTATTACAAGGGATATTTACATTCCTTGTAATAGGAATAAAAGTGATCCATTTTTTTTTTTAAACAGTGTAAAAATAAATAGAATCAAGTAAAATAAATAAGAAAACTATTTTTTTTTTTTAAAAGAGCTCCGTCCCGGCGAGCTCGCGCGCAGAAGCGAACGCATACGTGAGTAGTGCCCGCATATGAAAACGGTGTTTAAACCACACATGTGTGGTATCCCCGCAATCGTTAGAGCGAGAGAAATAATTCTAGCCCTAGACCTTCTCTGTAACTCAAAAGATGCAACCTGTAGAATTTTTTAAACGTTGCCTATGGAGATTTTCAAGGGTAAAAGTTTGACGCCATTCCACGAGCGGGCGCAATTTTGAAGTGTGACATGTTGGGTATCAATTTACTCGGCGTAATATTATCTTTCACAATATAAAAAAAAAATTGGGCTAACATTACTGTTGTCTTATTTTTTTATTAAAAAAGTAAATTTTTTCCAAAAAAAGTGCGCTTGTAAGACCGCTGCGCAAATACGATGTGACAAAAAGTATTGCAATGACCGCTAATCTATTCTCTAGGATGTTAGAAAAAAAAAACAATATATAATGTTTGGGGGTTCTAAGTAATTTTCTAGCAAAAAAAAATGTTTTATACTTGTAAACACCGAATCTGAAAAACAGGCAAGGTCCTTAAGTTGTTAAAAGGGCTTTAACCCCTGCCTACACTATTCAACACTTGAAAAAAAAACGTTTTGGTTATACAAACACTTACTTTTTATAGGTTTTTACTGTAGCAGAGTATTAACAGATCAATCAAATGTATGAATCATTATTTTAACACACAAACTATTTTTCTATAACAACCTCAAATTGTTCCTTTTTCTACATTTCTCAATAGAGCTTGAGTTGGTCTTTAAAGAAAGATAACCTGTACTTTATAAATTGACTTTCACAGTCAAACTTCTCTCAATAATGTGTGTGTGTTAGATTCATCTGATCCATATTGGGATGCTTTTAGCAAATTGAAAGATCAATTTTGATTGTAATAAAAGGTAAGTAACACACAGTAATGGGAATGAGACATATGTCAGGCTTTTGTGAACTGAACCTAATGTTTTTATCATCCCTAAATATGATGTACAAATATGATGTAAAAATGTATTTGTGGTAGCTTCCCAAATTGATCTACAGAGTATACTGTATATGGACTTGCATCAATTACTTGTTCCCAGAGTAGGTAACACGTCCCAATTACATCCAGATAAGTATAAATATGTGCATTGCGAGACGTTAAAGGTACTTCAAAGATCTCAATGCAAACTATATAGTTGAAACGTTTTTTATACTTCATTTAATTGCTTAAAAAGCGTATGCCATCAAGCCCAGTTTTTCCATATCATATACATAAATGTAAAGTCCCGCAATGTACATCTTTATACTTATCTGTTAGTTTTTCAGATAGCGGGAGTTCCTTTACAGTATGTAACACAGATACCGTGTGATGTCATCCAAGCCAGTCAATGTACCTGTTACAGATTTATGTTTCTATACACAGTTACATGTTACTATACAATATACAATGCTGTAAAAACGTATTTGCCCCCTTTCTGATTTTTTTTTTCCATATTTGTCACACTTAAATGATTCGGATCATCAAACACATTTTATTATTACACAAAGATAACCCTAGTAAATGCAAAATGCAGTTTTTAAATGATGGTTTAATTTATTATGGCAAAAAAGCTGTCCAAACCTGCCTGGCTTTATGTGAAAAAAGAATTGCCCCCCAAACCTAATAACTGGTTGTGCCACCCTTGGTGACAACTAGGGATGAGCTTTGAGTTCGAGTCAAACTCATGTTCGACTCGAACATTGCCTGTTCGCCCGTTCGCCGAACAGCGAACAAATTGGGGTGTTCGCGGCAAATTCGAAAAGTCTATGGGAGAAATCTAAAGTGCTAATTATAAAGGCTTATATGCAAGTTATTGTCCTAAAAAGTGTTTGGGGACCTGGGTCCTGCCCCAGGGGACATGTATCAATGCAAAAAGAAGTTTTAAAAACTGCAGTTTTTTCGGGAGCAGTGATTTTAATAATGCTTAAAGTGAAACAATAAAGGTGAAATATTCCTTTAAATTTCGTACCTGGGGTGTGTGTATGATATGCATGTGAAGTGGCGCATGTTTCCCGTGCTTAGAACTGTCCCTGCAAAAAATGTCATTTTTGAAAGAAAAAAAGTCATTTAAAACTCACTCGCGGCTATTAACCACTTAACGACCGCCCACTGTAAATATACGTCGGCAGAATGGCACCGACAGGCAGAATCACGTATATGTACGTGATTGCCTTTGTATAGTTGGGGGGTCCGATCGGACCCCCCTTCTTTACAGTGAGCAGTCGTTTTACCTTCGGGAGCGATCCGGCATGAGGGGACGGCCGTTCGATTCCGGCCACCCCCTCTCGATCGCTCCCGGCGAATGAGAGCTTCCCCTGCCTGTGTACTGTTTACACAGGCTGGAGGAAGTGATGTCATCTCTCCTGCGGCGCTCACATATACCTAGCGCCGTACAGGAGAAGATGCAGGTTAGTGCACACAACACTACACTGACACCAGGACACATAGGCACATAAATCGCCCCCACAGGCCCCCCCAGATACCCCCAGATCACCCCCCAGATCACCCCCCAGCCCCCAGTCACAGTGTCACTGATTGCAGTGACCATTTATTTAGTGATCACTGCAATCAGTGACATTTGTGACTGTAAAAGTGTCAGTACATTCAGTTTTAGGTCCAGTGTAGCCCCCTAACCCCCCCCTAATAAAGGTTTAACCCCCTGATCACCCCCCAGATAACCCTTTCACCCCCTAGCACCACCGTCACTAAGCGATCATTTTTCTGATCGATGTCTTAGCGTCGGTGATGCTGATCGGTAGCCAGTAATTTTTTTTAGGTTCGCCGCAGGTTTTTATAGCGTCGGGTACCCCCATATATTACCTAATAAAGGTTTAACCCCCTTGATCGCCCCCCAGGGAACCCTTTCACCCCCTATCACCACTGTCACTAAGCGATAATTTTTCTGATCGATGTTTTAGCGTCGGCGATGCTGATCGGTAGCCAGTAATTTTTTTTAGGTTCGCCGCAGGTTTTTATAACGTCGGGTACCCCCATATATTACCTAATAAAGGTTTAACCCCCTTGATCACCCCCCAGGTAACCCTTTCACCCCCTAGCACTGCCGTCACTAAGTGATAATTTTTCTGATCGATGTCTTAGCGTCGGTGATGCTGATCGGTAGCCAGTAATTTTTTTAGGTTCGCCGCAGGTTTTTATAGCGTCGGGTACCCCCATATATTACCTAATAAAGGTTTAACCCCCTTGATCGCCCCCCAGGTAACCCTTTCACCCCCTATCACCACTGTCACTAAGCGATAATTTTTCTGATCGCTGTCTTAGCGTCGGTGATGCAGATCGGTAGCCAGTAATTTTTTTTAGGTTTGCCGCAGGTTTTTATAGCGTCAGGTACCCCAATATATTACCTAATAAAGGTTTAACCCCCTTGATCGCCCCCCAGGTAACCCTTTCACCCCCTATCACCACTGTCGCTAAGCGATCATTTTTCTGATCGCTGTCTTAGCGTTGGTGATGCCGATCGGTAGCCAGTAATTTTTTTTAGGTTCGCCGCAGGTTTTTATAGCGTCAGGTACCCCCATATATTATCTAATAAAGGTTTAACCCCCTGATCGCCCCCCAGGTAACCCTTTCACCCCCTATCACCACTGTCGCTAAGCGATCGTTTTTATGATCGTTGTCTTAGTGTCGGTGATGCAGATCGGTAGCCAGTAATTTTTTTTTAGGTTCGCCGTCAGGTTTTTATATAGCGTCAGGTACCCCCATATATTACCTAATAAAGGTTTTAACCCCCTAATTGTCCCTAGTTAACCCTTTCACCAGTGATCATCATATAAGTGTTACGGGTGACGCTGGTTAGTTAGTTTGCTTTTTATAGTGTCAGTGCACCCGCCGTATATAACCCAATAAAGGTTTAACCCCCTGATCGCCCGGCGGGTGATATCAATTAGGTTTTAGCGTCAGAGAGGGTCTGCGTCACACCCCAGGCAGCGTCAGGTTAGTGCCAGTAACGCTAACACCCACGCGTGAAGCATACACCTCCCTTAGTGGTATAGTATCTGAACAGATCAATATCTGATCTGATCAGATCTATACTAGCGTCCCCAGCAGTTTAGGGTTCCCAAAAACGCAGTGCTAGCGGGATCAGCCCAGATACCTGCTAGCACCTGCGTTTTGCCCCTCCGTCCAGCCCAGGCCACCCAAGTGCAGTATCGATCGATCACTGTCACTTGCAAAACACAACACACATAACTGCAGCGTTCGCAGAGACAGGCCTGATCCCTGCGACTCCAGTGCTGTAGGAGGTGATTTCGCCACCACAGTTAAAAAAAAAAAAGCATATATGCCGAAGCATTGGGGCAGCAGGGGCGGAGGAGTGATTTTGCTCCTAATGCTGAGTACATACGGTCGAAATTCCGACGGAGGCTTGCCCGTGGAAAAGTCTGACCATGTGTACGCGGCATAACTTTTGCGGGAAGATGCCCCATGCTTCGGCATATATAAATGGTGCATGTATGCCCATCATTAGAAGTGGGTGGATGAAGGGCGGTATTCTAATGGTGGGCATACCCACCGATCAATCTTTTTTTTTCGTTCAGCCAACAGGCTGCATGAAAAAAAAGATTACAATACATGTCCAACAAGGACCAGCAACGTACTGGTATGTTGCTGGACTTTGAATGTTTATACCAGAATGATGCCTGCGGGTTTAGGTATCATCTTGGTATCATTCTTTTCAGCCAGCGGCCGGCTTTCATGTAAAAGCAATCCTAGTGGCTAATTAGCCTCTGGACTGCTTTTACAAGCAGTGGGAGGGAATGTCCCCCCCCCCGGATATAAAAAGCGCCATTGGGAAATTGGGAAAGCATTTTATCACACCGATCTTGGTGTGGTCAGATGCTTTGAGGGCAGAGGAAAGATCTAGGGTCCAATAGACTCCAGTTTTTTTCAAAAAAAGAGTACCTGTCACTACCTATTGCTATCATAGGGGATATTTATATTCCCTGAGATAACAATAAAAATGATAAAAAAAAAAAAAAATATGGAAGCAACAGTTTAAAAATAAAATAAAAAAGCAAAATTAATAATAAAAAAAAAAAAAAAAGCACCCCTGTCCTGCCCTGCTCTTGCCCAATGGCGAACGCAAGCGTCGGTCTGGCGTCATATGTAAACAGCAATTTCACCATGCATGTGAGGTATCACCGCAAAGGTAAGATCGAGGGCAGTAATTTTAGCAGTAGACCTCCTCTGTAAATCTAACGGGGTAACCTGTAAAGGCTTTTAAAGGCTTTTAAAAATGTATGTAGTTTGTCGCCAATGCGCGTTTGTGCGAAATTTTAAAGCATGTCGTGTTTGGTATCTATGTACTCGGCCTAAGATCATCTTTTTTATTTCATCAAACATTTGGGCAATATAGTGTGCTTTAGTGCATTAAAATTAAAAAAAGTGTATTTTTTCCCCAAAAAATGCATTTGAAAAATCGCTGCGCAAATACTGTGTAGAAAAAAAAATGCAACACCCACCATTTTATTCTGTAGGGCCTTTGCTTTAAAAATATATATAATGTTTGGGTGTTCAACATAATTTTCTTGCAAAAAAAAATATGTTTTCATGTAAACAAAAAGTGTCAAAAAGGGCTTTGTCTTCAAGTGGTTAGAAGAGTGGATGTAAGCTTCCTAATGTTGTGTATAAAATGCCAGGACAGTTCAAAACCCCCCCAAATGACCCCATTTTGGAAAGTAGGCACCCCAAGCCATATACTGAGAGGCATGTCGAGTCCATGGAATATTTTATATGTTGACACAAGTTGCGGAAAATAGACAATTTTTTTTATTTTTTTTGCACAAAGTTGTCACTAAATGATATATTGCTCAAACATGCCATGGGCATATGTGCAATTACACCCCAAAATACATTCTGTTGCTTCTCCTGAGTACGGGGATACCACATGTGTGAGACTTTTTGGGAGCCTAGCCGCGTACGGGACCCCAAAAACCAATCACCGCCTTCAGGCTTTCTAAGGGTGTCAATTTTTGATTTCACTTCTCACTGCCTATCACAGTTTTGGAGGCCATGGAATGCCCAGATGGCACAAAACCCCCCCAAATGACCCCATTTTGGAAAGTAGACACCCCAAGCTATTTGCTGAGAGGTATTGTGAGTATTTTGCAGATCTCGCTTTTTGTCACAAAGTTTTGAAAAGAAAAAAAAAAAAAGAAAAAAAAAAATGTTCTTTCTTCATTTTCAAAAACAAATGAGAGCTGTAAAATACTCACCATGCCTCTCAGCAAACAGCTTGGGGTGTCTACTTTCCAAAATGGGGTCATTTGGGGGGGTTTTGTGCTATTTTGGCATTTTATGGCCTTCGAAACTGTGATAGGTAGTGAGGAGTCAAATCAAAAATTTGTGCCTAGAAATCCTGAAGGCGGTGCTTGGTTTTCGGGGTCCCGTACGCGGCTAGGCTCCTAAAAAGTCCCACACATGTGGTATCCCCGTACTCAGGAGAAGCAGCAAAATTTATTTTGGGGTGCAATTCCACATATAACCATGGCATGTGTGAGCAATATATCATTTAGTGACAACTTTTTGTAATTTTTTTTTTTGTCATTATTCAATCACTTGGGACAAAAAAAAAATATTCAATGGGCTCAACAGGCCTCTCAGCAATTTCCTTGGGGTGTCTACTTTCTAAAATGGGGTCATTTGGGGGGGTTTTGTGCTATTTTGGCATTTTATGGCCTTCAAAACTGTGATAGGTAGTGAGGAGTGAAATCAAAAATTTACACCCTTAGAAATCCTGAAGGCGGTGCTTGGGTTCCGGGGTCCCGTACGTGGCTAGGCTCCTAAAAAGTCCCACACATGTGGTATCTCCGTACTCAGGAGAAGCAGTAGAATGTATTTTGGGGTGCAATTCCACATATAACCATGGCATGTGTGAGCAATATATCATTTAGTGACAACTTTTTGTAATTTTTTATTTTTATTTTTTTTTGTCATAATTCAATCACTTGGGACAAAAAAAAAAATATTCAATGGGCTCAACATGCCTCTCAGCAATTTCCTTGGGGTGTCTACTTTCTAAAATGGGGTCATTTGGGGGGGGGGGTTTGTACTGCCCTGCCATTTTAGCACCTCAAGAAATGAGATAGGCAGTCATAAATTTAAAGCTGTGTAAATTCCAGAAAATGTACCCTAGTTTGTAAACGCTATAACTTTTGCGCAAACCAATAAATATACGCTTATTGACATTTTTTTACTAAAGACATGTGGCTGAATACATTTTGGCCTAAATGTATGACTAAAATTGAGTTTATTCGATTTTTCTTATAACAAAAAGTAGAAAATATCATTTTTTTTCAAAATTTTCGGTCTTTTTCCGTTTATATCGCAAAAAATAAAAATAGCAGAGGCAATCAAATACCATTAAAAGAAAGCTCTATTTGTGGGAAGAAAAGGACGCAAATTTCGTTTGGGTACAACATTGCATGTCCGCACAATTTACAGTTAAAGCAGCGCAGTGCAAAATTCTGAATTCACCTCTGGTCCTTTAGCTACCAAATGGTTCGGGGCTTAAGTGGTTAATGAATTGTCGGCTCCCGGCAATACATACAAAAGTCATTGATAAAAAAAAAAAAAAAAGCGTGGGGGTTCCCCAGAATTCAATTACCAGGCCCTTCAGGTCTGGAATGGATATTAAGGGGAACCCCGCCGCAAATTTAAAAAAAAATGACGTGGGGTTCCCCCAAATATCCATACCAGGCCCTTCAGAGCTGGCATGGATTTTAAGGGGAACTCCACCCCAAATTTTTTAAAAAAATGGCGTGGAGTCCCCTTAAAAATCCATACCAGACCCTTATCCGAGCACGTAACCTGGCCGGCCGCAGGGGAAGAGGGGGGGACGAGAGAGCGGCCCCCCCTCCCTCCTGAACCGTACCAGGCCACATGCCCTCAACATGGGGAGGATGTCCCCATGTTGATGGGGACAAGGGCCTCATCCCCACAACCCTTTCCCGGTGGTTGTGGGGGTCTGCAGGCGGGGGGCTTATCGGAATCCGGAAGACCCCTTTAACAAAAGGGACCCCCAGATCCCGGCCCCCCTATGTGAATTGGTAAGGGGTACATTGTACCCCTACCATTTCACGAAGAAAGCGTAAAAAAATGTTAAAAAAAACACACAAACACCTTGAAAAAGTCCTTTATTAAAAAAAAAAAAAAATTCCAGCGGTGAAATCCAGTGTCCCGCGGCGATCCCGATGTCCAGCGCTGTCCGTCATTGGTGGCGCGCATCGCGGAAGTAAATAAGAGGATGTCCATAGACGTCCTATCAGCAATTGACGACCGCTTTGCGGACGTCTTTTGCTTATAGCCCGGGCGCAAAGTGGTTAATTTGCGGCGGGGTTCCCCTTAATATCCATTCCAGACCTGAAGGGCCTGGTGATTGAATTTTGGGGAACCCCCACGCTTTTTTTTTTTTTTTTATCAATGACTTTTGTATGTATTGCCGGGAGCCGACAATTCATTAATAGCCGCGAGTGAGTTTTAAATTACTTTTTTTCTTTCAAAAATGACATTTTTTGCAGGGACAGTTCTAAGCATGGGAAACATGCGCCACTTTACATGCATATCATACACACCCCCCAGGTACGAAATTTAAAGGAATATTTCACTTTTATTTTTTCATTTTAAGCATTATTAAAATCACTGCTCCCAAAAAAACGGCCGTTTTTAAAACTTTTTTTGCATTGATACATGTCCCCTGGGGCAGGACCCAGGTCCCCAAACACTTTTTAGGACAATAACTTGCATATAAGCCTTTATAATTAGCACTTTAGATTTTGAACGTTCGAGTCCATTGTATTTAATAGGGTTCTAAAGTTCACACGAACATTTTGTCTGTTCGCAGGTTCTGGTGCGAACCAAACAGGGGGGTGTTCGGCTCATCCCTAGTGACAACAACTGCAATCAAACGTTTGCGATAACTGTCAATGAGTCTTTCACATTGCTGTGGAGCAATTTTGGCCCATTCTTCTTTGCAGAATTGTTTTAATTCAGCCACATTGGAGGGTTTTCCAGCATGAACGGCCTGTGTAAGGTCATGATACAGCATCTCAATTGGATTTAGGTCCGGGCTTTGACTAGGCCACTCCAAAACCTAAATTTTGCTTTGTTTGAACCATTTGGAGGTGGACTTGCTGTTGTGTTTAGGATTATTGTCCTGCTGCATAACCCAAGTGCACTTGAGCTTGAGGCCAAAAAACTGATGGCCTGAAATTCTCCTTTAGGATTTTCTGGTTGAGCTCAGAATTTATTGATCCATCAATTATGGTAAGTCGTACAGGTCCTGAAGCTGCAAAGCAGCCCCAGACCATCACGCTACCACCACCATGTCTGACTGTTTGATGTTCTTGTTATGAAATGCTGTTTTAGTTTTATGCCAGATGTAGACGCACACCTTCCAAAAAGTAAATTTTTTGTCTCATTAGTCCACAGAAAATTTGCCTAAAAGTCTTGGGGATAATCAAGATGTTTTTTGGTAAATGTGAGATGAGCCTTTGTGTTCTTTTTGGTCAGCAGTGGCTTTGGCCTTGGAACTGTCCCATGGATGCCATTTTTGCCCAGTCTCTTTCTAATTGTTGAATCACGAACACTGATCTTACCTGAGGCAAGTGAGGCCTGCAGTTCTTTAGATGTTGTTCTGGGTTCTTTTATGACCTCCTGGATGAGTCGTCGTTCTGCTCTTGGAGTAATGTTTGTAGGCCGGCCACTCCTGGGAAGGTTCATCACTGTTCCAAGTTATCTCCATTTGTGGATAATGGCTCTCTCCGTAGTTTACTGGATTTTCAAAGCCATAGAAATGGCTTTGAAACCCTTCCTAGAACGACACATGTTTGTTTCTAATCTGTTCTTGAATTATTTTAGATTGTGACATGATGTGTGGCTTTTTGTGATCTGTTTGCGTGCTTCACTTTGTCAGACAGCTTCTATTTATTTGATTTCTTGATTCTAGCAGTAATCAGGCCTGGGTGTGGCAAGTGAAATTCAACTCAGCTTTCCAAAAAATTGTGGTTAATCACAGTTCATTCATAATTCAGCATGGTTTGAACAGCTTTTTTCCCTTAATAAACAAAATAATCATTTAAAAACTGCATCTTGGATTTACTTGGGTTGTCTTTGTGTAATAATACAATTTGTTTGATGATCTGAATCATTTAAGTGTAAGGAAGGGGGCAAATACTTTTTCACAGCACTGTAATCATTTACAGGGTCAAGTCACCCAAAATAATGAAATCATTTTTAAGTCCCAACAACACTTGAAGTCATACTAAAGTCTTATTTTTTTGCTTAAAAATAACAAACATGTTATACTTACCTGCACCGTGTAGTGGTTTTGCACAGAGCAGCCCAGATCCTCCTCTTCTCAGGTCCCTCTTCGGTTCTCCTGGCCCCTTCCTCCTGACAAGTTCACCCTACAGCAAGCAGCTTGCTATGGAGGCACCCGAGCCAAGCCGCTGCTCTGTGTGACCATTCAGACACGAAGTGGTGGCTAGGCCCCACCTCCTCTTTCTCCTCATACGCTCACTGACTTTGATTGACAGCAACTGGAGATAATGGCGCTCTGCTGCTGTCTTAGCCAATGAGGAGGGAGAGTTCCAGGCATCTGAGTCTCTCCTGCAACATCGCTGGATAGAGATGGGGCTCAGGTAAGTATTAGGGGAAGCTGGGGCAGCTGCTGCACACAGAAGGTCTTTTATCTTAATGCATAGAAATAAATCTTCTGCTTTACAACCACTTTAAAGCGGTATTAAACTTAAAACCAAAAATGTATTTTTTTGCAGCTTACCAATCATTCAATGTGGTGGCTGCATCAGTTTTCTTATTTATTTTTTCGTCTCTTTTCACCTAGTGATCAGTCTGGGGGGAGGGGAGTGTTAAACGTATCATCATATTTAGATACACTAACAAATCGAAGCCAAACTCCAGCTCACACTTTATAATCAGTTATAGCAAAAGTTTTTTTTTTTCCTTTTGGGATAAAGATTTTGCATAAATAAATAAAAGCTGATCATTTTATTCACCCCACCAGTGTTAAGTAATTTGCCTTATCCATGTAAAATTATGCATTCTGCTGGAGAGCTTGTATTTTTGAAAACAGACTTGCTGGCTGGATCACCAGATGAAAATAGAAGAAAGAAAGTCTAAAAAACAGCCATCACATCTAAGAATTGGTAAGCTGCAATATAATAAACATTTACGTTTGGGTTTTTTACTGCTTTAACTTTTCCCCCTTAGGCTGGTTTCTCACATACCTCCCAATAGGGATGAGCCTAACTCCCCCTGGTTCGGTTTGCAGCAGAACATGCGAACAGGCAAAAAATGTGTTCGAACGCGCAAACACCGTTAAAGTCTATGGGACACGAACATGAAAAATCAAAAGTGCTAATTTTCAAGGTTAATATGCAAGTTATTGTCAAAAAAGGGTTTGGGGACCCAGGTCCTGCCCCAGGGGACATGTATCAATGCAAAAAAAAGTTTTAAAAACAGCCGTTCTTTAGGGAGTAGTGATGAGCCGAACACCCCCGGGTTCGGTTCGCACCAGAACCCGCGAACGGACCGAAAGTTCGT
The DNA here is from genome assembly GCA_029206835.1 of Rana muscosa. Lineage (NCBI taxonomy): Eukaryota > Metazoa > Chordata > Amphibia > Anura > Ranidae > Rana > Rana muscosa. The sequence goes on along the minus strand of CM055116.1, from coordinate 1,158,100,452 downwards.
ACGAACATTAGAACCCTATTAAATACAATGGATGCGAACGTTCGAATTCTAAAGTGCTAATTATAACAACTATTATGCATGTTATTGTCCTAAAAAGGGTTTGGGAACCCGGGTTGTGCACCAGGGGACATGTATCAATGCAAAAAGAAGTTTTAAAAACGGTCGTTTTTCGGGAGCAGTCATTTTAATGATGCATAAAGTGAAAAAAAAAGTCAAATATTCCTTTAAATATCGTACCTGGGGGGTGTCTAAAGTATGCCTGTGAAGTGCCACGTGTTTCCCGTGTTTAGAACTGTCCCTGCACAAAATGACACTTCTAAAGGAAAAAAAAGCCATTTAAAACTGCTTGCGGCTTTAATGTAATGTCTGGTCCCGGTAATATGGATGAAAATCTTTAAGAAAAATGGCATAGCTACCCCATGACCCCCCCCCTACCCCAGCCCATTACCAGCCCCTTTGGGTCTTGTATGGATATTAAGGGGAACCCCGCACATAAAATAAAAAAGGCCCTATATACTCTGAACAGCCGTATACAGGCGGTGCATACAAGACAGGGACTGTAGGTTTGTTCTTATGTAGAATCTGTTTGTAATTTTGAACAGGTACATTGTTGAAGTGTAGCTCCAGCCCAAAAATCTATTTTTAAACTTTTTGGAAAACATAGGTAAGGGTTATCCCCCCTGTAACATTTGTTTTGCTGTCTGTGCCCCTGTTCAGAACATTTCACCTCACTTTCCGTCCCAATGACAACTGTTTTTGAAATGTGGTGTTTTTCTTGAAACAAGGATTGCTTATAAAGCATCAGTACAGAGGAGACACCTTTCTCCCATATTTATTCTTACAGGAGAGAATTTTCCTTCCTAGTGGTAGATTTCCTCTCACTTCCTGTTGTCTTCTTGCGTTTGCAAGTAGGAGTCGTTTGTAAGTTGGATGTTTGAAAGTAGGGACCTGCCGTATATACTCTGCAGAAATAGGCCCCTTAGTTGTTGGTGTTGGCACAACACTGTAAGCACTCACAGTTACTCTTGGTTGGTGCTGGAACGCCCTGCTGTCAACTATTATATCAGGAATTTTAATTACATATAATTGTTGAACAGTGGTAGTAAAAATTGGGCCTTTGATGGTGGTGCTGGTGCCACAACACTGTAAGCCCTGACAGTTACTCTTGGTGGGTGCAGCAATGGGCCCTGCTGTGAATTATTAGATCAAGAATTGTAATTGCATGCCCCTGTTGAACAGGGGCTGAAAAATTGGGCCTTTCGTGGTGGTGGTGGTGGTGGTGGTGTTGCCACAACACTGTAAGCCCTCAGAGTTACTCTTGGTGGGTGCAGGAATGGGCCCTGCTGTGAATTATTAGATCAAGAATTGTAATTGCATGCCCCTGTTGAACAGGGGCTGAAAAATTGGGCCTTTCGTGGTGGTGGTGGTGGTGGTGGTGTTGCCACAACACTGTAAGCCCTCAGAGTTACTCTTGGTGGGTGCAGCAATGGGCCCTGCTGTGAATTATTAGATCAAGAATTGTAATTGCATGCCCCTGTTGAACAGGGGCTGAAAAATTGGGCCTTAGGCACTGGTGGCACAACACTACAACCCCTCACAGATACTGTACTTGGAGCACAGCAATGAGCCCTGTTGCAAAGTATTGCTTCAAAAATTGTAATGACACGCCCCTGTTAAACAGGGGCTGAAAAATTGGGCCTTAGGCACTGGTGCCACAACACTCCAACCCCTCACAGATACTGTACTTGGAGCACAGCAATGAGCCCTATGGCAAATTATTGCTAAAAAAATTGTAATTACACGCCCCTGTAAAACAGGGGCTGAAAAATTGGGCCTTAGCCACTGGTGGCGGCACCCATAAACAAAAATGATCTTCCAAGCTATCATCATCAATCGTATCATTGAGGACTCGGAGGAGGAGGATAGCCAGTCAACATAACAGCACAGGCACTCAGCATCAGCATCAGTCTTGAAGGGATGTGACATGTTAAAATCAATTAGTCTGTTATATCAGCATCAGGTGTGTGGTAGCTGGTGGTGATCCAAGACTGGTTCATCTTGATGAAAGTCAGTCAATCAACCGAGTCGGTGGACAGGCGCACCCTGTGATCCGTGACAAATCCTCCAGCAGCACTGAATGTGCGTTCCGAAAGAACGCTGGATGCAGGACAGGCCAGTAGCTCAATTGCATACTGTGCAAGCTCTGGCCAGTGATCCATCCTCAAGACCCAGTAAGCCAGAGGATTTTCGGTGGGGAAGGTGTCCAAGTCTGACCTTGCCCCTAGATATTCCTGCACCATGTTTATCAGACGCTGGCGATGGTTGCTGGAACCGATCATACTTTGGGGCTGCGGACTAAAGAATTGTCTGAACGCATCGGTCAGACGGCCACCTTCCCCACCGCTCCTTCTTTGGAGTGTGTGGTAGCTGGTGGTGATCCAAGACTGGTTCATCTTGATGAAAGTCAGTCAATCAACCGAGTCGGTGGACAGGCGCACCCTGTGATCCGTGACAAATCCTCCAGCAGCACTGAATGTGCGTTCCGAAAGAACGCTGGATGCAGGACAGGCCAGTAGCTCAATTGCATACTGTGCAAGCTCTGGCCAGTGATCCATCCTCAAGACCCAGTAAGCCAGAGGATTTTCGGTGGGGAAGGTGTCCAAGTCTGACCTTGCCCCTAGATATTCCTGCACCATGTTTATCAGACGCTGGCGATGGTTGCTGGAACCGATCATACTTTGGGGCTGCGGACTAAAGAATTGTCTGAACGCATCGGTCAGACGGCCACCTTCCCCACCGCTCCTTCTTTGACTGGCCGAAGCCTCAGCAACTCGTTGTCCAGGACCAGGAGTTTGTAACCTCCCAGTCTCTGGGAACGCGTTGCACAGACCTTTCTGCAAGGCCTCCCGGAGTTGTCTCATCCTCTGCTCCCTCTGCGACGGTAACATAAGGTCCGCAACCTTACCCTTGTACCGTGGATGAAGGAGAGTGGCCAGCCAGTAATGGTCCCTCTCCTTGATCCGAAGAATACGAGGATCCTTCCGCAGACTTTGCAGGATCAGGGAGGCCATGCAGCGTAGGTTTGCTGAGGCATTCGCTCCGGAGTCCTCTGGGTCACTAAGGACGACATGATCCGCAGCCACCTCCTCCCAGCCACGTACAAGTCCACTGGTTTCTTGGGACTGTAAATCATCCCTAAAAGACTGCTGCTGATGATGCTGAGTGCCAGCCTCCACCTCCATGCTGACACAATCCTCCTCCTCCTCCTCCTCCTCCTCTTCCTGTGCGATGGGTGGGACAGAAGGAACACTGTCTGGGTAAAGGGGGCCTTGAGAGGCAAGGAAGTCCTCCTCTTCCTGCCTCTGTTCTGCCTCAAGTGCCCTGTCCATTATTCCACGCAGCGTGTGCTCCAACAGGTGGACAAGAGGTACAGTGTCACTGATGCATGCATTGTCACTGCTCACCATCCTCGTGGCCTCCTCAAATGGTGCCAGGACAGTGCATGCATCCCTGATCATGCCCCACTGGCGTGGAGAAAAAAACCAAGCTCCCCTGACCCTGTCCTGGTGCCGTAGTCGCACAGGTACTCATTGATGGCCCTCTGCTGCGTGTGCAGCCGCTGCAGCATGGCCAACGTTGAGTTCCACCTGGTGGGCATGTCACATATAAGGCGGTTCTTGGGCAGGTTCAACTCCTTTTGCAGCTCAGCCAGGCGAGCACTGGCATTATAAGATCTGCGGAAATGCACACAGACTTTCCTGGCCTGCCTCAGGACATCCTGTAAGCCCGGGTACCTGCCCAAGAACCGCTGCACCACCAGGTTAAGGACGTGAGCCACACAGGGCACATGGGTCAGTTGTCCCTGTCGGAGGGCGGAGAGGAGGTTGGTGCCATTGTCGCAAACCACCATTCCTGGCTTAAGCTGGCGTGGCGTCAACCACCTCTCGGCCTGGCCCTGCAGAGCAGACAGGACCTCTGCCCCAGTGTGTCTTCTGTCCCCCAAACACACCAGCGCAAGCACGGCATGGCATCTTTTTGCCTGCGTACTTGCGTAGCCCCTTGAACGCCTACGGAGCACCGCTGGTTCCGAGGACAAACCACAGGAAGAGGCCATGGAGGAAGAAGAAGAGGAGGGGGTGGAGGAGAGAGGTGTGTCACAACCAGTAGTAGCATTTTGGAGGCGTGGCGGTGGAACAACCTCCAACACTACTGCACCTTGTCCTGCATCCTTCCCAGCTGCCAAAAGAGTGACCCAATGGGCCGTGAAAGAAAGGTAACGTCCCTGTCCATGCCTGCTGGACCATGAGTCAGCGGTAATATGCACCTTACCGCTGACCGCCCTGTCCAGCGAGGCCAAGACATTGCCTTCCACATGCCGGTAGAGAGCCGGAATAGCCTTCCGTGAGAAAAAGTGGCGTTTGGGAACCTGCCACTGAGGAACCGCACATTGCACAAACTCACGGAAGGGGGCCGAGTCTACCAACTGAAAAGGCAGCAGTTGAAGCGCTAGCAATTTAGCCAAGCTAGCATTCAACCGCTGGGCATGTGGATGGCTGGGAGTGAACTTCTTTCGACGGTCCAGCAGCTGGGGCAGGGAAATTTGCCTGCTAGAATCGGACGTCGGTGTACTGCTAGCAGAGTGGCCGCAAGTACTTGGCTGTGACACACCTAATTCTACACCTTCATTCCTCTCAGTGCATGTTTCAGAGAGGACTGAAGTTATAGTGGGGTTGGAGATCCCAGCTGATGCGGTGCAAGGAGAGGTCCGCTTTGTTCTTTGGTGTGGGTCTTTGAGGTAGGCTTGCCAACGAGCTGCATGGCAGGTCAACATATGTCTGGTCAGGCATGTGGTACCCAAGCGGCTGATGTTTTGGCCACGCGATATACGCTTGAGACATATGTTGCAAACAGCAGCTGTGCGATCTGATGCACTAGCCTCAAAAAAGGCCCACACCAAAGAACTTTTTGAATGACGGGCAGAGGCAGCGCCCTGCACAGGCGGAGCTCTGCGGTGTGATTCCGTCGGTGTACTGCCCTTACGCTGGCCACCAAAGGGCATCCTGCCTCGTTGGAGATGTGCCTCCTCCTCATCCTCCTCCTCCTCCTCTCTCCTATTAGGCACCCACGTGGAGTCAGTGACCTCATCATCCCCTCCCTCCTCATCACTGGAGCCAATCTGGCAGTATGCTGCAGCTGCTGGAACATGACTGCCAGATTGGTGTCCTTCTTGAGCATCCCCTCTGTCTGCTCTCACGCTACTGCCTTCCTGTAGCTGGGTTTCATCATCAGACCCTTCGAAACGCTGGGCATCCTCCTGGAGCATGTACCCAACACTGTGCTCAAACAGTTCGGGGGACTCCTCAGGAGGAGGACATGGTGGGTCTAGGGAAGGAGTGACTGATGATGAGTCTGACATTGATACCAGGGAAGAGGACGCTTTGGCAGCTGCTTTTCCAGTACCCTGAGCCTGGGTGAGAGAGGATGAGGAGGAGGAGGAGGGCTTGGTCATCCACTCTACCAAGTCTTCGGCATGATGTGGCTCAACATGTCCAGCTGCCGAAAAGAAGGACAAGCGTGTCCCAGGGCCATGTGCTGATGACAATGCACCGCGTCCACGACCAGCACTGTTGCCCCCAGACACAGAGCCTGCTTGCACTCTTTTATTGCCTCCTGACTGTCTGCCTCTCCTTGTTTGCCTTCCAGACATTCTAATAGATGGCCTGCAGGGAGATGGGAAAAAAGCAATAAGGGCTACCTTCAGGTGTCCTTCTCTGTCCCTTTACTTAAGGATTTCTAAATATGGTTGAGGATGATTGCTTTTGCACAGAATAGCACAACGACAATTTCCCTGACTGTCCAAAAAAACAAGGATTTCAAAGATGGTTGATGAGGAATGCTTTAGCACACTATAGCACAAGGAGAATTTCCCTCACTGTCCTTCCCTGTCCCTAGAAACAAGGATTATCACAGTGAAAGAAACTGACACTCTTCCTACCTATAGTTTTCTGTCCCTAGAAAAAATGTTTTTTTAAAGCACACTATAGCACAAGGAGAATTTTCCTCACTGTCCTTCCCTGTCCCTAGAAACAAGGATTCGCACAGTAAAACACACTGACACTCTCCCTACCTATAGTTTTCTGTCCCTAGAAAAAATGTTTTTTTAAAGCACACTATAGCACAAGGAGAATTTCCCTCACTTTCCTTCTTTGTCCCTAGAAACAAGGATTATCACAGTGAAAGAAACTGACACTCTTCCTACCTATAGTTTTCTGTCCCTTGAAAAAATGTTTTTTTAAAGCACACTATAGCACAAGGAGAATTCCCTCACTGTCCTTCCCTGTCCCTAGAAACAAGGATTCGCACAGTAAAACACACTGACACTCTCCCTACCTATAGTTTTCTGTCCCTAGAAAAAATGTTTTTTTAAAGCACACTATAGCACAAGGAGAATTTCCCTCACTTTCCTTCCCTGTCCCTAGAAACAAGGATTATCACAGTGAAAGAAACTGACACTCTTCCTACCTATAGTTTTCTGTCCCTAGAAAAAATGTTTTTTTAAAGCACACTATAGCACAAGGAGAATTTCCCTCACTTTCCTTCTTTGTCCCTAGAAACAAGGATTATCACAGTGAAAGAAACTGACACTCTTCCTTCCTATAGTTTTCTGTCCCTAGAAAAAATGTTTTTTTAAAGCACACTATAGCACAAGGAGAATTTCCCTCACTGTCCTTCCCTGTCCCTAGAAACAAGGATTCGCACAGTAAAACACACTGACACTCTCCCTACCTATAGTTTTCTGTCCCTAGAAAAAATGTTTTTTTAAAGCACACTATAGCACAAGGAGAATTCCCTCACTGTCCTTCCCTGTCCCTAGAAACAAGGATTCGCACAGTAAAACACACTGACACTCTCCCTACCTATAGTTTTCTGTCCCTAGAAAAAATGTTTTTTTAAAGCACACTATAGCACAAGGAGAATTCCCTCACTGTCCTTCCCTGTCCCTAGAAACAAGGATTCGCACAGTAAAACACACTGACACTCTCCCTACCTATAGTTTTCTGTCCCTAGAAAAAATGTTTTTTTAAAGCACACTATAGCACAAGGAGAATTCCCTCACTTTCCTTCCCTGTCCCTAGAAACAAGGATTCGCACAGTAGAACACACTGACACTCTCCCTACCTATAGTTTTCTGTCCCTAGAAAAAATGTTTTTTTAAAGCACACTATAGCACAAGGAGAATTCCCTCACTGTCCTTCCCTGTACCTAGAAACAAGGATTCGCACAGTAAAACACACTGACACTCTCCCTACCTATAGTTTTCTGTCCCTAGAAAAAATGTTTTTTTAAAGCACACTATAGCACAAGGAGAATTCCCTCACTGTCCTTCCCTGTCCCTAGAAACAAGGATTCGCACAGTAAAACACACTGACACTCTCCCTACCTATAGTTTTCTGTCCCTAGAAAAAATGTTTTTTTAAAGCACAATATAGCACAAGGAGAATTTCCCTCACTTTCCTTCTTTGTCCCTAGAAACAAGGATTATCACAGTGAAAGAAACTGACACTCTTCCTACCTATAGTTTTCTGTCCCTAGAAAAAATGTTTTTTTAAAGCACACTATAGCACAAGGAGAATTCCCTCACTGTCCTTCCCTGTCCCTAGAAACAAGGATTCGCACATTAAAACACACTGACACTCTCCCTACCTATAGTTTTCTGTCCCTAGAAAAAATGTTTTTTTAAAGCACACTATAGCACAAGGAGAATTTCCCTCACTTTCCTTCTTTGTCCCTAGAAACAAGGATTATCACAGTGAAAGAAACTGACACTCTTCCTACCTATAGTTTTCTGTCCCTAGAAAAAATGTTTTTTTAAAGCACACTATAGCACAAGGAGAATTCCCTCACTGTCCTTCCCTGTCCCTAGAAACAAGGATTCGCACAGTAAAACACACTGACACTCTCCCTACCTATAGTTTTCTGTCCCTAGAAAAAATGTTTTTTTAAAGCACACTATAGCACAAGGAGAATTCCCTCACTGTCCTTCCCTGTCCCTAGAAACAAGGATTCGCACAGTAAAACACACTGACACTCTCCCTACCTATAGTTTTCTGTCCCTAGAAAAAATGTTTTTTTAAAGCACACTATAGCACAAGGAGAATTCCCTCACTGTCCTTCCCTGTCCCTAGAAACAAGGATTCGCACAGTAAAACACACTGACACTCTCCCTACCTATAGTTTTCTGTCCCTAGAAAAAATGTTTTTTTAAAGCACACTATAGCACAAGGAGAATTCCCTCACTGTCCTTCCCTGTCCCTAGAAACAAGGATTCGCACAGTAAAACACACTGACACTCTCCCTACCTATAGTTGTCTGTCCCTAGAAAAAATGTTTTTTTAAAGCACACTATAGCACAAGGAGAATTCCCTCACTGTCCTTCCCTGTCCCTAGAAACAAGGATTCGCACAGTAAAACACACTGACACTCTCCCTACCTATAGTTTTCTGTCCCTAGAAAAAATGTTTTTTTAAAGCACACGGAGAATTCCCTCACTGTCCTTCCCTGTCCCTAGAAACAAGGATTCACACAGTAAAACACACTGACACTCTCCCTACCTATAGTTTTCTGTCCCTAGAAAAAATGTTTTTTTAAAGCACACTATAGCACAAGGAGAATTTCCCTCACTTTCCTTCTTTGTCCCTAGAAACAAGGATTATCACAGTGAAAGAAACTGACACTCTTCCTACCTATAGTTTTCTGTCCCTAGAAAAAATGTTTTTTTAAAGCACACTATAGCACAAGGAGAATTCCCTCACTGTCCTTCCCTGTCCCTAGAAACAAGGATTCGCACAGTAAAACACACTGACACTCTCCCTACCTATAGTTTTCTGTCCCTAGAAAAAATGTTTTTTTAAAGCACACTATAGCACAAGGAGAATTCCCTCACTGTCCTTCCCTGTCCCTAGAAACAAGGATTCGCACAGTAAAACACACTGACACTCTCCCTACCTATAGTTTTCTGTCCCTAGAAAAAATGTTTTTTTAAAGCACACTATAGCACAAGGAGAATTCCCTCACTGTCCTTCCCTGTCCCTAGAAACAAGGATTCGCACAGTAAAACACACTGACACTCTCCCTACCTATAGTTTTCTGTCCCTAGAAAAAATGTTTTTTTAAAGCACACTATAGCACAAGGAGAATTCCCTCACTGTCCTTCCCTGTCCCTAGAAACAAGGATTCGCACAGTAAAACACACTGACACTCTCCCTACCTATAGTTTTCTGTCCCTAGAAAAAATGTTTTTTTAAAGCACACGGAGAATTCCCTCACTGTCCTTCCCTGTCCCTAGAAACAAGGATTCACACAGTAAAACACACTGACACTCTCCCTACCTATAGTTTTCTGTCCCTAGAAAAAATGTTTTTTTAAAGCACACTATAGCACAAGGAGAATTTCCCTCACTTTCCTTCTTTGTCCCTAGAAACAAGGATTATCACAGTGAAAGAAACTGACACTCTTCCTACCTATAGTTTTCTGTCCCTAGAAAAAATGTTTTTTTAAAGCACACTATAGCACAAGGAGAATTCCCTCACTGTCCTTCCCTGTCCCTAGAAACAAGGATTCGCACAGTAAAACACACTGACACTCTCCCTACCTATAGTTTTCTGTCCCTAGAAAAAATGTTTTTTTAAAGCACACTATAGCACAAGGAGAATTCCCTCACTGTCCTTCCCTGTCCCTAGAAACAAGGATTCGCACAGTAAAACACACTGACACTCTCCCTACCTATAGTTTTCTGTCCCTAGAAAAAATGTTTTTTTAAAGCACACTATAGCACAAGGAGAATTCCCTCACTGTCCTTCCCTGTCCCTAGAAACAAGGATTCGCACAGTAAAACACACTGACACTCTCCCTACCTATAGTTTTCTGTCCCTAGAAAAAATGTTTTTTTAAAGCACACTATAGCACAAGGAGAATTCCCTCACTGTCCTTCCCTGTCCCTAGAAACAAGGATTCGCACAGTAAAACACACTGACACTCTCCCTACCTATAGTTGTCTGTCCCTAGAAAAAATGTTTTTTTAAAGCACACTATAGCACAAGGAGAATTCCCTCACTGTCCTTCCCTGTCCCTAGAAACAAGGATTCGCACAGTAAAACACACTGACACTCTCCCTACCTATAGTTTTCTGTCCCTAGAAAAAATGTTTTTTTAAAGCACACTATAGCACAAGGAGAATTCCCTCACTGTCCTTCCCTGTCCCTAGAAACAAGGATTCGCACAGTAAAACACACTGACACTCTCCCTACCTATAGTTTTCTGTCCCTAGAAAAAATGTTTTTTTAAAGCACACTATAGCACAAGGAGAATTCCCTCACTGTCCTTCCCTGTCCCTAGAAACAAGGATTTGCACAGTAAAACACACTGACACTCTCCCTACCTATCCTTCTCTTTCCCTAAACTAAAGGAATCCAGGTTAAGCAAGAAAAAAATAAATGTCACTGTCCCTGCCTATGCTTCTCTTTCCCTGCTCCGGAACACACTACACTAGGCCGCCGTGCTGGCGGCCTTTTATAGTGTGGGGCGTGTACTAAACACCCTCAGCAATAATTGGCCACAGGCATCCTGCCTGTGGCCAATCATTGCTCTCCTCGCTGCCGGCGCTGTGATTGGCCAAGCATGCGGGGTCACAGTGCATGCTTGGCCAATCACAGCGCCTGGATGACACTGCGATGGCGTAGTGCATTGTGGGCCGTTCGCGTCACTCGAATTTGGCGCGAACGGCCCAAATCGTTCGATCTTCGTCGAACGATCGAACAGCCGATGTTCGAGTAGAACGTATGTTCGACTCGAACACGAAGCTCATCCCTATTAGGGAGCAGTGATTTTAATAATGCTTAAAGTGAAACAATAAAATTAAAAATATTCCTTTAAATTTCATACTTGGGTGGTGCCTATGGTATGCCTGTAAAGTAGCGCATGTTACCCGTGCTTAGAAAAGTCCCTGCACAAAATGACAATTCTAAAGGAAAAAAAGTAATTTAAACCTACTCGCGGCTATAATGAATTGTCCCCGGCAATACAGATAAAAGTAATTGAAAAAAATGACATGGGTCCCCCCCCTGTCCATTACCAGGCCCTTTGGGTCTGGTATAAATATTTAGGGGAACCCCAAACCAAAAAAAAAAAAGGTGTGGGGGTCCCCCCAAATTCCATTACAAGGCCCTTCAGGTCTGGTATGGATATTAAGGGGAACCCTGCGGCAAAATAAAAAAAAATGGCGTGGGGTTCCCCCCAAAAATCCATACCAGACCCTTATCCGAGTACTCAGCCTGGCAGGCCGCAGGAAAATAGGGGGGATGAAAGAGCACCCCCCCTCCTGAACCATACCAGGACACATGCCCTCAACATGGGGAGGATGTCCCCATGTTGATGGGGACAAGGGCTTCATCCCCACAACCCTTGGCCGGTGGTTGTTGGGGTCTGCGGGCAGGGGGCTTATCGGAATCTGGAAGCCCCCTTTAACAAAGGGGACCCCCAGATCCCGGCCTCCCCTATGTGAATTGGTAATGGGGTACATTGTACCCCTACCATTTCACTCAAAAAATTGACAAAAAAGGTAAAAAAACACACACACAGCTTGGGACAAGTCCTTTAATTAAAAAAAAAAATCCAGCGCTGTAATCCTTCTACGACCCGCCGCCACGAACGATACAGCCTCCATTGGAGGCGCCTGGCCAAATGACACGTAACCCGTCTGACAGCTCTTAAATAACCGAGGGCGGGGCCACCCGTGACGTGGATGGGTGACCCTGCTCCCCTCTGACGCAATGGGGGTTTCTGACGGTTTCCCCGTGGCGTCACGGGTGATCCCGCCCCCCTCTGATGCAACGGGGGTTTCCCATGATGCGTCAGAGGGGGGCGGGGTCACCCATGACACCACGGGGTAACCGCTGGAAACCCCGTTGCGTCAGAAGGGGGTGGGGTCATGGGTTGCCCCACCTTCGGTTATTTAAGAGCTGTCAGACGGGTCACGCATCATTCGGCGGGCGATTCATATGGAGGCTGTATCGATCGTGGCAGCGCGTCGTAGAAGGATTACAGCGCTGGAATTATTTATTTATTTTTTATTAAAGGACTTGTCCCAAGCATGTTGAGGGCATGTGGCCTGGTATGGTTCAGGAGGGGGGGTGCTCTCTCGCCCCCCCTCTTTTCCTGCGGCTTGCCAGGTTGCATGCTCGGATAAGGGTCTGGTATGGATTTTTGGGGGGAACCCCACGCCATTTTTTTTAATTGTGGCGCAGGGTTCCCATTAAAATCCATACCAGACCTAGAGGGTCTGGTATGGATTTTGAGGGGGACCCCTACGCCATTTTTTTTCTAATTTGGCGCAGGGTTTCCCTTAATATCCATACCAGACCTGAAGTGCCTGGTAATGGAATTTGGGGGGACCCCCTCACATTTTTTGGGGGGTTCGGGGTTCCCCTTAATATTCATACCAGACCCAAAGGGCCTGGTAAAGGACTGGGGGGAACCCATGTCGTTTTTTTCAATGACTTTTATCTGTATTGCCGGGACCCGACAATTCATTATAGCCGCGAGTAGTTTTAAATTACTTTTTTTCCTTTTGAAATGTCATTTTGTGCAGGGACTTTTCTAAGCACGGGAAACATGCACTACTTTACAGGCATACTATAGACACCCCCAAGGTATGAAATTTAAAGGAATATTTCACTTTTATTGTTTCACTTTAAGCATTATTAAAATCACTGCTCCTGAAAAAACGGCCGTTTGGCTTTTAAAATTTACAAATGCAGCAATTTAGAATTTGGATGAAAGGTTTAGCCCGGGGAAATACTTTTTGAAAAAGTGCGTTTTATATACAACTATATAGATCAGACCAAAATTAGGTACAAATGAGAAGTAAAGAGGTACAGGGACAGTCCCTCGAAATCAGGGACAGTTGGAAGCTATGGCTTCTCACCCTGTAGTGGCATGATATCGCACCATACATATGTTAGTGCTTTGTAGTGTCATTCATTTTGAAAATCTATTTATTAATGGAATGTGCCTCTGGGTAATGCATTACTATTTGCTGGGGGGTGCTGTGTCAGGGAAAATTGTGCAAGTTAGTTTCCTGGTCTGTTGTTGTGCATTGGAATTTAAATGAATGGGCTGCCATAATGCAACATATGATAACACATGAGTATTAACACAGTGCATCAGAATGTGTGATGGGAAACCAGTTATATGGGAAGCATGAAGTCTACAATTGCTAACCTTATGAAAATACTGGATCTCGTGATGATCGTCTTGCTTCAGTATGTCGACTCAAGTGACCGCTGAACCATCTCAGACTTTTCTAATGCTTTTTTTTTTTTTTTTTTACTGGACTATCTTAAAGTTGTATTAAAGGTATATAAAAAAAATAATAACAAACATGATGCAATAGTTTTGCACAGAGCAGCCCTGATCCTCCTTTTCTTGGGTCCCCCGCCAGCACTCCTGGCTTCTTCTCTTCTTCTGTTGCCCCCATAGCAAGCTGCTTGCTATGAGTCCTGTCAGGGAAATGGCCGAAGAAGGACTGGCAATCCATCCCAAAACAATCATAGCCGCCAAGACACACCGTGTGACTGATGTGGGCAGTACTTCCGGGTCTATTTAAGCCTGCTGTTGAAGCCTCTCCTTGCTGGATTATCATCAGCTTCCCAGTGTTTCCTGAGTTCCTGTGCTTTCCAGATTCTGATTCCCTGTTACCATCCAAGCTTGTTCTGACTTCTGCTTCAGATCCTCTCCTGATTGGTTAACCCCTGGCTTGCCACACCGACTATGCTCTTGTCTGCTCCCTCACCTGTACCTCACATCTGATACTTGTGGACTGCTCTCACGTGTATGACCCTTGGCTTGTCTTCACCTTCTGCTCCCGGTTTGCCCTACTGGAGATACCTATCTGAACCTAGCACTCAGTGGCCCTACGGATCATTCCAGCAACTCTCAGTTCTCTCCAAGTGGCCGGCTCATCACCAGCAAACACCTGGCAAACCGTGCCCCTTTGGGCACTGCTCCCCCTGTATCCCTTCCAGGAAAGCACTGCACTTAGCCGCAAGGGGCGCCCTCTCAACAATCGGCCTCTTCCCTGACTCCTGACAGGTCCACTGATGCATGCTCGATCCCAAGCCCCGCTCTGTGTGTGTCCATAAGACACACAGAACAGGGATTGGCCCGGCCCCACTCTCTCCTCACTGGCTGTGATTGACAGCAGTGGGAGCCAATGGCTCCTGCTGCTGTCTCTCAGCCAGTGAGGAGGCAGCTGCTCTTGTGCATATCACCCACTAAATAAATTAAACTGAGCTATTTCCCTCACTCACACACAGGCCCACACTTAAAGCTGTTCCCAGGCAATATTCCCCTCCTTAACCCCATAGCCCCTAATGAAATAACTTTATTATTAATCAAAAAAAACAAAAAACTAAAAGTGCCTTTTACTTACCTAAATGTGTGGTAATACAAGTTGTGAGAGAGTTCTTCTTCTGGTGTTATGATGCTGCCTTGGTGGCATGGACACTTTTCATTGGCTTACCATAGGCTTTGTACTCGCGGACCCTAGAAGACTTCAACAACGTGATGATGTCCCTACAAAAGGACTGCAGTGCTGGATCGCCAGCCAGTCTCAATGTTACACCAAAGGACATGTGACAGCAGACTTAGGTGAGTAAAACTTTGAAAGCAGTCTAATAATTATTAAATATGACACAATGGATTTGTATACAAACCTTGAAAATAATACATTTTTCTTTGTAATTTATATACTTTTAATACATTTCAAAATATATCTTATATACTGTATATTGTATATGGTGTGTGTGTGTATATATATATATATATATATATATATTATGTGACAGCAGGAAGGTAAAGTCACCTGGTTGCATCCAGGGGGGTAGATATATTTCTCCCAGATTCAGGCTTTATGCCGACTTATACAACTAGGGAGTTGATGAAGCCCAGCTGAGGCTAGTGGGCTCATGAATGACTCATACCTCTAGGGAGAGTGCTGGGCGTCGTGAGGCAGGGAGTTGATGAGACCAGCTGAAGCCTGTCAGTTCGTTTAAGGCCTCTATAAAAACTCCCAGATTCATTAGATGTTAGCTCATGCCTGGAACCAGACCTGTGTGGACTGTCTAGGGAGAGTGAACCCCTGTGCGGTGAGGCAAAGCCTGTGTGGCTATTTGTTTGGACTTTTACTAAACCAGGGACTTAGGGACTAGGACAGCACTAGGCTGATCCCAGTTGTTAGTTTAGGAAACCTGCATGTTTAGTCAGAGGTCAAACTGACCAGGATTTATTTTGTTTGTTTCTTTTTGGCTTTGCTGTGTTTTTGTCACTGTACATAGAGAAATAAACCGCACCTTTTGATTTTGAAAACCACAACCTCCGTCTGCTGGCCCTGTTTTTGTGTGGGGAGCCCAACCAGGGGGTCACACACACCCGCTACCGAGTTAACCCCCTCACAGTTGGTGGAGAATGCGGGCAGTTTTTTTTAAGCCAGCATGGAGGAGATACTGAAACAGCTGGCTCTAGCAAATGCCAATCAACAGCAGACAAATGCAGGTTTGCAAAGGAGCCTTGCAGCCCAGCAGCAAGCTCATCAACAAGCCCAGCAGCAATCTGAGGCCCGCTTCATAGACCTGTTACAGAAGCAAGAGCAGAGACTACAACAAATGGAAGCAGTAATGCAGCAACGTCCGCAGACCAGTGAGGAAAGCCGTCCCACTAATACCGCGTCCTTTGGGGTGAGTCGTTTATTGACAAAAATGACTGGAGAGGATGATCCAGAGGTATTTTTGACCACATTTGAAAGGACTGCTGAAAGAGAAAAGTGGCCTGAGGAGCAGTGGGCTGGACTGGTGGCTCCTCTGTTAACTGGTGAATCGCAGAAGGCTTACTATGACCTAGAGCCTGACCAAGCAAAAGACTATGTGATGCTAAAAGCTGAAATATTGGCAAGGCTGGGTGTCACCCTGGCTGTCCGGGCTCAGCGTGTGCATAACTGGACTTTCCAGCTTGGAAAACCCCCCAGGTCTCAAATGTATGATCTCATTCACCTGAGCAGGAAGTGGCTACAGCCAGAGACTTTGTCCGCACCGGAGATTGTGGAACGTGTTGTGATGGATCGTTTCTTGAGAGCTCTTCCTACCGCCATTCAAAAGTGGGTAAGCCACGGAGACCCAGAAACGGCCGGTAAACTTGTGGATCGTGTAGAGAGATACTTGGCTACAGAGAACCTGACGGCCTCTTCCAGAGACTCTCGGACTTTCCACCCTAAGACCAGACCATCCCCAGGGGCGGATAAGAGGATTCCAAGGGGTGAGGGTGGAGAGAGTGAGAGGGTGGGAGCTCTACCCCAAGTTTGGCGAGAACAGCCTGGGAAATCAGCGGCTCAAGAGGCCGCAAGAAGGATCGTTTGCTACCGCTGCCGGCAAGCGGGACATATTGCAGCCAATTGCCCGGTTGTGGAGGAACCCATGCAGTGTGACTTTCTGACGGGCAGACGTCAGTCGCTGTGTGCGACAGTCGCATGCACTGCCATTCGAGGAACTGAGAAACATTTATGCAAAATGTGTGTTAATGGTAGAAATGTTGTGGTATTGTTGGATTCAGGTAGCCTTGTGACCCTGATAAAGGCTGAGTTAGTTAAAACAGAGGTCTCTGGGAATAGCAAGGTAGCTGTTATTTGTGTGCATGGGGACACCCGAGAGTATCCAGTGACTACAGTGTGTTTCGAGACCCCCAAAGGTACCCTCTCTCATCCAGTGGGCTTAGTATCTCAGTTACCGCATGACGCCATTGTGGGAAGGGATTTTCCGAAGTTCTGGGAACTGTGGGATGATCCTGAGCCCCCCACTGGTGCCCCTATGTACCAGGAATGTGATAGCCAGAACTCCTCTGAGAGTGGTGAGGACTCTCCAGAATTTCCCTTGTCAGTATTGGCAGGGGAGACTCAAGAAACTGGAGAGGAGCCCACCTCCTCAGACGAAAACCTACCGTCTGTGGAGTTTTCTGATCTGGAGGTTCACAGGGAAAATTTTGCCACAGAACAGTTAAAAGACCCCGCCCTAATAAAGGCACGGGAAAACGTAGTGGAAATAGATGGCGAGTTAGTGAACCCAGATAATACCTGCACTTACCCATACTTCAGCGTAGAGAAGGACCCACTGTATCGGGTGGCAAAAAGGGCAGAAGAAACCGTTGAGCAGCTGGTGGTGCCCAAACCTTACAGGAAGTTGGTGTTGGAGTTGGCCCATGGGCACATTCTTGGAGGTCATCTGGGGACAGAGAAAACCCGAGAGAGGGTATTACAGAGATTCTATTGGCCTGGGGTGATGAAGGACATAGAAAATTATTGTTCCTCCTGCCCTGTGTGTCAGAGGTCGGCCCCGATGCCACATTTCCGTAGCCCGCTGGTCCCTCTACCCATCATTGAGGTCCCGTTTGAGAGAATCGCAATGGATTTGGTAGGTCCTATAATCAAGTCCGCTAGGGGGCACCAGTACATATTGGTTATAATGGACTATGCCACCCGTTATCCAGAAGCGATCCCTCTCAGAAATACCTCGGCCAAAACCATAGCCAAAGAGCTATCTCTTGTTTTTAGCCGGGTGGGTATTTGTAAAGAACTGCTTACGGACCAAGGTACACCCTTTATGTCCCGGGTTATGAAAGAGCTGTGTAAATTGTTCAAAGTGACGCAATTGCGTACATCTGTGTATCACCCCCAAACCGATGGGCTGGTTGAAAGATTCAACAAAACCCTAAAACAAATGTTGAAGAAAGTGGTGGATAGAGATGGAAAGGATTGGGACTGTCTACTTCCTTATTTGATGTTTGCTATTAGGGAGGTGCCCCAATCCTCTACGGGATTCTCCCCCTTTGAGTTACTGTATGGGAGACACCCAAGAGGGCTGTTGGATATTGCCAAGGAAACTTGGGAAAGTGAGAGTTCTCCCCACAGGAGTGTGATTGAGCATGTCGCCCTGATGCAAGATCGAATTGCACAGGTAATGCCCATCGTGAAGGAACATTTGGCCCAAGCGCAGTTGGCACAGCAGAGAGTGTACAACCGTGGAGCAAAGACCCGTACCTTTTCCCCGGGGGATAGGATATTGGTACTTGTCCCTACGGTTGAAAGTAAATTCCTTGCCAAATGGCAAGGCCCCTACGAGATAATGGAAAAAGTGAGCGAAGTGAATTACAAGGTCAGACAACCAGGAAGGCGAAAGCCCGAACAGATATATCACGTTAATCTGTTGAAAGCCTGGAGGGATAGAGAGTCCCTAGTCGCAGAAACTTGGTCACCAGCTCAAACTGGTTGCGTGATTCCGGAGGTTGGAATAGCAGCCACCTTGTCACAACCCCAACAACAGGAGGTTAAGGAGTTTGTGCTTCGCAACAAGGAGGTGTTCTCTGAGCTGCCGGGACAAACATCTGGGGTAGAGCATGATATTATTACCCCGCCCGGTGAAAGGGTGAAGTTAAAACCCTATCGGATCCCAGAGGCCCGACGGGAGGCAATACGGGAGGAAGTACAGAAAATGCTGAACTTAGGGGTGATAGAGGAGTCCCAAAGTGATTGGTCTAGTCCCATTGTGTTGGTGCCTAAACCGGATGGGAGCTGGCGATTTTGTAACGATTTTCGTCAGTTGAACAAAGTTACAAAATTTGACACCTACCCCATGCCACGTATAGATGAGTTGATCGACCGGCTGGGAACAGCCCGATACATGACGACTCTTGACCTCACAAAAGGGTATTGGCAAATTCCCCTGGCCAAGTCGGCCAAAGAGAAAACCGCATTTGTAACCCCAGACGGGGCGTTCCAATATAAGAGAATGCCGTTCGGGTTACAGAATGCGCCGGCCACATTCCAGCGGAAAATGGACCAGATGCTGAGGCCCCATCGGAAGTATGCTGCGGCTTACCTGGATGACGTAATTGTCCATAGCACAGATTGGGCCTCACATCTGCCAAAAGTGCAAGCAGTCCTGGACTCTGTTCGGGAAGCGGGGTTTACGGCTAACCCCAAGAAGTGTACCATTGGGCAGGAGGAGGCCAAATATCTTGGGTACACCATTGGCAGGGGAGTAATAAAACCCCAACTCAACAAAGTCGAGGCCATCCAGAGTTGGCCACGTCCCAACAGCAAGAAGCAGGTACGAGCCTTTCTGGGAATCGCGGGTTATTATCGGCGCTTCATTCCCCACTTTGCTTCTAAGGCTGTGCCCCTAACCAACCTGACGAAAGGGAAAGGGTCGGTCATGATTAAATGGACCCCCGAGGCTGAGGCAGCATTCCAATTCTTGAAACAAGCCTTATGTAGCCAGCCAGTGTTGTACTCACCCGACTTCTCTAAAGACTTTGTCGTACAAAGTGATGCGTCAGATGTGGGGTTAGGAGCAGTATTGTCCCAGGTCTGGAACGGGGAAGAGCACCCAGTCATTTACCTCAGCAGGAAGTTGAAGTCCCATGAGGTAAATTACGCCACGGTTGAAAAGGAGTGTTTAGCGGTGAAGTGGGCTCTAGATTCCCTTCGGTACTATCTGCTAGGTAGGCACTTTGACATGGTTACGGATCACGCTCCTTTAAAGTGGATGGCTCAAAACAAGGAGACAAATAGAAGAGTGAATAGGTGGTTCCTGGCCCTACAGGAATTCAACTTCACAGTAAAGCATCGCCCTGGCGTTCAAATGGGGAATGTGGATGCTTTGTCTCGAGTACATGAATGCCTGATTGCTGGTGTTCCAACCCCAAGGTTAAAACAAGAGGGGGGGGTATGTGACAGCAGGAAGGTAAAGTCACCTGGTTGCATCCAGGGGGGTAGATATATTTCTCCCAGATTCAGGCTTTATGCCGACTTATACAACTAGGGAGTTGATGAAGCCCAGCTGAGGCTAGTGGGCTCATGAATGACTCATACCTCTAGGGAGAGTGCTGGGCGTCGTGAGGCAGGGAGTTGATGAGACCAGCTGAAGCCTGTCAGTTCGTTTAAGGCCTCTATAAAAACTCCCAGATTCATTAGATGTTAGCTCATGCCTGGAACCAGACCTGTGTGGACTGTCTAGGGAGAGTGAACCCCTGTGCGGTGAGGCAAAGCCTGTGTGGCTATTTGTTTGGACTTTTACTAAACCAGGGACTTAGGGACTAGGACAGCACTAGGCTGATCCCAGTTGTTAGTTTAGGAAACCTGCATGTTTAGTCAGAGGTCAAACTGACCAGGATTTATTTTGTTTGTTTCTTTTTGGCTTTGCTGTGTTTTTGTCACTGTACATAGAGAAATAAACCGCACCTTTTGATTTTGAAAACCACAACCTCCGTCTGCTGGCCCTGTTTTTGTGTGGGGAGCCCAACCAGGGGGTCACACACACCCGCTACCGAGTTAACCCCCTCACAATATATATATATATATATATATATATAACATGAAAATAGTTAATGGTTGATTGCATAATAAAATATCCTAATACCCACCCTATTTGCTATTATTACATGGTATCAGTACATAATTCTTGTATTATGCAGGTATTTCATTTATTCGCTAAAATGGTTATCAGCCCACCAGAGGAGAGCAATAGATTCCTAAGGTATCCCACATATAATCTGACAATTTAATAACTCTTTACTGCTGAGCAATCACTGATGCTTGTCTTGATATATTGTAATAATGATTGACATCACTTGCAAATTTAAGTACAAGAAGGTTTCCATTGTTCAGGCTTGTACAGTAAAATGGCTGATTTAATTATAGCAAATTATAATTCATTCTGACATGA
The DNA here is from genome assembly GCA_029206835.1 of Rana muscosa. Taxonomy (NCBI): domain Eukaryota; kingdom Metazoa; phylum Chordata; class Amphibia; order Anura; family Ranidae; genus Rana; species Rana muscosa. The sequence continues at coordinate 1,158,079,627 of CM055116.1, read as the reverse complement.
ACTCTGGCAGCCAAACTATGGATAATATTTAAAACAAAAATAATCAATTCATACCTAATAAGAGCTGAAAAGGAGTTATAGTTTAAATATTTGCTTTATTTTAGACATTACAAGTAATTACCATGGATAAAAGCATAATAATTATTTGGGGTATAATTATCATTTTTTTTTACAGGCAGTAATTATATAGTATAATTGTTTTGTAAAAATTGCTAACTTTCTTTAATTTTAATGCCAACGTGTTGGTAATGTTTAATGATTCTCTCTAGAAAATAATTATTTTCATTTTGTTTTCCTAAAATTCCATACTTTTTAAACATTTTCCACACCTCCCCAGTTTTACTTATTCACAATTCACTTCTTGTTGAATAATTGCTTAGAAATCTTTTGCTCGGTGATCAGTTTCTTACCAACCTGAAATTGTTGGTAGCTATGACTAAGCACTGTTGATAGTGTGAAGCGCGTCAGTTTTTATCCTGTAACTTGCTGTGGTCTGTACTTTTGTTATTTTGCACAATAAAGGCGTTTTTATTGGAGTGTGGCTGTCCAGACCTTTCCTCTTCTAACTGAAATTGTTGGCAGTGGCATTTAAAAAGTAGAAATTGGATAATTTTAAAGTGGAACTCTAGAGAAACATCTAAATGCATGATTGAAATACTTCCATGATGGGTTTTAACTGCCAAAGGCAGTAGTTAAAATGGCATGATATTGTAGCACAAGCCTTTGCATGGTCTCTTTGCAAAGATCTGGTATGTTCTCTGCTAAGTCAGAGCTAGCGTTCTCTAATCTGCAGGGAGTGTGAGCTTTGCTGAATGGAAAACCTAAAGTGATATTAGAGTTTAGTTTCCCAAATGCAAAATATAGAGCAAACATGTGCCCCACTACAGAGACGGGTGAGAGAGATGTGGACCACTCCACTAGATTACTTGCCCATACAGTGGGTATGGAGGATATTGGTAGAGGTCTAGAAGGGCTAGCTTTTTGTAAATTCAATAAACTGTACCCTACATATGCCCTAATGCATAGCAACAGGTCACAGGGTTCATGAGGTTCAGTCCTATCTGGAATAATGCACACTACCCAGAACTAGCTATAGTAAAATAAAGAGCGAGGTGGAAACTCTATGGGGTCACTCATCTGCACCAGGTTTTCTCTAATGGGAGGTTACATTATTCTTTTACAAGAGAGGTTTCATCTCCCTAACTGGATGCAATTTTATTATTTACAGCTCTACCATGCGGTAAAGGCACAGGGGGGGGGCCTGATTTCTGGGCACAATCACCTACCCTAGTGTTTAATTACATGTATGAGGTGGTCTCCTGTAAATGATTTATATCAAAGTGCTGTTCCATGCTATCGAACAGCTTCCTCCGGCATCACCCTATTAGTGTTATTTATCGGTGGGAGAGGGGCTTTTGAAGAAGAGCAATGAGAAGATGCTTTATTAGCAGTCAAACAATGTTTCCTGAATGTGGTCCAATGCCTCTCACAGTTATATTTGCTTCTGCGGGTACACTACACCCCAGCAAGGCTGTTCCGCATGGGTAGGAGGTAAAACCTTCTTGTACAAGATGCAGCAGGGACCATGGGGATTTAAATTACCTTATGGGGCACTGCCCAAAGCTGCACCAATATTGGAAGGGTTTTATTACCACTATAAACTAGGTGTTCCAGGTCCAAAACAATGTTTACTGGGAATTTTGTGTGATCTCCCTGTGGATGATATCCCTAAACTGGCCATAGCTAGGGCACTTTTTCAGGCCCGCAAGGTAATATTAAGGCACTGGACATCCACTGCTCCTCCTACACTGAAGGAGTGGATAGACCAAATGGGAGATACCCTTTGACTGGAAAAATATATTTTTCAGTATAGGGGAAGCTTCGGTAAATTTGATCAGTTATGGGCCCCATGGCTAGATACCCTGGGCCTGGCCCCGGTCGACCTTATTATGGATCGCCTGCTAATTGGCCGGGCAGGGCTGGCCTGAGCAGTAAATCTAGTATGATGGTGTTTTTGGGCAGTGGGGTATATATACTTAAAGGATAACTCCACTTTCATGGGGAAAAAAAATTGCAAATAAAGAAAAAATAATATAGCGCATATAATTGTGATACTAATCATATTGTAATTGAATGTTATTAAAAATAACCTTTTATTTTCAATCTGCAGCTCTATAATTTTCTGAGAATGCATTACAATATGGCTACATGGAGCTGTTCTGTACACAGAGTATGTACTGACCACTCCCCAGAAACATAATTTCCTGCTTGTGTGATTGGTTCACCAATTTTCACAGAAATCTGCACTAAGATACAAGTCAGATTTCAGGCATCCCCTGCAACAAAAATTTCATTTTTGGGGAGATACTTTCAATAGGAACCCATCTAAAGGGATGCAGGCCCAGTAGATTTCCTCATTACTGCCCTGCAGCTGCCACACCTGACAGTTAATTATGAAACCACTCCCATTAGACCCACTCCGAACAGAGGCAGAGACAAACACACAGGGATTTTTTCAGAATAACAAAAGGTAGGAATCTGCAACAATGTTTGTTATACTCCTTGCAATGTACAGAGATCACCAGGAGGGGAATGTTTTTTTTCTCAACAAAAGCGGAGTTACACTTTAACTTACCATGTACATGTCTCTTTGTCTTTTAATGGTTGACCATTATGCCCTGCTGATTACTGTCATGTTGTATGTATGATCCAAGACTAATATGTATTACTGTGGTGCATATGTTCTGTAATGTAATGTAATGTTTGCACAAATTGTTTAATAAAGCTTTCTTTAAGATAAAAAAGTGATATGAAAGTTGTTAAAAAAAAATTAATTTTTTTTTGTCAAAATGTAAATGATGTTATACTTTCCTGCTCTCTGGTCCCTTACCTCCTCTTCTTGAAGTCCCACAAAGTGCTGTCCGCTTCCCTTCTCCAGGTGCCTCCTTAGCTAAAGAGGTACCCTTGTGCATGCGCTCTCAAGTTGGGCTGTGTGCGTCCATAGACACACATCGCAGGCAGTCCCGCCCCCGCTCCCTCTTCAAAGGTGTCTGACTGACAGAAGCAGAAGCCTATAGCTCCTGCTGCCCTCAGTGCCTCCTGTAAGACCCAGAAGTGAGGGGGCCATTGCTACAGCTGACACAGTGCCAGAGCATTAGTGGGAGTCAGGTAAGTGTTTCGGGATGTGAGTAGAACAAGTAGTGTTTTTTTACCTTAATGCAGAGAATGCATTAAGGTAAAAAAATGTTTGACTTTAAATCCACTTTAACAACTTCAGCCCCAGAAGATTTGGCTGCCCAATGACCGGACCATTTTTTGCGATATGGCACTGCGTCGTTTTAACTGACAATTGCGCTGTCGTGCGACACTGGACCCAAACAACATTGATGTACCCTTTTTTTCCAACAAATAGAGCTTTCTTTTGGTGGTATTTGATCACCTCTGCGGTTTTTATTTTTTGCGCTATAAACAAAAGAAGAGCGACAATTTTGAAAAAAAAAACACAATATCTTTTACTTTTTGCTATAATAAATATTCGAATTTAAAAAAAAAATATATATATTTTTTCCTCAGTTTAGGCCGATATGTATTCTTCTATATATTTTTGATAAAAAAAATCGCAATAAGCGTATATTGATTGGTTTGCGCAAAGGTTATAGCGTCTACAAAATAGGGGGTAGTTTTATGGCATTTTTATTATTATTCATTTTTTTACTAGTAATGGCGGCGATCTACGATTTTTATCGGGACTGCGACATTATGGCGGACACATCAGACAATTTTAACACATTTTTGGGACCCTTGGCAGTTATACAGTGATCAATGCTATAAAAATGCACTGATTACTGTAAAAATGTCACTTGCAGGAAAGGGGTTAACACTAGAGGGCGATCAAGGGGTTAACTGTGTTCCCTAATGTGTGTTCTAAAATGAAGGGGGGGATGGGACTGACTAGGGGAAGAGATTGATTAGTGTTTATACATAGTATGAACACACAATCAGTCTCCTCGCCGCTGAGAGAACCGGGATGTGTGTGTTTGCACACACACATTCCCATTCCCATTCTGTAACGAGCAATCGCGGGTGCCTGGCGGTCATCGCGGGTGCCTGGTGGTCATCGCACCTGCCGGGCACTCGCATCAGCTCCGGGAACACGCGCGCCACCGGAGGCGTCTTAAAGAGCCGACATACAGCTGCGACGGTTTGCACAGGGGGGCCAGCCTGCTGCAGTATAACTGCGGTGGCTGGTCCGGAAGCGGTTAAGCTCTGACTCAGCAGGGAGCATGTCAGACTTCTGCAGAGAGACCACTTCTTCCATACAGAGGGAACGTGTCTTTCTCTGTAGCATGCTGGCAGAGGACAGGCTTTGCTACTCAGGATGTAGTTCCTTTCTAAACAAATCTAACTTCAAAACATTTTACACCTTATGTTTTAATACACCTGCAGTGTGTTTATGTGGTTTAAACTAAAAGCCCAGTTGAGCTTTACATTTTAAAATCTGTGGATATTTTCTGTAAACCTCAGTGAATTAAATCAGAGCTAGATTTGATTGTAACTATTGTTTTAAATATGCAGAGAATCATAAAATATTAATTTTTCGCCACATTATTGATGGAGATAGCTTAGGTCTGTAGAACAGTTACTAGGGTGTATGGGAACCCCAAAGCACCCACAATAAGAAAAGTGTTGCTAACACTTAGAAATTACTGCTAAGTGAAAACTTTGCATTTGAATAGGCCAAACATCTCATGTTTAGAGATACAGGTATCTGTCACAGATCAGCCCCCTGCGGCAGCATCTCACCTTGTGATTTTCTATAAAAATATAATTTATACATACGTTCTGGAGCTGTAACGTACTTAAGCCAATTTGACAACAATCCGCCACCAAAGCTTCCCAAATTGTTGGTTCTAATATCTCCCTTACTACGGCAATATACATTCTCTTTGCTCCTATCCCAGATATCCCCCCTATGTAAAAGATTATTGCATACTAGGGTTGTCCCGATACCGATACTAGTATCGGTATCGGTACCGATACAAAGCATTTGCGCGAGTACTTGTACTCGCGCAAATGCTCCCGATGCCCAGTCCGATACTTTTTTTTTTCAGAGTGGGGGGCGGAGAGTGGGATGGAGAGTGTGCGGCGGGGGGCGGATACCAGGGCGGAGAGCGTGGCGGAGACCAGGGCCGAGAGCAGGACGGAAAGTGTGCGGCGGGGGGCGGAGACCGGGGCGGAGAGCGGGGCGGGGGGCGGAGACCAAGGCGGAGAGCGTGGCAGAGACCAGAGCGAGTCTTCAGGCAGGTAAGTAAAATGAATCTGATCCAATTGCCTGTCTGCTGCTCAAATGCTCCCGGAGCTGTTCCCCCTTCACCTCCATGCCGCTGTGCCCCCTTCACCTCCGTGCCGCTGTGCCCCCTTCACCTCCGTGCCCCCTTCACCTCCGTGCCGCTGTGCCCCCTTCACCTCCGTGCCGCTGTGCCCCCTTCACCTCCATGCCGCTGTGCCCCCTTCACCTCCGTGCCCCCTTCACCTCAATGCCGCCGTGCCCCTCCGTGCTCCTCCTCCACCCCCTCGGTATCTCAGGATGGAGAGCGGAGGTAGGAGCCGGTAAACCCGGCTCCTTACTTGTCGGAATGTACAGAGTCATCACTGACTCTGTCCATTCACATAACTGAAACATCGTAAACTGTGTTTACAATGTTTCAGTTTATGAATGGAGAGGAGCCGCTGTCTTCTCTCCATTCATTTTCAGCGCAGCTGAGGCTGCTGAGAGAGGGACTGGGGAATATGTGTCCCTAGACCCTTTCCCTGTCTCAAAGGGGAGATGTCAGAGGTCTGTCAAGACCCCTGATATCTCACCAAAGCCCCCCACAACAAGGCTGATAAAAAAAAAAAGAATAAAATAAAATAAAAATTTATTGTAAAAAAATAAAAAATAAAAACACACACACTGACACTGACCCCCCCCCCCCCCTTAAAAAAATAAAGCATTGTAAAAAATAAATAAATAAAATAAATTGTAAAAAAAAAAAAAAAAATGTAAAAAAAAAAAAAAATACTGACACATGAGATTAAAAAAAAGTATCGGTATTCGGTATCGGCGAGTACTTGAAAAAAAGTATCGGTACTTGTACTCGGTCTTAAAAAAGTGGTATCGGGACAACCCTATTGCATACCCTGTTTCTTTCTATGCAATGGCTCTTAATTGGTGGACCCCTTTAGTATCTTGGTCCTAGGTTACCTCCAGAATGGAAATGGTTAAATTACACTGATCTACAAATCTTAGGAAATTTTTTGACGCACGAGATAAAATGTGCTAATTCTTACATATTTTGATTAGACGAACTAGCAAAAAAGGTGATAAAGGTGCTGGTTGGCTAAAGTTTTCAAGATATTTCATAATAAAGATTTATGCACAAGTGAGTATATTTGCTTACAAGGGAGGGGGGGTGTCTGATCATGATGCCTCGTAACTTCTCGACAAAGTACGGTAGAACTCTAATGAGTAAGCACAGGAGTTTGAAACTCATCTACTGATTGGCTGTGGGATGTGTATGTTATCATGGAAGTTTTAATGGATATCTAATAAAGGAATTACTTTTATCCTTTTTCCTTCAATGCAGACCAAGCAGGCACCCAGGTTTTCCTTGACAGCTCGGGATCTCGCAGTCTGCCTTTTAAGCGGTGTGTACCCAATACAATTTCTCCATAGTATGGTAGAACAATGAAAATGGTACCACATGGAAGTGTAAAAATGTATCTTCACTTTGAGACTAAAGAGTATTACCTAAAGCCTTGTACACACGGCCGTTTTTCTCGGCAAGAAAGCTGCTGGGAGAGCTTTTTGCAGAGAAAACTGGCCGTGTGTATGGTTTCTCGGCGAGAAAACTGCCGGGAATCCCGAAGAGAAAAATAGAGAACCTGCTCTCTATTTTCTCGTCGGGATTCTCGGCAGAGTGTTTTCTGCTGAGAAAACCGTGAGTGTGTATGTGCATGCTTACCTGTCCCAGGTAAACCCGCGCATGCTTGATGAGACTTCGACGCATGCGCGGTAGTGTAGGGTGTACGGCATCGAATGTGACGAGCGCACGCTCGTCGTAGTCAATGACGTCACCGCGTTCTTGCCATTCAAAGGAACAGCGGTTCTTTTGAATGGCCGTGTGTACACTAGGCGAGCAAGGAAAGCTTGCCAGGAATCCCATCAGGAAAACCAACGTTTTTTTTCCTGACAGGATTCCCAACCGTGTGTACGAGGCTTAACTGTAATTTATTGTTCTTTTATTGCAAGGTACATTTGTCTTGGTCAGATCTATGCATCATACAGTTATATCTGGTGGCTTGTGAAAGGGTCATTAACTAACATTTCCAAGGAAGAGTTGCGTGATATTTTCCCTCAGAAGCCAAGATGCCTCAAAACTGTGTAAACAATGCAGATAACTTCTGTTACATTTGTGGCAAAAGTGCAGCATGACGGCAGTGGTGAAAAAGGCACACCACCTATATTTTGGATGCAAAGGACAAGAGTTGGGCCACTCATTATTGTTGCATTACATGTATAACTTATCTGCTTCGATGGCTAAACAAGAAGGAAAAGTCCATGCCTTTCGTAGTCCCAATGGTGTGGAGGGAGCATGAAAGTGTTAGATGAAAAACCAAGAAAATGAATAGAAAGTTATGTTACTGGTATAACAAAAAATATATATTTATAATGATTGGTGTGGCACCATTCTCAATGCTATATCACATTTTGCAGAAAAGTTATGGAGCATAATCACACATCCCCCTCGTAATTTTTAATTATTTTGATGCAATTTTGACCTGAAGCTGTATCTTGGAAACTGGAGCCAATTAATACACAGGACTTCATTTTCCTTTTATTAGTGACTAGGGATGAGCTTCGAGTTCGAGTTGACCTCATGTTCGACTCGAACATTGCCTGTTCGCCCGTTCATTGAACAGCGAACAATTTGGGGTGTTCGCGGCAAATTCGAAAAGCCGTGGAACACCCTGTAAAAGTCTATGGGAGATCTAAAGTGCTCATTTTAAAGGCTTTTATGCAAGTTATTGTCATAAAAAGTGTTTGGGGACCCGGGTCCTGCCCCAGGGGACATGTATCAATGCAAAAAAAGTTTTAAAAACTGAAGTTTTTTCGGGAGCAGTGATTTTAATAATGCTTAAAGTGAAACAATAAAAGTGAAATATACCTTAAAATTTCGTACCTGAGGGGGGGGGGTGTATAGTATGCCTGTAAAGCAGCGCTTGTTTCCCGTGCTTAGAACTGTCCCTGCACAAAGTGTAATTTCTGAAGGAAAAAAATCATTTAAAAGCACTCGCGGATATAATGAATTGTCGGCTCCCGGCAATACAGAGAAAAGTCATTGATAAAAAAAAAAAAGCGTGAGGGTCTCGCCAAATTCAATTACCAGGCCCTTCAGGTCTGGTATGGATATTAAGGGGAACCCTGCGTCAAATAAAAAAAAATTACGTGGGGTTCCCCCCAAATATCCATACCAGACCCTTCAGGTCTGGTATGGATTTTTGGGGGGAACTCCACGCCAAATTAAAAAAAAATGGCGTGGAGTTCCCCCCAAAAATCCATACCAGACCCTTTACCCTCCACACGAAACCAGGGATCCCGCCTACGTCATTTGCTATTCCCCGGAAAGCGGGGAAAGCTGGGGCTTACCCTATGATGTGACGGGTGACCCTGCCTCCTCGTACGTCATGGGGGTTTCGTGTGGAGTAGAGACTGCAGCGATGGACATCGGATCACTGCGGGACACTGGATTACATTGCTGGAATGGGTTTTTTATTTTTTATTTTTTTATTTTTAATAAAGGACTTTCCCAACTGTGTCTGTGTGTTTTTTTATTTTTTTTTACAATTTCTTTGTGAAATGGTAGGGGTACAATGTACCCCTTACCAATTCACATGGGGGGGCCGGGATCTGGGGGTCCCCTTTGTTAAAGGGGTCTTATAGATTCCGATAAGCCCCCCGTCCGCAGACCCCCACAACCACCGGGCAAGGGTTGTGGGGATGAGGCCCTTGTCCCCATCAACATGGGGACATGATGCTTTGAGGGGTCACAGACCCCCAAAGCATCCTCCCCATGTTGAGGGCATGTGGCCTGGTATGGTTCAGGAGGGGGGGGCGCTCTCTCGCCCCCCCTCTTTTCCTGCGGCCTGCCAGGTTGCATGCTCGGATAAAGGGTCTGGTATGGATTTTTGGGGGGAACTCCACGCCATTTTTTTTTTACATTTGGCGTGGAGTTCCCCTTAAAATCCATACCAGACCTGAAGGGCCTGGTAATGGAATTTGGGGGGACGCCCACGCATTATTATTTTTTTTATCAATGACTTTTCTCTGTATTGCCGGGAGCCGATAATTCATTATAGCCGCGAGTGCTTTTAAATTATTTTTTTTCCTTCAGTAATGACACTGTGCAGGGACAGTTCTAAGCACGGGAAACAAACGCTGCTTTACAGGCATACTATACACCCCCCCCGGTACAAAATTTAAAGGAATATTTCACTTTGATTATTTCACTTTAAGCATTATTAAAATCACTGCTCCCGAAAAAACTTTTTTTTGCATTGATACACCCTGTACATGTCCCCTGGGGCAGGACTCGGGTCCCCAAACCCTTTTTAGGACAATATCTTGCATATTAGCCTTGATAATTAGCACTTTTGATTTCAAACGTACGAGTCCATTGTATTTAATAGGGTTCTAAAGTTTGCGCGAACTTTAGGTCTGTTCACAGGTTCTGGTGAGAACTGAACGGGGGGGGGGGGGGGGTGTTTGGCTCATACCTATTAGTGACCCAATTCTGGTAAAATGTAGCTACTTTCATTTCTGAGGCTTTCTTCTTGTAGACCAGCGTTATATGAACACATTCATCACTCTCTTTATGATACAATGCACATATTTTACAATAAAATTGAACTCCTGGGATCTACCATTGTTTTAAAGGGGTTGTAAAGGCAAAGAAAATTTCACCTTAATGCATTCTATGCATTAAGGTGAAAAAACATTCCTGGATTAGCGCTCCCCGAGCCCCCCGTTTACTTACCTGACCCCTCGAAAGTCCCGCGCCATGAACGCGCAGGCATCTCGGCCGACTTCTTGGCTCATTCATTGGTTGATTGAAAGCAGCGCAGCCATTGGCTTGCGTTGCTGTCAATCACAACCAATGACGCGGCGCGCCGGGGGGCAGGGCCGAGTGATACAGTGAGAGGCTATGGCCGGAGGCTGTATCACAGGAGCGCGCCCGCAAGAACTCCTCACCATGCGAGCTCGCTCGCATGAAGGTGAGAAGTTCTTGCGGGGGCGAGCCAAGACAGCCGTCGAGGGACCCCAGAAGACCAGGTTCGGGCCACTCTGTTCAAAACAAGTTGCACAGTGGAGGTAAGTATAACATGTTTGTGATTTAACCACTTGCCGACCGCCTCCTGTACATATACGTCGGCAGAATGGCACGGACAGGCATATCAACGTACCTGTACGTTCCCTTTAAATGCCTATCCGTGTGGTCGCTCACCGCGATCCTGCCGGCATCCCCGTGAGTCGGACCGCGGGTCCCGGTGACACGAGAGCCGCGTCTCACGGAGGTATAGAGCGGGGAGTTGCTTGTGTAAACAAGCATCTCCCCGCTCTGACTAGTGACAATGACACTGATCTTGGCTCCGTGTACTCGGAGCAGAGATCAGTGTCATGTGACACAGAGCCCATCCCCCCTACAGTAAGAAACACTATGCAGGGAACACTTAACCCCTACAGCGCCACCCATTGGATAACCTCTTCACTGCCAGTGTCATTTTCACAGTAATCAGTGCATTTTTATAGCACTGATCGTTGTGAAAATGACAATGGTCCAAAAAATGTGTCAAAAGTGTCCAATGTGTCCACCATAATGTCTCAGTCACGAAAAAAATCACTGATCGCCACCATTACTAGTAAAAAATGTTTTATTTTTTTTTTTATAAAAATGCCATAAAACTATCCCCTATTTTGTAAACGCTATATTTTTTGCGCAAACCAATCAATAAACGCTTATTGCGATTTTTTTGACCAAAAATATGTGGAAGAATACATATCGGCTTAAACTGGGGAAAAAAAAAATTATATATTTTTTGGGGATATTTATTATAGCAAAAAGTAAAAAATATTGCATTTTTTTCAAAATTGTTGCTCTATTTTTGTTTAAAGCGCAAAAAATAAAAACTGCTGAGGTGATCAAATACCACCAAAAGAAAGCTCTATTTGTGGCAAAAAAAGGACGTAAATTTTGTTTGGGAGCCACTTTGCACGACCGCGCAATTGTCAGTTAAAGCGACGCAGTGCCGAATTGCAAAAAGTGGCTGGTCCTTTAGCTGCAAAATGGTCCGGGGTTTAAGTGGTTCAAAAAAAAATATATTTTTTTTAGTGATCCTTAAGGTTTTAATTATGTTCCTACAATGTTATTGTTTCCTTTTTATTCACTTACCTCATTTTTTCTCCCATGAGTGTTATTTTTCTAGTTATATGTACATTTTGGAAGTTACGTTCTGGTATATTTCTTAGAATGTCTACTGAGTATGTTCATTTGCATATATGTGTAGACACTATCACCTGGGCTATTGTTATCCAAGCTTGGTTTGATTCTTATGCTCATGTGATATTTGAACACAAGCTTGTACTTTGTTTTGCTTTTTTTCAATAAAGTGGTTGGTAAAAAAATAAAAAAGTACAATGTTAAACCGGAGTTCCACCCAAAAGTGAAACTTCCGCTCATCTGATTCCCCCCCCCCCCTCCGGTGCCCCAATTGGCACCTTTCGAGGGGAGGGGGGACAGGATACCTGTCTTTGACAGGTATCCTTTTCCACTTCCGGGACCCTCAGCCACAGCTATTGATGTCACAGCTGGGCTCCCTCCTCCTCCTTCCCTTGTCGCCGGGCCAGTAGGAGAGAGGAGCGGGCCTCACGCATGCGCAGTAGGGTTCCCGGCGTGAAGCCGAAATGGCTGCGGCAGCACCCTACAGCTGATGGTAACATGCCAAAATCGTTGGACTCCAGGACAAGCTAGTGTCCTATTATTAAAAGCCAGCAGCTGCAGTATATGTAGCTGCTGGTTTAAAAAAAAAAAAAATTGGGTGGACCTTCACTTTAACATGTGATCACTAAGACTAAAAAAGACTAAGGAAATGTTTTGTCCTGCCTGCAGCAAACTGATGACAGCTCATCCTAAGCAAAGACACTGGACTAGTGCTCAAGAACTGCTTTTTAATAATTATAGGTACAACTTTTTGTCAAATCATGCTTTTGCCAAATATTGTGATATATCAGGAGTTTTTTTGTTTTTTTTTTGGTAGTGAGAATATCTGTTGTGTTGGGTTAAAAGTATGGGAGAATTTTTTTTCTTTTTTTCGCTTGTTGATGTGCAGAATGCTGCATTTATGTTCTGCATGCAAGCTGCAGTGGTGTAAGCCTAAAGAAATGTGACAGGTCTATTATAAACATAATGGCTATAATGGGCAAATAACACACATTAAACAGGTTTTCAACTAAGTTTTATGAATAAAGAATGATTGCAATTATTGCACGACATAATGGTTCAGAAAACAATACAGCAAAACAGCCAACATATTTATTGTACAACACACCACTTAAATCTGAGCAAAACTGCATATTAAGTAAGCATGTTTTGGTAAAAATCAATACTATATTTACAGTTCAATAGCCACCATACGGCTCTGTGCCCATAATAAGCTTAACAGCATCAACAAAACACAGTAATTATATTACTAATACTAAAAATGAATAATGCAGTGTAACATAATAAAAACAAGGAAAATTGTTTTTGCCATGAAGAAATATTCAGTATTGGTTTTGATCATTTGCATCTAGCTGGACACCCCAGGTTACTCACATACTGTATATCACTGACTACATACAGTTGAAGGTCATGTTTGCATTTTGTTTTGCCCTGGAGGCCCTAACATGGGAATACAATTAAAGTTTATACTAAGCGAAACTCTGCACTAGAGATCAGCCGTGAAGTAATGTCTACTCTACAAGATACAAAACATGAATGTAAAATAAATATGTTGCCCCTACTCCTTTAAATGTGTGCTCAACAATAATAACACTGCAAAACAGTTATTATAAACACTTAGCAGTGTAAAAATGGCAATCTAAATACGATAAAAAGAAATGACAAGTGACATCCTTAGACAATATAGTGGAAATCACAATACAAAAAGTCCATCTCCATTGAGATTGGGTATAAAAAGTACAAAACAAAACCAAAGAAATTCCCAGCTCAACTTACCGACCAGCCTGCAACCAACCAAATTATTCTAACAGTACTGTATGTGTTAAAAACAGGGGTTTTGTTTGCACACATTTGCAAATACATCCGTAAGCTGCATTGGCGAATCCTGGCAATATAGATGAAGCACTTACCCCCATTTAAGGAACTGGCTGGTTTTGTTGGGTCTGCAAACTACCTCCATTGTTAGGGTGTGAGAAAAGTCTTTAGAAAGGCCAATGTCCACACAATGTAAAACCCAAACAGTCAGGTTTTATTTTACTTTGCTGAAGTGGAAAACTTTAGAGGAAAGTGGGAAACGAGAGAAGTATAGGGGAAAGTTCAGGCACGCAACACTAAAGTCCCAATCGTCGCCACTCAAGCCTGAGTGGGTATTGCTCACCCGGATAGTCCCATTTAGTGGTCCTAGCAGCCGGGATGTAGCACGAATCAATCTTTTTAAGGATAAGATCAGGAATCCTCTGCCACAGGATTTTTAAAAGTCCCGAACCTCCCAGCCAAGCAATAGTGAAGAACCTTTAAGCCGGATTGGCGTATTGCAGGGCTTGTAATGATGGATCCCTCCTTAGGTGAGCTCCAGGCCTCCTCCCGAGACAGCAGTACCGTCGCTAGTCTCCCCTGGGGCAGATCCTCCCCTGGTCTCCTTCCCTAAGCGGGGCTTCCCTCAGGTGGGTAGCTGAGGATCCTTTTTGAAAAGTATAGGCATCAGCCAGCAGAGCTGGGCCTATCATGCAGCGATGCAGCCTTGGGCTACAGGTGCCCAGGGCCAGAACACATACATGCACCCAGTGCCATGAGGGCCACGAGGCGCACACCGAAGGGTAGGCTCTCAGGGTGGAACCCCAGAACAGGACCCCAATTAATGGTGTCTGCCCCTTATGTACCCTCTCCCAGCATGCACAGCGTGTAGATCATGCCAACTGTATGGCTACCGAGAAAGGACATCCAAGGTGTTGTGATACCCCCTGTAGTTCAACCTAGGCTGGAGGTGACAGTGCCACCTAAAGGCGAATAGGGAATACTACTGCCAGGCAGTATCACACCCAGAGCAGAAGCAAATTTAGAACAATCAATTGGTCTGAGCCCAGTTACTGGCTCAGACTACCCTTAAATTTAAACATAGCGCTACATAGATAAAAATCATTGAAAAAAACGGGGTGAGTCTCCCCCAGTCCATTACCAGGCCCTTTGGGTTTGGTATGAATATTAAGGGGAACCCCGCACCAAAATTTAAGAAAAAATGGCGCGGGGGTCCCCCCAAAATCCATACCAGACCCTTATCTGAGCACGCAACCTGGTAGGCCACAGGAAAAGGGAGGACAGAGAGCGCCCCCCCCTCCTGAACCGTACCAGGCCACATGCCCTCAACATGGCTCTTTACCGAGATTGGTGTAGCGGTGTGTCAGACTGACACACCGCACCATCGATCGCCGAGATGCACGCCCCCATGGGTGCACGGTGGCTGTTATCCTGCTGGACGTCATATGACGTCCAGTCAGGATAACTGAACCACGTAATTTTGCTATGGGCCGGGTGGTAAGTGGTTAAACATTTCCATAGACACATGCCTAAACCTTGCGGACAGCCTTCCCAGAACAGTTGAAGCTGTTATAGCTGCAAAGGGTGGGCCAACTCAATATTGAACCCTACAGACCATGACTGGGGTGCAATTAAAGTTGATGTGTGTGTAAAGGCAGGTGTCCCGATAGTTTTAAAAATATAGTGTGTATTTTGCTCCATCCATTTTCCCATCAACTCTGACTAGCTTCCCTGTCCCTGCTGAAGAAAAGCATCCCCACAACATGATGCTGCCACCACCATGGTGTGTTCAGGGTGATGTGCAGTGTTAGTTTTCCACCACACATAGCATTTTGCTTATAGGCCAAAAAGTTTAATTTTGGTCTCTTCTGACCAGAGCACCTTCTTCCACATGTTTGCTGTGTCCCCCACATGGCTTCTCACAAACTGCAAACGGGCCTTCTTATGGCTTTTTTTCAACAATGGCTTTCTTCTTGCCACTCTTCATAAAGGCCAGGTTTGTGGAGTGCACGATTAATAGTTATCCTGTGGACAGATTCTCCCACCTGAACTGTGAATCTTTGCAGCTCCTCCATTTACCATTGGCCTCTTGGCTGCTTCTCTGATTAATGTTCTCTTTGCCCGACCTGTCAGTTTAGGTGGACGGCCATGTCCTGATAGGTTTGCAGTTGTGCCATACTCTTTCTATTTTTGGATGATGGATTGAACAGTGCTCTGTTAGATGTTCAAAGCTTGGGATATTTTTTTATAACCTAACCCTGATTTAAACTTCTCCACAACTTTATCCCTGACCTGTCTGGTGTGTTCCTTGGTCTTCATGATGCTGTTTGTTCACTAAGGTTCTCTAACAAACCTCTGAGGGCTTCACAGAACAGATGGGGGATGAATATAAATGGACGTCACACTCTTCAGATATTCATTTGTAAAAAATGTTGAAAACCATTTATAATTTTCCTTCCACTTCACAATTATGTGCCAATTTGTGTTGGTCTATCACATAAAATCCCAATAAAATACATTTACGTTTTTGGTTGTAACATATATATATATATACAGTATATATCTTGCCAGTGCCTTTCCTTCATTATACTACATTTTTGAAGAATTGTGCACTCAGGTTTCTTTTTTTTTGTATATTTTTGTGCCAGCACCTCCATTTTGCATCAGAACCCTACTGAAGTCTATGGGGCCAATCTTGAAAATAAGTTATGCCCATTTTCAAGGCTCAGGCCTCGTACACACGACCTTTTTTCTCGTCCAAAACAGTCAAGAAAAGTGCCGCGAGAGTTTTTTTGTCTAGAAAAACGTTCGTGTGTATGGTTTTACGACGAGAAAATTGCCGAGAATCTCGACGAGAAAATAGAGAACCTGCTCTCTATTTTCTCGTCAGGATTCCAGATTTCCTCGTTGTGTTTCTCGTCGGCCTGTTTTGTGACGAGAAAATGGTTCGTGTGTATGCTTTTACGACTCTTCCAAAAGCGCGCATGCTCACAAGCAACTATGAGACGGGAGCGCATCTTCTGGTAAAACAAGCCTTCGGAATGGAGAGAGCATATTCGTCACGCTCAAAAATATTTCAACGTTTAAATGTTCTGCATTGAAATCTTCGTTAGAATGTTACATTAATCAAAACGAGTGACCTTCTTTTGGTGCTGATATTCACACAGAGTTATGCCTTATTTTTAACCTTTTTCATGCTGCTCTTTCTAAGATTTATGTGTATTATATCGTGCAAGTTTTTAGGAATAATTTAAATGGTTAGATTTTTCAAAATGATGTTAATTATAATTTCACAATGTTTTGATAGTGATCTCCCATTTAATTTTGGAATCTATATTATTTAAATTTCCCACCATGTTTTTGTGCTAATCAGATTTAGTTATTCTTTTGGGGGGGTGATATCTGTGCCTTTTATTGTCAGTCAAATGTATCTGCTTACTCCAAAGCTTGATTTTGTTTATTTAAAAATACACATAGTCAAGTATGAACTTAAACAAAAATCACATTTATTCATGTTTATAAATTAAATAAAGAGAAGGCAGCGCTGGAGAAGCTGCTGCCATTTGTGCATCCCAGGGACCCCAGAGCACACAGCAACCCTGTGTGGACACTAAAATTGGGAGCTTGAGAAGGCCAACATTTCTGAACACAATCTGATGCTGGCCTCCCAGAGGTCAGGAACAGCAGCAGGTGATATATATGTCCCAAGTGTGTGGTACTACAACAGGCTGCCTTCTGTCCGACCACAATGAAGCAAGGCCATCACTTCCTCTTCTTCCTGGCAACCTTCCCTGCAACCTTTCCTGAAGCCTTGCCTGCAGCCTTCCTTCTTCGTTTGGCTGGAGGCTGGCCCACTGGAGGGGTACTCCTGTCAGGAGGAGGAGGTGGAGGTGTAGCAGAAGGGGGTGGGGCAGAAGAAGAAGGTGGAGGTGTAGCAGAAGGGGGTGGGGCAGAAGAAGAAGGTGGAGGTGTAGCAGAAGGGGGTGGGGCAGAAGGTGGAGGTGTAGCAGAAGGGGGTGGGGCAGAAGAAGAAGGTGGAGGTGTAGCAGAAGGGGGTGGGGCAGAAGGTGGAGGTGTAGCAGAAGGGGGTGGGGCAGAAGGTGGAGGTGTAGCAGAAGGGGGTGGGGCAGAAGGTGGAGGTGTAGCAGAAGGGGGTGGGGCAGAAGAAGGTGGAGTTGTAGCAGAAGGGGGTGGGGCAGAAGAAGAAGGTGGAGGTGGAGGTTGAGGTTGGGTCAGTTGGGCCACCTCACATATGGCGGTATTGGGTGTAATTTTCTCCATCACCCCCTTGTTGAGCATGGTGATGAGCAGGGGCTCGCATAGGAGGCGTTGCTCCATGCTCATCACCTTGAACTTAGCCTCCACTAGGCCGGCAATGGCCTCTTCAGGGGATGTGGGCTCCTTGAGGGTGGCATGGGCCTCTTTAATAAGGGCCATTGCTGCCTCACTGGTGGTCCTGTCCCTCCTGCCTCTTTTGTGAAGCCGGATGGGAGGCACCTGGGATCTGGTGCTTCTCCTTTGCCCTGCCACCTCCTGTCTGCCACTGGGCCCTGCCACCTCCTGTCTGCCACTGGGCCCTGCCACCTCCTGGCTGGCACTGGGCCCTGCCACCTCCTGGCTGCCACTGGGCCCTTCCTCCTCCTGCCTGACAGTTTCCAGACCCTCCTCCTGGCTGATTTCATCCTGTGTATGAAAAAGGAACATAGTTTAATATGTTGGTTTAATCTTTGCATCAAACTTTGTAATCCTGATTGAAGCAATTAGAATGTAAATGCATAAATCCTTGCTTTAAATTTACCACTACATCAGATTGACTATTTAGCACCCAATTAAGTGCAGAATAATGTCTACAGATCTTGATTTCACTTGTGGAATCCAAAATAATGTATGTTTCTCATCCTGACATATTTGTCAAACATTAATTTTATCCCAATACATTTTCAGTTAATACTATACCTGGCTCCAGATGGCCAAATCAGGATCATCCAGGGTGGCTGCCTCCTCTTGCTCCAGAGAAGGCTCAGGTTGGCTGCAGGGAAGTCTGGGGGGAAGAGTGGAGAGTGATGGCCTTGTGTCAATGTGGTCATCCAGGAAGGACATCCTGTTGTAGTACCACAAAATCGGGACATAAACATCATCTGCTGCTGCTCCTGACCTCTGAGAAGCCAGCACCTTAGAGCGTTCAGTCCTGTAGGTACCTCTCAAGCTCCCAATTTTAGTGTCCACTTGTTTTGCTGTGGCTGTGGGCACCTTGGTATGCACAAATGGGAGCAGCTTCTCCAGCGCTGCTTTTCTCACCCCTTTTTTTTTATGGATGGGGTTTTTCGTCTCCCACAGAGCCGGCAGCTCCCTTACCCGGTCAATAAATTCCGCCAGGAACTCCTTGTCGCTAATAAAGACATTCATATTGTATCTGCAAGTTAAATAAATTATATTTAACTAATGTGAGGCAAACAGTCACCACAACAGGTCAGTATCTGTCACCACAGCTTCAGGAAAGAGAGGTAGGCCTGCAGAGTTATAATACATTTTTTTTTTTGGTTTTTAGTGGATGTAAATGTTGTGAAGGATAGTACACGGTTCTCTGCTGACAGTGCCCTCCGCCTCATCCAGCAAGTGATGGAATGTAGCACGGAACTGGACCTAATTAAACAAAGAATCCATGTGATGGAACAAACATTTAAAGACATTCTCGATGTTTTGGGGAGAATTCAATAAGCCATCCAAACACATTTGTTTTTACATGTTTGTTTTTGTAATTTTTTGAATTTTTTTGACTATCAAACCAGCCAAAAATTGAATATGCACACAGTGTGTCAACATGTGGTATCTGCCATCAGGGGATATCCATGTACGTCTTTTGTGGGTGCAACCCCTTCCTCGTATCAAAAGTCGGTGAACTGAGGAAGGGGATGCACCCCCAAAACACGTCCATTGATCACCCCTGATGGCAGATAGCACATGTTGACAATAGGGATCAGGATTGTAAACTTCCTAGATGAAAAAAAAAACAAATGTGTGCATATTCAATTTTTGGCTGGCCAAGGGGTGGCAGGACCCCATATTAGGACGGGCACATAGAGACATAGTTTGTGTAAGTGAATGTCTCCGATTGCTCAGAGGTATCCAATGTTGTAATTTTTGAAATGCAACTGTTATTTTTGTATTTTCATAAGCAAAAAATTGCCGGGTTGGGGCCAGGCCAACCCAAAAGTAAAAAAAAAAAAAAAAGGAAGAGAATGTGCACAGAGTAAAATATTTGACCACAAACAACGTGTAGCTTCTTTTTATAATACCCTCTAAGCTTATTTGGTTCTTTTGTAAGGTTACATAGTGAAATGGTTGTTATTTACTAAAGTAAAATACACTTGCCACTACAAATGCACAAAGACAAACTAGGAGACAGGAAAGAACAAATAATTAAAGGTTTAAACAAGCTTTTTATTGGGATACTTAGACATAGGCTGGCATAGGAATTGCCCCCCTACCCGTGAAATACTCCATGTATTTGTCCCGAACCTCACGGGCATTTTGGGGGGGCAAGCCAAGACGGGAAGATTCCAGGCCCGGAAGGGGATTTGCAGGGGAAAGTCCAGCCTCTGGCAAAACTGAGGCCATATATGAATTCGATTTGTGGCAAAGAAAATTGTGTAGCACACAGCAGCATAACACTACATAGTTTATTTTGTAGTCCGCCAAGTGGATGGAAGTCATAAAAAGGCGGAACCGGCTGGCCATTATGCCGAAGGCATTTTCAACGACTCTTCGGCCCCTGGCCAGCCGGTAATTGAACACCCTCTTCTCTGGGGTCAGGGTCCTCTGTGGAAATGGCCTCATAAGATGCCGTCCGAGTCCGAAGGCTTCATCAGCCAAAAAAACAAAGGGGAGTCCTTCAATATTCCCTGCATCCGGTGGCAATGCAAGGTCGTCACTCTGGAGACGGAGGGCAAACTCCGTCTGGATGAAGGATCCCCCATCGGACATCCGGCCATTCTTCCCTACATCAACATAGAGGAATTCATACCGTGCTGACACCACCGCCATCAGCACAATGCTATGAAACCCCTTGTAGTTGTAGTAGTAGGACCCAGAACGGGGTGGCGGCACGATGCGGACGTGCTTCCCGTCTATGGCACCACCGCAGTTGGGGAAGTCCCACCGCGTGGCAAACTCCGATGCCACAGTCTGCCATTCCTGTGGCGTGGAAGGAAGCTGTGGAGTGAAACAAGATGAAATAATATTAGAAAAACAAAGTCATACATTACAAGGAAATTCTATCCCAAAAAATTAGAGGCCAACATCAATCAAATTATACGTTTATTAAGGTGTGTAAAAAAAGGATAATGGAAGGCTCATTTATCATATTCATCACCCCCTCTGATGGGCCATTACTAAATTATTTTGGGGGGGAGATGTGTTTGGCCACAGGATAGCATTGCAGTGGCGGTGCGTCCAGAGTAGGCGCTGGAGCACTGCCCCCTCTCTCCTGTGCCCATCACTCAGAACAATACATAGGTTCATGCGTTGCATGAACCTATGTATTGTCTATGCCGCACACTATTCAGGTGGATGGCCTCTTGTAAAGCGACCGACATATGAATCATTGCGGCATTTAGGGGGTTAAAATTGCATAGCAGAAACAGGTAGTAAAATAGTCTTGCAAATTACAACCTGAGGGATGTAATTGGCTTCCTAAAAGAAAAATCGGGGACGCAGGGGGGGGGGGGCATTCCTTGGGTAAACACTGACAGGCTGCTCTGCCAATCATGTTCACCAAGTCTGTTTAATGGTAACATGATTGGCTGATGCAACATGAAGGGAAGGAGAAGACATCAAGGACAGAAGAAGGATGGCGCTGACCACAAGAAGGTAAGTGCAGGGCTGGGGGTAAACTGGCTGCATTAGAGGGGACTAAATGGCTGCATTTGAGGGAACAAAATGGCTGCATTGGAGGGGACAACTGGGGGCGTTTAATAGGCACCAGAGCAAAAAAGGAGGAAGTTTATTTCCTAAATTGGGGTTTGAACCCCCAAACATTTGGAGCAACAGGCGCCCCTGCTGGAAAAGTTAGTGAAGGGAAATATTTAGGGAGGAGAAAAAAGGGGCAATCTAAAGCTTCCAACATGCATGGGGACAAAGGGGACATTCTCAGCATATTACAATCATGGTAATTAGGGAAGGATGAAAGAAATACAATACATTAGCATACATGTAATACATAAAATGTGATGTTAAGGGAGCAAACTTACCCTAATATAGTCCTCCTGCAGGACTTGGATGATGGCAGAACAGGTGTCTGGGATTATGAGGCCCAGAGCCTGGGGGGAGATGCCTGTGGTGAACTTCAAGTCCTGAAGACTTCTCCCTGTCGCCAGGTAACGCAACGTGGCGATGAGCCTCTGCTCAGCACTGATGGCTTCCCGCATAACGGTGTCCTTCCTGGTAATATAGGGGGACACCAAAGCCAACAGTTCCTGAAAAACGGGGTCAGACATCCTCAGAAAATTCCTGTAGTCCTCAGGATTATTCTCGACGATATCCCGCAGCAGAGGCATGTGGCAGAATTGGTCCCGCTGGAGCAACCAATTCTTGGTCCATGAACTCCTCCTCACACCATTCATGGACTGGTCTTGGTCCAAAACAAGCAGACCAATACCAAGCGCACGCACAGCATGAACTCGACGACGAGAACGTCCAGGCAACATGGCTAGGAAACGGTCGTCTAATCAGAACGTACAGAACAGAACGCACTTTAGAACAGCAAGGCCTATGAATAACGAACTGAAAATCAGAAACGAACAGGCAAGAACGCACTGTAAAACAGATACGACCTGCCTAGACGCCCTGAAAGTCAAGATACAAACCCACAAGCACAAACTGAACGGCAGAAAACGATCTGAAAAGTACGAAGACTGAAAAGCGCGAATCGTCTCTTCCCAAACTTTTACTTCACACGCGGTAACACGAGATCAGCAAAAGCAGCCCAAGGGGTGGCGCCAAGAAAAAAGATCTTCCCCTTTATAGTGCCGTCGTACGTGCTGGAAGTGAGCGCGGAGAACAACGAGGAAATTGGGAAATGACAGTGTGTACGCATAGAAAGCTTGACGAGAAAATCGACAAGCTTAACAAGAATCTCGTCGAAAAAAACGACGTGTTTTTTACGACGAGAAACTCGGTCGTGTGTACGAGGGCTAAGGCCTCGTACACATGAACGAGTTTCTCGGCAAAAACCAGCAAGAAACTTGCTGGCAGAGATTTTTTGCCGAGAAACTCGTTCGTGTGTATGGTTTCTCGTCAAGAAAAGCGACAAGTATCTTGACGAGAAAATAGAGAACCTGCTCTCTATTTTCTCGTCGAGATTCTCGTCGGCATGTTTCTCGACGAGAAAAGTGAGTGTGTGTACACTTACCTGTCCTCCCGGAAGCCCGCGCATGTTCGAAATGAATTTGACGCATGCGCGGTAGCTTCCTAGGCATACGTAGGGTATACCAAGATGGCGGCGACGGCATCGAATGTGACCAGCGCATGCTCGTCGTAGTCGATGACGTCACCGCGTACGCTCCATTCAAAGAACCGCGGGTTCTTTGAATCGAGCGTGTGTACACTCGGCCGGGACAATTTTCTTGTCCAAGAATCTCGTCGAAAAAAACGACATGTTTTTTTCGACGAGAATCTCGGCCGTGTGTACGAGGCCTTATGCTTTAAAGCTGTGTGTGGTTTTACAGAACAATATGATTCTCACGGAAAGTATTTGTGATGTGTATTACATTTATTTACGCTTACATTATTGTTTGGACATCTGGAGAGGATAAGTCAAAATGGGCTTGTGATGATGTCACATGGCTCCACCACTAAAGTGTTTCGTCACAATGATACAGTGACTTCCTCAAAGGGAAACCATAGGCGTTTCACTGTATTACATGGTGAAATGCGTCAGAACAAAAGTGATTATATCTCTTGCACTGGATTCTACAGTGCACTGTGTTTGTGAGTATACTTTTATATTTTGCTGAATAAATAGTTTTATGAGAATATACTACACTATGAAGGTTTTTTTTTCTTTCTGCTGAGTGGAACGTTTCCTGAGGCATTGTCTGGAAAGTGAATCTCACCTACCATTTGAATGATTACTACAGTATTATACACCAAAGTATTTGGGACAGCCTTGGTTGATCTTTGTGTAGGTCGGCCATGGAGGCAAGAGGCAGCATAAACAGGTGGTGGACACACAGCAGTGGAGCACCTTTGCATTTATGTTGTTGTTGCACAAGAGACTTAGAGCACGTTTATAATTGTTTTGGCATGACATATTTGGAGTAGGGATGAGCTTCGAGTTCGAGCCGAACTCATGTTGCCTGTTCGCCCCGTTCGCTGAACAGCAAACTATTTGGGGTGTTCGCGGCAAATTCGAAAAAGCCGCGGAACACCCTGTAAAAGTCTATGGGAGAAATCTAAAGTGCTAATTTTAAAGGCTTATATGCAAGTTATTGTCATAAAAAGTATTTGGGGACCCGGGTCCTGCCCCAGGGGACATGTATCAATGCAAAAAAAAGTTTTAAAGACGGATGTTTTTTCGGGACCAGTGATTTTAATAATGCTTAAAGTGAAACAATAAAAGTGAAATATTCCTTTAAATTTCATACCTGAGGGGGGTGTATAGTATGCCTGTAAAGCAGTGCTTGTTTCCCGTGCTTAGAACTGTCCCTGCACAAAGTGTAATTTCTAAAGGAAAAAGTAATTTAAAGGCACTCGCGGCTATAATGAATTGTCGGCTCCCGGCAATACAGAGAAAAGTCATTGATAAAAAAAAAAAATGCGTGAGGGTCCCCCCAAATTCAATTACCAGGCCCTTCAGGTCTGGTATGGATATTAAGAGGAACCCTGCGTCAAATAAAAAAAAAATTACGCGGGGCCCCCCCCAAAATATCCATACCAGGCCCTTCAAGTCTGGTATGGATTTTAAGGGGAACTCCACGGCAAATTTTAAAAAAAATGGCGTGGAGTTCCCCCCAAAAATCCATACCAGACCCTTTATCCGAGCACGCAACCTGGCAGGCCCCCTACCATTTCACAGAGAAAGTGTAAACAATTGTAAAAAACACACAGACACAGTTGGGAAAGTCCTTTATTTAAAAGAAAAAAAGAAAAAACCCATTCCAGCGATGTAATCCAGTGTCCCGCGGTGATCCGATGTCCAGAGCTGCAGTCTCCTCCAGTCTCCACTCCACACGAAACCCCCATGACGTACGAGGGGGCGGGGTCACCCGTTACATCATAGGGTAAGCCCCTATGATCTGACGGGTGACCCCACCCCCTCGTACAACAGACCCCGCCTACGTCATTGTTTGAGCGGACCTGATGGGGAACGTGATTTATATTCCTCTGCAGTGTAATAAATTAATAGACCCCGCCCCTTCTCACGTTCCCCATCAGGTTCGCTCAGCCAATGACATAGGGGGGCGGGGTTACCTTCACTGGGTGTAAGGCTGAGCAGACCTGATGGGGAACGTGAGAAGGGACGGGGTCTATTCATTTATTACACTGCGGAGGAATCAAATCACGTTCCCCATCAGGTCCGCTCAGCCAATGACGTAGGCGGGGTCTGACGTATGAGGGGGCAGGGTCATCTGTCAGATCATAGGGGTAAGCCTACGTCATTGGCTATTCCCCGGCAAGCGGGGAAATCTGGGGCTTACCCTATGATGTGACGGGTGACCCCGCCCCCTCGTACGTCATGGGGGTTTCGTGTGGAGTGGAGACCGGAGGAGACTGCAGCGCTGGACATCGGATCACCGCGGGACACTGGATTACATCGCTGGAATGGGTTTTTTATTTTAATTTTTTTTATTTTTAATAAAGGACTTTCCCAACTGTGTCTGTGTGTTTTTTTACATTTTCTTTACACTTTCTTTGTGAAATGGCAAGGGTTCAATGTACCCCTTACCAATTCACATGGGGGGGGCCGGGATCTGGTGGTCCCCTTTGTTAAAGGGGTCTTCCAGATTCCGATAAGCCCCCCACCCGGAGACCCCCACAACCACTGGGCAAGGGTTGTGGGAATGAGGCCCTTGTACCCAACAACATGGGGACATGGTGCTTTGAGGGGTCACAGACCCCCAAAGCATCCTCCCCATGTTGAGGGCATGTGGCCTGGTACGGTTCAGGAGGGGGGGGCGCTCTCTCGTCCCCCCCTCTTTTCCTGTGGCCTGCCAGGTTGAGTGCTCGGATAAAGGGTCTGGTATGGACTTTTGGGGGGAACTCCACGCCATTTTTTTTATTTGGCATGGAGTTCCCCTTAAAATCCAAACCAAACCTGAAGGGTCTGGTATGGATATTTGGGGGGAATCCCACGTCTTTTTTTTATTTTATTTGATGCAGTGTTCTCCTTAATATCCATACCAGACCTGAAGGGCCTGGTAATGGAATTTGGGGGGACCCCCACGCATTTTTTTTTTTTATCAATGACTTTTCTCAGTATTGCCGGGAGCCGACAATTCATTATAGCCGCAAGTGCCTTTAAATTACTTTTTTCCCTCCAGAAATTACACTTTTGCAGGGACAGTTCTAAGCACGGGAAAGAAGCGCTGCTTTACAGGCATACTATACACCCCCCCCCCCCGGTACGAAATTTAAAGGAATATTTCACTTTTATTGTTTCACTTTAAGCATTATTGAAATCACTGCTCCTGAAAAAACTGTCGTTTTTAAAACTTTTTTTTGCATTGATACATGTCCCCTGGGGCGGGACCCGGGTCCCCAAGCCCTTTTTAGGACAATAACTTGCATATTAGCCTTGATAATTAGCACTTTTGATTTTGAACGTTCGAGACCATTGTATTTAATAGGGTTCTAAAGTTCGCGCAAACTTTAGGTCTGATCGCAGGTTCTGGTGCGAACTGAACCGAGGGGTGTTCAACTCATCCCTAATTTGGAGCATGAATGGAATTAAATGCATGATATTAATGAAAAATTGTTGTGGACTTTTATCTATTCATCTATTATCTATTTGGTATTTAATTATAATTATTTGTGTCCATATAGTTTAAATATTTATATGACGTTTTTGTGTTTTACAATACATGATTGCCAATATGTTTATAAACATTTATATATATATATATATATATATATATATATATATATATATATATACATATATTTTGGATGGTGTTGAGCTGGACTTTTTTGTTTTCAAAGCAAGCAGGTTTTGTAATGCAATAAAAATTACAGTGTACTAGTTGAGTCTGGTTTTCTCTTGAAATAAACATTAGATTGTATTATTTGAGAAATAATAGCCTCATGTAATGTACAGTGCCTGGAGAATATGTAAGCAGTCTGGTGCCTAAGACCCTGCCTGGCACAAGATAGTGTGGTCTTCTTGGCATAGCCTTGGAGAGCTGTCGGAATATCTGGCCCACTTTGACTCCTATCCCCCAGGCATAGCAGCTGCAAAACAGTCTGGCAACATTTTGACAGGTTGCTGCATAGACTGTGGGGCAACTGGGAAGGACTGAGTAGTCAGAAAGAATGGGAAGGACACGTATACTGGGAGTGAAAGGCGCTGCGCACCCCGAAAATTACAAGAAGAATGGGAAGTTCCCCCAAGGGTTTTTTTAGCAGCAAAATTCCGAAAATAATTTTCAATAATGCATGTTAAAAATTTATTGTGTATACACATTAAGTACAGTCCCAACACGTATATACTCCGGTAAAAACATGTATATAATAACCACATAGAATTAAGACACAACATTGCCATACAGTTTTACATTTCGCATGCATCTGTATAAATTCTTGACGCGTTTCTATCCCAACGGATCTCTTCAGAGGATGGGTGGTTTGCTGTGGGAAATATATGTATTAAATTTCAATTCTCTACATGGGTGTGGGCCCAATGGTAAAAAATATAGGGTGTATGATTACCAGTCAACTGTGTGTTAGAACCATTGTTTCTAACCGGAGTTCCATCACTAGTATCTCAAGGGGAATCAGCAGCCTCCTGGCCATTCGACACCCAAAAGCAGGGCGCCACCAAGGCGTGTGCGACCTACAAGGAGTCATATTGGAGGGGGAGAGACCCGAGAGGGGATGCGCACGGACGGACAGCCGGCCCCTGTAATGAAATACCAAGGGCGTCAATGTAGGATGCATCTGTAATGCATCCATGTACACTATGTGGTTGCTGAGTATTAAGTGGACAGACTAGAGGTCAGCAGTGGTATATCCTTCAGTATATATTTATATTTATCAATGTACTTCTGTAGTGGTATTTGGCTAATAGGGTATGTTTGTCATATTCTAAGCAAAATGAATGGAATATAATCAATGTACTTCTGTAGTGGTATTTGGCTAATAGGGTATGTTTGCCATATTCTAAGCATCCCTTGAGATGCTAGTGATGGAACTCCGTTTAGAAACAATGGTTCTAAAGCCCTGTACACACGATCGGTTTGACTGATGAAAACCGTCCGATGGATGGTTTTCATCAGACCAACCGATCGTGTATGGGACCCATCTGTCTTTTTTCCATCGGTTTTAAAAAATAGAACATGTTTTAAAATTTTCCGATGGATAAAAAAACGATCGAAAACTCAGATCGTCTATGGGCAAGTCCATCGGATCAAAAACCCACGCATGCTCAGAATCAAGTCGACGCATGCTCAGAAGCATTAAACTTCATTTTTCTCGGCTCATCGGAGTGTTTTACGTCACCGCGTTTGGAACGGTCGGTTTTTTGACTGATGGTGTGTGGGCAAGACTGATGAAAAACAGTTTCATCGGATTTCCGATGGACAAATCCATCGGACGAAAATCCATAGGTTATCCGATCGTGTGTACAGGGCTTTACACACAGTTGACTGGTAATCATACACCCTATATTTTTTACCATTGGGCCCACACCCATGTAGAGAATTTAAATTTAATACATATATTTCCCACAGCAAACCACCCATCCTCTGAAGAGATCCGTTGGGATCGAAACGCGTCAGTAATTTATACAGATGCATGTGAAATGTAAAACTGTATGGCAATGTTGTGTCTTAATTCTATGTGGTTAATATATACATGTTTTTACCGGAGTATATATGTGTTGGGACTGTACTTAATGTGTATACACAATACATTTTTAACATGCATTATTGTAAATTATTTTCTGAATTTTTCTGCTAAAAAACCCCTTGGGGGAACTTCCCATTCTTCTTTGAGTAGTCAGAAAAGGCCATGGAGGAGAAAGCAGGAAAAAGATGCAGTATACTGGGCAGCACCACCTACTACATTGCTGTGTCCCATCCTGCATCCTTCCCAGCTAGTGTAAGTAATTGCAAAATTAAAATAACATAAAAGATAAAAGATAAACTCATATTGGCACCATCCCTCTGAAAAGTACATGAACGTAGAATAGTTATCCCCCCCCCCCCCCCACACACACACACACACACACAAAGGAGGGGAGGAGAGGTGCTGTAATGAAAAAATGATATTAACTGCAAAAATAAATAAAAAATACATCTTTATACAAGACACAATAAAAATAAAAAAAGTTTTAAAATCATTAGACATAAATTCTGCATTACTGGACAAAATGGAAAGATGTTACAGTATATGTTATATTGTTAGCTTCTGTCCACAAATTATAAACATATTGGATTAACGCGTTTTGCTAATATTGCTTCATCAGGATAAATGCCAGCAACAAGGAACAGACAAGCTGCATATAATAAAAATCACAATTAGAATATAACATAATGTAACAAAATAGCTCCAACAAATAATTACAGGAAAAATCTAATGGTGTGCACTGGAGAGAGAAAATGGGAAAAAAAGGGGGTTCATATATACTGCCCAAATGGTTCTGGTATAGATCATGTCTGGATGAGGTCATGAGGGGGACTTGAAAACAGAGGGCCCATAAGAACGATAATGCAGATATCACAACAATTAGGGAACAGAGACCAAAAACAGAGTTAAGGACTTATCTAAACCACTTACTGCACTTCAACTAACAACCAGACACAGTCGAGTGGAAGAAAGGAAGTCAACTCCAAAAGAGTATACAACGAAAACCAACTCCAGTATATGGATCGACAGAACTGTGTAAAAAGGAGGAGGACAATTTATTAAATCTATGCAAAATATAAAAGACCAATTAAAAGTGCAATATACAGACCTACCTCATGGCCACGAGATGAAAGGTTTACTGGCCAAGCAAATTGAATTTGTTATTACGGAGTCAATTCAAGAAATAAGAGCTGCAAATCCAAGAAGAAACCCCAAAAATTAGAGCTTCAGCTTCCAGATAAAGGAAATAATTTACCATAACAAGAACAGAAACAAACAAAAAACAGGGAATGATCCATTGAGGGTAATAGCATATAACATATCCTACCTTTAAACAACATGGCTCCAAGACATAGTCCACCAAACTACAGCAACAGATCACCACCATCTAGAGGACCTTGCAATTTATATAATGTGGTTAATCAACATAATCGCCAACTGGCCTCCTATCACCCATGCTATGCCTTGCGGAGGCACGTACAAGATGTGCCCAGAGCGGCAGGACTTTCCGTGCTGATGGCATCACATGCGGCAGTGGGAGATGCTATGTAATGACGTCACGTACAACGCGTCGGAAGAAGTCGGTTCCGCCATGCTGGAAAAGGGACCCGAGCCTGCCGATGTCAAATGGATTGATAAATAAAACAAAGCCAACTGCATACCATAAACAGGAACATATTACCCAGCAAAAATACACAACTCAAACAAACTCCAAAGACAAACGTTCAATAATCAGACCATTGTGTGGACATGACCTCCTCCACCACAAGCTCCACGACAACATGGGAAGACTACACCCTAGTGACCCTGGCTCATATTACTAAAGGTACACTTTCAAGGGCAAACAAAAAAAGGATTCTGGTGGTAACAGATGCCTACTTCAAACTAACTACTGCAAATCAAGAGGGGAAAACTACAAGGGAATCAGGCCCGAAAAGAGGAAATAATACAATTATAAGAAAGGGTAAAATTGTATTTTCTCATTAAGCCCAGTTTTTTTTTACAGGCTTTAAGAGTAAAGATCTATCGGCATTTCTTTTGTAAGATTATTCTATCAAAGTCCCCCCACAAGGGAGAGTTCTCTTCAAAGCAGTGAAGTTTAGTCCCTTTGGACTGTAATAGTGAAATTTAGCAAAATGCCTAGCAACCTGACCCACCATGTCCCCCCCTTGGATATCCTTGTCATGATCCCGTATGCGTTCCCAGAATTTTCTTTCAATCTTACCTACATAAAAGCAGTTGCACAGACATTTCGACAAGTAAACTATTCCAATAATTTGGCAAGTAACAAAATGTTTTAAATGATGGTGCGGCCCGTTGGGTAGAATGCAAATTGAATCTCTGTCAATAAATTTACAAAAATCACAATTACCACAAAGGAATGTGCCAAAAGGGAGACCTAAACAGGGATGTCTCCCCTATCCGATCTAAAATGGCTAGGGACAACTATATCTCATATGGATGTATTCCTACTGAAAACAACCTTAGGGGTTGTGTCCACTAATTCTCCTAGTACCTTATCCTAATTGAGAATATGCCAATTCTTCTTAAAAATCTTAAAAATCTGTGTCCAGCAATGCATGTATAAAGCCCTGTACACACGATCGGATTTCCTATGGATTCTAATCCGATGGATTTTTCCATCGGAAATCCGATGAAGCTGACTTCCATCAGTCTTGCCTACACACCATCAGTCAAAAATCCGACCGTCCCAAACGCCGTGACATAAAACACTCCGACAAGCCGAGAAAAATTAAGTTCAATGCTTCTCAGCATGCGTCGACTTGATTCTGAGCATGCGTGGGTTTTTTGTCCGATGGAGTTCCACACAGACGATTGGAATTTGCTATAATTTTTTTTCCCATCGGATAAATTTAAAACATGTTCTATTTTTTCTCACCGATGGAAAAAAGACCGATGGGGCCCATACACGATCGGTTTGTCCGATGAGAAAAGTCCATCGGACTGTTTTCATCTGTAAAACCGATCTTGTGTACATGGCATAAGACTTTATGTCCGATGGTTTTAACGATTTTTTTTTGTTTTTTTGTGTCGTTTAATAAAGATGTTGTTTTTTAGCCGTTGATGTCCTTTATTGATTACAGCACATTCAAAGTCCCCTTTTTCACTCTCGTCTCCTCCTTGGTGTGGGGAGAGGGGGGGGAGAGAACTATTCTACTTTTATAAATGAAAATAACAAAAAAGTTAAATATGTGAAATAGAAGGAAATAAATAAAACTCAACAAAACTAGATCACACAAAAATGTCATACTAGGAAAGACTGTTGGGTCTCAACACTGTAGACGGGGGGGGGGGCTGATAATAAGTAGCCCATCAAACTGCAATTCACAGCATTGTAGCACAATACTGTATTGTATAGAAACAACAATACTTTTCTGCAAACACACTGTCAACTCTCACTATACTCCAACACACTTGCAAATGGCTGCTTTGAACCCAATCTTTTACAGTGAGTCTGTGTGATCCAAGTTCAAAAGATAGGAGGTGCATTATTGGTAGTTGGTTGTCATGCAGGTGAATGCCCACATTAGTATCCATTTCCACAAACTAAGGATGGTTTAGGTTTACTTCAAACCAATGCTTGACCTGAACCCAAAGCTCATCTCTGAAAATCATCTTTTTTATAATCATAGTTTCAAGCATGTCCTGCGGTATTTGTTATTCCATAGCAGCTTCAATTTTTAAGTGTCAAAGTAAGCATCTGCAAGCATCCCTTCATTTCTGTCTGGGTTATCTAAGAAGCTAGAGTTCTGAGCAGAGGCTCACTGTATATTAATACTATGTGAGAGTCATTATAAAGCAAGGATTTCCTTATTTACTACTGAACTACCACTCACTGAGTTAAAGCTACATTGATCAGCTATGACTTTCTACTATTTTTTCTAAAACAACACCCTTGCACTCTAAAGAGCAACAGCCCATCACTCTGGCCCCATATCACCCATTCTTGGTTGAACATTTACCGTAACTAGTTTGCAATTCATTAAATATGTTTAAATTCTAAATGGGCATTCAGTAGCTTTATCCAGACTCTTTTAAATATGAGACCCATGCTTACACCAGTGAAGGAGCAGATCGTGTTAACTTACTCCACAAATGTAAGCAAATTCATCTGTCTGGCTACAATAGCTAAGTTAAATCAATCAAACCTTCACCCTCTATGCTGAAGGAAATGTTAAAGAACCCAAAATCTTACATTTTTTAATATAGGAAATCATGGATTGCTTCACTTTGAGGCAATATGCATGAGTTTCCAAATGTCAATTCTTCATGTCTCTGATAAAGAGAGGCCATTCGATGGTTTGTCATATAACCAGGCACAAGAGCAGCTCTGGATTCAGATTATTATAGAATGAGGTAAGCATCTTGATTCATTCATTGCATAGTACAGTAAAGTCTTCTTAAAGCACTATCGTTATGCCTTACTTGCATAAAAAAATCCAAAAACAACAGATTTATACCTCATTTTAGAATAGAGACAAAAGTGATGCAACACATTCTTCTTTTCCAAAGTTGTGTACATGTCTAGGGCCCTGATTGATCTTAACCAGACTGTCAATTACAGAGCTTTTATATGGCCTGCATTACTGAGAATGTTTCATGGAAAAAAAAAAGTCAGCTATTACTTATGGATGCTAAAACCAAGTGTAGAAAAAAAAAATTGGTGGCGCATCATACACTTTTTTATCACAGTTTCTAAACTACTGAATGGGTGACTCCTCATAGACACACCTTCCAGCCAACATTCAGGTTATACTAAAAATCAGGGAATCACACATTCTCTTGATTCAGTTTAGAAGAGGAGGTGTAGATTGCGCTGGACTGACTCGATCGGTCACTGTTGTAGGTTATGTAGGGTATAGGCAGATGGAAAGAATTGGTTTCCAGAGGTTTGTGTCCAGTTGGAGGTAAAGGTGGTGGTGATTGCTGCCTCTGAACACACAGCCAGCATTTTGGACATCTAGCAGTCTGATCCATGTGCCAAAGGCACCCTCCAACAGGATCATTCCATAACCACTTGTATTAGCAGCCCTGATGAAGGGGGAGTGCCTAGTCCCCCGAAACGCAGTGGCCTCTTTCTATAGCTAAAATTTCAATAAAACACCTTTATACCTACCTTTGCTGGATACCGGGTGCTCCTTTACTTTCACTTCTTCCTGATTTAGTTGTCATTGATATTTACTTGTATACGCCAACATTAACCATAGTTGAAGACAAGTTCTACTAGGCACACAAAAGATTTTGTGCTGCTATTTACTTAAATCTTTAATTTTTATTTGCTGAAATGAGAGTAAGCTGTACAGATTAAAAATTATAATTCCAGTCAAAACCTTTTTTTACATTGGCTTAAAGGGGTTGTAAAGGTTCAGTTTTTATTTTCTAAATAGGTTCCTTTAAGCTAGTGCATTGTTGGTTCACTTACCTTTTCCTTTGATTTACCTTCTAAATGTTTTTTTTCTTTGTCTAAATTTCTCACTTCCTGTTTCTCCTCACTAAACTTCACACCATCATCTGAGTGGTGTTGAGTCAGCCAGAAGGAACAGGAGCTGAGAAATTCAGACAAAGAAAACAAAGAAAAAAAAATATTTAGAAGGGAAATCTAAGGAAAAGGTAAGTGAACCAACAATGCACTAGCTTAAAGGAACCTATTTAGAAAATAAAAAACAAACCTTTACAACCCCTTTAAAAGAAGTAACAGAACCACTCTCAAGCCTCGTACACACGGCCGAGATTCTCGTCGAAAAAAACATGTCGTTTTTTTCAACGAGATTCTTGGACAAGAAACTTGTCCCGGCCGAGTGTACAGATGCTCGATTCAAAGAACCCGCGGTTCTTTGAATGGAGCGTACGTGGTGACGTCATCGACTACGACGAGCATGCGCTCGTCACATTCGATGCCGTCGCCGCCATCTTGGTATAACCTACCTATGCCTAGGAAGCTACCGCGCATGCGTCAAATTCATTTATTCATTTCGAACATGCGCGGGCTTCCGGGAGGACAGGTAAGTGTACACACACTCACTTTTCTCGTCGAGAAACATGCCGACAAGAATCTCGACGAGAAAATAGAGAGCAGGTTCTCTATTTTCTCGTCGAGATTACTTGTCGGTTTTCTTGACGAGAAACCATACACACGAACGAATTTCTCGGCAAGACATCTCTGCCAGCAAGTTTCTTGCTGGTTCTTGCCGAGAAACTCGGTCGTGTGTACGAGGCCTCAGATTTGAAAGAGGACTGAAACTGTGACCAAAAAAGGCAAGCAGATGGCAAAGAACTAGTGGCAAATAATGCTTGTGGTCCTCCAGCAGCTGGTCGTTCATCAATACTGACTTACAATGCCTTGTTTCTCACTGTGCCTCTTTGTTGAGGTGGCCATTTTAATATAGGCAGGACTTTGCTTCTTTATGTCAGATGAGCTCTCTTGATGACTGGCTGGGAATATTCAAGAAGGATCAGGAGAGGTTCACAAAACACAGATCCACAGACTGAATGAAGAAGAAACAGGGAAGTTCATGTGGTGCAGATTCCTCTCCTGCAAGCAACACAATAGTGACATCACTAAATCTTTTTCCAAATTCCGTGAGACTAGCAGTAACAGGTAGCAGTGTCTCTCACACTGCTGGTATACAGCTAAAAGGATGTAAGCACAGGACTGCCTAGGCACACTCACATACCAGAATTAGGGATGAGCTTCGAGTTCGAGTCGAACTCATGTTCATCTCGAACATTGCCTGTTCGCCCGTTCGCAGAACAGCGAACAAATTGGGGTGTTCGCGGCAAATTCGAAAAGTCTATGGGAGAAATCTAAAGTGCTAATTATAAAG
The DNA here is from genome assembly GCA_029206835.1 of Rana muscosa. NCBI lineage: Eukaryota > Metazoa > Chordata > Amphibia > Anura > Ranidae > Rana > Rana muscosa. The sequence continues at coordinate 1,158,044,370 of CM055116.1, read as the reverse complement.
GCTTATATGCAAGTTATTGTCCTAAAAATTGTTTGGGGGCCCGTCCCTGCCCCAGGGGGCATGTATCAATGCAATTTTTTTTTTTAAACGGCAGTTTGTTCGGGAGCAGTGATTTTAATAATGCTTAAAGTGAAACAATAAAAGTGAAATATTCCTTTAAATTTCGTACCTGGGGTGTGTGTATGATATGCATGTAAAGTGGCGCATGTTTCCCGTGTTTAGAACTGTCCCTGCAAAAAATGTCATTTTTGAAGGAAAAAAAGTCATTTAAAACTCACTCGCGGCTAATAATGAATTGTCGGCTTTTATCAATACATACAAAAGTCATTGATAAAAAAAAAAAAAAGCGTGGGGGTCCCCCAGAATTCAATTACCAGGCCCTTTAGGTCTGGAATTGATATTAAGGGGAACCCCGCCGCAAATTTAAAAAAAAATGGCGTGGGGTTCCCCCAAATATCCATACCAGGACCTCCAGATCTGGCATGGATTTTAAGGGGAACTCCACCCCAAATTTTAAAAAAAATGGCGTGGAGTCCCCCCAAAAATCCATACCAGACCCTTATCCGAGAGAGCGCCCCCCCTCCCTCCTGAACCGTACCAGGCCACATGCCCTCAACATGGGGAGGATGTCCCCATGTTGATGGGGACAAGGGCCTCATCCCCACAACCCTTGCCCGGTGGTTGTGGGGGTCTGCGGGCGGGGGGCTTATCGGAATCTGGAAGACCCCTTTAACAAAGGGGACCCCCAGATCCCGGCCCCCCCTATGTGAATTGGTAAGGGGTACATTGTACCCCTACCATTTCACGAAGAAAGCGTAAAAAAAATTCTAAAAAAAACACACAAACACCTTGGAAAAGTCCTTTATTAAAAAAAAAAAAAATTAAGAAAAAAACATTCCAGCGGTGAATTCCAGTGTCCCGCGGCGATCCGATGTCCAGCGCTGTCCGTCATTGGCTGAGCCTGAGCAGACCTGATGGGGAACTTCCTCCTCAGTGTTTTAAATGTATAGACCCGCCCCTTCTAACGTTCCCCATCAGGTCCGCTCAGCGGACCAGATGCGGAACATGACAAGGGGCGGGTCTATAATTTAAATTTACACAGTGAAGGAAGTTTCCCGCTCAGGCCAATGACGTAGGCGAGGTCCGACATACCGAGGGGGCGGACCTGATGGGGAACTTCTCTCACTTTGGTAATACATGTATAGACCCGCCCCTTGTCATGTTGCGCATCTGGTCCGCTGAGCGGACCTGATGGGGAACTTTAGAAGGGGCGGGTCTATACATTTAAAACACTGAGGAGGAAGTTCCCCATCAGGTCTGCTCAGGCAAAACCAGTGACGGACAGCGCTGGACATCGGATCGCCGTGGGACACTGGATTGTTTTTTTTTTTTTTTAATAAAGGACTTTTTCAAGGTGTTTGTGTGTTTTTTTTTACATTTTTTTACGCTTTCTTCGTGACATGGTAGGGGTACAATGTACCTCTTACCAATTCACATAGGGGGGGGCCGGGATCTGGGGTCTTCCAGATTCCGATAAGCCCCCCGCCCAAAGATCCCCACAACCACCAGGCAAGGGTTGTGGGGATGAGGCCCTTGTCCCCATCAACATGGGGACATCCTCCCCATGTTGAGGGCATGTGGCCTGGAACGGTTCAGGAGGGAGGGGGGCCGCTCTCTCATCCCCCCCTTTTCCCCTGCGGCCGGCCAGGTTGCGTGCTCGGATAAGGGTCTGGTATGGATATTTGGGGGGACTCCACGCCATTTTTTTTTAAATTTGGGGTGGAGTTCCCCTTAAAATCCATGCCAGATCTGAAGGGCCTGGTATGGATATTTAGGGGGAACCCCACGCCATTTTTTTTTATTTGCGGCGGGGTTCCCCTTAATATCCATTCCAGACCTGAAGGGCCTGGTAATTGAATTCTGGGGGACCCCCACGCTTTTTTTTTTTATCAATGACTTTTGTATGTATTGATAAAAGCCGACAATTCATTATTAGCCGCGAGTGAGTTTTAAATGACTTTTTTTCCTTCAAAAATGACACTTTGTGCAGGGACAGTTCTAAGCTTGGGAAACATGCGCCACTTTATATGCATATCATACACACTCCCCAGGTACGAAATGTAAAGGAATATTTCACTTTTATTTTTTAATTTTAAGCATTATTAAAATCACTGCTCCCGAAAAAACGGCCGTTTTTAAAACTTCTTTTTGCATTGATACATGTCCCCTGGGGCAGGACCCAGGTCCCCAAACACTTTTTTGGACAATAACTTGCATATAAGCCTTTATAATTAGCACTTTAGATTTCGAACGTTCGAGTCCATTGTATTTAATAGGGTTCTAAAGTTCACACGAACATTTTGTCTGTTCGCAGGTTCTGGTGCGAACCGAACAGGGGGGTGTTCGGCTCATCCCTGACCAGGATAAGCTTTACTATTCTTCAATAGAACTTCAAGACAAAAGTTTGATTTTTTTAGGGTACTGCTTAGGCAACATTTACATTTCTAGATGTTCTCTATAATATAGCAAATCTATACTTTCTTGAGGTTAGGCACACATTTACTACTGGCTTTGTTCTCACTGAAGAGCTCACAGTGTCATCAAGCCTAAAAGTGAAGGGAAATCCCACCACAGAAACTGAAATCCCACCACTGAAAGCTGCCATCAGAGAATGAAGCAAAAGGAAATTGGCTAAGACACCCACCCCAATGATAAATGACAAATTAACTTGCTGCAGGAAGATGTTCTCTCATTTCCTGTCATAGCATCGTGAGCAGGAGGATGTCACGCAGATTATTAGGTAGGTAGCAGGATGTTTCCATGATAGACCAGGTTTTATTTGGAGTTGGGTGCCACCAATAGTAAAGCTGATCCATTTTTTTTTTATTAAAATAACAAAGAGGGTTATAATTAGGTACCTTTTCTGTGCAATGGTCACCTGTACTGGGCCAATCAGGTGCCCCACAACCAGGTGGAAAAGTTGTGAAGTGGTTCAGGAATCTTGACCAAAGCGGGAATTTTAGATTTTTTTAATAAGTGGGAAATCCTCATATATGTAAAGGATTCTGTTTGAGGCAGGTTGTATTCAGTTTGGAGATCTGCAAAGGTTTTTAGAGTGCCTTTATTGTAGAGGTCTGATTTGCTACTAAGCTTGTGTTTCTACCAGTGGTGTACTTTAAGATTTGACAAATGCATTGTTAGCATTTTGAGAGTGATAAGTAAAGTATGAGGTGGGTGCACTATAGGTGTTCCCTGGGTGATTTTCTTCCAGGCTGTCAGTGAGGCTGTAATTGGTGGGGAGGTAGTCATTGTGTTGGGGGAAAACCCACAAAAGTGAGCAGGAGGCTGTCACAGATTATTAGGTAGGTAGGAGGACAATTCCATGATAGACCAGGTTTTATTTGGAGTTGGGTGCCACCAGTAGTAAAGCTGGTCCATTTTTTTTTATTAAAATAACATAGAGGGTTATAATTACCTTTTCTGTGCAATGGTCACCTGTACTGGGCCAATCAGGTGCCCCACAGCCACCCTTATACAAGGGACATGTATACATGTGGCTGCAGGGTGGGGAATGCCACAGATGATTAGCCCAGTACAGATGACAACATCCTGGCAGGCTCACCCCAATTGCAGAGTATGATTAACAATGCAAATGAGGTCAAAATGGCAAAAGAGTGTGCATACAGCACAGAATAATGTCAATCCACCTCATTATTGGATCTGTACTCCATCTGCCCATAGTAATCAGAAGTCAAGACAGTCTGTGACTGTATGCTTGGAAAACAAAAAGAACTTGAAAAGAACAAAAATAAACCAATTATGAAGCTGCCCAAACAGGAGCTTATTATATTATTGTTTTTGTGACTTAGTAAGGACACTAGGTGGAAATACAGCACATAAACAGCTTCTTGCGCTTAGCTACTATGACAGGGTCTCTCACAGTAAAGTCCAGGGTAGGTTTGGGTTTGCTGGAGGAATCTCTGGGCTGGCATCACAGGTGAGCATCTGGAGACACTGCAGGGCCTGTACCACAGGAGGGTGGCTGGAGACACAGGGCCACCCTACTTGAAGTGCAGTACTCAATAGTAATTGGGGCAATGCTCCTTACAGTGATTGGGGGTTCGGTAGAAGCTGCCTGCTATTGGGCCCCTGGCCGGCCCAGTGAAGGACCATACACCTGGCTGCAGATCACATGCCTCTCTTAACCGCAGCAGGTGAGAAACAGGAAAATCCTGTGGGTGTGTGTCCTGGGCTTGTGGGAACCTAAGAGATTGGGGAAATGTATTTAAAGGAGCCTTCACCTGCATCTGAACATGGTGAGCCAAGGGCTACTCTGCAACACACTTACTGCTGCTATAGCACTACTATATACCACTACTTATACCTACTACTACAAATACCATTTTTTCTTCTTCTCCTTCTTCTTCTTCTTCTTCTTCTTTTGATTATAATTATGTTACTACATTTTAGCAAAATAATTAAAATTCCTGGAAACAGTTAACCGGAATTGTCATATGTTAATAGAACAATATGTGAGATGCAGAATATAAGGCAGTTTTGCTGACCTGAAATTGCTGTAGTTTCAGTTATATCGATACCATGTAGGTTTCTAAATCCTGCTGGCAGAATCTTTTTCAGCTTTATTAATGATTCACATGGCAGTTTTTGAAGAGACAAGCCCCACAGAGAAGGAGCATTTGATTAATGACCTGGAAGCACTTTTCCTTTTCAGCTGATTAAATAAAATTGACTGGATTTTTACATTTTTATAATAAAATGACCTATGGGGCTAGGATGACACAGTGAAAGCAGCATGTTCACTCTTCAGCAGAATTTTATTTTGTCACTTGTAAAAATGAAAGGGCTACCCACCCGAGCAGAAAAATGCACTTTATCACCGTCCACTGGCGACATGCTGACAATCGCTGCATACAAATAGACAAACACGGAGGAAATGAGAGAACTGTTTACGTTCATTTTGGGGGAAGTCAATAAAGTTTTTTTTTTTAGCATTCCCAGTGTGTTAAATACTGGTCTTGGCAGGAAACATAAAATCAACAAACAAAATGTTTTGTAAGTACTGTATATGTATGGTGTTGGTTGGGGTTTGTTTATTTATGAATAATAAATCTTCAACCACAGAAAGCAATATTTTAGTAATTCTGTTATATATTTTTTTGCATTTATTTATATTCTACTAAAAGTAGGATGCCATCCAGTGCCAGCCACTACTTCTATGTAATTGTGGCACAAGAAAACAAAGTAAAACAGGAGGGCATTAGTGTGCTTGCAGCTGATGCTCCCTTCTATTGATAACTGGATAATGTTTCAATTCATTTATTGTATTTACAGATTCTCAATTGCGGCCACCAATGTGTGCAGAGGGATGCACAATAGCTTAGTTTTTGTAAATTTTCAAGCAACCCCCAATGCAAGGCCGCACACACACAGGCCAACCACAGAAAAGGAAAAAAAAGAAAGAGAAAAAAAGAAACAAGAATAAAGAATAAAACATGATTAAATTAGGAGTAAACGTGTGACAAAGCACACCAAGAAAGTTCAGCCGATATCAATTGCAATGACGATCAATGCAAACAGAAATGATAACCCTGTATCATAAAACAAAATTCAAACATTTGAGAAAACAACATGGGCATAAATATGTTTATGTGGTGGGCATATTGAACAAATCATCCCTCAGAACCATATATATTTACCAGTAAACAAAGAAAGGGGGGGTACCAATTGGGACTTTTTGTCTCTAGTTTAAAAGTGTACCATATACTACTACTTTGTTCGGGCCAACATCCTTTGTTAGATTTGGTGCAGAATGCTACTATGTTTTTAAATTGAATGATTTTATTTGTGCATCAATAAAGTATTGTATTTTATCGTATCTGGTGTGGTTGTGCCCTTAAAGTCCATTTACTCTGGTTCATTCACTCTTTGGTTATACATAGTAATTCTTTGGATGCGGCACTGTGATGTGGTTAGGGTTAACAGGTGCCCATTGTGCCTTTCTTTGGCTCCCCGTTAGTTTTGTTCCCTCCAATTTTTTTTAGTATAACACTATGGCCCCTTTCACACTGGGGCGGGCATATGCGGTGGCGGTATAGCGGTATTTTCAGCGCCGCTATACCGTCGTGTTTACCGCGATATTCGGGCGCTAGCGGTGCGGTTTTAACCCCCGCTAGCAGCCGAAAAAGGGTTAATACCGCCCGCAAACTGCGGCTATAGCTGCGGTTTGCGGGCGGTATTACCGCGGTGTCCCATTGATTTCAATGGCAAGGAGCGGTAAAGGAGCGGTATACACACCGCTCCTTTACCGCTCCAAAGATGCGGCTTGCAGGAGATTTTTTTGTCTCCTGCCAGCGCACCGCCTCAGTGTGAAAGCCCTCGGGCTTTCACATTGAGAATGCCCTCGGGCTTTCACATTGAGAATGCTGGGGCAGGAGTATTTCAGGCGTTATTTATGCGCTATTTTTAGTGCAAAAACGCCTGAAATACGCCTCAGTGTGAAAGGGGCCTTAGGCTGGCCATATACAGTATTTCACAAAAGTGAGTACACACCTCACATTTTTGTAAATATTATATTATATCTTTTCATCTGACAACACTGAAGGGGCTGTGAACTGATCACCCCGAGATACGGGGTAGAAAGTGAGATGAAACATTTTCATCTGAACCAAATATACGTTTATCTTAGTCTCATCAGACCACAGGACATGGTTCCAGTAATCCACGTCCTTAGTCTGCTCGTCTTCAGCAACCTGTTTGCAGGCATTCTTGTGCATCATCTTTAGAAGAGGCTTCCTTCTGGGACAGCAGCCGTGCAGACCAATTTTAGGCAGTGTGCGGCGTATGGTCTGAGCACTGACAGGCTGACCCCCCACCCCTTCAACCTCTGCAGCAATGCTGGCAGCATTCATACGTCTATTTCCCAAAGACAACCTCTGGATTGGATGCTGAACACGTGCACTCAACTTCTTTGGTTGACCATGGCGAGGCCTGTTCTGAGTGGAACCTGTCCTGGTAAACAGCTGTATGGTCTTGGCCACCATGCTGCAGCTCAGATTCAGGGTCTTGGCAATCTTCTTATAGCCTAGGCCATCTTTATGTAGAGCAATTCTTTTTTTCAGATCCTCAGAGAGTTCGGTGCCATGAGGTTCCATGTTGAACTTCCAGTGACCAGTATGAGAGAGTGAGAGCGATAACATCAGATTTAACACACCCGCTCCCCATTCACACCTGAGACCTTGTAACACTAACGAGTCACATGACACCGGGGAGGGAAAACGGCTAATTTGGACATTTTCACTTTTGTTGCCAGTGGTTTAGACATTAATGTGTGTGTGTTGAGTTATTTTGAGGGGACAGCAAATTTACACTGTTATACAAGATGTACAATCACTACTTTACATTGTAGCAAAGTGTAATTTCTTCAGTGAAAAGATATAATAAAATATTTACAAAAATGTGAGGGGTGTACTCACTTTTGTGAGATACTGTATGAGTCAGTTTTTCTTTTCATTCAGCCAGCAAGAGAGTTCACTGACATCCTCTTTATTGTAAAAGACAGGCACAGACATGGTAATGGCAGTCCCCACCCCCAGGACCGCACCCCTAATGCATTTCACCCAATAGTTAACTAAGCCCCATTGAGTAAAACACATTACGGGACTTCCATTACCATGTCTGTGACTTCTCTAATGTGCAATGGCTTCCTGTTTCTAAAAGTTGTGGTTGTAGTCCTTCCCTAAGCTCACCTTTAGTTTAGAAACGTAAGAATAGGACACTCATCACTAAAAGTACATTTCTGCTTTGCCCTTTGGGGTTTGTTTTAATGCCTGGTTCAGAAAAAACATTTTGATTTTATTAACCTTATGTATTTCTGCATTCAGTTAGTTAAACTTCATAAGTATGAAGGTCTTTCAAACCTTTTGATGAAAATATAAATGTTCCATGTTGTGCTAGACACAAGGTGCCTTCATTTATTTTTCACTTACTTCTGTCACAACATCTTTTTATGATGTGCCTACACATTGTGTGGATGTTGTCCTTTGATCTGATCATCTCTTTAAAGTGACTGTAGACATACTTTTACAATTTTGCTGTTTCAAAAAATAAATCAATACGTATTTACAAAGCTAAACATATTTGCATAAAATATGTTTGTTCAACTGTAGAAATTGTCCATCAGATGAGACCATGCTGTGAAAAAAAAAGTCCACACATATTTGCCTAACAATAAGGCTACGTTGACATGGCCATAGCCATTAGCGTGAATCAGTAGATTGTGACTGGTGGTTTTCTGACAAATGTCAGTGCAGGCAATAGATGGATGTACCTGTCATATACAGGTGCATGAATCTGAGGTGATTTAAGAATCCCTGTCTCCTGTTTTAGTAACTTTACAGCCACATGTGGAGATTCAGATAGTTCTTAATACCACCATTTTTTTAAATAATCTATGAACTGTAGGTAATTAATATTTGAATTTGGTGCATTAAAGTGGAGCTCCACCCAAAAGGAGAAGCTCCGCTTGTCTGCCTCCTCCCCCCCTCCGCTGCCACATTTAGCACCTTTTGGGGGAGAGCGGGTACCTGATTTTGACAGTTAGGCCCCCTCCTCCTTCCCCCAAAGCCGGCCCATTCACAGAGTGCAGCGCAATTCGTGCATGCGCAGTAGGGGTCCGGGTGTGAAGCCGCTGGGCTTCACTGCCGGTTAAACTAAGTGGGGATGGTGGTGGCAGCACCCGATAGCTGACTGAAAAATCGGCTTGGATGAGGACACCGCTGGATTCCTGGACAGGTAAGTGTCCTAATATTAAAAGTCAGCAGCTATAGTGTTTGTAGCTCCTGACTCTTATTTTTTTCTGAAGGAGCCTGGAGCTCCTCTTTCATAGCGCTACTTAAAAGTGGTGCTATTAAGAACTAATTCAATCCGTTGCATGTCTTAGTGAAGTTACTGAAACAGGCAGCAGGGATTTTTTTAATCGGGTGCAGGCCATTTTAAAGGGTCATACTGCCAAAAAGGTGTCCTTAAGGATTTACTGAATCCTCCTGAGTGCGCATCCAGGGACAGTGGGGTTTATTTACTAAAGCTAGAGAGTGAAAAACCAGGCTCACGTCTGCATAGAAACCAATCCACTTTCAGGTTTTATTACCAAAGCGTAATTGAACAAGCTGAGGTTAGAAGCTGATTTGCTACCATGCACAGCTGCACCAGATGCCGAGTGTACCCATTTTAGTAACCCTACCCCAAGTGTTTCTGAGGAATCCTGGCCACACAAAAACTGGTCTCAGCCAGCCTATACGTGGCTATAGAGTGCTGTTGTGTCCAGAGGCTGCCCTTAGCCACTTTCTTAATCCAATAAACTATCCATCCCATGTGAATGTAGCCTTAGATTTTCATTTTGCATCTACAGTACATTTTAAAGCGTGCATTCTTGTTTAACTTTAGGATGTAAAGTACTGCAACCTCAATCCGGGCATGGTGTGCTCCCATTGCCCTAATGGGCACCTTTGACAGGTGGTGCTGCAAGACAAGTTAAAATTACAGTGGCGATGGCATGGATATAGTCCCATCTTTCTGCAATGGTAGAATTTAGATGGGCGATAGGGAGGTGGTAAACTTGCAGCTAAAGCGCCTATTTTCACCTCCCTCTGACCACCCATGTGCATTAGGGTTTACATGCAATTTCACTTTTTTGTTTTGTGAACCTGAGACTATCAGATGGATTTACTAAAGATATAGCGAATGTTTACCTGAAATAATGGATAGTTACTTGTTAATAGGGATGAGCTTTGTGTTCGAGTCGAACGTACGTTCGACTCGAACATCGGCTGTTCGATCGTTCGACGAAGAACGAACGATTTGGGCCGTTCGCGCCAAATTCGAGTGACGCGAATGGCCCACAATGCACTACGCCATCGCAGTGTCATCCAGGCACTGTGATTGGCCAAGCATGCACTGTGACCCCGCATGCTTGGCCAATCACAGCGCCGGCAGCGAGGAGAGCAATGATTGGCCACAGGCAGGATGCCTGTGGCCAATTATTGCTGAGGGGGTTTAGTACACGCCCCACACTATAAAAGGCCGCCAGCGCGGCGGCCTTGTGTAGTGTGTTCCGGAGCAGGGAAAGAGAAGCATAGGCAGGGACAGTGTCATTTTTTTTCCTTTACTAATCCTGGATTCCTTGTGTTTAGGGACAAATAAGGATAGGTAGGGAGAGTGTCAGTGTGTTATTCTGTGCTAAACCTTGTTTGTAGGGACAGAGAAGGACAGTGAGGGAAAGTGTCAGTGTGCTATTCTGTTCTAAACCAATCTTGCTGAACCATATTTGAAATCCTTGAGTTTAGGGACAGAGAGGTACAGTGAGGGAAAGTGTCAGTGTGCTATTCTGTTCTAAACCAATCTTGCTGAACCATATTTGAAATCCTTGAGTTTAGGGACAGAGAAGGACACTCGTGGAAACTATCAGTGTGCTATTCTGTGCTAAATCTTGTTTGTAGGGACAGAGAAGGACAGTGAGGGAAACTGTCAGTGTGCTATTCTGTTCTAAACCAATCTTGCTGAAACATATTTGAAATCCTTGAGTTTAGGGACAGAGAGGTACAGTGAGGGAAAGTGTCAGTGTGCTATTCTGTTCTAAACCAATCTTGCTGAACCATATTTGAAATCCTTGAGTTTAGGGACAGAGAAGGACACTCGTGGAAACTATCAGTGTGCTATTCTGTGCTAAATCTTGTTTGTAGGGACAGAGAAGGACAGTGAGGGAAACTGTCAGTGTGCTATTCTGTTCTAAACCAATCTTGCTGAACCATATTTGAAATCCTTGAGTTTAGGGACAGAGAGGTACAGTGAGGGAAAGTGTCAGTGTGCTATTCTGTTCTAAACCAATCTTGCTGAACCATATTTGAAATCCTTGAGTTTAGGGACAGAGAAGGACACTCGTGGAAACTATCAGTGTGCTATTCTGTGCTAAATCTTGTTTGTAGGGACAGAGAAGGACATTGAGGGAAACTGTCAGTGTGCTATTCTGTTCTAAACCAATCTTGCTGAACCATATTTGAAATCCTTGAGTTTAGGGACAGAGAGGTACAGTGAGGGAAAGTGTCAGTGTGCTATTCTGTTCTAAACCAATCTTGCTGAACCATATTTGAAATCCTTGAGTTTAGGGACAGAGAAGGACACTCGTGGAAACTATCAGTGTGCTATTCTGTGCTAAATCTTGTTTGTAGGGACAGAGAAGGACAGTGAGGGAAAGTGTCAGTGTGCTATTCTGTTCTAAGCCAATCCTGCTGAACCATATTTGAAATCCTTGAGTTTAGGGACAGAGAAGGACACTCGTGGAAACTATCAGTGTGCTATTCTGTGCTAAATCTTGTTTGTAGGGACAGAGAAGGACAGTGAGGGAAACTATCAGTGTGCTTTTCTGTGCTAAACCAATCTTGCTGAACCATATTTGAAATCCTTGTGTTTAGGGACAGAGAAGGATAGGCAGGGGACAGTGTCAGTGTCATTGTTGCTAAGCCTCCTGCACAGTATACACCTGAAGGTAGCCCTTATTGCTGTTTTTCCCATCTCCCTGCAGGCCATCCATTAAAATGTCTGGAAGGCAAACAAGGAGAGGCAGACAGTCAGGAGGCAAAAAAAGAGGGCAAGCAAGCTCTGTGTCTGGGGGCAACAGTGCTGGTCGTGGACGCGGTGCATTGTCATCAGCACATGGCCATGGGACACGCTTGTCCTTCTTTTCGGCAGCTGGACATGTTGAGCCACATCATGCCGAAGACTTGGTAGAGTGGATGACCAAGCCCACCTCATCCTCCTCATCCTCTCTCACCCAGGCTCAGGGTACTGGCAAAGCAGCTGCCAAAGCGTCCTCTTCTCTGGTATCATTATCTTCATTAGTCAATCCTTCCCTAGACCCACCATGTCCTCCTCCTGAGGAGTCCCCCGAACTGTTTGAGCACAGTGTTGGGTACATGCTCCAGGAGGATGCCCAGCATTTCGAAGGATCTGATGATGATACCCAGATAGAGGAAGGCAGTAGCGTGAGAGCAGAGAGAGGGGATGCTCAAGAAGGACACCAATCTGGCAGTCATGCTCCAGCAGCTGCAGCATACTGCCAGATTGGCTCCAGTGATGAGGAGGGAGGGGATGATGAGGTCACTGACTCCACGTGGGTGCCTAATAGGAGAGAGGAGGAGGAGGATGATGAGGAGGAGGCACATCTCCAACGAGGCAGGATGCCCTTGGGTGGCCAGCGTATGGGCAGCACACCGACGGAATCACACCGCAGAGCTCCGCCTGTGCAGGGCGCTGCCTCTGCCCGTCATTCAAAAAGTTCTTTGGTGTGGGCCTTTTTTGAGGCGAGTGCATCAGATCGCACAGCTGCTGTTTGCAACATATGTCTCAAGCGTATATCGCGTGGCCAAAACATCAGTCGCTTGGGCACCACATGCTTGATCAGACATACTGTATGTTGACCTGCCATGCAGCTCGTTGGCAAGCCTACCTTAAAGACCCACACCAAAGAACAAAGCGGACCTCTCCTTGCACCGCATCAGCTGGGATCTCCAACCCCACTATACCTTCAGTCCTCTCTGAAACCTGCACTGAGAGGAATAAAGGTGTAGAATTAGGTGTGTCACAGCCAAGTACTTGCGGCCACTCTGCTAGCAGTACACCGACGTCCGATTCTAGCAGGCAAATTTCCCTGCCCCAGCTGCTGGACCGTCGAAAGAAGTTCACTCCCAGCCATCCACATGCCCAGCGGTTGAATGCTAGCTTGGCTAAATTGCTAGCGCTTCAACTGCTGCCTTTTCAGTTGGTAGACTCGGCCCCCTTCCGTGAGTTTGTGCAATGTGCGGTTCCTCAGTGGCAGGTTCCCAAACGCCACTTTTTCTCACGGAAGGCGATTCCGGCTCTCTACAGGCATGTGGAAGGCAATGTCTTGGCCTCGCTAGACAGGGCGGTCAGCGGTAAGGTGCATATTACCGCTGACTCATGGTCCAGCAGGCATGGACAGGGACGTTACCTTTCTTTCACGGCCCATTGGGTCACTCTTTTGGCAGCTGGGAAGGATGCAGGACAAGGTGCAGTAGTGTTGGAGGTTGTTCCACCTCCACGCCTCCAAAATGCTACTACTGGTTGTGACACACCTCTCTCCTCCACCCCCTCCTCTTCTTCTTCCTCCATGGCCTCTTCCTGTGCTTTGTCCTCGGAACCAGCGGTGCTCCGTAGGCGTTCAAGGGGCTACGTAAGTACGCAGGCAAAAAGATGCCATGCCGTGCTTGCGCTGGTGTGTTTGGGGGACAGGAGCCACACTGGGGCAGAGGTCCTGTCTGCTATGCAGGGGCAGGCCGAGAGGTGGTTGACGCCACGCCAGCTTAAGCCAGGAATGGTGGTTTGCGACAATGGCACCAACCTCCTCTCCGCCCTCCGACAGGGACAACTGACCCATGTGCCCTGTGTGGCTCACGTCCTTAACCTGGTCGTGCAGCAGTTCTTGGGCAGGTACCCGGGCTTACAGGATGTCCTGAGGCAGGCCAGGAAAGTCTGTGTGCATTTCCGCAGATCTTATAATGCCAGTGCTCGCCTGGCTGAGCTGCAAAAGGAGTTGAACCTGCCCAAGAACCGCCTTATATGTGACATGTCCACCAGGTGGAACTCAACGTTGGCCATGCTGCAGCGGCTGCACACGCAGCAGAGGGTCATCAATGAGTACCTGTGCGACTATGGCACCAGGACAGGGTCAGGGGAGCTCGGGTTTTTTTCACCACGCCAGTGGGGCATGATCAGGGATGCATGCACTGTCCTGGCACCATTTGAGGAGGCCACGAGGATGGTGAGCAGTGACAGTGCATGCATCAGTGACACTGTACCTCTTGTCCACCTGTTGGAGCACACGCTGCGTGGAATAATGGACAGGGCACTTGAGGCAGAACAGAGGCAGGAAGAGGAGGACTTCCTTGCCTCTCAAGGCCCCCTTTACCCAGACAGTGTTCCTTCTGTCCCACCCATCGCACAGGAAGAGGAGGAGGAGGAGGAGGAGGATTGTGTCAGCATGGAGGTGGAGGTTGGCACTCAGCATCATCAGCAGCAGTCTTTTAGGGATGATTTACAGTACCAAGAAACCAATGGACTTGTACGTGGCTGGGAGGAGGTGGCTGCGGATCATGTCGTCCTTAGTGACCCAGAGGACTCCGGACTGAATGCCTCAGCTAACCTACGCTGCATGGCCTCCCTGATCCTGCAAAGTCTGCGGAAGGATCCTCGTATTCTTCGGATCAAGGAGAGGGACCATTACTGGCTGGCCACTCTCCTTGATCCACGGTACAAGGGTAAGGTTGCGGACCTTATCTTACCGTCGCAGAGGGAGCAGAGGATGAGACAACTCCGGGAGGCCTTGCAGAAAGGTCTGTGCAACGCGTTCCCAGAGACTGGGAGGTTACAAACTCCTGGTCCTGGACAACGAGTTGCTGAGGCTTCGGGCAGTCAAAGAAGGAGCGGTGGGGAAGGTGGCCGTCTGACCGATGCGTTCAGACAATTCTTTAGTCCGCAGCCCCAAAGTATGATCGGTTCCAGCAACCATCGCCAGCGTCTGATAAACATGGTGCAGGAATACCTAGGGGCAAGGTCAGACTTGGACACCTTCCCCACCGAAAATCCTCTGGCTTACTGGGTCTTGAGGATGGATCACTGGCCAGAGCTTGCACAGTATGCAATTGAGCTACTGGCCTGTCCTGCATCCAGCGTTCTTTCAGAACGCACATTCAGTGCTGCTGGAGGATTTGTCACGGATCACAGGGTGCGCCTGTCCACCGACTCGGTTGATCGACTGACTTTCATCAAGATGAACCAGTCTTGGATCACCACCAGCTACCACACACCTGATGCTGATATAACAGACTAATTGATTTTAAAATGTCACATCCCTTCAAGACTGATGCTGATGCTGAGTGCCTGTGCTGTTATGTTGACTGGCTATCCTCCTCCTCCTCCTCAATGATCCGATTAATGATGATAGCTTGGAAGATCATTTTGGTTTATGGGTGCCGCCACCAGTGGCTAAGGCCCAATTTTTCAGCCCCTGTTTAACAGGGGCGTGTAATTACAATTTTTGATGCAATACTTTGCAACAGGCCTCATTGCTGTGCTCCAAGTACAGTATCTGTGAGGGGTTGCAGTGTTGAGCCACCAGTGCCTAAGGCCCAATTTTTCAGCCCCTGTTCAACAGGGGCATGCAATTATAATTATTGATCTAATAATTCACAGCAGGGCCCATTGCTGCGCCCACCAAGAGTAACTGTCAGGCCTTACAGTGTTGTGTCAACACCACCACCACCACCACCACCACCAAAGGCCCAATTTTTCAGCCCCTGTTCAACAGGGGCATGCAATTATAATTATTGATCTAATAATTCACAGCAGGGCCCATTGCTGCGCCCACCAAGAGTAACTGTCAGGCCTTACAGTGTTGTGGCACCAGCACCACCATCAAAGGCCCAATTTTTACTACCACTGTTCAACAATTATATGTTATTACAATTCCTGATATAATAGTTGACAGCAGGGCGTTCCAGCACCCACCAAGAGTAACTGTGAGTGCTTACAGTGTTGTGCCAACACCAACACCTAAGGGGCCAATTTCTGCAGAGTATATACGGCAGGTCCCTACTTTCAAACATCCAACTTACAAACGACTACTACTTGCAAACGGAAGAAGACAACAGGAAGTGAGAGGAAATCTACCCCTTGGAAGGAAAATTCTCTCCTGTAAGAATTAATATGGGAGAAAGGTGTCTCCTCTCTACTGATGCTTTATCACCAATCCTTGTTTCAATAAAAACACCACATTTCAAAAACAGTTGTCATTGGGACGCAAAGTGAGGTGAAATGTTCTGAACAGGGGCACAGACAGCAAAACAAATGTTACAGGGGTGATAACTCTTCCCTATATTTTCCAAAAAGCTTAAAAATAGGTATTTGGGCTGGAGCTACACTTAAACAATGTAGCTGTTCAAAATTACAAACAGATTCTACATAAGAACAAACCTACAGTCCCTGTCTTGTATGCACCGCCTGTATACGGCTGTTCAGAGTATATAGGGCCTTTTTTATTTTGTGTGCGGGGTTCCCCTTACTATCCATACAAGACCCAAAGGGGCTGGTAATGGGCTGGGGTAGGGGGGGGGGTTGATGGGGTAGCTATGCCATTTTTCTTAAAGATTTTCATCCATATTACGGGACCAGACATTACATTAAAGCCGCAAGCAGTTTTAAATGGCTTTTTTTTCCTTTAGAAATGTTATTTTGTGCAGGGACAGTTCTAAACACGGGAAACACGTGGGACTTCACAGGCATACTTTAGACACCCCCCAGGTACAATATTTAAAGGAATATTTGACTTTTTTTTTTCACTTTATGCATCATTAAAATGACTGCTCCCGGAAAACGTCCGTTTTTAAAACTTCTTTTTGCATGGATACATGTCCCCTGGTGCAGAACCCGGGTTCCCAAACTCTGTTTAGGACAATAACATGGATAATAGTCGTTATAATTAGCACTTTAGAATCCGAACGTTCGCATCCATTGTATTTAATAGGGTTCTAATGTTCGTGTGAACTTTCGGTCCGTTCGCGGGTTCTGGTGCGAACCGAACCCGGGGGTGTTCGGCTCATCACTACTTGTTAATGTAAAACTGCATTTAAAAACCAAGTCTTTTGCATAATAAATAAAATAAAAAAATAGTATTTCAGTGACTACGTTAAGCTAAGATTTTTATGTACAGTGTAAAGTGAATATTTACTTTGTAAAGTTAATGCCGCGTACACACGGCCGTTTTTCTCGTCGAGAAAAACGACATTTTTCCCGTTCGACGAGAAAAACGATAGTCTGTGGGCTTTCTGTCGTTTTTTTAGACGAGAAAAACGGCATTAAAAACGACGAGAAAAATTAGAACATGTTCTAATTTTTCTCGTCGTTTTTTTTTTAATTTTTCCCGCGGCAGTTTTCCCATAGCGAAACACTGCCGCGGAGCCCATAGACGATCGTTTTTCTCGTCATTTTAAAAAATGACGAGAAAAATGACCGTGTGTGGGGAACAAGCTGTTCCCTCGTTTAAAAAGTCATTATTTACGGCGTTTTTTTAACCGCCGTGAATAATGATCGTGTGTACGCGGCATAACAGTCCTTGGAGTTTTAGGGTATTTTTTACCCAGAAATTTGCAAGAAGCATTGTCTGAATTCTCCCTAACTTTAAAACTCATTTCAAAACCCAAATTTTCAGGGGTTGCAATATAAATGTTTTTTTTACAATGCAATAGTTATGTTAACCACTTGAACACTAGGCCTATTCTGAAACTTTTTGTTTAAAAGTTCAACATTTCATGCTTTAAAATTGAGCATGCTCATGGAATGGCAACAAACTACGGTACCTAAAAATCTCCATAGGTGACGCTTTAACATTCGCGACAATACCTCACATGTGTGGTTTGAACACTGTTTACATATGCTTGTGTGACTTATGTATGAGTTTGCTTCTGCGCGTGAGAAATGGGGTGCTTTAAAAAAATATATAATAATTTGATCACTTTTATTCCTATTACAAGGAATGTAAATATCCCTTGTAATAGAAAGTCTTACGGGCCATCTCTCATACACATCACAATGAGACACATTATGTAAGTAATCAGAACTGACTTCATTGTCTTTTCTGAGGAATATATTTCTATACCTTGACCATATTCAATTGTGTTATTCCAGATACCCCATTACATCTGCCCCTGAGGAGTGTTTTTCCTACACGACACGCGTCGGGCATACAAAGGATGTAGCTACTTTCGCAAAGTAATAGAGTATGGGTAAAGCTAAGCGCCCAACCCACTGATACTCACCTCTCCACTGCTCCCCTACTGCTCCTTCTATGGATGCAAAATGGCCAGTGCTTCAGATATTAGGGCGCTTATGACCTTCTTTAATGATGCTGTGCCTGGTCTTAGTGGCCAATGAAAGAGAAAGTAATGGCAGATTACCACACCAGCTCATGAGCGGATCTCAGTGGTGGCTACAAGGGATGAGTTTGGGTTCTGGCTTGGGGCTGAACATAAGGCGTGGGAATACTTATTACCTAATTGGTTGATGACTACTATGTGCAAAGGTGTGGTAGGAAAAGTTAGTATCACTTCAGGAGGGGGGCAGCTTTACAAAGACACTGTCATTTTTCCCTGAAAAGTGCAGTACGCATTTAATCACTGGAGGAACAGATCACAAACTGCTCGAAGAAGGCAGCCCATATAGTATAGTTTAGGCACGTCCAGCCCATCACCTTAAGCCATGAAATTCCAGACAGCTAATTGGGGAAAGCATGGTATACATCTAGAAGAACCCATGATGCATTTATTTTTTTCAGTCCTTGTTTGCTGATATACTAAAAATGCACACAAGAATGTAAAAAAAGCTATCTTTGTACCAGCTAGGCCTGTGAGAACACCCCTCAAAGCACAGGGAGGGAAAAAAATGAAATAAGTGGTTACATTTGCAAGAGTACTCGGTATCCCTGGCTAAAGAACTAATACAATAAAAATCAGTTATTCTTAAATCTCTTCAGGTCTGCTCTATAGCAGTTTTACTGCTACAGGGCAGTATCTGTGTGCCAGATCACGTATATATATATATATATATATATATATATATATATATATATAATTCAGCTCTTCTGGGTAGGGGGCATGCACACCGCCGGCGGCCAGTTCCCGCTGTGTGGATCAGTGGCGGGTAGCATGGACTCGATGCCTGCCGGCACCCGCCGATAATTGCAGAGAGGCAGAGCGGCGGTCTGCCTCTGTATACAAGGCAAATTGCTGTTCTGACAGGAGGGAAGGCATGAATCCTGTGTCTCTGCAAATCAGGGACTAGGATCCATGTCTTCCCATAGTAAAAGAAACTCCAACAGTTTAGAAAAACACTGGCTAGGTACAAAGTTAACCCTTTGATTGCCCCTGATGTTAACCCCTTCCCAGCCAGTGCCATTAGTACATTGACAGTGCATATTTATAGCACTGATCACTCTATTAGTGTCACTGGTTCCCACAAAGTGTCAGTTAGTGTCAGAATTCTGGTTGCAAAATCGCAGTCCTACTATAAGTCGCTGAATGCCGTCATTACTAGTAAAAAAAAAAGGAAAAATATCCCATAGTTTGTAAATGCTATAACTTTTGCGCAAACCAATCTATTTACGCTTATTGGGATTTTTTTACCAAAATGATGTAGCAGAATACATATCGGCCTAAAGTTATGAGGAAATTCAATTTTTTTGTTGGATATGTTTTAGTAAAGTAAAGTAAAAAATATAGTTTTTGTTTTCAAAATTGTCAGTCTTTTTTTGTTTATAGCGCAAAAAATAAAAACCGCAGAGATGATAACAAATCACCAAAAGAAAGCTCTATTTATGGGAAAAAATAGGACATACATTTTTGATTTGGGTACAGCGTCGCACAACCACGCAATTGTCAGTTAACGTAACGCAGTGATAAAAAGCAAAAAATGGTTAAAAGATTAAATGTAGACTTTTGGCTTATGCAGTCCATTCAGGAAAATATCAGTCGTCTACTCTTTTACAGGCCAGGCTACTTTCAAATTTGAAAATGCAATCAGTAGATATATATATATTTTTTTACACAAAATATCTTGTGTTTTAAGTCTACTGGTCCTTTATAATTAAATTAGGACTTTAAGGACATTACTGTTGGTGAATTAACTAAACCCATATTATCACAACTGTAAAGAAAAAGGAAAAAATGAATCGAGTGCCATAAATGTTTATTTTTCCACTTATCAGTTTTATTCATGTGTATTTAAACTGTTCTAAGAAGAAAAAAAATTCTTGTTTCACTTTTCCTACATTTTACTACACGGAGATGTAAATGTGTTGCCTGTTTTTGATTAATTGAATACAACTGAATGAATCCATATGACTTATCAAGTAAAAGTTTTCACTTACCTTTGTAAAGTTATACTTTTGTTGTTCTTGCCCATTCATTGTGACATTTTTCTTTTTTTTCCCTACAATTTCCCATGTCTTTTTCTTCTTGCCTATGTGCCAAGTGGTTGCCTTTATAGGCTTCATCCAATGCCCATATCTATTACAATACATCTAGCACTCATTATTTGTGTATATTTTTCATCTAGGTTAATGAAAAGCATATTGTAAAACAGCACAAGGACTACATGCTTATATAACATTAATGCGCCTAGCGACTAACCAAAGCAACAAAGACTTGTATTGAGTCTATGTATAAACAGTGAAGACGTCGCTGGAAGGAAAGGAGTCGGGCTTTTGTGAAGAGTCTTGTACAATGCATACCTTCATATTTACTGGCAGCATGATTACACCCATTTAGTTGCTGTAATCGTACATCTCGGCGTGACCTTCCAAGGAGAAGTGGAATGGGCACTGACCTATTTTTTTAGTTGTGCATTGTCTTTAATAATAGAAAATTTTCAGTTGGAAGGAACTGCCATATCAAATAAGAAGTAATTGTAACAGAAGAAAATCGCAAGCTAGAGGATGAAAATAATACAGTTCCACTCCAGTATAAAAGTAGCTATTGAAATATGTTTACATTGCGAAACAAATGTACGGTAGGGATCCAGGCAACTTTTTTCTTTAAATGCTTTATTTATTTATTTTGCTGTCTTGGTTTTTATTATTGAGTTGGTATTTTCTTTAGAATATTGCATATCTAGCTGAAAAAACATAGTACTACTACTAAACACTTTACCATTCCCATTGATGTCTTAGCCAATGGAGTGCAAAAAGGCAAATTTCTACTTATACTTTAACCACTTGCCATCCGGGCCAATTCTGGCACTCCGCTCCTACATGTAAAAATCCAATTTTTTGTGCTAGAAAATTACTCTGAACCCCCAAACATTACGTATGTTTTTTTAGCAGAGACCCCAGGGAATAAAATGGCGGTCATTGCAACTTTTTATGTCACATGGTATTTGCGTAGCAATTTTCCAAACGCGTCTTTTTCTGAAAAATGTAATGACTTAAAAAAAATAAAAAGTTAGCCCAATTTTTTTTGTATAATGTGAAAGATGATGTTACGCCAAGTAAATAGATACCTAACATGTCATGCTTTAAAATTGCGCATGCTCGTGGAATGGCGCCAAATTTCGGTACTTAAAAATATCCATAGGCAACGCTTTAGAAATTTTTACAGATTACATGTTTACAGTTACAGAGGAGGTGTTGAGATAGAATTGTTGCTCTTGCTCTAACATTCGCGCCGATACCTCACATGTGTGAATTGAACGCCGTTTACATATGTGGGCACAACGTACGTATGCGTTTGCTTCTGCGTGGGAGCACGTGGGGATGGGGGCACTTTAATTATTATTTTTTTTATAATTGTTTATTTTATTTTTTTTTACACTTTTTCCTTCACATTCTTTTTTTTTAAATTTCTTTTTATCTCTTTTATTACTATTACAAGGAATTTAAACATCCCTTGTAATAGGAATAGGGCATCACAAGTCCTCTTTATGGAGAGATGTTGGGTCAATAAGACCCCACATCTCTCCTCCAGGTTTGAATGCCTGAGATTTAAAAACAAAATGTATGTTTATAGCCGAGTATACGGCAGTATTTACAGCTGCCAGGCCGGACGTGATGTCATAACATCACACCCGGGCCTCCGAGAGTCATAGAGACTGCCGGGGACCATCTGGTCACCGGTATTCTCTATGGTTAACTTCCGCCACCGGCAGATTCCTTCTCCGGCTCGTCGATCGCATGGGCGAGCCAGTAGAAGTACCAGAGGGCGGCAG
Organism: Rana muscosa; assembly: GCA_029206835.1. Lineage (NCBI taxonomy): Eukaryota > Metazoa > Chordata > Amphibia > Anura > Ranidae > Rana > Rana muscosa. The sequence continues at coordinate 1,158,022,527 of CM055116.1, read as the reverse complement.
CAGGGGGGGGGTCCCCTCTCGCCGCCTGTAACAACAATCAAGCAGCTGAAGAGACGGCTGAAAAAATTGGCTGCTGGAAAAAATTATATCTAAATGATACCTGCAACTGCAGGCATCATTCAGATATCCCCACTCAATGCACAGGACTACATATGACATACATTGGGCGGTGTGGTTAATACGAGATATACCAGAGCGTCGGGACCCTTCGGGGTAAGACCGCACTATATTAACCACTTGCCGACCGCTCACGGTATATATACGTCGGCAGAATGGCTCGTACAGGCACAATCACGTACCTGTACGTGGCCCTTTAACTGCCGACGTCGGGGTCGCGCGCGCGCCGCCAGCGGCATGCTCGCGACCCCCCTGCCTTCCCCGTGAGGGGGACCGCGGGTCCCGCGGACTCGATCGCCGCAGGGATCCCCGCGATCGTCTCATGGAGGCTCGGAGCGGGGAGATGTGTGTGTAAACACAACATCTCCCCGCTCCCCTACTGACAATGTCAGCGATCTCCGCTCTGTGTAATCAGAGCGGAGATCGGTGACATGTCAGTCGTAGCCATGCCCCCCCTCAGTTAGTAACACGCCCCTAGGCACACTTAACCCCTTCAGCGCCCCTAGTGGTTAACCCCTTCACTGCCAGTGTCATTTTCACAGTAACCAGTGCATTTTTATTGCACTGATCGCTGTGAAAATGACAATGGTCCCAAAAATGTGTCAAAAGTGTCCGATGTGTCCGCCATAATGTCGCAGTCACGAAAAAAATCGCTGAATGTCGCCATTACTAGTAAAAAAATAAAAATAATAAAAATGCCTTAAAACTATACCCTATTTTGTAAACGCTATAATTTTTGCGCAAACCAATCAATAAACGGCGATTGCGATTTTTTTTACCAAAAATATGTAGAAGAATACGTATCGGCCTAAACTGAGGAAAAAAAATGTTTTTTTATATATTTTTTGGGGATATTTATTATAGAAAATATAAAAAATTTCATTTTTTTCAAAATTTTCGCTCTATTTTTGTTTATAGCGCAAAAAATAAAAACCACAGAGGTGATCAAATACCACCAAAAGAAAGCTCTATTTGTGGTAAAAAAGGACGCCAATTTTTTTGGGAGCCACGTCGCACGACTGCGCAATTGTCAGTTAAAGCGACGCAGTGCCGAATCGCAAAAAGGGACCTGGTCATAATGGCGCGTATTGGTCCGGGGCTTAAGTGGTTAAGATACCTCTCAACTCAACTCAACTCAACTCATATAGCAAGGCCTTCAATGCGAATTAATGATTATTAAAGCAAAAATCATTTTGATGCTCTGATAGAGTCAATGTAGGAGATCGATAGATAGATAGATAGATAGATAGATAGATAGATAGATAGATAGATAGATAGATAGATAGATAGATAGATAGATAGATAGATAGATAGATAGATAGATAGATAGATAGATAGATAGATAGATACCTTATTTGGAACCACTGATCAATATCAAGATACAAGTTGCCTATCTAAAAAAAAATACAAAACTAATATATAGTGTATACAGATTTTTTTGATAGATAGATAGATATGTAGATGAATAGATAGAGAAAGATAGATAGATAGATAGATAGATAGATAGATAGATAGATAGATAGATAGATAGATAGATAGACAGATAGACAGATAGATAGTCTTGCATATGTATAAAACAAAAAATGTGAAGTATATAAGATGGAAAGTATATAGGGCATATTCCAACCCTGGAAGACCAAACTAATTTGATTTGTATTTTCTTATAATTCAAAAACAAGTGTGATTAATGTTTATCTCTGCAGACTGAGTATAATATTTGTTTCCCATATATAATATATAGGAATTCCATATGTCAGTTTCTTCAAAGAGCAAATGTAGAAATGATATTGATAGTACTACATTAATACATAAACTATATCTAGGACTTGAAACATATATTTAGGCCCCTTTGTTCCAATAGTGCCAAAATAACATGTTTAAATAATAATAATAATTATTACAATTATTATTATTATTGTTATTATAATTATTATTATCATTATTAATAATAATAAAAAATAACAGTAGTAACTATTACTACTACTATTAGTATTACTAATAGCAGTAATAATATAAATAATAATAATAAGAAGAAGAAGAATTAAATCTAACAAGTTGCATGCTATAATTAATTAATAACAAACAATGGTTAAAATGAATGTATAAAGGCTGGGAAAAATATAAAATCTAAAGCAAATGAAACAAACATTTCACATTAAAACAGATCTTTGAATTAATATCATCCTTCAGGTGTTCAGGTATATTTTATAATAATAGGTAACATTTACAGGCAAAATAGATTGTAATCAATGTAATAATACTTTTTTTGCTTTTTAATCTTGGTGTGCTGTGGGCCATTCTTTTTTAAGGAAATAGTAGATAGCGAATTCCTGTTACTGTTTGAGAAACTGATAACAGCTTTGCAGTGAGCATTACTCTGGTATCTTGTGACCGCTGTATATTTCCAGCTGGTATGCAAAGCAATTATGGAATGATCTTTAAATACGTCTCTCTGTATCAATGAGAGTGTTGCACATTTTTCAAAAGAAATGACTGCTTGAGCATCAAGTATTTTCCCTCCCGCTGAGCTAATTTTCAAATGAGTAGATCATTTTATGGCACTAAAAGAAATCAAAAGAAAAATTCTGTTTTAAGCTACATGTTGCTTTAGAAATACGTTGAGATCTTGACAGAAATGTTCAAAACACATACAGTACATAACAAAAAAAAAAAACTTTTCCAGTGCCGTTCTATTTGTTTTTTTTTTCCCCCAATTTATTCAAGGCTTGTCATATTTTTCATCCACAGAAAATTTCAAGTATCTACTTTCTTCTTTTCATCTACTTTTACAACATATCAAGGGCAGATGAATGGAGTTAGATAGAATAAAATTATAAGTTTCCTTTCACATTCTTTTATTTTGCTTTTTATGCATTTTCTTTAAATATGCATCCTAATTGTGTGTATAGCACTTAGTATATTGCCTAGTTTGCAGCTCAGTAAGCATTCTGGAAATCATTTCAAATTCATATGTAAAACTATGAAATTAAGCTGTCATATAATTAATTGTATGTTTAAGTATTTTTTTCACATCATTATAATATGCAAATATTTTAACCCATATTTTGAATGCGTTCTTTCCTATATGCTATGCTGCTGACATTTTTTATTGACCGTTACAACCAACAATTCTTTTTCAGAACAAAATTATAATGATCATCAAGAAATTGTATACCCTGCTGGAAGATTTTTGTTACTAACGTTTTTGAACTTTACTCTACTTCGTTGAAACTCACAAATCACATATTACAAAATAATAATAAATAATATATTATTAATATTATTATTATTATTTTTTAAAACACCAATTTGTGTAGCTATGTGTTTATTAAAACATCACTGCAATAGCTGTATTTTTAAAAACAACCAGTTTAAATACCTAAATTTGACCTGTTATCAACCTCTTGCAGTGCCTGTTCAGCACCGCTCAGGCTGGCTGAGCACAAGGAGTGCTACAGTGCTATCAAGACAGATGCTTACTGCAGAAAACAACAGGGGTTGATTTACTAAAATTGAAAGAGTGCAAAATCTGGTGCATCCAGAAGCCAATCCGCCTGCACATTTTTTCGTCAAAGCTAATTGAACAAGCTGAAGTTAGAAGCTAAATGGCTATAATGCACTGCTGCACTGGATTTTGCACCCTCCAGTTTTAGTAAATCAACACCAGGGCGGCAGAGAGATGAGCACATACTTATCCTGTTTTTCCCTTCACTGTCTAATCAAAGGTTGTAGACAGGACTTAGTTTTAGTATTACATACTACAGCTGGGAAAAGTCTGATCTTCTGGCTGACTGTGCTGTCTGGCAGGTACACTATATTGTCAAAAGTATTAGGACACCTGCCTTTACACACACATGAACTTTAATGGTATCCCAATCTTAGTCTGTAGGGTTCAATATTGAGTTGGCCCACCCTTTGCAGCTATAACAGCTTCAACTCTTCTGGGAAGGCTGTCCACAAGTGTGTCTTAGGGAATGTTTGACCATTTTTCTAGAAGCACATTCGTGAGGTTAGGCACTGATGTTGGATGAGAAGGCCTGAGTCTCCACTCTTATTCATCCCAAAGGTGTTCTATCAGGTTGAGATCAGGACTATGTGCAGGCCAGTCCAGTTCCTCCATCCCAAACTCGCTCAGCCATGTCTTTATGGGCCTTGCTTTGTGCACTGGTCCAAATCATTTGGTGGAGGGGGGATTATAATGTGGGGTTGTTTTTCAGGAGTAGGGTTCCAGTGAAGGGAACTCTTAAGGCATCAGCATACCAAGACGTTATGTACAATTTCATGCTCCCAACTTTGTGGGAACAGTTTGGGGATGGCCCCTTCATGTTCAGTGTGTATAATAATATTATTATTACTTACAGGATTTAAATAGTGCCAACAGTTTGCTCATTGCTTTAACATAGGGGCAGACAGTACAGTTGCAATAAAAATCAATACAGGAATCAGAGGGCCCTGCTTGTTAGAGCTTACATTCTAAAAGGGAGGATCAAGGGATACATAAGGTAATACGTAACTGTGGGAGATAAGGTGATAAAGAACGTGAAAGTACAATTGTTAGGTGGAGGCAGGGTAGGCCTATTTCAACTGGTAGGTAATTTTGCAACAGGGATGAGTTACCAAAACCAAACCCATTTTTACTTTTAAAAAAAACAAAAAAACAAAAAAAACAAACCCCATAATTCAGTTCTCCCCTTCCTAGCATCTTCATTTTCTTACCAATCAAGCCAACTCTAGGCCTGACTCATTGAATACGCTAGCCCCAGCATATCTCTGACATCACAAGTCAAAAAAGATTTCTCCATAAATTGTTACAACAGGGGTTCCTCCTGGATTTTTCTGTTGTCTCTGTGAGTCCTTTTATCAATCTGAGCTAATCTGCTTTCCAAATAATTTAGTTTGTCTATCTGCCACATGCCCATATCATTCCCTGATATTTTTATTATCTGCTGTCATGTCATGTCACTACTTCATTTTCATTTCATTTAGTGTGCAAGTAAACTGATAATATTAGGAAAAGTCTGAAGACCAAGCCCAGGAAATGTCACACAAGTTGAATGGAGCTCTGATCTACCATTGGTGACATATTGTGACCTATATTAGACACAGACTTTGTCAGAAAGCTCCTATATTAGCAGCCTTAAAAGAATGTAGCACTACCCCTGTAATTGTTGCTGACTTTAACTAGTTCTTTCCCAAGCAAGCCACCAGTCACCCAAACAACAATCTATTCATTCTCCAATAAACAGTCTAGGAAACGATGATGAAGCGCATTGGGTGGCGCTTACTACTGGTTGCTCATTTCCGGTCCGTGAAACGCAGGAACTTCCGGGCATACTATAGTGCGTTATTAAATGCATCTATTGTGTAAGTGTTTCTATTGAATTGTATATTATTGCTAATAAACACTATTTGGAGTATCTCTTTGGTCTGTTCCATGTTTCATGGGTTGGTCCCTGATAAATGCATACTAGCGATAATACAGAGGGGAAAATTATTCTTTGATCCCCTGCAGGTTTTGTAAGTTTGCCCACTTACAAAGAAATGAAGGGTTTATAATTTTGATCATAGGTGTACTTTAAATGATAGAGACAGAATATCAACCAAAAATCCAGAAAAAGCACATAAAACAAATGGTATAAATTAAGTTGCAGTTCAGTGAGTGAAATAAGTATTTGATCCCCACATAACATGACTTAGTACTTGGTGGAGAAACCTTTGTTGGCAAGCACAGAGGTAAGACGTTTCTTGCAGTTAGTGACCAGGTTTGCACACATCCAAGGAGGGATATTGGTCCACTCTTTTTTTACAGATCTTCTCTAAATCTTTAAGGTTTCTTGGCTGTTGCTTGGCAACTCAAATTTTCAGCTCCCTCCATACATTTTCTATAGGATTAAGGTCTGGAGACTGGCTGGGCCACTCCATGACCTTAATATGCTTCTTTTTGAGCCACTCTTCTGTTGCCTTGGTGGTATGTTTTGCATCATTGTTATGCTGCAAGACCCATCCATGACCCATCTTCAGTGTTCTGGCTGAGGGAAGAAGTTTCTCATCCAAGATTTTAAAATACAGGGCCCCATCTATTGGCCCCTCAATGCGGCAAAGTCGGTCTGTACCTTTAGCGGAGAAACAGCCCCAAAGCATAATGTTTTGCTTGACTGTAGGGATGATGTTCTTAGGGTCATAGTGAGCATTTTTTTTCCTCCAAACACTGCCAAACCCCCTCCTCAAGAAGGCACATGTACAGTCATGCCAATGAAGATCTAAATGATTCAGAGAAGGATTGGGAGAAAGTGCTGTGGTCAGATGAGACCAAAATTAAGCTCTTTGGCATTAACTCGACTCGCCGTGTTTGTAGGAAGAAAAATGCTGTCTATGACCCTAAGAACACCATTCTTACAGTCAAGCACGGAGGTGGAAACATTATGCCTTGGGGCTGTTTCTCTGCTAAAGGTACAGGCGACTTTGCCAATTCACGGGGATAAGAACCTTCTTCCCTTAGCCAGAAAACTGCAAACCTGGTCACTAACTACAAGAAACATCTTACCTCTGTGCTTGCCAACAAGGGTTTCTCCGCCAAGTACTAAGTCATGTTTTGCTTGGGAATCAAATACTTATTTTACTCACTGAACTTCATTTATAGCATTTGTTTTATTTGTTTTTTTTCCTGGATATTTGGTTGATATTCTGTCTCTATCATTTAAAATACACCTATGATAAAAATAATAGACCCCTAATTTCTTTGCAAGTGGGCAAACTTACACAATATGCAGGGGATCAAATAAGTATTCTCCCCACTGTATATTTCATTGTGTAGTAGTGATAATATTAGGAAGAAGGAAGTGCATTGTAGCACCAGATTGGTTTTGAATAACATGCATATTTGCACATTGGTATTTATACTTGCATTGCTGATAAATGTTATCTGTGATCACTATGGAGGGAGGTGTATTGTAGCACCGCACTGACATACTGTATGTGTTTTTTGCTGTTAGTAAATCAACCTCTATATGTATACTACATAATAGCTGAGTTGTGTAAATACCAACACCATAGGGTCCATTTATAAATAATTCACTAGACAAATGCTTTAAGCATTCACACAGCTATCAAGAATAATCTCTGTATAGTGTCTGAAATATGTACTTCTTATGATTGTCAGTTCCACCTAGTGGTCAACATGTGATATTTTCTGGATTAAGGTATTTCAGGAAAATACTGCATTATGTTTACTAGGAGAAACTGACGATCATAAGAAATAAATAAATTTGACATAATACGAGGATTAGACCCCTATATATGTTATATATCTATCTAATCTATCTATCTATCTAAATATCTATCTATCTATCTATCTATCTATCTATCTATCTATCTATCTATCTACCTACCTATCTATCTATCTGACAGTAGTGATAAGAGAACTTTTAGTTCACCTCAACATAACCTTAAAAATAATATTGTACCATTGCGCTTAATGTCCTACACCATGCAAGCCACGCACACATCTACTGTATATCTTCTACTTGTAACGGCTAACAATCTTTAATTTTAAACTAAATTTATGCAGGTTGGATAAATGGCTGTCAGGCCTCGTACACACGGCCGATTTTCTCGGCAAGAACCAGCAAGAAACTTGCTGGCAGAGAGGTCTTGCCGAGTAAATCGGTCGTGTGTACGCGGCTATCGGGTTTCTCGTCGAGAAAACCGACAAGAAACCTCGACGAGAAAATAGAGAACCTGCTCTCTATTTTCTCGTCGAGATTCTCCTCAGCATGTTTCTCGACGAGAAAAGTGAGTGTGTGTACACTTACCTGTCCTCCCGGAAGCCCGCGCATGTTCGAAATGAATTAGACGCATGCGCGGTAGCTTCCTAGGCATACGTAGGGTATACCAAGATGGCGGCGACGGCATCGAATGTGACGAGCGCATGCTCGTTGTAGTCGATGACGTCACCGCGTACGCTCCATTCAAAGAACCGCGGGTTCTTTGAAACGAGCGTGTGTACACTCGGCCGGGACAAGTTTCTTGTCCAAGAATCTCGTCGAAAAAAACGACATGTTTTTTTCAACGAGAATCTCGGCCGTGTGTACGAGGGCTCAGTGTCAACCAGTAGTTCTGGAGGCACAACAAAACAAGTAAATTAATGATTTGTATGTCTCTACAGACATTTATTTTGTTTAAGAAGAACCGTTGATACTTGAACATTTTTATTTAATTGTATTTACGGTATTTATTTATGTGTAAAGATGTGCTACAAAAAACATCAAAAAATGAAGACACAGCTTGATTCTCTTGAAGAAGAAGAACCAAATAAGGAACAAGGACCTTTGCACTTTTGGCGTTTTTTAAAGCTCAACTCCGGGAAATTTGAAAATGATCCTTTGGAGTAGGGCTGTGTCTGCAATGCAGGTTTTGGCTGCTGGTTTAGTCTAGGATCACAGCAGGAGGGGGTACAATTCTGGACTCAGGGCGGGACCAGCACTGCATGGAGAGAGGCAGGTGCCTGAATTAACTTATCACATTAACCAGGGGGTGATTGGCTGCTAGGAGGCGGTCCTAGAAACCAATCACCAGCTTGCTAATATGAAAAGTTACCCAGCAGCTCCCGCACTCCATTCAGTGCTGCTGTGCCTCCGCATTCAGTTTAGAATTGTCCTGCCTCCTGCTCTCCACTCTGTGAAATGTAGAAGAGTGAAGGGAGGAATGGACATGGCTGTGAACATGTGAAGAATGGAGAGGGGGGGTCATGTATAAGGGGGTGCAGTGCTGTGTGTGGGGGGGTCATGTAAAGGGGAGCAATACTGTGGGGGATGTGAAATTGACAGCACTGTGGGGTAGATATGTTAAGGGGGCAGTGCTGTGTGTGTGTGGGGAATGGGTGATGTAAAGGGGGACACTGCTGTGGGGGTATGTGAAAGGAACAGTGCTTTGGGGGTGATATGTGAAGGGGGACAGTGATGTGTGGGGGATGTGGAGGGGGCAGTGCTGTGTGGGGAAGGAGGATGTGAAAGGGGCAGTGCTTTGGGGTGATATATGAAGGGGGCAGTGCTCTGGGTGATATATGAAGGGGCAGTGCTGTGGGGGGATATGTGAAGGGGCAGTGTTGTAGGGGGAATATATGAAGGGGGCAGTGCTGTGGGGGATATTTGAAGGGGGCAGTGCTGTGGGGGGATATATGAAGGGGGCAGTGCTGTGGGGGATATATGAAGGGGGCAGTGCTGTGTGGGGATATATGAAGGGGGCAGTGCTGTGAGGGGGGTATGAAAGTGGCAATGCTTTGGGGGTGATATGTGAAGGGGGAAAGTGTTGTGGGGGATATATGAAGAGGGCGGTGCTGTGGGGGGGTGTGTAAAAGGACAGTGCTTTGGTTGTGATATGTGAAAGGGACAGTGCTGTGGTGAGGAAGATGTAAAGGGGACAAGCAGCTGCACACAAAATGAGGTGCTGCACAGAAAACGTGCAGGGGTACCATTGACTCTTAAACACACTGAAATACAAGGTGCAGTATCCCACACGTGGAAATAGCATGGTGCAGTTTCCATGCGGCTGCATTTTTAAAAAGGTGCCAGGACTTTTTCCCAGCAGATAACACAGGCACAGCAGCCCATTCAAATGTATGGGCTGTTGTGCCTGCACACCTGGGCTGTGATGCAAAGAATCATCGCACAAAATGAGATTCGGACCTCTGCTGGAAGAAAATCTTACTAACCTCCATGAACTTTAATTCAATACCCCTGGCCTAAAGGAAAAGAGATGTACCTACTTGATCCTCCACTTTTCAGGAAGGTGGCTCTTTCCCACACTCTGGCGGTGGACTGTTTCTTGGCTATGGGCTCTTTTTTGCTCTTGATGATGTCAGAATCCTAGACCACTGAAGCATAGGGGAGAACACGCTGTGGAGACCAGTCTAGCAGCATGGAGGAGTGGAGGATCAGGTAAATAAATCTTCTTTAATAAGTCTCTCAGTCCTAAACAAGCGATAAACCCTTGCAGTGAGGTTGTGCCTGCACTCCAAGGGTAAATTGCTTGTTTAAAACTAGGGGACTTAATAAAGAAGATTTATTTTCCTCCGTTCCTCCATGCTACAAGACTGGTCCCCACAGCATGTTCTCCCTATGCTTCAGTGGTCATTTTTAAGTTTCTCGAAGATGTACAATAAATCATTACATGAAATTTTAAAGAGAAACAAGAGCCTAATTAAAAGCCTATTTGATAACTACAAAGCCTAATAATTAAAAATAAAATATTGGTCATAAACTATAATAGATATGAAGGCCATATGCCGTTCGTGTTAATCACCTTTCTATCCTTAAATTATGGAAGATCATACTAAAATCATATTAGCTATTCAATATTTGACAAAACATTAGTTGTCACCATGACCCGGTTATGATTTAGTGTAAATACATAAATGGTAACGCAAATACCCAAATGACTAAGTCCAACTAAAGCAAAGGGTCTTTAGAAGAGAATAAAAGCCTAACTGGTGTAACATCTTTGCCCCATTAAAATCTCTGAAGTCCATTGCTGCTGTGATACACAAGAATGTCCATAAAGCATTACTGTCTCCACCGCGGAAGGTAACCTGCTTTGCCAGCTGATGTCATTCTGGTCACTTAATGGCATCCTAAAAAAACAGCTGGTACCTCACCTGCAAATATTGATTCCGTATATTGTAATCTGGTATCACATCGCTGTTGTCTCAAGGCAAACAGCTTGTCTAAACAAAAGCAACACGGTTGTGCCATCTGTCTACCGCTCAAGTGTTTTAAATCCACATTTTGGGGAGAAAGATTGATTATTAGGAATGATTTATAATCTGCCCTCACTTCCTCTCTATATAGGCTGTTAACCCGCATTCATAGCGCACAAGGTTTGGTGTCCAGGATCATAAGAATTTCCATTAATGGATAACTAGGAGAAAAATCTCAGCAAGTGAAAGAAAGCAAGCCTTGTACGGAGCTACAAGGAGGAAGTGGGTTCTGTGGAAATTTTTTACTTTGTCAAGCTACATTTACTGCACATTAGCAAAAACAAACACTTCCACAAAGGATTTTACAGGGACAAACAAACACGGAACCTTCTGCAAATATCAGTAACAATTTAAGTACAACTGTTACCGGCAAGGCGTTTCAACCTCCGCAGAATTCAACATTAGGCCAGGGAAATTTGTTTACATTCCATCTTTACCACTTTCTGAAACAAGAGAGACATGCTGATCTTTCACGGGTAATTAATGGCACTGTGTGTAATATGTGTGCATCCACTCTAATGCATTGTTTACGATCCTACTTTATGATTGGCAGTTTTTAGAGTGCTTTGTTTGTATTTATTGTCTTTAATTTTGTTTTTATTTAATTTTGTACAGAATTAAAACATTTATTATATATATTTTTTTATTCCATGCCTCAGGTAGGTAAATATAAAATATTGCAAATGACTGTTGTTTACAGAGTTAAATAGCTAAAGCTCAAATTACATCCCAAGCGAGGTTAGACAAGACATGCATACCTCTCCTTTCTCTGCTCTGTATGGCTCCATATAGGGTTTCAATTAGAGAACAATGATTACTAGGGAAAAGCCAATGGTTCGGTTTGAACCTAGGTTTGGACCAAATTTCATCTGTTTGGGTGTTTGGATGAACACACACAATTTAGCCTATTAAGCCCCCCTTTTTTATGTAAGAAACTGATATTATTCTACCACTTCTATAAATGACAGATCCCCGCTATCACGGGAACTGGTGCTTGCACCCGATGCATCCCTAGGACATCACAGGGAATCCCAGGGATAGCAGTAACATGTGCCATTCACAAACAGGATTAGAACACCCCCTAGGCATGTTATTGGGTATTTTTAATATTGCACTTAAGATCAGTGTCCAACCCCCCTATAGCTTCCGCCCACCCCCACCCCCCTCTCCCCTTCCCACATGTTTTTGTTTTTTTATATACCACCTTGCCTATTACCCCAGAAAATGGGATGTTCACCAAACCCTGCTGAAACTGAATACAGGGCAGTTTGGCTCATCACTTATGTTTACAAAGGGATGAACTACTATTGTGCTTACTCTGAAAACTAATAATACTTTTCCAAGTATAAATAATAAAAACTTAAAAAATAATTGTAAAAACAAAAAAATATTAAAATGTTATCCAAAATCATTTAAACCTCATTCTCACTGTCTGCGTTTGGGGGGACACACCCACATGGATGTCAAATTGTGAGCAGCAACTGCATCCATGCAGCTGCTGCATCCCAATGGACATGAATGGGACTGCCTTCACATAGATGCACGCAACACCTGTGCATCCCATATGGTCAAGCAGACCCCTCTGCATGGGTGTAAGTGCATCCATTTGAATGAGGCCTTAATTTGGAATTCCAGCTTTGTTGGTCTGACATTTTACCAGTTTGTTTTCCTAAAAATTATCTCAGTTTATTGTTTTCATTAGGACATTCTTCATTTGCTCCTTCCTTCGTTCCTTTATTCCTTCCTTCCATTTCCTCTCACTCTCATGAATACAACGCTCCAGGGGCGTTGTAAGGGGGGAGTGGGGGGTGCAGGCCTCACCCGGGTGACACCCACCAGAGGGGTGACACCTAGCACAGCACTGCATTGAGAGGCGCCGCGCTGGCCGCGGCTCTCTCCTCTTCCTACTTCCCCTGTGCCCGGCGCCCGCAAGTCCTCCGGGAACCGGCACTGCGATCTACAATGGCACTTGTGACAGGCAGGTGGGGAGAGGTCACGGTGCCAGTGTCCTATCACAATTGCACTGCTCAGACTGGCGTCGATGCCTAGGCTCCTCCTCCACTCCACACTGACAGTATATCCACAACAGGAGGAGGAGCCTAGGAAGAGGGACATTTGTGTGCACAGAGCCGCGCTGATCTGAGGTCTGTAAATGTAGGGAGGGGAGGTATACGGGGGGGGGGGGGGGCGTTACATTAGGGGGATTGCAGGGGGGTTAACATTAGGGGGATTACACAGGGGGGGTGTTACTTTAAGGGGATTGCAGGGGGGTAGCATTAGGGGCATTACACAGGGGGGTTACATTGGGGGGATTGCAGGGGGGGTAACATTAGGGGGATTAAACAGGGGGGCTTACTTTAGGGGGATTGCAGGGGGGTAGCATTAGGGGGATTACACAGAGGGGTTACATTAGGGGGGTAACATTAGGGGGATTCCACAGGGGCCGTGTTACTTTAGGGGGATTACAGGGGGGTAGCATTAGGGGGATTACACAGGGTGGGTTACATTAGGGGGATTGCAGGGGGGATAACATTAGGGGGATTGCACAGGGGGGTTACATTGGGGGGATTACAATAGGGGATCACACAGGGGGGCATTACATTGGGGGATTACACAGAGGGGGCGTTACATTAGAGGGATTACACAGGGGGGGCATTACATTAGGGGAATTGCACAGGGGGGGCGTTACATTAGGGGGATTGCAGGGGAGTAACATTAGGGGGACTGCACAGGGGGGGTTACATTAGGTAGATTGCACGAGGCGGTAACATTAGGGGGATTGCACATGGGGGGTTACATTGGGGGGATTACATTGGGGGATTACACAGGGGGGCATTACATAAGGGGATTACACAGGGGGGACGTTACATTAGGGAGATTACACAGGGGGGCATTACATTGGGGGAATACACAGGGGGGGCGTTACATTAGAGGGATTACACAGGGGGGCATTACATTAGGGGAATTGCACAGGGGGGCGTTACATTAGGGGGATTGCAGGGGGGTAACATTAGGGGGATTGCACAGGGGGGGTTACATTAGGTAGATTGCACGAGGCGGTAACATTAGGGGATTACACAGGGGGCAGAGCTGTGCTGATGCGCTAGCCTGCTCAGTGCCCTGGATTGCTCATGCTCAGTGACCAGGGGGGGGTGTGACACCATATTTTACAGCACCAGGTGACACCAACACTAGTGACGCCACTGCAACGCTCATATCACTATACTTTTAATGGCCTAAAAAACACCTCTGTGTGATTTGATAATACAAACTGAGAAAATATGAAGGCTTGCTAACCTCTTTCTATACATTTTCGCTGATCATTTGCCAAACATAATTACATTGAGTAAAGTGTGAGATTGGGGGTTGTTAAGCTCACGTAGTAGATGCGTTTTTCAGTGATGCAAGCCAGTCAGCAACTCTGTTTAAGGGCATGGTAGCCCATTTTTATTTAAAAACACGAAAGTTCACAAACACATCGTAGTATTTACAGGGGGGGTTCCACCATTCCTGTATCTTTCATACTAACAGTCGCTTTACCTTCTAGCGATCAGGGCCTTTAGCCTAGGCCTGGCGGTCTGTTCCTCAGACCCACACAGTGTCCAAGAGTTTCAGCTTTCTCCTAGCTTCTCCTGGTCCGCACCTTTGTTGCTATAACACTAACTATGTCTGCCTCCTGCAGACATGCACCGCCTTTGACTCCACTTCAGAGGAAGAGAGCCCACTCGGCTCTCATGCACACAGACTTCCTCTCTCTTGGGTGGAGCCCTGATCCATAGTCACCTCTGACTCCACTTCAGAGGACGAGAGCCTACCTGGCTCTCATGCACACAGACTTGATTCTGTTGGGTGGGGCCCTGTTCCATAATTACCTCTGAACTAAATAGCCCAAGACACAGCTGTTCCATCGGCGTGATTTTCATTACCAAATGTGGCAATAACCAACCCTCTTGAAGGTCGCACCCTCACATACCCTCCCCCCTTGTTTCGAACCGGAGGGAGGAACACATGATCCCGGCACCATAAACGGGACACCTCTGTGCCAGCCATTGGCTGCGTAGGCCCATTAATTTTTCGGGGTATGTGTCCACCAGCACTTCACCTTGGCGCCTCTGTGCCAACTATCCGTAGCAGTAGTCCTAATCTGCCCAACCTTTTCTCTAAAGGGGCACTCCACCCACATCTTCTTCCTGCACCATGGGCTCCCACTAATCTCTCTATCCCTTCTACCTTTTGGCCTCAGGACCCTTCTTTTTCCTCCCACAGACCTACTCTCCCGGGACTGTTGGGGACCCACTTTCATGACATTTGTCAGGGACTGGCCACTCTCACTACCTGACGCAACATTAACCATCAACATTTGTTTCTCGGGTTCACCAACCCCTGTATGGTCACTCTTGGCCACCAAACCATCTGTGATTAATGACACATCCTCAATAGCAATGTTCCACAAGGGGTTATTCAACACAATATGGTCATTCGGACCTCTTGTCCTGTTTGCTAGGACAGTGTCTATGGAGGGACCATCTACAGGCAAGCAGTTACTCCCTATGGGACCGTCCCGTAGTTTCACATCGCCCCCTGTTGTCCAACACTCCAATAACAATTGTCCTACCAACGCACATGTTCCACCACATTTTCCAACACCAATCTCTTTAACCATTTCGGTGTCCACTGGTACCTCAACCAATAGCTCGGAGTTGTCTGACAGTGCTCCACAGTGCTTCTCATACATATTTACGTTACAGTTACCATTACTGTTATTTCCTGTCAAAGTGTCTCCGGGTACCTCAAACTGCACCTCTCTGCGCGTGATGGACTGAATTCCCACTACTGCCACGTCCGTTCTGGGCCCTTCCTTTACATGAGGTGTAGCGGGTGAGACAGTACGCGCGCCACGTACCAACCACTGCTCAGCCGCACCTTGGACCGCACCAGCAGGAATACACCCCATCACACCCGCATACGGAGAGACTTCTACTATGTCTAATATCTCTAACTTCTCAAACAATTCCCCTGAGCGCCTTCCGCACATAACCGCCGCTGGAAGCACTGTCGCGGAGAACTGCAAGACAACTTTCCACAAAAGCAACCAACAGTGCAGCAACAAATTCTCATCAACATTGCTTAACAACGCACGTATCACCTGCGTCCGATTGGTATTATGCAGTACTATGTCGCCCCTCTGCTGTGGATACACGCAGGTGTATATTGGAAAGATTCCCACCAATTCCCACAACATCTCAGAAATTTCTAGACATGCCGTATCTAAACACAGAACTCTAGGAACTTGACCTTTACCAACGACGTGGAGGGACTCATTTGCTAAGGCGTGAGAGGCCGGGACACTTAAAAAGACCTCTACCTCAGAGGCAACTAACAAAATTTGCGGCTCCCGCCGAGCACTGCCAATCGCATGTGTCACACTCATCCTCTCACTTTCAGCAACACTGAGCCCTTCCAAATCGCTATCCATTACCTCATCAATCTGACATTCAACATTACTCATCTCTTTTGCTGTGGACAAAACCTCTGCTATGTATGCGCCCTTTTCAGATCCTTCCAACTGGAGAGGGTTAATTTCTGCAAAAGCCAACGCACCCATGTCCACCGGCCCTGCAGCCTCTCTATTTAGCATAGCAGAAATTGCGTCCACTCCACTGTTACCCACTAAGCCTTCCTTGTTTAAATGCAGTTGTGGCAAAACATTTTCAAACACAACAGGCTGCAATAACATAACTTCACCACTCTGCTCGTGTGGCGCTTCACCAAACCCATGAGGACTGTCAGCAGCGACAGACCGCAACAACTCATTATTAGTACAAAAAATTTCAAACATTTGAGTTTTACCATTTTTCTCATCACCAAGGTCAAGTACCCTCTTATCTATCAAAGCGGCACCACAGTTGTCCCAGGCAACCTCTGGCTCCAACACACAGAGCTCCCTGGAGGTTTCTAAGGACACCTCTGCAGCCTTAGATACTGTTGCCAAGGGGAATCGCATATCCCGCTTAGCGATCACCCCTACCTCATTAAGCATCACATTACCATCAGCACATGTATCATCAGTATTCATAAACATAGCAGTTTTATAAACTCTATCAAATTGTCCTTTGTCAAAACGCATGGCACCCTGCGTGCCACTCAGCACACCACCCTTCCTCTCCACAGGAATTATTTTGCCCACTAGGTCGTCTTCACAGTTGTCCTGGGAAACCACTTGCCTCACCACTGCAGGCTCCTTGGTGGTTTCCCTTGGCAACTGCACAGCACCTGTCACTAGGGAACATGGCATACCAACTGCTTTGGTCACCCCTAGCACATCCTTTCCAGCACTCCGCTGGGTTACCTTAGCTGTACCCAGAGTCCATATGTCCCTTTCAATTTTTGACCTCGCTGCAAGCAGGGTTTTAACCTGTGTCTCCCCACTGATCTGGGTAGCACACTGCAGCAAGTTCATTTTTTCACCTTCATTGTGAGGAACCACACAGTCAGCCTTTCCCATGATTTTAACAGGAACTGTCTTACCATTCTCTTTAGCATGGGTTGAAGATTTCAATTGAGGGCGTTGTCCCTTCTTTGCCCTGCTCTCCCAAGATGACGCCCCCTTCTGGAAACAGGGTAACATTACATCCATCTTGGATTTTCCATCATCGCCTGCAGGCAAAGCATTAAGCCCAACAACATGATCAGCAGCTGTATTCCACAAACTTGGACAAGAAAAGATCCCGTGGCCCAGCTGACCACATTCCAGGCATGGCACTTGGCGACTTTCTCCTATTGCTATGGGAGACCACCTTCTCCCCGCTGAGCTCTTGTAGTGCTCTCTAGACTGGACTGCTCCTAGAAAATTATCGTAGTCATCTCGGTTACTATACATCCCACTAGACTTGTGCACAACGGAAAAATTCGTTCCGTTTCGGTTTGTTTCTTTCCGGTCCTGTTGATTCGTAATCATTCGTAATTTTGCTAGACGGGATTTTTCGTGTTCGGACTAATTCGTATTTTCGCAAGCGACATTTTTCGTTGAATTTTTTGTTGCTTTATAATTCGTACTTTCGGTAGGGTACGTTGTTTTTCGTTGATTTTGGACACAACTCCTACTTTCGTAACTTTTTTTGGGTTCGTTGATTCGTAATTTTCCGTGTCTCTCTCACAACGACGCTGCCTATTATGCCTAATGTGCTTCGAATGGATTTGTACTTTTCTAAATACATTGCGGTTATTTGTAACGATTCGAAATCTCGTATTTTACTTTCGTTTTTTACATGCGGCTATAGGCTCCGCCCCTGTACACCATTTTGAGAGGGTTCAGCACGGTGAGGGAGAAGCAGAGAGCAGAGCAGAGTGAGTGTTATTGTGCTTCGAATGGATTCGAAATCTTGTATTTTACTTTTGTTTTTTCATGCGGCTATAGCCTCCGCCCCCTGTACACCATTTTGAGAGGGAGTTCAGCACGGTGAGGGAGAAGCAGAGAGCAGAGTGAGTGTTATTGTGCTTCGTATGGATTCGTACATTCGTAACTTTTTTCATAACGAATTATGCCGAAGACATTCGGGCATTCGCTATTTTGCGGTATAATTTATTTCGGATTCGGTTTTATTCGTAATTGCTTTGTTCGGAAATTCGAATGCTTCCGAATGTCCGAAAGTTGCTAAATTCAGACGAATTTTGATTCGTTACAAAACGAATTGCACAAGCCTACATCCCACGGTACACCTCCTGGTACTCCTCCATCAGAGAAGGTTGCACCAACTCAACCCAGCGATTTCTGGGCCATCTTCTGTACGAAGCAATCATCACAAACTCATCCAAAAAGTCCTCAACACATTCCGAAGGCAACATAGGCCGTATGAAGTCAGCTGTACGGATTTCTGCTTTGTTGCCATGGGCAACCACACCCATCTGCTCACTCTTTACACGCAGAGCAGGCTTCTCATACTTTGCTTTGGTGAAGCCTGGGACAAAGGGCATTTAGAAACTTCATGCCCCCACTCACTGCACCGCAAACAGCGCACTTGGTTCTTAACCCTTTGCACATTGATAGCTGGCCATCTTGCACCAGCGTTGCCAGAGGCAACAACATGTCCTTCCCTTTTAACTTGGTTCAATGCAGCCAAGTGTCGCCTGCACCAATCCACTGCAGACTCAGACTCTGGCGAACTCTCCATACTTGCAGTCACCTGTGCACTCCTTGCACCAGTGTTGCTAGGACCAACACCCGCTCTGTCTCTCATTTCAGCAAACATTGCTTCCTTTTCTCACAGGAAAACTTTAAAGTACTGTCTCCAAGACTTTGCAAACAGCACACTTTCACATGTAGACTTTACTCTCTGCTTGAGCTCACTTCCACAGGCACATCACCTGTATACAACACAGTCCCTTAATTGAACTCCTGTGAAATGCAGTTCACCTGGCTGCCACACACAGCTAGCAGCAGTTCACCGCAGAAAACTTTAACTTTTCCTTCAGATAAGCTGTTCATCACAGTATTGCTGTTAAACACACAGTTTCTTTTTACTCACTGATTTTGGTATGCGAGGATCTGGAACTCTTCCAAAAACTGCCCAAAGCAATATCTCCACCACTTGTGAGATTGGGGTTTGTTAAGCTCACGTAGTAGATGCATTTTTCAGTGATGCAAGCCAGTCAGCAACTCTGTTTAAGGGCATGGTAGCCCATTTTTATTTAAAAACACGAAAGTTCACAAACACATCTGTAATATTTACAGAGGGGGTTCCACCATTCCTGTATCTTTCATACTAACAGTCGCTTTACCTTCTAGCGATCTGGGTCTTTAGCCTAGGCCTGATGGTCTGTTCCTCAGACCCACACAGTGTCCAAGAGTTTCAGCTTTCTCCTAGCTTCTCCTGGTCCGCACTTTTGTTGCTATAACACTAACTATGTCTGCCTCCTGCAGACATGCACCGCCTTTGACTCCACTTCAGAGGAAGAGAGCCCACTCAGCTCTCATGCACACAGACTTCCTCTGTCTTGGGTGGAGCCCTGATCCATAGTCACCTCTGACTCCACTTCAGAGGACGAGAGCCTACCTGGCTCTCATGCACACAGACTTCCTCTGTTGGGTGGGGCCCTGTTCCATAATTACCTCTGAACTAAATAGCCCAAGACACAGCTGTTCCATCAGCATGTCTTTCTTTACCAAATGTGGCAATAACCAACCCTCTTGAAGGTCGCACAAAGTCGCACCCTCACAAAAGCTTTAAAGCTGAAGTCCAAGATCAACCATTTCTTTACTCAATATATCCCTCCCATTAAATTCTGAATAAAGCAGAGAAAGAGTAGAATATCTATTGGGTTTTTATTGCTGTCTGTGTCTCTGTTTTTTTATAAATCACACACACAGGTGGACACAGCATTAGGACACAGAGTGGATAGTATAACAATATACATTGTTTTTCAGCAGCAGGAGGGGAGGGGGCAGGCGCTGTCATGAGCTGACAGGTAGCTAAGGGATGGGGGAGAGCAGAGAGGAGATCAGATGACGGAGGCACATAAACTGACCACAGTG
This sequence comes from Rana muscosa, assembly GCA_029206835.1. NCBI lineage: Eukaryota > Metazoa > Chordata > Amphibia > Anura > Ranidae > Rana > Rana muscosa. The sequence goes on along the minus strand of CM055116.1, from coordinate 1,158,002,125 downwards.
TCAGGGCTCAGCAGCCCTGATGAACCGTGGTCAGTTTACAGGGGGAGGGTAGAAACTGGCAGGATCAGCCAGGTATTTCAGGTGATAGGGGGGGGGGGGGCAAATGACACAACACAAACACTGTGCTGTATAACATGCGTTAAAGGTACAGGATCCATTTATTTTAATTTTTTTGTTAATAAACGCTTTAATATATAAGATAAATGTATATAGTGAGATTAGACATAATGCATCATCTGCCCTCCAGAATCATGACACCTAATGCATAAGTACTTTCTACATGGCATTGTTGGACAGGTCTCCAGCAACTACCAGTGAAATTTTCACAGCTTCAACATCCTAAATTCCTCTATCCCAAGCCACAATTGCATCATGTTTTTCGATTTCTCCAAACAAGATTAATGAAGAAGCCATCACTAGAATTTCCAGCACTTCCAATCAATGTACCAACTTGGCGTTGCATTCAGATGACAAACTCAGATTGTAAACTAAATCTAATATCTCAGCGACTGTCTTCTCCTGAAGGACATTCATTTATCATTTAGTCTCCATAATATTATGATACAGTAAATCATTCATAAAAAGTTTTAAAAGTTACCACAAATCCACGAAACCTCTTAAATTGTTTAAAGTTTTCCAAGTGAAATAAAAGTTTTGGTTAATTATCTGATGCAAAAAGACAGTAAATAGAATTATACAGGATGATTCAATTGTAATTATTAAAGAATGATACAAGTCTTAATGTTTACAGCATGATTTTGTGTTTTTTGGATTTAAGATGCCCAACTCCAACAAAAACATATTTTTCTTTTACTTTTGACCAGAACTAGGAAGGGATAGAACCTCTGTTTTATTTTTAATACAAATGATTTTTATTGGGTATAAACATATTGAAAGGTACAGAGCATGTCGGGATGCAACACCAATGTCAGAATTCTCAGTTTACTCGACATTCAATATATCAGAGGATCAGTGTGGTAATCAACATCAAGCTCGGTATCAGCAATGGGGTGTGCAACCCAGTATCAAGTAAAATCAAAAACACACAATGGAAAACAAGAAGGGGCAAAAAAGAAAATAGTAAAAAAATATATAAAAAAAAGGAGGAGGAAAGAAAAAGAAAAAGATAAACAACATATGTGAAAACAAGAAAAAAAAATCAACCTACTGCTTCATCTGGAACATTCAACCAACCTAGTACAGTATGTCATTCATGGAAGGATGTCAAATAGCCTGTGGCCATCTGATGCTCCACTCTGTCACCCAGGGTACGGAACCAATGAGAGACGAGAGAACCTCGGGCTTTTAATAAAGATAAGGGTACTAGGGGCTCACGGAGAGGAGCTGGCTATAGCATTGCACCATATGTAGACCATAAGGCCCATTTGTTGTGGAAAACCTGCATGGTATCCACAACAGTATGATGGATCCTCTGCATGAGGCGGATAGTTTCCATCCGGAGGAGTACCTGTGTCCAATGAACCGACTGGGATCGCCAATTCAAGGCTATGGCCCTGAGGGCTGCACAGAACAGAGTATTAACCAATTTCTGTGTGGGCGGGGGGAGATCTGGAATAGGTGTAAAGAGTAGACATATCGGGGCTGTCAGATCGATGATAGTGCCCGTGATCAGCGCTACCCTGGAGGCAATCTGGCTCCAGAGATGTTGCAGATGAGGGCAGCTCCAAAAGGTGTCTGGCAGCCTCTAAAACACGTCTCCTGGACCGAGGGATAAAATTTGTGAACCCTGTATGGGGTAAGGTACCATCTCGTGTGTAATTTCACAACAGTCTCTTTAGTAGCTATAGAGCGAGTACATTTGTGCATATTCTGAAGCATGTCGATCCAGTCATCTGGGGAAAATGTCACGCCCAGGTCCGATTCCCAATGTTGCATGGCCGTAGATTTCGTAGGAAGTTGTGACTCATTGAGAAATTTGTATATTGTGGAGATCGTTCCCCTGTCTCTAGAAAGGTTCTGGCAGATTTTTTCGAAGGGGGAAAATTTAGAGCTGGCGTTAAGTGTAAAGAGGGATTCAAAAAAGTGTCTGATTTGCAAAAATTTTAAGAATTCAGTTTGCGGGATATCAAATTGTTCTTGGAGTTGGGTGAATGAATAAAAATGTGCACCAAGCGTAAGTGTTGTGAGTGTTGTGAGGGAGTTCTGTTCCCACCAAAGAAAATCCTCCAGGGAACGAAAAGCTGGGGGGAAGCTCGGTGTGCCTACAAAAGAAGAGAGGGGAGGCCTGAACGACAAAGCTTAAATTTGTGGTGATAAAGAGACCATAAATGAATTGTCTGACCTACTACGTTGTTCAGTGCCCCAAGTTCCCTAGGTTTCAAGCCAGTCTGCCAAAGGAGACCCGGAACATGGTATGGGCGGACAGAGGACATTTCAAACTGGAGCCAGGGGATACTATGCGGAGAGGCGTGCCATTGCGCCGTCTGAGCTAGCCTGGCCGAAAGGTAATAGAGCCAGATATTGGAAAGTCCCAAACCCCCCTGAGACATAGGTCTGTGTGTGAGTAGACCCCCATACCTGGGGTGTTTATTGTTCCAAATGAAGTGGTTTATCTCTCACTGGATCTGTATTATCGTTTGTCGTGATACATAAAGGGGGAGGGCCCTAAAAAAGTATAATAATTTTGTGAGAATAGACATCTTGACGGCCGTAACCCTACCTAATAGGGTAATGTGGAAAGAAGACCATAGACGCAACCATTGTTTGACTTTTGCAAATGCTTGAGGGTAGTTGGCGTTATACAGTGCTCTGAGAGAGGGGGCCAGATGTATACCAAGATATTGGAGGGTGTTATTGGACATGGAAAATCCAAATGCATTCTTAAGGTTCAAGGCGACTTGGGGAGGAATGTTGATAGGTAGGGCCGAACATTTTGCTAAATTAACTCCAAGGCCAGAAAACGTATGGAAGGATTGTAAGGTATAAATCAAATTGGGGAGGGAAACCACAGGGTCTTGAAGGAACATAAGGACATCGTCAGCATAAAGACTGAGCTTATACTCCCCGTCCCCCTTCCGATATCCCCTAATGTTAGGGTTAGAGATGATCGCCCTGGCCAAAGGCTCAATGGCCAGGGCAAACATCAGAGGGGACAGAGGGCATCCCTGACGGGTGCCCCTACCGAGGGGGAAGTACTCTAAAGAGCAACCTGGAAGTTTAACACGGGTGTGAGGGTTGTGATATAAGGCTTTAAATCCATTGACAAACTCCCCCGAAAAGGCAAACCTAGTCAAGACAGTGTCTATATAGGGCCATAAGACACTATCGAAGGCCTTATGTATATCGAGGCCCAATAGAAGGATCCTACGGGAGAAAAGGTCAGCATCCTGGACAATGTTCGTCGCCAGGCGGATGTTATCCGTGATCTGCCTAGTGGGGATAAATCCGGTCTGTTCAGGGCCTATCAGGGTGGAAATAATGGGAGCTAGTCTGTCTGCTAGAACTCGGACCAGAATTTTGATATCATTGTTCAGAACTAAAATCGGTCTATAATTTTGGGGGAGTGAGTGGTCCTTATTGGGTTTAGGGATAAGGGTCATGTTGGCTGCAAGCATATCATCTGGGAGTGTATGGCCTTGGAGAATGTGGTTAATTAACTTAGTCAGATTGGGGGCCAGTGTACATGCAAATTTTTTGTAGTACGTGGTGGTATAACCGTCAGGGCCAGGGGCTGTAGAGGGTTTAAGTGACTTAATGATAGCTACGATTTCTTGTTCCGTAAAAGGGGCATTTAGAGCGGACAGTTGGTCCTGCGTCAAGGACGGAAGGTGGAGAGAATCCAACCAGGCTTCAACGCCGTCAGGAGGGGGTGACCCTGGGGCCGACAGTAAGGAGCTATAGAAAGAAGTGAAGGTACTAAGTACCTCTTTAGGGTGGGAGACCAGCTGACCAGAGGCATTCCGTAGCTTGTAAACATGCGTAGGCTGAATGGAGTGGTGCAGTTTACGGGTAAACATAGCAGAGGCTGCGTTACTGTGTAACAGGAACTTCGCCTTAGACCACCTAATAGATTTCTCCGTATGGTCTGAGAGAATGGTATCCAATTCCACTCTCTTCAGATCAATTTGCTTAAGAGTGTCCGGGGAATGGGATTGTGAATGCACATGGTACAATTTGTTAAGTTCTAACGTTAGAGATTAGATTTTGGATAATTTTTGTCTTTTTTTATAAACAGCCAATTCAGTCAAGCGGCCACTTTACACTGCCTTGTGGGCAGCCCATAGGATAGGGGGGGGAGATATCTTCTACATCATTCAGCCTGAAATACTCAGCCAGCTGGTCCGCCACTTGTCCAGCAATGTCAGGGTCTGTCAATAAGGAGTCATTTAGCCTCCAGGAGGCTGTCATAGGGGAAAGACCAACATGGGAAGTTTTAAACATGACCATATGATGGTCAGACCAGGGACATGTATGTATAGTGGCAGATGAGGAGTTAGCCAGTAGGATCGGGGAGCTAAGGATATAATCCAGCCTTGCATAGCTATCGTGCTGGCACGAGTAATGAGTGTATTCCCTGGCTCCTGTATTCAAGGCCCTCCAGGTATCAATGAGCTGGTGCGTCTCAAGGGACCTCATAAGGGACTTGGGAAAGGCTTTAGATGAATGGGTAGCTTTGCTCCGGTCTAATGTGGAGTGGGCTACCATATTGAAATCTCCACCTACAATCGTATGTGCAGAGGTGTATCTATCTAATGTGTGGAAGAATGATCTAAAAAAGGCACTTTGAGCAGTGTTGGGAGCATAGACATTAGCCACTGTCAAGGCCTTACCCTGTACTTCACCTTGGAGGATCAAGAATCTGCTATCAGGGTCTTTGTAAACATGTTTTACATCAAAGAGCGTAGTGTTTCTAATAAAAATGGCTACCCCCTGGCTTTAGACCCAAAGGTAGTGAAATAATGCAACCTGTATGATTTATCAAAGAAATTGGGGTGGGACACAGTAGAGAAATTAGTCTCTTGTAATAACACTATGTCCGCCCCCAACTGCTTGTAATCACGGAAGGCCTTCCTCCTCTTCTGTGGGGAGTTGAAGCCTCTCACATTGTGAGAAATGACTGTCAAACCCATTTCATATAAGGACATATTGAGATCTGAGTGCTTTAAATAGGCAAAGAGCATATAGACTAAATCCAAGTCACAGGGTATATGGGTCCACCACCAGAGGGGTCAGACAGATTTCTGAGTCAGGCATTAAAAGAATGTATAGCAGGTTTGAAAAAGCAGCAGCATAACAAACATAAAACAGATAAAAACTAAAACTGAAAAAGTAAAACAAGAGTAACCAGACTATCAGGAGACTGGATGGGGAGGCCATCCAGACCAGGATGTCAAAATTCAACAGACTGTATATAACAGTCCTCCACGTGCACTCAATCTCCCCCGAAACAAAAAAAGTGGGGGGGGGGAGAGAAAGTGGCAAGAGTCAAGTTCAAGTTCTCTCCCTAAATCAAAATAGGAAAGATGGGAGAGAATTGCGTCCTTTCTTGAACACTAACGTGGGTGTGGGGTAAATGAACGGGTGAAGAATGGCAGGGGTCCGAGGGATGGAGACTAGAAGGCTCAAACATATGCCTAGGGGGTCGGGCCCGTGGCGGAATCCAGCAGGGGTTCCACAAAGGGACAAAAAGCACATGGGTGTCAGCAGGCAAAGAAATGGCAAACTGTCAGTAAGCATGGTTCAAAGGAAAACAGAGACCGCTGACCTGTAGGCAGAAGGAAGGAGCCCAAGCCAAACAGCCATTTCTCCTAGTGTCTGGGGGTTTGATGCGATCTGCGGTCCCGCTGCTGGGACGGAGTAGCCCACAGAGGCGACAGGCTGGGGGGGGTGTCTCGGTACCTGTTGTTGCTCCAGGAGGCCCAGCTTCACGAGGATGGATTTTCCCTCCAGTACCGTGGTGGTGGTGTACGTTGTGCCATTGTGGGGGATCGACAGTTTGAACGGGAAGCCCCATCTGTAGCGGATCCGGGCAGCCTGCAGAACTGAGGTGATCTCCTTCATCCGCCTGCGTTTCTCCAGTGTCGCCGGGGAGATATCCGGGTATATTTGAATGGTGACCCCGTCCAGTTGTATACGTGGGGTGTTGCGGGAGGCCCGGAGGCTTTCCTCCTTCACCAGATAATCCTTTAGGCACATCACCACGTCTCTTGGCAGTTTCTCCGGGGGGGGGGGGGGGTTTGGGCCTCAGAGCCCTGTGGAGCCGATCACAGACGAAGGTGTCTTCAGGTTGTTCAGGGAGGAGGGAGCGGAACAGTCCCTTAATGGCATCAGGGAGATCAGTGACTGTCTCTGGCAGACCACGCACTCTGACATTATTCCTCCTGTTATGGTTGTCCAAGTCTTCCAGGTTGTTCTGCAGCAGGAGAACCGTATCTGGGAGCGATTCATGGTCTTTGCGGAGGTCAACATAAGCCAGTTGGAGCTCATCATGCTTTACCTCCAGGACATCCGTTCTCCCACCGAGCGTCGCGATCTCCTGGGAGAGAGTGTTGGTGGACTTGTGGAGCTCCGCTTGGAACTTGCGTGCCAGTTTGTCATACATAGTGGTCCAGGTCCGCCTTAGTTAGATGGGGAGTGTACTCACTCAGCTCCGACGTAGCCGAAGGGGATGCCAAGGGGTCCAGGGTCTCCAGCGTGGACGACCCCTGGTCTGCGCCATCTTGAGACTTCTCCGTCTGTTCACGGACCCGCAGCAGATAGTTTGTTAAGGACCGCTGGGCGGATTTTTGTTTGTTCTTCTTTGCTGAAGGCATGCACAGCAGGTCCCACTAGGGGTTTAGGGCGTTCAAGGTGATATTTTTGAGAAGTAAAACCCCTGGGAGTGCGGTATTGTCTCCGGTACACTCAGAGCTCACTCGTTTAGCTTCCTGCCAGTTTCGCGCCGCGCATGCGTCCCCCCTCTGTTTTATTTTTATCCACTTGCCCACTGGGAACTTATACCCCTTTCCTAACCAGGACAATTTTCAGCATTCAGTGCTCTCACATTTTGAATGACAATTACTCATGTCATGCAACACTGTACCCATTTAAAATCGTTGTCATTTTTTTCACACTAATAGAGCTGTCTTTTGGTGGTATTTAATCACCCCTGGGTTTTTTGGGGGTTTTTTGCACAGTAAATGAAAAATAGACAGAAAATTTTGAAAAAAATGCATTTTTCTTTGTTCCTGTTATAAAATTTAGCAAATTTGTAATTTTTCTTGATAAATTTGGGCCAAATTTTTGTACTACTTCATATCTTTGGTAAAAATAACCAAAATCAGCGTATATTATTTGGCCTTTGTAAAGTGATCACTAACAAGCCAGAACAGTACAAATACAGTAGAGGCATGGTGAGTTTTTTCCCAAAATTATTTTCAAAATGAAAATTCATTGGACGGTGATTGGATGATAAGGTGGTAAAGGCCCTTGTCATTGGCCCTTTACCCCGATCGTTCATGGACACTTCCAGGTGCATGCACCAGGGGTCACGTGGGAAGCGCGAGTTCGGGAGGACATCACTGTACGTCCTCCTAGAACTGGCCGACATCACCAGGAAACCTCTCCAGCTGGGGCATATACTGCAACAAACCCCCCTTGTTCAATAAAACAGGGAAAGAATAGGGTTTTTTTTTATTTCTTGCCTTTCTGTAGTGGGCAGAAAACAAAGTAGAATATTCCCAGCAGGGTCATGGACTTCAATGAAAACTGGGTAGATGTTTTAGCTGGAGTTGAACAATAAGGTTTACTTCACTCCATACAGTATGGTGACCTTTGGATTTCAGCTTAGGGGAGGCTAAATTGAAACTTTAGCCTGATGTTGGAAGGCAACATGAGTTAATATAATTTCTGGATTTTCTACATATCTGTTTTCATTTCCAACGGTCAGCCAGGCTGATACTTGCAGTTCCCAGGAGGACAGGATGCAACCCCCCCCCCCCCCAAGTTGGAATGTAGCCAATTAAGCCTCTAACTTGTATGACAATTTAGACTCCGATCTGTCTACTCTGCAAGCTAGCTTCAAAGAGAGCATGAAGACTGCGATGATTGATGACAAAAATCAAGGACCAGCAAGCTACTGGAGATGATATGGGAAATACTGCCCCCAGAGGCTAATTACGGCAAGATGGGCAGTAATGAGGAAGACTGCCCTGTGAACACTCTGATTCGTCCAAAGCCGAGTGGGGCTGGCAATGGGGGGGGGGGTTTGAATGAGGTGTGACTGAGGGTTTTGTAAAAAGGGCTGTTTTCAAACAGAGAGCTCTCTATCTTTTCGTTGCTGGCCTTTGCCTGAGCTGATGGTTCTCTCTCTTTACCATTTAAGAGCCTCAGGGAATGCTGGCTTAGGCCTAAGCCATGCGGCCCAGGCCTCTTTGCCATCTCAAGCTCAGCCAGAGTCTATCTAGGGGAAGTGATAAGTATCGTTGATGATTGTTGTTATATGTTGTAGATATCTGCTGTTTAGCTTGTGATATTCCTATTTTCTTGGGAAATAAATGAGATATTGTTTACTAAGCAGAGGTGTTGGTCTTCATAGCTAACGTTATATCACTAGGCCTTGCATACTCTCGATAGTCTAGCAATTATAGGGATATACAAATTAATACATATATGCAATAGTTATATAGGTTACATTAGAGTGTATACTATTGCATAATTTACTTCACCAGACTATAGACATTTAACTATTTTCATATTCTTACAATGCAGTAAAATGCTTTATAGCAGCCATCACGGTCCTTTGTATCTGCACTAGTAATAGGCAAATATTTCCAAGATAGATTGATCGGGGGTTTGGCAAATCTTGTCCAAATTTTGATGAACCTGAACACAGAGGGAAATCCCACTCAACTCTGTTGGGCATGAATCTTGAAGTTAAAGAGTTGGTTAAGCTTTTCAGAAAAAAATAAAAAGATGAAATAACACCATACACCCTCCCCACCCCTGATCCCCGCTGTACTTACCTCCATGAGTAGTGAGCTGTCAGTGGTCCATTATTGATTATTGATTAGTGGTTGATTATGAAGGACCTTCAGCAGTCCTGTGCACAATGAAGTGAGAAAAGCTGTGGTGGCTGATTAAGCATATCATACTGAAAGGTAGGTATTGCTTAAAGTGGTTCTAAAGTCTAAAGTTCTACCTTCCATGCATTCCATGCATGAAGGTAAAAAAAGTTGTGTATCCAGCTCCCCCACAAAGTCCTCACTAATACGTACCTGAGCCGATCTCGATCCAGTGATGTGCACGAGAGCAGTGGCTCTTATGGGTTTCTTTCTCCTCATTGGCTGAGACACAGCGATGGAAGCCTTTGTCTCCCATTGCTGTCAATCACAGCCAGTGAGGCAGGAGCGGGGGGCAGGGCCAAGTCCAGCTGTCTGTGTCTATGGATGCAAACAGCGGAGCTTGGGAGAGAGCCCACATGAGTGCCCCCATACGAGAAGCAGCTTCCTATGGGGGCACTCACTTGAAAGGAGGAGCCAGGAACGCCAGCAGGGGACCTGAAAAGAGGAGGATCGGGGCTGCTCTGTGTAAAACCATTACACAAAGCAGTTAAGTATAATATGTTTGTTTTTGTTTTTTTAAATGACCGTTAGAACCATTTTAAGGCTGAACTTCAGGCCTAAAATTTACACAGCTTTTGGCACATAGCCCATTGCTGCATGGTGGAGGAGGAGACCTGATTTTTTTTGTGCAAATTCACTTTCACTTATAGGCCTCCTCCTTAACCCAGCTTTATGACTGGACAGTGGAAAGTGAAGCAGCACACTGAGGAGCTCATATCGCTGTGACTTTCCTCTACCTATCAGCATGAGCCCTTCCAAATCGCTATCCATTACCTTATCAATCTGACATTCAACATTACTCATCTCTTTTGCTGTGGACAAAATTTCTGCTATGTATGCGCCCTTTTCAGATCCTTCCAACTGGAGAGGGTTAATTTCTGCAAAAGCCAACGCACCCATGTCCACCGGCCCTGCAGCCTCTCTATTTAGCATAGCAGAAATTGCGTCCACTCCACTGTTACCCACTAAGCCTTCCTTGTTTAAATGCAGTTGTGGCAAAACATTTTCAAACACAACAGGCTGCAATAACATAACTTCACCACTCTGCTCGGGTGGCGCTTCACCAAACCCATGAGGACTGTCAGCAGCGACAGACCGCAACAACTCATTATTAGTACAAAAAATTTCAAACATTTGAGTTTTACCATTTTTCTCATCACCAAGGTCAAGTACCCTCTTATCTATCAAAGCGGCACCACAGTTGTCCCAGGCAACCTCTGGCTCCAACACACAGAGCTCCTTGGAGGTTTCTAAGGACACCTCTGCAGCCTTAGATACTGTTGCCAAGGGGAATCGCATATCCCGCTTAGCGATCACCCCTACCTCATTAAGCATCACATTACCATCAGCACATGTATCATCAGTATTCATAAACATAGCAGTTTTATAAACTCTATCAAATTGTCCTTTGTCAAAACGCATGGCACCCTGCGTGCCACTCAGCACACCACCCTTCCTCTCCACAGGAATTATTTTGCCCACTAGGGCGTCTTCACAGTTGTCCTGGGAAACCACTTGCCTCACCACTGCAGGCTCCTCGGTGGTTTCCCTTGGCAACTGCACAGCACCTGTCACTAGGGAACATGGCATACCAACTGCTTTGGTCACCCCTAGCACATCCTTTCCAGCACTCCGCTGGGTTACCTTAGCTGTACCCAGAGTCCATATGTCCCTTTCAATTTTTGACCTCGCTGCAAGCAGGGTTTTAACCTGTGTCTCCCCACTGATCTGGGTAGCACACTGCAGCAAGTTCATTTTTTCACCTTCATTGTGAGGAACCACACAGTCAGCCTTTCCCATGATTTTAACAGGAACAGTCTTACCATTCTCTTTAGCATGGGTTGAAGATTTCAATTGAGGGCGTTGTCCCTTCTTTGCCCTGCTCTCCCAAGATGACGCCCCCTCCTGGAAACAGGGTAACATTACATCCATCTTGGATTTTCCATCATCGCCTGCAGGCAAAGCATTAAGCCCAACAACACGATCAGCAGCTGTATTCCACAAACTTGGACAAGAAAAGATCCCGTGGCCCAGCTGACCACATTCCAGGCATGGCACTTGGCGACTTTCTCCTATTGCTATGGGAGACCACCTTCTCCCCGCTGAGCTCTTGTAGCGCTCTCTAGACTGGACTGCTCCTAGAAAATTATCGTAGTCATCTCGGTTACTATACATCCCATGGTACACCTCCTGGTACTCCTCCATCAGAAAAGGTTGCACCAACTCAACCCAGCGATTTCTGGACCATCTTCTGTACGAAGCAATCATCACAAACTCATCCAAAAAGTCCTCAACACATTCCGAAGGCAACATAGGCCATATGAAGTCAGCTGTACGGATTTCTGCTTTGTTGCCATGGGCAACCACACCCATCTGCTCACTCTTTACACTCAGAGCAGGCTTCTCATACCTTTGCTTTGGTGAAGCCTGGGACAAACGGCATTTAGAAACTTCATGCCCCCACTCACTGCACCGCAAACAGCGCACTTGGTTCTTAACCCTTTGCACATTGATAGCTGGCCATCTTGCACCAGCGTTGCCAGAGGCAACAACATGTCCTTCCCTTTTAACTTGGTTCAGTGCAGCCAAGTGTCGCCTGCACCAATCCACTGCAGACTCAGACTCTGGCGAACTCTCCATACTTGCAGTCACCTGTGCACTCCTTGCACCAGTGTTGCTAGGACCAACACCCGCTCTGTCTCTCATTTCAACAAACATTGCTTCCTTTTCTCACAGGAAAACTTTAAAGTACTATCTCCAAGACTTTGCAAACAGCACACTTTCACATGTAGACTTTACTCTCTGCTTGAGCTCACTTCCACAGGCACATCACCTGTATACAACACAGTCCCTTAATTGAACTCCTGTGCAATGCAGTTCACCTGGCTGCCACACACAGCTAGCAGCAGTTCACCGCAGAAAACTTTAACTTTTCCTTCAGATAAGCTGTTCATCACAGTATTGCTGTTAAACACACAGTTTCTTTTTACTCACTGATTTTGGTATGCAAGGATCTGGAACTCTTCCAAAAACTGCCCAAAGCAATATCTCCACCACTTGTGAGATTGGGGGTTGTTAAGCTCACGTAGTAGATGCGTTTTTCAGTGATGCAAGCCAGTCAGCAACTCTGTTTAAGGGCATGGTAGCCCATTTTTATTTAAAAACACGAAAGTTCACAAACACATCTGTAGTATTTACAGAGGGGGTTCCACCATTCCTGTATCTTTCATACTAACAGTCGCTTTACCTTCTAGCGATCCGGGCCTTTAGCATAGGCCTGATGGTCTGTTCCTCAGACCCACACAGTGTCCAATAGTTTCAGCTTTCTCCTAGCTTCTCCTGGTCCGCACCTTTGTTGCTATAACACTAACTATGTCTGCCTCCTGCAGACATGCACCGCCTTTGACTCCACTTCAGAGGAAGAGAGCCCACTCGGCTCTCATGCACACAGACTTCCTCTCTCTTGGGTGGAGCCCTGATCCATAGTCACCTCTGACTCCACTTCAGAGGACGAGAGCCTACCTGGCTCTCATGCACACAGACTTCCTCTGTTGGGTGGGGCCCTGTTCCATAATTACCTCTGAACTAAATAGCCCAAGACACAGCTGTTCCATCAGCGTGTCTTTCTTTACCAAATGTGGCAATAACCAACCCTCTAGAGGGTCGCACAAAGTCGCACCCTCACAAAAGCTTTAAAGCTGAAGTCCAAGATCAACCATTTCTTTACTCAATATATCCCTCCCATTAAATTCTGAATAAAGCAGAGAAAGTTTAGAATATCTATTGGGTTTTTATTGCTGTCTGTGTCTCTGTTTTTTATAAATCGCACACACAGGTGGACACAACATTAGGACACAGAGTGTATAGTATAACAATATACATGGTTTTTCAGCAGCAGGAGGGGAGGGGGCAGGCGCTGTCACGAGCTGACAGGTAGCTAAGGGATGGGGGAGAGCAGAGAGGAGATCAGATGACGGAGGCACATAAACTGACCACGGTGTCAGGGCTCAGCAGCCCTGATGAACCGTGGTCAGTTTACAGGGGGAGGGTAGAAACTGGCAGGATCAGCCAGGTATTTCAGGTGATAAGGGGGGGGGGGCAAATGACACAACACAAACACTGTGCTGTATAACATGCGTTAAAGGTACAGGATCCATTTATTTTAATTTTTTTGTTAATAAACGCTTTAATATATAAGATAAATGTATATAGTGAGATTAGACATAATGCATCATCTGCCCTCCAGAATCATGACACCTAATGCATAAGTACTTTCTACATGGCATTGTTGGACAGGTCTCCAGCAACTACCAGTGAAATTTTCACAGCTTCAGCATCCTAAATTCCTGTATCCCAAGCCACAATTGCATCATGTTTTTCGATTTCTCCAAACAAGATTAATGAAGAAGCCATCACTAGAATTTCCAGCACTTCCAATCAATGTACCAACTTGGCGTTGCATTCAGATGACAAACTCAGATTGTAAACTAAATCTAATATCTCAGCGACTGTCTTCTCCTGAAGGACATTAATTTATCATTTAGTCTCCATAATATTATGATACAGTAAATCATTCATAAAAAGTTTTAAAAGTTACCACAAATCCACGAAACCTCTTAAATTGTTTAAAGTTTTCCAAGTGAAATAAAAGTTTTGGTTAATTATCTGATGCAAAAAGACAGTAAATAGAATTATACAGGATGATACAATTGTAATTATTAAAGAATGATACAAGTCTTAATGTTTACAGCATGATTTTGTGTTTTTTGGATTTAAGATGCCCAACTCCAACAAAAACGTATTTTTATTTTACTTTTGACCAGAACTAGGAAGGGATAGAACCTCTGTTTTATTTTTAATACAAACGATTTTTATTGGGTATAAACATATTGAAAGGTACAGAGCATGTCGGGATGCAACCCCAATGTCAGAATTCTCAGTTTACTCGACATTCAATATATCAGAGGATCAGTGTGGTAATCAACATCAAGCTCGGTATCAGCAATGGGGTGTGCAACCCTGTATCAAGTAAAATCAAAAACACACAATGGAAAACAAGAAGGGGCAAAAAAGAAAATAGTAAAAAAAATATAAAAAAAAGGAGGAGGAAAGAAAAAGAAAAGATAAACAACATATGTGAAAACAAGAAAAAAAAAATCAACCTACTGCTTCATCTGGAACATTCAACCAACCTAGTACAGTATGTCATTCATGGAAGGATATCAAATAGCCTGTGGCCATCTGATGCTCCACTCTGTCACCCAGGGTACGGAACCAATGAGAGACGAGAGAACCTCAGGCTTTTAATAAAGATAAGGGTACTAGGGGCTCACGGAGAGGAGCTGGCTATAGCATTGCACCATATGTAGACCATAAGGCCCATTTGTTGTGGAAAACCTGCATGGTATCCACAACAGTATGATGGATCCTCTCCATGAGGCGGATAGTTTCCATCCGGAGGAGTACCTGTGTCCAATGAACCGACTGGGATCGCCAATTCAAGGCTATGGCCCTGAGGGCTGCACAGAACAGAGTATTAACCAATTTCTGTGTGGGCGGGGGGAGATCTGGAATAGGTGTAAAGAGTAGACATATCGGGGCTGTCAGATCGATGATAGTGCCCGTGATCAGCGCTACCCTGGAGGCAATCTGGCTCCAGAGATGTTGCAGATGAGGGCAGCTCCAAAAGGTGTCTGGCAGCCTCTAAAACATGTCTCCTGGACCGAGGGATAAAATTTGTGAACCCTGTATGGGGTAAGGTACCATCTCGTGTGTAATTTCACAACAGTCTCTTTAGTAGCAATAGAGCGCGTACATTTGTGCATATTCTGGAGCATGTCGATCCAGTCATCTGGGGAAAATGTCACGCCCAGGTCCGATTTCCAATGTTGCATGGCCGTAGATTTCGCAGGAAGTTGTGACTCATTGAGAAATTTGTATATTGTGGAGATCGTTCCCCTGTCTCTAGAAAGGTTCTGGCAGATTTTTTTGAAGGGGGAAAAGTTAGAGCTGGCGTTAAGTGTAAAGAGGGATTCAAAAAAGTGTCTGATTTGCAAAAATTTAAAGAATTCAGTTCGCGGGATATCAAGTTGTTCTTGGAGTTGGGTGAATGAATAAAAATGTGCGCCAAGCGTAAGTGTTGTGAGTGTCGTGAGGGAGTTCTGTTACCACCAAAGAAAATCCTCCAGGGAACGAAAAGCTGGGGGGAAGCTCGGTGTGCCTACAAAAGAAGAGAGGGGAGGCCTGCACGACGAAGCTTAAATTTGTGGTGATAAAGAGACCATAAATGAATCGTCTGACCTACTACGTTGTTCAGTGCCCCAAGTTCCCTAGGTTTCAAGCCAGTCTGCCAAAGGAGACCCGGAACATGGTATGGGCGGACAGAGGACATTTCAAACTGGAGCCAGGGGATACTATGCGGAGAGGCGTGCCATTGCGCCGTCTGAGCTAGCCTGGCCGACAGGTAATAGAGCCAGATATTGGGAAGTCCCAAACCCCCCTGAGACATAGGTCTGTGTGTGAGTAGACCCCCATACCTGGGGCGTTTATTGTTCCAAATGAAGTGGTTTATCTCTCACTGGATCTGTATTATCGTTTGTCGTGATACATAAAGGGGGAGGGCCCTAAAAAAGTATAATAATTTTGTGAGAATAGACATCTTGACGGCCGTGACCCTACCTAATAGGGTAATGTGGAAAGAAGACCATAGACGCAACCATTGTTTGACTTTTGCAAATGCTTGAGGGTAGTTAGCGTTATACAGTGCTCTGAGAGAGGGGGCCAGATGTATACCAAGATATTGGAGGGTGTTATTGGACATGGAAAAGCCAAATGCATTCTTAAGGTTCAAGGCGACTTGAGGAGGAATGTTGATAGGTAGGGCCGAACATTTTGCTAAATTAAATCCAAGGCCAGAAAACGTATGGAAGGATTGTAAGGTATAAATCAAATTGGGGAGGGAAACCACAGGGTCTTGAAGGAACATAAGGACATCGTCAGCATAAAGACTGAGCTTATACTCCCCGTCCCCCTTCCGATATCCCCTAATGTTAGGGTTAGAGATGATCGCCCTGGCCAAAGGCTCAATGGCCAGGGCAAACATCAGAGGGGACAGAGGGCATCCCTGACGGGTGCCCCTACCGAGGGGGAAGTACTCTAAAGAGCAACCTGGAAGTTTAACACGGGTGTGAGGGTTGTGATATAAGGCTTTAAATCCATTGACAAATTCCCCCGAAAAGGCAAACCTAGTCAAGACAGTGTCTATATAGGGCCATAAGACACTATCGAAGGCCTTATGTATATCGAGGCCCAATAGAAGGACCCTACGGGAGAAAAGGTCAGCATCCTGGACAATGTTGGTCGCCAGGCGGATGTTATCCGTGATCTGCCTAGTGGGGATAAATCCGGTCTGTTCAGGGCCTATCAGGGTGGAAATAATGGGAGCTAGTCTGTCTGCTAGAACTCGGACCAGAATTTTGATATCATTGTTCAGAACCAAAATCGGTCTATAATTTTGGGGTAGTGAGTGGTCCTTATTGGGTTTAGGGATAATGGTCATGTTGGCTGCAAGCATATCATCTGGGAGTGTATGGCCTTGGAGAATGTGGTTAATTAACTTAGTCAGATTGGGGGCCAGTGTACCTGCAAATTTTTTGTAGTACGTGGTGGTATAACCGTCAGGGCCAGGGGCTGTAGAGGGTTTAAGTGACTTAATGATAGCTACAATTTCCTGTTCCGTAAAAGGGGCATTTAGAGCGACAGTTGGTCCTGCGTCAAGGACGGAAGGTGGAGAGAATCCAACCAGGCTTCAACGCCGTCAGGAGGGGGTGACCCTGGGGCCGACAGTAAGGAGCTATAGAAAGAAGTGAAGGTACTAAGTACCTCTTTAGGGTGGGAGACCAGCTGACCAGAGGCATTCCGTAGCTTGTAAACATGCGTAGGCTGAATGGAGTGGTGCAGTTTACGGGTAAACATAGCAGAGGCTGCGTTACTGTGTAACAGGAACTTCGCCTTAGACCACCTAATAGATTTCTCCGTATGGTCTGAGAGAATGGTATCCAATTCCACTCACTTCAGATCAATTTGCTTAAGAGTGTCCGGGGAATGGGATTGTGAATGCACATGGTACAATTTGTTAAGTTCTAACGTTAGAGATTAGATTTTGGATAATTTTTGTCTTTTTTTATAAACAGCCAATTCAATCAAGCGGCCACTTTACACTGCCTTGTGGGCAGCCCATAGGATAGGGGGGAGATATCTTCTACATCATTCAGCCTGAAATACTCAGCCAGCTGGTCCGCCACTTGTCCAGCAATGTCAGGGTCTGTCAATAAGGAGTCATTTAGCCTCCAGGAGGCTGTCATAGGGGAAAGACCCACATGGGAAGTTTTAAACATGACCATATGGTGGTCAGACCAGGGACATGTATGTATAGTGGCAGATGAGGAGTTAGCCAGTAGGATCGGGGAGCTAAGGATATAATCCAGCCTTGCATAGCTATCGTGCTGGCACGAATAATGAGTGTATTCCCTGGCTCCTGTATTCAAGGCCCTCCAGGTATCAATGAGCTGGTGCGTCTCAAGGGACCTCATAAGGGACTTGGGAAAGGCTTTAGATGAATGGGTAGCTTTGCTCCGGTCTAATGTGGAGTGGGCTACCAGATTGAAATCTCCACCTACAATCGTATGTGCAGAGGTGTATCTATCTAATGTGTGGAAGAATGATCTAAAAAAGGCACTTTGAGCGGTGTTGGGAGCATAGACATTAGCCACTGTCAAGGCCTTACCCTGTACTTCACCTTGGAGGATCAAGAATCTGCTATCAGGGTCTTTGTAAACATGTTTTACATCAAAGAGCGTAGTGTTTCTAATAAAAATGGCTACCCCCTGGCTTTAGACCCAAAGGTAGTGAAATAATGCAACCTGTATGATTTATCAAAGAAATTGGGATGGGACACAGTAGAGAAATGAGTCTCTTGTAATAACACTATGTCCGCCCCCAACTGCTTGTAATCACGGAAGGCCTTCCTCCTCTTCTGTGGGGAGTTGAAGCCTCTCACATTGTGAGAAATGACTGTCAAACCCATTTCATATAAAGGACATATTGAGATCTGAGTGCTTTAAATAGGCAAAGAGCATATAGACTAAATCCAAGTCGCAGGGTATATGGGTCCACCACCAGAGGGGTCAGACAGATTTCTGAGTCAGGCATTAAAAGAATGTATAGCAGGTTTGAAAAAGCAGCAGCATAACAAACATAAAACAGATAAAAACTAAAACTGAAAAAGTAAAACAAGAGTAACCAGACTATCAGGAGACTGGATGGGGAGGCCATCCAGACCAGGATGTCAAAATTCAACAGACTGTATATAACAGTCCTCCACGTGCACTCAATCTCCCCCGAAACAAAAAAAGTGGGGGGGAAGAGAAAGTGGCAAGAGTCAAGTTCAAGTTCTCTCCCTAAATCAAAATAGGAAAGATGGGAGAGAATCGCGTCCTTTCTTGAACACTAACGTGGGTGTGGGGTAAATGAACGGGTGAAGAATGGCAGGTGTCTGAGGGATGGAGACTAGAAGGCTCAAACATATGCCTAGGGGGTCGGGCCCGTGGCGGAATCCAGCAGGGGCTCCACAAAGGGACAAAAAGCACATGGGTGTCAGCAGGCAAAGAAATGGCAAACTGTCAGTAAGCATGGTTCAAAGGAAAACAGAGACCGCTGACCTGTAGGCAGAAGGAAGGAGCCCAAGCCAAACAGCCATTTCTCCTAGTGTCTGGGGGTTTGATGCGATCTGCGGTCCCGCTGCTGGGACGGAGTAGCCCACAGAGGCGACGGGCGGGGGGTGGAGGGGTGTCTCGGTACCTGTTGTTGCTCCAGGAGGCCCAGCTTCACGAGGATGGATTTTCCCTCCAGTACCGTGGTGGCGGTGTACGTTGTGCCGTTGTGGGGGATCGACAGTTTGAACGGGAAGCCCCATCTGTAGCGGATCCGGGCAGCCTGCAGAACCGAGGTGATCTCCTTCATCCGCCTGCGTTTCTCCAGTGTCGCCGGGGAGATATCCGGGTATATTTGAATGGTGACCCCGTCCAGTTGTATACGTGGGGTGTTGCGGGAGGCCCGGAGGATTTCCTCCTTCACCAGATAATCCTTTAGGCACATCACCACGTCTCTTTGGCAGTTTCTCCGGGGGGATTTTGGGCCTCAGAGCCCTGTGGAGCCGATCACAGACGAAGGTGTCTTCAGGTTGTTCAGGAAGGACGGAGCGGAACAGTCTCTTAATGGCGTCAGGGAGATCAGTGACTGTCTCTGGCAGACCACGCACTCTGATATTATTCCTCCTGTTATGGTTGTCCAAGTCTTCCAGGTTGTTCTGCAGCAGGAGAACCGTATCTGAGAGCGATTCATGGTCTTTGCGGAGGTCAACATAAGCCAGTTGGAGCTCATCATGCTTTACTTCCAGGACATCCGTTCTCCCACCGAGCGTTGCGATCTCCTGGGAGAGAGTGTTGGTGGACTTGTGGAGCTCCGCTTGGAACTTGCGTGCCAGTTTGTCATACATAGTGGTCCAGGTCCACCTTAGTTAGATGGGGAGTGTACTCACTCAGCTCCGACTTGGCCGAAGGGGATGCCGCGGGGTCCAGGGCCTCCAGCGTGGACGACCCCTGGTCGGCGCCATCTTGAGACTTCTCCAACTGTTCACGGACCCGCAGCAGATAGTTTGTTAAGGACCGCTGGGCGGATTTTTGTTTGTTCTTCTTTGCTGAAGGCATGCACAGCAGGTCCCAGTAGGGGTTTAGGGCATTCAAGGTGATATTTTTGAGAAGTAAAACCCCTGGGAGTGCGGTATTGTCTCCGGTACACTCAGAGCTCACTCGTTTAGCTTCCTGCCAGTTTCGCGCCGCGCATGCGTCCCCCCTCTGTTTTATTTTTATCCACTTGCCCACTGGGAACTTATACCCCTTTCCTAACCAGGACAATTTTCAGCATTCAGTGCTCTCACATTTTGAATGACAATTACTCATGTCATGCAACACTGTACCCATTTAAAATCGTTGTCCTTTTTTTCACACTAATAGAGCTGTCTTTTGGTGGTATTTAATCACCCCTGGGTTCTTTTGGGTTTTTTTGCACAGTAAATGAAAAATAGACAGAAAATTTAGAAAAAAAGCATTTTTCTTTGTTCCTGTTATAAAATTTAGCAAATTTGTAATTTTTCTTGATAAATTTGGGCCAAATTTTTGTACTACTTCATATCTTTGGTAAAAATAACCAAAATCAGCGTATATTATTTGGCCTTTGTAAAGTGATCACTAACAAGCCAGAACAGTACAAATACAGTAGAGGCATGGTGAGTTTTTTCCCAAAATTATTTTCAAAATGAAAATTCATTGGACGGTGATTGGATGATAAGGTGGTAAAGGCCCTTGTCATTGGCCCTTTACCCCGATCGTTCATGGACACTTCCAGGTGCATGCACCAGGGGGCACGTGGGAAGCGCAAGTTCGGGAGGACATCACTGTACGCCCTCCTAGAACTGGCCGACATCACCAGGAAACCTCTCCAGCTGGGGCATAGACTGCAACAAACCCCCCTTGTTCAATAAAACAGGGAAAGAATAGTTTTTTTTTTTATTTCTTGCCTTTCTGTAGTGGGCAGAAAACAAAGTAGAATATTCCCAGCAGGGTCATGGACTTCAATGAAAACTGGGTAGATGTTTTAGCTGGAGTTGAACAATAAGGTTTACTTCACTCCATACAGTATGGTGACCTTTGGATTTCAGCTTAGGGGAGGCTAAATTTAAACTTTAGCCTGATGTTGGAAGGCAACATGAGTTAATATAATTTCTGGATTTTCTACATATCTGTTTTCATTTCCAACGGGCAGCTAGGCTGATACTTGCATTTCCCAGGAGGACAGGATGCAACCCCCCCCCCCCAAGTTGGAATGTAGCCAATTAAGCCTCTAACTTGTATGACAATTTAGACTCCGATCTGTCTACTCTGCAAGCTAGCTTCAAAGAGAGCATGAAGACTGCGATGATTGATGACAAAAATCAAGGACCAGCAAGCTACTGGAGATGATATGGGAAATACTGCCCCCAGAGGCTAATTACGGCAAGACGGGCAGTAATGAGGAAGACTGCCCTGTGAACACTCTGATTCGTCCAAAGCCGAATGGGGCTGGCAATGGGGGGGTTTGAATGAGGTGTGACTGAGGGTTTTGTAAAAAGGGCTGTTTTGAAACAGAGAGCTCTCTATCTTTTCGTTGCTGGCCTTTGCCTGAGCTGATGGCTCTCTCTCTTTACCATTTAAGAGCCTCAGGGAATGCTGGCTTAGGCCTAAGCCATGCGGCCCAGGCCTCTTTGCCATCTCAAGCTCAGCCAGAGTCTATCTAGGGGAAGTGATAAGTATCGTTGATGATTGTTGTTATATGTTGTAGATATCTGCTGTTTAGCTTGTGATATTCCTATTTTCTTGGGAAATAAATGAGATATTGTTTACTAAGCAGAGGTGTTGGTCTTCATAGCTAACGTTATATCACTAGGCCTTGCATACTCTCGATAGTCTAGCAATTATAGGGATATACAAATTAATACATATATGCAATAGTTATATAGGTTACATTAGAGTGTATACTATTGCATAATTTACTTCACCAGACTATAGACATTTAACTATTTTCATATTCTTACAATGCAGTAAAATGCTTTATAGCAGCCATCACGGTCCTTTGTATCTGCACTAGTAATAGGCAAATATTTCCAAGATAAATTGATCGGGGGTTTGGCAAATCTTGTCCAAATTTTGATGAACCTGAACACAGAGGGAAATCCCACTCAACTCTGTTTGGCATGAATCTTGAAGTTAAAGAGTTGGTTAAGCTTTTCAGAAAAAAATAAAAAGATGAAATAACACCATACACCCTCCTCACCCCTGATCCCCGCTGTACTTACCTCCATGAGTAGTGAGCTGTCAGTGGTCCATTATTGATTATTGATTAGTGGTTGATTATGAAGGACCTTCAGCAGTCCTGTGCACAATGAAGTGAGAAAAGCTGTGGTGGCTGATTAAGCATATCATACTGAAAGGTAGGTATTGCTTAAAGTGGTTCTAAAGTCTAAAGTTCTACCTGCCATGCATTCCATGCATGAAGGTAAAAAAAGTTGTGTATCCAGCTCCCCCACAAAGTCCTCACTAATACGTACCTGAGCCAATCTCGATCCAGTGATGTGCACGAGAGCAGTGGCTCTTATGGGTTTCTTTCTCCTCATTGGCTGAGACACAGCGATGGAAGCCTTTGCCTCCCATTGCTGTCAATCACAGCCAGTGAGGCAGGAGCGGGGGGCAGGGCCAAGTCCAGCTGTCTGTGTCTATGGATGCAAACAGCGGAGCTTGGGAGAGAGCCCACATGAGTGCCCCCATACGAGAAGCAGCTTCCTATGGGGGCACTCACTTGAAAGGAGGAGCCAGGAACGCCAGCAGGGGACCTGAAAAGAGGAGGATCGGGGCTGCTCTGTGTAAAACCATTACACAAAGCAGTTAAGTATAATATGTTTGTTTTTGTTTTTTTAAAGGACCGTTAGAACCATTTTAAGGCTGAACTTCAGGCCTAAAATTTACACAGCTTTTGGCACACAGCCCATTGCTGCATGGTGGAGGAGGAGACCTGATTTTTTTTGTGCAAATTCACTTTCACTTATAGGCCTCCCCCTTAACCCAGCTTTATGACTGGACAGTGGAAAGTGAAGCAGCACACTGAGGAGCTCATATCGCTGTGACTCTGCTCTACCTATCAGCATGCTTCTGGCACTGCAAAACACCTGACTGGCTCAATGTGTTGCTTTACCCTCCCCTCTCTGGGTTTTTCTGAAACCTGTAACCGGTTCCTTGAAATCCTGTACACTGAAAAGTCTCCTGTACCCTATGACGCCTGTAGGCTGCTCTGTGCTCAGTCCCTGTGCAATACTTATCCACCACCCCATCATTCAACTGGTCAGCACCCCACTGGAACCTCTTGCTTATCTTGCTCTGGATGGTAGTAACTGGGGTAGCAACCTGGGAGTGGGAAGCAGCCAATCCATCTCCACTATCAGGAGCTCTAGAGAAGACCTCCTGTTTCTTAAACTTAGCTTATCAGTGAGCCCAGTTGTGGTCAGGGTGCACTCCCTCCGCCTTTGATCAGCAGGTCCATGACATCAGAAATGTATAAGAAATGTTTGAAGAAGATTTTCAGCAAGTACAGAAAATACCTGTGGATCTTGCCTGAAATGCATTGTCTTGAGCTGAGCTAGAAGTAAAAACAATGTTACATTTCTTCTTTAAACTATTAATCTCTTTATTTCCCATGTAATATAGATGAGCAAAGGTAGACATGTTCGTAGTCCAAGGTTGCAACCATTGTTCCTTACACAGAAACTCTGGAAGAGACAGCGTATCCACCTATGGACAGGAAGTGTGTTATTTACAGGATTACTAGTTAAAAGTAAAGGAACAAAAGCCTGAAAAAAAAATAACTCATGCACTTCATCTAAGGACCACAATATATAAAATTTTTGGTTTTGGGTTTAGGTATTCTTAAAATGGGCATGGTTAAATAGAGTTTAATTCTTCTTATACTCTTCATCTGCACTGAACATGTATCGTATTTTGCAGTCCTTATCCACAAAGTATGCCCTAATTACTGAGCCACAAGCAAAATTCTCACAAACACACATAACCCTCAAGTCAAAGCATTGTTTTTAGAAACTAGAATGCTTTTTTGTATATATATATATATATATATATATATATATATATATATATATACTGTACTTTCTTGCACACAGGATTTACGCATAGAGATAACACTTTCTCTGAGCCTACCTTAAAGGGGCACTTCACTAAGACAATCAAGGACCACTGGCTATTAGGGATGAGCCGAACACCCCCCCCCCCCCCGTTCGGTTCGCACCAGAACCTTCGAACGGACCGAAAGTTTGCGCGGACTTTAGAACCCTATTAAATACAATGGATGCGAATGTTCGAAATCTAAAGTGTTAATTATAACGGCTAATATGCATGTTATTGTTCTAAAAAGGGTTTGGGGTCTTGCCCCAGGGGACATGTATCAATGCAAAAATAATTTTTAAAAACTTTCGTTTTTTCGGGAGCGGTGATTTTAATGATGCATAAAGTGAAAAAAAAAGTGAAATATTCCTTTAAATATTGTACCTGGGGGGTGTCTAAAGTATGCCTGTGAAGTGGCACATGTTTCCCGTGTTTAGAATTGTCCCTGCACAAAATGACATTTCTAAAGGAAAAAAAGCCATTTAAAACTGCTTGCGGCTTTAATGTAATGTCTGGTCAAGGCAATATGGATGAAAATCATTAAGAAAAATGGCATGGCATTGTAATTACATGCCCCTGTTAAACAGGGGCTGAAAAATTGGGCCTTAGGCAGTGGTGCTGGTGCCACAACACTGAAACCCCTCACAGATACTGTACTTGGAGCGCAGTAATGAGCCCTGTTGCAAAGTATTGCATCAAAAATTGTAATTACACGCCCCTGTTAAACAGGGGCTGAAAAATTGGGCCTTAGGCACTGGTGCTGGTGCCACAACACTGCAATCCCTCACAGATACTGTACTTGGAGCGCAGCAATGAGCCCTGCTGTAAAGCATTGCATCAAAAATCGTAAATACACGCCCCTGTTAAACAGGGGCTGAAAAATTGGGCCTTAGCCACTGGTGGCAGTGCCCAGAACCAAAAATGTTCTTTCAAGCTATCAGCATGATTATTGAGGAGGAAGAGGATAGTCACTCAGCATAACAGGATAGTCACTCTGCATCAGCATAGGCAGTCTTGAAGGGATCTGACATTTCAAAGAAAATTATTCTGTTACAATGCTTGGTAGCTGGTGGTGATCCAAGACTGATTCATTTTTATGAAGGTCAGTCGATCGACCGAGTCGGTTGACAGGCGCACCCTGTGATCGTTTACAAAGCCTCCAGTAGCACTGAATGTGCGTTCCGAAAGAACGCTGGATGCAGGACAGGCCAGTATCTCAATTGCATACTGTGCAAGCTCTGGCCAGTGATCCATCCTCAAGACCCAGTAACCCAGAGGATTTTCGGTGGGAAAGGTGTCCAAGTCTGATCTTGCCCCTAGGTATTCATGCACCATGTAAACCAGACGCTGGCAATGGTTACTGGAACCGATCATACCTTAGGGCTGCGGACTAAAAAATTGTCTGAACGCATCGGTCAGACGGCCACCTCCTCCACCGCTTCTACTTTGACTGACCGAAGCCTCAGCAACACGTTGTCCAGGACCAGGAATTTGTAACCTCCCAGTCTCTGGGAACGCATTGCACAGACCTTTCTGCAAGGCCTCCCGAAGATGCCTCATCCTCTGCTCCCTCTGCGATGGCAAGATAAGGTCCGCAACATTACTCTTGTAACGTGGATGAAGGAGGGTTGCCAGCCAGTAATGATCCCTCTCCTTGATCGCACGAATACGAGGATCCTTACGCAGGCTTTGCAGGATCAGGGAGGCCATGCAGCGTAGGTTTGCTAAGGTATTCGGTGCAGAGTCCTCTGGGTCACTGAGGATGACATGATCCGCAGCCACCTCCTCCCAGCCACGTACAAGTCCATGGGTGTCTTGGGACTGTAATTGATCCCTTGAAGACTGCTGCTAATGCTGAGTGCTAGTCTCCACCTCCATGCTGACACAATCCTCCTCCTCCTCCTCTTCCTGTGTGATAGCCAGGCCAGCAGGAACACTGTCTAGATAAATGGGGCCTTGAGAGAAAAGGAAGTCCTCCTCTTCCTGCCTCTGTTCTGCCTCAAGTGCCCTGTCCATTATTCCATGCAGCATGTGCTCCAACAGGTGGACAAGAGGGACAGTGTCACTGATGCATGCACTGTCACTGCTCACCATCCTCGTGGCCTCCTAAAATCGTGCCAGGACAGTGCGTGCGTCCCTGATCATGGCCCACTGGCGTGGGGAAAAAAATCTAAGCTCCCCTGACCCTGTCCTGGTGCCATATTGCAACAGATACTTATTGATGGCCCTCTGCTGTGTGTGCAGCCGCTGCAGCATGACCAATGTAGAGTTCCACCTGGTGGGCATGTCACAGATTAGGCGGTTCTTGGGCAGGTTGTAATCCTTTTGCAGCTCAGCCAGCCGAGCACTGCCATTATATGACCGGCGGAAATGCCCACAGAGTTTGCTGGCCTGCTTCAGGACCTCCTGTAAGCCCGGGTACCTGCCCAAGAACCGCTGCACCACCAAGTTAAGGACATGAGCCAAACAGGGCACATGGGTCAGTTGTCCCTGTCGGAGGGCGGAGAGGAGGTTGGTGCCATTGTCGGAAACCACCTTTCCTGGATTAAGCTTGCATGGCGTCATCCACCTCTGAGCCTGCCCCTGCAGAGCTGACAGAATCTCTGCCCCAGTGTGGCTCCTGTCCCCCAAGCACACCAGCTCAAGCACCGCATGGCATCTTTTTGCCTGCGTACTGGCGTAGCCCCTTGAACGCCTACGGAGCACCGCTGGTTCCGAGGACAAATCAGCACAGGAAGAGGCCATGGAGGAAGAAGGATAGGAGGGGGTGGAGGAGAGAGGTGTGTCAGAATCACCAGTAGTAAAATTTTGGAGGCGTGGTGGCAAAACAACCTCCAACACTACTGCACCTTGTCCTGCATCCTTCCCAGCTGCCAGCAGAGTTACCCAATGCGCCGTGAAAGATAGGTAATGTCCCCGTCCATGCCTGCTGGACCATGAGTCAGTGGTAATATGCACCTTACCGCTGACCGCTCTGTCCAGCAAGGCCAAGACATTGCCTTCCACATGCCGGTAGAGAGCCGGAATCGCCTTCCGTGAGAAAAAGTGATGTTTGGGAACCTGCCACTGAGGAACCGCACATTCCACAAACTCACGGAAGGGGGCAGAGTCTACCAACTGAAAAGGCAGCAGTTGAAGTGCTAGCAATTTAGCCAAGCTAGCATTCAACCACTGGGCATGTGGATGGCTGGGAGCGAACTTCTTTCGGCGGTGCAGCAGCTGGGGCAGGGAAATTTGCCTGGCACAATCGGACGTCGGTGTACCGATAGCAGATTGCCCGCATGTACTTGGCTGTGACACACCTAATTCTACACCTTCATTCCTCTCAGTGCAGATTTCAGAGAGGACTGAAGGTATAGTGGGGTTGGAGATCCCAGCTGATGAGGAGCAAGGAGAGGTCCGCCTTGTTTTTTTGTGTGGGTCTTTTAGGTGTTCTTGCCAACGAACTGCATGGCAGGTTGACATATGTCTGGTCCAGCACGTGGTGCACAAGCAGCTGATGTTTTGGCCACGTGAGATACGCTTTAGACATATGTTGCAAATGGCAACGGTGCGATCTGCTGCACACGTCTGAAAAAAGGCCCACACCAAAGAACTTTTGGAATAACGCGCAGAGACAGCAGCGCCATGCACTTGCAGAGCTCTGCGGTGTGATGCAGTCAGTGTGCTGCCCTTAAGCTGGCCCCTGGAGAGCATCCTGACTCATTGGAGATGTGCCTCCTCCTCCTCCTCCTCCTCCTCCTCCTCCTCCTCTCTCCTATCAGGCACCCACGTGGAGTCAGTGACCTCATCATCCCCTCCCTCCTCATCACTGGAGCCAATCTGGCAGTATGCTGCAGCTGGGGGAACATGACTGCCAGATAGCTGACCTTGTTGGGCACCCCCACTCTCTGGGCTCCCGTTACTACCCCCTCTCTCTGAGCTCACGTTACTGCCTTCCTCCAGCTGGGTTCCATCATCGGAGCCTTCAAAATGCTGGGCATCCTCCTGGAGCATGTACCCAACACTGTGGTCAAACAGTTCAGGGTCTCCTCAGGAGGACATGGTGGGGCTAGGGAAGGAGTGACTGATGCCATTGAGCCGAGGTAAGAGGCCGCTTTGGCAGCTGCTTTGCTAGACAAAGTACCCTGAGCCTGGGTGAGAGAGGATGAGGAGGAGGAGGACGGCTTGGTCATCCACTCTACCAAGTCTTGGGCATGTTGCAGCTCAACATGGCCAGCTGCCGAAAAAAAGGACAAGCGTTTTCCACGGCCACGTGCTGATGAGGATGCACCGTGTCCATGACCAGCGGCACTGTTGCCTCTAGGCACAGAGCCTGCTTGCCCTCTTTTATTGCCTCGTGACTGTCTGCCTCTCATTGTTTGCCTTCCAGACATACTAATGGCCTGCTGTGGTGTTAGTATGGGAAAAGCAGCAATTGTTTTCAGTTAGTTTTAGGTGAAAACTGTGCAGAGGACACAGTACACTGAAAATACTTGCAGCTCTCTGCTTGTGTTTTTTTTATGAGAACACCACTATAATAGTCACTAACTGTATTCAGGTGAGCTTTAGGTGAATGCTATGCAAAGCACACAGTAGTACACTAAATGAAACACTGACTGTCTGCAGCTAGCACAATCACCGGCCTGCCTGTCACAGTATAGAGAATAACTGTATTCAGGTGAGCTTAAGGTGAACGCTATGCAAAGCACATAGTAGTACACTAAGTGAAACACTGACTGTCTGCAGCTAGCACAATCACCGGCCTGCCTGTCACAGTATAGAGAATAACTGTATTCAGGTGAGCTTTAGATGATCGCTATGCAAAGCACACAGTAGTACACTAAGTGAAACACTGACTGTCTGCAGCTAGCACAATCACCGGCCTGCCTGTCACAGTATAGAGAATAACTGTATCCAGGTGAGCTTTAGGTGATCACTGTGCAAAGCACACAGTAGTACACTAAGTGAAACACTGACTGTCTGCAGCAAGCACAATCATCGGCCTGCCTGTCACAGTATAGAGAATAACTGTATTCAGGTGAGGATACAGATAAAGGAGAAGTGGAACTTTTGAGGTGCACCTCAAAAGTCCCACTTCTCCTTTATCTGTATCTTCTAATTATCAGGGACGTGGTGCCTATTGACCTACAGGTGTCAGATGATTTTTCTATTTTTCCTTTGTATTCAGGTGAGCTTTAGGTGATCGCTATGCAAAGCACACAGTAGTACACTAAGTGAAACACTGACTGTCTGCAGCTAGCACAATCACCTGCCTGCCTGTCACACTATAGAGACTAACAGGAACGGATCTAGTTAAACTCAATACAGTGTATAAATATATATACAACACCTAGGATGCATATATATCCTCTACACACTGTAGCAGCAGCAAACTGACTCGCCTGCCTGCTCTATCTAACTCAGTGGTTCTCAACTCCTGTCCTCAGGACCTACTAACAGGCCAGATTTTAAGTAAATCCTTGGTGAGATGCAGACTAGAATACTGCAATCCCTGAGCAGCAAATGATATCACCTGTGATGCATTTCAGTTATCTTGCAAACCTGGCCTGTTGGTGGGCCCTGAGGACTGGAGTTGAGAACCACTGATCTAACTCAATATAAATGTCACTGTCTCTCTCTCTGTAACTCTCTCTTTCACAAACGCCAACACACTACACAAGGCCGACTTCCAGGTGGCCTTATATAGTGTGGGGCGTGTACCTACTCCTCTGAGCCATGATTGGCCAAAGCCACCCTGGCTTTGGTCAATTACGGCTCTCTGTACAGACGGCGCTGTGATTGGCCAAGCATGCGGGTCATAGTGCATGCTTGGCCAATCATCAGCCAGCAATGCACTGCGATGCCGCAGTGAATTATGGTCCGTGACGCGCCACTCAAATTTGGCGCAGATGGACCATAACGTTCGATCTTCGTCGAACGATCGAACAACCGATTTTCGAGTCGAACGTGTGTTGGACTCGAACACGAAGCTCATCCCTACTGGCTATAAATATTGATACAAATTGATACAAAGAACCCTTTATTTTGGAGTATGTAATGTACAGTAGGCTTGTGCAATTCGTTTCGTAACGAATTGAAATTCGTCCGAATTTAGCAACTTTCGGACATTCGGAAGCATTCGAATTTCCGAACAAAGCAATTACGAATAAGACCGAATCCGAAATAAATTATACCGCAAATAGCGAATGCCCGAATGTCTTCGGCATAATTCGTTATGAAAAAGTTACGAATGTACGAATCCATACGAAGCACAATAACACTCACTCTGCTCTGCTCTCTGCTTCTCCCACACCGTGCTGAACTCCCTCTCAAAATGGTGTACAGGGGCGGAGGTTATAGCCGCATGTAAAAAACGAAAGTAAAATACGAGATTTCGAATCCATTCGAAGCACAATAACACTCACTCTGCTCTGCTCTCTGCTTCTCCCTCACCGTGCTGAACCCTCTGAAAATGGTGTACAGGGGCGGAGCCTATAGCCGCATGTTAAAAACGAAAGTAAAATACGAGATTTCGAATCGTTACAAATAACCGCAATGTATTTAGAAAAGTACAAATCCATTCGAAGCACATTAGGCATAATAGGCAGCGTCGTTGTGAGAGAGACACGGAAAATTACGAATCAACGAACCCAAAAAAAGTTACGAAAGTAGGAGTTGTGTCCAGAATCAACGAAAAACAACGTACTCTACCGAAAGTACGAACCCAAAAAAAGTTCCGTAAGTAGGAGTTGTGTCCAGAATCAACGAAAAACAACGTACTCTACCGAAAGTACGAATTATAAAGCAACAAAAAATTAAACGAAAAACGTCGCTTGCAAAAATACGAATGAGTCCGAACACGAAAAATCCCGTCTAGCAAAATTACGAATGATTACGAATCAACAGGACCGGAAAGAAACGAACCGAAACGGAACGAATTTTTCCGTTGTGCACAAGTCTAATGTACAGCATAGCTTATGGAATGCAGCACTAGTGTAGTGCCCTTTTACAATGGTGATCAGTGGAGAAGTGTCCCCTAATATTGAAGTCAACAGAGACATGCTCTCTTACATGAGTGTTTAGCGGAGAAGAGCCTTCTTACCTCACTGGTCACTGCAGTGTCATATTACACTAGTGATCTGTAGGACAAGTGTCCCCTTACATTGGTAGTCAGTGGGAGCTCAGCTGTCATTGGTTACTTATCTGAGAGTGGAGAGGATCCATTGCTACAATGTGACTGAGTTGTATTGGTCCCCAAACTATGTAGGGACTGTTGACCATAGGAGATCTCTCCTCCTTCCGTAGCCTGCAAACCAACTGGGTATCACCAGACCCAAGGCACCCAGAAAGAGACCCAGGACATGTGCCCAGGTGTGATTGTCTAGAGAAAAAATATGATGCACAGACTGCAATTGCAATTTAAAGTGGAGCTCCACCCTAATTTTACACTTATGCTAATCGGATTCCTCCCCCCCTCCGGTGTCACAATTGACACCTTTCAGGGGGGAGGGGGGTGAAGATACCTGTCTAAGACAGTTATTTTCACCCACATCCTGGAGTCCTCTCTGCGGGAATCTGTGGGAGTGACGTCACTTCCCCCAGACTTCCCGTAGTGTTCTGGGAGACACTCGGCTCCCAGAACACAGGAGGACGAATCAGAACGGCGCAGCGCGACTCGCGCATGCGCCATAGGGAACCGGGCATGAAGCCGCAGGGCTTCACTTCCTGGTTTCCTCAGCGAGGATGGCGGAGGGAGCAGCAGAGTGACGAGCGATCGCTCGTCCTCTGCTGCGGACGTCGCTGGACTCCAGGACAGGTAAGTGTCCAAATATTAAAAGCCAGCAGCTGCTGTAGCTGAAGCTGCTGGCTTTTAATATTTTTTTTTCCGGCGGAGCTCCGCTTTAAGCTCTAGACCTATCTCTATCCAGAACTAAAATAAATCATTATAGTTTAAGATAACAATAATGTGTACATTGTAATTCATTTTAGTTCCAGCTATTTATGCAGTTAATTATTTTGGAATAATCAACCACTACCATATTAAAAATAAATATTCCTGTTGTTTCCTACTAAAGGGTGAATGTAAGTGGCCAAACACAGTGGCTTGAAGTTGATTATAAGGACACTAGTAATAGTCATTTAAGTTCAACAAGAAAGGTACCAGTATGCCTATATTATGTCATTAACAATACTTTTCAGTAACATTAAACATGTCTAGAGCTTTCTAAGCATTTAGAGATTGCATAGATGTTTGTCAGGGTATCATACAGGAACTAAGAAAGAAAAAAGGGAATAATTAATTTCAGCTCACTACTTCACGAGAACAGCTCTTCAGTTAAATAATAAAAGTCTGAAACTATGTTTCCGCTGTCGTAAAATTGTACAAAAGTGTTAGGCACTTTCATTGATTATGTTTTTAATAATTCAAGGTATTTTAACATGAACTAGACAGACAAGATCACACCAGATACCATCTAGAACAGCCTATATTCCCATAGACATAGTGATCTAGGATAAAACTCACAGAACTGACATTTAAATCAATATGCACTGTATGCC
Organism: Rana muscosa; assembly: GCA_029206835.1. NCBI lineage: Eukaryota > Metazoa > Chordata > Amphibia > Anura > Ranidae > Rana > Rana muscosa. The sequence goes on along the minus strand of CM055116.1, from coordinate 1,157,969,700 downwards.
ACACAACAACTGGTAACACAAGCAGGCCTAAACAAAATAGCTTTGACTATCTCTGCAAGGTTGTAAATACTAAAGTAGATTAAACCCTAAAAAAGAGGTAGCTTTTTCCCTACATACCTTATTCAAGCTAATCATAAATATAAGATGGCAGTCAGATGTAAGGACTTAGCACGACCAATTAAAATTTTAGTTACATATATGCATTGTTAACAAAAAATCTTGAGGACAAAATCCATAGGAGAAGGGAACAGTTCCTGTATTGCAGTAAACAGATCTTTTTGAATTAAAGTAGAATATGCTCGCTAGACTTGTGCACAACGGAAAAATTTGTTTAGTTTCGGTTTGTTTTTTGTGCACAACGGAAAAATTTGTTTAGTTTCGGTTCGTTTCTTTTCGGTCCTGTTGATTCGTAATCATTCGTAATTTTGCTAGACGGGATTTTTCGTGTTCGGACTAATTCGTATTTTCGCAAGCGTAATTTTTCGTTGAATTTTTAGTTGATTTATAATTCGTACTTTCGGTAGGGTACGTTGTTTTTCTTTGATTCTGGACAACACTCCTACTTTCGTAACTTTTTTTGGGTTCGTTGATTCGGAATTTTCCTTGTCTCTCTCACAACGACGCTGCCTATTATGCCTAATGTGCTTCGAATGGATTTGTACTTTTCTAAATACATAGCGGTTATTTGTAACGATTCGAAATCTTGTATTTTACTTTCGTTTTTTACATGCGGCTATAGCCTCTGCCCCTGTACACCATTTTGAGAGGGAGTTCAGTATGGTGAGGGAGAAGCAGAGAGCAGAGTGAGTGTTATTGTGCTTCGAATGGATTCGTACATTCGTAACTTTTTTCATAACGAATTATGCCGAAGACATTCGGGCATTCGCTATTTTGCGGTATAATTTATTTCGGATTCGGTTTTATTCGTAATTGCTTTGTTCGGAAATTCGAATGCTTCCGAATGTCCGAAAGTTGCTAAATTCTGACAAATTTTGATTCGTTACGAAACGAATTGCACAAGCCTAATGCTCGCCTATGATATCATTCTGGCTATGGCTGTCATTACTGTCTGCCTGACTGAGGTGCTGCTTTAGACAGGTACATACATGCAATCAGAAGAAATATACTTTTAAGCCCTGTACACACGATCGGTTTTACAGATGAAAACAATCTGATGGACTTTTTTCATCGGACAAACCGATCGTGTATGGGACCCATCGGTCTTTTTTCCATCTGTGTCAAAAAATAGAACATGTTTTAATTTTTTCCGATGGATAAAAAACCGATAGCAAATTCCGATCGTCTATGGGCAAGTCCATCGGATAAAAAACCCACGCATGCTCAGAATCAAGTCGACGCATGCTCAGAAGCATTGAACTTAATTTTTCTCGGCTCATCGGAGTGTTTTACGTCATCGCGTTTGGAACGGCCGGTTTTTTGACTGATGGTGTGTAGGCAAGACTGATGGAAGTCAGCTTCATCGGATTTCCGATGGACAAAACCATCAGTTTAGAATCCATAGGATATCCGATCGTGTGTACGAGGCTTAAGTGGTTGGTGTTTGTTCCAAGGCTTAAGCTGACCATGATCTTTTTTTTTTTTTTCATAAAAAAATTAATCAATTGCCCTATCCACACATTCCAGGTGCAAGAGGGATTCCCCCTGCTGCACTATTGTATTCTCACAGTGGAGAAGTCCATTGGCTGCAAGTGCTGATAGAGCAAAAACATACTGACCATCCCATTCATTAGGAGTCGATCACTAGATCATAAACGACCATATACAGTGCCTTGAAAAAGTATTCATACCCCTTGACATTTTCCACATTTTGTCATGTTACAACCAAAAACGTAAATGTATTTTATTGGGATTTTATGTTATAGGCCAACAAAAAGTTGCACATAATTATGATGTGAAAAGAAAACGATAAATAGTTTTCAATTTTTTTTTACAAACAAATATGTGAAAAGTGTGGTCTCAATTCTTTGTAGAACCACCTTTTGTTGCAATTACAGCTGCAAGTCTTTTTGGGGATGTCTCTACCAGCTTTGCACATCTTGAGAGTGAAATTTTTGCCCATTCTTCTTTGCAAAATAGCTCAAGCTCTGTCAGATTGGATGGAGAGCGTCTGTGAACAGCAATTTTCAAGTCTTGCCACAGATTAATCAATTGAATTTAGGTCAGGACTTTGAGTGGGCCATTCTAACACATGAATATGCTTTGATCAAAACCATTTCATTGTAGCTCTGGCTGTATGTTTAGGGTTGTTGTCCTGCTGGAAGGAGAACCTTCACCCCAGTCTCAAGTCTTTTGCAGACTAACAGGTTTTCTTCTAAGATTGCCCTGTATTTGGCTCCATCTATCTTCCCATCTCTGACCAGCTTCCCTGTCTCTGCTGAAGAAAAGCATCCCCACAACATGATGCTGCCACCACCATGTTTCACGGTGGGGATGGTGTGTTCAAGGTGATGTGCAGTGTTAATTTTCCACCACACGTAGCGTTTTGCTTTTAGGCCAAAAAGTTCAATTTTGGTCTCATCTGACCAGAGCACCACATGTTTGCTGTGTCCCCCACGTGACTTCTCGCAAACTGCAAGAGGGACTTTTTATGGATTTCTTTTGACAATGGCTTTCTTCTTGCCACTCTTCCATAAAGGCCAGATTTGTGGAGTGTTTGACTAATAATTTAAATCTCTTCAGCTCCTCCAGAGTTACCATGGGCCTCTTGGCTACTTCTCTGATTAATGCTCTCCTTGCCCGGCCTGTCAGTTTAGGTGGACGGCCATGTCTTGGTAGGCTTGCAGTTATGCCATACTCTTTAAATTTTCGGGTGATGGATTGAACAGTGCTCCGTGAGAAGCTCTAACCCTGATTTAAACTTCTCCACAACCTTATTCCTGACCTGTCAGGTGTGTTCCTTGGCCTTCAGTTCACAAAGGTTCTCTAACAAGCCTCTGAGGGCTTCACAGAACAGCTGTATTTATATTGAGATTAAATTACACACAGGTGGACTCTGTTTACTAATTAGGTGACTTCTGAAGGCAATTGGTTCCACTGGATTTTAGTTAGGTGTATCAGAGTAAAGGGGGCTGAATACAAATGCACGCCACACTTTTCAGATATTTATTTGTAAAAAAAAATTGAAAACCATTTATTATTTTCCTTCCACTTAACAATTATGTGCCACTTTGTGTTGGTCTATTACATAAAATCCCAATAAATAAATTTACGTTTTTGGTTGTAACATGACAAAATGTGGAAAATTTCAAGGGGTATGAATACTTTTTCAAGGCATTGTATGGATGGAATTCAGCCAGTTCCTGCTGAACCAGCTACATTTCGATCCATGTATGGCCAGCTTTAGACTCTTAAATTAATGATCTTATCTTGAAGACATCTCCAATTGCCTAGCACTCTTCATCTTCAGTTCATTTGCATTTACCCAAAGGAAAATTATTATATATGCAAATAAATCTCAACATAGTAAAAGTGAAATAACACACACAGACACAATTAAGTCGAATTTAAAAATAACATTCACTTAACTGATAACAGATTATAGATTACAAAAGATAGCAATCTCTTGGCCTCGTCTAATTCTCAACAGGGGGCCGATCCTGCAGACATTTTGTACTGCAGGCTGCTGAGTTTCAATGATGCCCAAGGTCATGATCGCCTTTCTCCCAAGAGTCCTCTGACAGCACACAGTCCTGGTCTTATAGTGTTAAAAGCAACAGCTTAGCATGTCAATTGCAAATTTGAGATTCCAGCAGCAGTTCAGCTCCAGATGCTTAAGCAATAGTTTGAGGTATGGCTATATTATACATAAACAAAAGAGTTTTGGGACTTTAAATGAGGCTATAACCAAAGGGGTAATGCCTCCATCCCAGGCATCATTGATTAGAAAAGGGGAAGGGGGGAATGGACGAAGGTGGGACTTTAAATGGAGCACACAGCAGTACAAATATAAGAATAGAAAGTCTAGCGACTAATAGAATCATGTATTGTATTGATAAAACACTTATATGACATATTGTGGGCATATAGCCTCGCAATAATTTTAGATACATATAGAGCATAAATTACATACAGATACATAGTCAATAAAAAATATTCTCAGTAAAAAACACTTGGTAACTCATGTCTATGTATATATAACCAATGTGTAACAAGCACCTGATTGGTCTAAAAAAATCCTTGCATATAAAAGAGAGGGGGGGTGGAAGAAACAAGATAAATACCACAACGATACATGTAGCATAGATTAGACACATAGGTAAATCGTAGAAATTGGTCCATGGTGTACAGTGATGGTAAGAATTTGGTGGCTCTACGCGTTTCGCGGTCTAAAAACCGATCATCAGGAGCAAAAAACCATGGAGTAATCTAAAGAAAGGAGAATATACACTTAAATAAGTAATTACCAATGATTATAAGGGGGTATAGAGGGGAAAGGAAATATATTGATTTTAAAAATGAAAACAAATTGTATAGGGAGTTCTTGCGTCCAACTTACATCAGCAGCTGCGCCAATGCCGCATGCAATCCAGAATCGCCAGCACTCAGTAGGGGCCCCACCTCCAGGCGCCAAGGTGGCTTTGTAGGGCAGCAACATCCAACACAGGCAGGTGAAGGGCTGATGGGTGTGAGTAAGTACCCTGACAGGGGTGTGGTGTGATAATCCCAGGAATGGGGGCCTGTTGGAAGGACAATAAAGGTAAGTGTAAATGATAGTGTTGTGAATATATGAAAAAGGTAAAAAAGATTGACTATGTATCTGTATGTAATTTATGCTCTATATATGTATCTAAAATTATTGTGAGGCTATATGCCCACAATATGTCATATAAGTGTTTTTTCAATAAAATACATGATTCTATTAGTCGCTAGACTTTCTATTCTTATATTTGTACTGCTGTGTGCTCCATTTAAAGTCCCACCTTCGTCCATTCCCCCCTTCCCCTTTTCTAATATATTATACATAGTTACATTGGACCAATGTAACTATGTATATACCATACCTGACCGATGTCCCTGGAATATGGAAATCACAGAAATAGACACCGCTACTCCAGCAATCTCCACTTGCTTCCAGATCCAGGATCGAATGGCTGCACTCATGCTTACTGCTTACTGAACACAGGAGGTTGGCCACTCTGCACAGGAGCCATTCAGAGAATATTTTGCATTCTCTGAATGAATGCATAGGGGTTGATTTACTAAGAAGCAATGGTCGCTCTACATTTAGTTACTCCCATTTAAGCCTATTAAGGCTTCAACTAGGCGAACATGCAAATAAAAAAGCGCAATTACCGGCAAACATGTCTTTGTAAATGTCAAATTTACATATCCTGACAGAAAGGGGAAACACAGAGGTTACCCAGTGACATGTACGCGTGATCCTGCCCCCTCTGACGCAACGCAGGATTCCTGTTGCGTCAGAGGGGGACGGGGTCACCCGTACATGTCACTGTGTAACCCCGTAGTTTCCCGTTGTGTCAAAGGGGGGGCGAGGTCACCTGCACATGTGACGGGTGGCCCCGCCCTCAGCTATTTAACCGCTGTCAGGCTGGAGAGCGTCATTGGTCAGCTGCCTCCCATGGAGGCAGGATCGTGTCTGCGTCGTTGTTGTTTTTTTTTTTTCTTCATTTCATCACTGGAGATCGAGAATGGATTTACATCGCTGGAGATCGAGAATGGATTTACATCGCTGGATTTATTTTCTCTTTTTTTTTCTTTTTAATAAAGGACTTGTCCCAAGCTGTGTACTATGGTTTTAAAAAATTTTGACACTTTTTTGGTGAAATGGTAGGGGTACAATGTACCCGTTACCAATTCACATGGGGGGGTGGGATCTGGGGGTCCCCTTTATTAAAGGGGGCTTCCAGATTCTGATAAGCCCCCCGCCCACAGACCCCCACAACCACCGGGCAAGGGTTGTGGGGATGAATCCCTTGTCCCCATCAACATGGGGACATCCTCCCAATGTTGAGGGCATGTGGCCTGGTACGGTTCAGGAGGGGGGGCGCTCTCTCATCCCCCCCTCTTTTCCTGCGGCCTGCCAAGTTGCGTGCTCGGATAAAGGGTCTGGTATGGATTTTTGGGGGGAACCCCACGACATTTTTTTTTTTATTTTGGCGTGGGGCTCCCCTTAAAACTCAGGCCAGACCAGTAGGGTCTGGTATGGATTTTGTGGGGGACCCCTACGCCATTTAAAAAAAAAATTGGCGCAGGGTTCCCCTTAATATCCATACCAGACCTTAAGGGCCTGATATGGAATTTGGGGGGACCCCCACGCATTTTTTTTTATTTTGGTTCGGAGTTCCCCTTAATATTCACACCAGACCCAAAGGGCCTGGTAATGGACTGGGGGGGGGGAACCCATGCCGTTTTTTTTTATTACTTTTAGCTGTATTGCCGGGATCCGACAATTCCTTATAGCCGCGAGTAGTTTTAAATGACTTGTTTTCCTTTAGAAATGTCATTTTGTGCAGGGACTGTTATAAACACGGGAAACATGCGCTACTTTACAGGCATACTATAGACACCCCCCCAGGTATGAAATTTGAAGGAATATTTCACTTTTATTGTTTCACTTTAAGCATTATTAAAATCACTTTTTCCGAAATAAATGCAGTTTTTAAAACTTTTTTTGCATTGATACATGTCACCTGGGGCAGGACCCAGGTCCCCAAACACGTTTTATGACAATAACTTGCATATTAACCTTCAAAATTAGCACTTTTGATTTCTCCCATAGACTTTTAAAGGGTGTTCCGCGACTTTTGAATTTGCCACGAACACCCCAAATTGTTCGCTATTCGGCGAACGGGCGAACAGCCAATGTTCGAGTCGAACTCATGTTCGACCCGAACATAAAGCTCATCCCTATTAGGCATTTGCCTATTTTAGGGAAGATGCGAACGCTATTAAAGTCTATGGGACAGGAACATCCAAAGTCCTAATTTTAAAGGCTTATATGCAAGTTATTGCCATAAAAAGTGTATGGGGACCTGGGTACTGCCCAAGGGGACATCAATGCAAAAAAGTTTTTGCAATTATTGTTTTTAAAGGAGCAGTGATTTTAATGATGCTTAAAGTGAAACAATAAAAATGAAAGATTCCTTTAAATATTGTACCTTGGGGTCACCTTAGTCTGCCTGTAAAGTGGTGCATCTGTGTGATGTGTAGAACATGCCACAGCAATAATATAATTTCTAAAGGAAAAAATGTAATTTAAACTTGGTTGCAGCTGTAATGTATTGCAAGCTCCCGGTAATATAGATGAAAAAAATGAAGAAAAAAAATGCGTAGGGTCCCCCCCCCCCAGTCCATACGGGGCTTGGAAAGGATTTTAAGGGGAACTCCACTTCAAATGTTTTTTAAAAATTGGCGTGGGGTCCCCCCCAAAAAATCAATGCCAGACCCTTATCCGAGCAAGCAGCCTGGCAGGTCAGGATTGGGGGGGTGAGCGAGTGTCCCCCACCATACCAGGCCACATGCCCTCATCCCTGGATTAACTACAGGAATGAAGCGATAATTCTCGCACTCTACAAGACTCTGGTCTGGACTGGCCGTACCTGGAGTATGCTGTCCAGTTATAGGCACCAGTCCCCAGGAAAGATGTATTGGAAATAGAGCAAGTACAAAGAAGGGCAACAAAGCTAATAAAGGGTCTGGAGGACATTAGTTATGAAGAAAGGTTGCAAGCACTGAACTTATTCTTTCTGGAGAGGAGATGCTTGAGAGGGGATATGATTTAAATTTACAAATACCATACTGGTGACCCCACAATAGGGATAAAACTTTTTTTGCGGAAGGGAGTTTAACAAGACACTTGGCCACTCATTAAAATTAGAAGAAAAGAGGTTTAACCTTAAACTAGGTAGAGGGTTTTTTACTGTAAGAGTGGCAAGGATGTGGAATTCCCTTCCACAGGCAGTGGTCTCAGCGGGGGGAATCAATAGTTTCAAAAAACTATTAGATAAGCAGCTGAAGGACCGCAACATACAGGGATATACTATATAATACTGACATATAATCACACACATAGGTTGGACTTTTTTCAACCTCACCTACTATGTAACATGGGGGGTGGTTGCTTTGGGGTGCCCCCCCCACCCCAAAGCACCGTGTCCCCATTTTATGGGGACAAGGGCATCTTCCCGACAACCCTGGCTGGTGGTTGTCGGGGCTTGCGGGTAGGGGGCGTTTCGGAATCTAGAAGCCCCCTTTAACAAGGGGGCCCCCAGATCCCGACCCCCTATGTGAATGGGTAGGGGTACATCGTACCCCTACCCATGCACCAAAAAAGTGACAAAATGTAAAAACCACAAGAGAAGTTTTTGACAATTCTTTTATTAAAAAAAAATAAAATGTCCCACAATGTTCATCCACCATCCATCACGCCGCCGACGGACCCGAAAAATAAAAAAAATGAACAAAGATCCACCTCAATGGGAGGCCTCTCTCTGACTGCTGTCTCTTTGCTTTTACAGCTGTTATATAGGCAAGGGCAGGGCCATCGGGTGACGTAACCAGATGACCCCGTCCCCTTCGGACGTCACATTGGCTCCGCCCGTGCCAATATAACAACTGTCAAGACGAAGACAGTGGTCGGTGGGAGGCCTCCCATAGAGGCGGAGCTTTTTTTTTTTCTATTTTTCAGGTTTGTCAGGCAGCCTGATGGATGGTGGATGGACATCGCAGGACACTTTTTTTTTTTAATAGAAGAATTGTCAAAAACTGTCTCTTGTGGTTTTTACATTTTGACACTTTTTTGGTGAATGGGTAGGAGTACGATGTACTCGATACCCATTCACAAACTTGTTAAAGGGTGGCTTTCAGATTCCGATAAGCCCCCCACCCGCAGACCCTGACAACCACCGGCCAGAGTTGTTGGGAAGAGGCCCTTGTCCCCATCAACATGGGGACAAGGTGCTTTGGGGTGGGGGGCGCAGAGCCCCCCCTGCTTCAAAGCACCCACCCCCCATGTTGAGGGCATGTGACCTGGTACGGTTCAGGAGGGGGGGCACTCGCTGGTCCCCCCCTATCCTGACCTGCCAGGCTGCATGCTCTGAAAAGGGTTTGGTATGGGTTTTGTGCGTCCCCACGCCATATTTTTTTTATTTTGGCATGGAGCTCCCCTTAAAATCTATGCCAGACCCAAAGGGCCTGGTATGGATTTTGTGGGGTCCTCATGCCATTTTTTTTGGTGTGGAGTTCCCCTTAAAATCTCTGCCAGACCCAAAGGGCCTGGTATGGATTTTGGGGGGGCCTCACGCTAATTTGTTTAATTTTTTTGGGGGGGTTCAAGTTGGTGCTTAGAGAGAATTCACATTTAGTTTAGTTTTATTTTGGTTTTTCTTCCCCCTCCCCCATTACACTTTCTACTCAAGGACTTGCATGTGTGCACAACCAAATACTTTTGTATGCAACTAGATTTAATACAGATTTAAAGGGGTATGAATAGTTTGCACTTATAAAATATGTATTTATAATCTGAAAAAGTTAAACATAAAGCAAAAAAGAATCATCTTTTTATTTCAACATTAGTATAAACATTTGAAAAAAATAAAATATTTTTTTTGTAAACCAATACAAGCACTGCAAACAAAGATTCTGGCCTCTTCTCAGGCCAAACAACCGCCACAACTGCAGGCCTTCATATAACCTAGCTAGAATTGCTAGCACACCTACACCCACCAGTGTAATTGATTCTGCGTCTTTATGTATGCCCCAAGTGCTCACACCTGTTCATCAGGAACACACACTCTTGACAAATTAAAGAATGCATCAGCATATTTATCTGTGCAGGATAAACCTAAAAATAACAAATGTCCAAGGCTCTGGCCATGATCAGTGATACCAAAAATGTACAAATTAAATTTGCACGTTGTTGGGCATGTGGAGGGTACAAAAAGGAAATGACAACTTTGAGAGGACTGCTTCACACAAATTGTTGACAAAGCGCATTCGTCATTCATCATCAGCATACAACATTAAAATATTTGTGCAGGATTACACCAGACTTATACATCCATGTCTGCCCCAAACACATTTATAATGTAATTTCTTGGGTTTCCATTGTGTGAAACCCATCAAAAAATGTCATCACTGGTGGAAAAAAACCTTTAATACCACAACAGAGGAAGAACATATAAACCTCTAGCCAGGTAGCAGCATATTTGGGATTCAAACCATCGACCTCAGTGCTGCTAAGCAGAAGTGCTAACCAGTTAGCCGCTGTGCTGCCTCATGGATGTAGGCTGCATCTCTGTGATGTAAAACAGTCATTAGTCCCAGGGGTTCAATAAGTTAATCAATGCAGAATCATTGAACAACCTGTTTCTGGCATATGTCTTCTGTTTTGAAGGCTGGGTATGGCTGATTACTATCAGCGTGCTGCTAGAGAAACATCTCAAATTTTGTTACTTTTTGCTTGGTAAGAGGCTGCAATTAGTGCTGGTGGGGAAATCTTAAGTGCTAACCCATGAGCCACTGTGCTACCACATATATAGGCTGCATCTCTGTGGTGTCAAACAGTCGTAAGTCCCAGGGGTGCAATAAGTTAAAGAATGCAGATGTACTGTGGAATGTCGGAGAACCATTGAACATCCTGTTTCTGGCAAATGCCATCTGTTTTGAAGGCTGGGTATGGCTGATTGCTGTCACTATGATGAACCATCTCTAATTTTGTTGCTTTTTGCTTGGTAAGAGGCTGAAATTAGTGCTGGTGGGGAATTCTTAAGGCTGATTATTGCCCTTGCCCATGGTAAACATATGGCATGGTTTGCAATGGTGGTGGAACCCTCCTACACAAAAAATACACAAATACTGCATTTCTTTGGACATATACAGTACCTATAGGTGGTGGAATGACATTAGTCAGAAGTTATGCTTCTTGATTTATCCTGTGATATTTGGTGGTTCTTGGTGTGTGAGTGCAGAATAGTGATTGTACCCTCTAAATTTTGGGAATTACATTTTGATTTCTGATGTTGGTACACATATCCATTTTTTTGGGGTAACATTATGATTAGGGTTGAGCGGACCCGAACTGTAAAGTTCGGGTCGTACCGAACTTTTGGGTTTTGGGGTCCCGGACCCGAACCCGAACAGTTGACTGTCTGTTCGGGTTCGGGTCCGGTGTTCGGCAATATGCATGTAAAGTCGCGCTTGTTTCCCATGCTTAGAACTGTCCCTGCACAAAGTGTAATTTCTGAAGAAAAAAAAGTCATTTAAAACTCACTCGCGGCTATTAAGGAATTGTCTGCTCCCGGCAATACATAGAAAAATCATTGATAAAAAAAAGCGTGGGGGTTCCCCCAAATTCATCTACCAGGCCCTTCAGGTCTGCTATGGATATTAAGGGGAACCCTGCCGCAAATTAAAAAAAAAATGCGTGCGGTTCCCCCCAAATATCCATACCAGGCCCTTCAGGTCTGGAAAGGATTTTAAGGGGAACTCCACCCCAAATTTAAAAGAAAAATGGCGTGGAGTACCCCCAAAAATCCAGACCAGACCCTTTATCCGAGCACGCAACCTGGCAGGCCGCAGGAAAAGAGGGGGGGGACGAGAGAGCGCCCCCCTCCTGAACCGTACCAGGCCACATGCCCTCAACATTGGGAGGATGTCCCCATGTTGATGGGGATGAGGGCCTCATCCCCACAACCCTTGCCCGGTGGTTGTGGGGGTCTGCGGGCAGGGGGCTTATCGGAATCTGGAAGACCCCTTTAACAAAGGGGACCCCCAGATCCGAGCCCCCCCCCATGTGAAATGGTAATGGTGTACAAATGTACCCCTACCATTTCACAAAGAAAGTGTCAAAAATGTTAAAAATGACAATAGCCGGTTTTTGACAATTCCTTTATTAATGTCTTCTCCTTTCTTCCATCTTCTTCCATCTTTTTATTTTTTCCATTCGGGTTTCTTCCTCCATCTTGTTCTTCATCTTCCTCTTCATCTTCCTTCTTGCTTCAGTGTTCTCGCCTGCATCTTGCTCCGTCTTCTTGTTCCCCTTCTTCTTTCTTCAGCCGCTCTGCTTGAATGGATTTCACGGGAACTTTCCCCGTGGTATCAGAGGGGGGTGGGCCACTGGGTGCCAGCGGACCCAGAGGAGAACTGAAGAACTGAAGCGTCACACATCGGGAACCTTCAATTCAAGCCGGATCAAGATGCGGACGAGAACACAGAAGGAAGAAGGAAGATGAAGATGAAGATGAAGAGGAAGATGAAGATGAAGATGAAGAACAAGATGGAGGAAGAAACCCGAGTGGAGAAATGAAGAAGATGGAAGGAGAAGGTGGAAGAAGAAGATGGAAGAAGATGGAAGAAAGGAGAAGACATTAATAAAGGAATTGTCAAAAACCGGCTATTGTCATTTTTTTTTGACACTTTCTTTGTGAAATAGTAGGGGTACATTTGTACCCTATTACCATTTCACATAGGGGGGGCCGGGATCTGGGGGTCCCCTATGTTAAAGGGGTCTTCCAGATTCCGATAACCCCCCGCCCGCAGACCCCCACAACCACCGACAAGGGTTGTGGGGATGAGGCCCTTGTCCCCATTAACATGGGGACATCCTCCCCATGTTGAGGGCATGTGGCCTGGTACGGTTCAGGAGGGGGGTGCGCTCTCTCGCCCCCCCTCTTTTCCTGCGGCCTGTCAGGTTGTGTGCTTGGATAAAGGGTCTGGTCTGGATTTTTGGGGGAACTCCACGCCATTTTTTTTTTTTATTTGAGGCTGATTTTCCCTTAAAATCCTTTCCAGACCTGAAGGGCCTGGTATGGATATTTGGGGGGAACCGCACGCATTTTTTTTATTTAAATTTGCGGCAGAGTTCCCCTTAATACCCATATCCATAATATCCATATCCACAAGTGACCGTACCAGGCCACATACCCTCAACATAGGGAGGATGTCCCCATGTTGATGGGAACAAGGGCCTCATCCCCACAACCCTTGCCGGTGGTTGTGGGGGTCTGCGGGCGGGGGGCTTATCGAATTCTGGAAGACCCCTTTAACAAAGGGGACCCCCAGATCCCGCCCCCCCTATGTGAAATGGTAATGGGGTACAAATGTACCCCTACTATTTCACAAAGAAAGTGTAAATTTTTTTTAAAATTACAATAGCCGGTTTTTGACAATTCCTTTATTAATGTCTTCTCCTTTCTTCCATCTTCTTCCACCTTCTTCTTCCATCTTCTTCTTTTCTCCATTCGGGTTTCTTCCTCCATCTTGTTCTTCATCTTCATCTTCCTCTTCCTCTTCATCTTCATCTTCCTTCTTCCTTCGGTGTTCTCGTCCGCATCTTGCTCCGGCTTCTTCTTTCTCCGGCCGCTCTGCTTGAATTGGAGGTTCCCGCTGTGTGACGCTTCAGTTTTTCAGTTCTCCTCTGGGTCCGCTGGCACCCGGTGGCCCCGTCCCCCTCTGACACCACGGGGAAAGTCCCCGTTAAATCCATGTGCGTCAGAGTGGGGCGGGGTCACAGGGTGGCAGCGGACCAAGAGGAGAACTGAAGAACTGAAGCGTCACACAGCGGGAACCTCCAATTCAAGCAAAGCAGCCGAAGAACGAAGAAGGGGAACAAGAAGCCGGAGCAAGATGCGGACGAGAACACCGAAGCAAGAAGGAAGATGAAGATGAAGAGGAAGATGAAGATGAAGAACAAGATGGAGGAAGAAACCCAAATGGAGAAAAGAAGAAGATGGAAGAAAGGAGAAGACATTAATAAAGGAATTGTCAAAAACCGGCTATTGTCATTTTTAACATTTTTGACACTTTCTTTGTGAAATGGTAGGGGTACATTTGTACCCATTACCATTTCACATAGGGGGGGCCGGGATCTGGGGGTCCCCTTTGTTAAAGGGGTCTTCCAGATTCCGATAAGCCCCCCGCCCGCAAACCCCCACAACCATCGAAAAGGGTTGTGGGGATGAGGCCCTTGTCCCCATCAACATGGGGACATCCTCCCTATGTTGAGGGCATGTGGCCTGGTACGGTTCAGGGGGTGGGCGCTCTCTCGTCCCCCCCTCTTTTCCTGCGGCCTGCCAGGTTGCGTGCTCGGATAAAGGGTCTGGTCTGGATTTTTGGGGGTACTCCACGCCATTTTTTTTTATTTGGGGTGGAGTTCCCCTAAAAAAAAATTCCAGACCTGAAGGGCCTGGTATGGATATTTGGGGGGAACCGCATGCATTTATTTTTTCATTTGCGGCAGGGTTCCCCTTAATATCCATAGCAGACCTGAAGGGCATGGTAATTGAATTTGAGGGAACCCCCACGCTTCTTTATTTTTTTTTTTATCAATGACTTTTCTATGTATTGCCAGGAGCCGACAATTCATTATAGCCGCGAGTGAGTTTTAAATTACTTTTTTTCCTTAGAAATGACACTTTGTGCAGGGACAGTTCTAAGCACGGGAAACAAGCGCTAATGCCGCGTACACACGATCATTATTCACGGCGGTTAAAAAACCGCCGTGAATAATGACAGGAAAAACGAGGGAACCGCTTGGTTCCCTACACACGGTCATTTTTCCCGTCATTTCGAACCCGTCGAACCCGAACATCCAGGTGTCGAGAAAAACGACCGTCTGTGGGCTCCGCGGCAGTGTTTCCCTATGGGAAAACTGCCGCGGAAAAAAATGCTGGAAAAAACGACGAGAAAATTTAGAACATGTTCTAATTTTTCTCGTCGTTTTTTATGCCGTTTTTCTCGACGAGAAAAACGACATAAATCCCACAGACGATCGTTTTTCTCGGCGAAAAGAAAAAATGCAGTTTTTCTCGTCGAGAAAAGCGGTCGTGTGTACGCGGCATTATAGTCCTCAGAAGTTCGGGTCCCCATTGACTTCAATGGGGTTTGGGTTTGGGGTCACGTTCGGGTCAAGTTCGGTCCCAAACTCAAACTTTTTACCGAAGTTCGGCCGAACCCGTCGAACCCGAACATCCAGGTGTCCGCTTAACTCTAATTATGATCATTTGGAAATACTAAACAACACACAAAATTGTGACTCATTGAAAATTTGCATCAGCAATGGTATTGTTTGTGGTTTGTGAAGACACCTGTGGGGGTTTTGGATTAGTATTTTGTGAAGAATATATTTTACTAAAACATGAAAACATTACACATGACTAGAATTCCAAAAGAAAAAAAATATGAAGAAAAAGCAACATAAAAACCCAGCAAGGAGATTTTTGTTTGAGAAATAAACAGTTCATCTCAAAATTAAAATGTTTTTTTGTGGCAGTAACAATTGTACAATTATATTCAATGGTTGAAACTTGCATTTGGCTATATAGTGTGCATATTCACGTCCGTAAACGCTTTTTAGTCAAGCGCTGATTTGCGAATTTACTATAGCGTATTGTAAAAAATGAATGGGAGTTAAAATGTGAGTATTTTGCATGTCTGATCATGCACACTAGGGATGAGCTTCGTGTTCGAGTCGAACATACGTTCGACTCGAACATCGGCTGTTCGATCGTTCGACGAAGATCGAACGATTTGGGCCGTTCGCGCCAAATTCGAGTGACGCGAACGGCCCACAATGCACTACGCCATCGCAGTGTCATCCAGGCGCTGTGATTGGCCAAGCATGCACTGTGACCCCGCATGCTTGGCCAATCACAGCGCCGGCAGCGAGGAGAGCAATGATTGGCCACAGGCAGGATGCCTGTGGCCAATTATTGCTGAGGGTGTTTAGTACACGCCCCACACTATAAAAGGCCGCCAGCACGGCGGTCTAGTGTAGTGTGTTCCGGAGCAGGGAAAGAGCAGCATAGGCAGGGACAGTGACATTTATTTCTTTCTTGCTTAACCTGGATTCCTTTAGTTTAGGGAAAGAGAAGGATAGGTAGGGAGAGTGTCAGTGTGTTTTAATGTTCGAGTCCTTGTTTCTAGGGACAGGGAAGGACAGTGAGTGAATTCTCCTTGTGCTATAGTGTGCTTTAAAAAAACATTTTTTCTAGGGACAGAAAACTCTAGGTAGGGAGAGTGTCAGTTTCTTTCACTGTGCAAGTCCTTGTTTCTAGGGACAGGGAAGGACAGTGAGTGAATTCTCCTTGTGCTATAGTGTGCTTTAAAAAAACATTTTTTCTAGGGACAGAAAACTCTAGGTAGGGAGAGTGTCAGTTTCTTTCACTGTGCAAGTCCTTGTTTCTAGGGACAGGGAAGGACAGTGAGTGAATTCTCCTTGTGCTATAGTGTGCTTTAAAAAAACATTTTTTCTAGGGACAGAAAACTCTAGGTAGGGAGAGTGTCAGTTTCTTTCACTGTGCAAGTCCTTGTTTCTAGGGACAGGGAAGGACAGTGAGTGAATTCTCCTTGTGCTATAGTGTGCTTTAAAAAAACATTTTTTCTAGGGACAGAAAACTCTAGGTAGGGAGAGTGTCAGTTTCTTTCACTGTGCAAGTCCTTGTTTCTAGGGACAGGGAAGGACAGTGAGTGAATTCTCCTTGTGCTATAGTGTGCTTTAAAAAAACATTTTTTCTAGGGACAGAAAACTCTAGGTAGGGAGAGTGTCAGTTTCTTTCACTGTGCAAGTCCTTGTTTCTAGGGACAGGGAAGGACAGTGAGTGAATTCTCCTTGTGCTATAGTGTGCTTTAAAAAAACATTTTTTCTAGGGACAGAAAACTCTAGGTAGGGAGAGTGTCAGTTTCTTTCACTGTGCAAGTCCTTGTTTCTAGGGACAGGGAAGGACAGTGAGTGAATTCTCCTTGTGCTATAGTGTGCTTTAAAAAAACATTTTTTCTAGGGACAGAAAACTCTAGATAGGGAGAGTGTCAGTTTCTTTCACTGTGCAAGTCCTTGTTTCTAGGGACAGGGAAGGACAGTGAGTGAATTCTCCTTGTGCTATAGTGTGCTTTAAAAAAACATTTTTTCTAGGGACAGAAAACTCTAGGTAGGGAGAGTGTCAGTTTCTTTCACTGTGCAAGTCCTTGTTTCTAGGGACAGGGAAGGACAGTGAGTGAATTCTCCTTGTGCTATAGTGTGCTTTAAAAAAACATTTTTTCTAGGGACAGAAAACTCTAGGTAGGGAGAGTGTCAGTTTCTTTCACTGTGCAAGTCCTTGTTTCTAGGGACAGGGAAGGGCAGTGAGTGAATTCTCCTTGTGCTATAGTGTGCTTTAAAAAAACATTTTTTCTAGGGACAGAAAACTCTAGGTAGGGAGAGTGTCAGTTTCTTTCACTGTGCGAGTCCTTGTTTCTAGGGACAAAGAAGGAAAGTGAGGGGAATTCTCCTTGTGCTATAGTGTGCTAAAGCATTCCTCATCAACCATCTTTGAAATCCTTGTTTTTTGGACAGTCAGGGAAATTGTCGTTGTGCTATTCTGTGCAAAAGCAATCATCCTCAACCATATTTAGAAATCCTTAAGTAAAGGGACAGAGAAGGACACCTGAAGGTAGCCCTTATTGCTTTTTTCCCATCTCCCTGCAGGCCATCTATTAGAATGTCTGGAAGGCAAACAAGGAGAGGCAGACAGTCAGGAGGCAATAAAAGAGGGCAAGCAGGCTCTGTGTCTGGGGGCAACAGTGCTGGTCGTGGACGCGGTGCATTGTCATCAGCACATGGCCATGGGACACGCTTGTCCTTCTTTTCGGCAGCTGGACATGTTGAGCCACATCATGCCGAAGACTTGGTAGAGTGGATGACCAAGCCCTCCTCCTCCTCCTCATCCTCTCTCACCCAGGCTCAGGGTACTGGCAAAGCAGCTGCCAAAGCGTCCTCTTCCCTGGTATCAATGTCAGACTCATCATCAGTCACTACTTCCCTAGACCCACCATGTCCTCCTCCTGAGGAGTCCCCCGAACTGTTTGAGCACAGTGTTGGGTACATGCTCCAGGAGGATGCCCAGCGTTTCGAAGGGTCTGATGATGAAACCCAGCTACAGGAAGGCAGTAGGGTGAGAGCAGACAGAGGGGATGCTCAAGAAGGACACCAATCTGGCAGTCATGTTCCAGCAGCTGCAGCATACTGCCAGATTGGCTCCAGTGATGAGGAGGGAGGGGATGATGAGGTCACTGACTCCACGTGGGTGCCTAATAGGAGAGAGGAGGAGGAGGAGGATGAGGAGGAGGCACATCTCCAACGAGGCAGGATGCCCTTTGGTGGCCAGCGTAAGGGCAGTACACCGACGGAATCACACCGCAGAGCTCCGCCTGTGCAGGGCGCTGCCTCTGCCCGTCATTCAAAAAGTTCCTTGGTGTGGGCCTTTTTTGAGGCTAGTGCATCAGATCGCACAGCTGCTGTTTGCAACATATGTCTCAAGCGTATATCGCGTGGCCAAAACATCAGCCACTTGGGTACCACATGCCTGACCAGACATATGTTGACCTGCCATGCAGCTCGTTGGCAAGCCTACCTCAAAGACCCACACCAAAGAACAAAGCGGACCTCTCCTTGCACCGCATCAGCTGGGATCTCCAACCCCACTATAACTTCAGTCCTCTCTGAAACATGCACTGAGAGGAATGAAGGTGTAGAATTAGGTGTGTCACAGCCAAGTACTTGCGGCCACTCTGCTAGCAGTACACCGACGTCCGATTCTAGCAGGCAAATTTCCCTGCCCCAGCTGCTGGACCGTCGAAAGAAGTTCACTCCCAGCCATCCACATGCCCAGCGGTTGAATGCTAGCTTGGCTAAATTGCTAGCGCTTCAACTGCTGCCTTTTCAGTTGGTAGACTCGGCCCCCTTCCGTGAGTTTGTGCAATGTGCGGTTCCTCAGTGGCAGGTTCCCAAACGCCACTTTTTCTCACGGAAGGCGATTCCGGCTCTCTACCGGCATGTGGAAGGCAATGTCTTGGCCTCGCTGGACAGGGCGGTCAGCGGTAAGGTGCATATTACCGCTGACTCATGGTCCAGCAGGCATGGACAGGGACGTTACCTTTCTTTCACGGCCCATTGGGTCACTCTTTTGGCAGCTGGGAAGGATGCAGGACAAGGTGCAGTAGTGTTGGAGGTTGTCCCACCGCCACGCCTCCAAAATGCTACTACTGGTTGTGACACACCTCTCTCCTCCACCCCCTCCTCTTCTTCTTCCTCCATGGCCTCTTCCTGTGGTTTGTCCTATGAACCAGCGGTGCTCCGTAGCCGTTCACGGGGCTACGCAAGTACGCAGGCAAAAAGATGCCATGCCGTGCTTGCGCTGGTGTGTTTGGGGGACAGAAGCCACACTGGGGCAGAGGTCCTGTCTGCTCTGCAGGGCCAGGCCGAGAGGTGGTTGACGCCACGCCAGCTTAAGCCAGGAATGGTGGTTTGCGACAATGGCACCAACGTCCTCTCCGCCCTTCGACAGGGACAACTGACCCATGTGCCCTGTGTGGCTCACGTCCTTAACCTGGTGGTGCAGCGGTTCTTGGGCAGGTACCCGGGCTTACAGGATGTCCTGAGGCAGGCCAGGAAAGTCTGTGTGCATTTCCGCAGATCTTATAATGCCAGTGCTCACCTGGCTGAGCTGCAAAAGGAGTTGAACCTGCCCAAGAACCGCCTTATATGTGACATGCCCACCAGGTGGAACTCAACGTTGGCCATGCTGCAGCGGCTGCACACGCAGCAGAGGGCCATCAATGAGTACCTGTGCGACTACGGCACCAGGACAGGGTCAGGGGAGCTTGGTTTTTTTTCTCCACGCCAGTGGGGCATGATCAGGGATGCATGCACTGTCCTGGCACCATTTGAGGAGGCCACGAGGATGGTGAGCAGTGACAGTGCATGCATCAGTGACACTGTACCTCTTGTCCACCTGTTAGAGCACACGCTGCGTGGAATAATGGACAGGGCACTTGAGGCAGAACAGAGGCAGGAAGAGGAGGACTTCCTTGCCTCTCAAGGCCCCCTTTACCCAGACAGTGTTCCTTCTGTCCCACCCATCGCACAGGAAGAGGAGGAGGAGGAGGAGGAGGATTGTGTCAGCATGGGGGTGGAGGCTGGCACTCAGCATCATCAGCAGCAGTCTTTTAGGGATGATTTACAGTCCCAAGAAACCAGTGGACTTGTACGTGGCTGGGAGGAGGTGACTGCGGATCATGTCGTCCTTAGTGACCCAGAGGACTCCGGAGCGAATGCCTCAGCAAACCTACGCTGCATGGCCTCCCTGATCCTGCAAAGTCTGCGGAAGGATCCTCGTATTCTTCGGATCAAGGAGAGGGACCATTACTGGCTGGCCACTCTCCTTGATCCACGGTACAAGGGTAAGGTTGCGGACCTTATGTTACCGTCGCAGAGGGAGCAGAGGATGAGACAACTCCGGGAGGCCTTGCAGAAAGGTCTGTGCAACGCGTTCCCAGAGACTGGGAGGTTACAAACTCCTGGTCCTGGACAACGAGTTGCTGAGGCTTCGGCCAGTCAAAGAAGGAGCGGTGGGGAAGGTGGCCGTCTGACCGATGCGTTCAGACAATTCTTTAGTCCGCAGCCCCAAAGTATGATCGGTTCCAGCAACCATCGCCAGCGTCTGATAAACATGGTGCAGGAATATCTAGGGGCAAGGTCAGACTTGGACACCTTCCCCACCGAAAATCCTCTGGCTTACTGGGTCTTGAGGATGGATCACTGGCCAGAGCTTGCACAGTATGCAATTGAGCTACTGGCCTGTCCTGCATCCAGCGTTCTTTCGGAACGCACATTCAGTGCTGCTGGAGGATTTGTCACGGATCACAGGGTGCGCCTGTCCACCGACTCGGTTGATCGACTGACTTTCATCAAGATGAACCAGTCTTGGATCACCACCAGCTACCACACACCTGATGCTGATATAACAGACTAATTGATTTTAACATGTCACATCCCTTCAAGACTGATGCTGATGCTGAGTGCCTGTGCTGTTATGTTGACTGGCTATCCTCCTCCTCCGAGTCCTCAATGATACGATTGATGATGATAGCTTGGAAGATCATTTTTGTTTATGGGTGCCGCCACCAGTGGCTAAGGCCCAATTTTTCAGCCCCTGTTTTACAGGGGCGTGTAATTACAATTTTTTTAGCAATAATTTGCCATAGGGCTCATTGCTGTGCTCCAAGTACAGTATCTGTGAGGGGTTGGAGTGTTGTGGCACCAGTGCCTAAGGCCCAATTTTTCAGCCCCTGTTTAACAGGGGCGTGTCATTACAATTTTTGAACCAATACTTTGCAACAGGGCTCATTGCTGTGCTCCAAGTACAGTATCTGTGAGGGGTTGTAGTGTTGTGCCACCAGTGCCTAAGGCCCAATTTTTCAGCCCCTGTTCAACAGGGGCATGCAATTACAATTCTTGATGTAATAATTCACAGCAGGGCCCATTGCTGCACCCACCAAGAGTAACTCTGAGGGCTTACAGTGTTGTGGCAACGCCACCACCACCACCACCACGAAAGGCCCAATTTTTCAGCCGCTGTTCAAAAGGGGCATGTAATTACAATTCTTGATCTAATAATTCACAGCAGGGCCCATTCCTGCACCCACCAAGAGTAACTCTGAGGGCTTACAGTGTTGTGGCAACACCACCACCACCACCACCACCACGAAAGGCCCAATTTTTCAGCCCCTGTTCAACAGGGGCATGCAATTACAATTCTTGATCTAATAATTCACAGCAGGGCCCATTGCTGCACCCACCAAGAGTAACTGTCAGGGCTTACAGTGTTGTGGCACCAGCACCACCATCAAAGCCCCAATTTTTACTACCACTGTTCAACAATTATATGTAATTAAAATTCCTGATATAATAGTTGACAGCAGGGCGTTCCAGCACCAACCAAGAGTAACTGTGAGTGCTTACAGTGTTGTGCCAACACCAACAACTAAGGGGCCTATTTCTGCAGAGTATATACGGCAGGTCCCTACTTTCAAACATCCAACTTACAAACGACTCCTACTTTCAAACGCAAGAAGACAACAGGAAGTGAGAGGAAATCTACCCCTAGGAAGGAAAATTCTCTCCTGTAAGAATAAATATGGGAGAAAGGTGTCTCCTCTGTACTGATGCTTTATCAGCAATCCTTGTTTCAAGAAAAACACCACATTTCAAAAACAGTTGACATTGGGACGGAAAGTGAGGTGAAATGTTCTGAACAGGGGCACAGACAGCAAAACAAATGTTACAGGGGTGATAACCCTTACCTATGTTTTCCAAAAAGTTTAAAAATAGATTTTTGGGCTGGAGCTACACTTCAACAATGTACCTGTTCAAAATTACAAACAGATTCTACATAAGAACAAACCTACAGTCCCTGTCTTGTATGCACCGCCTGTATACGGCTGTTCAGAGTATATAGGGCCTTTTTTATTTTATGTGCGGGGTTCCCCTTAATATCCATACAAGACCCAAAGGGGCTGGTAATGGGCTGGGGTAGGGGGGGGGGTCATGGGGTAGCTATGCCATTTTTCTTAAAGATTTTCATCCATATTACCGGGACCAGACATTACATTAAAGCCGCAAGCAGTTTTAAATGGCTTTTTTTTCCTTTAGAAGTGTAATTTTGTGCAGGGACAGTTCTAAACACGGGAAACACGTGGCACTTCACAGGCATACTTTAGACACCCCCCAGGTACGATATTTAAAGGAATATTTGACTTTTTTTTTTTCACTTTATGCATCATTAAAATGACTGCTCCCGAAAAACGACCGTTTTTAAAACTTCTTTTTGCATTGATACATGTCCCCTGGTGCAGAACCCGGGTTCCCAAACCCTTTTTAGGACAATAACATGCATAATAGTTGTTATAATTAGCACTTTAGAATTCGAACGTTCGCATCCATTGTATTTAATAGGGTTCTAATGTTCGTACGAACTTTCGGTCCGTTCGCGGGTTCTGGTGCGAACCGAACCCGGGGGTGTTCGGCTCATCACTAATGCACACTTGTACTGGTACATAGTTGTAGTAAGAGGGGGAATTTATCTCTTCTCAGACTTTCAATGATATTTCAGTTTATACATTAATTTTTTCAGCAGTTTAAAAGCAGATTATCTTTAAGCATATAAGCATCTTTAAGCATATATATATACCACATATTTAAGAACCATTTCATATCATGCTCTAAACACTATTTCCATGTGCAATTCCCAGGTTTTTAGCACAACTAATTATTTGGACAGTCTCTGTTGTCTGTGACCTATAGTACATTTGATTTTCAGTATTTTTTACTGAGCACTATAATGAACTCCATATCCGCGCTAATTTACGCAATTTGGCTATTTTGTGCATATTCGCGCAATAGTAAATCAACCCCAAAGTGTTCTCTGATCAAATGAGGCAGAGAGGCAGGGCAGTGAGATCATGCTGTCCACCTCCTCCAATCAGAGAATATTTTGCATTTACCTGGGAAAAAAATTCTCTGAATGGTGCCTGTGCTGAGCAGCTGCCTTACTTTGCTCGAAATGCATCAGGCTGGCCACTCAGACCCAGAAGTAGAAGTAGAAGTGTCTATTTTCAGCTTCCAGGGGCATTGGCCAGGTATGATATTTACATAGTTACATTGGATCAGTCTGGACCAATGTACAGTGACTATGTGTAATTTAGCCATACCTGTAATTCCTATTTAACTTGGCACTGAGATAGCTGCTAGTTTCATTACTCTGTAGTAGGCAAGACTGCTGCTCTGTAAATTCTAATACTAGTTGCAGCTTGAGCCTAATAAGATATAGAAATTGTGTATTAATCTAGAAATGCAGTTGGTCAGAGGATACCAAACAGGCTGAATCTCACAGGGTAAATATATATGTTTTGGAGTCTAAAAAGTTAACTGAGGCAGCTTTCAAACACAAAGAGGACTCTAGGGGGTGTTCTGTGCAGAATAACTTGGAATGCTAGAACAGCTTTGTTTCTATTTGTTCATTTCCGAGAGTATCTTTCTCATTAACCACTTAAGCCCCGGACCATTTCGGGCCATTAGGACCAGGCCTGTTTTTGGGATTCGGCACTGCGCTGCTTTAACTGTAAATTGTGCGGACATGCAATGTTGTACCCAAATGAAATTTGCGTCCGTTTCTTCCCACAAATAGAGCTTTCTTTTAATGGTATTTGATTGCCTCTGCGATTTTTATTTTTTGCGATATAAACAGAAAAAGACCGAAAATTTTGAAAAAAAATGATATTTTCTACTTTTTGTTATAAGAAAAATCGAATAAACTCAATTTTAGTCATACATTTAGGCCAAAATGTATTCAGCCACATGTCTTTAGTAAAAAAAATGTCAATAAGCGTATATTTATTGGTTTGCGCAAAAGTTATAGCGTTTACAAACTAGGGTACATTTTCTGAAATTTACACAGCTTTAAATTTATGACTGCCTATCTCATTTCTTGAGGTGCTAAAATGGCAGGGCAGTACAAAACCCCCCCAAATGACCCCATTTTGGAAAGTAGACACCCCAAGGAAATTGCTGAGAGGCATGTTGAGCCCATTGAATATTTTTTTTTGTCCCAAGTGATTGAATAATGACAAAAAAAAAAAAAAATACAAAAAGTTGTCACTAAATGATATATTGCTCACACATGCCATGGTTATATGTGGAATTGCACCCCAAAATACATTCTGCTGCTTCTCCTGAGTACGGGGATACCACATGTGTGGGACTTTTTAGGAGCCTAGCCACGTACGGGACCCCGGAAACCAAGCACCGCCTTCAGGATTTCTAAGGGCGCAAATTTTTGATTTCACTCCTCACTACCTATCACAGTTTCGAAGGCCATAAAATGCCAAAATAGCACAAAACCCCCCCAAATGACCCCATTTTGGAAAGTAGACACCCCAAGCTATTTACTGAGAGGCATGTTCAGTCCATGGAATATTTTATATTTTGCCACAAGTTGCGGGAATATGACAAACTTTTTTTTTTTGCACAAAGTTGTCACTAAATGATATATTGCTCACACATGCCATGGGCATATGTGAAATTACACCCCAAAATACATTTTGCTGCTTCTCCTGAGTACGGGGATACCACATGTGTGGGACTTTTTGGGAGCCTAGCCGCGTACGGGACCCCAAAAACCAAGCACCGCCTTCAAGGTTTCTAAGGGCATACATTTTTGATTTCACTCCTCACTACCTATCACAGTTTTGAAGGCCATAAAATGCCAAGATGGCACAAAACCCCCCCAAATGACCCCATTTTGGAAAGTAGACACCCCAAGCTATTTGCTGAGAGGCATGTTGACCCCATTGAATATTTTTTTTTTTTGTCCCAAATGATTGAATAATGACAAAAAGAAAAAAAAATGTACAAAAAGTTGTCACTAAATGATATATTGCTCACACATGCCATGGTTATATGTGGAATTGCACCCCAAAATACATTCTGCTGCTTTTCCTGAGTACGGGGATACCACATGTGTGGGACTTTTTGGGAGCCTAGCCGCGTACAGGGCCCCAAAAACCAAGCACTGCGAACGCTGCAGTTATGTGTGTTGTGTTTGGTAAGTGAAAGTGATCGATCGATACTGCACTTGGGTGGGCTGGGCTGGGCTGGGCTGGGCGGAGGGGCTAAACGCAGGCGCTAGCAGGTATCTGGGCTGATCCCGCTAACACTGCGTTTTTGGGAACCCTAAACCGCTGGGGATGCTAGTATAGATCTGATCAGATCTGATCAGATACTATACCACTAAGGGGGGTGTATGCTTTGCGCGTGGGTGTTAGCGTTACTGGCACTAACCTAACACTGCCTGGGGCGACGCAGACCCTCTCTGGCGCTAAAACCTAATTGATCTCACCCGCCGGGCGATCAGGGGGGTTAAACCTTTATTGGGTTATATACGGCGGGTGCCCTGATGCTATAAAAAGCAAACTAATCAACCAGCGTCACCCGTAACCTTTATATGGTGATCATTGGTGAAAGGGTTAACTAGGGGCAATCAGGGGGTTAAAACCTTTATTAGGTTAAATATGGGGGTACCTGACACTATATAAAAACCTGACGGGTAACCTAAATAACTAAATAACTTACTGGCTAACCAGTGACACCAGTGACGCTTATACGGCGATCACTGGTGAAAGGGTTAACTCTAGGGGCAATCAGGGGGTTAAAATAATATATGGGGGTACCTGACACTAATAAAAACCTGCGGCGAACCTAAAAAAAAATAACTGCCTATCTAAAACACCAGCGACACGAATACAGCGATCGGAAAAACAATCGCTTAGTGACGCTGAAGTTAGGGGGTGAAAGGGTTACCTGGGGGGTGATCAAGGGGTTAAACCTTTATTAGGGGGGGTTAGGGGGCTACCCTGGACCTAAAGGGGCCTAATCCTAACTGCCCTGCAACTTTTTACAATCACAGATGACACTAAATGCAGTGATCAGTAAAATAAATGATCACTGCAATCAGTGACACTGTGATTGGGGGCTTTGGGGTGACCTGGGGGGTGATCTGGGGGTGACTGGGGGGTGATTTGTGTGCCTATGTGCACCTACGTGTCAGTGGACTGTTGGTGCACTAACCTGTGTCTTCTCTCCTCGGCGCTGCGGACGAAAAGACCGCGGCGAGGGAGATGACATCACTTCCTCCAGCCTGTGTTTACATTTCAGGCAGGAGGAAGCAATTTCATTCGCCGGGAGCGATCGCGAGGGGGGGGGGCGGAATCGAGCGGCCGCCCCCTCATGCCTGATCGCTCCCGAACACTTAACGGCCGCTCACTGCAGTGAAGGGGGGTCCGGATGGACCCCCCAACTGCACAAAGGCGATCACGTAGATCTACGTGATTCTGCCTGTCGGTGCCATTCTGCCGACGTAAATCGGCGGTGGGCGGTCGTTAAGTGGTTAACCACTTAAGCCCCGGACCATTTGGTAGCTAAAGGACCAGAGGTGAATTCAGAATTTTGCACTGCGCTGCTTTAACTGTAAATTGTGCGGACATGCAATGTTGTACCCAAACAAAATTTGCGTCCTTTTCTTCCCACAAATAGAGCTTTCTTTTAATGGTATTTGATTGCCTCTGCGATTTTTATTTTTTGCGATATAAACGGAAAAAGACCGAAAATTTTGAAAAAAAAATGATATTTTCTACTTTTTGTTATAAGAAAAATCGAATAAACTCAATTTTAGTCATACATTTAGGCCAAAATGTATTCAGCCACATGTCTTTAGTAAAAAAAAACGTCAATAAGTGTATATTTATCGGTTTGCGCAAAAGTTATAGCGTTTACAAACTAGGGTACATTTTCTGGAATTTACACAGCTTTAAATTTATGACTGCCTATCTCATTTCCTGAGGTGCTAAAATGGCAGGGCAGTACAAAAACCCCCCCAAATGACCCCACTTTGGAAAGTAGACACCCCAAGGAAATTGCTGAGAGGCATGTTGAGCCCATTGAATATTTTTTTTTTTTGTCCCAAGTGATTGAATAATGACAAAAAAAAAAAAAAATTACAAAAAGTTGTCACTAAATGATATATTGCTCACACATGCCATGGTTATATGTGGAATTGCACCCCAAAATACATTCTGCTGCTTCTCCTGAGTACGGGGATACCACATGTGTGGGACTTTTTAGGAGCCTAGCCACGTACGGGACCCCGGAAACCAAGCACCGCCTTCAGGATTTCTAAGGGCGCAAATTTTTGATTTCACTCCTCACTACCTATCACAGTTTTGAAGGCCATAAAATGCCAAAATAGCACAAACCCCCCCAAATGAGCCCATTTTAGAAAGTAGACACCCCAAGGAAATTGCTGAGAGGCCTGTTGAGCCCATTGAATATTTTTTTTTTGTCCCAAGTGATTGAATAATGACAAAAAAAAAAAATTACAAAAAGTTGTCACTAAATGATATATTGCTCACACATGCCATGGTTATATGTGGAATTGCACCCCAAAATACATTTTGCTGCTTCTCCTGAGTACGGGGATACCACATGTGTGGGACTTTTTAGGAGCCTAGCCGCGTACGGGACCCCGAAAACCAATCACCGCCTTCAGGATTTCTAGGCACAAATTTTTGATTTCACTCCTCACTACCTATCACAGTTTCGAAGGCCATAAAATGCCAAAATAGCACAAAACCCCCCCAAATGACCCCATTTTGGAAAGTAGACACCCCAAGCTGTTTGCTGAGAGGCATGGTGAGTATTTTACAGCTCTCATTTGTTTTTGAAAATGAAGAAAGAATTTTTTTTTTTCTTTTTTTTTTCAATTTTCAAAACTTTGTGACAAAAAGCGAGATCTGCAAAATACTCACAATTACTCTCAGCAAATAGCTTGGGGTGTCTACTTTCCAAAATGGGGTCATTTGGGGGGGTTTTGTGCCATCTGGGCATTCCATGGCCTCCGAAACTGTGATAGGCAGTGAGAAGTGAAATCAAAAATTTACACCCTTAGAAAGCCTGAAGGCGGTGGTTGGTTTTTGGGGTCCCGTACGCGGCTAGGCTCCCAAAAAGTCTCACACATGTGGTATCCCCGTACTCAGGAGAAGCAACAGAATGTATTTTGGGTTGTAATTCCACATATGCCCATGGCATGTTTGAGCAATATATCATTTAGTGACAACTTTGTGCAAAAAAAATAATAAAAAAAAAAAAAATTGTCTTTTTTCCGCAACTTGTGTCAACATATAAAATATTCCATGGACTCGACATGCCTCTCAGTATATAGCTTGGGGTGTCTACTTTCCAAAATGGGGTCATTTGGGGGGGGTTTTGAACTGTTCTGGCATTTTATACACAACATTAGGAAGCTTACATCCACTCTTCTAACAACTTGAAGACAAAGCCCTTTCTGACACTTTTTGTTTACATGAAAACATATTTTTTTTTGCAGGAAAATTATGTTGAACCCCCAAACATTATATATATTTTTAAAGCAAAGGCCCTACAGAATAAAATGGTGGGTGTTGCATTTTTTTTTTCTACACAGTATTTGCGCAGCGATTTTTCAAACGCATTTTTTGGGGAAAAAATACACTTTTTTTAATTTGAATGCACTAAAACACACTATATTGCCCAAATGTTTGATGAAATAAAAAAGATGATCTTAGGCCGAGTACATAGATACCAAACACGACATGCTTTAAAATTTCGCACAAACGCGCATTGGCGACAAACTACAAACATTTTTAAAAGCCTTTAAAAGCCTTTACAGGTTACCCCGTTAGATTTACAGAGGAGGTCTACTGCTAAAATTTTTGCCCTCAATCTGACCTTCGCGGTGATACCTCACATGCATGGTGCAATTGCTGTTTACATATGACGCCAGACCGACGCTTGCGTTCGCCATTGGGCAAGAGCAGGGCAGGACAGGGGTGCTTTTTTTTTTTTTTTTTTTTTTTTTTTTTTTTTTTTTTTTTTTTTTTTTTTATTATTAATTTAGTTTTTTTATTTTATTTTTAAATTGTTCCTTCCATATTTTTTTTTTTTTTATCATTTTTATTGTTATCTCAGGGAATGTAAATATCCCCTATGATAGTAATAGGTAGTGACAGGTACTCTTTTTTTGAAAAAACTGGGGTCTAGACCCTAGATCTTTCCTCTGCCCTCAAAGCATCTGACCACACCAAGATCGGTGTGATAAAATGCTTTCCCAATTTCCCAATGGCGCTTTTTAAATCCGGGGGGGGACATTCCCTCCCACTGCTTGTAAAAGCAGTCCAGAGGCTAATTAGCCACTAGGATTGATTTTACATTAAAGCCGGCCGATGGCTGAAAAGAATGATACCAAGATGATACCTAAACCCGCAGGCATCAATCTGGTATAACCATTCAAAGTCCAGCAACATACCAGTACGTTGCTGGTCCTTGTTGGACATGTATTGTAATCTTTTTTTTTCATGCAGCCAGGTGGCTGAACGAAAAAAGAGATTGATCGGTGGGTATGCCCACCATTAGAATACCGCCCTTCATCCACCCACTTCTAATGATGGGCATACATGCACCATTTATATATGCCGAAGCATGGGGGCATCCTCCTGCAAAAAATTTATGCCGCACACACATGGTCGGACTTTTCCACGGGCAAGCCTCCGTCGGAATTTCGACCGTATGTACGCGGCATTAGGAGCAAAATCACTCCTCCGCCCCTGCTGCCCCAATGCTTCGGCATATTTGCTTTTTTTTTTTTAACTGTGGTGGTGAAATCACCTCCTACAGCACTGGAGTCGCAGGGATCAGGCCTGTCTCTGCGAACGCTACAGTTATGTGTGTTGTGTTTTGCAAGTGACAGTGATCGATCGATACTGCACTTGGGTGGCCTGGGCTGGACGGAGGGGCAAAACGCAGGTGCCAGCAGGTATCTGGGCTGATCCCGCTAACACTGCGTTTTTGGGAACCCTAAACTGCTGGGGACGCTAGTATAGATCTGATCAGATCAGATATTGATCTGTTCAGATACTATACCACTAAGGGGGGTGTATGCTTCACGCGTGGGTGTTAGCGTTACTGGCACTAACCTGACGCTGCCTGGGGTGTGACGCAGACCCTCTCTGATGCTAAAACCTAATTGATATCACCCGCCGGGCGATCAGGGGGTTAAACCTTTATTGGGTTATATACGGCGGGTGCCCTGACACTATAAAAAGCAGACTAACTAACCAGCGTCACCCGTAACACTTATATGGTGATCGCTGGTGAAAGGGTTAACTAGGGGCAATTAGGGGGTTAAAACCTTTATTAGATAATATATGGGGGTACCTGACGCTATAAAAACCTGCGGCGAACCTAAAAAAAAATACTGGCTACCGATCTGCATCACCGACGCTAAGACAGCGATCAGAAAAATTATCGCTTAGCGACAGTGGTGATAGGGGGTGAAAGGGTTACCTGGGGGGCGATCAAGGGGGTTAAACCTTTATTAGATATTTTATGGGGGTACCCGACGCTATAAAAACCTGCGGCGAACCTAAAAAAAATTACTGGCTACCGATCTGCATCACCGACGCTAAGACATCGATCAGAAAAATGATCGCTTAGTGACAGTGGTGATAGGGGTGAAAGGGTTACCTGGGGGGCGATCAAGGGGGTAAACCTTTATTAGATAATTTATGGGGGTACCCGACGCTATAAAAACCTGCGGCGAACCTAAAAAAAAAATACTGGCTACCGATCTGCATCACCGACGCTAAGACATCGATCAGAAAAATGATCGCTTAGCGACAGTGGTGATAGGGGGTGAAAGGGTTACCTGGGGGGCGATCAAGGGGGTTAAACCTTTATTAGATAATTTATGGGGGGTACCCGACGCTATAAAAACCTGCGGCGAACCTAAAAAAAATTACTGGGTACCGATCTGCATCACCGACGCCAAGACAGCGATCAGAAAAATGATCGCTTAGTGACAGTGGTGATAGGGGGTGAAAGGGTTACCTGGGGGGCGATCAAGGGGTTAAACCTTTATTAGATAATTTATGGGGGTACCCGACACTATAAAAACCTGCGGCGAACCTAAAAAAAAAATACTGGCTACCGATCTGCATCACCGACGCTAAGACATCGATCAGAAAAATGATCGCTTAGCGACAGTGGTGATAGGGGGTGAAAGGGTTACCTGGGGGGCGATCAAGGGGGTTAAACCTTTATTAGATAATTTATGGGGGTACCTGACGCTATAAAAACCTGCGGCGAACCTAAAAAAAATTACTGGGTACCGATCTGCATCACTGACGCCAAGACAGCGATCAGAAAAATGATCGCCAAGCGACGGCGGTGCTAGGGGGTGAAAGGGTTATCTGGGGGGTGATCAAGGGGTTAAACCTTTATTAGGGGGGGTTAGGGGGCTACACTGGACCTAAAACTAAATGTAGTGACACTTTTACAGACACAAATGTCACTGATTGCAGTGATCAGTAAATAAATGGTCACTGCAATCAGTGACACTGTGACTGGGGGCTGGGGGGTGATCTGGGGGGGCTGGAGGTGATCTGGGGGGGGCCTGGGGGGGGCGATTTATGTGCCTATGTGTGCTGGTGTTAGTGTAGTGTTAGTGCACTGACCTGTGTGTCTTCTCTTGTACGACGCTCGGTATATGTGAGCGCCGCACAGGAGATGACATCACTTCCTCCTGCTTTCTCTGTCTGTGTAAACATTACACAGACAGAGGGGGCATTTCTATTCGCCGGGAGCGATCGCGGGGGGGTGGCCGGAATCGAACGGCCGCCCCCCCATCTCGGAACGCTCCCAGACGAATTCCGACCGCTCACTGTACAGAAGGGGGGTCCGATTGGACCCCCCAACTGTACAAAGGCAATCACATACACTCTACGTGATTGTGCCTGTCGGTGCCATTGTGCCGACGTATATATACAGTGAGCGGTCGTTAAGTGGTTAAGCACCCTAAAGCTTTGATGAAGTGGGACCTTCAGAACCCCCAAATGTGTTTGATTGTTCTTACAAATTATACAATGAATTTAACAAGCTTGGACACTGCTCTGCACTGCACTGCAATGCACACATTTCCATGTCTTGTGATGTGTTGCTATGTCTTCCTGTGCTGCTGATGAATTCTGCTGGTGCATTGGGGTCACATGCTTATCGACCAAGGGAAGGTGGAACCACATAGCTTTTTCCCAGGCTATCATGTCTTTAAAACTGAAGTGAAGTTAAAA
Source organism: Rana muscosa (assembly GCA_029206835.1). Taxonomy (NCBI): domain Eukaryota; kingdom Metazoa; phylum Chordata; class Amphibia; order Anura; family Ranidae; genus Rana; species Rana muscosa. The sequence goes on along the minus strand of CM055116.1, from coordinate 1,157,937,195 downwards.
AAAAAAATCTCTACAGCTTTGGTGACATTACTTATCCTGTCGGAATCCTCTGTTCAGGTATGCCGGTCCTTCTCATATTTAGGCGCTGAGATGGTTAATAGCCATTGGACCTCAGGCAAAACTCCACTTAAGATGGCCTGATGGGACCTACCGGATTCTCTCTATATGTGTGTGGGGGGGGGGGGATTTGGCTAAATGACATGATCCTCTTCCCTATTCAGATTCCATGCTGTATGCAGTGTAAAGAACAAAATAACTTTTCTTAATGGATGAGAGTTGAGGAAGGGGGACACTATTGGACCATCTTCACCACAGTTCTGCCCACATACCTGAAGTTATCAACCATTAACGTGCCAGATGCAGAATAAGGACCAACATCCTTTCATAGAAGTTATCTTCAGGATCCAGCTGCTTGTACAACGTGGGAGATATTGTAGACTTCAGTAACACACAAGATGTCACTAAAGCTGTAAAGTAAATTTTTTTGCCCCTGCCCTGAGCTAAGTCATCACACCCCTGCTCACACTACTGCTCCACAGATGCGTACTTACAGAGATCCAACTAGAGTTGCCTGCATTGTAATTGAACATCCCATGCTGCAAGTCCTCTCTCTCCTGGCTGTCCAGGTGCATTACTGCCCTATAGACTTCACTGGGGCTTGTCAACCTTCACCTCTCAGCCTGCATTTTTCATTTTTGTCAACATCAAAGAGTGAATTTGTGAACATCAAAGTGAACAAAATATACAGTAAAAATAATTATTTGTATGTCCAATCTATTAAATAAATGAAATGAAACAGTTTATTATAGTTGTGGAGTCTTGCCTGGGGCTGACCTGGAAGAAAATGGCAGAAGGTTTATACATTTTCAAACTTTTATTTCACTTTCAGCCTTTACTTAGACTTAGGAGATTAGTAAAGGCAAATAAGCTGTTCATCTTGCAAGGAAATTTCCCCTTTGCTTAGTAAATACGGTGAAGTTCTGCTTACCGCCATCATCTAATCCTGTTTAAGCAAAAATACAGTTTTCTTTTTCCGTATACTTAGAAAAATTTATTTTCACACATTCACAAAGCTGAAGAAAAATGTCCATGGAATGTGAAAATTACCATGAAGCGTGAACAGCCTATTTGCTTTTTGTAAATTAAACTCCTAATATCTTGTCAGTTAAGAAATGGAGGGTCAATGGGAGCACCATTGTTAGGCTGTGCTCAGGGCATTAATTGCCCTTATCTGGGCCTGATTGGTGTGCCATGCAAAATTAATTGCGCCACCAATGCACCAACATGTGCACACTGTGTTGTCATAAATTGAGGCAAGTCTTTGCCTCATCGCATAGCATACTTTTAAAATAATTTGTTTCTTTCACTTGGACTACATACAGGACCAACAATGCGGTGCTGCCTGACTGTTCTTATAGGCATATTCAACATATTGTAAATAACTCTTAACAAAGACTAAGAAGGGAATTTATTAAAACTGGAGCAGACAGAATGTGGAGCAGCTTTGAATGGCAACGCGTTTCTATCTTCAGCTTGTTCAGTTAAAGTGTAACTAAAGGCATTTTTTTTAGCTTCAAATAGAGTGGAGAGGCATTTTAACCCCTGCCAGGTTTTCTTGCTGCCTGTGGCCCCATGGGGGAGATTTGCCTTCTCTGTTTGTCCTGTTTACCATGATCGTTGACTGTTATAGTAAAAGAAAATCCCAAATTTGGTGTTGTCACCAGAAAAGTAAAAGAGGGTGAAATCTTCCAATGGGGACTCACTGGGTTGGAGACTCATGTTGAATGGATTTCCTCTCACTTCCTGTTTTGGCTATGGGACAGCCGTGAAGGGAAATCTCCCAAATAGGATACAGATGGCAAAAAAATAAAAATAAAAATTATGGGATTACCTTTTATAATGGACTTTGGACATAGGGCCTTATATTGATTCTGTAAGGTGATATTGTCTATTATAGTTATGCCTCTTGTCATAAATCTTTTCAAAGTCCACCAACATATCATACCCTAAACTGTCAAGAGCTAGGTGATGTACGAAAGGAATATTTTCAGAGTGAACTTATATAGAAACTGGATCATCTTTGGCCAATCACTTCCCATGGCATGCCTAGTTGAACATTGATTGTATCTGCTATTTAGTTCCATGTGGCTTATTTCCGATAAATATTATGTCTGGATCACTTGTATTAAAATCAAAGAATAGAAGTTGGACCAGTGTCACATTTATACCTTTAGGGTGATTTTCTTTGTCATTGAGAACCACATTATTATATGACAGTTTGGATTCCATGGACACTGGATTAGTAGTAGTAGAGTAATGAGAAATGGCCTGGGTTATATTCACAAATGGATTGGGCAGATCCATTTATGGACATTACTCCTCTAGAGATGTAAGGGGTATTGCATATTTGTCAGTTTAGATAAATACTAGCCTATATATCTGTCTTAATTATTTTATGGGATTTTTTTTTAATAGTGTGATTTTCTATCCAAAGAAGGTATATTGTTATTTATATATACATATTGTGGTTACTGTGACATCAGTGTTGGTCACTTTTCTGGACTGAAACTCTAGCAATCTCTCACAAGAGAGGCCAGTCAGAACAAGAAATAGTCCCTAAAATGGTAAATTCATTAAAATTTGTCTCACTGATGTTTTATTATACCTTGAATAGAAGAAAAGTCAAATTTTCTAAGGAAACCTCAGCAGATTAATAAAAAAACGCATTACTAATGCTGTAACATTAGTGTACAATTTTAAAACATGCAACACTTCAGGTTGGTATCCTCAAACAAGGATTTGATGCTTGCTTCAAAAAAGAAAACTTGTTATTTATGCCTCTAAGCAACTAATGTAGTGACCAGCTTTGCCAAAATAGAAAACGATGATGTGAAAAATTGCTTTTGGATGTGATACCCAACAGAATACATATGTTCTGACAATAGCAAATAGAATGACCTATGGTTGCCACAGATTTCTTGTTATAGGCTGAGCGAAGCATAGTTTACAGCTGAGATGGTGATCTTATGCCTACAATAGGTATATTCCTGTTCTCCAGCATGAGAATGTATGGATCTCCTCCACTTTGCATTTGCCTCTAAGAGTAAATGATTGACAATTTAGGGTTGAATATATTTTTATTGGTAGCATAGACAGAATATTAGAAACACAATTGACACATTGTTCACAGAAAAGCGGCATCGAGCGTGCCAAATGGCTATCGCCTACAGCTGCGCTCGCGCCTAGGATGTTGCATACAATCACATATTCAATTTGTGTCTAACAGTAAAATAGCATAAGGGAGAGAAAAAAGTAGGAAAGAAGAGAAAGAGAAAAAGGGATCAGGGGAGGGGGAAAGGGGGAAGGGAGAGGGTCTGCTGGGAGAGACAGGGCAGGAGAGGAGTGTACTTGGCGAATGAGGAACACCAATGAGTTGAGGCAGAGATCAGGGTCTGGATGAGGACGAGCTCGGGGAGGCAGGAAGCATGCCAAGCAGAGTATCTGAGGAGGAGAAGTGCCGCCAGATATACCGCAGAGTCTGATATTTGTCATATGTGTTATTATCAAGCGCCAGCATCTCCTCCATTAGATATTTTTTTTGAGAGGCTATTGATCCCGGGAGCATGGAGAGAAGAGCTATCTCAGGAGTCAGTTGCATAGATTCTTCATACATGTTATTATATACCTGAAATACCTGATTCCAGAAGGGTCAAATCTGGTCACACTCCCACCAGACATGAAGGTAAGTGCCTGTGGCTGCATTGCATCGCCAGCAGGAGGCCGAGGTAGCTGGAAATATCTTATGTAGCGTGGCAGGATCCCTGTACCACCTGGACATGATCTTGAAGTTCTTCTCCTGTGAATAACAGGAGACGGAGGACTTGTGTGTGAAGTGGAACGCAACCTGCCATTCCGCTCTGGAGAGGGTCTGTCCCAGGTCTGCCGACCACATCCTGGTGTAAGTGGGTAGGTCATTTTGGGTGAGGGCTTGAATCAAGCTGTAAAATGTGGGAGAATAAGTGTCTAGGTAGTTCCTGAAGGGAACTTAGATGTTCGAATTCAGATAATGGGCGGTGGATCTGCGTTGAGAGGAATAAAAGTTTTGTGAAGGTTGTTAGATGTAGGGCAGTGAGCCAGTCCCGATTTCCCTCTATGACGACTGGGGTCCCATTACCCGAATGGATGAATGTGTGTGCTTGCGGCCAGGAGGAGCGGTGAAAGGAACCAAGAGTGTGGGCCCCTATGCCCGGATTCTCAAATAGAGGTGAGAGAGGGGATGGGTCTGAGGAGAGAATTTTGCATAATCCTCTCCTGTACCAGAGCTCAAGGACAGCTATGGTCAGAGGTGAGGTGGATGATAGGTCAGGGAAGTTGTCCTTGTAACCCCAGAGGAGAGCCCGTAGATCGACAGGGGACAGATCCTGTTCAACCAACAAGGAGGCTTTCTGGAAAGGTCGTGGGAACCATTCCAGGGCATGGGCAATGAGAGTGGCTTTGTAATAAAGCTCAAAGTCTGGTAAGCCTGTGCCACCCTGTAGTTTTGGGCATGTGAGCAGCTTGTATTTAACTCTGGAGAGTGCCTTATTCCATATAAAACGGATAGAAAGGGAGCGTAGGGCAGAGAAGAAGGTTTTGGGAATGGTCACCGGAATGGTTTGGAAAAGATACAATAACTTGGGTAGGGTGTCCATCTTGAGGGTGTTAATGCGGCCAAACCAGGGTAAAGCCGAACCCCCCCAGGAGAGGCAGATATAATTTAATGTGAAGAGATTAGAGATTTACGGGGATATTTACACCTAAGTAGGAGATGCCTCTGGTCTGCCATTGAAAGGAATAGTTGGAACACAGCGAGGACATGGTCGATGTGGATAAGGAGATGTTGAGGGCCTCTGTCTTGGAGATGTTGAGTTTAAAGTTGCTCAGTAGGCCGAAGCGTTTAAATTCCGAGAAGAGTGAGGGTAGAGTTATGTGGGGCTGTCGGGCATAGATTAATAAATCATCAGCGTAGAGAGATAGTTTATGGTGTTCAGAGGGTGTTTGGATACCGTGTATTGACTAGTTTTGGCATATGGCACAAGCCAGGTGCTCGATGACGATAAGAAACAGGAGCGGGGAGAGGGGGCATCCTTGGCGGGTGCCATTAGATATATCGAACGCTTCCGATGACGTGCCATTCACCAAAACCGATGCGGAGGGGTGTGAGTAAAGGGACATGATTTTGGAGATGAAGGAGGATCCGAGACCTATTTGTTCCAGGGAAAGTCGCAGGAAGCACCAGTTGAACCAGTCAAATGCCTTTTCCGCGTCAAAAGACAGGAGGCATGCCTGTTGGTGGTAACGTTGGATATATGAGATGAGGTGTATGGTTTTAGTCTTATTTTCTCGGGCCTCTCTGCCCGGGACAAAACCGACTTGATCCCTGTGTATGATCCCTGGCAATAGTGGGGAGAGGCAGTTGGCGAGGACCTTTGCGAACAGCTTGAGGTCAATATTTAGTAGGGATATGGGGTGATAGCTACTACATTGTGAAGGATCTTTACCGGGTTTCAAAAGGATAGATACATTGGCTGAAAGGCGATTTCTGGAGGGGAGGGCATTGTTATCAATGGCATTGAAGGCCTTGGTAAGGAAAGGTGTTAGCAAAGGAGCAAATGATTTGTAAAATCTTGTGGTATAGCCGTCTGGGCCTGCACATTTGCCCAATTTCAGTCCCTTGATGGCACCTAGAAATTCCGGTTCCGCCAAGTGTCTGTCAAGGTCCGAGGATTCCTGTGGATCAATCGTGGGGAGAGCTGTTTCTGTGATGTAGTCCTGCATTGGGTCATGGGAGGAGGATGAAGGGCTGTGTGGGGCAGGCCGTGCGAGGTTGTATAACTGTGAATAATAGTCCCTGAATGAGGTAGATATGCCTTTTGTGTTAAAGACCTTTGTCTGGTTGGTCTTAGTGATGAAGGGGATAGGAGGACGGGGGGGTCTGGGGTGAATGACCCGTACCAGGTGTTGGCCACATTTATTGGATATGGAATAATGGTAGTTACGGGCTCGGTCCCTAGCAATAAGGGAATGGGAGTCTAGTAATTGGAGGAGGTCACGGCGGGCGTTTGAAAGGGTGACAAAGGTGGATGGATCTAAGGTTTGTTTGTGAAGGGATTCCAAATCTGAGATGGTGGCCAAGAGGCGTCGGATGTCGTCCGATCGAATCTTTTTTCACCGAGAACCATTTTGGATAAGGACGCCTCAGATCACACACTTCAGGGCCTCCCACTGAATGAGAGGGGTGGTGGTATCGGAGGAGTGATCTAAACCTAAAATGTTGGATTGCCTTAGTGACTACCGCAATACATACTGAATCTCTCAGTAGATTGTCATTGAGACGCCATGACGTCCCCTTACGAGATTGTGGGGGGCGAGCAAAGGATAGGTATACGGGGGAGTGGTCGGACCATAGAGCCTGTCCCATGGTGGTTTGCAAGGGGGTATCCAGGAGGGATTGTGAGATGAAGAAACAATCCAGTCTACTGTAGGAGTTGTGGGCTATGGAGAAATTACTGTAGTCCCGTTCCGTGGGGTGATGTATGCGCCACACGTCAACTAAGTGATGGGAGTGTAGTAGGGATTTAATGTGGGAGAGGGAGGTCGTGGAAATGGACGACTTACCGGAAGATGTGTCGGCAGACGGTGACAGAGCGACATTAAAATCACCTCCGGCGATGACACAGGAACCTCCGAAGATGGAGAGTCTGGTGAGAGTGGTGGACAGGAAGCGAGCCTGGTCCGCATTTGGAGCATACTGTAGATATTAGCCACTGTAAAGAGAAAATTATTGAGTTTCAATTTGAGAAATATAAAATGACCATTATCATCAATACAGGAATCAATTACTTCAGGATGAAAGGATCTATGAAATGCAATGAAAACCCCTTTAGACTTAGCAAAGGGGTTAGAGCTATGGAACCAGGTCATATAGTGACGGTTACGTATTGTGGGTGTAGAGTCAGTGCGGAAATGCGTCTCCTGCAATAGCAGGATGTTAGTTTGTTGTTTGTGGAAGTGGTAAAGAATCTGGCTGCGCTTCTCTGGGGGGTTAAAGCCCCTGCAGTTGTATGATGCTAACTTAAGAGGTGGTGTGACTGCCATATTGGAGAGGGGTGTTAAGGGCGATATAAGAAAGGGTAATGATTGTCTCTCGGAGTCCAGTCTCCACCAGCAGAGGGGGGGGTTGGAGGGGAAGGGGGGGTGAGAAGGAAAGCAATAGAACAAGCTAGTGAAAGTAGAGATTGAAAAAGAGAGTCCCAGGCTCCAGGGTCGACAGAGCAGTAAAATTGTGTGTCATGGTATAGTCAAACACAGGAGGCTGAAGCCCTGACTGTAGATGGTAGACAGAGTAACATGAATTGGCCACTAAGTGGCACAAATTGGTCAGAAGTGTGTAAATACAATATACATAAAAATGTATATTGAAAAAAAACTTTCGTCAGAACCAAAAACGGCGCTAGGAACATGCACCGAGTATGCCTAAAGGGGGGTTAGTGGAAGGCATGGAGAGGCCCCCGGGATCCCGGGCTCCACAGGGCAGGATTTAGGTAGGAACAAAATAACCTGTCATGGGGGAAGAGGTTATGAACAATAAAATAGAACTCAAAAACATAACATGGCATAGGGGAACCAAGATGCAGTATGCTCTTGCCAGGAGGGTATTCATGAATTATAAACAAGTGCGTGTGTCCCTGGGAATCAAATGTGAGAGTCCAGTGTGCAAAACAATAATGATTGACAATTTTGATTGACAATCTGTCATTGACCTACCAACCACAGCTGGAGAGAACCCAAACAAAAATTCCCAGCTCACTTACCAGCCACCCTAAAACAAACCGAATTACCCTGTCTAATGCCGCGTACACACGATCATTTTTCCCGTCGGGAAAAATTACATTTTTTTTTTCGCCGAGAAAAACGATCGTCTGTGGGCTTTATGCCGTTTTTCTCGTTGAGAAAAACGGCAGGAAAAACGACGAGAAAAATTAGAACATGTTCTAAATTTTCTCATCGTTTTTTCCATCATTTTTTTCCGCGGCAGTTTTCCCATAGGGAGACACTGCCGCGGAGCCCACAGACGGTCGTTTTTCTCGTCAAAGAAAAAAATGACGGGAAAAACGGTCGTGTGTGGGGGAACATGCCGTTCCCTCGTTTCTCATTTTTTTTCATGCCGTGATTCACGGCGGTGTTTTCACCGCCGTGAATCACGATCGTGTGTACGCGGCATAACAGTTTACGTGCAAACTAAACCCCTTAGTTTTAACGTGAACTATATAACAGGGTAATTTGATTTGTTGCAGGCTGGCTGGTAAGTAAGCTGGGAATTTTTGTTTGTTGTTTTTTGACATGCATCGCTCATTCATGTGCTGCTTACTGCAAAGGCCAATTATAGGTTCAGGTGGTTGCCATTTGTTTGTATTGTTGGTGAATTTGTGAGTGTACACACTGGATATTTTTGTTGCCATTGGGCTTTAGCTGGGTGTCAAGTGCGTTCCTTTACCTTTTAGGAGGGGTGGCCTCCCTCCAGGCATACCTGCCCTCAATCTATCCATTATTATAAATGTGCTCCAACTTTGGAGACTCTCAAAATGTATAGAGTTAGGACTGTAGTACACCAAGATTTGGCCTCTGCAACCTATGTATGTATTTGCAAATTTGTGCAAACTAAATGCCTTGGTATAAATGTGAACTTTTAGACAGGGTGATTCGGTTAGTTGCAGAATGGTTGGTAAGTTAGCTACAGTCCAGCAAACAGGGGTCCCAGGGGAATGGAGACTGTACAGTGTACAAGATTTCCAGGGACAATTAGGAGAGTGCTCAGCAGGACTTGCATGGACAGAATACTCCTTAGCAGGTCCAGAGGTAATAGCTCAGCTTTGCAAGGTATGAGAAGTCCACCTGTCTATGGGACTACAAGGAAGCAAATCAGCTTTATGGCTGATTTATGACAGGTCCTCTCAATCTGTTCATTTGACTGTAAATCGTTAGGACTGCAAGTTGTATTTGGAAAATTATAGGTTTTAGTAAGCCAACACAGTCACAGAAAATATGTAACATAGTATGGTGAATGCTAGGCAGTACAAACTGGGTAAATATGTATCAAGTTATATTGTAAATTTGAGTGGGGGGGGGGGGCGGTGAGGTTAAAGCCATGTCACATTTCTGTTAAATCTTTATACCAAGCACAGAAAATAACAACAGAATGTGGCATGCAGTAGTATAACATTAGTGATAGCATGGGTATTACTGGTAGAAACGATCCACATGCCAGGAGCCTGGCGGACAAGATGGGTAAACTAGAGATACTGTTGTATAAGGGAAGGATCCGTCGAGGGGGCGTGACCGGACGCAGATGGAGGTGGAGAGTGTGAGGAGTGTGGAGTGAGGAAGAGAGAGCGGATGCCGGTGTGACTTCCACCTGGTTAATCCCCCTCCCCACAGCCTAGCTCCCAGCTATGTAAGCGGACTAATCCTGGATCATTCCCTACCTTGGCAGTCTTGGAAGCCTTCCTCCTGTAGCCGGCGGCAGTCTCTCTCTGCATATGTGAGGGGAGATGTGCGCTGAGATCCTGGCATTGAACTGAAGGTGGCGGCATCTCTCCGTGCGGTGGATGGTCCCGCGAGATCTCGAGCAGCTTGGCGGGAGATACGAGCGGATGAAGGAGAGGAGGTTAGCGGGCCGGGAATAAATGGTGTCTACAGGGCTACTACACGGGAGAAGTGGAGGAGACTCCAAACCACCGGGACAGACTGATATTTATTGCAGGAAGCGATAAAACAACAATCGGTATGTGTTGAGAGGTGAATGGATGAGGAAAAAAAAAAGAAAAGGACAGTCTGTAGATACACATGAAGGGGGCCTATGAGTAACAAGCGCAGCAGCAGTAGTGGCATTAATTGAACAACCTGCTTAACCTGTTTAACCCTTCCTGACCACAAAGATAACCTAAGTCATATATGGACAGTTTGGGTGGCCTGAGCAGCAGGGTAGGATTTATGAAATAAACCAGGGGGGTTGTCCCTGAAGCAAATCTGTGACAACTCACCTGCTAGCTCAGCTGCCAGCCGCCGATATTAGACGGGTAAACATACCGGCTCTGTGGAGACATTCAGAAACACGGAATTACTATAAGGACCTGCTAAAACTTTTGCCTATATTTTTTTTGCCAATACTGTTGTCCCTATTGCCCTCACTGTTTGTTTTTTTTCGGCAAAGGGGAGGTTGCTATAATTAAAGGGACACCCAGATATCTAGCATTTCCCTGTGATTAAAGCTGGAATAGCTGCTAAAAACATATGAGGATAGTATCACTGGGTCTGAGGTGAACTGCGCTGAATAAAGAGCTTGGTCAGCATTTTTGGTCGGTGGTAGCATTCGAGGACTCGGAAGGATCAACTGATTAACTTCTGATTAACTACCAGTATTAGTAACTATCAGTACAGAACAATATATGGTGTAATATTTGATAGTTGATCCCCTACAATCACATACCCACTGGAAAATGCCGGGCACCCTATCAGTGATGATGAGGAATGCTTCAAGAGAGGGGCCCAGCCCAGGGAAACAGTTTCAGTCCCACCCCCAGCATCAGACACAGTCACAGTCAACACGGGGGGCTAAAGCAGGTCAGGCTGCAGCTGCGGCCGCAGCCAAACGTGAAAAATATACACACGTACCAGCACAGGCAACAGGTATAACACCTACAAAAGGGCAAGGGGCTCAACAAGTGAACACCCAGAGAAGGAGCCAGGGACAGACAAATACCACAGGGACATCGGGTAAGACATCAGGCGATCAAGGACCAAAGGAGATAGTACAGGAGAAACCGATCGGGACAATGACTGGGTTAATACCGGAGGAAGAGCCTTCTATGAGAGAGATTCTTTTGGCAATTAATAATTGCAAATCCTCACTGACTGAAATATTTGACCAACTAAAGGGGATAAAAGAGGACATGACAGTGCTAAAAGAGGAGGTTCAGGGGATTGGGGTGAGGACCTCAGCTTTGGAAGAGAGACTAAGTCAGGTCGAGGATGATGTTAACCCTATGATAGACGAGATGAAAGCAATGAGAGAACAGCTGAACATGTGCGTTAATAAAATCGATGACATTGAGAATAGATTACGAAGGAAAAATATAAGGGTACTGGGCCTCCCCGAGAAAATCAAGGTAATCACCTCACGGAATTTATGGAAAATTGGCTGTTGGAGGTATTTGGCAAGGACTGTTTATCAAATTTTTTTTCAATAGAACGAGCTCATAGAATCCCCTTCAGAGCACCTGCGGAGGGAGGTCAGCCGAGACCAATTCTTGTTAAATTGCTACATTTCACGGACAAAATAACTATTCTTCAGAAAGCAAGAGAGATGAAAGATATACAAGTCAGGGGAGCAAGAATCTCAATTTATCCAGATTTTTCCCCTGAAATTGCAGAGGCAAGGGGCTAAATTTAATGAGTGTAAATACAGACTTCAACAAAAAGGGATAAAATATGCAATGTTCTATCCGGCACGTTTACAGATAACCGTAAATGGGGAAAACAAGTTTTTCAACACACCTGCGGAATTGACACTTTGGATGAATACAAAAGAAGGGGAGACATAGCAAGATAGTAAAGATAGTAAAGAGAAGCATACATTCCAAATTAGAGACACTGGTGCTCTCTCTCCGTGCCTTGAGTGGGGAAGGGGGGGGAGGTGGGAAAATCTTGAAATGTTTGCATTATATGTGGGAAAATGAATGAATTTATTTATTTATTTATTTTCGGGATTTTTTTTTCCTCTCTTCCCTTTTTCCGCTTCCTTTCCTTCCTCCTTTTGGGGGGTGGAAGGGGTCCTCTTTTTTTTTTTCTTCTCTTTTCTATTCCTTTTTTTTTTTTAAGTAACAAACTTTTTTGATATGGGAGGGGGGGGGAGAAGGGAAACATGCTTTTCGGGATTTTTTGTGGTAAAGGGCACAAAGGTGGAAGGGAAAGGAAAGAAATGTATCAAATTGTAAGGAAGAGATGTGAGATAGGGAAGGGTACATGCAAAATAGTTAAAACACTAAAACAAAAAATGATAGGAGTGAATGGGGGAATGTTCACCTTAAGAGTAAGAAACGGTCACTTTAGAAGCCCTCTATATGGGCCCCAAACAGGGCAAGGGAAGGGGAGGGATACAGGGAGGGGTGTGAGGGAGGGGGTAGTGGGGGGGCAGGAATGTGTGAATGGGACACTAGAAGAAGAATATCCACATAAAATATGTTTTCAGGATCAGATATTATTAATACACAGTTTGTCAAGGTGGGAAGTACACTGAAAGGATGAAATTAAATAGGGGTAGATGATGGAGAGTAGAGAGAAGGGGAGGGGGACTACAATACAAGGCAAAACTATAAAGGTGAGCTCATGGAATGTGCGAGGGGTAAAGGACCCAATTAAAAGACGGTCAATCTTCTCTATAGCAGAAATAAGCAACATAAAAGTGCTGTGTCTGCAGGAGACACATCTGGATAAAGAAACCAGTAAAATATTAAGAAATAAGAAATATAAAGTACAATATCACTCCACCCACACCTCTTATTCAAGGGGTGTGAGTATCCTGATAGATTCAGGGGTGGTGTTCTCCTGCAGACAGAGCAAGATAGATGCTAAAGGACGCTATATGTTTCTTCATTGCTGGATAGAAACAAAGGAATATGTGGTGGCGAATGTATACATCCCCCCCCCCGTTCGATACTGAGGTGCTTTGGGAATTAATGGAGTTTGTCATGGACAGGGAGGGTGTGCCTGTAATAGTGGCGGGGGATTTTAATATGACTATGGATAATAGCATGGATAGGCTCCCGGAGGGTGGCTCCAGGGGACACACGTCCGGCAGCCCTCTCCGCCAATTTTGTGAGGAGGTGGGTTTGGTAGACATGTGGAGAAGGAGGCACCCGGGAGAGAGACAATTTTCTTGCCATTCAAGGACACACGCGACCCTGTCCCGGATAGACATTATACTTTGCAACGAGGAGGCGCTGGGTGAGGTGGTGGAGGTGAAATACGAACCAAGAAGCATATCAGACCATTCCCCAGTTAATTTTGAAATAAAGATGAATGAAGGATACAGGAAAGGGGATTGGAAAATAAACCCATTTTGGTTGGAGGTAATTGAGAGTCCAGTCTGAAGGAATTTTTAACAATAAATAAGGGATCAGCCTCAACGGGAGTGATTTGGGACGCTTTGAAGGCGTTCCTAAGGGGAATCCTAATAAAAAAAATATCATTTATTAAAAAAACAATCAAGTGCCAAAGAAACCGTAGCAAGGGAAAAAGTGAAAAGGTCAGAGATGAATTATATAAGAAACCCAACTACAGAGAAACATAAGGAATGGTTGGAGATACAGGAAGAGTATAAAAAAATAGTATTAAGAAAAGCAGAAAATAAAAAACAATTCCAGAAACAGACCTTCTATGGGGAGGGGGAGAGAGTGGGGAGAATTTTGGCACTAATAGCTAGGGCCAACGCTCCCCTATCTGTTATCCCGGTGGTCCGTGATAAGAAAGGGGAAATTAGGAGAGGCACATCAGAAATAAAAGAAGTCTTTAAGGAATACTATCAGAATCTGTACAGTAGTACACTACATGGCAACGAGGAGGGAGAGATGAGTAGTTTTTTTTCAGGTTTGCAGATTCCAAGGTTGTCAAGGGAGGATAGGGAGAGCCTGGAGGCACTGCTTACACTGGAAGAATTGCAAAAAGCAACAATGGAGATGGCGGGCCAAAAGGCACCAGGACCTGATGGCTTGCCAATAGAAATATACCAAAAATACAGTGAGGTGCTGCTTCCAGGGCTCTTGGAGGTGTTTAACAGGGCAGCAGAGGAAGGAAAGCTACCTGTGTCCATGACGGAAGCAACAATTATAGTATTATTGAAAGAAGGGAAAGACCAGTTGGAAACGGCCTCGTATAGACCAATATCTTTACTGTGTGCAGATGTAAAAATCCTGGCCAAAATGATGGCAATGAGGTTAAATAAAATAATCTCAAAACTGGTGCATACGGACCAGACAGGATTCATCCCAGGCAGATCTACTAGCTCTAATATAAGGAGAGCATTTTTGAATACTCAACTGCCAATAGAAGTAGAGGGGTCAAGGGCCATTTTATCTTTAGATGCAACCAAGGCGTTTGACAGCCTGGAATGGCATTATCTTTGGAAAGTTCTGATAGAGTTTCAGTTTGGCCCTAAATTTATCCAATTGATTAAAATATTGTATGAAAGTCCCAGAGCAAAGGTAAGGATTAATGGTGAATGCTCAGACTGGTTCCAGTTGGCGAGAGGGACAAGGCAGGGATGTCCTCTATCACCCCTACTCTTCGCCCTTGCCATGGAACCATTGGCCATTTCTATAAGGGCAGCCTCGGGTATAAAGGGATGTAAGAGGAGACTGAGGGAAGAGAAGGTAGCCATGTATGCAGATGATGTCCTGCTTTTTTTGGGGGTGCCCAAACCTCTTTGGAGAACGCAATAGATATGATAGGGGAATTTGGTAAGTTCTCGGGACTGACAATTAATTGGGATAAATCTGCACTTTTGCCGATAGACCCATTGATAGGACAGATTGCTCAAGTAAAGGTGGTAACTCAAATGAGATATTTGGGAGTAAATATAACAAGGGATCCAGGGCAGTATATAGATAGAAACCTAGTGCCATTGCTGACAAGACTCAGACAAAAATGTCGGGTCTGGAATAGGCTTCCTCTTTCAGTGGCCGGTAGGAGTAACCTGGTAAAAATGATATGGATGCCACAAATTTTATATATTCTCCATAACTCCCCGGTATGGATACCAAAACAGTGGTTCAAAAAAATAGAGGGGGTGTTTAGAGAATTAATTTGGAGGAATGGAGCAGCAAGGATTAGTCTCCGAGCCCTACAACAACCCAAAGAGAAGGGAGGATTGGCCCTACCGAATCCCAGATACTATTTTTTGGCCGCTCAGGTACAATATATGAGGGATAGTAACCGAATAGCAGGAAAAGAAGTGCCTATGTTAAACAACACATGCCATGATACAGAGGTGGAGGCAGTGGAGGCAGACTCCTTTCGCTCCAGATGTATGACGGCCAAATTAATGGTCAAATGTTGGAAAGAGGTTAGGAGAGTCCTGGGACACAAAGGATTCTCTGAATTCTCTCCTATATGGCATAATAGTAACCTGCAGGAACTTAAAGCTATGGGGAAGGTAGAAGAGTGGGATGGATTAGGAATACACCTATTGGCACAACTTTTTAAGGCAGGAAGAATAATAGGTGCGCTGCTGGACCAATACAAGCACCATAGGTTAAAACAAAACTTGCCCACCGCCCCCATCTATAGCTGGCTATCGCAGTAAGCAGCATTGGAAGGCTGAAACAGTTGTGAGTCATATTCATCTGATTCAGCAGCCATACTCACAGAGCCGTTTATATCTGCAATTCAATCTCTGCTGATAGTTGATGTGTTTTGCCTATATCCCAGGGCTATCTGGTAAGGAGATTACCTAAGAGGTGGCGGTTCACTTTGTGGCGGATCATTTCACTCCCTCTTTTCTTCTCCTATTGTTTTTCAATAAATGGATTAAGGCTTGCACAAAATTATCCGTTTGGTAAGGAGATTTCCTATAGGGTGGTGGTTCACTCTCATTTTCAAACACACAATTGGGGCGGTTGTGTTTTCACTTTATATAGCACTTACCCTATTTGGGATTAATGTATGTGGCAGGATTACGCTATGTTTTTTCTTTCCTTCTTTTTGTGATATCAACATTTTTTTGGAATATATATCTGCCCAAATCGTGGAGTCATCTTCCATTACCATCTCTGAGGAATTTGACACTGGTGTGTCAATCAAAGGCCTGGGCTGGGTTTTAGCCATTTGTCTGTTTGGCTTGCTATCTGGTAAGCATATATCACATAGATTCATTCAGGATTTATAAAACTCTCGACATTTGGTTATTCCAGCACCTGTATCTGGGAATTTTGGACTTTGAACTTTCTCTTTTGGACTCATTAGCGCATTTTTTCTTTTTAACTGTTTGTTGTTTATCTCACTATTATTGCTGCTTGAGGAGTCCCACAATTGTTTATTACCAACTAGCGCAGTTTTTTCTTTTTTTATAGGAAGAATAAAATCATTCCAAGAAATAAGGGAAGATTATGCGGTCCCAAATAAATCCTTTTATAGATATCTGCAAATTAGGCATGCGTTGCATGCACAATTTGGACAGATTACACCGGAGTGGAACGACATGCCTCTGCTCCAAAAATTGGTAAATACAGAGGCAACTAGTGGAGCAATCTCTGAGATGTATAACTCCTTAGTAAAAGCTGATTGGAGGGAAGCGTCAGATAATAAAATCAAAAGTAAATGGGAGAAAGAAGTGGGTCCATTGTCAGAGGAACAATGGGAGAGAATATTAGCAATAGGACCCAACGTGTCGCTGTCTTCATCTCAAATCATTTCCCATCTTTATCTAATACATAGAGTATATTATACACCCCAAAGGATGTTTCAGTCGGTATGAGATCGGATTCGAGTTGTCAGAGATGTGGGGACGAGAGGGGAGACCTAATGCATATGTTTTGGAGATGTCCCAAGTTATATCAATACTGGAAGCAAATAGTTGAAAAGATAAACACAGTGTTTGTGACTTCGTTGCAACCAGTAGCTAGGCTATGTGTATTGGGTCTCATGGAAGAAAGGGGACTCTCGGGAGATGTACGTACAGCAATAACAAGATGTCTGTTCCATGGAAGGAAACTCATAGCGCAGAAGTAGCAGGCGGAAAAACCTCCTACAGTAACAGAATGGAGAAGAGTGATAGGTGACACTGTGACAAAAGAAGAATATATTTATATTAAGAGAGGAAATAAAAAGAAATTTAATAATATATGGGGAAAATGGTTAGAAGTGGAAACATGTTAATAGGTGGGGGATGGATGAGTAGGTGAGTAGGAAGGATGGGCGCATGTGAATGTGGGATAAAGTGAGGAATACATGGTTAAGTTATGTATGTACTACTGTATAAGCGGAAAATGGATGTATGTTGTTTTTTTTTGTATTTTAAATGGAAAAAAGAAATAAAGAGTATTGGATTTAAAAAAAAGAGATACTGTTGTATGAGGAGGATTTTGATTTTGTGTTAATTTCAGAGACCTGGTTCAACAGCTCTCATGATTGGCTGACATCCATTCAAAGGTATTCCCTTTATCACAGGGATAGAGAGGATAACAAAGGGGGAGGGGTACTATGTCTATATATCAAGAATAATGTACAAGTTAATGTGAGAGATTACATCACTAAGGGAGCTAGGGAGGAGGTGAAATCCTTATGGGTAGAGCTCCAAAGGGATGAAGCTAAGGGGAAAATAATACTGGGAGCATGCTATAGGCCCCCTAACCTGAGGGAGGAGGCGGAGGTGAATTTGGATTAGCAGCAAGGATGGGAATTGTCATCATAATGGGGGATTTTAATTATCCAAACATAGACTGGGTGGAGGGAACCACGCATTCGTCTAAGGCTCGTCAATTCCTAAATGTCTTGCAGGACAATTTCATGGGTCAGATGGTAGATGCACCAACTAGAAAGAAAGCGTTACTAGATCTACTGATTACCAAAAATACAGACCTGATCACAGATATGGAAATATGGGACAATTTAGGAAACAGCAAACACAGGTCAATTGGCTTCAGTATAAATCACACAAATAGGAAACATAAGGGGAATACAAAGACACTGAATTTCAAAAGAGCCAACTTCCCTAAACTACGAACCTTGCTAGAAGGCATAAATTGGGATAAAATCTTAGGAACAAAGAACACAGATGATAGATGGGTTTGCTTTAAAAGCATATTAAATAGGGGCATTAGCCAGTGCATCCCATTGGGTAATAAATTTAAAAGAGCAAAAAAAAGTCCTGGATGCCTTAACTCCAATGTA
This sequence comes from Rana muscosa, assembly GCA_029206835.1. Classification (NCBI taxonomy): domain Eukaryota; kingdom Metazoa; phylum Chordata; class Amphibia; order Anura; family Ranidae; genus Rana; species Rana muscosa. Next base: position 1,157,919,210 of record CM055116.1, on the reverse strand, counting down.
AAAATGCATATAAAAACAAAGGAGAAGGCTTTCAAAAAATACAAGGTTGAGGGATCATCATCAGCATTCAGACTTTATAAAGAATGCAACAAGAAATGTAAGGGTGCAATTAGGGCGGCTAAGATAGAACAAGAAAGACACATAGCAGAGGAGAGCAAAAAAAATCCCAAGGAATTCTTTAAGTAGGTAAACAGTAAAAAAGGGAGGACAACCCATATTGGCCCCATAAAGAATGAGGAAGGACATCTAGTTAAAAAGGATTGGGAGATGGCAAAGGTATTGAATTTATTCTTCTCCTCAGTCTTCACGAGGGAATCGGAGGGCTTTAGCAACCAAAACTGCAGTGCTTATCCCCATGACACGTAACAGGAAGCACCCTCATGGCTAACAGAGGACAGAATTAGAATTAGACTTGGGAAATTTAACATTAATAAATCACCGGGACCTGATGGCTTGCATCCGAGGGTACTTAGGGAACTCAGTCAAGTAATTGCCAGACCATTGTTCCTAATTTTTACTGACAGTCTACTGTTTACTCTAATTTAGCTGCATAGAACTACATTTTATGCTGCTATAGCCTAGTGAACTTAATGTCTAATAAACTGTAATTCTCTACTTACTCATTTATGTGCATACTGCTATTTACAGCAACCTGTGACAATATATTAGGTTAATTTACCACTGACCAGTCTGATGTTTGCTTTTTGATACTGAACCTTAAATGTGTGCAGGGTATCTTGCTGTGCTCCCAGTAGCAGTGCAGTGTCAATTTGCTTAACCTGGTGGGTCAGGGGGGCTAAAGTTGTTCTCAGAGTTGAAGCAGAAGAACAGAGAACTCAATCTATCAAGCTGTTCCTGCAGGGATAATGCTAAATAAGAATACAGAATTCTTCATTTCTGTCGAAAAAATGTGGTCTCTAGTCTTATGCATAGTAAGTGTTGTTCTGCTGAGCTTTGGTCTTATGGTGATCAGTTTGACATCAGTGTGAGACACTTACAATTTCATTCAGAATTCATTGAGAGGTGCAACTGACCTGCAGTTGACCTTCTTCTGGCTCTCGCTTTTAATTTCCATAGACTTGTATCAGAATGCAAATCCATTTCAAGCGAACAAAAGCCCATCAACACAGGCTCTTATTACCAGAAATTTGTGTTGTTCATAAAATTAACTTTTTTTTAAAAGGCACGTGGCATGACCTTGTTGCATATTAAAAAAAAAAGCTAAGTACCTGAGTGAAAAAGCACTCTACAAGTGACTTCCATGCTTTTATCAACCACATAATATATAGTAATTTATACTAAAAAGACACATGTAGCCTGCAGCTGATCCAGAAAAAAACTAAAAATGTCTTGATATAAAATGTTCCACTCGATCTAATAGGAATATAATACCTTCCTGACCTCCAAAGTCAAATAACTCCATGCATAAACATTCTGCAATGGTATTTTTATCTAGGAACACATCCAGTCCTTTTTGAAACAATCTATTGAATTAGCTAAAACTAGTTGTAAGACTAATTCATATTTACAGAGCTCTTACAATAAACAACCCTTTCTATGTCTGGAAGTTATTTTTATTTATTTTTTTACCCAGTTGCATACTGTGCCTTTCTATCTGCTTCCATGCTACCACACACACAACACAGATTCCAAACTTTTCAGGGTCTTGCATACTGAACTAAAAATTAGCACTTCTCCAACGCAAGGTAAAAAGGTAAAAGTGTTAAATGGTTGTATTTAGCAATGTTAAGTGCTTCTCATTTTAATATAAAATTTAATTCCCTGCTCTTCAATAGACCCAATGTTCCTATTAAAAATACCTTGCATTTGTATTTAATTGCATATAAAAGACGTATCCTTTAACATTAATAAAATAGAAAAAAATATTTTTTTATTATGGATTTAAATCCTTGTCTATCCTTAGAATTCCCTTAAAAGTGCACACATATAAATGGAGTGCGCATATGCAGACGACTTCAACCTAACCTACAAATGCAGAGCACAAGATTACATCTTACTGCATGTCTAGGATGCATTAAAAAATTGGATTGAAAAAGATTAGATTAGATTAAGCCTTCTGGATTTAAAATCCTGAAAGCTCCATCGATGTCAACATAATCTCCTTCCATTCTCCACAGGCATTGTGATAGAGAGGTTTTAGTCTAGGTACCCATTCTACGTATTATGTTTGCTTTTGTTTTTATTATTTTGCTACTTCATATCTATAAAAGCTAGAGAGAATAAATATTTCACTTGGCTTAGATATGATAAAGTCAGCTCTTAAAGTAAGTTAAGATTCATCTTCTTGACTTTAGCAGAGCGAGATCAAAATGTTAAAACGATTTTAACAGCATAAAATGCATCTAAGTGGTGTACAGATCGGCGTCTGGTTTTTATGCAGTCTATAAGCACAAATTTATTATGGAATGTGGAAAAAGGCATCATATTTTCCTTACAGGCAGTGGAAGGGAAATCAGTGTATAGACAGGATAGGCTGCCACTTTGGGGAGTTCCGGGAAAGAGGTTTAGGTACCATGGAGAGTGATTGATGGGGGGAGGACAGTTTTAGCTGAAAACCAGTGTGAGATTGAGGAAAGGGCAGCATGTGTGAAAGGACACTTGCTAATATAGGTGCATGAATAATTTATGAATGACTAAATACAACATTTTTTAGCATTTGATTTGGAAAATGTTTAAACGGACACATGAAAGGATCACTGTACAACTGCGGCATTAGAAAATTTAATGGAAACTTTAAAGGACCATAAGCCTTAAAGTGATTGTAAAGGTTTAGTTTTTATTTATTAGAATAATAATCATGTTACACCTACTTGCTCTGTTCAATGGTTTTGCACAGAGCAGCCCTGGTCCTCTTCTTCTGGGGTCCCCCACCGGTGCTCCTGGCTCCTCCTCTTCAGTGAGTGTTCCCAGAGAAAGCTTCTTTCTATGGGGACGCTCCTGCAGGCTCAATCCCTAGCTATGCTGCCTGTGTCTACTCCCTCGTCACTAAGTTTGAAAAATAGCAACAGGAGCCAATGGCTCCCACTGCTATCAATCTGCCCTTTGAGGAGGGAGATAGTGGAGAGCACTGCTTCTTATATGCACAGTGCTGGATCAATATCAGGCTCAGGTATAAGGGGAGGCTGTGGGGGAGGGGGGGGGCCCGTGGCACAAAATGTTTTTTACCTTAATGCAAAGAATGAATTAAAGTGATTGTAAAGTCTTGTTTTTTTTTTTTGTGGATTTGCACGGAGCAGCCCAGATCCTTCTCTTCTCAGGTCCCCCTTTGCTGCTCCTGACCCCTGCCTCCTGTCGAGTCGAGGCGAGCTGCAGTACCCTGTGTCCATTCAGACATGGAGCTGTGGTTTGGTCCTGCCCCCTCTCTCCTGATTGGCTAACTGACTTTGATTGACAGCAGTGGGAGCCAATCAGGAGGGAGAGTCCCAAACAGCCAAGGGATTTGTTGACATCGCTGGATAGAAATGGGGCTCAGGTAAGTATTAGGGGGGCAGTGGGGGGCTGCTGCATACAGAAGGCTTTTTATCTTAATGCATATGCATTAAGGTAAAAAAACCTTCTGCCTTTACAAGCCTTTTAAGGTAAAAACCTTAAGGCTTTAGAACCACTTAAAAGCTTATCTAAGGACACAACAATAAATGTATGCCTGTAATAATGGCAGGTAGCTTATCTTTAAGTGGTTGTAAACCTCTGAAATTAAAAAGGAGCAAAGCATATACTTCTATAGTGTGTATATGCCTCAATCAAAAGCTCCTAGTGTGATTTCTGTCTCAATCTGATAGGTTATGATGACTCCATGCAATCACAGGTGATGGGGAGGAGTGCTCCAGCACATAGCCTCTGATTAATATCCTCAGCTGTGCAGGTTTCGCTATGAGACTATGTAGAGGGAGGTAGGTCCATTCCCTCCACTCCGGTCTCACATTACACTCAGCTCTCCTCTCTGAGCTGTGCAGTGTGGGATATCAGATCCCTGCCCCCTGACACTGGAAACAAAGACACATGGTTTCGTCACTACAAGGACTTCTTCCAGGGTGTGACGCCCCAGAAGAAGTACTTGTAGTGACAAAACCAGTCAGGCTGAGGTGTCGTTTCCCATCATCGCATTCAGAGGAAATGCTTATGTGCCCATTTTACACATGCTGTTTTTATCCGTTTCACATAGGATGTGTTGATTTTCCCACTGGCTGCTTGGAGGGATCTCCCCTGTCTTCCGTATGCCGATTACCTAACAGTGCAGGAGCATCTGAGATACAAGAGCTGTATTTGACCCCCCCGTAATAGGAGGTCAACTCTCTCTGGTAAGAGTACATCTTTACATTGGTGGTGGATTAATCACAAGGTGGAGGACTTTGTTGGTGATTCATCGGTCAAGATACCTGTTCACATATTAATTGTCACGTTGGTGACTCATGGACTCACTGTTTATATTCAATATTATATGAATTTTCTTAGCGCAACACAATTTTATATGTTCTTATTTTGTGATAATATCTCACTAGAGGGGTGCAGCTGTATATTAGGTTATTTGATATCATTAGCGTGGTTTAATTTTGCTTTTTACTTAGCATTGTTAGCCTGTAACAGGAAGGATCTCTGGGTAAGAAAAACTATTTGGTACTAAAAAGAGTAAGACATGATTCCAAACATACTGAAACTTAAAGTTTAAAGTGGTTGCAAAGACAGAAGATTTTTTTATCCTAATGCATCCTATGCATTAAGATACAAAGCTCTATGCATTCTATGCATTAAGATACAAAGCTTTCTGTGTGCTGCAACCCCCTCAGCCCCCTAATACTTACCTGAGCTCCCTCCGATCCAGCGCACGAGAGAATCGGCTGTCCGGGAGAGAGAGAGGGTGCAGGGCCAGGCCACGGCTCCATGTCTGAATGGATACGCGGAGCTGCGGCTTGGCTCGGGTGCCCCCACAGCAAGCTGCTTGCTGTGGGGGCACTCAACAGGAGGGAGGGGCCAAGAGCGCCAAAGAGGCACCTGAGAAGAGGAGGATATGGACTGCTCTGTGCAAAACCACTGCACAGTGGTAACATGTTTGTTATTTTGAAACAAAAAAGGAGACTTTAGTATCACTTAAAGTGTAGAACTAGATAGGATGCTAGGTTGTTTGGATTTCGTTTTTGGCTCCTCTGTAGTGAGCGGAGCATTGTTGATTGCTTTTGTCTGTTCTGGTTTTCACAGGCTGCAGATTTGATTGCCCTTCCCTGCTTTTTAGAAAACTGTGGGTTGTTCTGGAACATAGGTGTGGAGCAAGGCAAATGGGCAGCATGAATGTGTACACTGTTTCAGCCAATCCCTGGAAGAGATGGCCCAGGTGGTGACTGGGAAGGTGTATAAGTGTAATAGTCTGAATTGCAGAACAGCATTTTCTTCCTGGGATTCCACCCGTTCAGATTGGGGTGGCTACTCCTCACCTTAAGTCCTTCTTTGGAGTTACCCTGATCACTGCTCAAGAATCCTGTCAGAAGTGTTGTTTAAGTAGAGTGTTAACCTCTCCCTCACTGGACTGCTGGTATTAGAAGGAGACATCCAGTTACCATAAGGACATAGTGAGTATTGATCTGACCTGGGATTTTCTCTTTTGTGATTGTACACTGTTGGAATTGCTGGGCCTATTAGCGTGGCAGAAGTGTTCTATAACCTGCAAGTCAAGTAGTTCCTCTTCTATGGGTTATATATCTCACGAGAGGATTTTGTTCTGAGTTGGGCAGAAGACACCTGTTCCTGAAGTACAGCTATAGAAAGCATGTCCTTCTGTTTGTACATAGCCTTGGAGTATCCCATCAATTCACTATCCCTACCCAAGTTACCCCCCAAAATAAAAAGAAACAAAACAAAAATACCTCTAGACTATTCATTGAGTCAATTGGAGTGACTGTTGCTGTGTACCTGGCTGCCTTATTACTTGAGAAAGAACCTTGGGTAATATTACAGAGGCTTTTTCAGGGGTGAGCGCTACATACATTTACATAGATTTTACTTACACAGATAAATGCTACTCCTAGCCTGCTCTTACTATTCCCACTTTTGATTTGCCACAGGTGCCAGCCACACCCCACTTTTGCTCCTGAAGTTTGAGATCATAATGTATGTCTGCCTATGAGGCACTACAAAAAAAAATTCTCTACTGCAGAATAATATTGGTGGGATGGAACCACTTCAGCCCCGGAAGGATTTGCCCCCTTAATGACCAGGCAATCTTTTGAGATACGGCACTCCGTCACTTTAAATTACAATTGCGCGGTCATGCGATGCTGTACCCAAACAAAATTTACATTATTTTTTACCCACAAATAGAGCCTTCTTTTGGTGATATTTGATCATCTCTGCGGTTTTTATTTTTTGCGCTCTAAACAAAAAAAGAGCAAAAATTTTGAAAAAAATAACTATATTTTTAACTTTTTGCTATAATAAATATCCCAAAAATACAAAAATGTCTTCATCAGTTTAGGCCAATATATATTCTATACATTTTTGGTAAGTAAGTAAGCAGTAAGCGTGTATTGATTGGTTTGCGCAAAAGTTATAGCGTCTTCAAAATAGGGAATAGATTTATGGCATTTTTATGACAATTATATATATATATATATATATATTTTTTTTTTTTTACTATTAATGGCGGCAATCTGCGATTTTTTGCGGGACTGCAACATTGCGGTGAACAGATCGGACACTTTTGACACACTTTTGGGACCATTGACATTTATACAGCGATCAGTGCTATAAAAATGCACTGATTACTGTGTAAATGCCACTAGTAGGGAAAGGGTTAACCAGTAGGGGGCGATCAAGGGGTTAAATGTGTTGCCTCATGAGTGTTTCTAACTGTGGGAGGATGGGACTGACTAGAGGAGGAGACATATTGCTGTTCCTAAGTAGTAGAAACAGACGATCTGTCTCTCCTCTTCTGACAGAATGGGCATTTGTGTGTTTACAGTACACACACACATCTCCGTTCTGGCTCTCCTGCCCGCGATCGCACGCGCCTGCTATAGCTGTTTAAAGGGCCGGCGTACAGCTACGGTGATTTGCGGGAAAGAGCCAAACTACCACAGTATAATGATGGCGGCTGGTCAGCTAGTGGTTAAATAGTATTTTACCCTTGTTAAAAAATGCTGTTTCCTGCCTCTTTCCCCAGTACCCTGGATGGTCAGACCCCTTCTTCTCAAATGTTCTCAACAACACTTGTATCTCACAGAATGGCAAGTGGTGTGTCTGACCAGTTCTGTAAAGCTGGCCATGCACGGCTTGAAATGTTGCTGATTCCTGCTGAATGCGATGTGTGTAACTTGGTGAAGCACCAGGTTACTTCAGTGAGTAATTAACCCTACGTTGTCATTCGGGAATTTTAGTACAAGTTAATATAATTTTAGGTTACATCATTGTACGCATCCTCGTGAAAAATCGGACTATCATTCGTTAGATTTTCTCATAGTGTGTACTAGGCTTCAGGCCCCCTGTACAATCAATGCAGCAGAAATATAGAGATAAAACTATGAAAATTTTGTTTTTACAATGTTTGACTGCATACTGTATCTATTTCTGTAGCTTCGGTTGGACTTTAATGCCGCGTACACACAATCGTTTTTAATGGCGTGAAAAATGAAATTTTTTTAAATGGCCATTAAAAATGATCGTGTGTGGGCTTTCCAGCATTTTTCCCGACGAGAAAAACGCTGAGAATCACGACGAGAAAAATTGGAACATGCTCTAATTTTTCACATCGTTTTTTACATCGTCGTTTTTCTCGTCATGAAAAACGGCCGTGTGGGCTTTAACGACGTGAAAAAAAATGCGCATGCTCAGAATCAAGTATGAGACGGGAGTGCTCGTTCTGGTAAAACTAGCGTTCGTAATGGAGATAGCACATTCGTCACGCTGTAACGGACTGAAAAGCACGAGGCTGAAAAGCGTGAATCGTCTCTCAACAAACTTTCCTAACATGAAGGGTGGCGCTATCCGAATGGAACTTCCCCTTTGTAGTGCCGTCGTACGTGTTGTACGTCACCGCGCTTTACTCGAACATTTTTTTCCACGATAGTGTGTAGGCAAGGCAGGCTTGAGAGGAAACACGAAAAATCACGTCGAGAAAAATTCCGTTTTTTTCAATGACATTAAAAACGATCGTGTGTACGCAGCATAATTGTAGATAAGTGTAAGGGAAAATTCATAAGCAAGAGAGTTTCAAGAAACATCTTTCCTTTTTTATTTAAAGCTTAGGGTTTTTGAAGGATACACAGGGCAAAAAAACTACCTGATGTCTTCATCTAGTTCTTTGACGTCTGGTTTCCATTCTATATCTATTCTGACCCTCAGACCCTAAAGGACTATAAAAATGACTCGTCCTACATTTATATTTGGTCAAGACACTCTGATTTATAAAAATCAGTGGAGCCATGCCAGTAAGTACATTACAAAAACTAACAAAAACAGACCTACAGTTGTAAAACACTGCAATGCATTATTATCAATGTTATAGGTTTAATGATTAGTTTTAATGGGATCCTGTGAAGCATTTTACATTTTTATAAGTAAATACCCTGTCTAAGAGCAGGCACCACAATACTGAAGCAGAATTCCAGCTTAAAAAAAAAAATCGAATTCAATGACAAATTAAAAACAAAAAAAAGGAGCTTTTGCTGTAATATTCACCTTTACTCTAGTGCTGCTCCCTACAATAAAGTAATACCAAAGCTAAGTTTTTTTTTTTTTTTCTAACATAACAAACATGTTATACTTACCTGTTCTGTGCAGTGGTTTTGCACAGAGCAGCCCCGATGCTCTTCTTTTAGAGTCCCTAGCCGGTGCTCCTGGCTCCTCGCCACAAGTAGTGTCCTCAGAGAAACGTGCTTCTCCTGGGGACACTGGTGCATGCTTGCTCCTAAACCACTTATCTATTCATCCATAAGACACATAGAGCTGCGTATCAGCCCTGCCCCCCGCTCTCTCCTCATTGGCTCACTGTCTGTGATTGACAGAAGTGGGAGCCAATGGGCTCCAGCTGCTGTCTAGGCCAATTAGGAGGGAGAGCCCCCATCCAGCCAAGGCTGGCGTGCACATTTCTGGATTGGAGGGAGCTCAGGTAAGGTTTGGGGGGAGAGTTGGCGCCACACACAGAAGGTTTTTTACCTTCATGCATTCTTAAAAAACCTTTAGCCTTTAGAACCACTTAAAGCCTTCGCCTTTAGGTGTCAGTCTTCTGAGGTTCAATGACCCCCCCCCACCCACACCCTATTAAACTAATTTCTTGTCAGCTTTGGCTGTCATGGACGCGCCTCTGTAAGGTTTCCTGAGCTCATTGTACTTCCACACGAAATGGCGTTGAAACGTCAATATGTGTGTTTCAATGATGACTAGAAACCACAGTTTGAAAATCATTGACTTGGGGAATAAACTTTTGCCTTTGTTGCTCTGGGCTTGGTTCTCACCAAAAGTATTAATTACGTGAAATGTTTTCTCCCTCTTTTGACACCATAAAAATTAATAGCATGTAAGATAGGGATGAGCCAAACACCCCCTGGTTCGGTTCGCACTAGAACCTGCGAACATACCGAAAGTTCATGTGAACTTTAGAACCCTATTAAATACAATGGACTTGAACGTTCAAAATCAAAAGTGCTAATTATCATAGCTAATATGCAAGTTATTGTCCTAATAAGGGTTTGGGGACCCGGGTCTTGCCCCAGGGGACATGTATCAATGCAAAAAGACGTTTTAAAAACGGCCATTTTTTCGGGAGCAGTGATTTTAATGATGCTTAAAGTGAAAAAAAAGTGAAATATTCCTTTAAACATCGTACCCGGGGGGTGTCTATAGTATGCCTGTGAAGTGGCACGTGTTTCCCGTGTTTAGAACTGTCCCTGCACAAAATGAAATTTCTAAAGGAAAAAAAGTCATTTAAAACTGCTTGCGGCTTTAATGTAATGTCTGGTCCCGGCAATATGGATGAAAATCATTGAGAAAAATGGCATGGGTACCCCCCCCAGTCCACTACCAGCCCCTTTGGGTGTTGTATGGATATTAAGGGGAACCCTGCACCCAAATTAAAAAAAGGCCCTATATACTCTGAACAGCAGTATACAGGCGGTGCAAACAAGACAGGGACTGTAGGTTTGTTCTTAAGTAGAATCTGTTTGTAATTTGGAACAGGTAAATTTTTTAAGTGTAGCTCCAGCCCAAAAATCTATTTTTAAGCTTTTTAGAAAACATAGGGAAGGTTTATCACCCCTGTAACATTTGTTTTGCTGTCTGTGCAGTGTGCACCTGTTCAGAACATTTCACCTCACTTTCTGTCCCAATGACAAATGTTTTTTGAAAATGTGGGGTTTTTATTGAAACAAGGACTGGTGATAAAGCATCAGTGGAGAGGAGACACGTTTTTCCCATATTAACTCTTACAGGAGAGAATTTCCCTTCCTAAGGGTAGATTTCCTCTCACTTCCTGTTGTCTCCTTCCGTTTGCAAGTAGGAGTCGTTTGTAAGTTGGATGTTTGAAAGTAGGGGCCTGCCGTATATACTCTGCAGAAATTTGGCCCTTAGGTGTTGGTGTTGCCACAACACTGTAAGCCCTCACAGTTACTCTTGGTGGGCGCATGAATGGGCCCTGCTGTGAATTATTAGATCAAGAATTGTAATTGCATGCCCCTGTTGAACAGGGGCTGAAAAATTGGGCCTTTGGTGGTGGTGGAGGTGGTGTTGACACAACACTGTAAGGCCTCACAGTTACTCTTGGTGGGCGCAGGAATGGGCCCTACTGTGAATTATTAGATCAAGAATTGTAATTACATGCCCCTGTAAACAGGGGCAGAAAAATTGGGCCTTAGGCACTGGTGCCACAACACTGCAACCCCTCACATATACTGTACTTGGAGCGCAGCAATGAGCCCTGCTGCAAAGTTTGCATCAAAAATTGTAAATACACGTCCCTGTTACACAGGGGCTGAAAAATTGGGCCTTTGCCACTGGTGGCAGTGCCCAGGATCAAAAATGTTCTTACAAGCTATCAGCATGATTATTGAGGAGGAAGAGGATAGTCATTCAGCATAACAGGATAGTCACTCAGCATCAGCATAGGCAGTCTTGAAGGTATCTGACATTTAAAAAAAAAATATTCGGTTACATCAGCATCAGGTGCTTGGTAGCTGGTGGTGATCCAAGACTGATTCATTTTTATGAAGGTCAGTCGATCGACCGAGTCGGTGGACAGGCGCACCCTGTGATTGGTTACAAAGCCTCCAGCAGCACTGAATGTGCATTCCAAAAGAACGCTGGATGCAGGACAGGCCAGTAGCTCAATTGCATAATGTACAAGCTCTGGTCAATGATCCATCCTCAAGACCCAGTAACCCAGAGGATTTTCGGTGGGAAAGGTATCCAAGTCTGAACTTGCCCCTAGGAATTCCTGCACCATGTAAACCAGACGCTGGCGTTGGTTGCTGGAACCGATCATACCTTGGGGCTGCGTACTAAAAAATTGTCTGACGGCCACCTTCTCCACCGCTCCTTCTTTGACTGACCAAACCCTCAGCAACACGTTGTCCAGGACCAGGAATTTGTAACCTCCCAGTCTCTGGGAATGCGTTGCACAGACCTTTCTGCAAGGACTACCGAAGATGCTTCATCCTTTGCTCCCTCTGCAACGGCAAGATAAGGTCCGCAACCTTGCCCTTGTAACGTGGATCAAGGAGGGTTGCCAGCCAGTAATGATCCCTCTCCTTAATCGCACGAATACGAGGATCCTTCCGCAGGATTTGCAGGATCAGGGAGGCCATGCAGCGTAGGTTTGCTGAGGCATTCGGTGCGGAGTCCTCTGGGTCACTGAGGACGACATGATCCGCAGCCACCTCCTCCCAGCCACGTACAAGTCCACGGGTGTCTTGGGACTGTAATTTATCCCTGGAAGACTGCTGCCGATGCTGAGTGCTAGTCTCCACCTCCATGCTGACACAATCCTTCTCCTCCTCCTCCTCATCCTTTTCTTGTGTGATAGCCGGGCCAGCAGGAACACTGTCTGGATAAAGGAGGCCTTGAGAGGTAAGGAAGTACTCCTCTTCCTGCCTCTGTTCTGCCTCAAGTGCCCAGTCCATTATTCCACGCAGCGTGTGCTCCAACAGGTGGACAAGAGGGACAGTGTCACTGATGCATGCACTGTCACTGCTCACCATCCTCGTGGCCTCCTCAAATGGTGCCAGGACAGTGCATGCATCCCTGATCATGGCCCACTGGCGTGGGGAAAAAAATCCAAGCTCCCCTGACCCTGTCTTGGTGCCATATTGCAACAGATACTCATTGATGAGCCTCTGCTGCATGTGCAGCCGCTGCAGCATGGCCAACGTAGAGTTCCACCTGGTGGGCATGTCACAGATTAGGCGGTTCTTGGGCAGGTTGTAATCATTTTGCAGGTCAGCCAGCCGAGCACTGGCATTACATGACCGGCGGAAATGCCCACAGAGTTTCCTGGCCTGCTTCAGGACCTCCTGTAATCCCGGGTACCTGCCAAAGAACCGCTGCACCACCAAGTTAAGGACGTGAGCCAAACAGGGCACATGTGTCAGTTGTCCCTGTCGGAGGGCGGAGAGGAGGTTGGTGCCATTGTCGCAAACCACCATTCCTGGCTTAAGCTGGTGTAGCGTCAACCACCTCTGAGCCTGCCCCTGCAGAGCTGACAGAATCTCTGCCCCAGTGTGGCTCCTGTCCCCCAAGCACACCAGCTCAAGCACCGCATGGCATCTTTTTGCCTGCGTACTTGCGTAGCCCCTTGAACGCCTACGAAGCACCGCTGGTTCCAAGGACAAAGCACAGGTAGAGGCCATGGAGGAAGAAGAAGAGGATGGGGTGGAGGAGAGAGGTGTGTCAGAATCACCAGTAGTAAAATTTTGGAGGCGTGGTGGCGGAACAACCTCCAACACTACTGCACCTTGTCCTGCATCCTTTCCAGCTGCCAGCAGAGTCACCCAATGCGCCGTGAAAGATAGGTAACGTCCCTGTCCATGCCTGCTGGACCATGAGTCAGCGGTAATATGCACCTTACCGCTGACCGCCCTGTCCAGCGAGGCCAAGACATTGCCTTCCACATGCTGGTAGCCTGCCACTGAGGAACCGCACATTCCAAAAACTCACGGAAGGGGGCAGAGTTTACCGACTGAAAAGGCAGCAGTTGAAGTACTAGAAATTTAGCCAAGCTAGCATTCAACAGCTGGGCATGTGGATGGCTGGGAACAAACTTATTTCGGCGGTGCAGCAGCTGGGGCAGGGAAATTTGCCTGGTACAATCCGACATTGGTGTACCAATAGCAGATTGCCCGCAAGTACTTGGCTGTGACACACCTAATTCTACACCTTCATTACTCTCAGTGCAGGTTTCAGAGAGGACTGAAGGTATAGTGGGGGTTGGAGATCCCAGCTGATGAGGAGCAAGGAGAGGTCCGCTTTGTTCTTTGGTGTGGGTCTTTTAGGTAGGCTTGCCAACGAACTGCATGGCAGGTCGACATATGTCTGGTCAAGCACGTGGTGCCCAAGCGGCTGATGTTTTGGCCATGCGAGATACGCTTTAGACATATGTTGCAAATGGCAACGGTGCGATCTGCTGCACACGTCTGAAAAAAGGCCCACACCAAAGAACTTTTGGAATAACGCGCAGAGACAGCAGCGCCCTGCACATGCAGAGCTCTGCGGTGTGATGCAGTCGGTGTGCTGCCCTTAAGCTGGCCTCTGGAGGGCATCCTGCCTTGTTGGAGATATGCCTCCTCCTCCTCCTCCTCCTCTCTCCTATCAGGCACCCACGTGGAGTCAGTAACCTCATCATCCCCTCCCTCCTCATCACTGGAGCAAATCTGGCAGAATGCAGTTGGGGGAACATGACTGCCAGATAGCTGTCCTTGTTGGGCACCCCCTCTCTCTGGGCTCACATTACTACCCCCTCTCTCTGGGCTCACGTTACTGCCTTACTCCAGCTGGGTTCCATCATCGGAGCCTTAAAAACGCTGGGCATCCTCCTGGAGCATGTACCCAACACTGTGGTCAAACAGTTCGGGGGACTCTTTTAGGAGGACATGGTGGGGCTAGGGAAGGAGTGACTGATGCCATTGAGCCGAGGGAAGAGGCCATTTTGGCAGCTGCTTTACCAGACAAAGTACTCTGAGCCTGGGTGAGAGAGGATGAGGAGGATGAGGACTGTTTGGTCATCCACTGTACCTAGACTTGGGCATGTTGCGGCTCAACATGGCCAGCTGCCGAATAGAAGGACAAGCATGTCCCACGGTCACGTGCTGATGAGGATGCACCGTGTCCACCACCAGCACTGTTGCCTCTAGACACAGAGCCTGCTTGCCCTCTTTTATTGCCTTGTGACTGTCTGCCTCTCCTTATTTGCCTTCCAGGCATACTAATGGCCTGCAGTGAGATGTAGCTGCACAAAGGTGGGATGTATATATATATATATATATATATATATATAAGTATATATCTGTACTGATAATGCAGCTATAAGAATCAACTGCCTGCTGTGGTATTAGTATGGGAAAAGCAGCAATTGTCTTCAGTTAGTTTTAGGTGAAAACTGTGCAGAGGACACAGTACACTAACTGAAAATACCTGCAGCTCTCTGCCTGTGGTTTTATTATGAGAACACCACTATTAGTCACTAACTGTATTCAGGTAAGCTTTAGGTGAACGCTATGCAAAGCACACAGTACACTAAGTGAAACACTGACTGCAGCTAACACAATCACCTGCCTGCCTGTCACAGTATAGAGAATAACAGGAACGGATCTAGCTAAACTGAATACAGTGTATTAATATATATACAACACCTAGGATGCATATATATTCTCTACACACTGTAACTGCAGCTAACTGACTTGCCTGCCTGCTCTATCTAACTCAATAAAAATGACGCTGTCTCTCTCTGTAATCTCTCTCTTTAAACAATTCCAACACACTACACAAGGCCGCCAAGCCGGCGGCCTTATATAGTGTGGGGCGTGTACTAAACCCCTGAGCCATAATTGGCCAAAGCCACCCTGGCTTTGGCCAATAACGGCTCTCTGTTCAGACAGTGCTGTGATTGGCCAAGCATGCGGGTCATAGTGCATGCTTGGCCAATCATCAGCCAGCAATGCACTGCGATACTGTAGTGAATTATGGGCTGTGACGCGCCACTCGAACGGCCCATAATGTTCGCAATTCGGCAAACAGCCGAACAGACTATGTTCGAGTCGAACATGGGTTCGACTCAAACACGAAGCTCATCCCTAATGTTAGGTAATCTACTTTGTAATGACCATTCATATTCCACTAATATCAATAATGACAAGTAGTTTATCTGTTCAAAATCTTTAGTTACTTCAGTTAGTTAGACATATTTATTGCAGAATATGAAAGTCCAGTGTGAATGAAGAAATACCATTTTAAATGAGCCTTACCTTAGCTCATACAAAAAAAAAGGAAAAAAAAGGGGGACAAATGTTGGAACTTTGAATGAGGCCCTGGCAACAAATTCACTAAATTGTTAGCCCTATAGCCTCGTACACACGACCGAGTTTCTCGTCAAAAAACGACAAGAAAACTGCAGAGAGAGCTTTCTTGCAGAAAAAAACGTTCGTGTATGGTTTTTCGTCGAGAAAACTGCTCTCTATTTTCTCGTCAGGATTCTCGATTTTCTCGTCGGGTTTCTCGTCGGCCTGTTTTGCGATGAGAAAACCGCTCGTGTGTATGCTTTTCCGAGTCTTCAAAAATCGCGCATGCTCAGAATCAAGTATGAGACGGGAGCGCTTCTTCTGGTAAAACAAGCCTTCGTAAAGGAGATAGCACATTTGTCACGCTAAAACGAACTGAAAGCACGAAGACTGAAAAGCGCGAATCGTCTCTTCCCAAACTTTTACTTCACACACGGTAACACGAGATCAGCAAAAGCAGCCCAAGGGGTGGCGCCATTGAAATCGATATTCCCCTTTATACTGCCGTCGTACGTGCTGTATGTGACCGCGCAGAACAACGACAAGATTTGGAATTGACAGTGTGCATGCAAGGAAAGCTTGACAAGAAACTCGTCAAGCTTGACAAGAATCTCGTCAAGAAAAACAACAGGTTTTGTGTACGAGGCTTATCTGCCTGATCATGCTTTCTTTCCCTTCACTTCCTTGCTGGAGCAAAGGAAGGAGTCCTTTTTAGGCTCCAAGTCTATCTGGTTGAGACATACACAATGCTAATTACTCTCCCCAACCCTCAGTTCAAGGTAATTAAGGGAATGTGGGAAGTAGCTGACCTCAATGCGATAGCAAGAAACATAGTTCTTGGAATACTTAGTCATTCTGTAAGTCAATAAAGCATACCTGATGTTTACTGCAATATCATTCTGTGCCCAAATGAAAATGACCCAAGGTGCACTATAAAGAAGGAAATGATGGATCATTCAGTTACAGGACATAACAGAGGATCCCTGTCTGCTCTTATAATATGCATGATTAAAGTGGTATTAAATCCAAAACCAAAATGTAATATATTGCAACTTACCACAGCTGCAATACCCACTGGGTATTTTTACCCAGTATGCTTTGCCATCCCTTCCTTCCCATCCCTCACTTGGGCAGCGATGTCCTTACAAGGAAAAAAAATGTGTATAGAAAACAGTTATAACAGCTGGGGATATGTTAATGAGGGGCTACTGAAGCCAGTAATTTGCGCTAAACCTGGAAGGAGCTGCAGTGAATATTTGTTGTGGGTGATCACATCTATTAGACCAAGCAGTGTGTACTAAAATGGAGCACAAGAAATATTGGGATACTATTCCCTGATACATCGCAGATCATCATTTCAGTTGCCTCTCATAAGTCACCGGTGGGTTATTTATCTGTCCCCCAACCCATCCAGCTCTTCAGTGCCATACAAACATTAAAGGAGGAAGTGGAAGAATAAGAGTAGGACAAGTTGGCAGTGAAAGAAGGATAGGAGGAGGAGGTCACATTGGTAATGCTACCACCTACTACTTTCATGTGGCAGAGCTTCTACCTCTCCTTTTAGGCATTTTATTATGTTATTTTTTTTTTTTTTTTTTGATGGTCCTTATTTGAGGAAGGGAAGGCAGCTTATGGCAGCCAATATTATTATACTCTTAATTTTTGTTTCTGTCTACACTGTGAAAAGATGGCTGCTTAAGTGCCTGGGAGTTGAAAAATGATGCTGTCAAAGCAGAGGAATTGTAGATGTGCCTGGTTCCTGCCATGGGCAAAAAATACAGAAAAAATGAATACATACATATGAAAATAAAAATAAAAAAACAACATCATTGTTTTCAAAAATATTATAACAGTGGTTGGAATATGCCACTCTGTGGCAACACAGACCAGGAAAGTACTTGGATAAAGTGGGGCACCGACTGCCAGAGTTGGGAGTAGTTATAGTGTAGTTTCTTTTAAATCTCCAGATCACAGCTGATTCTCACTGTAACATGACCCTGTTACCTCTTGCAGCCCATCATTGCTCTTCCACTTCTCCTTTAGGGATGTCCTGCCACCCAACATGACACCCAAGGTGGCCTTTCGGAGGATGATGTTGCTGCATGGCAGCTGGGGGGAGTCAATAGTCAAGAAGGATCTGGGTGTTCTAGTAGATCATAGACTTAATAATACCATGCAGTGCAAACACAATGCCAAGCTGCAGTTTCTAAAGGTAGCATAACATTTATTGTAATAAAAGAGGTATAGACTCCAGAGAGAGAGAGAGATAATTTTGCCCCTGTACAAACCATTAGTAAGACCTCATCTGGAATATGCAGTTTAGTTTTTGTCACCAGTTCACAAAAAGGCTATCGGAGAACTGGAGAAAGTGCAGAGAAGGGCAGCCAAGCTGCCCTGGTGGCAGGGGGGAGCTCAGCTAGAAGTAAAGATCTACTGAACTAAAAAAAAATATATATATTTTTCCTTGAGAAGAGGCAAATGAGGGGGGATAAGATCATTATGGCTCATATAGACAATTTGGTGTAGAGTTATTCACTTTCAGGTCATTATAGGGAGGACAATTCTGCACTCTTTATGTCTGGAGGAAATTACATTTAAAGTGGAATTAAACTTTCCCAATCAACATTAACTATTTTTAAACCTTATGGTGTTAGCATTCATAATTAGATCGAAAGGTATATTATAATTACTTGTTTTACATTTCTTCAGTTGCCTCCTGGTTTCTTGCCTAGGCCAAAATTATGTCATACATCCCAGGAGTATCCATGGACATTTTTTTTCTTTCATCTGAAGGAGGGGCTTCTTCAGCTAAGCATGCCCCCCTGCCTTCATGCCTGAGCTGCAGGCAGTTGGATTTAAGGAAGTAAATGCTACATGAATCATCTGCCCTTACTCAAGATGGCCAAAAATGCTAGGGGCGTGTTTTTGAAAGTGTTTTCCCAACAAATTAAAGCATGGAGACATGGACGGATGAATACGTTTGCTTAAAGCGGTAGAAAAGCCCACTTTGTGATTTTTACCTACAGGTAAGCCTATAATAAGGTTTACCTGTAGGTAAAATAAATATCTCCTTAATGTACACATTTAGGAGAAATTCACCCTGGATGCAGTCAGTGACATCACTGACGCATACGCTCTGAAGGTCCGATCAAGTCATCATGAAGGTGTACAACTACAACCACCTCATGCCAACCAGTTACTCTATCGATATCCCTCTTGACAAAGCTGTGGTGAACAAGGATGTTTTCAGGGACCCAGCTCTGAAACGGAAATCCAGAAGGGAGGCCAAAGTAAAATTTAAGGAAAGGTACAAGACAGGCAAATACAAGTGGTTCTTCCAGAAGCTGCGGTTCTAAAGCACTGTTTATTTGGTATACCAATAAACGTCTTGAAAAAAGTAAAAAAAAAAAAGGTAAAGATACGCATGGCTCTACATGCAACAAGGCAGGCATGGAGCACTCAAGTAATCCCAACTTCCCCAGGTGTAAACAGTTTCAAAGGGACTGGCGAGATATAGATATTTTGTGTGTGTGTGTCAGGGGGGTGGGGGGTCCAAGTGAATTGATAGGTAAGATCAAAAGATAGATAGTTAAATTAAAATAGATAGATATGTAGATAGAAAGATAGACAAAGATTATAAACCATTATAGAGAGATGCCAAGGAGAAATAAAGAACCAAAGAAGAGTTGTGCATAAAGTATAAGCTTCCCTGTAAACTCTGCTTGTGGCTGGTCCTGCAGCTAGCCAGAAATTGAGTGCTCAAATAATTCCACTGCATCCTGGTGTAGCCAGGATCAAGCATTCTTGGTGAAGGAAGAATAGGGTGCATCAGCAATGTCAGCTTTTTTCTGACCAAAAATGACAGTATTTTGGGGCTACAATTTCTGCCAGTCATGCCATCTGAAAAACTATTTTTTTACATCATACACTGTGACCAAGAATGTCCCTATAGTCTACATATATTTTATCTATTTATCCAATTAATAGTTAAATCTGGATCTAGTTTTTCAAACCCCTGGTTTCCTTGAACCCTTCTTACCCTCGACACCTATATACATTTTTACAAGTGTCTTGTGGCCAGTTTGGTAATGTCACAGATTCATTGGCTTCTCCTTACTCCTGTACTAAATTGCATAGATGTGATCCTGAGTGAGCGCCTTTCCATGTTTCAAGTTAGGTCCATGACAGACTGGTCTCAGCGTACATAGTTGAATGATTCTGGCCATCCACTTTTTTTTTAACTTTCACTGCATGTCGATACGCTGGCAACTGAAGCAGAGCAGAGTATTTCCCAGAGCATAATAGTTTAAACACCTAATTGATCATGATGTTAAACATTTAGATACAAGTGCCAGGGAGAGATTTCATAGTTACCATGCTACTACACACACGAGGACTCCATTCTGGTGACTGCCCTTCCAGAGAGAGTATTCTCTCCCCTCTAGTCTGAGTATATCAGCATAGGCCGTTGCTTGCCATGGCTCTGTTTGGTGGGCCTCCCTTTTTCTGGTTAAGGATTGGCTAAATCTTAACTCCCTATACTTTGCATACGTCAGCCCCCTTTAATGCAAATCCTTGGCACAGACTATTTTGAGCGGGAAACTTAACTTGTAGGTACATGACATTTTTGGTGAAGTCAGGTTTTGAGGATGAGCTGGCTACCTTCATTGCATATCTGAACGAGGGTTCCTTTAAAGTGAATATTTGTAGAACAAAGAGGTTTGGGTCCCATTGTTTAGATAAACAAGCTTAGGCACTGAATTGTCTGTATAACAGGGACTTCTGGGAAGCTATATTACACACCCACATTGATACAACTCTAAATGAAATATATTCATAATTCCAATATTATACAGCTGTTAATGGAGATTTCACATAAACTCATAAGGCAACCTAGAACATCTACTGTATAGATCTGCTTGCCCTAAGGCTGCACATAGAGTAATAATTTATTTTTAATCAACCAGCGGGCTGATCAAAAAACAAATTGAGTGCTTGCTTCGGCAGCACATATACTAAAATAAGAACGATACAGAGAAGATTAGCATGGCCCCTGCGCAAGGATGACACGCAAATTCGTGAAGCGTTCCATATTTTTGAGTTTGTTCCCTCTAGTCTAGACATCGCCCTGTTGGAACTTGCGGAGCCCTCTCTTAGGGGATGTAGGGTTAACGTGGCGCAGGCCCCGGAAACGGAGACCGGAGACGCGGGAGTCTGCATATTGAGCTGAGCACTAACAGCCTTCCCTTGGTTGGTAGAGCCGTGTGACGGGTGCATGCCTGATGGAGGTAGTCCTATTTCCCTCTACTTCTTTCTCCTATTCCCTTTTTCTGGCTTTCCTACCCTGCTGTTTCCCATTTATGTCTGTCTGTCTGTCTTGACTGTTTTTTTTTCTTACGCAGTTTTTATTTTCTTACTCTTTTTGTAAGATAACACATGGATCCTCACATATTTGCTCAGCTCAGGTTGTTTACTGGCTGCGGGGGTTGGCCCCTTGCCTGGGCCTGATCTTATTATGCAGTTGAAGTCTCTTCTCCTTCTGTTTGGGGGGAAGAGATTCCTAGACGAGCGTGGTCCCCCACCTCTTTGTGCCCAAGGGCCGGATTTCGGCCGGGGAGGGTTTCATGGAGGCTATTTTGGCCCCCTCCCCATATGGGGCATGGGGATGTGAGGGGCCCTTGCATAGCTTGGTCCATGACCCCGGGAAATGTTAGCGGACTAGTAGGCAAGTTGGGGGGGATAGGTCCCCCTCAAGGGCATTGTTACATTAACTAGGAAATGGTACCTTGTTCTTTAGTTGCTGAGTTATACCTTTTTCACCGTACAGAATAGTATGCTCGATGTGGGCCTTGTATGCCATAAGTTGCACTTTTATTTGTGTATACATGTTTTTCTCAATAAATACAGATTTTACAAAAAAAATAAAAATTGATTCCCTATCCACACAATTGAAGTGAATGGAAGAATCCTTCCCGCTGTGCCATTGTATTCAGACAGACACCTCTGCTGTCAGTCATAATACACTGATGGAGAATGGCCATTGATGGACTGAGAATTCAGCCGTTCAGCAGGACCGGAAGTATTTTGATCCATCTATGGCCAGCTTATTTGACAGAGGCTTCTGCCCAAGCTTGCAGATAACAGAAACAAAGAGGTCCTTGGTGTAGTTCATTTTTTTTAAGCCAGCCATTCATGATTAATTTTTTTCCAGCAGGTTAAATGAAAAAAAAAAAATAGCCGATTTCCCCATCCACACATTCAATGAGGGTGGGGGAATCCTTCCTGCTGGTCTATTGTATTATGATGGTGCGGAAACTTCCCCGCTGTCAGAATAAAATTATTACTGTTGCTGGCTATAGCCAGCAGCACTGATCGTTTGTCAAGAACAGACTGGTTGTACACAAAGATTGACTTGTGTACAACCAGCCTGCCCATACATAAATCAAAATTCATCTGGTCTCTGCTGGACGGGCCGAATTTTGATCCATGTATGGCCAACTTTACACTTTTACATCTTCATGTGCTTAACAACACACACATTACAAAGTAGTATTTTCTGTATTATTTGCTAAGAACAGGCTTCAAGCTTGAGTTTGCACAAAGAAGGTTTCTTGCAGTAAAATATATATTTGGGTTCCTGTCAGTAGAAAGAAATAGCTTAATAAGATGTATATAGAAGAATGCAGTAAAAATAACTTTTTTTTTTATCCCTACCAATAACAACACATTATTCTTGCCATCATTATGCCCATTCTGTGGACCTGTGGGAGATGTGCAGTAATATTTCTAACCTTTGCTAAAAGGCGGTTTGTGGGGTGGCTCTCAGCACTTTCATTTAAAAGATTTCCTTAAAACATGCGGCTGAAATCAGCTATCGCGTAGCAGCCTCCTCTGAAATTATGTCAAATTAAAAAGAATAAATGACGGTCATGATTAAGAGAAAATTGCAGGCTGCTATGGATTATGCTAAAAGGTCCTATTTCCATTGTGCCTATACGTAATGACCTTGGCGGAATGACAATGGATCTTTTCTGAGATGTAAATTCAGCCGCTTTGCCGTCGCTGGAAGGATGAATGCGCTAAGTTTGATGTTGTTATATTTGGGGGTATATATTTTGATCTTTTTTTTTTTGCAAAAGGAAATGTAAGATCAAATGTATAATTAATCGTTTGCAAATGTAGCAGTGTGAAATTACCTGACGTGCTTTAGGAATCCATTTACATATTGTAGCAATTACAGAATAAATAGAGTCCATAATGAAAGGTGTTATTCAAAAGCTTAACATTCAGGTAATTAAAGGGAATGTGTACTATGTATAACCATGCTGTACAGACATTATAATTATTTACCACGGCTTCATTTTACCCTTCTTTCTGTTTCTCTATGCCAGACGTGCAGTGATCTGCAGGTTTTTATATGGCGATATTGGTAATAACATTGTGAACATAACGTGAGCTGAGAATACAGATTCAATTAGCATATTTAACACATTTCAAAAGGATGTATTGGCAGAAACAAAGGAATGCAGCTCTGAATTCATTAATACACCATTAATTATATTTTTCAAGCAATAAAATTACTAGAATGTGACTTGGTATCAGCCTTTTCAAATCCTTCTGCACAGCAGAGCTCAAGCTGAGAGAGGGAGAAGCACTGGACCCCTAGAGAGGAATGCCCAGATCGGAGACCACACTTGTAAAGAAGAACTCCACACAGGGATGGTGGGAACCCCTCATAATGGGCAAAGCAGGTGTACAGACCCGGGTACTCATCACAGGGATGGTGAGAACCCCTCATAATGGGCCCAGCAGGTGTACAGACCCGGGAACTCAACACAGGGATGGTGAGAACCCCTCATAATGGGCACAGCAGGTGTACAGAACCAGGAACTTAGCACAGGGATGGTATGAACCCCTCATAATGGGCACGTCAGGTGTACAGACCCAGGAACTCAGCCCACCCAGGTGTTACAACAGCAAATTTATATTTGCTGTTGTAACACTGAACCTCAATCCAGCCAATCAGAAGCAGGTCTGAGACCCGTTTTCCGATTGGCCGAAAAGACAAGAGTCCCAATTGGACCGCCGAGGATGAGGGAGGAAACAGAAGCCGCCGATGCCTGTGGAGAGCAGGGGAATAGCCGTCGCCGCCGCCGCAGGTGAGGCGCTGCATAGATGGGGTAAGTGCACCTGACACGCCCGCCTGCCAACCAACCGATCGCCGGGGGTAATGGTACTATTTGCTGCCCCCCCAAAAAAAATTACCACCGGCAGCCACTGGGATGTGTATGGATTCTTTTTGGAGACTAAAGATGTTGTTTAGATGAACTTTAAGTACTACCGAACTGCAGCAGAAATAATGGTCCCTGCCAGACAGGGCAGTGCTGTGTCGGATAGACAGAAATACAAATCCTTTACCAGGGAAAACAGTTCCCATACTGTATATACAATCCTTTTGTATATATATATATATCAGTTTGCCTGGAGTTCAGCTTTAAGTAACAAGGCAAAGCACAGAACAATAGTTTGCAGTAAGGAAACTCACCAACAGGCAAGAATCACATGGAAAATCAGTATATGAGTAAATATCCACCATCCTCCAACCCACCAGAACCAGCTGTGACCCCTTCTGTGTAGGTATAAGCAATTCATTTTCTTTTTTTTTTTTTTCCCGTTTAAAAGATTTTATTTTGAAAAAGTGCGATAAAAGTAAAAAAAAGGTAACATTGTACCCCGTCCGGGGTCTATACAGATCACGTTCAACAGAAATAAACAAAGATAAACAGAATGAGGCTATCTGAAAGAAAAAAAAAAAAAAGGGATCCATCACATTATCCCAGACCAACTTGCTTAATATAGATGGATTTTTGGGCTTTACATTCCAATGGTAGTAATTGATAAATTGCCAAAGGGCCCCGAGGGGCAGCGGCCTCCCATCCACTCCCTGCCAGTCCGCACACCCCATCTGGGAACCTGCTGTGTGCGGAGTGGCTAGGGGCAAAGCACCCAGGGAAGGGAATGACCAAAAGGTTTCGGCAACCCATCCATCTACCCTGGCTGTTGCCCCCGAAAGGGGGACAAGCATCCAGGGTGAGACTAAGCTTAACCCTCTATTGGAGATCTGGGGGGGTTTCAGGCCCCAACTAAGAAGTAGCCTCCAGCGTTCTATAAAGCTGATCATCTAGCTGTACCTATCAACAAGAAAATATGACAAAGAAAAGAAGGAAGAAAGAAAGAAAAGGAGAAGAACAGGTCAGAGGAAAACCCCTGGGAGGCTGGAACCATTCTATTTGTGAGGATACGAGTAGAAAATAAAAGATGGGAGAGAAGAGTGGGGTAGGGGAAGGGAAAAGGGAGTGAGGTAGAAAGAGAAAGTTAAAGGGGAGGGAGGAGGAGGTCGGGGATTCCTCGCGGAGGTGGGAGATAGGGATCCAGAAGTCGGTGAGATTGGGGGTTATCTAGCGTTGACCTATGAGGAAAGCAGGGAGATGCCCAGGTGTGTAGCCCAGGGTTCCCAGATATGACGGAACTTTTCTGGAGAGTCAAGCAAGGTGCTTGAAATCCTTTCTTGTGACATAATCCAGGAAATCTTGTGTTTAGCTTGGCGAAATGACACAAAGGGCGATTTCCAGGAACGGGCCAAGGTAATCTTGGCTCCCAGCAAGATGAAGTCTATGAGGTGTCGGGAAGATTTAGGAACCTTAGGGATAGCATCATTGAGAAGTGCGATAGTGGGGATCTGCCTAACGTCGTGGCCGGTGACTTTGCGAATAAGGCTAAAGATTATTTTCCAGAACCCCCCTGATTTTAGGACATTCCCAGAGAGTGTGGAGGAGGGACCCTGTAAGGCCACAACCTCTGAAGCATAGGGGGGAGGATTCCGGGTAGAACTTAGAGAGGCGTGTAGGGACCATGTACCATCTGGAGATAACCTTGATGTCAGCTTCTATCAGGGAGGTGTTTAAAATGCCTTTAAATGAGCGGAAAAAATTTGAGTACCAAGTGTCTAGATCCCATTCAAACTGGAGGTCATGCTCCCATTTTGACATATAGCTCGCTTTGCCCCTAGGGTCAGCTAATGCCGAGTAGATCAGGGAAATGCCCCCCCCCCTGACGCCCACAGCTGAGGAACACCATAGCTCATATTGCGTAACAGATAGTGGGTTGTCCGAGCTTTTCCAGACCCCACGCAGAAAATGAAGCAATTGATAATAACGGAAAGTTTCGGAGGTGGGCATATCTAGTTTAGAAGAGCAGTATTTGAGTGAAATGGGGCCATCATTGTTAAAGTATTGTCCTATTCTGTAAAGGCCCTTGTCGAGCCACCATCCAAAAGCCCTGATGTTTAGACCTGGGGGAAATTGGGGGTTGTGGAAAATATGAGCCAGAGGATGCCAGGAGGAGGATAGTGAGGGATGTTTATGAAGAGTGTCGCAGAGTGCCATTGAATGGGAAAGGGTAGGTGATAGGATCGAGGGACGTTCCTTGCGTGGTCTCCAGGCTAAATAATCTAAAGTGTGATTAGGGGTTGCTTGCCTTTCTATATCTACCCAGTCTGGTTTTGGGCCCTTGGTATAGATCGCAGAGAATTGACATAGTTGGGCTGCTTGGTAGTACCACCACAAATTGGGGAGACCAAGGCCTCCTTTCTTCCTTGCCCTATACAAAATTTTTTTGGAAAGACGATGTCCCTTGCCCCCCCATATAAACTGTATGACTTTCGATTGGATTCTATCCAGTGCTCGTTTTTTGACAGGGATAGGCAGGGACCGAAAAAGGTATAACAGCCTGGGTAATAGGGTCATCTTGACTGAGTTGACTCTGCCCAGCCAGGACAGGTTATAAAGAGACCAATGTGAGAGGTCTTCCATGATTTTTTGGAACATGGCAGGGTAATTGTTTTGGAATAGGAGTTCTACACTGGGAGTAAGGAAGACTCCCAAATAGGGAAGGGAGGAGGTACACCAGGCAAAGGGGAAGCTAGCTTTGAGTTTATCAACTATGTCATGGGGGGTGGTGATGTTCAGGGCCATTGACTTTGCCATGTTTACCTGTAGGCCTGAGACCGTTCCGAAAGTTTTTAGTAGTTGGAGTATGATGGGTGTTGACTGGAGAGGGGAGGTGATGAAAAGAAGGACGTCGTCCGCAAAGAGAGCGCATTTGTGTGAACGTTGACCACATTGTATCCCATGAATGCCTGGGTGCTGTCTAATTGCAAGAGCTAGGGTTTCTATCGCTATAGCGAAAAGGATAGGGGAGAGTGGGCATCCTTGTCTGGTGCCTTTTAAAATAGGGAATTGGTCTGAGAGATGCCCTTGTAGTCTGATCTGTGCTTTAGGGGAAGAATAAAGAGTTTCTAGGGTACGTAGGAATTCAGGACCGAAGCCCCACTGTTGTAAGATGGAGAAAAGGTATGGCCAAGTGACAGTGTCAAAGGCCTTTTGGAGGTCTATAGAGAGAATGTATCCCTTCTGAGGTGGTCCGCCATCCCAGGAGGATTGCATGAGGGAAATTAAGTCTACCGCTCTCCTGATCTGGTCTGGTCCCTGTCTTCCGGGGATGAAACCCACCTGGTCTCTGTGTACATAAGAAGCAATGAAGGAGGCCATTCTATTGGCCAGAATCTTGGTCATGATTTTCAGATCATTATTGATCAATGAAATTGGCCTGTAGTTGCCCACATCGCTAGGGTCCTTTCCCTGTTTGGGGATCACCGAGATAAAAGCAAGATTGGCTGCGGGTTCGAGAGGGGAGCCTTCTCGAAGGGAGTTAAAGAGACGAGCTAGGTGGGGGGAGAGGATCCCAGAGAAGGTTTTATAATAAAGGGCTGGGAAGCCATCCGGCCCTGGGGCCGAGTCAGTTTTGAGGTGTTTAATGACTTCCTGGACTTCCTCAGTGCGAAATGGAGATTCCATTAAGGATCTGTGGGACGCTGAAAGTTTGGGAAGGGTCACATGCGCTAAAAAGGATTCTAAGGGAACAGGGTCTGCGGGAGTGGGAGAGGAGTATAGCTTGGAATAGAAGGCCTGGAAGGTTTCTAGTATTTTCTGGGGGTTCTGGGTGAGGGAGCCCTTAAGTGATTTAATCCTGGGTAAGGAGAAATTTTTGGTCCTTGGAGAGAGTTTGGATGCAAGACGTGAGCCTATTTTGTTCCCCTGTAAGTAGTATTTGCCGCTTAACCAGCTTAGATGCTTGTCCGCATTAGAGGTCAAGGCTAGATTCAGGGCTGTGCGGGCTGATTCCAACTTACCCAAGCTGGAGGGAGTTGGGTTTGATTTATGGGACTTACTGAGCATTCTAAAATCCCTTTCCAGGTTGTCCAACTCAATCTTCCTACCTTTTTTCAGATTGGAAGCCAGTTGAATCATCCTTCCCCTCAGGACGGCTTTGTGGGCTCCCCAAAGAGAACTAGGGGTTGTGTCCCCGTTATCATTGAGGAGGAAGAATTCTTGAATGTCCCTTTCCAGCATGGTGCAGAGGACCGGGTTAGCTAGGAGGGATTTACTCAGACGCCATTGAGGGGGACCTGAGGGTGATAGGGAGCCAGAGAGTGTAAGGGTTACTAGGGAGTGGTCAGACCATGGAACGTCCTGAATTTTGGCATGAATAGCTGTGTGTATGTTCGAGTTGGGTATGAACACATGGTCAATCCTGGCATATGTTTTGTGGGGAGCAGAATAGTGGGTGAAGTCTTTGGCCGTGGGGTTTAATTCTCTCCAAGAATCGATTAGGCCTAAGTCATGCAGGAGTCGGGCAATTCTGAGGCTCTGTTTGGAAGGTCTTTTAAGGCGGGGTCTGTCCAGGTGGGTTTTGTCTAGTGAATGGTCAAACGTGATGTTAGAATCTCCCCCTACGAGGATTCTACCTTCTAGGTGAGGAGAGAGGACGGAGAACATGGAGGCAAAAAATTTAGCTTGGCCCTTATTAGGGGCATAGTATGAAACGAAGGAGTGCATTACTCCTTCTATATGTCTTTTGACCAGAAGGTACCTACCGTCTGTGTCACGAAATGTGTAAGCATGAGTAAATGGAATCTGCTTAGCGAAGAGGATGGCTACACCTCTCTGTTTAGTGTCCGCATTCGCAAGGTAGAAGGTGGGGAAACTGCGGTGGAGAAAGGAGGGGGTATAGCTAGCGGGGAAGTGAGTCTCCTGTAGGAGGACAACATCAAGGCTTCTGGAGTGGTAGCTCTGGAATGCCTTCCGGCGTTTTGATGGAGAATTAAGACCCTGTGTGTTGTGGGAGGCTACCTTAAGAGGCAGCTTGTGGGTGTTACTCTCAGCCATGGGCGCCCAGGGGGGTGTGCGAGAATGCAGAAGGGGAGCTTACCTGGTAGGAAGGGGTTGACCGGACCTCCGATGTGAAGCAGATCATCGACATGCGCCTGAGAATAAGGCATAGGGGAAGCCTCCGCGAGGAGTCATGAAGGAAAGGGGATGGGATCCCTGTAGAGAGGGGAGAAGGTAAGAGCGAGAAGAAAGAAGAGGTGTAGGAGAGAAGAACAGAGATGTCATTACAACAGCTGAATAAATTGCAAGAAGAAGGTAAATCAAACATATGCCACAAATCAGTGAAAAAAAAAAGAGAACAACCGACCCGGCAAGCCGGGAGTACGTACAAAGACTCCTGTAAAAGGGGTCTTGGAGAGAGGGCAACCCCGCTCGGGGTTGTCTACCTGCCGTCACCAGAGGGAAAAAGGAGATTCCCACTGCGAAACAACAGAAAGCGTGGCGTGGGGGGCCACTCCGGCCTCTGGAGCCCCCAAGGGGGAAAATATGTCTAGAGAGGCCAACGTGCGAAAGAGTTTTGGAGAACATTACGGCAAAAGTAACAAAAATAACAGGCCAGAAAGTAGTGTGTACCCAGATAAGATTAGTGTATAAAGAAACACCTGCAAGGTGGGGGGGGGTAAGTGGGGGGGGGAAGAAGCATGGGAGAGGGGAGTGGGGGGGAGGGGAAAGGGGGGGGGAAGGAGGGATAGGGTAGGTAGAGACTAATAAGCTTAACCATATGTGGGAACTAAAACAGGCACATCATAATTGCATTAAGTCAGGAGTACCGAGGAAACTTCTTCCTCGTTAATGTGGGAGTATCAATAGGTGATGGGTGTCTCCTCAAGCCACACATGGGCAAGCGGGGATCCCCCCAACCCGAATCAGACTCTGGTCCAACAAATGGAACTCCGAGCCATGTGGGATCGTTAATCCCCTAACTTAACTAGGGGGGTCATTTACTCTCCGAGTCATTGAGGGCAGTCAAAAACAAGACCTCCTCCGGCTGGGAGAAAATGGAAAGAAAGGCAGAGAAGAAGGCTTTCATCTCGGGGGTCGGGATTCCTTCTGTCTCTTCGTTAGTGGTTTGTTCCATAACGGTGTCAGAGGGCTTCCCGGGGGTGGGCGTTTTGAGGAGCTTGACTTGGCCGTAGTATTCAGCGTAGCCAATTCTTGGGAGATAAGGCCGAGTTGGAGCAGGAGACGTTCGCCATCTTGGAATGTGGAGAAGCCGCAGGCTTTATCTCTGAAATGAAACTGCAGACGAAATGGGAAAGCCCAGCGGTATTTGATGGAGTTCCGGTTTAGGATTTCCAGGAGGGGTTTGAGGGATCTCCGTTTCTGGACCGTGGTAGGCGAGATGTCAGCGAAGATTTGTATTTTCTGGTCCTGGAAGGAGAGATTGTCCAAGTTACGGGTTAGTCTCATCACATCCTCCTTCACACCATAAAAATGGGGTTTGACGATGATATCCCTTGGTAGGCCGTCTGGGCGGGGGGGCTGGAGAGCTCTGTGAGCTCTATCAAGTTCCAATCTATGTTCCTGAATGTCTGGAAGAAGTTCTTTTATGAATAGCTTAACTGTGCCGGGTACATCAGCTACAGATTCAGGGATCCCACGTATGCGGAAGTTATATCTCCTACTTCTGTTCTCCAAATCATCGATCTTAGAGAGGGCATTCTCAAGTTGATCTTGCAAGGTTTGTATGCATGTGGTGTTTTGGTTAGTGCGGGCCGCAGTATTATCTACTGCCTGCTCAATAGCTTCTATGCGGGCTCCTAAGCTCTGTAGATCAGCCTTAATGGTGGCAGTGATCTGTGAGGCATTTTGAGCTAGTCCTGATGCTAGCATTTCAGAGAAGTTCCGCAGCATGAGTTGCATGTCAGCAGAATGTACTGGCTGCAGATGGGAGGAAGGGTGGGGGCCTGCCAGACCCAAGGGGGATCGCATCATGGGAGTGTGGGGGAAATCTCCAAATGTCCTGTTCAGCAGCGACTCAGTGGAAGCTGGGGAGATTGCTGGGGGATTGCAGGTACTTACTGGGGTTGCCAGCAGGCCATTCTGGGGCTGGTAGATGGATGGAAGATCCACGATGGAGTCGGATTCCTCAATTCCCCCTCGTGCTGCGGCCGCCATCTTAGGTGTAGAAAGCACCGCCTGTGTAAAGTCCAGCTGACGGCTAACCTCGCTTCTTTGCGAGCCGCCAGACATATGTAGCTGCGCCTGGAACTCCCGCAATTCGATGGGGTCAGAGTCGGCCGAATCCTGCTCAATCTAAGAGCTCAGGGGGCAGTGAGAGGCCGGAGTGGTGCGGAGCTCCCGTTCAAGGCGTCTTCCCGGAAGTCCCGCGCATGCGCACGCCCAAGCAATTCATTTTCAATTCCTTTTAATTTAACCACTTCAGCCCCGAAAGGATTTGCCCCCTTAATGACCAGGCCATTTTTTGCCATACGCCACTTAATCGCTTTAACTGACAATTGCAATTTCCACAAATAGAGCTTTCTTTTGGTGGTATTTGATCACCTCTGCAGATTTTATTTTTTGCGCTACAAACAAACAAAGCGCTAAAATTTTGGAAAAAAAAAACTTTTTTTTTTTTACTTTTTGCTATAATACATATCCCAAAAAATATATAAGAAAGCAAATTTATTCATCAGTTTAGGCCGATATGTATTCTTTTACATATTTTTGGAAAAAGAAAATCGCGATAGGCACAATTCTTTATTGGTTTGCACAAAAGTTATAGCGTCTACAAAATAGGGGATAGATTTATGCCATTTTTTATTTTTTTTACTAGTAATGGCGGTGATCTGCGATTTTTTAGCAGGACTGCGACATTGCGGCAGAGTAGACAGGACACTTTTGACACTTTTTGGGACCATTGACATTTATACAGCGATCAGTGCTATAAATAGCCACTGATTACTGTGTAAATGAAACTGGCAGGGAAGGAGTTAACACTAGGAGGCGATAAATGGGTTAAATGTGCTCCCTAGGTGTGTTCTAACTGTAGGGGGATGGGCTTACTGGAACATGACAGAGATCACTGTTCTCGATCACTGGGAAGAGTAGATCCCTGTCATGTCACCTGTCAGAGCGGGGAATCGCCTTGTTTACAAAGGCAGTTCCCCGTTCTACCTCTGTAATAGGCAATCGCGGGTCGCCGGCGGACATCGAGTCTGCCCGACCCGCTATCGCGCCTGCACAAGCTGCCGTACAGCTACAGCGATTTGCGCAGGAGAGCCGACCTGCCGCCATATAACGACGGTGGCTGGTCAGCAAGTGGTTATTCAAAAACCTGAAACCAATGAAGAAGGTGAAATTTAAGTAGAACATTTTTTTTTGCATTTTGAAAAGAATAAGGGAAGGCTATAGTCAGTTGAATTTTTCCAGACCAGACCCAAAGTGCCTGGTATGGACTGGGAGGGATCCCATGCCGTTTTTTCTTTATTTTTAATTGCCGGAAATTCTTTTTACATTGAGCTATCAGCGGGCAACCCCGCTGACAGTTGATGACTCAACTGCTTGGTTCACATTAGCTGCGGCCGCGGCTTACAGCAGGGGGTCCTGTGCGTCCCTGTACACCGTTTCAGGTGCGAATCAGGTTGACATTTTTGGCTGTATTCGCACCTGAAACGGAGTCAGAGATGCACAGGACCCTTTTTCAGTGCACTCCATGGGTGCCCAGAAGCTGTGTGAACTGGCTTCAAGAGCTGGTCACAGTCTCCTGTCATGCGAATTCGATGCGGGGAAACCCGCATTGAATTTGCATCAGTGTGAACCCAGCCTTAAAGCTTCATTTTTTTTTTTACAGAAAAATAACAAACATGTTATACCTACCTGCTCTGTGTAGTAGTTTTGCACAGAGCAGCTCCGAGTCTCTTATTTTCGGGTCCCCCGCTGGCACTCCTGGCTCCTCCCCCTCGAGCAGTGCCCCCAATAGAAGCCACTTGCCCTGGGGGCACCGCTGCATGCTCGCTCCCGTGCCGCTGCTCTATGCATCTATAAGACACATAGAGCCACAGTTCATGTCCCCCCCACTCTCTCCTCATTGGCTCACTGACTGTGACTGACTTAGCCAATGAGGGGGGAGAGTCCTCAGACAGCTGAGGCTATTGTGAACATCACTGGATCGGAGGAAGCTCAGGTAAGGATTTAGGGGGGCTAGGGGGGGGGGCTGCACACAGAAGGTTTTTAACCTTAATGTATAGAATGCATGAAGGTAAAAAAAACTTCAGCCTTTAGAACCACTTGCCGACCAGCCGCCGCAGTTTTATTGCGGCAGGTTGGCTCGACTCGGCGAAATTACGTAATAAAACGTAATTTCGCCCTGTGGTAACTAGGGGCACGTGCGCGCCCCCTGCTCGCCCCCGGTGCTGATGTGAGTGTCCGGCGGGCGCGATGACCATCGGGCAACCGCGATCGTTTGTGACAGAGTGAGAACCGGGAGCTGTGTGTGTAAACACACAGCTCCCGGTCCTTTCAGGGGGAGAAATGACTGATCGTATGTTCATACAAAGTATGAACAGCGATCTGTAATTTCCCCTAGTCAGTCCCACCCCCCCTTCTATTATAACACACTTTAGGGAACATAATTAACCCCTTGATTGCCCCCTAGTGTTAACCCCTTCACTGCCAGTGACATTTTTACAGTATCAGTGCATTTTTAGAGCACTGATCGCTGTAAAAATGCCAATGGTCCCAAAAATGTGTCAAAAGTGTCCAATATGTCCGCCATAATGTCGCAGTCCCGATAAAAATCACCACCATTACTAGTAAAAAAATAAATACTAATAAAAATGCCATAATTCTATCCCCTATTTTGTAGGCGCTTTAACTTTTGCGCAAACCAATCAATATACGCTTATTGCGATTTTTTTACCAAAAATGTTTAGAAGAATACATATCGGCCTAAACTGAGGAAAAAATTTGTTTTTTGAAAATAATTTTGGGATATTTATTATAGCAAAAAGTAAAAGATATTGTGTTTTTTTCAAAATTGACGCTGTTCTTTTGTTTATAGCGCAAAAAATAAAAACCGCAGAGGTGATCAAATACCACCAAAAGAAATCTCTATTTGTGGGAAAAAAAGGATGCAAATTTTGTTTGGGTACAGTGTTGAACGACCGCGCAATTGTCAGTTAAAGCGATGCAGTGCCAAATTGTAAAAAGTGCTCTGGTCAGGAAGGGGTTAAATCCTCCCGGGGCTGAAGTGGTTAAGGACGCGGTGGCCGTTGTTTACTGGCTGTTAAGAATGCCGGCGGCCGCCCGCTCCTTAACAACCAGCTATTTACACCATTTGTTAAGGACGACGGCTGCCACCGGCAGTAAATTACTACTGGCTTTCAAACAGCTCACGCACTAGGGTTGATTTACTAAAGTAGGATACGTTCACTTTGAAACGTGAATATTAGCAAGCATAGTGACTTTAAATATCAAATCATGGGTGAATGGAATTAAAAAAGTAAGCTTTTTTTCCTAGGACATAATTGCTTGATTGAAGTGAACACATTTTCACCTTATTTAGTAATATTAATGAACATTCCCTCTACAAAGGCCATAATGTGACCCATTCCTCACAGCAGAGTGTATTGTCCTAGTCTACTTCCTTATCTCCCCCCATTATTCTGATACATTGTTCAGCTATACATTGCCAGACAAATCATTGAAGCACTATCCAAAGCTAAAGCCTGGTACACACTGGATTTTTTTCCTTTCAACCCAGTGGATGGTTTTCCAGCATGCTCGTCCGACAGAAGCCTGCCACACATGGGCTGAATGTCGGCTGTTTTTTATTGAACCGGCAGATGTCGCCCGGAATTCGGCCCATGTGTACGGGGGTTTAAACAGTCAGCACTTGCAAAACTGGGCTCCTTGGTTTAACCTCCCTAGCAGTATTCCCGAGTGCGGCTCGGGGTGAATCTTCATTACCAAAAGCGGTAACCCCGAGTCACACTCAGGATTGCATCACAGTATCCAGGGAAAGTTACTTACCTTGTCCCCAGGATCCTGCGATGTCCTCCCGCTGTGTCCGGAGACTTTGTACTTTGCTCGATCTATCACAGTGCCGAGCTCCGTTGCCTGCAAGCGTCGCAACGCACGGGGACGGAGCCCGGCGCCAAATTCAAAAAGTGAAAAACACATTACACATACTGTACAGTATACTGTAATCTTACAGATTACAGTGCTGTATCAAATTATTTCACATCCCTTTTGTCCCTAATGATTTTTCCAGTGCCCTGCATGCAGTTTTATATTATATATACTGTTCTTTCTGCCTGGAAACTTAAGAATGTCCATGGCAACCAAAAAGTGTCCCTTTAGGTCAAAAGCGGTTTTAGACCAGCTAGAAAACAGCGATAATAAATTAGAATCACTTGCAGAATTGAGTGATAGTGATTTGTGGGGAAATTCGTCATCAGACACTGAAAGTAACGACAGCGACAATTCTGCAACTGAGCAAATTTCAGTGTTTTTGATTTGATTACATTATTGAATAAATGTTATTATTATTATTAGATTATTATTTGTTATAATTATTTATGGTTATTTATTATATTATAATATATGATTTCGTGTTTCAAACTTTATCATACCCGGGATGTCTACTAGACTCTGGTTTGGACAGATTTAAGTGAGTTATTACTAAGAATTACAGGCCTACAATATAAAAAGGCAAATGTCCATGCAAAACATTGTACCGCTTTCAGCATCAAAAATCTGACATAATCATACCGCCAGGGAGGTTAAAGTGATATTAAAAGCTTTTTTTTTTACATTTTTTTTTTAATAACAACCATGTCATACTCACCTGCTCTGTGGTTTTGCGCAGAGCAGCCCCGATCCTCCTCTTCTCAGGTACCTCACCAGCGCTCCTGTTCCCTCCCCCTTGACTGTTCCCCCCCACAGCAAGCAGCTTGCAATGGGGGCACTCAAGCAGTCCTCGCTCCCGACCTGTGGCTCTGTGTGTCCATTCACACTCGGCACTGCCCGCTCTCTCTCCTCATTGGCTCACTGGCTGCTGTCTCAGCCAATGAGGAGGGAAATCCTCCGGAGAGCCGAGGTTCTCCTGCACATCGCTGGATCGTAATGGGGCTCAGGTATGTTTGAGGGGGGGCTGCTTCACAGAGATAGGATGCATCAAGGTAAAAAACCTTGAGCCTTTAAAACCACTTTAAGTCTTGGCCAGAATACTAACTTCATGGAGTTTGCATGGGTTTGCTTTCACAGTTACCTCCCTGTGTTGAAGGATATAATGCTGGAAGATTAATCATACTAAATCTAAAATTGGCCTTAATATGATCTTCTAACATTACCCAGGAGGAAAAGTGCTATAGAAATATTTATTAACTCACTAAACAGCATGGATAGAGGAATTTCTAATGCCAGCCAGGGATGAGCCGAACACCCCCCTGTTCGGTTCGCACCAGAACCTGCGAACAGACAAAATGTTCGTGTAAACTTTAGAACCCTATTAAATACAATGGACTCGAACGTTCGAAATCTAAAGTGTTAATTATAAAGGCTAATATGCAAGTTATTGTCCTAAAAAGTGTTTGGGGACCCGGGTCCTGCCCCAGGGGACATGTATCAATGCAAAAAGAAGTTTTAAAAACGGCCGTTTTTTTGGGAGCAGTGATTTTAATAATGCTTAAAATGAAAAAATAAAAGTGAAATATTCCTTTAAGTTTCGTACCTGGGGGGTGTGTATGATATGCATGTGAAGTGGCGCATGTTTCCCGTGCTTAGAACTGTCCCTGCAAAAAATGTCATTTTTGAAAGAAAAAAATGCATTCAAAACTGACTCGCGGCTATTAATGAATTGTCGGCTCCCGGCAATACATACAAAAGTCATTGATAAAAAAAAAAAAAAAAGCGTGGGTGTTCCCCAGAATTCAATTACCAGGCCCTTCAGGTCTGGAATGGATATTAAGGGGAACCCTGCCGCAAATTTAAAAAAAAATTGACGTGGGGTTCCCCCAAATATCCATTCCAGGCCCTTCAGATCTGGCATGGATTTTAAGGGGAACTCCACCCCAAATTTTTAAAAAAAATGGCGTGGAGTCCCCCTAAAAATCCATACCAGACCCCTTATCCGAGCACGCAACCTGGCCGGCCGCAGGGGAAAAGGGGGGGACGAGAGCGGCCCCCCCTCCCTCCTGAACCGTACCAGGCCACATGCCCTCAACATGGGGAGGATGTCCCCATGTTGATGGGGACAAGGGCCTCATCCCCACAACCCTTGCCCGGTGGTTGTGGGGGTCTGCAGGCGGGGGGCTTATCGGAATCTGGAAGACCCCTTTAACAAAGGGGACCCCCAGATCCCGCCCCCCCTATGTGAATTGGTAAGGGGTACATTGTACCCCTACCATTTCACGAAGAAAGCGTAAAAAAATGTTTAAAAAAAACACACAAACACCTTGAAAAAGTCCTTTATTTAAAAAAAAAAAAAAAAAAAAAACATTCCAGTGGTGAAATCCAGTGTCCCGCGGCGATCCCGATGTCCAGCGCTGTCCTTCATTGGTTGTGCCTGAGCGGACCTGATGGGGAACTCCCTCTCAGTATTTTAAATGTATAGACCCGCCCCTTCTAAAGTTCCCCATCAGGTCCGCTCAGCGGACCAGATGCGGAACATGAGAAGGGGCGGGTCTATACATGTATTACCAAAGTGAGAGCAGTCCCCCATCAGGTCCGCCCCCTCGGTATGTCAGACCCGCCTACGTCATTGGCTTGAGCGGGGAACTTCCTTCACTATGTAAATTTTAATTACACAGTGAAGGAAGTTCCCCGCTCAAGCCAATGACGTAGGCGGGTCCGACATACCGAGGGAGCGGACCTGATGGGGAACTTTAGAAGGGGCGGGTCTATACATTTAAAATACTGAGAGGGAGTTCCCCATCAGGTCCGCTCAGGCACAACCAATGAAGGACAGCACTGGACATCGGATCACCGCGGGACACTGGATTTCACCGCTGGAATGTTTTTTTTTTAAATAAAGGACTTTTTCAAGGTGTTTGTGTGTTTTTTTAAACATTTTTTTACGCTTTCTTCGTGAAATGGTAGGGGTACAACGTACCCCTTACCAATTCACATAGGGGGGGCCGGGATCTGGGGGTCCCCTTCCAGATTCCGATAAGCCCCCCGCCCGCAGACCCCCACAACCACCGGGCAAGGGTTGTGGGGATGAGGCCCTTGTCCCCATCAACATGGGGACATCCTCCCCATGTTGAGGGCATGTGGCTTGGTACGGTTCAGGAGGGAGGGGGGGCCGCTCTCTCGTCCCCCCCTTTTCCCCTGCGGCCGGCCAGGTTGCGTGCTCGGATAAGGGGTCTGGTATGGATTTTTAGGGGGACTCCACGCCATTTTTTTTTTAAATTTGGGGTTGAGTTCCCCTTAAAATCCATGCCAGATCTGAAGGGCCTGGAATGGATATTTGGGGGAACCCCACGTCAATTTTTTTTTAAATTTGCGGCGGGGTTCCCCTTAATATCCATTCCAGACCTGAAGGGCCTGGTAATTGAATTCTGGGGAACCCCCACGCTTTTTTTTTTTTTTTTTATCAATGACTTTTGTATGTATTGCCGGTAGCCGACAATTCATTAATAGCCGCGAATCAGTTTTAAAAGACTTCTTTTCTTTCAAAAATGACATTTTTTGCAGGGACAGTTCTAAGCACGGGAAACATGCGCCACTTCACATGCATATCATACACACCCCCCAGGTAAGAAATTTAAAGGAATATTTCACTTTTATTTTTTCATTTTAAGCATTATTAAAATCACTGCTCCCGAAAAAACGGCCGTTTTTAAAACTTCTTTTTGCATTGATACATGTCCCCTGGGGCAGGACCCGGGTCCCCAAACACTTTTTAGGACAATAACTTGCATATTAGCCTTTATAATTAACACTTTAGATTTCTCCCATAGATTTTTCGAATTTGCCGCGAACACCCCAATTTGTTCGCTGTTCGGCGAACGGGCGAACAGGCAATGTTCGAGTCGAACATGAGTTCGACTCGAACTCGAAGCTCATCCCTAATGCCAGCCATTGAATTTAGCAGCCACGGTAACTTTGGCTGCCTGATTACCCAAACAGATTGCATCTGGTAGAATCTTAGACCAAAAATAAAAATGTGCAATACTCCTTTTGCTCTTCTACCTATCTAAACCACATAAACAGTCAGCACTTAAAAGAAAAAAAAAAAACTTAAAGCGGAGTTCCAGGCTATTTTTAGTTTATTAAAAGTCAGCAGCTACAAAAAGTGTAGCTGCTGACTTTTAATAAACAGACACTCACCTGTCCCACGGTCCAGCGATGCGGCTGCATGGAGGCCCGCTTCTTTCCCCATCCTCTCTGCAGCGCTGTCATTAGAACTGTGGGAACCCGGCCGTGACAGCTTGTGGCTTCACGGCCGGGTGCGCACAGGCGATCTTCTGGGACCTGTCACGTGCCCCAGAAGATCGCCTAGAGGGACGGGCCGCCTAGGGGGAGAGGAGGAGTCGCCTAGGCGGCCCGTAGGCGGAAGGAGGAAGTGGGACAGGAAGTCCCCTTCAAAACGAAGAACCCACTCCCCCCCCCAAAAAAAAAATCCATGCTAAATGTGGCATGTAAGGGGGTGTACTTAAAGCGGAAGTTCCACTTTTGGGTGGAACTCCGCTTTAAGAAAAAAAAAATAGCTTTTTCTTATCTAGTGCGGTTCCAAGCACAAAACTACATAAATAGGAAAAATCGAATATAAAAAATTGTGCATACAAGACAAGTGTCATAAAAAAAAAACTGTGTGTAGCGCTACCCCCAGTTAAGAGAGCCGCTGGATTTGTTTTCGGGCCCTGTGTACAGCACCACCAACCCCCAGCAATCTGCTCGACCCACTCTGGCACAGCTAGTCTAGGGGTTATTTTTGTATCACATTCAATTAGTATTGCAAAGAATAATCTATTAACAGTAAGACGACACACTGAGGCAAGAGATTAAATATAACAGTTTACTCTCATATTAAAGGTAGCATAGGCAGAACACAACACATGCAATTGGCTAGCAGAGCCCTGCAGAAATCAATACAGCATACAATAATGGCGCTGTGTGGTACTTCACCACGTGTAGCTATTATGGTATGCACGCCCTATGGCGCACTAAACAATATCTTAACTTCCCACCCCGGTCAGGCCTGACATGGAGTAAATCTCAGTCACCTCCTATAGGGATTCCTTCGCATGCCAGCTTTCGGTTGTGCACTTGATGAATAGTAACTTTGTAATCCACAACCAGGCAATAACTTGGAACACTATACTGGGGGGGGACACTTCAACTCTGTCCTGCTACCGGTCCCCCCGAGGAACAGCAAATAAATGAAACTGTGGGCCTATGCAGTCTATAGGCCTGAACACGGCACAGTCTATTGGTCTGGGCAGGTGCCCACTCACCACTCCGGACGCGATCCCAGTCCGGAACGTCCACCCTGCTGTGTATCCGCACACAGCGTCTGCAATGATCGGGTCCCCGATCCAACTGATGTCCTCACTCGACAAGTCAGATGCCACCCAGGCTCCGCAGTGGGGTGGAAGGCTCTTTGGAAGTTGCGCAAGGCCCAGGCTTCAGGCCTTGCACTGCAGCAGATCCGCACAGGAAGAAACTCTTGCTTGCAGCGCGGTGTCCAAAGAGGCCGAGCTCCGCCTCGCCTCCTCCTTAAATAACCCCTCCCATGAGACTCTGCGGTGGCTAACTGCACTCTGGGTGCAGAACGGGGTTCTGGGTAACGTAGTCCCGGGGCCTTAAAGGAGACCCCGCTACACACTCCCCCCACTTAAACTCTTTGGTCCCCAACGATAACAAACTTAAATCACAGAACGTACAACATCAATCAAACTTTCGTATGATGTTGGCAGAGGAAATTCCCACCAAAACCGAGGCGGTGAACTCCCCTGCCCACAGGTCACACTATCATTAGTGTCCTGCCTAACTGTGCCAGAGAGTGAGCTGGGGTTGCCCCCCACTAAATGAACAGTGGGAGGGTCAGGCTGTTCCATACTCCTTCTGGCAGTAACCACAGTGTCTTCCGCACTTCTCCCCATCTGTGGGTAAGTTAATCTTCTAGGAGGCTTTATGGCTCTTCGCTTCCTCTGTCCTCTTGGGCTCTCTGTTAGAACAGGTTCCTCCTCTGGAACCAACTCAGGAATTACTTCTGGTTCGGGGGCACTGGACTCCGGGGCAGGGAGGTACAGGGACTCCCTTGGATCTTCTTCTGGGGGTAAGTCACAAGCACTCTCCCAAGAATCCAACCAAGGACTGGATGGAATGAACTCAGAAGCTTCTGCATTCAGCGTCTGATCTATGGTGTCTTCTTCAGGTGGAAGATCAATAGCAGAGGTTCCTGGGGCCTGTGAAGGCCAAAGCCAGTCAAGTTCTTCTCCCTCATCTTCACTCATCTCCGAGGTCTCTGTATCCCCAATCTGAGGGGTCTGGGACCGAGTGTTTGGTCGGGGAGTATCCAGAATAGAAGTTGGCTCAGGGGAATCCATCACAGGAGGGATCCGAACTGCCTCAGCCAGTGGGAGTAGGTGGTTCCGGTGCCAGGTCTTCAGTGGCCCCACCTTCCCTTCTGGTTTAAGTCTGTAAACGGGTAGACCCGGCAGTCTTTTGCAAACAACATAAGGTTTAGGTCTCCATCTGTCTGCAAACTTGTGTTTTCCAGGGATCCCCAAATTCCGCAACAACACTCTGTCTCCAGGTTGTAGATCTTGGATCCTAACTTTTAAGTCAAAATTTTTCTTGTTGCGGGCCCCCCTTTGCTCGGAGGCCGCCTGGGCCTGTTCATAGGCCAATTTCAAATTGCGTCTGAGCCTGAGCCTATCGACATATCCCTTGTGGGAAGCAGCAGAACAATGGTCTATAGAAGTGCCAAAGGCCAGATCTACGGGTAGTCTTGCTTCTCTCCCGAACATAAGTCGATAGGGTGAGTACCCTGTAGCATCACTGGTGGTGCTGTTGTATGCATGCACAACTGCCGCTATGTGGTTGCTCCAATGTTGCTTCTTTTCACTACTTAGGGTCCCCAGCATGTTGAGCAGGGTTTGGTTGAACCTCTCCGGCTGAGCATCACCTTGTGGATGATAGGGGGTAGGTCTTGTCTTCTTGATCCCTAAAGAATCCAGGAGTTTCCGGATCAATCGGCTTTCAAAATCCCTTCCCTGATCTGAATGGAGCCGTTGTGGTAGCCCATAATGTACAAAGTATTTCTCCATCAGCACTTTGGCCACGGTGGAAGCCTTCTGGTCCTTGGTTGGAAAGGCCTGGGCATACCGGGTGAAATGGTCGGTTACTACCAGAACATTTCCTAGTCCACTCAGGTCGGGTTCGAGGCAGAGAAAATCAATGCATACCAGATCAAGTGGGCTTTGACTTTGCAGATGGCCCATTGGGGCAGCTTGATGAGGTAAAGTCTTTCTCTGGATGCATCGTGCACATGAGTGGCAGTATTCTTCAACTTCAGCCCTCATGCAGGGCCAATAGAAACAGTCCCTAACGAGTTGGAAAGTCCTTTCCGCCCCTAGGTGACCATGGTTGTCATGCAGAGCAACCAGGACTGTCTCTCGGTGCTTCTCCGGCAAGAACAACTGCCATTTGTCTTCTAGGTCATCAGAGGGGCCCCTTCGGTAGACCACTCCCTGATGCACCTGTAACTTGTCCCACTCTTTCCTCAACAGGCGAGCTTCCTTTGAAGGGTGGCATAAGAGTCTATTCGGGTCCTGATTCTCCAGGGCCTCTAGGACCAATCTCCCCATAGGGTCTTCCAATTGGTCAGATCTCAGCTCCTTCTTAGACAGTCTTGGCAAGTTATCTTCTCCCAGTTGGGTTACTCCACAGTATTGCTTGGGAACTCCTACTATGGTAACCCCTATCTCTTCTGCTCTTGAGCCGCCACTGGCTTGGAGTTCAGCCCCTTGACAGAGGGCCCGCACCCCGTCGGGTGCCACTTGGGCCCAGTCTTCTGTACTGCAAGAGGGGACGTGAGATCTTCTAGACAAAGCGTCTGCATCTCAGTTTCCAACCCCAGGTCTGTACTTCAGGCCGAAGCCGAAGGCAGACAGCGCCGCCAGCCACCTATGTCCTG
The DNA here is from genome assembly GCA_029206835.1 of Rana muscosa. Lineage (NCBI taxonomy): Eukaryota > Metazoa > Chordata > Amphibia > Anura > Ranidae > Rana > Rana muscosa. The sequence goes on along the minus strand of CM055116.1, from coordinate 1,157,876,341 downwards.
TGGCATCCAACTTTGCTGTGGTGAAGAGATAGGTGAGGGGGTTGTTGTCTGTTTTCACTGTGAATTCCGCCCCATATAAATAGTCTCTAAGTTTTTCAACTACCGCCCACTTAAGGGCCAGGAACTCCAACTTATGGGTGGGGTAGTTCTTTTCGTAGGGAGTCAGACTTCTGCTCACATACGCAACAGGCCTCAGTTGCTCTTCATGCTCCTGGTACAGCACTCCCCCCAAACCATCATGACTGGCATCTACATGAAGTTCATAAGGCTTCTTAGGGTCTGCGTAGACCAGGACAGGGGCAGTGGTTAATGTCTTCTCCAACATCTGAAAGGCATTCTCACACTTCTCGTTCCACTGGTCCTTGACTGACTCCCCTGGCTTTCTGGGGCCTGAGTCATCCTCTTCCCCCTCCGTCTTTAGCAGCTCATTCAGAGGCCTGGCTATCCGAGCAAACCCCTCCACAAACCTCCTGTAATAGGAACAGAACCCCAGAAAGGATCTGAGCTCTGTCACTGTGGTGGGCCTGGGCCAGGAGGTGACTGCCTCCAATTTTTCGGGGTCTGTGGCTACCCCATCTTCAGACACTATATGTCCCAGATAGTTGACTGATGACTGATAGAATTGGCACTTTTCAGGTGAGAGCTTAAGTCCTTCCTCACTCAGGCCTCGTACACACGACCGATTTTCTCGTCGTAAAAAACACGTTGTTTTTTTCGACGAGATTCTTGTTAAGCTTGTCGATTTTCTCGTCAAGCTTTCTATGCGTACACACTGTCATTTTCCAATTTCCTCGTGGTTCTCTGCGCTCACGTCCAGCACGTACGACGGCACTATAAAGGGGAAGATCTTTTTTCTTGGCGCCACCCCTTGGGCTGCTTTTGCTGATCTCGTGTTACCGCGTGTGAAGTAAAAGTTTGGGAAGAGACGATTCGCGCTTTTCAGTCTTCGTGCTTTCAGTTCGTTTTAGCGTGACGAATGTGCTATTTCCATTACGAAGGCTTGTTTTACCAGAAGATGCGCTCCCGTCTCATACTTGATTCTGAGCATGCGCGCTTTTTGAAGAGTCGTAAAAGCATACACACGAACCATTTTCTCGTCACAAAACAGGCCGACGAGAAACACGACGAGGAAATCTGGAATCCTGACGAGAAAATAGAGAGCAGGTTCTCTATTTTCTCGTCGAGATTCTCGTCAAGTTTCTCGTCGTAAAACCATACACACGAACGTTTTTCTAGACAAAAAAACTCTCGCGGCACTTTTCTTGACTATTTTGGACGAGAAAATCGGTCGTGTGTACGAGGCCTCAGTCTCTTCAAAACTTTCTCCAGTCTCTCCTCATGCTCTTCCAAGGTTCTTCCGAAGACAATGATGTCATCCAAGTATACGAGGACTTCGATGAAGTTCATATCTCCCACAGTCTTCTCCATGAGACGTTGGAAGGTGGCTGGAGCTCCAGACAGACCTTGAGGCATTCGGTTGAATTCAAAGAACCCCACCGGGGTTATGAAAGCCGTCTTTTCTTTGTCTTCTGGATGCATCGGGATCTGATAGTACCCGCTCTTGAGGTCCATAACACTGAACCACTTGGCTCCAGACAAGCTCTGTAGGGCATCCTCTATCCTTGGAGTGGTATATTGGTCAGGTATGGTTCTCCTGTTGAGGGTCCTATAGTCTATGCACAGCCTCAGTGACCCATTCTTCTTCCGGACCACCACTATAGGGGAGGCATAGGGACTTCTAGATTCTCGAATCACCCCTGTTCGCTTGAGCTCGGCGAGCTGCTCCCTCAAGTCTTCGAGGTCCGCTAACGGAACCCGCCTAACCCTCTCCCTGAAGGGTTTGTCTTCCTGGAGACGGATCCGGTGGGTGGCACTCCTAGCACACCCCACATCGAATTCATCTTGAGAAAAGATCCTTTCCCACCTGGTCAACTGGGCCTTGGCTCTCTCTTTCCAAGCCCTGGTCAGATTTGGATTCTCCATGGAAAGTTTCTCCCACACAGTACTTTCTCCATCTGTCTTCTCCACATCTGGCGAAGCAACTGGGGTAGATGGGCTCACCCGGCCCAGTAACAGCCTAGCTGGGATTTCCATGGGACCATACGTGGTATTTCTGATGCTCACAGGCACTTTACAATGAGCCTTCTTCAGGGCCCTCACCGGGACCACTTCTGGGACTACTTCTAAGCCCGAATGTTCTTCCCTTGGGTCGGGTTCCAACATGACAAAAGGGCCAGGCTGCTCCCAAGTGAGTTTCACTGTGGCTTTCAAGCAGGTTACTTCACCGGGCTGCAGCACTATTCCCCTTCTTCCCAGCCTCCAGACCTTCCCTACACCCTCTTCCGGGGCCTTCTGCTCCAAGATCAGCCGTTGGTAGGCTGTCTTCAACATTGGGTGGATCTCAGTGACTGTGGGGTCTTTCCTTCTTGTCAGAGGGGCCAGAAGTCTTCGGACCAGATCCGTGTTTGTCCCAATTATCAGGGAACTCTTGTTAGCTCCAGGCGGTCGGGGGCACACCACAGCTAAGGTGTCGAACACTTCAGCCTTCCCGGCTATGGACGGGTCAAAAGTCAGTTTTATAGGCAGATAGCCATCATAAAGGGAAACTCTCTGTCCCAATTCCCCATATCTCCAACTCTTCAATCTTCTGGATGTACCGAGGGTACAGGTTTCCTTCCTGAGAATATTCTAAGTTTTCTGTATCCTGACACCTGGTAATCTGTAGGATCTTTCTTGCACTGGGCTACAAGTTCCCCCAGGACCGCGCACAACTCTGTGCCAAGAATGGCAGATGGCGACCCGGGACTTTCCCTTTTCACCTGTCTTGCTACTTTTGGGGTGGGTTATGGAGACAGTTTCGGTGTCTGAGACCGTTCTCCTGGCTTAAATGGCAGCGCGTGTATCAGGCTATAAGTCTGGTCATATATAGCTTCTACACTTGGATTCTTGAAATGTTCTGGGACTCCGTCCTTCCATTCCACTAATGCATGGGTCAGTGAGGAATTCGTCCTGACATCCACCACCCATGCTTTCTGATACAGTGACAGTGACATCACTAGCTGCTTCACCGCTTCTTCTTGCCAGATCCCTGGGAGTTCTATGACTACTACCCCGGCTGGATCTGTGTCGACCGTTTTACACCACTGTCCTACTTCTAGTGGGTCAATGCTGGTACTTTTGGCGCGTTGCTTGCTGCAACAGGATCCCGGACTCGAGAGCCCCCACGTGTAGCGCTACCCCCAGTTAAGAGAGCCGCTGGATTTGTTTTGCGGGCCCTGTGTACAGCACCACCAACCCCCAGCAATCTGCTCGACCCACTCTGGCACAGCTAGTCTAGGGGTTATATTTGTATCACATTCAATTAGTATTGCAAAGAATAATCTATTAACAGTAAGACGACACACTGAGGCAAGAGATTAAATATAACAGTTTACTCTTATATTAAAGGTAGCATAGGCAGAACACAACACATGCAATTGGCTAGCAGAGCCCTGCAGAAATCAATACAGCATACAATAATGGCGTTGCGCGGTACTTCACCACGTGTAGCTATTATGGTATGCGCGCCCTATGGCGCACTAAACAATATCTTAACTTCCCACCCCGGTCAGGCCTGACATGGAATAAATCTCAGTCACCTCCTATAGGGATTCCTTCGCATTCCAGCTTTCGGTGGTGCACTTGATGAATAGTAACTTTGTAACCCACAACCAGGCAATAACTTGGAACACTATACTGGGGGGGGACACTTCAACTCTGTCCTGCTACCGGTCCCCCCGGGGAACAGCAAATAAACGAAACTGTGGGCCTATGCAGTCTATAGGCATGAACACGGCACAGTCTATTGGTCTGGGCAGGTGCCCGCTCACCACTCCGGACGCGATCCCAGTCCGGAACGTCCACCCTGCTGTGTATCCGCACACAGCGTCTGCAACGATCGGGTCCCCGATCCAACTGATGTCCTCACTCGACAAGTCAGATGCCACCCAGGCTCCGCAGTGGGGTGGAAGGATCTTTGGAAGTTGCGCAAGGCCCAGGCTTCAGGCCTTGCACTGCAGCAGATCCGCACAGGAAGAAACTCTTGCTTGCAGCACGGTGTCAAAAGAGGCCGAGCTCCGCCTCTCCTCCTCCTTAAATAACCCCTCCCATGAGTCTCTGTGGTGGCTAACTGCACTCTGGGTGCCGAACGGCGTTCTGGGTAACGTAGTCCCGCGGCCTTAAAGAAGACCCCGCTACATGTGCATATACAATCCTTCAAACACATCAGTGTCAGTAACAATTACATATATATTGTATAGATAAGAATTAATGTCAGTAACAATTACATGCAGTACATACAGTACAGTATCTCACAAAAGTGAGTAGACCCCTCACATTTTACACTTTGCTACAATGTAAAGTAGTGAGTGTACAGCTTGTATAACAGTGTAAATTTGCTGTCCTCTCAAAATAACTCAACACACAGCCATTAATGTCTAAACTGCTGGCAACAAAAGTGAAAATGTCCAAATTGGACCCAAAGTGCCAATATTTTGTGTGGCCACCATTATTTTCCAGCACTACCTTAACCCTCCTGGGCATGGAGTTCACCAGAGCTTCACAGGTTGCCACTGGAGTCCTCTTCCACTCCTCCATGACGACATCACGGAGCTGCTGGATGTTAGAGACCTTGCGCTCCTCCACCTTCTGTTTGAGGATGTCCCACAGATGCTCAATAGGGTTTGGGTCTGGAGACATGCTTGGCCAGTCCATCACCTTTACCCTCAGCTTCTTTAGCAAGGCAGTGGTTGTCTTTGAGGTGTGTTTGGGGTCATTATCATGTTAGAATACTGACCTGTGGCCCAGTCTCTAAAGGGAGGGGTGCATGCTCTGCTTCAGTATGTCACAGTACATGTTGGCATTCATGGTTCCCTCAGCTCCCCAGTGCCGGCAGCACTCATGCAGCCCCAGACAATGACACTTCCATCACAATGCTTGACTATGGGCAAGACACATTTGTCTTTGTACTCCTCACTAGACATGTGCATTAGTTTTCGTCCGAATGCATTTCCGTCTGAATTTTGGGTATTTTCGTTATTGTTTTAACAAATGAAAACGAACGCGCAGAATCCGAAATCCAAAAGATCCAACATAAAAAAAAATGCTTTTTCGTTTTCGTTGCGACAACAGTTCGATATAGATAGGAGATTCGACATGACGCTGACAATAGCAATCTGTGTCTATCGAACCTGTGGTTGAATGTGCCTAACCCTAACTCTATTAGTCCAATATTATTCTGCATATAGAGGAAATATTCGACATAGAGAGAAAAGATTCAACATTATAGAGACAGTGTTGGGGTAGACCATTCGACATGAACGACGAAGATACGACATTATAAAGACAGTGTTGGGGTAGACCATTCGACATGAACGACGAAGATTCGACAAAGCAGCGAAAAACATACAAACGTTGAATCTGTCATTGAAGGCTTATGGTGTCTGTCGAAGTTCTAAAAAGATTTGACAAGCAGCTAAACTGTACGACGCCACAATCATACATTTCCGGTCAAATGCTCGGCCCATAGGCTATAGAAGAATTAGAATGTTGGTTGAGTAGTAATAATAATTTATAAATATAATTATTACTAGTGTCATACAACATTAGAATTCTTCTATAGCTTGTAGGCGAAACATTCGACCGGAAATGTACGATTGCGGGGTCGTACAGTTTAGCTGCTCCGTCAAATCTTCTTAGAACATTCGACAGACACCATAAGCCTTCAATGACAGATTCGACCTTAATTAATTCGGATTTTCGGACAAATACATTTTTTTTAACGAAACTAAATAAATAAAAACGAATTTCGGGAGTAACTAAATAAATTTATTTTTCAGACAAAAACTAAAATACCGAAACTAAATATTTCAGTGTGCACATGTCTACTCCTCACCTGGTTGCCGCCACACAAGCTTGACATCATCTGAACCAAATAAGTTTATCTTGGTCTCATCAGACCACAGGACATGGTTCCAGTAATCCATGTCCTTAGTCTGCTTGTTTTGAGCAAACTGTTTGTGAACTTTCTTGTGCATTATCTTTAGAAGAGGCTTCTTTCTGGGATGACAACTATGCAGACCAATTTGATGCAGTGTGCGCAGGGCCGGACTGGGAGTAAAAACCAGCCCTGGAAAAAAATTCATACCAGCCCTATAGCATTATTATACCAGCCCAACAGCATACATTTTAAAGCACATTTGAAGAGTGTATTATATATAGATAAGACAGATATGAAAGCACATAGGGCTAGGGATATATAAGAGAAAATTCCAGTTAAAAGTGGTAAAAGTGTAGCAATCATCAAGGGGGACCCCAAGGACTCTGTGAATGTGAGGGGAGGGGGGCGGCGGCTCTGGTGACCAGAGACCACTTTCCGCAGAAAGAATACACTAAGGTAAGAGGTGGCTGATTTAAGGGGGAAACCTTTATATCATTGCCCCCTTACATTATTGTATTCACTTCTCCCCTTACATCACTGACCCCCCCTCAGACTGGCTTGGCGGCGCTGATGCTGACCTCCTCTGAGATGGAAGAGATTAATGCAGCCTCACCAGTGCCCATAAAATGCAGTCTCATTAGTGCCCATAAAATGCAGCCTCACCAGAGCCCATCAAATGAAACCTACCAGTGCCCATCAAATGCAACCTGCCAGTGCCCACCAAATGCAGCTTGCAAGTGCCCACCAAATGCAGCTTATCAAGCCAGGTCCTCCCTCCAAGCAGCCAAGGCTGTGGGTGGACTGGCTTGCCCGAATCTGCTACACTATTTTCTCACCTCCCAGCTCACCTTTGTCCATGACTGGATGCACTCTGACCCCCAAACTCCCGCCACTGCTTTCCTGCTCTTCTTATTTGAATCTCCTACTTCATTGCGGGATGAATTACATAGATCTAAGAAGGTTGGGGGCTCTAGACTTTCCCCTGTGGAGGTGGGTTTTATGGCATGGAGAGAGGGGGGGGGAAATGCTGTCTCCATCCTCACCTGGGGTTTCACCGCAGACTCCTCTGTGGCAGAACCCGAACCTTCCTGAGCTATTTGGTCACCCGGATTCGGTATGGTGGGCCCGTTTTGGGGTCACACATCTCTCTCACATGGTTGAGGGGAATAATCTGATGTCATTTGAGACACTCAGGCTTAACTATGGTCTCGAAAACAAATTTTTCTTCAAATATCTCCTCTTGAGGCACGCCCTGCGGACACAATTCGGGTCCTTGACCATAGAGCTCACGGAATCTTCCATTGAAGACCTCCTGTCGTTCCCAGAAATGGCCAAGTTGGTGACGTCCTTTTATGGCTGCCTCCAGGGGGTGGGAGCGGATCCCTTTCAGAATTCTCACCGCAAATGGCTGTTGTATATGCCGCAGCCTGAGCTTTCTGAAGAGGATTGGGAGGAGGTAACAGAGATATGCTTTCAGGATATTATTAGCACTGCTGATCTATTAGTACAGTTTAAGTTTATTCATCATTTACACTATACGCCTGCTAGGCTGGTTAAGATGGGGCTGGGTCATGATATTGCATGTGTTAGATGTAACATGGTTGCTGCTGATTTCTTTCATATGTTTTGGACATGTCCGGGACTCTCTGCCTTCTGGAAGGATTTATTTGCCTTTTTTGCCGAAAAATTGCACCTGCCGATACCCCACACGCCGGAGGTTGGGTTGTTAGGGGTGCTGAATGACCATGTGCCTCGTACTCATGCCAGGACTTTGCTACTGTTATTTTATGCACGTAAAACCATTTTGCTACATTGGAAGGACGCGGGCCCCCTTTCGGCTCACGCAGTCTTTTAAATTGTTCATGGTCTGCTCCCCAGATTCAAACTGATTTACAAGAGTAGGGAATGCCCTAAGAAGTTTACTAAGGTCTGGCAGCCATGGCTAGATGTCTCAAAGGACTTCTGGGGGGAGGTCCTCTCCTCACGGCTCTCTCAGTAATTCTTAATTTTTATTTTCTGGTTTGGGGTCTATTATGGGTTACTAACCCTATATCTGGGTGGCACTCGCTGTATGAGTCACGGTGGTTATGTGGTCTATGGACCCTTTAGCGCAATACTGATGTTATGGGGCCGTCGGTGCTGTGAGGTTGAATGTTCCTGTATGTATGTGTGTGTGACTGGCTCTTATGTTTGTTTTTTGGGGTACTTCTGTTATTGCAGTCTGTCTATGCACTCATTTAAACTTTATGGACGATTCCATCTACAAGCTCAATTGTCCGACTGTACTGTTTTTGATTTATTTTGTATTGTTTCTTTTGCAAATCTGAAAATAAACACCTTTAAAAAAAAAAAAATGCAGCTCATCAGTGCCCACCAAATGCAGCTTATCAGTGCCCACCAAAAGCAGCCCACCTGTGCAGTGCCCACCAAATGCAGCCCACCTGTGCAATGCCCACCAGATGCAGGCCACCAGTGCAATGCCAACCAAATGCAGCCCACTAGTGCAATGTCCCCCAAATGCAGCCCACCAGCGCAATTCCCACCAAATGCAGCCCACATGTGCAGTGCCCACCAAATACAGACCACCAGTGCAATGCCCACCAAATGCAGCCCACATGTGCAGTGCCCACCAAATGCAGCCCACATGTTCAGTGCCCACCAAATGCAGCCCACCTGTACAGTGCCCACCAGTGCAATTCCCACCAAATGCAGCCCACCAGTGCAATTCCCACCAAATGCAGCCCACCAGTGCAATGCTCACCAAACGCAGCCCACCAGTGCAGAGCCCACTAAATGCAGCCCACCAGATACAGCCCACCAGTGCAATTCCAACCAAATGCAGCCCACCTGTACAGTGCTCACCCAATGCAGCCCACCAGATGCAGCCAACCAGTGCAATTCCCACCAAATGCACCCCACCAGATGCAGCCCACCACCTGTATAGTGCCCACCAAATGCAGCCCACCACCTGTATAGTGCCCACCAAATGCAGCCCATCAGATGCAGCCCACTGGATGCAGAACACCAAATGCAGCCCACCAGATGTAAAACTTCAAATGCAGCCCACCAGATGCAGCCCACCAGATGCAGAACACCAGATTCAGCCCACCAAATGCAGCCCACCAAATGCAGCCCACCGGATGCAGCCCACTAGTGCAATTCCCACCAAATGCAGCCCACCTGTACAGTGCACACTCAATGCAGCACACCAGATGCAGCCCACCAGTGAAATTCCCACCAAATGCACCCCACCAGATGCAGCCCACCTGTACAGTGCCCACCAAATACAGCCCACCAGATGCAATGCTCTGCAGGCCAAAACAATTATAAATGCACATTTATTTTTACCTGTAAAAAAAAAGAGAAATACACGAGAGAGAGAGAGCCAGAGAGGGGCTGCAATGGTGAAAGTGAGAGAGAGAGGGGGCTGCAATGGAGAGAGAGTGGGCTGCAATAGTGAGAGAGAGGGGGGCTGCAATGGTGAGAGAGAGGGGGGCTGCAATGGTGAGAGAGAGGGGGGCTGAAATGGTGAGAGAGAGAGAGGAGGTGCAATGGTGAGAGAGGGGGAGGGGGTGCATTGCTCTGCAGGCCAAAACAATTATAAATGCACTTTACCTGAAAAAAAAGTTTGCTTTAAAAAAAAAATCCACGAGAGAGAGCCAGAGAGGGGCTGCAATGGTGAGAGAGAGAGAGAGAAAGAGATGGGGTGCAATGGTGAGAGAGAAAGGGGGTGCAATGCTCTGCAAGCCAAAACAATTATAAATGCACATTTATTTTTACCTGCTTTAAAAAAAAAAGAAAGAAATCCATGAGAGAGCCAGAGAGGGGGCGGGCTGCAATGGTGAGAGAGAGGGGGTGCAATGGTGAGAGAGAGAGAGGGGGTGCAACGGTGAGAGAGTGGGTGCAACGGTGAGAGAGTGGGTGCAACGGTGAGAGAGAGGGTGCAACGGTGAGAGAGAGAGAGGGTGCAATGGTGAGAGAGAGAGAGAGGGTGCAACGGTGAGAGAGAGAGGGTGCAACGGTGAGAGAGAGAGAGGGTGCAACGGTGAGAGAGAGAGTGCAACGGTGAGAGAGAGAGAGGGGGTGCAACGGTGAGAGAGAGGGGGGTGCAACGGTGAGAGAGAGAGGGGGTGCAAAAGTGAGAGAGAGATGGGTGCAACAGTGAGAGAGAGAGGATGCAACAGTGAGAGAGAGAGGATGCAACAGTGAGAGAGAGAGAGAGGATTCAACGGAGAGAGAGAGAGAGGGTGCAACGGTGAGAGAGAGAGGGTGCAGCGGTGAGAGAGAGAGGGTGGAACGGTGAGAGAGAGAGGGTGCAACGATGAGAGAGAGAGAGGGTGTATCGGTGAGAGAGATGGAGTGCAACGGTGAGAGAGAGAGTGGGTGCAACGGTGAGAGAGTGGGTGCAACGGTGAGAGAGAGGGTGCAACGGTGAGAGAGAGAGAGGGTGCAATGGTGAGAGAGAGAGAGAGGGTGCAACGGTGAGAGAGAGAGGGTGCAACGGTGAGAGAGAGAGAGGGTGCAACGGTGAGAGAGAGAGTGCAACGGTGAGAGAGAGAGAGGGGGTGCAATGGTGAGAGAGAGGGGGGTGCAACGGTGAGAGAGAGAGGGGGTGCAAAAGTGAGAGAGAGATGGGTGCAACAGTGAGAGAGAGAGGATGCAACAGTGAGAGAGAGAGAGAGGATTCAACGGAGAGAGAGAGAGAGAGAGGGTGCAACGGTGAGAGAGAGAGGGTGCAGCGGTGAGAGAGAGAGGGTGGAACGGTGAGAGAGAGAGGGTGCAACGATGAGAGAGAGAGAGGGTGTATCGGTGAGAGAGATGGAGTGCAACGGTGAGAGAGAGAGGGGGTGCAACGGTGAGAGAGAGAGAGGGGGTGCAACGGTGAGAGGAAGAAAGAGGGTGCAACGGTGAGAGAGAGAGGGAGGGGGTGCAACGGTGAGAGAGAGGGTGCAACGGTGAGAGAGATGCAACGGTGAGAGGGAGAGGATGCAACGGTGAGAGAGAGAGGATGCAACAGTGAGAGAGAGAGAGGGAATGCAATGGTGAGAGAGAGAGAGTGCAACGGTGAGAGAGGGTGCAACTGTGAGAGAGAGGGTGCAAAGGTGAGAGAGAGAGGGTGCAACGGTGAGAGAGAGAGGGTGCAACTGTGAGAGAGAGAGGGTGCAACGGTGAGAGAGAGGGGGTGCAATGGTGAGAGAGAGAGGGTGCAGCAATGAGAGAGAGGGTGCAACGGTGAAAGAGAGAGAGGGTGCAACAGTAAGAGAGAAAGAGGGTGCAACGGTTAGAGAGAGAGAGGGTGCAACGGTGAAAGAGAGAGGGTGCAACTGTGAGAGAGAGAGGGTGCAACGGTGAGAGAAAGAGAAAGGGTGCAACGATGAGAGAGAGAGAGAGAGCGAGAGATGGGGTGCAAATGGTGAGAGAGAGAGAGGGTGCAATGGTGAGAGAGAGAGGGTGCAACGGTGAGAGAGAGAGGGGGTGCAACGGTGAGAGAAAGAGGGGGTGCAACGGTGAGAGAGAGAGAGGGTGCAACAGTGAGAGAGAGGGGGTGCAACGGTGAGAGAGAGAGGGTGCAACGGTGAGAGAGAGAGGGTGCAACGGTGAGAGAGAGAGAGAGGGGGTGCAATGACGAGAGAGGGGGTGCAGCGGTGAGAGAGAGCGAGAGAGAGAGGGTGCAACAGTGAGAGAGAGGGTGCAACGATGAGAGAGAGGGTGCATTGGTGAGAGAGGGGGTGCAACTGTGAGAGAGAGAGAGGGGGTGCAACTGTGAGAGAGAGAGGGGGTGCAACGGTGAGAGAGAGAGGGGGTGCAACGGTGAGAGAGTGGGTGCAACGGTGAGAGAGAGAGAGGGTGCACCGGTGAGAGAGAGAGAGAGAGGGTGCAACAGTGAGAGAGAGAGGGTGCAACGGTGAGAGAGGGGGTGCAACGGTGAGAAAGAGAGAGGGTGCAACGGTGAGAGAAGGGGTGCAACGGTGAGAGAGAGAGGGGGTGCAATGGTGAGAGAGAGGGTGCAACGGTGAGAGAGAGAGAGAGGGTGCAACGGTGAGAGAGAGAGGGTGCAACAGTGAGAGGGAGAGGGTGCAACGGTGAGAGAGGGTGCAACGGTGAGAGAGATGGTGAAACTGTGAGAGAGAGAGGGAGTGCGATGGTGGGAGAGAGAGAGGGGGTGCAACGGTGAGAGAGAGAGAGGGTGCAATGGTGAGAGAGAGGGTGCAACGGTGGGAGAGAGTGTGCAACGGTGAGAGAGGGGGTGCAACTGTGAGAGAGAGAGGGGGTGCAACTGTGTGAGAGAGAGAGAGAGGGGGTGCAACTGTGTGAGAGAGAGAGAGAGACGGAGTGCAATGGTGAGAGAGAAAGGGGGTGCAATGCTCTGCAAGCCAAAACAATTATAAATGCACATTTATTTTTACCTGCTTTAAAAAAAAAGAAAGAAATCCATGAGAGAGCCAGAGAGGGGCCGGGCTGCAATGGTGAGAGAGAGGGGGTGCAATGGTGAGAGAGAGAGGGGGTGCAACGGTGAGAGAGTGGGTGCAACGGTGAGAGAGTGGGTGCAACGGTGAGAGAGAGGGTGCAACGGTGAGAGAGAGAGAGAGGGTGCAATGGTGAGAGAGAGAGAGGGTGCAACGGTGAGAGAGAGAGGGTGCAACGGTGAGAGAGAGGGTGCAACGGTGAGAGAGAGAGTGCAACGGTAAGAGAGAGAGGGGGTGCAACGGTGAGAGAGAGGGGGGTGCAACGGTGAGAGAGAGAGGGGGTGCAACGGTGAGAGAGAGAGGGGTGCAACAGTGAGAGAGCGAGGATGCAACGGTGAGAGAGAGAGAGAGGATTCAACGGTGAGAGAGAGAGAGGGTGCAACGGTGAGAGAGAGAGAGGGTGCAGCGGTGAGAGAGAGAGGGTGGAACGGTGAGAGAGAGAGAGGGTGCAACGATGAGAGAGAGAGAGGGTGTATCGGTGAGAGAGATGGAGTGCAACGGTGAGAGAGAGAGGGGGTGCAACGGTGAGAGGGAGAAAGAGAGTGCAACGGTGAGAGAGAGGGGGAGGGGGTGCAATGGTGAGAGAGAGGGTGCAACGGTGAGAGAGATGCAACGGTGAGAGAGAGAGGATGCAACGGTGAGAGAGAGAGAGAGGATGCAACAGTGAGAGAGAGAGAGGGGATGCAATGGTGAGAGAGAGAGAGAGTGCAACGGTGAGAGAGGGTGCAACTGTGAGAGAGAGGGTGCAAAGGTGAGAGAGAGAGGGTGCAACGGTGAGAGAGAGAGGGGGTGCAACTGTGAGAGAGAGAGAGAGAGGGGGTGCAATGGTGAGAGAGAGAGGGTGCAGCAATGAGAGAGAGGGTGCAACGGTGAAAGAGAGAGAGGGTGCAACAGTAAGAGAGAAAGAGGGTGCAACGGTTAGAGAGAGAGAGAGAGGGTGCAACGGTGAAAGAGAGAGGGTGCAACTGTGAGAGAGAGAGGGTGCAACGGTGAGAGAAAGAGAGAGGGTGCAACGATGAGAGAGAGAGAGAGAGATGGGGTGCAAATGGTGAGAGAGAGAGAGGGTGCAACGGTGAGAGAGAGAGGGTGCAACGGTGAGAGAGGGGGTGCAACGGTGAGAGAAAGAGGGGGTGCAACGGTGAGAGAGAGAGGGTGCAACGGTGAGAGAGAGAGGGTGCAACGGTGAGAGAGAGAGGGTGCAACGGCGAGAGAGGGTGCAACGGTGAGAGAGAGAGAGAGGGGGTGCAATGGCGAGAGAGGGGGTGCAGCGGTGAGAGAGAGAGAGGGTGCAACAGTGAGAGAGAGGGTGCAACGATGAGAGAGAGGGTGCATTGGTGAGAGAGGGGGTGCAACTGTGAGAGAGAGAGAGGGGGTGCAATGGTGAGAGAGAGGGGGTGCAACGGTGAGAGAGTGGGTGCAATGGTGAGAGAGAGAGAGGGTGCAACGGTGAGAGAGAGAGAGGGTGCAACGGTGAGAGAGAGAGAGGGTGCAACGGTGAGAGAGGGGGTGCAACGGTGAGAGAGAGAGGGGGTGCAATGGTGAGAGAGAGGGTGCAACGGTGAGAGAGAGAGGGCGCAACGGTGAGAGAGAGAGGGAGCAACGGTGAGAGGGAGAGGGTGCAACGGTGAGAGAGGGTGCAGCGGTGAGAGAAATGGTGAAACTGTGAGAGAGAGAGGGAGTGCAATGGTGGGAGAGAGAGAGAGGGGGTGCAACGGTGAGAGAGAGAGAGAGAGAGGGTGCAATGGTGAGAGAGAGGGTGCAACGGTGAGAGAGAGTGTGCAACGGTGAGAAAGGGGGTGCAACTGTGAGAGAGAGAGAGATGGGGTGCAACTGTGTGAGAGAGAGAGGGGGTGCAACTGTGAGAGAGGGAGAGAGAGAGAGAGGGGTGCAACTGTGAGAGAGAGAGAGGGGTGCAACTGTGAGAGAGAGAGAGAGAGAGGGGGTGCAACTGTGAGAGAGAGAGAGAGGGTGCAACTGTGAGAGAGAGAGAGAGGGTGTAACTGTGAGAGAGAGAGAGAGAGGGTGCAACGGTGAGAGAGAGAGGGTGCAACAGTGAGAGAGAGAGGGTGCAACGGTGAGAGAGAGGGTGCAACAGTGAGAGAGAGGGTGCAACAGTGAGAGAGAGGGTGCAATGGTGAGACAGAGATGGGGTGCAACGGTGAGAGGGAGAAAGAGGGTGCAACGGTGAGAGAGAGAAAGAGAGTGCAACGGTGAGAGAGAGAAAGAGAGTGCAACGGTGAGAGAGAGAGAGGGTGCAACGGTGAGAGAGATGCAACGTTGAGAGAGAGAGGATGCAACGGTGAGAGAGAGAGAGAGGATGCAACAGTGAGAGAGAGAGAGAGAGGGGATGCAACAGTGAGAGAGAGAGAGAGTGCAACAGTGAGAGAGGGTGCAACTGTGAGAGAGAGGGTGCAAAGGTGAGAGAGAGAGGGTGCAACGGTGAGAGAGAGAGAGGGTGCAACTGTGAGAGAGAGAGGGTGCAACGGTGAGAGAGAGAGGGTGCAACGGTGAGAGAGAGAGGGGGTGCAACGGTGAAAGAGAGAGGGTGCAACTGTGAGAGAGAGAGAGGGTGCAACTGTGAGAGAGAGAGAGGGTGCAATGGTGAGAAAAAGAGAGAGGGTGCAACGATGAGAGAGAGAGAGCGAGAGAGATGGGGTGCAAATGGTGAGAGAGAGAGAGAGAGGGTGCAACGGTGAGAGAGAGAGGGTGCAACGGTGAGAGAAAGAGGGGGTGCAACGGTGAGAGAGAGAGGGTGCAACGGTGAGAGAGAGAGAGGGTGCAACGGTGAGAGAGAGAGGGTGCAACGGTGAGAGAGAGGGGGTGCAATGGCGAGAGAGGGGGTGCAGCGGTGAGAGAGAGCGAGAGAGAGAGGGTGCAACAGTGAGAGAGAGGGTGCAACGATGAGAGAGAGGGTGCATTGGTGAGAGAGGGGGTGCAACTGTGAGAGAGAGAGAGGGGGTGCAACGAAGAGAGAGGGGGTGCAACGGTGAGAGAGAGAGAGGGGGTGCAACGGTGAGAGAGTGGGTGCAACGGTGAGAGAGAGAGAGGGTGCATCGGTGAGAGAGAGCGAGGGTGCAACGGTGAGAGAGAGAGGGTGCAACGGTGAGAGAGGGGGTGCAACGGTGAGAGAGAGAGAGGGGGTGCAATGGTGAGAGAGAGGGTGCAACGGTGAGAGAGAGAGAGGGTGCAACGGTGAGAGAGAGAGAGAGGGTGCAACGGTGAGAGAGAGAGGGTGCAACGGTGAGAGAGAGAGAGAGGGTGCAACGGTGAGAGGGAGAGGGTGCAACGGTGAGAGAGGGTGCAACAGTGAGAGAGATGGTGAAACTGTGAGAGAGAGAGGGAGTGCAACGGTGGGAAAGAGAGAGGGGGTGCAACGGTGAGAGAGAGAGAGGGTGCAATGGTGAGAGAGAGGGTGCAACGGTTAGAGAGAGTGTGCAACGGTGAGAGAGAAGGTGCAACTGTGAGAGAGAGAGGGGGTGCAACTGTGTGAGAGAGAGAGAGAGAGAGAGAGAGGGGTGCAACTGTGAGAGAGAGAGAGAGGGTGCAACTGTGTGTGAGAGAGAGGGTGTAACTGTGTGTGAGAGAGAGAGAGAGGGTGCAACAGTGAGAGAGAGAGGGGGTGCAACTGTGAGAGAGAGAGAGAGGGTGCAACTGTGAGAGAGAGAGGGTGTAACTGTGAGAGAGAGAGAGAGAGGGTGCAACGGTGAGAGAGAGAGTGCAACAGTGAGAGAGAGAGGGTGCAACGGTGAGAGAGAGGGTGCAACAGTGAGAGAGAGGGTGCAATGGTGAGACAGAGATGGGATGCAATGGTGAGAGAGGGTGCAATGGTGAGAGAGAGAGAGGGGGTGCAACGGAGAGAGAAAGAGAGAGGGTGCAACAGTGAGGGAGAGAGAGAGGGCCAGCAAAGGTGACAGAGAGAGGAGGGGGGGTGGACCATGCAATGGTGAGAGAGAGAGATTATACAGATTACAATTTGCAGGGGCAGCAAAGGTGACAGAGAAAGGGGGGGTGCACCATGCAATGGTGAGAGTTTCTTACCATTGCACGGTACACCCCCCCCCCCCCCTCCTCTCTATGTCACCTTTGCTACCCCTGCAATTTAATTGTAATCTGTATAATAATAAGAGAGGGTGCAACGGTGAGAGAGGGTGCAACGGTGAGAGACGGGGTGCAATGGTGAGAGAGAGAGGGGGTGCAATGGTGAGAGAGAGCGAGAGACAGAGGGTGCAACAGTGAGAGAGAGGGTGCAACGGTGAGAGAGGGGGTGCAACGGTGAGAGAGGGGGTGCAACGGTGAGAGAGAGAGGGGGTGCAACGGTGAGAGAGTGGGTGCAACGGTGAGAGAGAGAGAGGGTGCAACGGTGAGAGAGTGGGTGCAACGGTGAGAGAGAGAGAGGGTGCAACGGTGAGAGAGAGGGTGCAATGGTGAGAGAGAGAGAGAGGGTGCAACTGTGAGAAAGGGGGTGCAACGGTGAGAGAGAGAGGGGGTGCAACGGTGAGAGAGAGAGGGTGCAACGGTGAGAGAGAGAGAGAGGGTGCAACGGTGAGAGAGAGAGGGTGCAACGGTGAGAGGGAGAGGGTGCAACGGTGAGAGGGAGAGGGTGCAACCGTGAGAGAGAGAGAGAGGGTGCAACCGTGAGAGTAATGCCTCGTACACACAACCGAGTTTCTCGTCCAAAACCGGCAAGAAAAGTGCCGCGTGAGCTTTTTTGTCGAGAAAACCGTTCGTGTGTATGGTTTTACGACGAGAAAATTGCTGTGAATCTCGACGAGAAAATAGAGAACCTGCTCTCTATTTTCTCGTCAGGATTCCAGATTTCCTTGTCGTGTTTCTCGTCAGCCTGTTTTGTGACGAGAAAATGGTTCGTGTGTATGCTTTTACGACTCTTCCAAAAGCGCGCATGCTCACAAGCAACTATGAGACGGGAGCGCATCTTCTAGTAAAACAAGCCTTCGTAATGGAGATAGCACATTCGTCACGCTCCAAATTTTTGCATCGTTTAAATGTTGTGCATTGAAATCTTCGTTAGAATGTGACATTAATCCAAACGAATGAACTTCTTTTGCTGCTGATATTCACACAGAGTTATGACTATGTTTTTTTAACATTTTTCTTGTTGCTCTTAAGAAGATTTATGTGTATTATATCGTGCAAGTTTTTAGGAATATTAAAAAATTTCTTATTTTTCTAACTGATGTTAATTGTAATTTCGCAATGTTTTGGTAGTGATCTCCCATTGAATCTTTTAATATATATTATTTAAATTTTACACACTTTTTTGGGAAATACGATTTAGTTATTTTTTTGGGAGGTTGTTATCTGTCCCTTTTTTTGTCAGTCAAATGTATCTGCTTACTCCAAAGCTAGATTTTACATTTTTTACAAATACACATAGTCAAGTATGAACTTAAAGAAAAATAACATTTATTCATGTTTGAACTAAAATAAAGAGAAGGCAGCGCTGGAGAAGCTGCTGCCATTTGTGCATCCCAGGGACCCCAGAGCACACAGCAACCCTGTGTGGACACTAAAATTGGGAGCTTGAGAAGGCCAACATTTCTGAACACAATCTGATGCTGGCCTCCCAGAGGTCAGGAACAGCAGCAGGTGATATATATGTCCCAAGTGTGTGGTACTACAACAGGCTGCCTTCTGTCCGACCGCAATAAAGCAAGGCCATCACTTCCTCGTCTTCCTGGCAACCTTCCCTGCAACCTTTCCTGAAGCCTTCCCTGCAGCCTTCCTTCTTCGTTTGGCTGGAGGCTGGGCCACTGGAGGGGTACTCCTGTCAGGAGGAGGAGGAGGTGGAGGAGAAGGGGGTGGCGCAGAAGAACAAGGTGGAGGTGGAGGAGAAGGGGGTGGGGTGGAAGAACAAGGTGGAGGTGGAGGAGAAGGGGGTGGGGTGGAAGAACAAGGTGGAGGTGGAGGAGAAGGGGGTGGGGCGGAAGAACAAGGTGGAGGTGGAGGAGAAGGGGGTGGGGCGGAAGAAGAATGTGGAGGTGGAGGAGGAGGTTGAGGTTGGGACAGTTGTGCCACCTCACAAATGGCGGTATTGGGGGTAATTTTTTCCATCACCCCCTTGTTGAGCAAGGTGATGAGCAGGGGCTCGCATAGGAGGCGTTGCTCCATGCTCATCACCTTGAACTTTGCCTCCACTAGGCCGGCAATGGCCTCTTCAGGGGATGTGGGCTCTTTGAGGGTGGCATGGGCCTCTTTAATAAGGGCCATTGCTGCCTCACTGGTGGTCCTGTCCCTCCTGCCTCTTTTGGGAAGCCGGATGGGAGGCACCTGGGATCTGGTGCTTCTCCTTTGCCCTGCCACCTCCTGGCTGCCACTGGGCCCTGCCACCTCCTGGCTGCCACTGGGCCCTGCCACCTCCTGGCTGCCACTGGGCCCTTCCTCCTCCTGCCTGACAGTTTCCAGACCCTCCTCCTGGCTGATTTCATCCTGTGTATGAAAAAGGGACATATGTTGGTTTAATCTTTGCATCAAACTTTATAAACATGATTGAAGCAATTAGAATGTAAATCCAGAAATCATTTTTTCTAATTTACACCTACATCAGATTGACTATTTAGCACCCAATTAAGTGCAGACTAATGTCTCGAGATCTTGATTTCACTTGTGGAACCCAAAATATTGTATGTTTCTCATCTTGACATATTTGTCAAACATTAATTTTATCCCAATGCAATTTCATTTAATACTATACCTGGCTCCAGATGGCCAAATCAGGATCATCCAGGATGGCTGCCTCCTCTTGCTCCAGAGAAGGCTCAGGTTGGCTGCAGGGAAGTCTGGGGGGAAGAGTGGAGAGTGATGGCCTTGCCTCAATGTGGTCATCCAGGAAGGACATCCTGCTGTAGTACCACAAAATCAGGACATACACATCACCTGCTGCTGCTCCTGACCTCTGAGAAGCCAGGACCTTAGAGCGTTCAGTCCTGTAGGTGCCTCTCAAGCTCCCAATTTTAGTGTCCACTTGTTTTGCTGTGGCTGTGGGCACCTTGGTCTGCACAAATGGGAGCAGCTTCTCCAGCGCTGCTTTTCTCACCCCTTTTTTTTATGGATGGGGTTTTTCGTCTCCCACAGAGCGGGCAGCTCCCTTACCCGGTCAATAAATTCCGCCAGGAACTCTTTGTCGCTAATAAAGACATTCATATTGAATCTGCAAGTTTAAGAAATAATATATAACTAATGTGAGGCAAACAGTCTAACCTCCTTAACATCGTAGTCACCATATATATCCTACAACATTCTCAAAACAGTATATGCCAACAATTTGTCCAAGTCACAAAATCACATACCTTCGTTCGCACGTCCGTCACTTGAACTCCTCTCTCCGCACACCGAACGTACTATAGTCACATGTGTGTTTGCTATATACACACCACGCATGCGTCAAAATTCGAACATGTCGCTCCGCACACGTCGCCCGCCCATGACGTTCTAACTAACATCTTTTCCCCGCCCCTTCTCTTTCGGCGCGCAGACAGATATGGCGGAGTTACAGCAGATGTCTGATAATTCCGCAACTAACGAGGAGGAGACAAGCCCGGAGACCGAGGAAACGTCACGATCAAGGAGGAGATTCAAGGCATCGAATATGTCTTTTGCGGAGATGGCGGAGATGGAGGACATCTTGCTCAAGTCTGATTATGACGCAAAGCATGGGCCGTATAGCAAACCAAATAGAAGGAAGGCCAAAATCCTCACTAAAGTCTTGAAGAGTCTGAAGACGAATTTCGGGGTGAAACGCTCAAATGAGCAGCTCAGAAAGAGGTGGTCAGACCGCAAACTGAGGGAGCCAGAGCAGTTAAGGAGCATTAAGAGAATGCTCGCAAAAAGTAAGTAAAATGTACACTTTTATGCTATTAATCCTTTTCTAAACTGACATGTTGCTGGTTTATTTTTTTTTTCTTATTGGACTCCCTTCCAAAATGTTATATTTTGAACTTGGTTGGGCACAGTAATCGTTCGTTACGTTACAGACACTTCGTTCGGCCACTATCCGCTGTTTTGGCTTATTTTACAGCCACAAAAGACATCTGCCATTTTTTGGGAAATTTGGGGCACAAAGTTTTAGGCTAGATGATGTGTTTGTAAAGAGAATGAAATGCAAACTTTTGTCAGTGTAAAGGAGAGGACACTCAGCAGCTGCTTCCACATTTGTACTTTGGAGCACTATAGTGTGGGCCACCAGACCCGCCTTTTTTGGGTGTCCCGCACAGGTGCTTCAGAGAATTTTTGTGTTGCCTACATGTCTAAAAAATGACAGATAAAGGTGAATACTAAACATATTCTTGGTCAGAAATAATGCATTCATCTTTAACTTCCGCCCAAACACACACTTGTACCCCACTTCCAAGCAATTTAGCCTGTTTTTTTGTTTAACATAGAGAATTTCTGTGTGATAACTCTACCTTTTGTTTTATTCTCATAGGGGAGAGAAGACTGGGAGGAGGACACTCCAGGGATCACAAGAACCCCACAGCTTCACAACAACCCCAAACTCCCAAAGACCCCCAAACGAAGGATGTAGAGGAAGTTGAGGTGGAGGAAGGAGAAGTGCAGGAAGGAGAGGTGGATGACGTTGTGGAACTGGTCACCACAACAGGTCAGTATCTGTCACCACAGCTTCAGGTAAGAGAGGTAGGCCTGCAGAGTTATAATACCTTTTTATTTTGTTTTTAGGGGATGTGAATGTTGGGGTGAAGGATAGTACAGGTTTCTCTGCTGACAGTGCCCTCCGCGTCATCCAGCAAGTGATGGAATGTAGCACGGAACTGGACAAAATGAAAGAAAGAATTCATGTGATGGATCAAACATTTAACCTCCCTGGCGGTATGATTCTGTCAGATTTTAGGTGCTGAAAGCGGTACCATTATTCTGCATGGAAATTTGGCATTTTATATTGCAGGCCTGTAATTCTTAGGAATAACTCACTTAAATCTGTCCAAACCAGAGTCTAGTAGACATCCCGGGTATGATAAAGTTCAAAAAACAAAATTATACATTATAATAAAATAAAAAACTATAAAATAATTATAACAAATAATATAATAATAATAAAAGTGTTTTTCAGTGTTTGATGACGAATTTCCCCACAAATCGCTATCGCTTAATTCTGCGAGTGATTCTAATTTATTATCGCTGTTTTTTAGCTGGTCTAAAACCACTTTTGACATAAAGGGACACTTTTTGGTTGCTATGGACAATCTCCAGTTTCTAGGCAGAAAGAACAGTTTTTATTATATAAAAGTGCATGCAGGACACTGGACAGACCACTAGGGACAATGGGGGTGTGTAATTATTACATACAGTACTGTAATCAGTAAGATTACAGTGTACTGTATGTATACTGTGTTTTAACTTTTTTGAATTTGGCGCCGATCTCCGTCCCCGTGCGTCGTAACGTCGCAGGGAACGGAGCTCGGCGGCACTCGGAAGTGTGTGAATCGAGCGAGGAGACAGCGCGATCACACAGCGGAGAGGCATCGCAGGATCCAGGGGACAAGGTAAGTAACTCTGCCTGGATCACTGCGATGCAGCCCGAGTCTGGCTCGGGGTTACCGCTTTTGGTGCTGAAATTTAACCCCGAGCCAGACTCGGGAATACCGCTAGGAAGGTTAAAGACATTCTCGATGTTTTGGGGAGAATTCAATAAGGCATCCCAACCCCCTTTTGTTCATGTTTATTCTTCTACTTGTAAAAAACTTTTTGACAATCAAACCAGCCAAAAATGTAATCTGCACACAGTGTGTCAACATGTGCTATCTGCCATCAGGGGATATCCATGTACGTCTTTTGGGGGTGCAACCCCTTCCTCGTATCTAAAGTAGGTGAACTGAGGAAGGGGTTGCACCCCCAAAACACGTCCATTGATCACCCCTGATGGCAGATAGCACATGTTGACAATAGGGATCAGGAGTCTAAAATCCCTATTGGAAAATAATCCCAATTGTGTGCATATTCAATTTTTGGCTGGGCAAGGGGTGGCAGGACCCCATATTAGGACGGGCACATAGAGACATATAGTTTGTGTAAGTGAATGTCTCAGATTGCTCCGAGGTATCCAATTTTGTAATTTTTGGAATGCAACTGTTGTTTTTGTATTTTCCTAAGAAAACAATTGCCGGTTTGTGGCCAGGCAAACAAAAAATGTAAAAAAAAAAAGTGTGTGAATTTGCACATAGTAAAAGATTTGAACACAAACAACGTGTAGCTTCTTTTTCTAATATGCTCTAACCTAATTTGGTACATTTTTTAAGGTTATATAGTGAAATGGTTGGTATTTACTAAAGGAAAATACACTTGGCACTACAAATGCACTAAGACAAACTAGGAGACAGGAAACCAAGAAAAGTTAGAAGTTTAAACAAGATTTTTATTTGGATCGTTAGACAGCAATCTTTAGACATAGCCTGGCATAGGAATTGCCCCCCTACCCGTGAAATAGTCCATGTATTTGTCCCGAACATCACGGGCATTTTGGGGGGGCAAGCCAGCACGGGCAGATTCCAGGCCCGGCAGGGGATTATCAGGGGAAAGTCCAGCCTCAGGCAAAACTGAGGCCATATATGAATTAGATTTGCGGCAAAGAAAATTGTGTAGCACACAGCAGCATAACACTACATAGTTTATTTTGTAGTCCGCCAAGTGGATGGGAGTCATAAAAAGGCGGAACCGGCTGGCCATTATGCCGAAGGCATTTTCAACGACTCTTCGGCCCCTGGCCAGCCGGTAATTGAACACCCTCTTCTCTGGGGTCAGGGTCCTCTGAGGAAATGGCCTCATAAGATGTGGTCCGAGCCCGAAGGCTTCATCAGCCAAAAAAACAAAGGGGAGTCCTTCAATATTCCCTGCATCCGGTGGCAATGCAAGGTCGTCACTCTGGAGACGGAGGGCAAACTCCGTCTGGATGAAGGATCCCCCATCGGACATCCGGCCATTCTTCCCTACATCAACATAGAGGAATTCATACCGTGCTGACACCACCACCATCAGCACAATGCTATGAAACCCCTTGTAATTGAAGTAGTAGGACCCAGAACGGGGGTGGCGGCACGATGCGGACGTGCTTCCCGTCTATAGCACCACCGCAGTTGGGGAAGTCCCACCGCGTGGCAAACTCCGATGCCACAGTCTGCCATTCCTGTGGCGTGGAAGGAAGCTGTGGAGTCAAACAAGATGAAAAAATATTAGAATACACAAATCAAACATTACAAGTATATTCTAAGAAAATACATTAGAGGCCAACATCAAGCAAAGTCTACGTTTATTAAGGTGTTTTAAATAAGTATAATGGAAGGCTCATGTATCATATTCATCACCCCTATGATGGTCCATTAATAAATTATAATGGGGAGGGGGGGGTAGATGTGTTTGGCCACAGGATAGCATTGCAGTGATGGTGCGTCCAGAGTGGGCGCTGGAGCACTGCCCCCTCTCTCCTGTGCCCGTCACTCAGAACAATACATAGGTTCATGCCTTGCATTAACCTATGTATTGTCTATGCCGCCCACTATTCAGGTGGATGGCCCCCTGTTAAGCGACCGACATATGAAGAACTGCGGCATTTATGGGCTTAAAATTGCATAGGAAAATTGTCTTGCACATTACAGCCTGAGGGATGTAATTGGCTGCAGAAAAGTTAAATAGGGGACGCAGGGGGGGGGGGCATTCCTTGGGTAAACACTGACAGGCTGCTCTGCCAATCATGTTCACCAAGTCTGTTTAATGGTAACATGATTGGCTGATGCAACATCAAGGGAAGGAGAAGACATCAAGGACAGAAGAAGGATGGCGCTGACCACAAGAAGGTAAGTGAAGGGCTGGGGGGGAACTGGCTGCATTGGAGGGGACAAAATGGCTGCATTAGAGGGAACAAAATGGCTGCATCGGAGGGAACAAATGGGGGCGTTTAATAGGCACCAGAGCAAAAAAGGAGGAAGTTTATTTCCTAAATTGGGGTTTGAACCCCCAAACATTTGGAGCAACAGGCGCCCCTGCTGGAAAGGTTAGTGGAGGGAAATATGCATGGAGGAGAAAAAAGGGGCAATCTAAAGCTTCAGGCATACATGAGGACAAAGGGGACATTCTCAGCATATTACAATCATGGTAATTAGGGAAGGATGAAAGAAATACAAAACATTATCATACATGTAATACATAAAATGTGATGTTAATGGAGAAAACTTACCCTAATATAGTCCTCCTGCAGGACTTGTATAATGGCAGAACAGGTGTCTGGGATTATGAGGCCCAGAGCCTGGGGGGAGATGCCTGTCGTGAACGTCAAGTCCTGAAGACTTCTCCCTGTCGCCAGATAACGTAACGTGGCGATGAGCCTCTGCTCAGCACTGATGGCTTCCCGCATAACGGTGTCCTTCCTGGTAATATAGGGGGACACCAAAGCCAACAGTTCCTGAAAAACGGGGTCAGACATCCGCAGAAAATTCCTGTAGTCCTCAGGATTATTCTCGACGATCTCCCGCAGCAGAGGCATGTGGCAGAATTGGTCCCGCTGGAGCAACCAATTCTTGGTCCATGAACTCCTCCTCACACCATTCATGGACTGGTCTTGGTCCAAAACAAGCAGACCAACACCAAGCGCCTGCACAGCACGAACTCGATGACGAGAACGTCCAGGCGACATGGCTAGGAAACGGTCGTCTTATCAGAACGTACAGAACAGAACGCACTTTAGAACAGCAAGGCCTATGAATAACGAACTGAAAAACAGAAACGAACAGGCAAGAACGCACTGTAAAACAGATACGACCTGCCTAGACGCCCTGAAAGTCAAGATACGAACCCACAAGCACAAACTGAACCGCAGAAAAAGATCTGAAAAGTACGAAGACTGAAAAGCGCGAATCGTCTCTTCCCAAACTTTTACTTCACACGCGGTAACACGAGATCAGCAAAAGCAGCCCAAGGGGTGGCGCCAAGAAAAAAGATCTTCCCCTTTATAGTGCCGTCGTACGTGCTGGACGTGACCGTGGAGAACAACAAGGAAATTGGGAAATGTCAGTGTGTACGCATGGAAAGCTTGACGAGAAAATCGACAAGCTTAACAAGAATCTCGTCGAAAAAAACAACGTGTTTTTTTACGACGAGAAACTCGGTTGTGTGTACGAGGCTTGAGGGTGAAACTGTGAGAGAGAGAGAGGGAGCGCAATGGTGGGAAAGAGAGGGGGTGCAACGGTGAGAGAGAGAGGGTGCAACGGTGAGAGAGAGGGTGCAACGGTGAGAGAGGGGGTGCAACGGTGAGAGAGGGGGTGCAACTGTGAGAGAGAGAGAGGGGGTGCAACTGTGAGAGAGAGAGAGAGGGTGCAACTGTGAGAGAGAGAGAGGGGGTGCAACTGTGAGAGAGAGAGAGGGTGCAACTGTGAGAGAGAGAGAGAGAGGGTGCAACAGTGAGAGAGAGAGGGTGCAACAGTGAGAGAGAGGGTGCAACAGTGAGAGAGAGAGAGGGTGCAACGGTGAGAGAGAGGGTGCAACAGTGAGAGAGAGGGTGCAATGGTGAGAGAGGGTGCAATGGTGAGAGAGAGGGTGCAACGGTGAGAGAGAGAGAGGGGGGGTGCAACTGTGAGAGAGAGAGAGGTGGTGCAACGGAGAGAGAGGTTGCAATGGTGAGAGAGGGGGTGCAATGGTGAGAGAGAGAGAGGGGGTGCAACGGTGAGAGAGAGCGAGAGACAGAGGGTGCAACAGTGAGAGAGAGGCTGCAACGGTGAGAGAATGGTGCAACGGTGAGAGAGGGGGTGCAACTGTGAGAGAGGGGGTGCAACGGTGAGAGAGAGAGGGGGTGCAGGGAGGGAGAGAGAGAGAGGGTGCAACGGTGAGAGAGAGAGAGGGTGCAACGGTGAGAGAGGGGGTGCAACGTGAGAGAGAGGGGGTGCAATGGTGAGAGAGAGGGTGCAACGGTGAGAGAGAGAGAGGGTGCAACGGTGAGAGAGAGAGGGTGCAACGGTGAGAGGGTGCAACGGTGAGAGAGGGTGCAACGGTGAGAGAGATGGTGAAACTGTGAGAGAGAGAGGGAGTGCAATAGTGGGAGAGAGAGAGGGGGTGCAACGGTGAGAGAGAGAGAGAGGGTGCAACGGTGAGGGAGAGGGTGAAATGTTGAGAGAGAGTGTGCAACGGTGAGAGAGGGGGTGCAACTGTGAGAGAAAGGGGGTGCAACTGTGTGAGAGAGAGGGGGTGCAACTGTGAGAGACAGAGAGGGGGTGCAACTGTGAGAGAGAGAGAGAGAGAGGGGTGCAACTGTGAGAGAGAGAGAGGGTGCAACTGTGAGAGAGAGAGAGGGTGTAACTGTGAGAGAGAGAGAGAGGGTGCAACGGTGAGAGAGAGAGGGTGCAACAGTGAGAGAGAGAGAGAGGGTGCAACGGTGAGAGAGAGGGTGCAACAGTGAGAGAGAGGGTGCAATGGTGAGACAGAGATGGGGTGCAATAGTGAGAGAGGGTGCAATGGTGAGAGAGAGGGTGTAACGGTGAGAGAGAGAGAGGGGGTGCAACGGAGAGAGAGAGAGGGTGCAACAGTGAGGGAGAGAGAGAGGGCCAGCAAAGGTGACAGAGAGAGGAGGGGGGTGGACCATGCAATGGTGAGAGAGAGATTATACAGATTACAATTTGCAGGGGCAGAAAAGGTGACAGAGAAGGGGCAGGTGGACCATGCAATGGTGAGAGTCTCTTACCATTGCACGGTACACCCCCCCCTCCTCTCTATGTCACCTTTGCTACCCCTGCAATTTAATTGTAATCTGTATAATAATAAGAGAGGGTGCAACGGTGAGAGAGGGTGCAACGGTGAGAGAGGGGGTGCAATGGTGAGAGAGAGAGAGGGGGTGCAACGGTGAGAGAGAGCGAGAGACAGAGGGTGCAACAGTGAGAGAGAGGGTGCAATGGTGAGAGAGAGGATGCAACGGTGAGAGAGAGAGGGGGTGCAACTGTGAGAGAGAGAGAGGGGGTGCAACGGAGAGAGAGGGTGCAATGGTGAGAGAAGGGGTGCAATGGTGAGAGAGAGAGGGGGTGCAACGGAGTGAGAGAGTGCAATGGTGAGAGAGGGGGTGCAATGGTCAGAGAGAGAGAGGGGGTGCAACGGTGAGAGAGAGCGAGAGACAGAGGGTGCAACAGTGAGAGAGAGGGTGCAACGGTGAGAGAGGGGTGCAACGGTTAGAGAGGGGGTGCAACTGTGAGAGAGGGGGTGCAACGGTGAGAGAGGGGGTGCAGAGAGGGAGAGAGAGGGTGAAACGCTGAGAGAGAGAGAGAGGGTGCAACGGTGAGAGAGGGGGTGCAACGGTGAGAGAGAGAGGGGGTGCAATGGTGAGAGAGAGGGTGCAACGGTGAGAGAGAGAGAGGGTGCAACGGTGAGAGAGAGGGGGTGCAACGGTGAGAGGGAGAGGGTGCAACGGTGAGAGAGGGTGCAACGGTGAGAGAGATGGTGAAACTGTGAGAGAGAGAGGGAGTGCAATGGTGGGAGAGAGAGAGGGGGTGCAACAGTGAGAGAGAGAGGGTGCAACGGTGAGAGAGAGGGTGCAATGGTGAGAGAGAGTGTGCAACGGTGAGAGAGGGGGTGCAACTGTGAGAGAGAGAGAGGGGGTGCAACTGTGTGTGAGAGAGAGAGGGGGTGCAACTGTGAGAGAGAGAGAGGGGGTGCAACTGTGAGAGAGAGGGGGTGCAACTGTGTGAGAGAGAGAGAGAGGGTGCAACTGTGAGAGAGAGAGAGGGTGTAACTGTGAGAGAGAGAGAGAGGGTGCAACGGTGAGAGAGAGAGAGGGTGCAACAGTGAGAGAGAGAGGGTGCAACGGTGAGAGAGAGGGTGCAACAGTGAGAGAGAGGGTGCAACAGTGAGAGAGAGGGTGCAATGGTGAAACAGAGATGGGGTGCAATGGTGAGAGAAGGTGCAATGGTGAGAGAGAGGGTGTAACAGTGAGAGAGAGAGTGGGGGTGCAACGGAGAGAGAGAGGGTGCAACAGTGAGGGAGAGAGAGAGGGCCAGCAAAGGTGACAGAGAGAGGAGGGGGGTGGACCATGCAATGGTGAGAGAGAGAGATTATACAGATTACAATTTGCAGGGGCAGCAAAGGTGACAGAGAAAGGGGGGGTGCACCATGCAATGGTGAGAGTCTCTTACCATTGCACGGTACACCCCCCCCTCCTCTCTATGTCACCTTTGCTACCCCTGCAATTTAATTGTAATCTGTATAATAATAAGAGAGGGTGCAACGGTGAGAGAGGGTACAACGGTGAGAGAGTGGGTGCAATGGTGAGAGAGAGAGAGGGGGTGCAACGGTGAGAGAGAGCGAGAGACAGAGGGTGCAACAGTGAGAGAGAGGGTGCAATGGTGAGAGAGAGGGTGCAATGGTGAGAGAGGGGGTGCAACGGTGAGAGAGTGGGTGCAACGGTGAGAGAGAGAGAGGGTGCAACGGTGAGAGACTGGGTGCAACGGTGAGAGAGAGAGAGGGTGCAACGGTGAGAGAGAGGGTGCAACGGTGAGAGAGAGAGAGGGTGCAACTGTGAGAAAGGGGGTGCAACGGTGAGAGAGAGAGGGTGCAACGGTGAGAGGGAGAGGGTGCAACGGTGAGAGAGAGGGTGCAACGGTGAGAGAGGGGGTGCAACGGTGAGAGAGAGAGGGGGTGCAACGGTGAGAGAGAGAGGGGGTGCAACGGTGAGAGAGGGGGTGCAACGTGAGAGAGAGAGGGGGTGCAACGGTGAGAGAGAGAGGGGGTGCAACGGTGAGAGAGAGAGGGGGTGCAACGGTGAGAGAGAGAGAGGTTGCAACGGTGAGAGAGTGGGTGCAACGGTGAGAGAGAGAGAGGGTGCAACGGTGAGAGAGAGGGTGCAACGGTGAGAGAGAGAGTGCAACGGTGAGAGAGAGAGAGGGTGCAACTGTGAGAAAGGGGGTGCAATGGTGAGAGAGAGAGAGAGGGTGCAACGGTGAGAGGGAGAGGGTGCAACGGTGAGAGAGAGGGTGCAACGGTGAGAGTGAGGGTGAAACTGTGAGAGAGAGAGAGAGGGAGCGCAATGGTGGGAGAGAGAGGGGGTGCAACGGTGAGAGAGAGAGGGTGCAACGGTGAGAGAGAGGGTGCAACGGTGAGAGAGGGGGTGCAACTGTGAGAGAGAGAGAGGGGGTACAACTGTGAGAGAGAGAGAGAGAGGGAGTGCAACTGTGAGAGAGAGAGAGGGTGCAACTGTGAGAGAAAGAGAGAAAGGGTGCAACAGTGAGAGAGAGAGGGTGCAACAGTGAGAGAGAGAGGGTGCAACGGTGAGAGAGAGGGTGCAACAGTGAGAGAGAGGGTGCAATGGTGAGACAGAGATGGGGTGCAATGGTGAGAGAGGGTGCAATGGTGAGAGAGAGGGTGCAACGGTGAGAGAGAGAGGGGGTGCAACTGTGAGAGAGAGAGAGAGGGGGTGCAACGGAGAGAGAGGGTGCAATGGTGAGAGAGGGGGTGCAACGGTGAGAGAGAGCGAGAGACAGAGGGTGCAACAGTGAGATAGAGGGTGCAACGGTGAGAGAGAGCGAGAGACAGAGCGTGCAACAGTGAGAGAGAGGGTGCAACGGTGAGAGAGGGGTGCAACGGTGAGAGAGGGGGTGCAACTGTGAGAGAGGGGGTGCAACGGTGAGAGAGGGGGTGCAACTGTGAGAGAGAGAGAGGGGGTGCAACTGTGAGAGAGAGAGAGAGCAAAGGTGACAGCATAGGCGTGCGCACAGGGTGTGCCGGGTGTGCCTGGGCACACCCTAATCACCCTATGTGAATAAGCATTATCCAGGGGCAGCACAAGGTGGGTGGTTGGGGGATGCCAATAGCCAGTGTAAATTCCCCCATTATATTAAAGGTTAGGTTCAACCTTAGGAACACATTAAACTTGTATTTAATCAACTGTCTCCCACCACCAGAGCCTCCTCCCTGTGACAGCGGGTGGCATTCATGTGTGTTTGAGCTTTGGTGTGCACACCCTAATGCAATAGGCTGCGCACACCTATGGGTGACAGAGAGAGGAGGGGGGGTGGAACATGCAATGGTGAGAGAGAGAGATTATACAGATTACAATTTGCAGGGGCAACAAAGGTGACAGAGAAAGGGGGGGGGGGTGCACCATGCAATGGTGAGAGTCTCTCTCCATTGCACGGTACACCCCCCCCCCCCTCTCTATGTCACCTTTGCTGCCCCTGCAATTTAATTTTAATCTGTATAATAATCTCTCTCTCTCACCATTGCATGGTGCACCTCCCCTCCTCTCTCTGTCACCTTTGCTGGCCCTCTCTCTCTCCCTCACTGCTACATTTTAAAGCAATAAAGGCTTTTTTACCTACTTTATTACACTATTGGAGTTCCTTGTCTTTTTACACTCACGGCCTTTCGGTCAGAGAGTGACACCCCCAGATTGGAGTTCCAGCTTCTCTTTTATTGAGCACCACGGAGATCTGAATACAACACGGAGATTCCGATGATACAGGAGATCCATCTGTCCCTGGAGAGCGCTGAATCTGCTTGCGCTTAAGAACTTGCAATTCAGGGGGTCCACCGTTTCTGGTAAGGGCACTCACTTACAGAGTGGGATTGTTCTTCAATCGGGGACTCTCTTACATCTCCTCCTCCCCCTCCTTTCTTCCTTGATGTAGGTGGATGAACCCTGGACCTTGTCTTCTCATTGGACTTATTTCCTTCCATCAATGTTTTTTTTAAATTTGTGTATGGACTCTATTTATTTTGTTTTCTCACCCAATCAAGTTTTCCCTATTACTTTGATGTCACTTTTATAGAGTATATTACAAGCACAACTTATGTTTTTTTATAATTTAACCACTTAGAGACCAGGCCATTTTATGCAATATGGCACTGTGTCGCTTTAACTGGCAATTGCGCGGTCATGCGACGTTGTACACAAACAAAATTTACGTCCTTTTTTTCCCACAAATAGAGCTTTTTTTTGGTGGTATTTGATGACCTCTGCGGTTTTAATTTTTTGCGCTATAAACAAAAAAAGAGCGTACATTTAAAAAAAAAACAATATTCTTTACTTTTTGCTATAATAAATATCCCAAAAAAAAAATTCTTCATCAGTTTAGGCCAATATGTATTCTTCTACATATTTTTGGTTAAAAAAAAAAGATCTCTCTCTTCTCCCCTGTCAGAATGGGGATCTGTCTGTTTACATTGACAGATCCCCGTTCTGGCTCTCTTTCCGGCGATCGCGGGTGGCTGATGGACATCGCGGCTGCCGGCCATGCGCATCGGGTCTCCCGCCGTGCTATGGCTCCTGAAAGAGCCGACGTACACCTACGGCGATTTGCAGGAACGAGCCGACCTGCCGCAGTATAATGACAGCGGCCGGTCGGCAAGTAGTTAAAACTGCTCCCACCCCCTTCTAACACCTATACTAACTACCCTGTAAAAGAAAGATGTTTATACTTATCTATTCTTAGGGAGCTTAGGTTCAGTCATGTGACCTCCCCAGCGCCAGCTACAGGGAAGAGTAGAGAGCAATCTAATGATGGCTGACGCAATAGGCTTATTATAGGCCATCTGTTGTTGGTTGTCCCTCATCTCCCATAAAGCTGCTATTAGCTAAGAGAGAAGAGCCGATCACATGACCAGACTGGAGCACCCCAAGAATAGGCAAATATATGCATCTTTCTTCCACAGGTTAGTTAGTATAGGTGTTAGAAGGGGGTGGGAGCAGTTTTAAGTTTAGTTAGTATTACCCTGGAATTCAATTTTAAGAATAAGTGTCCATCTACACATTTCATCCAAGTGAAAAATATACCATCAGGTAGTCCAGGTCCCTTTTATATATGACCTATACTAACATACTCTATAATACATAGGCTCAATCTCTCTAGGGATAGGCACCTAAACCCCCCAGAACAGCACATAGCATAAAATCTTTACATTTATTTAGGAACAAATTAAAAGCTCATTTACAAGTGTAGTCATCAACACGGGCATAAATAAGTGTTACTCAAAGGGTTGCCTCTCCATTCCCGGCCACCATCCCAGTCAGTATATTGCCCACCTGAGACACTGATACAAACAGGGCAATGCCTCCGGATTGTGTGTCATCAGACTGCTAATGATTCTGCTGGGATAAACATGTAATGTTTGGGGAAGTACACCTATGCTCAACGTAATGCCTCTCAAAGTTTGAAAAAATATGGAAAAAGTGGTTAGATGAATCACGTTCTAATTGTAATTTAGAATAAAGGTTAGGTATGTTCCTAGTAGACTAGATGTCCTGTCATAGAGATTTCCCATATATTATTAATATAACATACCAGTTGCTCTGGAATATTTTTGAAAAACTTGATGGTAATGAATCAAATGTATTGATGCTGTTATTTACTTCCTTTTTTTATGGTGCGTTTATTGACTTGTGGGGACCCACTATGCACAAACAGTGGAGCTCTGGGCTGTTCTGTCTGTACTAGGCCCGCCTTATTTAGTTTTGGCGTCCTTTTTCGTTGTTCTGTGATACGTTTGGTCCTATGGAGAGAGCCCAGCATCCTGTGGATCCTCCTGGCTTTGTGCCAAAATTTAGTGCATGAGGTTCTGTGGAGCGTTTTTGGAGCAAAGGGAGGCCTATTCAAATGAATGGTGCTGCTCCAAAAATGCACCACAAAAGCACACAAGAAAGCAAAAAAAAAAAATTGTGGTGCAGCAGGTGTGGCTGCACTATGCTTAGGTGTGAATGGAGCCTTTGATACACTTTAAAGGATAAGTTCACTTTTTTTTTTTTTTTTTTTTTTTATAAATTCCAGCTCCCCTATGTACCAAAATAGAATTAACCACTTGACCACTGGGCACTTAAACCCCCTTCCTAACCAGACCAATTTTCAGCTTTCGGTGCTCTCACAATTTGAATGACAATTACTCAGTCATACAACATTGTACCCATATGAAATTTGTGTCCTTTTTTTCACACAAATAGAGCTTTCTTTTGGTGGTATTTAATCACCGTTGGGTTTTTTATTTTTTGCGCTATAAAAGAAAAAATACTGAAAATTTTGTAAAAAAATGATTTTTTCTTTGTTTCTGTTATAATATTTAGCAAATTTGTAATTTTTCTTCATAAATTTTAGCCAAAATTTATACTGCTACATATCTTTGGTAAAAATAAGTACAAATTGGTGCATATTATTTGGTCTTTGTGAAAGTTATAGTCCACAAGCTATGGTGCCAATATCTGAAAATTGATCACACTTGAAGTACTGACGGCCTATCTTAATTCCTCAGACCCTAACATGCCAGAAAAGTACAAATACCCCCCCAAATTACCCCTTTTAGGAAAGAAGACATTCCAAGGTATTTAGAAAGAAGCATGGTAAGTTTTTTGAAGTTGTCATTTTTTACCACAATTCTTTGCAAAATCAAGATTTTTTTTTTCTTTTTTCTTTTTTTTTTTCCACTAAATTGTCATATTAGCAGGTTATTTCTCACACACAGCATATGCATACCACAAATTACACCCCAAAACACATTCTGCTATTCCTTCTGAGTATGTCGATAGCACGTGTGAGACTTTTACACAGCGTGGCCACATACAGAGGCCCAACATGCAGGGAGCACTTTCAGGCGTACTGGAGCACGCAGGCCAATTCTGACATTTCTCTCCTACATGTAATATTCATCATTTATTTGCTAGAAAATTACACCGAACCCCCAAACATTATATATGTTTTTTTAGCAAAGACCTTAGAGAATACAATGGCGGTTGTTGCAACTTTTTATCTCGCACGGTATTTGCGCAGCAATTTTCTAACGTGTTTTTTGAGGAAAAAAAACAGGTTGGTGCTTTAAAAAAAAAAACGGTAAAGTTAGCCAAATGTTTTTGCATAATGTGAAAGATGAAGTTACACAGAGTAAATATGTCACCCTTCAAAATTGTGCACGCTCGTGAAATGGCACCAAACTTTGCTACTTAAAAATCCCCATAGGCGACACTTTTAATTTCTTTACTGGTTACATGTTTTGAGTAACAGAGGAGGTCTAGGGCCAAAATTATTGTTCTCGCTTTAACGTTCGCAGAGATACCTCACGTGTTGTTTGAACACCGTTTTCATATGTGGGCGGGACTTACGTATGCGTTCGCTTCTGCATGTGAGCACACGGGGGCAGGGGCGCTTTAAAAAAAAATAAAAATTTTTTGGTTATTTTACTTTATTTATT
Organism: Rana muscosa; assembly: GCA_029206835.1. Lineage (NCBI taxonomy): Eukaryota > Metazoa > Chordata > Amphibia > Anura > Ranidae > Rana > Rana muscosa. Next base: position 1,157,841,730 of record CM055116.1, on the reverse strand, counting down.
TTAGTTTGACACTTTTTTTCCCAAAAATAATTTTTTGGATCACTTTTATTCCTATTACTAGGAATGTAAACATCTCTTGTAATAGGAATGTGTGTGACAGGTCCTCTTTACAGTGAGATATGGGGTCAATAAGACCCCACATCTCACCTCTAGGCTGGGAAGCCTGAAAACAACAAAAAACTATCCTGGCTTTGATCGTAGCGGTGAGTCGGTAGAAGCACCGGAGGGTGGCGGGAGGGGGGGACGTCCCCTCTTGCCTCCCGTAAGAACGATCAAGCGGCGGAACAGCCACTATGATCGTTCTTATGGTGTAGGTAATCACCGGCTGAAAAAGCTGATATCTGAATGATGCCTGTAGCTGCAGGCATCATTCAGATATCCCCGCACAAATTCAAGGATTTCATATGACGGCCGGCGGGCAGGAAGTGGTTAAAACGTTTTTTGTTTTTTTTTTAACACAAAGTTAAGCATGGCTGAGCATGGCTGGGTATGGCCGAGTATGGCCGGGTATGACAGAGTATGGCAGAGTATGGCAGGGTATTGCAGGGTATTGCAGAGTATGGGCAGGGTATTGCAGAGTATGGGCAGGGTATTGCAGAGTATGGGCAGGGGTATTGCAGAGTATGGGCAGGGTATTGCAGAGTATGGGCAGGGTATTGCAGAGTATGGGCAGGGTATTGCAGAGTATGGGTAGGGTATTGCAGAGTATGGGCAGGGTATTGCAGAGTATGGGCAGGGTATTGCGGAGTAGACATGTGCATTAGTTTTCGTCCGAATGCATTTTCGTTCGAATTTCAGCTATTTTCGTTATCGTTTTAACAAACGAAAGCACAGAATCCGAAAACCGAAAGATCTGACATAAACAAATGCTTTATTTTCGTTTTCGTTGCTACAACAGTTCGATATAGATAGGAGATTCGACGTGACGCTGACAATAACAATCTGTGTCTATCGAACCTGTGGTCGAATGTGCCTAAACTTAACTCTATTAGTCCAAGATTATTCGACATAGGAGAGAAAAGATTCGACATAGGAGAGAAAAGATTCGACATAGGAGAGAAAAGATTCGACATAGGAGAGAAAGATTCGACATAGGAGAGAAAGATTCGACATAGGAGAGAAAAGATTCGACATAGGAGAGAAAAGATTCGACATAGGAGAGAAAAGATTTGTTATTATAGAGAGAAAAGATTCGACATAGAGAGAAAAGATCACTGCTGGAATTGGGTGGGGGAAGTAAAATAAAAATAAAGTTGATGATGAATGTTATTGGCTGATTGTAACCAAAGAGGAGGAGCAGTAAAATAGCTAGAATGACGAAGATTCGACAAAGCATCGAAAGTTAGAAGATTCGACTGTGCAGCAAAACTGTACGACGCTGCAATCGTACATTTCCGGTCAAATGCATCCGCCCATAGGCTATAGAAGAATTCTAATGTTGGTTGACTAGTAATAGTAATGAATAAATATAATTATTACTAGTCATACAACATTAGAATTCTTCTATAGCTTGTGGGCGGAACATTCGACCGGAAATGTATGATTGCAGCGTCGTACAGTTTCACTGCTCCGTCGAATCTTCTTTGAACATTCGACAGACACCATAAGCCTTCAATGACAGATTTGACCTTAATTAATTCAGATTTTCGGACGAATGCAATTTCTAACGAAAAACAAAATAAATAAAAACGAATTTCGGGAGTAACTAAATAAATTTATTTTTCGGACGAAAACGAAATTCCGAAATGAAATATTTCAGTGTGCACATGTCTATTGCGGAGTATGGGCAGGGTATTGCAGAGTATGGGCAGGGTATTGCAGAGTATGGGCAGGGTATTGCAAAGTATTGCCGGGTATTGCAGAGTATGGGCGGGGTATTGCAGAGTATGGGCGGGGTATTGCAGAGTATGGGCGGGGTATTGCAGAGTATGGGCGTGGTATTGCAGAGTATGGGCAGGGTATTGCAGAGTATGGGCAGTGTATTGCAGAGTATGGGCAGGGTATTGCAGAGTATGGGCGGGGTATTGCAGAGTATGGGCAGAGTATTGCAAAGTATGGGCAGGGTATTGCAGAGTATGGGCAGGGTATTTCAGAGTATGGGCAGGGTATTGCAGAGTATGGGCAGAGTATTGCAGAGTATGGCGGGGTATTGCAGAGTATGGCAGGGTATTGCAGAGTATGGCAGGGTATTGCAGAGTATGGCAGGGTATTGCAGAGTATGGGTAGGGTATTGCAGAGTATGGGCAGGGTATTGCAGAGTATGGCGGGGTATTGCAGAGTATGGTGGGGTATTGCAGAGTATGGGTAATGTATTGCAGATTATGGGTAGGGTATTGCAGAGTATGGGCAGGGTATTGCAGAGTATTGCCGGGTATTACAGAGTATTGCCAGGTATTACAGAGTATGAGCAGGGATGGCTGAGCAGGGATGGCTGAGCAGGGATGGATGGATCTGTGACTTCAGTTGTCACAGAGCAGCGCTGTGGGCACTACACATCCAGCCCACAGCGATGCTGCCATCCGCTCTCTCCCCTCTCCTCTCACACTGTACCGATTGGTACAGAGAGGGGAGAGAGGAAACCGGCGTCATCACACATTTGACGGAGCGATCACGTGGTAAACGGCCGCGATTAGCGGCTATTTACCGTGATCCGTTATGCGCCGGGTCTTCCGGACACGGCGGTCACGGATATTTCCAAGAGCGCGCCCCTGGGGGCGCACGGGAGTAAGATTCTGGGAGGACGTCCACCCAGAATAACAAGACCGCGCTGCAGCCGTCTTTCGGCTATGGCGTGGTCGGCAAGTGGGTAATGTACTTTTTATGCAAGAATATCAAAGCTTTCCAATAAATCTACAGTCACTTACTTCACTTGTCCTCATTCATGTTTCAAAACGTCTCCCCCTCTCCCCCGCTAAAAAAAAAAAAAAATGCATGCGGGAATGTGAGTTTCCGCTATGCAGAGATGTTGCTTGACAGCTGAGAGTTTCTGTCCACTCTCTCCTATGTACTTGTATAAAGATGGCCATACACTATACAATCCGATTGTATATTGTGGATTTAGTGAAAAGGGTGATCACTGATTGATTGCATTTCATTTAAAAAAATGTGCAGCTGGGAATGGGCGGGTAGATAGGAGGGTGGATGATGCAGGGTGTGTGCTAATGAGGTCAGCTGGTCAACTCCTTTCTAGTCTGACAAGGAAGTAAGGCAAAACTAATGGATACGTTTGGAAACATTGATGAGGACAAGTGAAGTAAGTGTCTGTAGATTTAATGGAAAGCGTTGATATTTTTGCAAAAAAAGTACATGAATGCTATATTAGTACATAAGGGAGCTGGAACTTAGAAAAAAATAAAAAAAAGTGAACAAAGGTGAAGTTAGCATTTAAGTTTTGCAATGCATTGCTGCAGGGCCACACAACAGTATTCTTGTCACATTTTAGATTTCTAAACAGACTGCAGCTTGTAGCATACTGCATATATAAAACACAAACAACTAGTCTATACGCAAAGTGAAGACAATATAAACCAATTCCTACAGAAGTGCACTTACCCATATTAGTTAATAAATGTAAAAGGCATTTTCTTTAGCCACAATTTACGTGATTGTTTTACAAAGTGCTATAAGTACAAAAATGCTGGTGCATTAATTTAATTCTTTAAAACGTCTGCAGATCTCTCTACTCTCTAAAATAAAATAAAAATTCTCTCCGATAGTTTGTGCTTTATGAAACATAATAATTGTCATTTTCAAATTGCGAATGTTTGTTTCTTAATCTGTTGTTTTAAAGAGGATGGTGTGAACTTGGTAATAATGCAAATATTTCTCAGATAATAAAATCAATGATGTGAATATATGTCATTTAATTTATTAATGTACCAACAAAAACTAAACTAAGTTACTTGGACAATTTAAAAACATTAAGGTAAAGTGAAGTTGTATGCATGAGTAAGATTTGGGAATCTGGTGCATGAATTTAATTTTACAAATAATTTTCTTGTAAATACTATAACTGCAGTGGGACTTCTTTAGGTCCTAAAAATAAAAATGGTTTTCCAAATACTGAGCCACAGCAGTGACATATTTCATATTATGAAGAGTAAAAAATGACATTGCTGTCTCCCAAAATAAACCAAATATCAATAAAAAAAAAAAAAAATGGATACCGTATTTATCGCGCTTTTTTCCCCTTAAAATCAGAGGAAAATCGTGGGTGCGTGTTATACGCCGATACCCACCTATCCCCGTCGATCTCCGCTGACTGTGAGCGGAGCGGAGCGATCGCCGCCGAGATACACATAGCCGAGTGTACTCGGCTTTTCTCGGCTCCGCTCACAGTCACGCCCAGTCCCGCCATTGGACCTGTGTTATGTCCATCATAAGGCGGGACTCGACGTGACAGTGAGCGGAGCCAAGAAGAGCCGAGTAGAGCCGAGTACACTCGGCTATGTGTATCTCAGCTCCGCCCAGTCCCTGCGTTCCCTGCGTTCTCGGCAGCGTTCGCCCCGCTCCGCCCAGTCTCGGCGGCGATCTCGGCGGCGTCAATTTTAAATTTGGGCAAGGCTGCAATGGACACTGGAGGCAAGGCTGCAATGGACACTGGGGGCAAGGCGACACTGGGGCAAGGCTGCACTGGGGCAAGGCTGCAATGGACACTGGGGCAAGGCTGCAATGGACACTGGGGCAAGGCTGCACTGACAAGGCTGCAATGGACACTGGGGCAAGGCTGCACTGTGACAAGGCTGCAATGGACACTGGGGCAAGGCTGCACTGACAAGGCTGCAATGGACACTGGGGCAAGGCTGCACTGACAAGGCTGCAATGGACACTGGGGCAAGGCTGCAGTGTGACAAGGCTGCAATGGACACTGGGGCAAGGCTGCACTGTGACAAGGCTGCAATGGACACTGGGGCAAGGCTGCACTGTGACAAGGCTTCAAATGACACTGATAAGGCTGCATTTAAATGTAAGTTGTTTTTTTTTCCTAAAATTCCCTCCTAAACTTGGGGTGCGTGTTATACGCCGGCGCGTGTTATAAGCCGATAAATACGGTAACTAAAATAAAAAATCAAATTCATCAAAATCTGTTTACTGTGTCATTTTATCTCATAAAAGCAAATTCATCACTGTCACAAAAACATAATTGAAAATACATAGAAATGTGCAAAGTGTCAAGTGCAAAATAAAGAAAAGTGTCCATTTCATAAATACAGTCACCAAATGTTCTACACACAATTAACTTTTCATATATGACAGTGCTTGTGTTCAATAAACAATAGTTTAAAGTGCCTTGTGTATAAATACACGTATAAACTTTTGTATATAAGAAGGTGCTTGTGTCCCGTGATCCATCAGTCCTTTGTATGCACACATCCAAAAAGTGATCACTGCCACCATATGCATGGTAGCAACTCACCATAGAGCTCTTATCAGCATATAGCACCAGCTATTTCAGAATCTCTCACTTTTCCAGACCGAGGAGCTCCAGCTGTACTCCAGCTTCAGCCATCAAAGAATCTCTTACTTTTCCGAAGGATACCTCAACGTATATTCAAAGCACCCAATATACAATGCAGATGAGGAAAAAATCTCACTCGCCTAAAACCTTATTTTTTATTAAAAACATAAAATAATACAATTACATGGTACTGTATCACACCCAACACTAGAAAGCAGGCATGTATAACTTTAAGACCTAGCTTGGAACCCCAGTGAGCTCAATGACGTCACATCCAACAAAGCGGGGCTTAGAAGGAACAGAAATCAGTGACAGTTTATGAAAATCTCTCAGTTCAGATTTCCTAAAAAAACTGAAAATTGTATCATACTTACCAGTAATTTTCCTTTCCTGGTGCCTATTAGGGATGAGCCGAACACCCCCCCCCCCCATTCGGTTCGCACCAGAACTTTCGAACGGACCGAACGTTCGCACGAACTTTAGAACCCTATTAAATACAATGGACGCGAACGTTCGAAATCTAAAGTGCTAATTATAACGCCTAATATGCATGTTATTGTCCTAAAAAGGGTTTAGGGACCCGGGTCCTGTCCGAGGGGACATGTATCAAATGTAAAAAGAATCTTTTAAAACGGTCGTTTTTTAGGGAGCAGTGATTTTAATGATGCATAAAGTGAAAAAAAAAAAGTGAAATATTCCTTTAAATATCGTACCTGGGGGGTGTCTAAGTATGCCTGACATTTCTAAAGGAAAAAAAGCCATTTAAAACTGCTGAATGTCTGGTCCCGGCAATATAGATGAAAATCATTGAGAAAAATGGCATGTTGTCTCCTTCCGTTTGCAAGTAGGAGTCGTTTGTAAGTTGGATGTTTGAAAGTAGGGGCCTGCCATATATACTCTGCAGAAATTTGCCCCTTAGGTGTTGGTGTTGCCACAACACTGTAAGCCCTCCCAGTTACTCTTGGTTGGCTCTGGAACGCCCTGCTGTCAACTATTATATCAGGAAATGTATTTACATGCCCCTGTTGAACAGGGGCTGAAAAATTGGGCCTTTCGTGGTGGTGGTGTTGCCACAACACTGTAAGCCCTCACAGTTACTCTTGGTGGGTGCAGGAATGGGCCCTGCTGTGAATTATTAGATCAAGAATTGTAATTGCATGCCCCTGTTGAACAGGGGCTGAAAAATTGGGCCTTTGGTGGTGGCGGTGGTGCTGGTGCCACAACACTGTAAGCCCTCACAGTTACTCTTGGTGGGCGCAGGAATGGGCCCAGCTGTGAAATATTAGATCAAGAATTGTAATTACATGCCCCTGTTGAACAGGGGCAGAAAAATTGGGCCTTAGGCACTGGTGCTGGTGCCACAACACTGCAACCCCTCACAGATACTGTACTTAGAGCGCAGCAATGAGCCCTGTTGCAAAGTATTGCATCAAAAATTGTAATTATACGCCCCTGTTACACAGGGGCTGACAAATTGGGCCTTAGCCACTGGTGGCGGTGCCCAGAACCAAAAATGTTCCTTCAAGCTATCAGCATGACTATTGAGGAGGAAGAGGATAGTCACTCAGCATAACAGTATAGTCACTCTGCATCAGCATAGGCAGTCTTGAAGGGATCTGACATTTCAAAGAAAATTATTCTGTTACATCAGCATCAGGTGCCTGGTAGCTGGTGGTGATCCAAGACTGATTCATTTTTATGAAGGTCAGTCGGTTGACAGGCGCACCCTGTGATCGGTTACAAAGCCTCCAGCAGCACTGAATGTGCATTCCGAAAGAACGCTGGATGCAGGACAGGCCAGGACAGGCCAGTATCTCAATTGCATACTGTGCAAGCTCTGGCCAGTGATCCATCCTCAAGACCCAGTAACCCAGAGGATTTTCGGTGGGAAAGGTGTCCAAGTCTGATCTTGCCCCTAGGTATTCCTGCACCATGTAAACCAGACGCTGGCGATGGTTGCTGGAACCGATCATACCTTGGGGCTGCGGACTAAAAAATTCTCTGAACGCATCGGTCAGACGGCCACCTTCTCCACCGCTCCTTCTTTGACTGACCGAAGCCTCAGCAACACGTTGTCCAGGACCAGGAATTTGTAACCTCCCAGTCTCTGGGAACGCGTTGCACAGACCTTTCTGCAAGGCCTCCCGAAGATGTCTCACCCTCTGCTCCCTCTGCAATCCGCAACCTTACCCTTGTAACGTGGATCAAGGAGGGTTGCCAGCCAGTAATGATCCCTCTCCTTGATCGCACGAATATGAGGATCCTTACGCAGGCTTTGCAGGATCAGGGAGGCCATGCAGCGTAGGTTTGCTGAGGCATTTGGTGCCGAGTCCTCTGGGTCACCGCAGCCACCTCCTCACAGCCACGTACAAGTCCATGGGTGTCTTGGGACTATAATTGATCCCTTGACGACTGCTGCTGATGCTGAGTGCTAGTCTCCACCTCCATGCTGACACAATCCTCCTCCTCCTCCTTCTTCTTCTTCTTCTTCTTCTTCTTCTTCTTCTTCTTCTTCTTCTCCTCCTCCTCCTCCTCCTCCTCCTCCTCCTCTTCCTGTGTGATAGCCGGGCCAGCAGGAACACTGTCTGGATAAAGGGGGCCTTGAGAGGTAAGGAAGTCCTCCTCTTCCTGCCTCTGTTCTGCCTCAAGTGCCCTGTCCATTATTCCACGCAGCGTGTGCTCCAACAGGTGGACAAGAGGGACAGTGTCACTGATGCATGCACTGTCACTGCTCACCATCCTAGTGGCCTCCTCAAATGGTGCCAGGACAGTGCATGCATCATAGCCCACTGGCGTGGGGAAAAAAATCCAAGCTCCCCTGACCCTGTCCTGGTGCCATATTGCAACAGATACTCATTGATGGCCCTCTGCTGCGTGTGCAGCCACTGCAGCATGGCCAATGTAGAGTTCCACCTGGTAGGCATGTCACAGATTAGGCGGTTCTTGGGCAGGTTGTAATCCGTTTTGCAGCTCAGCCAGCCGAGCACTGCCATTATATGACCGGCGGAAATGCCCACAGAGTTTCCTGGCCTGCTTCAGGACCTCCTGTAAGCTCGGGTACCTGCCTAAGAACCGCTGCACCACCAAGTTAAGGACATGAGCTAAACAGGGCACATGGGTCAGTTGTCCCTGTCGGAGGGCGGAGAGGAGGTTGGTGCCATTGTCGGAAACCACCTTTCCTGGCTTAAGCTGGCGTGGCGCCAACCACCTCTAAACCTGCCCCTGCAGAGCTGACAGAATCTCTGCCCCAGTGTGGCTCCTGTCCCCCAAACACACCAGCTCAAGCACCGCATGGCATCTTTTTGCCTGCGTACTGGCGTAGCCCCTTGAAGGCTTACGGAGCACCGCTGGTTCCAAGGACAAATCAGCACAGGAAGAGGACATTGGTGGAAGAAGAAGAGGAGGGGATGGAGGAGAGAGGTGTGTCAGAATTACCAGTAGTAACATTTTGGAGGCGTGGTGGCGGAACAACCTCCAACACTACTGCACCTTGTCCTGCATCCTTCCCAGCTGCCAGCAGAGTCACCCAATGCACCGTGAAAGATAGGTAAAGTCCCTGTCCATGCCTGCTGGACCATGAGTCAGCGGTAATATGCACCTTACCGCTGACCGCTCTGTCCAGCGAGGCCAAGACATTGCTTTCCACATGCCGGTAGAGAGCCAGAATCGCCTTCCGTGAGAAAAAGTGGCGTTTGGGAACCTGCCACTGAGGAACTGCACATTCCACAAACTCACGGAAGGGGGCAGAGTCTACCAACTGAAAAGGCAGCAGTTGAAGTGCTAGCAATTTAGCCAAGCTAGCATTCAACTGCTGGGCATGTGGATGGCTGGGAGCGAACTTCTTGCGGCGGTGCAGCAGCTGGGGCAGGGAAATTTGCCTGGTACAATCGGACGTCGGTGTACCGATAGCAGATTGCCCGCAAGTACTTGGCTGTGACACACCTAATTCTACACCTTCATTCCTCTCAGTGCAGGTTTCAGAGAGGACTGAAGGTATAGTGGGGTTGGAGATCCCAGCTGATGAGGAGCAAGGAGAGGTCCGCCTTGTTCTTTGGTGTGGGTCTTTTAGGTGTGCTTGCCAATGGACTGCATGGCAGGTCAACATATGTCTGGTCAAGAATGTGGTGCCCAAGCGGCTGATGTTTTGGCCACGCGAGATACGCTTTAGACATATGTTGCAAATGGCAATGGTGCGATCTGTTGCACACGTCTGAAAAAAGGCCCACACCAAAGAACTTTTGGAATAACGCGCGGAGACAGCAGCACCCTACACATGCGGAGCTCTGCGGTGTGATGCAGTCGGTGTGCTGCCCTTAAGCTGGCCCCTGGAGGGCATCCTGCCTCGTTGGAGATGTGCCTCCTCCTCTTCCTCCTCCTCCTCTCTCCTATCAGGCACCCACGTGGAGTCAGTGACCTCATCATCCCCTCCCTCCTCATCACTGGAGCCAATCTGGCAGTATGCTGCAGCTGAGGGAACATGACGGCCAGATAGCTGACCTTGTTGGGCACCCCCTCTCTCTGGGCTCACGTTACTACCCCCTCTCTCTGAGCTCAAGTTACTGCCTTCCTCCAGCTGGGTTCCATCATCGGAGCCTTCAAAACGCAGGGTATTCTCCTGGAGCATGTACCCAACACTGTGGTCAAACAGTTCGGGGGACTCCTCAGGAGGACATGGTGGGGCTAGGGAAGGAGTGACTGATGCCATTGAGACGAGGGAAGAGGCCGCTTTGGCAGCTGCTTTGCCAGACAAAGTACCCTGAGCCTGGGTGAGAGAGGATGAGGAGGACGGCTTGGTCATCCACTCTACCAAGTCTTCAGGATGTTGCGGCTCAACATGACCAGCTGCCGAAAAGAAGGACAAGTGTTTCCCACGACCACGTGCTGATGAGAATGCACCGTGTCCACGACCAGCATCATTGTTGCCTCTAGACACAGAGCCTGCTTTTATTGCCTCGTGACTGTCTGCCTCTCATTGTTTGCCTTCCAGACATACTAATGGCCTGATGTGGTGTTAGTATGGGGAAAGTAGCAATTGTTTTCAGTTAGTTTTAGGTGAAAACTGTGCAGAGGACACAGTACACTGAAAATACTTGCAGCTCTCTGCTTGTGGTTTTATTATGAGAACACCACTATAATAGTATTAGTCACTAACTGTATCCAGGTGAGCTTTAGGTGAATGCTATGCAAAGCACACAGTAGTACACTAAGTGAAACACTGACTGTCTGCAGCTAGCACAATCACTGGCCTGCCTGTCACAGTATAGAGAATAACTGTATCCAGGTGAGCTTTAGGTGATCGCTATGCAAAGCACATAGTAGTACACTAAGTGAAACACTGACTGTCTGCAGTAAGCACAATCACCGGCCTGCCTGTCACAGTATAGAGAATAACTGTATTCAGGTGAGCTTTAGGTGATCGCTATGCAAAGCACACAGTAGTACACTAAGTGAAACACTGACTGTCTGCAGCTAGCACAATCACCTGCCTGTCTGTCACAGTATAGAGAATATCAGGAACGGATCTAGCTAAACTCAATACAGTGTATAAATATATATACAACACCTAGGATGCATATATATCCTCTACTCACTGTAACAGCAGCTAACTGACTCGCCTGCCTGCTCTATCTAACTCAATAGAAATGACACTGTCTATCTCTCTGACACTGCCTCTTTCACAAACGCCAACACATTACACAAGGCTGACTTCCAGGCGGCCTTATATAGTGTGGGGCGTGTACTAAACCCCCTGAGCCATAATTGGCCAAAGCCACCCTGGCTTTGGCCAATTACGGCTCTCCGTTTTTTCCGCGTTGTGATTGGGCAAGCATGCGGGTCATAGTGCATGCTTGGCCAGTCATCAGCCAGCAATGCACTGCGATGCCGCAGTGAATTATGGGCCGTGTCGCGCAACACGAATTTGGCTCGAACGGACCATAACGTTCGTTCTTCGTCGAACTAACGAAAGCCCGATGTTCGAGTCGAACGTGTGTTCGACGTGAACACGAAGCTCATCCCTAGTGCCTATCCATGGCAGCATACCTGCGATAGAGCTCTGCCTGGACTCCTCCCTCAGGACTAGTGAATAGCATAAATTAAAGGCACAGTCCCTCCCCCAACATTCTCCGTAATATAGAATACCGAGGGTGGGAGCGTATGCTGCCATGGATAGGCACCAGGAAAGGAAAATTACTGGTAAGTATGATACAATTTTTAGTTTTCCTGGTGCCTCCATGGCAGAATATCTGTGATAAATAACTAGCTGACACGGGTGGGATAATGCTAGATGCCAGAGTTCTGATGGAAGCTTCTTTGCCCCTGTATTTGCCGAATGGTACGATGAAAAGTCTCTCATGCGGCGTACACACGATCGTTTTTCATGCCATTTTTTTTAAACCAACGTTTTTCTCATCGTTTTTTTTCATGTTTTCTCTCAAGCCTGTCTTGCGTACACACGATCATTTTAAAAAACGTTCAAGCAAAGCGCAGTGACGTACAACACGTACGACGGCACTATAAAGGGGAAGTTCCGTTCGGATGGTGCCACCCTTCATGTTAGTAAAGTTTGTTGAGCGACGATTCTCGCTTTTCAGCCTCCTGCTTTTGAGTCCATTACAGCGTGACGAATGTGCTATCTCCATTACGAATGCTAGTTTTACCAGAACGTGCGCTCCCGTCTCATTCTTGATTCTGAGCATGCGCGTTTTTTTTTCACCTCGTCAAAGCATACACATCATCGTTTTTCACGTCGTTAAAAAAAACGACATGAAAAACGACGTGAAAAAATAGAGCATGTTCGAAATTTTTAATGGCCGTTTTTCACGTCGTTAAAAATGCTCGCATACACACGATCGGTTTTAATGCCCATTTTTAAAAATGGCATTTTTAACGCCATGAAAAACGATCGTGTGTATGGGGCATCAGAGTTTCTGAAGGGGTCGTGGCTTCTATGTAGGACCTGAGCACTCTGGATACGTCCAGCTCATGACAAGACTCTGAATCTGTGTCTGCAAACACTGGTAGTGCCCAGGGTTCCAACAGGTGGCTTGGAGTAGCGACCGTAGGTGTGAACCCCCGAAGGGGGCAAAGTTCCACTCTGTTGGGGAAGAAGGAGATGTGGTCGTCACCTATCCCTAAAGAGTGAAGTTCCGAGATTCTTCTGCCAGATGTAATGGCTAGCAGGAAAGCCGTATTTAGTGTTAGGTTCCATATTGCTACTTGTTCCACTGGAGCAAAGGGATGGTCAGATAGAACTTCAAGGACCAGGGACAGATTCCTCTTAGAGATCGTCTGACAGGTGGGCGAATCTTCAGTACTCCTCTGAGGAAAGTGACTACCAAAGGATCCTCCGCCCATCTCTTATTTGTTGCGGCAGAGATTGCTGCTACCTGCACTTTGAGGGAGCCCAGATCAAGTCCTGTCTGAAGGAAACCTAGAACATGGGACGTAGAGAGAAGGATTGGATCAAATTCATTTCCGGCAGCAAATGACAAGAACTTGTCCCAGATTTTTGATTATATGGCATTAGTTGCAGGCTTCCTGGCTTTTAGAAGGGTTGTTATGACTCCTGGGGAACACCCTAGGGACTCAAACCTTCGCCTCTCAACCTCCAGATTCGAAGATTCAACTTCTGAGGGTTTGGATGAACTAGACTGCCCTGCGACAGAAGTTGAGGGAAAGGAGGGATCCTTATTGGAGAGTGTCATGGATTTGCCACCTAAGGGTTAATAGTGCAGACTGATTTCAGTGATTGGCAACAGGCTGCCTTATTTAAACACCTCAGCAGCACTGTGTCTTCGCTGCCTGATCTGCAGTTCATACCTGTTCCAGTGACTTCCTGTTCCTGTGATCTGATCTGTTTCCTGTGTTTGACCCAGCTTGTTTGACTACAATTGATCTCTGTTATCCTGATCTCGGCCTGCCTTGTAACCATGCTCAGCTCTACACTGCTTGATTTCCTGTTGCTGAATTTTGCCTGTATCCTGACCATTCTCTGCCTGTCGTCTATACCTACATCTGATCGTCTGTTATCAAACCCGGCTTGTCTGACTACGTATTCAGTGTCTCCCCAGCCAGTGCACCTACCAGCCTGCTTCCTGTTCCCTGCTGCACCAGCTGAACTGACAAGACCAAAGGCGAACCAGGCACCCATACACCGCCAGGCTCTTGCGGCCACTGTTGCAACATTGGTGGCCCTTGAGCCGGGGTTGTACGAGAAGCCTTCCCACTGCACGTCAGGCTCATCCGGCAGGTACGTAACAGTATCAGGCAGCCATGTCTGAGCCTGCAAGTGGGAAGTCGGCCATGGATGACATCTGCCAGCACCTTGCAGCCCTTACCCAAGCTGTTAAATCTCTACAGGAGGGTTATACGCAACTGGAACAACATGTACAGACTCTAGCTACACCAGCAAGCACTGCTGCACCTTCTGCCTCAAGGACTGCCACTGCAGCAACCTCAGTGGTGATGCTGCCCCCTGAACCCAGAGTTCCAGCACCAGAGAGATTTTCAGGTGACCGGGGAAAATTTCAATCCTTCCGCAACGCATGTGAACTGTACTTCGCCCTGCAACCTCGAACTTTCTCCCTTGAAACCACCAAAGTAGGATTCATCATATCACTGCTTCAGGGTGAGCCCCAGTCCTGGGCTCATCGGATGTTGGAAAAGAACGATGTATTGTTACAGTCCATGTCCGCCTTCTTCGGCACGATGCCCGAATTATACGACGACCCGCAACGAACCACCACAGCAGAGGCTGCCCTTCATGCACTACTGCAAGACTGCAAAACGGCCGAAGATTGTTACAGACTTTAGACCCTGGAGTGCAGACACACAGTGGAATGACGCAGCCCTGCAACACCAGTTCTGCTTGTGATTATCATAAGGTCTGAAAGACGAATTGGCACGTGTCAGAGTCCCAAATACCCTGAAGGCCCTTATCACACTAGCCATTCAAATTCACCGTCGTCTCCGTGAGCAACGATCCGAAAGATCAGCCCAGCAGCCACGTCCAGTCTGGATGATGCCCCGGATCCCAGCTCCCACTCATTCCGCACCTGTTAGCTTCACTCCAGTTCAGCCCGCTCCTGTTACTTCTGCCATCGAAGCACCGGAGCCTATGCAAATCGGCCTAATACGCCCCTCTCTGTCTCCAGAGGAACGCCTGCACTGATGACAGAATAACCTCTGCCTATACTGTGGGGGAGCGGGCCACTATGTACGTTCCTGTCCAACCAAGACACGTAAGTGGTGGGTGATTTCTTCAGTTAATAACTTTTATTTATCTACCAATGCCACCAACCTAACCCTCCCCATCTCTTTTCAGATGCTAGAAAGGGAAGTGGCAGTTACCGCGATCATTGATTCCGGGGCCTGCAGTTTCTTCATAGATCTAACCTTTGCAACACAACAACGCATCCCCTTGAGACCTAATGCACAAGGACTTTCTGTTTTTCTTGCTGACGGGTCAAGTATCAAGTCTGGACCTGTGACCCAAGAGACATTTCCCTTACCCGTGTTGGCTTCCTCCCAACATAAGGAAATCCTAAGCCTTGATGTCATCACCTCCCCGCTATTCCCTGTTATTCTGGACCTACCCTGGCTGCAGGCGCATAATCCTCAAGTTGACTGGGCCACAGGGAGAATCGACTTCCAATCAGCCTATTGCCAGGAGCACTGCCTACCTAAGTCCCCAGCTTCTTCTACAACACTATTTTGTGTGGACTCTGAGACTGAGGTGTGGCAAGTCGTACCTGAACCCTACCATGATTTCCTGGATATCTTTAGTAAGCGAGGGGCTGACATTCTTCCCCCGCAGCGGCCATACGACTGCCCAATTGAACTGCTTCCAGGGTCTGAAATCCCTTTCGGTAGAATCTTCCCCCTCGCTGAATGAGAATAGGAGGCACTAAAAGAGTATGTCCAAGAAAACTTGAAAAAGGGGTTCATCCGACCATCTACCTCCCCAGCAGGAGCAGGAATATTTTTTGTTGAGAAAAAGGACCACTCCCTACGACCTTGTGTGGACTATCGGGAGCTCAACAAAATTGCAGTTAAAAACCGATATCCTCTCCCTCTAGTACCCGAACTATTTCAGAGATTAAGGTCGGCAACCATCTTCACCAAACTAGATCTACGGGGGGCCTACAATTTAGTCCGCATCCGTCAAGGGGATGAGTGGAAGACGGCCTTTCACACCCGATTTGGCCACTATGAATACCTAGTGATGCCCTTTGGACTATGCAATGCCCCGGCTACTTTCCAAAACTTTGTCAATGATATATTCCGAGACTTCCTGGATATATTTTTGATTGTTTACCTAGATGACATCCTATTTTTTTCCATTTCTCTAGACTCTCATCGAGGTCATGTCAAAAGGGTGCTGAGCCGGCTCCGCCAACACCGACTATATGCTAAAGTTGAAAAATGTGAATTTGAACAAAGCAGCATCCAATTCCTGGGACTGATAATCTCACCTGAAAGGATCAAGATGGACTCTGAAAAGGTCTCTTCTATCTTAGACTGGCCTGCACCTACCGACAAGAAGGGGGTGCAGCGCTTCGTAGGATTTGCCAACTTTTACAGGAGGTTCATTAAGGGCTTTTCCGCCATCATCACCCCTAAGACACAGCTGACTAGACAGAACCTTTGCTTCCATTGGACACCCGAGGCACAAGCCGCATTTGAAACCTTGAAGAGACTGTTTGTTTACTTCAGCATCCGTTCTTGGTCACCTGGACCCGTCTCTGCCATATACACTAGAAGTAGATGCATCTGAAGTCGCTATTGGAGCAGTCATCTCCCAACACCAAGGCCCTAAGGATCTGATGCATCCAGTAGCCTTTTTTTTTCCCACAGGCTCTCCCCAGCAGAAAGAAACTATGACGTTGGGGACCGAGAATTACTGGCCATTAAGGCGGCTTTAGAAGAGTGGAGATACCTCCTGGAGGGAGCAGCGCATCCCATATTGGTCTATACTGACCACAAAAATCTTGAGTACTTGAGAACTGCTAAACGTCTAAAGCCACGTCAAGCACGTTGGGCCCTGCTCTTTTCCAGATTTGTGTTCCACATCACCTATCGGCCGGGCTCGAAGAATGTCAAACCAGATGCACTGTCTCGTATGTTCGAGGACCCCAAGGAACCACCAGTAGCAGATACCATCTTGTCTGAAAATAACTTCTTACTTTTATAGGGCAACCTCCTCAACCGAATGAAGCATGCTTCGACAGACGTTCCTAACCCTCCAGGGGTCACGCTGACACTCCGGGAAGGATTGCTGTTTAACGGAAGCAAGGTATTTGTGCCTGAATGTTTACATATAACCATTTTGGGTCTTTCTCATGATCATCCCCTAGCAGGTCATTTTGGGGTCCACAAGACGCTTGATCTCCTGAAATGCACATTTTGGTGGCCGGACCTAGAAGAAACCTGTAAGAGGTACATGAATTCCTGTGCAATCTGCAACCGCAGCAAGGGTACAAAGAACCAAGCTTGGGGTCTAGTTCGGCCACTGCCAGTCCCTGACAGACCATGGAAAATGATAGCCATGGATTTCATTCTGGAACTTCCCCCATCGGATGCACAGCCATCTTTGTGATAGTGGACCGACTGTCCAAAATGGCCCATTTCTTGCCTCTGAAGAGTACTCCCTCGGCCATGGAGACAGCTCAAGTATTTATCAGAGAGATTGTGAGGCTTCACAGAGTCCCTATGAACATTGTCTCTGATCGGGGGGGTTCAGTTCACTTCCAGATTCTGGAAAACTCTGTGTGAAGCCCTTAAAATTGAAAGATCCTTGTCCTCCGCCTACCATCCCCAGACCAATGGACAGACAGAGAGAACCAATCAGACATTGGAACAGTATATCCGATGCTTCACCACTTTTGTCCAGGATGACTGGGTATCGCTGCTGCCAATGGCAGAGTTCGCCTACAATAATGCCACTCACTCTGCCACAGGTCAGTCACCCTTCTTTGCAAATTATGGTTTTCACCCATCCTTCTTGCCTGACTTTATTCCAGAGACCACAGTTCCTGCTGTCCAAGACACAGTGGATTTCCTAAATCGCAACAATAAGTTGCTTCAAGAAGCGGTTACCAAGGCACAAGCAGCAAGCAAGATGGCTTTTGACAGGAAAAGGAGGGGTGAACTGATTCTCCACCCGGGAGACCAGGTATGGTTTTCTACTACGAATCTCAGGTTGGCATGTCCCTCAAAGAAACTGGCACCTAAATTTGTGGGACCATTCCCAGTCAAGAGGAAACTTAATGAGGTTGCTTATGAATTATCTTTACCTGATTCACTTAAGATACATCCTGTCTTCCATGTTTCTCTCTTGAAACCCGCAGTCCCTGACTCTTTTCCAGATAGAGTATCCAAGCCTTCAGAACCTGTGTGACCATCAATGGCGAAGAGGAGTATGAGGTGGAGGCTATCATAGACTGTAGAAGAAGAAGGAATCAGGTACAGTACCTGGTTAAGTGGAAAGGTTATGTCCCGGAGGATAACTCTTGGGAGGTTGAACAGGATGTGCACGCCAGAGACCTTGTTAATGCCTTTTTTCGCAGAAATCCACAGAAGAGAGACCTGTTTGGCACCCGGAGGTTGCCCATAAGGGGGGGGGCAATGTCATGGATCTGCCACCTAAGGGTTAATAGTGCAGACTGATTTCAGTGATTGGCAACAGGCTGCCTTATTTAAACACCTCAGCAGCACTGTGTCTTCGCTGCCTGATCTTCAGTTCATACCTGTTCCAGTGACTTCCTGTTCCTGTGATCTGATCTGTTTCCTGTGTTTGACCCAGCTTGTTTGACTACGATTGATCTCTGTTATCCTGATCCCGGCCTGCCTTGTAACCACGCTCAGCTCTACACTGCTTGATTTCCTGTTGCCGAACTTTGCCTGTTTCCTGACCATTCTCTGCCTGTCGTCTATACCTACATCTGATCGTCTGTTACCAAACCCGGCTTGTCTGACTACGTATTCAGTGTCTCCCCAACCAGTGCACCTACCAGCCTGCTTCCTGTTCTCCGCTGCACCAGCTGAACTGACAAGACCAAAGGCGAACCAGGCACCCATACACCGCCAGGCTCTTGCGGCCACTGTTGCAACATCGGTGGCCCTTGAGCCGGGGTTGTACGAGAAGCCTTCCCACTGCACGTCAGGCTCATCCGGCAGGTACGTAACAGAGAGCTCACACTGAGGCACATGGCTAGAGGAAACCAGGGTCTCTTCGGCCAATACAGATGTACTGCCACCACCTGGACTGACTCTCTGAGGAGCCTCAGGAAGAATTTGAATATTAATGGCCTGGTAGGAAAAGCATATGCCGTTGTGAACCTCCAGGGGCATGACAGGGCATCCACTGCCTCAGCTTATGGATGTGGCAGCCGAGAGAAGAATCTGTCCAGCTTGGCGTTCTTCTGGGAGGCGAACAGGTATACCTGAGGGGGATCCCAAATGCTGGCAATCTGATGGAAGACGTGGGGGTGGAGTGCCCACTCGTTGTTGTCCAGGAAGTTTCTTGACAACGTGTCTGCTTCTGTGTTCAACCTGCCCGGCAGATACATCGATCTGAGGTCCAGGAGGTTCTTCTCTGCCCAGAGCATGATCGGCTCTACCTCCTTGAGGAGTGACCTGCTGCGAGTGCCTCCCTGCTTCTGCAGATAAGCCACGGCTGCCCTGTTGTCTAGGCATAGAAGTATTCTCTGGCCTCTGATTTGGGATGCCAAAGAAGTCAGTGCCAAGAAGGCTGCCCTCATCTCCAAGATGTTGGATACCACTCCCTAGGTGGAACAGGACCATCTCCTCTGTATTCAGGTTTCCCCGCAATGGGCTTCCCAGCCCTGCCCGCCTTTAATCGGATGTAATTGTGATCCAGGGAAGGGAGCCCAGGTGACGAGGCTTGGAGAGGTTCTCTGGAACGGTCCACCAGTGAAGTCTCCTGCGCATTACTCCCGTCAGCAGGGTCATCTAAGACAGTCGTTGTTTCTTTCACTGTGTCAAGAAACCCGTCTGGAAATACCTCAAGTGCCAATGGGCCCAAGGAACCAGGGGTATGCAGGAAGACATTGTGCCAATGAGGCTCAGGCATTGTGAGGCTGTCAGATACGGGCTCTGGATGACCTTGATCATTCTCTGGATGACAACCCTTGCCTTCGGCGGTGGTAATGACACTGTCCCCTCCTGAGTGTCGAACATTGCACCCGGGTAGATCATCCGCTGTGTTTGGTGCTAGTTGACTTTTGTCGGAATTTATCAGCCACCCTAGCTCTTTTAGGGACTGTAGAAGAATTTCCCAGTGTCATACAAACTGATCCGAATTGCTTGCTAGGAGGAGGATGTCGTCCAAGTAGTGGTAAATCCTCAAGCTCCTCTCCCCCCAGGGGAACCAGAGCGGATATTAATATCTTGGTGAACACCCTGGGAGAGGTGCACAGACCGAAAGGCAGGGCTTGAAACTGCAAATCTCAGGTATTTTTGAAATGCAGGTAGAATGGGAACGTGTAGGTACGCATCCTGCAGATCGACTGAAATCATCCAATCCGATGGCTGGACTGCCTGAATAATTGTCTGCAGGGACTCCATTTTTAAGCTTTCGGGGCGGATATACCGGTTGAGCCTCTTTAGATCTATCACAGGCCTTCACCCACCTGTCCTCTTTGGGACCAGAAATAGGGTGGAGTAGAAGCCTGCAAAGCGCTCTGCCAAGGGAACCAGAACCGCTGCCCCCTGAAGCTGGAGTGACGTTATGGAGTGTTTTAGGCTTGAGCCTTCAGCGGAGAGGATGGAATCTCTGTTCTTTTGAAAGAATTCCGAGGTGGGGGATGAGAGAAATTCCGAAAGTGCCCCCATTGAATTGTTGACAGAACTCAGGAGTCCTGGCAGCGGCTGGCCCAGACTGGAATGAAGGACTTTACCGGGAGTGTCTGGGCTACTCTGGCGTCAAAAAGACTGCTTCTGCTCCTGTGGAGCCAGAAGGGCCTTCATTTTCCTGTTCAAAAAGGATGCCCGAGTGTCTTTCCAAGGTCTTTTGTTGTCTCTGGGCTGCCTTGATTGCCTAAAATCCCTTGGATTCGACTGGCGGAATCCAGAGGAACCGCCTCTGAATCTTCGCATCCTTCTATCTTGGAGAAGCATACCAGACTCTCCTCCCGACAGCCTGGAGATAGCTTTATACATTTTATCTCCGAATAGTGCTTTACCATCGAATGGGATCTTGCACCAATTGTGTTTGGAGGATACGTCAGCCGTCCAGGGTTTCAGCCACAAGGCCCTCTTCGCCATTACTGAGTGCAACATGGATCTTGCTGAGCACCTAATTGTGTCAATGGCCGATTCCCCGACAAAGTCTGCCAACAATCTAAGCTCTTCCAAGGCTTTGATTATATCCTCCTTGGGGACATCCTGACACAAAGTCATCTCAATATTTTCTGTCCAAGATCTGATGGCATTTGATACAGATGTGAGGGTGATAGCTGGCTTACACGCTGCTCCCGCGGCTATATAGCTCCTCTTCAGATCCAGGTCGATTCGCCTGTCAAGAGGGTCCTTGAAGGAAGCGGAATCCTCCATTGGTAGAGTTATATTTTTTACGAGTCGCACTACTGATGCGTCTACCACTGGCATGGAGTTTAGCGACTGTGTTCCCGACTCTGGTAAGGGATATAGTTTGTTGAACCGGCCCAATTAAAGTTTTCTTATCAGTCTTTGATCATTCGTTTTGAATCACTTGACTAATCTCGCCCATCATCAGGAAGAGAACCTGCTTCCTTTTAATGAATGGGAAGTAACGTTTGGACGATTGCAGTTTTGACTGCCTGGATGAACGGCTTAACCAAGGAGAGACTGAAGCCAGAAGGTTCTGACTCCACTGAAGAGTCTTCAGGTGGTAAATCTCTAGCTGGTTGGCCTGATGGTGGCAGAGGGGTACTGACTGCTGAAGGACCGGGAAGATTAGGTTCTGTATCCTGAACCTGGGACATCTGCGGAACTGGTTGAGCAGGTACCAAAGCCGCAAGCTCAGAGAAGGAGTCCTTCATTGTTTGTTTGAGCAGATCAACAACGTGCTGACTTTCTAGCTCACATAGTCCGTAAAACAGTCCTTACAGACCACTCTGTCTGGTAGCGGAGTAGCCCCACATGTCCAGCATTTCTTCTTCATATAGGTTCTAGGAGAGGGGGACCGACCTCGTCCTCTGGATCTTGACCTCTCTGATATATGACGGTCTGAAGAGCGGGACCGGTGGCGTGAAGAATGAGACCTGCGGCCTGGACTGTCATCATCACGGTGTCTTGAGGACTTTCCGGACCTCTTGGAGTGGGCAGGGCTACGATTTAAGAAATCCACGTTAGACCGGCGAGCGCACTTTTTTTTTTTTTTTTTACATTTTTTATACTCACGTATTGTTGGTCTCATACCTAATAGAAGTGTGAGGATCTTTGTTGCGAGATGAATGACTCGGCAATATAGTAAGAAAGGGAAAAGGAACTATGGAGTTTTTGTCACTTTTTTTGTTAACATTAAAACATTTTTGAGAAAAAAAAGGTACCTACCACAGAGCAGCGTCAGAGAAACCTAGCAGGGCACAGCTGAGGAGACTCTGACAGCTAGCCCTGAATCTGAACTTAAATAGGCTCAAGGTGGGTGGGCTAATCCCATAAACCACCATTGCGAATTGATTCTGGAAAAAAAGGGCAAATCTGGCCCTTTTTCCAGAATCCTAAATGGCCACCGTGGTGCAGAGTGATCGCGCATGTGCAGTAGAACCGGCGCCGCACAGCACAGAGAGTCGTGATCAGACAGCTCTCCATATTGCCCCCGAATCGCACATGCGCAGTACGGCGGTGGGGACGCCATACCTGTGACATTCTCCTGCCGAGCGGCATAAACAAGGAACCTGTAGCCCCCGCCGACTTCAGGAGAAATAAACACAACTGCAAACCTGTCAGGATAAAGGCACCTGCCCTATCAAGCTGGCCAGAAAAAAACACAGAGTAAGATAACAAGCACACTTTTTTTTATTTTTTATTAAAGGAAACCTAACAGGCAAGTTAAAGGAAGGAAAGGGATGGGAGAGGGGAGAGAGGGAAAGGAGAGAAGAAAAAAAACCACATATGCCTAAAAATAAAATGGAAACCACCAGCCTGGGAGGATGGGAGCTGATCGTTTTGTGGCTCCACTGCATTCATCATGGATGCAATAGCAGACTGCGTTCCTGTGCGGAAACTCTGCGAAAAGTCCCCAACAGATCCACAGAGGGGTTCCCAGTCTTATCGGCGCTGTGAGCTGCCCAAGAACAGGGACTGCGCATGGGAAAGGCTAAACCCGGCGTACGCTGCCAAAGGCAGAGGTATGGACATACTGCTACTCTTCACCAGCACAAGAGGTATGAGGAAAAAAAGGAGAATGTTGGGGGAGGGACTGTGCCTTTAATTTATGCTATTCACTAGTCCTGAGGGAGGAGTCGAGGCGGAGCTCTATCACAGGTATGCTGCCATGGAGACACCAGGAAAGCTTTTTTTTTAGTTTTCAATAGATTACATAACATTTAGAATACCCGTCAATTACTTTCTTTTTTTTTCAGGAGTGGTCTCCCCAAACCTGAACTCCCACCTTTGCATTTTTGTTTGATGCATTTCCCTTTGAAATCAATGGAAACATTTTGAAAAACATGCACATTCACACATTTTAATGCATGTAAGCTCCCCATTGGCCAGGATGATGTACATTATAATGCTTGTTTACATATTATACATGGTGTATTACAAAATGTCTGAGACTGGGTTTCCACTGATGCGACGTGACTGTTGTACGACTGTCATCAAACTTTGCCATGCTACATCTGTCCTATATCAGTCCTACTTCCATCCGACTTGAATGAACAAGATAAGATTTTGCTCTGACTTTGGTCAAAAGGACAAGTCGTACTATCTCAATCAAAACAATCCCAGAGTGACATAAATTCCTTTTCCTGCTGCTGTAATCACCATGTCGGATGTCGCAAGTTGGATGGTTAGGACAAAGATCCTGCTTTGATCCGACTTCAATGATATTCAATGGGCTGAAGTCGGACCAAAGTTGGACCAAAGTAGTGCAGGAACCTTTTTCAAATTCGGACCGACTTGTGTCGGGCCAGTTAAGACGGCTCTCATAGGGAACCATTGATTTGCATACGTCATGTGACATGAGCTCCCAAAGTCAGAGCATTTGTCGTACCAATGTGAACCCAGCCTCAAGCCCACGTTCACACTGCGGGCGGGTTTGAAATTGTGCAAGTTCAGCTGAACTCGTACAATTTCAAACTGGCTTTTTAGTCTGACTTCGGGGGAAATTTGACAGACATCTGTGCAGATTCATGCACAGATGTCTATTGAAATCACGCCAAAAGTAGTGCAGAAACTACTTTTGGGAATCGGTGCCGTGAATAGAAATCTTCCAAAGTCGACAACACCTCTTTCAGACACCTGGTCTCACTTACTTTGAAGATAATTACCTCTATTGTGTTATGTTGTGTCCTTGTGATAGGAAGTGAAGAAATACTGTATATATATATATATATATAAATACTGTATATAGTGACCCTAATATCATAAAAAAAATTCATGTTAAATTAATGCATGTTAATGTAGCGCTGGTATTTTTGTTTACTAATGCTTTAATAATGTAAGTCTATGAGCAGTGTCAAAGCTAAGTATTTGGCACCATCTAGTGGCCAATACAAGAAATGGACTCTAAGTATTTTCCTTTTCCTAGAGGTACAACAGGAAATGACTGCTCTGTTTACATTTCTGCTATGACCTACCCACAATGTAAAGTGACCTACCCAGGAACACTCAGTACTGAATTGCATGCTGGGTAGGATATAAAAAGGCCCCGTGTGGCCATCTTAGCTCTCTTCTGGACGCATGGCCTGCCTGTAAGGACCTGTGAGGAGGTCTCCAGACAGTGCGGCCTACTGCCACTGGAAAGGGAACATTTAAAGACTCTGCCATCTGTGATAGGCGGAACACTCAATTTCACAGCAGGCAGTGTTCCGCCTATCACGGACATCCTCTCATCCTCATCTGTGTTATGTGGATGAGTGGATGTCCGTGATAGGCGGAACACTGAATGCTGGGAAATTGAGTGTTCACAGACGACGAGGACTCGGGAGGCGCGGCTTTTGAATACTGTGAATTTGGCCGCCGGGACGCCGCCGATCAGGTAGGGGGCTAGGGGCACACTGCACAGTAATTGAAGCACGGGCACAGTGAGGCATTGGTCACAGTGAGGCATTGGGCACAGTGAAACATGAGCACAGTGAGGCATTGGGCACAGTGAAACACGGGCACAGTGAGGCATTGGACACAGTGAAGCACGGGCACAGTGAGGCATGGGCACAGTGAGGCATGGGCACAGTGAGGCATGGGCACATAACCAATATTATTTATTGTTATCCCTCCTATTATTTTATACACTGAAAAAATTACATATATATCATCCTTCTACCGCCCCGCCCCCGTGTATATATAATATAACCAATATAGTTACTTTGCTGAGTAACTAATTACTTTTTCAATGTAGTAACTGAGTGAGTAACTCCATTACTTTTTGGAAGAAGTCATTTGTAACTGTAACTAATTACTTTTTTAACGTAAGATGAACAACACTGCCTGTTTGGAGTGATCGGAGGGTCCGGTTCATCTTGCGGAGCAGTGTGACGGGAGCCGGCCGATGAGAAGCAAGACTGTGACCAGCGGAGCTTTTCCATCCCTTCAGGCCCAGTTTGGTGAGAGGGCTGTTGCCTACAGTTTCTTACGCACTTGCATACACTTAGACTTTAACACAGTGTTGCTGGGACCTGTAGTCCCACGGAGGAGAATATAACAAAGACTGAGTTTAAGCAGGCCTCAAGCCTATCCTTCACTAGACTTTAACACTGTTATTCCTGAGCAATTACGCCAGAGGTAATTACAAGTGGATCACACTACAGGAACAGTTCCAATATTCATCTCAAGTTAACCCTTGTTATTCCACTGTTGGATTACAAATTGTTACAAACTCAAATAGCTAGCAGAAGGAAGAAGATAAAAAGACTGCATCTTGTATTGCAAGGCCCTGCACCTTTATCAAAGTAGGGGGAGCTCCCTTGTAGTTGTGCTGTACCATATTTGTCATTTGTATTTCTGTATTCACCAGAGTGTGCTGGAATTGGGAAGGTGCCCAGAGTAAGGAGTAATCACTCTGAGCACTAGTCCCAATTGGAGCCAAATTCATAGTTGCCAACATTGCAAAAAAAACATCTGGGACACTTTTTTTGTATTGAGGCGGAGCCTTGCTTTAATCAGGGGGCGGGGCATTCGTTTGTAGGCGTTTCATGCTGGAGTGAAAAATGCGGCGCGCGAAGCGCACCGCGGCGAAAAATGGGCGTGGTTTACGCACGATAGTGGGTGTGGTTTAAATAGGCGTGGCTCAAAGGGGTGTGGCTAGAGTCCGAGGTGAGAGAAAGAGAGAGAAAGAAATAGAAAGAAAGAAGCCAGATCCTACACCACAATAGTAATGTGTAACAAAATTGGCAGATAAGGATACTCCAAAACACCTGTTGGCGCTTCAATCATCCCGGCACCATGTTTGTTACGGTGTCAGGGTGATTGAAGCGCATTATTTATATTATTACATTGTAATATAAAATGAAATCATTCAACTCACCATAATGCCGAATCAGTGGAAGCCCTGAGCGTGTTACCTGCCACGTCGCCTGCCACCAGATGGCCTCCCCAGCAGTCCGTCCTTGCATCAGGTGCCTCCCCAGCAGTCCGTCCTTGCATCAGGTGCCTCCCCAGCAGTCCGTCCTTGCATCAGGTGCCTCCCCAGCAGTCCGTCCTTGCATCAGGTGCCTCCCCAGCAGAGCCCCCTCCACACTTGTGGACAAGGGTCCAAAAATCATGATTGTCCCGGGAAATTCGGGACTGTTGGTAACTATGCAGGCGTCCCCAGTGGAGTCCCCCCTTACATCAGGCGTCCCCAGTGGAGTCCCTCCTTACATCAAGCGTCCCCAGCGGAGTCCCTCCTTACATCAGGCGTCCCCAGCGGAGTCCCTCCTTACATCAGGCGTCCCCAGCGGAGTCCCTCCTTACATCAGGCGTCCCCAGAGGAGTCCCTCCTTACCTCAGGCGTACCCAGCGGAGTCCTTCCTTACATCAGGTGTACCCAGAGGAGTCCCCCTTACATCAGGCGTCCCCAGCAGAGTCCCCCCTTACATCAGGCGTCCCCAGCGGAGTCCCCCCTTACATCAGGCGTCCCCAGCGGAGTCCCCCCTTACATCAGGCGTCCCCAGCGGAGTCCCCCCTTACATCAGGCGTCCCCAGCGGAGTCCCCCCTTACATCAAGCGTCCCCAGCGGAGTCCCCCCTTACCTCAGGCGTCCCCAGCGGAGTCCCCCCTTACCTCAGGCGTCCCCAGCGGAGTCCCCCCTTACCTCAGGCGTCCCCAGCGGAGTCCCCCCTTACCTCAGGCGTCCCCAGCGGAGTCCCCCCTTACCTCAGGCGTCCCCAGCGGAGTCCCCCCTTACATCAGGCGTCCCCAGCGGAGTCCCCCTTACATCAGGCGTCCCCATCGGAGTCCCCCCTTACATCAGGCGTCCCCAGCGGAGTCCCCCCTTACATCAGGCGTCCCCAGCGGAGTCCCCCCTTACATCAGGCGTCCCCAGCGGAGTCCCCCCTTACATCAGGCGTCCCCAGCGGAGTCCCCCCTTACATCAGGCGTCCCCAGCGGAGTCCCCCCTTACATCAGGCGTCCCCAGCGGAGTCCCCCCTTACATCAGGCGTCCCCAGCGGAGTCCCCCCTTACCTCAGCCGTCCCCAGCGGAGTCCCCCCTTACCTCAGCCGTCCCCAGCGGAGTCCTCCCTTACCACAGGCGTTCCCAGCGGAGTCCCCCCTTACCACAGGCATCCCCAGCGGAGTCCCCCCTTAACCACAGGCGTCTCCTGTCTCGGCCGCCATTATTGTTTCCCCTTCCCCGAAGGGGAACAAAATAGAGGCGGAGCCGACAGTGTGGCTGAAAAAAAAAAAATTAAACTGTGGCGCTGCCGACCCCCGCCCCTTTCCATTACAGACAGACCTGCAGCGGGGCGGGGCGGGGCGGGGGGGTGACCTGCCGGCCAGCCAAAACACAGATGTAGTACAATAGAAGATAAAGCTGCTGCGGCGCCGCCCACCCCCGGGGAGGTGCGGGGTGTGGGTGGCGCCGCAGCGGCTTTATTTTCTATTGTACTACATCCGTGTTTTGGTCTTCTTGAACATGGCGGCCGGCGGAGACATTGTCTCCACCAGCCGTGGACCTCTAGCGGCGGCGGCCTGCGGCGTCCAAATTCGGGGAAAACGGGAAAAATCGGATTGGTCGGGACATTGGCCGGGACAAAATAAATCCGGGAAAAGGGTTTGAATCCCGGGAATGTCCCGGCCAATCCGTGACTGTTGGCAACTATGCAAATTCTCAGAGGTCACCTAGGATAACTGTACAGATACAATCTGTTGTGTGTACCTACTGTGCTGTCACGTTATGTTTATGTGACAGTGCAACTGCTGAAATTATTACTTTACACTAACCTTAGTAAAAATATGTTCTTGGTTAAGTACTTTGGTGTGGCGTGTTGTTCCTTTTTCAGCAGCAGGTGGAGCCATTGGGTACACAGGTAATAGCAAAAATATACTGTTATTATATTGTAAATTGTGGGGGTTATCCTTCACCATTAGCTCCACACCAACATTGCACCACAATGGGGATTGAGCCAAGTCAGTAGGGGTTCACTAGCAGAGTACAGGCCCAAACAAATGCAGCAGCTCCTTCGGGGGTCAGTGCTACATTAAGTAATATTTACATCTTTTCTTTGTGTGTTTTCATGCATTTTTACAAGCATTTGCAATGCACTGCTGTTGTACTCAATAAGCCTTTTAACACGCACCACTGCACCAAAGCCAGACATGCCCTTTCTACTCCAATGCACACAATTTATAGATGTGAACTGGTACCATTTATAACATTAGCCAACCCGTGTACAAAACACATACCAGGTGGATCAGCATTTTATTTTTTAAAGTAAATATTATCAATGCATTTCCTTCACTCTAGCTTTACCTCTCCATCCTGTGACCACTAACCGTGTATTGTAACTGAATTCTCCTGTTTCTGTATTTAGTTCTAATTCCAGTACTTAGCTCCTTTAGCTTCATCCTACTTATGCCTAGAGATTATCCTGTATGCACAGGGTTTTAGTTTGTTCTACAATGTCTTATCATTCTCTTCTGCCTAATTTTAGTTAGCAAAGTTTAAGTTTGGATAACTGCTTTGTAGTGCTTTTAGTGTTTTTTTGTGCTTTTTTGCATTTTTGTACTTACCAATTAAGAATATCTTGTGTAATTGCTCATTGCTGGTATTGGGCTTTAAAGTTCAGCTATACTCTCTCAATCAACAATAACTATTGATCCTTATGCTGCTAGCTTTATTAAAAGAGATTTATGGGATGAATTTTTTTTTGTTTTATCATACTTACCAAGGTGGATGCTGCATCTGTCAGCTCTAACACTGAGAACCGAGCAATCAAACACTGCGATTATAATTACAGCTCCCTGAGCAGGTGACTCTCAGTCACCACTCTCTGCTCTGCCCCCCCCCCCATCGCTCACTGGTGCGCTAGGATTTTAGAGGGGGTGGGAAAGGCTGGCTCAGGCTCACATTTGCTCGCTGAAAGGCTGTAGGTGAATACCTAATGACATCAGAACATTCTGACGAAACGCGTTGGTTCTTTGAGCGTGATACGTCACTTCCGCCCCTTTGAAACCCTGCTGGAGCACATACAGCATCCCTGCTTCCAATTTTCTTTTGTCGCATGTTGCAATGGAATTTTTAACTTTTTAATAAAGTCATGACAGATTTCACTATGTGAGCCCATTTCCTCTTTTCATTACCCCACGGACGTCTGAAGATTTGACTGCATGATCCGAGTCTGGAAGGGCCTTTTCTCACTTTGGTTGATTCTTCTGCGCATTTGACTCTCTGTAATGGGTGTCATGGCGATCTGGTGAGTAGGATGTTTGACAGGTGTTGGTGGAGGAAGATACACAGTCACTTTTAATGGCTTTTTTTTTTTTTTTTATAATTCAAATTTTATTAGAAATTTTCTTTACATATAACAAACATATGTTACAATTCATATTCTCACATAAACCCTATAAGGGTGGAAGTGCCTCCCCACCACCATCTATCCCCATCCCTCCGCCAGACCCATGGGGGAAAAAAAAAGGGGGGGGAACCCCCCCCCTCCCATCTATTCTATGTGGATTTCATGTACTCTTACAGCTCAGTCTAATTACTGTGCTCTCCATACTATTTTATTTGAATGAATTCATATCTAGTTATTTAGTGTACAAGTGACCTTTCCCTTCCCCCAAAAAACAAAACAAAACCCCTCCTATATTAACCACTTAAGCCCCGGACCATTTCGGGCCATTAGGACCAGGCCTGTTTTTGGGATTCGGCACTGCGCTGCTTTAACTGTAAATTGTGCGGACATGCAATGTTGTACCCAAATGAAATTTGCGTCCTTTTCTTCCCACAAATAGAGCTTTCTTTTAATGGTATTTGATTGCCTCTGCGATTTTTATTTTTTGCGATATAAACAGAAAAAGACCGAAAATTTTGAAAAAAAATGATATTTTCTACTTTTTGTTATAAGAAAAATCGAATAAACTCAATTTTAGTCATACATTTAGGCCAAAATGTATTCAGCCACATGTCTTTAGTAAAAAAAATGTCAATAAGCGTATATTTATTGGTTTGCGCAAAAGTTATAGCGTTTACAAACTAGGGTACATTTTCTGAAATTTACACAGCTTTAAATTTATGACTGCCTATCTCATTTCTTGAGGTGCTAAAATGGCAGGGCAGTACAAAACCCCCCCAAATGACCCCATTTTGGAAAGTAGACACCCCAAGGAAATTGCTGAGAGGCATGTTGAGCCCATTGAATATTTTTTTTTTTTGTCCCAAGTGATTGAATAATGACAAAAAAAAAAAAAAAGTTGTCACTAAATGATATATTGCTCACACATGCCATGGTTATATGTGGAATTGCACCCCAAAATACATTCTGCTGCTTCTCCTGAGTACGGGGATACCACATGTGTGGGACTTTTTAGGAGCCTAGCCACGTACGGGACCCCGGAAACCAAGCACCGCCTTCAGGATTTCTAAGGGCGCAAATTTTTGATTTCAGTCCTCACTACCTATCACAGTTTCGAAGGCCATAAAATGCCAAAATAGCACAAAACCCCCCCAAATGACCCCATTTTGGAAAGTAGACACCCCAAGCTATTTACTGAGAGGCATGTTCAGTCCATGGAATATTTTATATTTTGCCACAAGTTGCGGGAATATGACAAACTTTTTTTTTTTTGCACAAAGTTGTCACTAAATGATATATTGCTCACACATGCCATGGGCATATGTGAAATTACACCCCAAAATACATTCTGCTGCTTCTCCTGAGTACGGGGATATCACATGTGTGGGACTTTTTGGGAGCCTAGCCGCGTACGGGACCCCAAAAACCAAGCACCGCCTTCAGGATTTCTAAGGGCATAAATTTTTGATTTCACTCCTCACTACCTATCACAGTTTTGAAGGCCATAAAATGCCAAGATGGCACAAAACCCCCCCCAAATGACCCCATTTTGGAAAGTAGACACCCCAAGCTATTTGCTGAGAGGCATGTTGACCCCATTGAATATTTTTTTTTTTGTCCCAAATGATTGAATAATGACAAAAAGAAAAAAAAAATGTACAAAAAGTTGTCACTAAATGATATATTGCTCACACATGCCATGGTTATATGTGGAATTGCACCCCAAAATACATTCTTCTGCTTTTCCTGAGTACGGGGATACCACATGTGTGGGACTTTTTGGGAGCCTAGCCGCGTACAGGGCCCCAAAAACCAAGCACTGCGAACGCTGCAGTTATGTGTGTTGTGTTTGGTAAGTGACAGTGATCGATCGATACTGCACTTGGGTGGGCTGGGCTGGGCTGGGCTGGGCGGAGGGGCTAAACGCAGGCGCTAGCAGGTATCTGGGCTGATCCCGCTAACACTGCGTTTTTGGGAACCCTAAACCGCTGGGGATGCTAGTATAGATCTGATCAGATCTGATCAGATACTATACCACTAAGGGGGGTGTATGCTTTGCGCGTGGGTGTTAGCGTTACTGTCACTAACCTAACACTGCCTGGGGCGACGCAGACCCTCTCTGGCGCTAAAACCTAATTGATCTCACCCGCCGGGCGATCAGGGGGGTTAAACCTTTATTGGGTTATATACGGCGGGTGCCCTGATGCTATAAAAAGCAAACTAATCAACCAGCGTCACCCGTAACCTTTATATGGTGATCACTGGTGAAAGGGTTAACTAGGGGCAATCAGGGGGTTAAAACCTTTATTAGGTTAAATATGGGGGTACCTGACACTATATAAAAACCTGACGGGTAACCTAAATAACTAAATAACTTACTGGCTAACCAGTGACACCAGTGACGCTTATACGGCGATCACTGGTGAAAGGGTTAACTCTAGGGGCAATCAGGGGGTTAAAATAATATATGGGGGTACCTGACACTAATAAAAACCTGCGGCGAACCTAAAAAAAAATAACTGCCTATCTAAAACACCAGCGACACGAATACAGCGATCGGAAAAACAATCGCTTAGTGACGCTGAAGTTAGGGGGTGAAAGGGTTACCTGGGGGGTGATCAAGGGGTTAAACCTTTATTAGGGGGGGTTAGGGGGCTACCCTGGACCTAAAGGGGCCTAATCCTAACTGCCCTGCAACTTTTTACAATCACAGATGACACTAAATGCAGTGATCAGTAAAATAAATGATCCCTGCAATCAGTGACACTGTGATTGGGGGCTTTGGGGTGACCTGGGGGGTGATCTGGGGGTGACTGGGGGGTGATTTGTGTGCCTATGTGTACCTACGTGTCAGTGGACTGTTGGTGCACTAACCTGCTTCTTCTCTGCTCGGCGCCGGGAACGAAAAGACCGCGGCGAGGGAGATGACATCACTTCCTCCTGCCTGTGTTTACATCACATGGCGGAGGAAGCATTTTCATTGGCCGGGAGCGATCGCGAGGGGGGGGCGGAATCGAGCGGCCGCCCCCTCATGCCTGATCGCTCCCGAACACTTAACGGCCGCTCACTGCAGTGAAGGGGGGTCCGGATGGACCCCCCAACTGCACAAAGGCGATCACGTAGATCTACGTGATTCTGCCTGTCGGTGCCATTCTGACGACGTAAATCGGCGGTGGGCGGTCGTTAAGTGGTTAAGTGTGTATATTATCTATTATCTATTGTCTGCTCAGTATGTTCGGACCATCAGTCCGATCACTATGTTATGTGTATATTATCTACTTGCTTAGTGTGTAAAGTGACCCTTCCTTCCCTTCTCCTTCAAAAAAAAAAAAAAAAACCCCATCTCGTAAGAGATGGAATTCCTGGTTCAGGCAGATGAGGTGGAGACACCAGGGGGGGGGGGAGGCTATCCCTCCCACATTCATCACAAACTTAACTCTATTACATAAAAACAAAACATACAACAAAGAAGGAAAAAAAAAAAAAAAAACATTTTTAAAAGTTATAGTTTATCCTAAATGTGTAACATTGTGTTCCCTTTGGGGGGGGGGGGGGGTCATGGGGTATTATCCTGTCTGCACCTTTTATCTCTTCCCTTCCACTGCTATATTGTTAACCTCTTTCTATTTCTGGGGCCTGGAATTCCCATCCTGTCCATATTTTCTTATATTCCTCCTGTTGATTTCTTTTAATGGCTTTTACCAGGATCACAAAGTATCACTTTTTATCACTTTATTGTTTGGACACTCATTATTTAATTGCTTGGATACTTGCATTTGGACACTTATTCATTAATTACGCATTTGCACTTTATTGTATGAATAAAGGTTAATCAATTGATTGCATTTAATTGTTGACATAACATGGTTTAGCACAATTTTGTGTAATTATGGTTTAGCATTTACACAATTTAGAGAGCGCGGTTTAAATTAATTAAAATTTAATTAATTTCTTTTTTACGGATCCCAACCATATGGTTGCAATCCTTCCCGAGCCTGGATCAGCACTATGAGGTCAGCCGGCAGCGGACTTCAGCCCGCTGTCTGCTGAAAATGGGTCACAGGAGTGCAGCACTCCTGGGACCCACAGGAGAAGTACAGCCAAAC
The DNA here is from genome assembly GCA_029206835.1 of Rana muscosa. Lineage (NCBI taxonomy): Eukaryota > Metazoa > Chordata > Amphibia > Anura > Ranidae > Rana > Rana muscosa. The sequence goes on along the minus strand of CM055116.1, from coordinate 1,157,808,002 downwards.
GAGCATTGATTGTACTTCTCCTTTTAAATAGATAAATGCTAGGGGGAGGGGGTGCATTTTCCAAAGATATTTTTAAACAAACTAAATCTTGGGGAAATTAATTGTTTTGCATATTAAAAATTAATCAAACAGTGTTTTCCGTTTGCGGTGGTCAGATACAGTTTAGTTCCACTTTAAGGTATTTGTACCACTTTCATTGCATGAGTTCTGAAATCAGTCCTATTTTTGGATTTGCGTCCCTTACAATAATCCTTCTTCTGTTCTATTGTAACTTATCTTGGCTTTTTACATATTGATGATTTTAATGGATGTGAGCACTGGACAATAACATATCACACTGTCACAAAATGCTTGCTTGTTTGTAACGATGCTCATATTCTCAGGTCCAACTAATACTGGTCAAAAGATGTGTGTTATACATCCCCAAAGTGTGTGGATGCTTGTGATGGACACTGGAAAGGAGAAAAAGGAGAGATAGTAACAGAAATTCTGTTTGTACAGAGAAGCATGCTGTTCTGTAGTGGCTCTTTTACAGTCAGAACTCAGTGGCAATACCTATTGATGTTCTGTAAACTACTAGTTCATATCTTCCAATATAGCTAAGACATCCACATTTTTATGAAAAACATTCAGGCAGTAAAAGTAATAATTGTATGTTTATCCAGGGAACCATCAGAGAAAAATGTGTGTCTTAACCACATCAGCCCCTGGAAGGATTTACCCCCTTCCTGACCAGGCCATTTTTTGCGATACGGCACTGCGTCACTTTAACTGACAATTGTGCTGTCAAGCAGCGTTGTCCCCAAACGAAATTGATGTCCTTTTTTCCCCACAAATAGAGCTTTCTTTTGGTGGTCTTTGATCACCTTTTTGATCCCCTTTTTATTTTTTGCGCTATAAACAAAAAAAGAGTGACGATTTTGAAAATATCTTTTTGCTATAATAAATATCCCCAAATTTTTTTAAAAAAAATGATTTCTTCCTCAGTTTAGGCCAATATGTATTCTTCTACATACTTATGGAAAAAAAAATCCCACTGAGCATATATTGATTGGTTTGCGCAAAAGTTATTCCGTCTACAAAATAGGGGTTAGATTCATGGAATTTTTATTATTTATTTTTTTACTAGTAATGGCGGTGATCTGCGATTTTTAGTGGGACTGCGACTTTGCAGCGGACAGATCAGACACTTTTGACACTTTTTTGGGACCAGTGACATTTTTACAGCAATCAGTGCTATTAAAATGCTATACAAAAAGAGCATAAATAAATAAAAAAATAAATAAAAATTATGTTGTTATAAAACATATCCCAAAAAAATAAAAAATAATAAATTTCTTCATACATTTAGGCCAAAATGTATTCTGCTACATGTCTTTGGTAATACATCCCAATACATTTATATTGCTTGGTTTGCGTGAAAGTTAAAGCATCTACAAGCAATGAGATATATGCTGGATTTTTTATTTAGTTATTTTTTACTAATAACGGCCGAGAGGGGAGCAAGCAGATTTTGAGCTGGATCCTGACACAGATATCGATACAGGGGAGCATGATCCACCTGATGCCATGGATGAGGAAGAACCTTAGCCTACTCTAAGTGACATACTAAAGGCAGTACATACTTGCACTGCGTCTGTGCACTCGGTACAAGACCAGCTGCGGGGGCTGAAGGTGGAAGCCTCATTGCTCCGGTAAGACATGCAAAAAATCCACGAGCGCACCACTGCAGTGGAGAGTTGGGTGGGCGAAGTAGAGGACAAGTTACCACCGCTGATTGCTGAGTCCCACTCCGCTTCTTGACTTGCTGCAGCTGACAACGCCCGCAATGAGGATTTTTGAAAATCGCATGCGATGCAATAACAATAGAATTATGGGTCTGCTGGAGCCCATTGAAGGTAGGGCCCCAACGGACTTCATAGAGCAATGGCTGGTCACCTTATTTGGCAAAGATGCTTTCACGCCACTCTTTGCGGTTTAACGGGCCCACGAAACCCCTACCACCAGGACATCCTCCAAGACCATTCCTGGCCAGGCTTTTAATCTACAGAGATCGGGAGATTATACTGCACCTTGCAAGAGAGTGTCAGAATATTCGCTATAACGGTGCAAAAGTTTCCTTCTATCCCGAATTCTCTGCTGAAGTACAACAACAACGCTCAACATTCTTCGAGGTCAAGAAACGGCTCCAACGGCTTCAGCTCATGTATGCAATGCTGTACCCAGTCAGGCTTCAGGTTACAGCATTGGGGCAAAGCCTCTGAAGCATCTTCCTGGCTAGATTTGTACGAGTCATCTCTTTGTAACCGGCCCTCTGGATCAGCAGACCTCTGATGTGCTATGTAGCTATTGGCCTTTTCCTTACCCCTAGTCCATGGGCCCTGATTCCATGCGGCCTTGCACTATTGAAGCTGTTCATCTACTGTTTAATGATTAATTATAGTGCCGTATCGTCAAAGTCTTAGAGGGCAACGCTATCACAAGTTATGATTACATTTTTTCAGTGTCACCCCCCTCTTTATAATACAAGGGCCAGTGTCAACCCCTCCATACCACAGGCCCCCCCATTGAGACCCTCATTAGATCAGAGTTCCCTTATATGAGTGCCCCCCCTTAGAGTCCACCCATTACATCAGCGTCCCCTTATGTCAGGGCCCCCCTGAGTTTTTCTTTTTTTTTTTTTTTTAGATCAGAGTCTGCTTATATCAGCCACCCCTCTTAGAGACCAATTGCTGGGGAATTTGATCTAATGGGGGGGCTCTAAGGGGAGTGCTATAATAAAGGGACTCTGATTTAATGGGGGATCTGTAGCGGGGGGTGCTTATATAAGGTGACTCTGATATAATAGGGGGGCTTTAAGGGGGGCACTGATATAAGGAGACTAAACTAATGGGGGGTCTCCAAGGAGGGGGTGCTGACAGAGACTTCCCCATTAGCTCAGTGACCTTTTACATCAGTGCCCCCCTTAAAGACCTACATTAGAGAGACCCCCACTTATTGTATTTATTTATTTTTCACTAGTACTGTACTTTGGAATACCTATTATAAACAGTGCATTTTCTAGAGAATTATACTGTAAGGGCCCGTTCACACTAGAATACAGTCATATTGCACAGCCCTTGTGATCAGCTGATGGGATCTGTGCAAAGTTAACAACACCTGAACCACAGGTTGCAAATGCAGTACGTTTGCCAGCACCTGATTGCATGGTACAAAAGTATGCACTACTTTTGGTGCAGTGCGGTGTGATTTCAGCCCTTTTAAAATGAATGGGGCTGAAATTGCACTGCACAGAACTGCATTTGAATCGCACAGGAACTTCACAGCGTTCCTGTACGATTTACATGCAGTTCCTAGTGTGAATGGGTCCTAAGAAGTCAGTTGTATACAATAGAATAAAAAAATTGGACCAAATATTTGGACCAAATATCTACAATAATCTGTACAAACATTTCACATTACACCTGTTTAATAACTGGTGGCACAAAGTTAAAAATGGATATGCAGTAAATCTACATAAAGCAAGCATTCAAACAGGACAGGAACACATCGATCATAATTACAGTTTTATCAGCCACTTTTGTGCCATTGTGCTATGGAGAGTCCCCTACTTAGATAAACCCCTAAAGACCCCGCCTTACCGGCAGGAGCCGCTGAGAGCCAGGAAGCATGGGAGCCGGTTTGGGGGTGGAGATGTGAGGTGGAGCTACTTAACACTGGTTAATTTTCTCCTACGGTGCGGGGGGAGAGGCGGGGGAGGCGGAGAGAAGGCAGAAAGAGCACAGGCAGGCGCTGCGGTGCTGTGTCTGCTTGACTGGTGCCCTGAGAGGAGAGTGACCGGAACAGCACTGGCTCCATTCCCGGGACATATTTAGATTTACTTGAATATGTCCCAGTATGGTTGGACTGCACTGGAGGAGGTATGTGTGTCCGGGTAGCAGGTGAACTGCTACCCGGACATAACTATCAAATCCTGAACTGTCCGGGTCAAACCCAGACAGGTGGCAACCCTAAATCTGCCATGCAACCAGACCTTTAACTACCATGAGGCTGTTGTATGCCTATCCTGGCTCTAGCCAATGCTTTATTGAGCCCTTAGCTAAAGCTAGCTATAGAATCCCAGCCAAGAAGGGAAATGGTTAACTAAAATAACAGTAGCTGCTTATAAATTCACCTTCTAATACACTGGCAAGGGACTACTACAAACATACATTAGAACAGACCCAACGAGAGTGCGCATGCGTGAGGCTCCTAAGATGGACGCTTGAGCCGAGAGCTCCGCTCCATCCCTCCAAAGCGGTGCCAATAGCGGCAAACACAGTGGCGGTTCTGCCCTCATTTCGACACAGCTGACTACCGGAATACCAGAGAACATCCCCAGCTTACCTAATCCTATTTTTTAGAGGTTTTCAGGCCGTTATTTGGCTTACTAATGACAGATGTAAAATCCAAGATGGCCTCCGCATCACAGCATTTGATCCCTGATCCGCCATTTCTGACTGAAAAACTACAGAATACCCGCTCTTCCACTGCTAAGTTCTCCTCAGGAACTCAAGAGGTACTTACTCAGGTAATTACCACCACTCCAACTACATCTGGAACCATAACTAACCTCTCTGCCTCAGAATATAGCCATACTGCATTGGGGCATGACACTGCTATTCAGGCCATTTCTTTTACCTCAGATGCCTGTCAGGGAATAGAGGCTTATCAAATGGCGGACTTATTTCAGAAATTCTCTGACTTACTTGACAAAGGTCTGGCACAAACTGCTAATAAAATCACAAGGGATCTGAAAGCAGATTTTCAAAGCTTGGGCTCTAGAATTGACTTTATTGAAAATAAAATCGATGAAACTGCTGCAGCTACTAATCAAAATATGGAACATATCAACACTGTTCAGGAACAACTGGATATTGCATTGTCAAAAATCGATGAACTCGAAAATAGGTCCCGCAGATACAATGTCAGAATTAGGGGGCCTTCCTGAATCTGTAATTGATGTACCCAAAGCGGTCCAGGACTTATTTAGAAATATGCTTCCTAATACCCCACTTGACCGACTGGAACTGGATAGGGCACACAGAGCCCTGGGACCACCTAGGAAGGATGGCAATCCGAGGGACATTATTGTCAAGCCTCATTTCTATGCAGTTAAGGAAGATATTATGAACCAAGCTAGATCTTCTCCACAAGTGACATACCAGGGTCATTCAATTCAATTGTTTTCTGATCTTTCTCCGTCCACTATACAGCGCAGGAGGTCATTGAAACCTTTATTGTTAGTCCTCACTAAAAGGGATATCAGATACAGATGGGCCTTTCCATTCGCTGTTAGATTTACTATCAACAGGAAATCCTATTCTTTCTCCAACATTCAAGAAGGTGAAAAGTTGTTCTTACAACTGAAATTAATCTCGCATGAGGCAGAAATGGATACTTCTCCGCCCAGTTCTGGATCATCTAGAAGACCAACGCCGACGAGTCCAAATTCTCTCCAATGGAACAAAGGAAGAGCTAAAAAAATGAAGGATGCTGGCCCTACTTGATTTGATTGCATTGTCTGTTTTTTTTTTCTTCCCTTTATTCTCGTTTGGACCGAGGGTCCAACTTTTTCCCTTTGGGGAAGTCTGTCGATTGTTCTCCCCCTTCCGCATTTTTTGTGCCCCTAGTGACTTAAATTTAAAACAACCTGTCCTATCTTATTTTTTTTTATTTTTTTTTATATGTGTATATATATATATATATATATATATATATATATATATATATATATATATATATTCTAACCTTTCATATATAGACTTATATATGGACTTGACACTCTTATTATCTCTCTTCAAATAGATGTATGTGTATGTGTATATATATGTATATGTATATATGTGTGTATGTATATGTATGTGTATACATGTGTATGTATGTATGTATGTATGTATGTATGTATGTATGTGTGTGTGTGTGTGTATATATATATATATTGTGAGGGGGTTAACTCGGTAGCGGGTGTGTGTGACCCCCTGGTTGGGCTCCCCACACAAAAACAGGGCCAGGAGACGGAGGTTGTGGTTTTCAAAATCAAAAGGTGCGGTTTATTTCTCTATGTACAGTGACAAAAACACAGCAAAGCCAAAAAGAAACAAACAAAATAAATCCTGGTCAGTTTGACCTCTGACTAAACATGCAGGTTTCCTAAACTAACAACTGGGATCAGCCTGGTGCTGTCCTAGTCCCTAAGTCCCTGGTTTAGTAAAAGTCCAAACAAATAGCCACACAGGCTTTGCCTCACCGCACAGGGGTTCACTCTCCCTAGACAGTCCACACAGGTCTGGTTCCAGGCATGAGCTAACATCTAATGAAGCTGGGAGTTCTTATAGAGGCCTAAATGAGCTGACAAGGTTCAGCTGGTCTCCTCATCTCTGTCTGCACGACGCCCCACACTCTCCCTAGAGGTATGAGTCATTCATGAGCCCACTAGACTCAGCTGGGCTTCATCAACTCCCTAGTTGTATAAGTCGGCATAAAGCCTGAATCTGGGAGAAATATATCTACCCCCCTGGATGCAACCAGGTGACTTTACCTTCCTGCTGTCACAATATATATATATATATATATATATATATATATATATATATATATATGTGTGTGTATAATTTTTTTTTTTTGAGGGGTAGTGATTCGCTAATCCTATATAGGTCACTTGTGGACATCCTGATATGTTCAGTTCAAAATGTTATATAACCGTGTTACAACTTGAATGCAATTTTTTTTTCTTTTGGGGGCGTCCTGTGGGGGGATGGCTCACATGCGCCTCCACCTATCTCTTGAAGACCAGTAGTCTTTGGAGGATAGGTTGTCTGTACCTTTGGGTCAGACATTTTTGTTGAAGGGCTCTGGGGGGTTGTCTCCCCCCCCACCCCAGGTCCTGATATTTGATGCTAGGAGACTTTTCTTTTTTTTTCTTTTTTTATTGGTTCTACTTTTTCAATTTTTTTTTTCTTCTCCCTCATCCTTCTTTTCTTCCCCTCTCTGTACATGCCTGACTTATCTGTATTTTACAGGATCACATCCACCAGATTTACAGTGAGCACATTCACATATGGGTATCTGCTGAGAGAAATTCTGAGCTCAACTTCTACCAGCTATCTCTTCTGGGTGAGTGGGTATGACTGTAATAGATGCTTCCACCTTGACTTCCATGGCTAATACCACACATTCCGACCTACTAATTGCCTCGCACAATGTACAGGGCCTAAACTCTCCAACCAAGAGGAGAAAAATTTTAGACTATTATAAAACTCTTAAAATTGATATTCTCCTACTCCAAGAGACACACTTTCCTATACGGTATACTCCTACTTTCCTACATTCACAATTTCACCTAGCCAATGCCGAGAATAAGACAAAGGGGGTAGCCATTCTTTTTTCAAAATTTTGTAAATTTGAAAAGATTGCTGAATACTTAGATCCTGAGGGACGATTTATTCTACTAAAAGGTACCATTGAAGGGCACCTTTATTCTTTAGTTTCCTACTATGCCCCTAACAAGGGTCAAGCTTCTTTTTTTAAAGTCATGATGGATTCCCTCAATCACTTACTAGAAGGCACGATCCTTCTTGGAGGCGATTCCAATGTTGCTTTGGACCAGGCTTTGGACAAATCTAAACCCCAAGGTACTCAACTAACTAGACCTACTAGAGAAAGCCACAAATTTGCAAAATTACTTTCGACCCATAACCTGGCTGACATATGGAGGGAGCTGAATCCTTCAAAAAGAGATTTTACTCACTTCTCTCATCCGCATAATACATATGCTAGAATTGATCATATTTTAACATCCACATCTCTTCTCCCATTTATTCTCAATGCTCGTATTAAAGATACTGTCCTTTCAGATCACTCAATTGTACTTATAGCTCTTCACTCTAATGCTTTGAGCGGAAAGAGGGGCAATTGGAAACTCAACGAATCCATTCTTTCTGATCCATTAAGAGTTGAGACGATTAATAAAGCTCTTCAAGATTATTTTCTTCTCAATGACACTGGAGAAGTCTCGGTTGAAACGCTTTGGGCGGCTCATAAGGCTTTCATACGGGGTAAAATAATTCAGCTAGCAACGCAACTCAAAAGGGAACGTAAAGATAAAATAGACCGCTTAGAAAAAGAATATGCCTCTCTCAGAGCCAAACACAAAAAGGACCCGTCCAAAGTTCCTATTGCCCTCATTGATAAAGCTAGACTTGATCTAAACTTACTCCTCACTACTCAAGCTGATAAAGCTATTCGCTGGACGAGTAACAAATTCTATGTTCATGCTAACAAAATAGGACCCTTATTAGCTGCTAAGCTTTCCCCCCGGGTTCGAATCAATACTACTCCTAAAATCAGAATTTCTGGTCAGCCTCCCACAGCTAACCCTGTCAAAGTTCTGGAGGCCTTTCATGAGTTTTTTTTCGACCTCTATAAATCTTCCTCCCAAATTGATACAGACTCAGTTACTAAATTCCTTGATGATCTTCCCATTCCTACCCTTCTCTCTTCGGATAGGGATTTACTTGAATCTGCCTTTACTGAGGAGGAGGTTCTTGAAGTCATTAAAGGTCTCAAAGCGGGTTCGGCTCCGGGTCCTGACGGGTTCTCTATTCCCTATTATAAGGCCTTCGCGGAAACATTAGCTCCACATTTAACTAAATTTTTCAATGCTAAAACAGTGGGTGTTCCTTTTAGATGTCCAATTAAATACTGCATATATCACATTTTTACCTAAGCCTGATAAAAATCCTGAAGAAATTAATAACTACCGTCCAATCTCTTTGATAAACAATGATATAAAAATAATGACGAAGATACTAGCCAATCGTCTAGCCTCTTTTATTAATGTGTATATACATAAAGATCAAGTTGGCTTCATCCCTGGTAGACAAGGGCCTGACCAGATAAGGAGAGCAATAGATTTAATCTCTATACTTCAGACTAATTGGGAGGGGGGCATGAGGCAACAGGGATTCCTTTTATCATTAGACCTTCATTAGACCTTCATAAGGCTTTTGATTCGGTTTCATGGACTTATATTTTTACCCTTATGGAACGTTGGGGTTTTGGAATGCGCTTTAGGGGTCTTCTTCACTCCCTATACTCTCATCCCACAGAATTGCTTCGTCTCCAAGGTCATTTTTCAAAACTGATTAACATAGAAAAAGGCACTAGACAAGGTTGCCCGCTTTCTCCGCTCATCTTTGCCATTGTGATAGAAACCCTGGCAATAGCAAAACCCTAGCGTTAAGGGGGTGGTATGCGGAAATCAAACACATAACTGTGGGCTATTTGCGGATGACATTCTTTTGTTTGTTACTTCCCCTTTAATTTCTTTACCAAACAAGTACTTAATGACTTTTCTAAAATTTCAGGTCTAACAGTAAACTATACGAAATCACAGGCCCTAAACATCTCGCTCCCCTGTTCCGTTGTTTCCTCATTACAGCAATCATTCAAATTTGAATGGAAAGATTCTATCAAATACCTAGGTATAACTCTAATTGCACGAACGGAAAATCTATATGACTGTAACTATCCGCCCCTATTTAAGAAATTGGAAATTGATCTCAAAGCCTGGTCCAAACATGATATGTCCTGGCAATTCTGTCAAAATGACTTTACTCCCGAGGATTCTTTATTATTTTAGATCATTGCCCATCCCTATTAAAAAAAATAATTTGAAGTTATTTCAGAGCAAGATTCTCAAATTTATTTGGGGTTCCTCTGGTTACTGTGTATCACAGAGCACTCTTTTTCTTCATAGAAATAGAGGGGGACTAGGCCTCCCAGACTTATACAAATACTTTGTTTCAGCAAGATTAGCACAACTCTCCTCAATATACTCTAAGACTGAAAAGCCTGATTGGGTCTTAATAGAAAATCAAGCAGTACCCTGCTTTTCCTTGGATTATCTCCTATGGTGCCCTACCAAGTTTCGTCCTCCTATAATGTCTCCTACCTTGTCGCAATCTATAGCGCTTTGGGACAAATTTAGAAATCTTCCAACCCTTACATCTGCTGGACGGCCTCTCACACCTGTATTTAATAATCCAGATTTTCCCCCTGGTCTGAATGTTGATGATTTCAGATGGTGGACTAATAGGGGACTATACCGTATAGGAAACTTCATTAAATCTGGGTGTCTTATATCCCTAGATCATTGTATTAAAATATTAAAACTCCCAGACTCTGAAAGAGTACATTATCGCCAAATTTCACAATTCCTGACTAGTACATGGAAGGATATCCCTTCCTCGATCCAATATACTAATTACGAAACATGGTGCAATAGAGCTATGGAACCAGGGGGAGGTATTTCTCTAGTGTATTCGTCCCTTACTCATTCTAATGAGAAGTCTCCCTACATGACAGCTTGGGAAAAGGACTTCCGTTGTACTTTGGACCTGAAAGTCTGGCATACTGCTTGTTCGAAGTCCTTTAAAGGCGTTCTGAATGTATATCTGGTGGAAGCTAATGTAAAAGTTTTAACAAGGTGGTATCTTACCCCCTCTAAATTAGCTACTATTTACCCTTCAGCTGATCCTTCATGCTTTAGAGGTTGCCAACTTATAGGATCAATGGCCCATATATGGTGGGAGTGTCCTAGGATTCGCCCCTTTTGGAATAAAGTTTTTAATTTAATCTTTAAAGTCACTGGAAACCAGATTCCCAGATCCCCATTTGTTGCTCTCCTGAATGCACATCTTCCTCGTATATCTAAACCGACTCAATTACTGATTCACTTCATTCTCACCGGAGCCAAGATCACCATAGCAAAAGCTTGGAAAAAACAAAAACCCTTCCTTTTTGATGTCAAACAAAAGATTTCTTGGATTATGACTCAAGAAAAACTAGCTAGTATATTAAATAACACAGTTCCAAAATTTGAAGAGATATGGGAACCTTGGGCGAATTATATTGGATTATCTCTTCATTAAATTGTTCCATTGTTTTCCAGCTTGGGCTCTTTTATTTATTTTTATTAAATTTTTTGAATATGGGATATTATTTGTGCTGTCTATATTATTATCCTCCTGTATGAATTATTCGTATGTTATACTGTATATTATTTGTTTTATTTTATGATTTATTTTATGATTATTGAAAAATAAAATATTTTGAAAGAACAGACCCAACTATCTGGCACTGAGCATGTGAGATAATAACCATAGGGCAAAGATACATCTGTCACTAGGATTCGGATCTAGAAGTTATGGGCAGCTGCAGTTAAATTATTAGACCATAGGAATACATGCCTAATAGTCTTTGCTTCTGACCTGAGTGATATACAGCAGCAGCAGCTCTATGTGGAAGGTCATGTGGCCCAGTTCTGTGTCCACTTCCTGGAAACAAACTGCCCTTTATATAAAATATCACAGTCCTCCAATTGTGGTTTCTAACCCAGCTACCACACAGGAAGTCCCTATATATAATAAATTAACCCTGTGGTAATTACCAAACAAAAGTAATTTACAAATTCAGAAAGTGGAGGGCAGCAGATCCCTACACATAGAAGAAGTGTTTGTTAAAAAAAAGTGGTGGGAGGGGTTGTTAATGCACTGGAGACGGCTAACTTCCTCAAAACCTTCACCATATTGCCATATCTAAGGACTGCAGGTGTTGAAGGGTCTGATTCAGGGTTTTTTTTTTTGCACACAGGGGAGGGTATGCCATTTCCTGGGCTGCCTCTTTTGCTATGGTTAACTATTCTGGCATCATTTAGAAAAGAAAATGGTTTATGTTAATGTAGAAATAAAACAAGAAAAAAAAAACAGAACAAAAAGGGCAAACTGGATCCCACAAATGGACAATCTTGATTTGGTTGACTCCTTTCTGTGACTAATTTTCAACTGTTGATGTCTGTGGCCAACTTTACAAGCAGCTAATATAAGAATACATGACCCAATCCAATGCTTCTTTGCATCCTACAACTGACACAGAATTTATAATAGATGCTTTTGTATCCTGATCTATTTGATAATTATTCTGTGTCATCAAAAATGGAACACAAGAAATGTAGTTGTATACAATATATGTTTGCATGTGTGTGTTTTTCTACATATACTAATGGCTGATGTTTTGGAGGCTGACCCTTTTGCTCTTCCTTCTAAGATCAGCTCCTAATCAGATTATCCGGCATAATAAAATCACGAAGCACTGAATAATGTAGGTAATATGTTTTACGAGCACTTCTGTATTGAAAATGAAGGAAGGTTGAACAATTATTAGGCAAAGAGCTGATGTAATGTATTTTGCTGCACTTGGTCCATGCTGATCTCACAGGAAACTACTATTGAATTCCAGCTAACATATTTTATGACATTCAGTAAAATCAATTTTAGTGTTTTTCCAATCTACACAGGATAAACAATCAATCTTAAATTTCATATTTTTTTATTCTTTTTTATTTTTTAATGATTCTGATTCTATACATCTATGGAAAATATTTCTCTGGATATATATCTGAATTACTGTATATATTTTTAATAATGTATACGTATTACAGAAACACAAATCTATTTTTTTTCCTAAATTAACTTCTAACACTCAACTTCTTTCGAGTTTAGTAACGGTATGACATTTTAACACTGTGCTATTTTTGGGAGAGTTCTCTTCACTTCCTGTTCCAGAGACACAACAGAAAGTGAGTAGGGATGAAGAGGGTGTCTTTGGAGAAAGCAATTTCACAGCAAAAATAACAATGTCTTAAATGTTTGCCAAAGCAAAAACAAAATTTCACTCATTGAGCTGCTTACGTGAAATTTGCTTGATTTTTTTTTTTACTTTTTATTATTATTTAAAGAGGTCATGTTTTGGGTGTATATTTAGGCTAGTTTATCTCATTTAGTGTTTTTTGTGTGTTTTTATATTTCTTTTTCTACTGTTGCTTTACATTTTTTAATTAAACTTTACCCACAGTCTTTTATTTTTATAGAGGCTAAGAGCCGGTTCACACTGGGGCAACACGACTTCCAGCGCGATTTTAGGCAACTCAGACATGACTTGAGAATGAATCACAGCCCGACCTGGAGCTACTTACAAGGCAACTCCAAGTTGCCTGCAGGACAGGAGACATTCCAGTGGCCAATCAAACAAGAATCAGCTCTGTGGGAGGGGGGGGGAGGGAGAGATTTGCCTGAGAAATGTTTTCTTCCTAGAGAGTTGCTCCTATTAAGACAGTGAGAGGCGACTCCCATTGAAATGAATGGTTACAGGTTGCCTAGGAGTCGGATTGAAGTAGTACAGGAACCTTTTTTGAAGTCGGAGCGACTGCAGTAGTGTGCATAAGGACGGCTCCATTAACTTACATTGATTTCTTCAGCCAGCGCGACCTGAGGCGACTAGGGGCGACTTGGGGTCGGATCCAAAGACGCCCCTGTGTGAATGGGCTCTAAGGTCCCATGTACACGGGACGCTGGTAAACGCGCGTTCAGAGGCAGTTGGACACTTTTTTCAACTGCCCCTGAACACATTCAATGTTATCCTATGTGTCCATGTACACAGTCTCGTTTATTGCCGTTTTTAGGTTGTTGCATTTAACCTCGTTTTTCTGAAAGCAACAAATTGGGTTCAGACGCCAAAGATTTCCACGTTTAGCAGCGTTTTCGTTTATAAGCGTTTTTAAAGGTGACCTATTTTTTTTACATTAAAAATCTCAAAAATGATGGCAAATGATGAAAAACCATTAAATATATTAAAAAACTGTAATTGCTTGCATTGCATTGTGGACAATCCACAACTTGTGGCAGGTGATGTGGCCAGGTGACATGGCAAGTTGACAATTCACAACTTGTGGCAGGTGACATGGCCAGGTGACGTGGCCAGGTGATGTTGCAAGTGGACAATCCACAACTTGTGGCAGGTGATGTGGCCTGGTAACGTGGCAGGTGACGTGGCAAGTGGACAATTCACAACTTGTGGCAGGTGACATGGCCAGGTGACGTGTCAGGTGACGTGGCAAGTGGACAATTCACAACTTGTGGCAGGTGACGTGGCCAGGTGACGTGGCCAGGTGACGTGGTCAGGTGACGTGGCCAGGTGACGTGGTCAGGTGACGTGGCCAGGTGACATGGCAAGTGGACAATTCACAACTTGTGGCAGGTGACGTGGCCAGGTGATGTGGCAGGTGACGTGGCAAGTGGACAATTCACAACTTGTGGCAGGTGACGTGGCCAGGTGACGTGGCAAGCGGACAATCCACAACTTGTGGCAGGTGACATGGCCAGGTGACATGGCAAGTGGACAATCCACAACTTGTGGCCAGGTGACATGGCAAGTGGACAATCCACAACTTGTGGCAGGTGACGTAGCAAGTGGACAATTCACAACTTGTGGCAGGTGACGTGGTCAGATGACGTGGCCAGGTGACGTGGCAAGTGGACAATCCACAACTTGTGGCAGGTGACATGGCCAGGTAACATGGCAAGTGGACAATCCACAACTTGTGGCAGGTGGCGTGGCCAGGTGACGTGGCCAGGTGACATGGCAAGTGGATAATCCACAACTTGTGGCATGTTATGTGGCATGTGATGTGGCAAGTGACACGCTAAATACAAGTACACTGCTGCTCTTTTAGCTGCTGCTACTCACTCTGGTCTCGCAAAATTGCTGAAATGGTTAATACAGTTTTTTGAGCTTAGGGAGGGTTCTTATGATGTTTCTTAACTAAACGCTTCTAGGCGCAAACGCGGTAAAACGCCGCTAAACGTGGCTAAACGTGGCATGCAAAGTTCAGAAGACTTTGCACCAGCATTCCGTGTACATGGGGCCTAAAAAAGTTTTTTTTTGGACATGTCCAGGATAGTTAAAAGGAGCTTCAGTAATCATCAAGGGTCATATAAAGTCTATTCTACAAATGAAATCCACCCTAATTGGGTAGAAATCTACTCATTGTGAGTGAACATCTCCTTTTAAATAGGTTGCCAACAAAACAAGTACAGTGAGAACCGGCTGTATGTGTTTTTTCACAGGGCATATTACCTAATTTTTGCTTGCTGCTTTAGCTGTTCCCTGTCCACATGCACTACAATCATAACCAACTGTATGTGTTTTTTTCACAGGGCAAACGTCCAAGCCCTTTTCCAAGTGATATTATTATGTTAAAGCTTATATTACATTTTAACAGCTGGGTTTACATCAAGTTAAAAACTATACTTGAGTTTCTGAATTGCAATGCTGGGTTACAATTTATTTTCCATAAATTAAGTAATTTTCAAAAACAGAACAGATTATACATACACTATTGGATATGGAATCATACAACATATTTGTCTCACAACAGAGTGGAATACAGAGGAAATGGGTACATTTTCTTATTTTCTTAATTTTTTCATTTGAAAAATTAAATAAATACAAGAACAGTATGCACCTATACCACCTCACATTACATTGGTAATTTGTACTGCACCCCCCCCCCCCCCCAATCCCAATAGATAAAAAAAATAGGTTAGGCCAGTTATCCCTGCTGTTGGCCAATTTTACATTGAAGCATCTTAATTCTTGTAGAAAAGCGCCAGTCTTTGCTTTTTGTCTCTAGTAAATTAGGCCTAGCTCTGCTATTTGGAATTGTCCTGTTGTTTTTACACTGCTGTGTCCTCTGTGGTCTCCTAATTCTAATAGTAACATCTCTCTACCTGTGCTGTTTTTTCTAGTAACATTGGGTCTAAACTGTTTAAATATGTTTTGGTGCAAGCCAATTTTACACTACTGTATCCCCTCGGGTCTTACAATTATTGTAGTAGATTTAACCTGTGCGCTTTGTATGTTTTGTGCGTGGGCCCCAAACTGCTATTTCCAATTGCCCTGCTGCTGACCAATTTAACACTGCTGTGCTTTCTGCGGTCTCTTAATTACACCTACCTGTACTTAGTCTATAGTACATTTCTCACAATTTGTGCTGTCTATTCTCTTGCTTATTTTTTCTTATACCATAGTTACATAGTTACATAGTAGGTGTGGTTGAAAAAGGACAAAAGTCCATCAAGTCCAACCTTTAACCTATCATAACTCTTTGTTAGAAAATACTAATGTGAAAATTGCTCATCAGAAGTTTGTCTTTAGTTCTCTTGCATATTTATATCTTGGAAAACAGGAAACAGGCCTTCTGTGCAAAATAAGGATGGCTCGCTACCTGATATTATGGTGTATCATGGGCCAAAAATCTCACTTAAAGGGGTTGTAAAGGTTTGTTTTTATTTTCTAAATAGGTTCCGTTAAGCTAGTGCATTGTTGGTTCACTTACCTTTTCCTTAGATTTCCCTTCTAAATATTTTTTTTCTTTGTTTTCTATTGTCTGAATTTCTCACTTCCTGTTCCTCCTCAGTAAGCTGTTCTGGCTGACTAAACACCACTCGGATGATGGTGTGAAGTTTAGTGAGGAGAAACAGGAAGTGAGAAATTCAGACAAAGAAAAAAAACATTTAGAAGGTAAATCAAAGGAAAAGATAAGTGAACCAACAATGCACTAGCTTAAAGGAACCTATTTAGAAAATAAAAAACGAACCTTTACAACCCCTTTAAAGGTGATGTGGAAATCTGGCATTAAAGGCAGATTTTTTTTTTTATCATAATGCATTCTATGCATTAAGATAAACCTTCTGTGTGTAGCAGCCTCCACAGCACCCCCTAAATACTTACCTGTGCCCCATCTCTCTCTAGCGATGTCCACAAGTGTCTTAGCCTTCAAATTGAACCAATGCATATTCACACATCACTAATAGTAAATCTCCTCAGTAGGAACAGCAATAAAAAAAAGACAGCAATCAAAACTTATATGTAGTGAATGGCCAGCAAACCAAAATGCAGCTTTGTCAAGCTCTTTTACCAGGACTTCAAAATAATATTTGATACCTCAGTAAAAGAACTTGGGAAACTTTCTTTTGATATGCTTGCCACTCTATCTTTCAGTTTATGTGATATTAATATTGTAGCACCACCCTCTCCTCCGAGGGTAAAGGAGAGGCACCCATGCCACAAGCCCGTGTCCTCTAGTTTAAAGGTCAGGCGGTGTATATGTACCTGGGTCCCGCAGCGAGTTTCCTTCTTCCACTGGTTCCCATCTCCAGAGTGTAGAGACGAGTCTGTACTTTTCCCTCTTCAATAAAGTCAAAGTCCAAACCACTTAAACTCCAACATTGAGTTTATTTTATATCTTTGCTTGATAGGTAAGAGAGAGTAGATGAGAGATGATAGTTGAACTAGATCAGATTCAGGCACAGAACTCCCAGATTCATCACCACTCGGTCCCGAGTGGGTACAGCTCACTCGGATAGTCTCTAAATGGTCCTAGCAGCCGGTGTGGAGCTCGAACAAGCAATTTAAATCCTCCAAGGACAAGTTCAGTATGTCCTCGAAGAGCAGCAGCACTCCGCAGGGTCAGTTCTGCGGAGCATAGGATCCTTCCCTCCGACAGGTCACCAGGCCTTTCCCGAGACAGCAATCTAACTATCACTCATCTCCTGTTATGGGACCGATCCTCCCCTGGCTTCCTCTTGGTCGGAGTGGATGCCATCACCCGGGCATCCTAGGACTCCAAAGTTCTGCCTGTAGACCCAGTTGAAGATACTGGGCCTACCCGGAACGTTGCGGTCTCAGGCCGAAGGTGCCCGAGACTCCTCAGTCGGGGTACGCACCCCCCTCCTTGGGGGCACACTCCTCCGGGGACTTGTCCCCGGGTCTCTCCTCCAATAAAAATGGCGTCTGCCTCTTTTATATCCTCTCCCGGCATGCACAGCATGCAGAACCCGCCCACTGCATGGTAGCCAAGAGAAGACATCCAATAGCGCCAATGCAACCTATGGTTGAACCCTGATCCAACATGACAGCGCAACCTGCAGGCCACAGGTAACTCTACATAGGCACACAGCAATAAAGCAGAGTCCAGAACAATTAGAAGGCCCGAACCATACTAGTGCTCGGGTCATGCCCCTAAATTTAGACATAGGGACCCCCCTAAATTTGGACAACATAACCAATCTAATAACCTATCTAATAACCAAGAACATTGGAGGCACAGGTGTGAGATGGATTGTATATATATGCTTGCATCTTCCAGCTTCAGGTTCTGACAAAATCCATGGTTGGACAGACCTGGAGGTCAGTTGTTAGTGCTGGACCGGTGTGGGGGAAAGGGGGGTCCATATTGCAACTGCTGATATACAAAGAGATGAGGGTGATCAGGACATTGTTGACCTAATATGGCCAATGTAATTGACTCAATATGGCCATACTAGGTCAATTATATCATGAGCATCCCCACTCCTTTGTATATGTGTAAATGCAGGGCATGTTGCGGCTGCAGCTGATTGGCTATGAAATGATAGCCGCTTTCCAGATTCGGCTAAACCCAAGTTCAAACTGAGCCCAAACTCATCACCAAAGGATTGTGGATAAAAAATAAAAACCTGATATGGATTTATCACTTTCCCGATCTAATCAACACTAAAAAGGAAAAGCTTTATATAATCTTTGTTTTATGTGCGATGAGTTCTATTTAACAACGTCAGATCTCATACCTGTATAGCCCCAATGGATTAGAGAAATGGTTACATTTTTGCTATTGGCCTCTTTATTCTGCCATCAGCAAAAGAATCAATACAGGTGTAGCGACCTCCTCACCCCCCTCTTTGCATCAGCTCGTCTTTTTCTTGTCTAGGGGTACCTTAGAGGGGAGAGAGCGGGGTCACCACGCCAAGCCTTCACCACGTGTGTCCATGCGGTGTAAGCAAAGTTCTTTCTCTACCTTCGGGTCAGTGTTGTGCACCTGGAGTTACCTTGAACAATGTCCACCAGAAAAGAGCCCCACACCATTAAAGTCCAACACTCCTTTATTCTTCTCGAGTGAACAGCATAATCAGTTAGACTCCCTTAGAGAACAGAACAAACAAGGAGGTGTGGATGCGAGTAAGCCCAGACACAATGAACTCTCCACTTTCCTTCCTGAAAGTGGGCTGAGGTCTCCTAGTGAGGGGGGATTTTCCTTCCAGGCGGTCTCCGATGGGAGGCTCACCTGTCACTGGCAATCTGCTGCACCCGGTCTTCAAGTGAGGAGCTCCCCCCGGTCCATTACGCCTTCTGGATTCGGGTACCCAATCCATGGGTTCCCTAGGACCTCCTTCCCTCGTGGAACTCAGTGTTGGGCACTGAGCTCCAGACCTCCATCCGAGTACCTCACCCCAGGCTAAAGGTGCCTGGGATGGAACACGATCTCCGGACGTCGCCTAGGCTGCCTAGAGGACCGACACGAACCACATGCCCTCAGGCTGAAGGTACCTGGGACTCGACCCCGTGACAAAGATGGCCGGCCCCTTTATACCCTCTCCCAGCAAGCACGGCGGGTTCCCCGCCCCACCATACCGCTGCAGAGGGAGGACAAAAAGGAGGCACAGCACACAATGATGGTTCAACCCCTGCCCGAGGCGACAGCGCCACCCACTGGACCGTAAGGAACTGCACATCACTGGTGTCTCTGCCAGTTTGAATTACACCCGGGAAAGTACATACCCGCTACACAGGCATACCCCACTTTTGTATGTAAAACTAAAACTAAAATGTACTTAAAGTGAAACAATACCTTTTTTTTCACTTCTAGGGTGTTGTGGGGGGTCAGGGGCTGTAGTGGGGGTGTAAGGAGCTGTAGTTGAGGTCTCAGGGGCTGTAGTGGGGCTGTCAGGGGCACACTGGAAGAGGGCGAACTATGCTCTCGGAGCTTCAGCTCCTTCCACTGTGGCTGCAAAATGTCTGTACAGTACTTGTGAGGCACTTTACATACACTCGCGAGTAAGGACACATCCGCGAGTGTATGTAAAGTGAGTGTACTTAAAGCGGGGTATGCCTGTATATCATTTTTACAGCACAAACAAGGCTTCCTTTTGGGGATATTGTGTACATTTATATATTTATTGAAATTTTTAATCTGTGTAAAATTATGATTCTAGTACAAGGTTTGTTAATGTTTTATTCAAATGAAATGAATGCTTCTTTTTTTTTGCATTTTCTATTGCGACACTTACAAAAATTAAGCAACATGCCAAATAAAAATAAAAAAACATAAATGCTGATTGTTAGTGTAGCGCCCTCCTAGGTAGGTGCTAGTGTAAGTGTATATAGTTTTTGGTTTCTCTGCTTAACAGGGAGACAGCTGGGCAAATCTATGTGCTGTCTGTTTAACAGAGAGCTGTGATTGTTTGATAGAGTCTGCCCAGTGTGCTCTGGTGTGACTCTTGCTGTCTTGATGTTTCATACTGATCCAATAGCAATGAGGCATATTGGACAGTGGGTGGAAACCTGGCAGATGAGAGCATAGATGTCTATACAGCCATGGCAGGGGATGCCTGGAAGAGGATGTGCCCAAAGGAATGCTGGGTACCTGTATTTATATCTGAAGAGCACATGGCCATATCTGAAGAGCACATGGCCTCCTGGTCCAGTTCCCGTCCAGTCTACCTCAGAGGGAGGTCCAGGTGGGGAGGGGCTGCTGCCTCTCCTCAGCACAGGCTGCCATGCGGCCTCAAGTTTGAGACCTGAGGGCCAATACTGAAGCTACAACCCATGGTTCTCTTGCAAGCTGACAGAGGGAGGATGTCCATGGATCCTGTCTGGCATCACTGGTATAGAATATTGCTTGGAAGTTGGAAGGAGGCTACCAGCTGTCCCTGGACGTATGAGTACAGACCCCTAAAGGGATCCCTAAGACTGAGTGTGTTGCTAAAAGCCCCCTCTTGGTCCTAGAAGTCAGCATATTGGGTGGCTGCTTTCCGTTCCCACATTAAAAGAAAGAGACCTTAGCTTGCTCACAAAGCATTATATATATATATATATATCCCCCCTCCTTTCTGTACGGTGGCTAATATAGTTCTCCCCAACTGGTCACTGTACCTAGTAAATGTATATTGGGCACAGCCTGATTGGATGAGTCACAGCAGGCTTTTGTTTACGGCCGATGTGAGATGTAAACAGGGAGAACAAAAGGCCACCCTTTGAAGTTGTAGCTAATTACCGTAAGACTAGCCCATCACTCAATACTTTAAATATATTTCCTTCTACCTGAAATATATCTAATTGCAATTTTATTTACAGCTGTTAATGGAGATTTCACATACACCCATAAGGCAACAGTGAGCAAGCTAAGGCCCTCTTGCTTTGGTGTGGGAACAGACAGCATTCACCATGGGCTGACCTGAAGTTAACAGGTAATCTAACTCTATACTTGTATCTTATATTGTATTGTAAATATGGGCATTGTGGGTAATTTGTAAATACCATGTAAGTCAGGGGACCTGTACATTGTGTTGTAGATACTGTCTGGTGTGTAATTTATATATATATATATTACGTAATCCTATCAATAAATGTCTATTGCGGATTGAACTACCTCTTTTGTACAAGATAATCTCAGATCTAGATATGTATATGTTCATACTACTACAATGATTGCGGTGTATGCACATAATCACATAATTACAGTCAACAACATATATATACGGTATAAGTCTATAAGTCTATAAAGATACATTATTTGTGATATAATATTTAGGAATATTTAGGAAAACAGACCCCTTGCATGGATTTTCATTAGACGTTACTGATCCATGGTATCCGACTATCCGCAGCCACTTCTCATAAATCCGCTTGTTGAGTCTTGACACAAAATAAATTCTTCTTAACTTGTTTGTTTTCTCCTCGCTTCTAAAAACAGTATTTAATTATTTTTATGCCTTTTCTTCATTAGTATATTCATTTCACGAAATATGTGTGACAGAGTAAATTATAACATTGTTTAATGCAAACATATCTGGCGCGCTTATTGAGTGCATCCACACCATATATTTTGCTTTTCATTTAGCTAAGTGGCCGCTGTTAATAACCCCAGCTGCTGTGAACAGCGTATAACCCCTTGAGAAGAAATTTGCTTTTAATCATTTTCTGTGATTAATTTATGTTCATTATTGCGCTAATTTTTCCCTCACTGGTTGGTGTCCCTGTTGTGAATTTCCTTAATGAGCCTGAAATGGAAATTGTTTTCAAAACATAACTTTGCATCTTATAATATTATTGACAAAGAGTGGGCTTGCAAGAGGAGGTTAAAGATTCTTCATTTGTTGTAAATGAGGCAGAGCTAATGTAGGTTACTGTTTAAAGGGAAAAACTACTGTGTGAGTTTAGTGAGAAGTCCTCATTAGTTTAAGAAGAGCTCTGCTCCAAACAACCGTGTTTTTATCATTTCTAAAAGCAGAGCTATTTAGATGTCTAAATATAACCGAGTAAAGCCCAACCTCGAGAAACTTAAAAAATTCCTCCTTGGGGGGGGGGGGGGGGGCTGCAACCACACTGCAAGGGTAACTGCCCACCTACTGTAGATCTAGGAGCATAGATAAGAAGATTTACTTACGTGATCCTCCACTCGGTGCTGCTAGGCCAGTCCCCACATCATCTTCTACACAATGCTCCAGTGGTCTAAAGTCCTGATGTCATCAAGACTAATGCATAGCCTTACATTGGACAGAATGACGTCAAGGGACAGTCCACCACCAGAGCATAGAAGTGTGCCATCTGCCAGAAGAGCAGAGAATCGAGTAAGTGAAAGTGCTTTGACTCTCCACTAAACCTAAATGGGCAGTTAAGCCTTGCAGTGTGGGTATAGCCCCACTTTAAGGAGGAGTTTTTTAAATGTTTGTTACCCCAACATTTAATATTCCTGATATGTGCCTGCTGTACCATGTACTTGTATGAGAAAGTATCCTGTACTCCTTGCATTGCTTCCTTTGCATGAAATCCCTTGTGTTCCTGTCAGTCCCTCTGTTTTCCTATTAAAACTGACCACACTAAGCAGGAGAGCACATTGTGGTCAGTTCTTTAGGTATGCTTGGAACACAGGCTGCTCTCCAATGATCAGACCTATCCTGACATGCCTCTCCTGCACAGCCATTCACTGGAAAGATCAGTGTGCTATTTCTTCCCCTCCCACCAGCTCTAAGACCCCATACACACTATTAGGTTTTCTGCAGATTTTTGTCTTAAGATTTACCAAAACTATACAATATGAGGTCAAACCTTAAGAGTCTCAATTTGTATGCAATCAGGCAGGCCCCTGCACTACATGGTTTTGGTAAATCTGAAGACAAAAATATGCAGAAAATCTAATAGTGTGTATGGGGCTTTATGCAGCTGAGAACAGGGGGAACAGAGGGAGGGTGATCACTTATAAAAAATAAAAAAAGGGTATTTAATTTTTTTTTAATCTATACACAAATGTTTTGCCTTTCGTTTCTATTTCAAACTAAGTGTTTTACAAGGTGATCATTTACAACCACTTTAAGTTTCCAAGAGTTGAGCTTTAACCACTTGCTGACCGACAGATGTATTAAAAAGTCCTGGTGGTTTTAACGGGATTATGGTTGCATCTGCAGCCATGATCCTGGTATAATTTTTTCAGCTGGTAACCGGCTTTCTTGTAGAAATTATAACTTTTACAGTGGCGGTTCCCCCTCCACTGCCGCTGCCTGCTGTGGTTTCAGGGCTTTCCCACTCTTACCTGATCTCCTCTGTGACAAATTATCCTGACTGCAATGAAGATGTCATCACTTCCAGTTTCAGAAGCATTATCTGTGCTTGGTTAGTTGCTTTGTGTTTTAATTCTTTATTTATTCAGTTAAAAAGTAACAACAATATAACACAACCAGAAACCCAAACAACATTCAGAAAATAGGCAAAATAAGAAAAATCAATAGAAAAACTATATGGGTTTTGTAGACACCACAATATAAATATAGCTAAAAGCATATAATAAAAGATGTATCCCCTAGAAGCTTATCCTTACAACCATATATATCACATTTCTTCCTTTTAAGTACAGATACAATATCCAATGTTTTTCTCCCGTATATAGTCTAGGGGTTACCAGGCTTCTCTGCCAAACCCTACTCCCCAACCCCCCCTCATTTACCCACCCCAGCTCCCCCAAACCCCCCCCCATCTCCAGCTCCCCCAACCACCCCCCACTTCCTGTGTTAGTGAAGGAAACAAAAAATAAATG
The DNA here is from genome assembly GCA_029206835.1 of Rana muscosa. NCBI lineage: Eukaryota > Metazoa > Chordata > Amphibia > Anura > Ranidae > Rana > Rana muscosa. The sequence goes on along the minus strand of CM055116.1, from coordinate 1,157,783,935 downwards.
AAAAAAAAAATAGATTAAAACCAAGCCAGAGAAATCTGTAAACTGGTTAGTTGCGTTGGAGAGCAAGGGAGATATCAGGGGTCTAATAGAGCCTGATGTTTCCTGTGATGTATCACTGTGTGACCCTTCACCCTTTTCTCCTGATGCATGCTGGGGAAGGGGCTGTACCAGGAAGTAGTGAGAGTGGTGTGTGGAACTGGGAAGGAGCAGCATGATGCACAGAAGGGATTACATCTGGTAATGACAGAAGCCTGTTGTATTAGGACTCTATGTAACAAAGTCATCATGTTCTGAGTGAGTAATAAACCCTTCCATGGTTAAGAAGTTCATCCAGCCTGTGTGTAACTTGCTAAGCAGATACTGGCAGCATTGCTAGCACCCCGTGTCTAAGGGACATAACATTTCCAAAAGCAGCACCTGTGACCTGCCCAAAGCTATCACAAGGGGGCTTGTTTGCCTCCTTGTGAAAGCAAGAGGTAAACTAAAAAACAAAAAGTGTAAAAAAAAAAAAAAAAAAAACAGATGAAAATAATTGAAAACATTTAATGAGCACGAAGGTCCATCACAGATATGTAAATGGTAATTGCACCACACATGCGAGTTATTGCTTGTGAAAATCAGAGTGAGAAAAATTATTCTAGGGCCCATAATTCATGATTAGCTCTAAACTGATAACCTGTACAGGTTTTTAAAGCTTCACCTATGGACAGGTTTAGGTGCCATAGTTTGTTGCTGTTTCATCGGTAGCCAAATAGTTAAGCTGAACTCCAGGAAAGTGGCTAAATGAATAGCTGAATAAACAGCATTAAACTAACAATATATGGATAGAAGTGTATCTAAACCACAAAACATAAACCAAATGTTGCACAACTTCCTTTAATGTTAATGTACCTTTTTTATACTTCTTCTTTAAATTAAAGCTGAACTCTAGCCAGATATAAAAGACAGACACAATTTAAAGTGCTAGAAAACCTTCAAAAGCTAAAATCATCTCTTATGATCATCATAAAATGGTAATCTGCAATTAGCTAATGTGCTTCACTTGGATCCTGGATGCACTACCAACCCCAAAAAATCACTGTCTGGGGTGGATTTACTAAAGATAAATAGGCTGTTCACGTTGAAAGGGGCACTGCACTTTGTGAAGGAAATGTCCCTAGATCTTAGTAAATGTAGTGAAATTTCACTTTGTAAAGAATACCCAATCAAGTGCATGGGAAAATAAACAGCATTTTAGCTTGCACATGATTGAAAGATGGAAGTCTGTAGAGCTTCACCTCATTCACTAAGCTCTGAGAATAATACCCCTTCACAATGAACAATCTATTTGCCATTAGTAAATCAACCCATTTGCCGCCTCCTGACAGTGTTTACATGGTGAACCTTAGTCCCTCTCTAGCTGATTGAAAGCACAAGCATTTGGGAGGAAGCTCATGCATGATGCCTCCCAACCAGGCTTTGAGAAAAAGGGTATGTCCATTCCCTGCTATGGGTATTCACTCCCTATATTCATCTCAGAGGGAGAGAGTGATGTCGCATCCTTCCCTCCTTTTTTCTGGATGGATAAAAAGCATGATCAGGGACAGGAGAGTTGCCTTTAATCATGTCCATAGATGATCAGTTTAAAGATGTGAGCACATCATTGTCATCACTAGGGAGGGTTGGGCAGGTAATGAAGAGAAGGAGTGCACCGCTCAAAAGGTTCCAGGTTCCTATGATTGCTCCCGCCCTGCTTCACTCACAGGTGCTGGCTCTGCTCTAATGCATAGAGAAAGAACGTTGTCTGGACTGCCACACTCTGTTCAAGTGTTTATTAGCAAAAATTAGCAAAAGCAATCAGAAAAGGCATGCAGGAGAACAAGGCTGACGCGTTTCACATCAGGAATGATGCTTACTCATAGCTGGAGTGTGAGTGACCCAAAAAGTGTATTTAAGAGTGACCTGAAAAACCTCTCCACCAATGAAGGCCATTAAGCACAGTGGTAGGATATTAAACACTTAATTGGATCTATCACACTCCGTGTTCAGAAAGCACCTGTGAAGGAACAAGCCTAGTGTTGGAAAAAGTAAAATTACATAATGCAAGGAATAAAAAAAATGAAGATAAAAACGTATATGTGAAGTACACATAATTGTACAAATATGCAAAATATATGCAATTGTATAAGCATATGTGATAAAAGTAAAATTGCCTTTAATCATGTCCATAGATGATCAGTTTAACCTTCCTAGCGGTATTCCCGAGTCTGGCTCGGGGTTAAATTTCAGCACCAAAAGCGGTAACCCCGAGCTAGACTCGGGCTGAATCGCAGTGATCCAGGCAGAGTTACTTACCTTGTCCCCTGGATCCTGCGATGCCTCTCCGCTGTGTGATCGCGCGGTCTCCTCGCTCGATTCACACACTTCCGAGTGCCGCCGAGCTCCGTTCCCTGCGACGTTACGACGCACGGGGACGGAGATCGGCGCCAAATTCAAAAAAATTAAAGCACAGTATACATACAGTTCACTGTAATCTTACAGATTACAGTACTGTATGTAATAATTACACACCCCCATTGTCCCTAGTGGTCTGCCCAGTGTCCTGCATGCACTTTTATATAATAAAAACTTTTCTTTCTGCCTAGAAACTGGAGATTGTCCATAGCAACCAAAAAGTGTCCCTTTATGTCAAAAGTGGTTTTAGACCAGCTAAAAAACAGCGATAATAAATTAGAATCACTTGCAGAATTAAACGATAGCGATTTGTGGGGAAATTCGTCATCAAACACTGAAAAACACTTTTATTATTATTATTATTATTATATTATTTGTTATTATTTTATAGTTATTTATTTTATTATAATGTATAATTTTATTTTTTGAACTTTATCATACCCGGGATGTCTACTAGACTCTGGTTTGGACAGATTTAAGTGAGTTATTCCTAAGAATTACAGGCCTGCAATATAAAACGCCAAATTTCCATGCAGAATAATAGTACCGCTTTCAGCACCTAAAATCTGACAGAACCATACCGCCAGGGAGGTTAAAGATGTGAGCACATCATTGTCATCACTAGGGAGGGTTGGGCGCTAGTGATTACATTGTTGTAGTTTAATTCCACTTTAACAGAACTCTTTAGTCAATATTACATCATTAAATACCGGTGCAGCTCATAAAATTAGAATATTACAAACTTACAGTAATTTATTTCAGTAAATCAATTCAAAAAGTGAAACAGTCATCACTGACTATGGAAACTTCACATGGGACCTCATGTAACTTGGAATCTGTACCTCTCCACTCTTCCTCCAGACTCTGGGACCTTAATTTTCAAATAAAATGCAACATTTTCCACTGTCAGTGAGGATTTGGGAGCCATGTTATCTGCTGGTGTTGGTCCACTGTTTTATCAAGTCCAAAGTCAGCGCAGACCTCTACCTGGAAATTTTAGAACACTTCATGCTTCCCTCTGCAGATCAGCTTTATGGAGATGCTGATTTAATTTTCCAGCAGGACTTGTCACCTGCCCACACTGCCAAAAGTACCAATACCTGGTTAAATGATCATGGTATCACTTGAATGGCCAGCAAACTCGCCTGACCTAAACCCCATAGAGAATCTGTGGGGCATTGTCAAGAGGAAGATGAGAGACACCAGACCCAACAATGCAGATGAGATGAAGGCCACTAGCAAAGCAACCTGGGCTTCCATAACACCTCAGCAGTGCCGACCAAGTATTGAGTGCATACTATACTGTACATATACATACTTTTCAGTAAGCCAACTTTTTTGCATTAAAAAATCATTTTTTTATTTTTGGTCTTCTGTAACATTCAAATTTTCTAAGATACTGGGTTTTGGGTTTTCACTAGCTGTAAGCCATAATCATCAAAATAAAAGAAAGAAATGCTTGAAATATATCACTCTGTGCGTAACGCATCTATATAAAATAAATGAGTTTCACTTTTTGAATTTAATTACTGAAACAAATTTATTTTTTGATGATATTCTAATTTTATTAGATGCGCTTGTATGTAGTTTAAATACAATTAGAGTAAGTACTCGAATTTTACCTGGTACTACCAGGTACAATTGGAGTCTCTGTATAGCAGAGTTAAAGTGTGAGTAAGTGGCAGGACAAGAAGTCAATCAGTTAATCTGCTAGCAATAAGCAAGAGAGATGAGCTTATCACTGTGCTCGTCCTCTTTTCAATGTTCAGTCACAGTGTGTGGTGGGTCCAGGATAACCTGGGCTCAGAGAAAGTGGGTTAAATGGTACTGGTTATCAGAGTGGGGACATCTAGTGGCAACATAGGTTGTTATTGCTATTTTATCTCTTCAGGGCTATTCATTTTAATTCTTGTTTTCTGGGGTTGAAATTTTTCTTTAACCACTTGACCTCTGGAAGATTAACCCCCTTCACAATCAGGACTTTTTTTGTGATACAGCACTGAGTTATTTTAACTGACAATTGCATGGTTGTGCGAAACTGTACCCAAAGAAAATGTATGTCCTTTTTTTCCCACAAAACAGAGCTTCCTTTTGGTGGTGTTTGATCACCTCTGCGGTTTTAATTTTTTTGCATTAAATAAAAAAAACTGATAATTTTGAAGAAAACAAACAATTTATACTTTCTGCTATAAAACATATCCCACATTTTTTTTTAAATGCAATTTAGGCCAATGTGTATTCTGCTACATATTTTTGGTAAAACCAAGCCCACTATTAATTGGTTTGTGCAAAAGTTCTAGCGTTTACTAACTATGGTATTTTTTTTGTTTACTAGTAATGGAGGTGATCAGAGACTTATATTGCGGCGAACAAATCGGACACTGACACTTTTGACACTTTTTGGGGACCAGTGACACTAATACAGTGATCAGTGCTAAAAAATAGGCTTGTGCAATTCGTTTCGTAACGAATTGAAATTCGTCCGAATTTAGCAACTTTCGGACATTCGGAAGCATTCGAATTTCCGAACAAAGCAATTACGAATAAGACCGAATCCGAAATAAATTATACCGCAAATAGCGAATGCCCGAATGTCTTCGGCATAATTCGTTATGAAAAAGTTACGAATGTACGAATCCATACGAAGCACAATAACACTCACTCTGCTCTGCTCTCTGCTTCTCCCACACCGTGCTGAACTCCCTCTCAAAATGGTGTACAGGGGCGGAGGTTATAGCCGCATGTAAAAAACGAAAGTAAAATACGAGATTTCGAATCCATTCGAAGCACAATAACACTCTGCTCTGCTCTCTGCTTCTCCCTCACCGTGCTGAACCCTCTCAAAATGGTGTACAGGGGCGGAGGCTATAGCCGCATGTAAAAAACGAAAGTAAAATACGAGATTTCGAATCGTTACAAATAACCGCAATGTATTTAGAAAAGTACAAATCCATTCGGCATAATAGGCAGCGTCGTTGTGAGAGAGACACGGAAAATTACGAATCAACGAACCCAAAAAAAGTTACGAAAGTAGGAGTTGTGTCCAGAATCAACGAAAAACAACGTACTCTACCGAAAGTACGAATTATAAAGCAACAAAAAATTCAACGAAAAATGTCGCTTGCAAAAATACGAATGAGTCCGAACACGAAAAATCCCGTCTAGCAAAATTACGAATGATTACGAATCAACAGGACCGGAAAGAAACGAACCGAAACGGAACGAATTTTTCCGTTGTGCACAAGTCTACTAAAAAATAAACACTGTCACTGCACTAATGACACTGGCTGGAAAGTGTTTAACATCAGGGACCATCAAAGGGTTAAATGTGTGCCTAGCCTGTGCTTTCTCACTGTGCGAGAGGTGCTTTGACTAGGGGAAGGCATTGATCCATGTTCCTGCTTTTCAGGAACACAGGATAATTACCTTCCCTACTGACAGAATGGCAATCTGCCTTGTTTACATAGGCGTATCACTGTTCTGCCTGTGTACATTCTATTCGGGGGGTGTCGGTTAAAGATCAAGTCCGTGGTAATCACTGCTGAGCTCCCGAAGCAGGTCACTGGTGGCACGTGCCCCAGACCCAGAAGTGTCAGATCACATACTAGGTACATGATCTGGCACAGAGCGGCCGCCCTGCCGCAGTATATGTACAGCGGGTGGTTTGCAAGTGGTTAAATACTTCCTAGTGATGTTATCAGGAAAGTGTATTCGCAGACACTTCTAGAAAGGCAGCGCTTACTGTGCACTCACGCATATACATATACCAAATAAATAAAAATTTAAGTTATCGATCAATGTGGAGAGGCCATTTTAGAGCAGCTCAAAGGGCAACATGAAAAATATGCAATTCCTTTACATAACATGCTTAGTGGATGCCTTAAAGCTGAACATGGAATTACATAATGTTATGATGCTCAGGGACAGTGCAAGACTGCATTCACACCTGAGCGTAGCGCTTCGAGCGTTTTTACCAACCTTTTTTACCGGCGTTTTGTCGCGCGAATTTGCGCCCGTCGAAACACTCGTTGTCGCGCTAAACGCTTGAATCGAGCGTTTCCATTACATTCTATGACTCCTAAAATGCCCAAATCTGCCTGATTTGCGCAACAAAAAAGGGTCCGGAACTTGTTTGAGCTTCAGGCGTTCGGCTTCAGGCGTTTTGGAGTGGTGATGTGAACCATCTCCATAGAGAATAATGTTTTTTTCCCCCCTCTAGCGTTTTGTAGCTTCAGGCTACAAAACGCTCAGGTGTGAATGCAGCCTCAGTGTCATAGAGCATAGCTTGGTGTGATCTTTCATTCAGTAACATGCTGTATTGTGTACCAACCACAAACCCTAATCCACATTGCAGAAGTGAGGCAGTTGTTAAGCCAAACAAGAAAAAGAATCACAGTGCTGTCTTTCATAAACAAAAACTTTCACACAGAAGCTGGAGAGCATGCAAGTGGTTTGTTCAGGGCCTAAAAGCCTGCGATGTAAGAGACAGAGATGAGTCAACTTTTTCCACAAAAAATAATTAGGTATGCTATTCACTGCCCGTTAATTTCCTTGGTCACTGTATCAGAAGAGAATTTGGACATATTTTATTTAAATAAATAAAAATATTTCAGTTTATAATGTCAGTCAAGACCCATTAATATTGCACAGACATGCAGCACATCATGTAAGTGTTTTTACTAGGCTGCAATGCAAGATGGAGAAACTAGGCAGGTTTGATTATTTTTTACAGCAACAAACTAGAAAAACTAAACTGATTAGTAATTAGACAATATGTACTCCTTATTTGCCAAGATTCTATGTCAGAGGGAGATCCGGTATACCTGATCTAGAATACAATGTCTTTTTTTCTCAGACTGTAAACTAAAAAAATGAAAAAAATTTGATGTAGGCTTCTTGTAATCTTTTTGCTATTCCACTAATCCAGAGGAAGTGAGTAGGCAGATTACATGTTAAAAAAGGGAAATTAGAGGTTTTTGTTTTTTTAAGTTTCAAGACTGACAAAATGGAAAACATTTGAAGGACACCTTTTAAACCTTTATCATATAGGTTGCAATTTGTGGAAGGAAAAAAAAAAATCAGATTGCACATCAAAATCTCAAAATTGTGTCTTCTTTGGAAGACTAAGTGCTGGTTCACACTACAGCGACATGAAAGTCGGCATGACTTTGCAAGGCAACTTCGAGTCGCCTCCAGGACAGGCAACTTTGCCAGTGGCCAATCAAAGAATAATCAGCTCTGTGGGAGGGAGGGGTTTGCCGGAGAAAACTATTTTCTCTTCCTGTAAAGTTGCTTCAGTTAAGACAGTGATCCGACTTTGGAGGCAACTACCATTGAAATCAATGGGTACAAGTTGCCTACAAGTTGCCTTGAAGTAGTGCAGGAACCTTTTCTGAAGTCGGAGCGACTTCAGTAGTTTACATTAGGACGGCTCTCACTCACTTCAATTGAATTTCTCATGTCGCACGACTTGGGGGACACAAGTCGGATCCCAAGTCGCGGTAGTGTGAACCGGCACTTAATCCAGAAAAAAATTGATACTTTTGCAGCACAGTTACTGAAGGTGTATGGACAGGCTTCAATTTATGAGCAATTGAATAGGCATTTAGCATCCGTAAAATAAAATAGTCTTTTTTTGGACACCAATGATGCAAATTTCTGAGAAATTGAGCAGGCATTTCAGTAGGTGCCGGCATTATTGACACCCTATGAGCTCGCGAGAGCCAGCGCCGAGCTGTCTCGTCATCGGGAAAGGAAAAAATGTTCCTTTCACGATGAGCGACACGCATTGCCGATAGGCGGGGATCCGACGCGGATTCCCGCCAATACCAGGCACTGCGTTTGGTATGAATCCTGAGCGGGAACTCCACGCCAATTTTTAAAGAAAAAAACGGTGTGGGTTCCCCCTCCAGGGGCATACCAGGCCCTTGGGTCTGGTCTGGATTTGAAGGGGAACCCTGCGCCGAAAAAACAGCGTGGGGGTCCCCCTCAAGATAAAAACCAGACCCTTATCCGAGCACGCAACCTGGCAGGCCGCAGGGGACGATAGCGGCCCCCCCTCCCTCCTGAACCGTACCACCGGAGCGGTGCAATAAAATAGTTTTAAAAACTGTGTTGTGTTTTTATTTCCATTTATTTTCCACCAGGTAAATGGGTAGGGGTACGATGTAGGGTGGGGGGGCCGGTATCTGGGGGCCCCTTATTAAAGGGGGCTCCCGATAAGCCCCCCGCCCGCAGACCCCGACAACCAACGGCCAGGGTTGTCGGGAAGAGGCCCTGTCCTCATCAACATGGGGGCAGGGTGCTCTGGGGTGGGGGGGCCGCAGGTCGCCCCCCTGCCCCAGAGCACCAAAGCCCCCATGTTGAGGGCATGTGGCCTGGTACGGTTCGGGAGGGGGGGCCGCTATCGTCCCCCCCTCTTCCCCTGCGGCCTGCCAGGTTGCGTGCTCGGATAAGGGTCTGGTTTGGATCTTGAGGGGGACCCCCACGCCGTTTTTTCGGCGTAGGGTTACCCTTCAAATCCAGACCAGACCCAAGGATTCATACCAAACGCAGTGCCTTGTATTGGCGGGAATCCGCGTCGGATCCCCGCTCAATACAGTGTCGCGTCTCCTCGCCATTGCAGCGAGCGCGACACGTGTCGCCACCCTGCTGCCGACATCTCAGCACTCCTGTCGCCCAGAATCTCGGCGATGGGAGCGCGATAGAAACACAGTAGCATCTTAAAGTAATCTTGTGTCTTTTTTGATACTGATGATAGAAATAGTATACAGATTTGCATCACAGATAGCCTGTTTAAACAGACTGGGATTTCTCAGAGGTTGAGCAGGCATATAACATCAGGAAATAAACAATTAATGTTTTCTTTTTGTACACTGAGGATTGAAAAAGCATACAGCTTAGCAATACAACTAACAACTAGACATGTGCACACTGAAATATTTCGGAATTTCGTTTTCGTCCGAAAAATAAATTTATTAAGTTACTCCCGAAATTCGTTTTTATTTATTTAGTTTTTCGTTAAAAATTGCATTCGTCCGAAAATCTGAATTAATTAAGGTCAAATCTGTCATTGAAGGCTTATGGTGTCTGTCGAATGTTCAAAGAAGATTCGACGGAGCAGCGAAACTGTACGACTCTGCAATCATACATTTCCGGTCGAATGTTCCACCCACAAGCAGTGATCTTTTCTCTCTATGTCGAATCTTTTCTCTCTATAATGTCAAATCTTTTCTCTCCTATGTCGAATCTTTTCTCTCTATAATGTCGAATCTTTTCTCTCCTATGTCGAATCTTTTCTCTCTATAATGTCAAATCTTTTCTCTCTATAATGTCAAATCTTTTCTCTCCTATGTCGAATCTTTTCTCTATATAATGTCAAATCTTTTCTCTCTATAATGTCAAATCTTTTCTCTCTATAATGTCAAATCTTTTCTCTCCTATGTCGAATCTTTTCTCTCCTATGTCGAATCTTTTCTCTCCTATGTCGAATCTTTTCTCTCCTATGTCGAATCTTTTCTCTCCTATGTCGAATCTTTTCTCTCTATAATGTCAAATCTTTTCTCTCCTATGTCAAATCTTTCCTCTCCTATGTCGAATCTTTCCTTTCCTATGTCGAATCTTTCCTCTCCTATGTCGAATCTTTCCTCTCCTATGTCGAATCTTTTCTCTCCTATGTCGAATCTTTTCTCTCTATAATGTCGAATCTTTTCTCTCCTATGTAGAATAATCTTGGACTAATAGAGTTAAGGTTAGGCACATTCGACCACAGGTTCGATAGACACAGATTGTTATTGTCAGCGTCACGTCGAATCTCCTATCTATATCGAACTGTTGTAGCAACGAAAACGAAAATAAAGCATTTGTTTATGTCGGATCTTTCGGTTTTCGGATTCTGTGCTTTCGTTTTCGTTTGTTAAAACGATAACGAAAATAGCTGAAATTTGGACGAAAATGCATTCGGACGAAAACGAATGCACATGTCTACTAACAACCGGAGTGGACAGAGGGATAGAACAGACAAGTGTTTTAAACCAGAACATCGTATATCAGTGCCTTTTTTTTGGACACTGAAGATGGAAAAAGCATTCATCTTTGCAACACAACTTTGAAGTCTTCATGGTCAAGGTCACCATTATTAAAAGAGAGAATAACCAAAATTGGAAATCGCCCCAAAAAAATCTCTCTTTTCACAGAGTGAGGAAAGAGAGATTTTATAGATTTGATGCACACCTTTGTAAACCTTTTCAGACTGTCTACTGCTTGTAAAAAGAATGAACAGATTGCACCATGCAAATAATTTATTTTTATACAGAATAGATTGAAAAATGTTTGTACTTGCTAGCTCAGCTTTAATACCCATTTTAGAGAGGATGCTATCTCTAAGGGACAGAGCATTCAGATGTAACTTTAAATTATTACATTAGACTGTATATTCATAGGCAATTTGAGAGGGAGAAAGTAGGCAAGCTGTACACCCAAGTGGACATATTTCAAAGCATGTACTGCTTTGCATTCATTTTGTTTACAACATTTTTATTGATTTTGTAAAGACAACGTATAAGTAAAAGTGTACAGTACAAGTAAATCTAAAATAAATGTATATTATTATGGCAATATCTTGGTAGGTAACCAATGCATAACGCTTAGTATTTGTAGTAAATATCTAGACAGAGAGAGTGGGCGAGATTTACTAAAACTGGATCGCTGGGAATCTGGTGCCGGTGTGCATGGTAGCTAATCAGCTTCTAACTTTAGTTTGTTCTATTAAGCTCTGGCAATAAAAAACTGGAAGCTGATTTGTTTCTATGCAAACCTGCACCAGATTTTTCATGCTCCAGTTTTAGTAAATCTCCACCAGAATGTTAGGAAAAGCAAAAGGTAAAAAAGCAAACAAAAAAAAGGAAAATAAGTAGATACAGTCAGGTCCATAAATATTGGGACATCGACGCAATTCTAATCCTTTTGGCTCTATACACAATCACAATGGATTTGAAATGAAACTAACAAGATGTGCTTTAACTGCAGACTTTCAGCTTTAATTTAAGGGTATTTACATCCAAATCAGGTGAACAGTGTATGAATTACAATAGTTTGTATATGTGCCTCCCACTTTTTAAGGGACCAAAAGTAATGGGACAATTGTATGCTCGGCTGTTCCATGGCCAGGTGTGTGTTATTCCCCCATTATCCCATTTACAAGGAGCAGATAAAAGGTCCAGAGTTAATTTCAAGTGTGCTATTTGCATTTGGAATCTGTTGCTGTCAACTCTCAATATAAGATCCAAAGAGCTGTCACTATCAGTGAAGAAAGCCATCATTAGGCTGAAAGAACAAAACAAACCCTTCAGAGAGATAGCAAAAACATTAGGTGTGGCCAAATCAACTGTTTAGAACATCCTTAAAAAGAAATAACACACGGGTGAGCTCAGTAACACCAAAAGACCCGGAAAACCACAGAAAACAACTGTGGTGGATGACCGAAGAATTCTTTCCCTGGTGAAGAAAACACCCTTCACCACAGATGGCCAGATCAAGAACACTCTCCAGGAGGTAGGTGTGTGTGTGTCAAAGTCAACAATCAAGAGAAGACTTCACTAGAGTTAATACAGAGGGTTCACCCCAAGATGTAAACCATTGGTGAGCCTCAAAAACAGGTAGGCCAGATTAGAGTTTGCCATACAACATCTAAAAAAGCCTTCACAGTTCTGGAACAACATCCTATGGACAGATGAGACCAAGATCAACTTGTACCAGAGTGATGGGAAGAGAAGAGTATGGAGAAGGAAAGGAACTGCTCATGATCCAAAGAATACCACCTCATCAGTGAAGCATGGTGGTGGCAGTGTCATGGCATAGGCATGTATGGCTGGCAATGGAACTGGTCCTCTTGTATTTATTGATGATGTGACTGCTGACAAAAGCAGCAGGACGAATTCTGAAGTGTTTCGGGCAATATTATCTGCTCATATTCAGCCAAATGCTTCAGAACTCATTGGACGGCACTTCACAGTGCAGATGGACAATGACCCGAAGCATACTGCGAAAGCAACCAAAGAATTTAAGGGAAAGAAGTGGAATTTTATGCAATGGCCAAGTCAATCACCTGACCTGAATCCGATTGAGCATGCATTTCACTTGCTGAAGACAAAACTGAAGGTAAAATGCCCCAAGAACAAGCAGGAACTGAAGACAGTTGCAGTAAAGGCCTGGCAGAGCATCACCAGGGATGAAACCCAATGTCTGGTGATGTCTATGCATTCCAGACTTCAGGCTGTAATTGACTGCAAAGGATTTGCAACCAAGTATTAAAAAGTGAAAGTTTGATTTATGATTGTTAATCTGCCCCATTACTTTTGGTCCCTTAAAAAGTGGGAGGCACATATACAAACTGTTGTAATTCATACACCGTTCACCTGATTTGGATGTGAATACCCTCAAATTAAAGCTGAAAGTCTGCAGTTAAAGCACATCTTGTTTTTGTTTTCATTTCAAATCCATTGTGGTGGTGTATAGAGCCAAAAAGATTAGAATTGTGTCGATGTCCCAATATTTATGGACCTGACTGTACATACATAAAAAAAAAAAAAAAAACTGATTGAAGGGAAGGAAAGGTAAAAGGTAACTTGCTGGGTGTCAGGGAAGTTAGCAGACCAGACTGTGTGGACTGCACAGAGGAAACCAAAAACGCATGCGAGTGAAAATATAATAATCATTTATTTAAGTAAGTAAATATGAATACAACCACCTCAAATAAACAGTGCAATAACCAACCCTAAAACCAAGACCCACAGATAACAATAGACATAATATGTACAATGATGGGAGATACCGTAATCGTAAACAAGCCAGGCTGAGGTCATACACAAGGAGATCAGAAGATAGGTAAGGACGGGAGATACAGGCTCAGAAGTTGGTAGATTTAGGTGGGTCATCAGGTTCAACTGGCGTGAACGCAGGCTGGAGCAGGTTGGTCGGTGTGGAGGCAGGTTGGGTTACTGGCAGGATTGTGTGGGTCGGAAAGAACTTTTGTCTCTTTTTTGGCTTAGCCGCTGCAGATTTGTAAGTAACTGGAGAAATGTAAGAAAAGGATGTAATTGGGCAAAAGGAAGGGCTGGAATGCAATGGAGACATGGAGACAGTGGCTGGAGGAGATTTTTGTGGAATAGTTACAGGTGGAAGGGAAGAGGCAGGTGGATTGAAGGCAGGATAAGTGCAGCAAGTAGAGACTGGGTAATAGTACTTAGTGGGAAGCTGAGTATACTGGGCTGTAGCTGAGATTGCCATGGGTGACGGGGAGATAGATTCTTGGGAAGGCAGGTGACTAATGGCAGGGCTGGGTTGTTGTGGCTTGGCTAAATACAGGAGATCTAACCTGTAGCACAGGTTGAACAAAAGCTGGTTCACACACACCCTGTCTAATCAGAGATTGTACTGAACAAATGCAATCAGATAGCACCTGCTGGGAACAGGAGGAATAATGTTCATAAATAAAGGCCAGATCGTCCTCCAACAACCATACCAGGGATTCAACTTGGTCATGACTGAAGGGAGGAGAGAAATCATCACTTCCTTCGAAAACACATGACAAGGCTGGCTTTACACATAACTGGATTAGAGGCTGAACATCCTCAAATACCATATGACCCCTATCCACTAGGGAATGAGCTGATCGGATGGCTTCCATCAGCTGGTCACTAGTCCACCCTTTTAAAATCTGGCGGCAATATTCACCATCCTCTGCTGTCAGCAGAGAAAAGTAAACAATTGCATCGAAATCCATATCAGCAAAAACGCACAACACCAGGATGGTTCCTCTATGCAGCCACGTCTGATCAGAGATGGCCTTGGTATACTGTCAGGAAAGTTAGCTGACCAGACTGTGTGGACTGCACAGAGGAAACCAAAAACGCATGTGAGTGAAAATATAATTATAATTTATTTAAGTAAATATGAATACAACCACCTGAAATAAACACAGTGCAATAACCAACCCTAAAACCAAGACCCACAGATAACAATAGACATATGTACAATGATGGGAGATACCGTAATCATAAACAAGCCAGGCTGAGGTCATACACAAGGAGATCAGAAGATAGGTAAGGACGGGAGATCAACAGGAACAGGGAGAGGACGGATGGATAGGCTGCAGAGCAGGGATCCAAAGTAATCAGGTAACAGGGGGACAGGTATCCAAGGTAATGGGGGAGCAGGAGGGACAGAACCAAGGTGAGCTCGGGATAGGGTTCAGGTCGGATCAGATCGGGTCAGATACAGGCTCAGAAGTCAGGATCGCAGGGTCAAGGTCCAAGAGATACAAAGGCAAACATGTGAGGGCTTGCCGGGTATTTAAGTATCTGCCAGTGATTAGGCTAGGTGACACCTGTCCGCAGGAAGAGCAGTCTGCTCCACACTGCCAGGATCCATCCACTGGTGGATACCAGTACTGCGTCCCAATGATGATATAACACCAGCAGGGAGAAGTTCTCCAGACAGTTCCAAACTGCCAGGAGACACCTGCTGGTGGATCACAGTACTGCAAGCCAAATAATAAATATTACCAGCGGATGGAACCTTTCCTGACACTGGGTGATGCTGATATTGAAGCTCTTTATTGAAGCTCCGTGTTTATTAGAGGAAAAGTAATGAATGACCAATGTTAAGGTTAGCAGTGTAGTCCAACCATGTAGACCATGTTTGTAATAAGTTAGAGTAATTGTCAATCAAAATAGAAGTTCGTTTTTCATGAATTATGGTTTCTGTGATTTTCTTCTTTACTTCTCTGAAGTTCAGTGATGGCTGTCTCCATGCTTTAGCTATAGTCTGGTGTGTTGTAAAAATATGAAAGATATTGATTTTCACTCTGACTTTGCAAGGTTCAAATTGGGTCTATGAAGCAAGGTTTCCCATGGGTTCTGGGTAGGGTTGTCCCGATACCGATACTAGTATCGGTATCGGTACCGATACAGAGCATTTGCCCAAGTACTTGTACTCGGGCAAATGCTCCCGATGCTTCACCCGATACCTGGACAGTCAGCGGTGATCAGTGCGTGGGAGATCACCGCTGTATAGATTTAAAAGCCTCTCCGCCTTTCCCCCCCCTTTAAGCTGCTGTAGTGAAATCAGCGGTGATCGGTGCTTGTAACTCACACACGATCACCGCTGACTGTCCTCGCATCCTCCTCCAGCCCCCCTCCGTTCTGTGGTCTCGTGTCCCCTCCACTCTGGTGTCTCCCTCCGTGACCCCCTCCACTCTGGTGTCTCCCTCCGTCCGTGACCCCCTCCACTCTGGTGTCTCCCTCCGTCCGTGACCCCCTCCACTCTGGTGTCTCCCTCCGTCCGTGACCCCCTCCACTCTGGTGTCTCCCTCCGTCCGTGACCCCCTCCACTCTGGTGTCTCCCTCCGTCCGTGACCCCCTCCACTCTGGTGTCTCCCTCCGTCCGTGACCCCCTCCACTCTGGTGTCTCCCTCCGTCCGTGACCCCCTCCACTCTGGTGTCTCCCTCCGTCCGTGACCCCCTCCACTCTGGTGTCTCCCTCCGTGCTGCCATCCCCTTCCATTCTCCTCCTCCTCCACCCCCTCTTACTGTCAGGATGGAGAGCGGAGGTAGGAGCCGGTAAACCCGGCTCCTTACTGTTCCGAATGAACAGAGTCAGTGATCACTGACTCTGTTCATTCACAAAACTGAAACATCGTAAACTGTGTTTACAATGTTTCAGTTTATGAATGGAGAGGAGCCGCTGTCTTCTCTCCATTCATTTTCAGCGCAGCTGAGGCTGCTGAGAAAGGGACTGGGGAATCTGTCCCTAGTCCCTTTCTCTGTCTCAAAGGGGAGATGTCAGAGGTCTGTTAAGACCCCTGATATCTCACCAAAGCCCCCCAACAGGGCTGATAAAAAAATAAAAAATGTAATAAAAAAATAAATAATAAAGAAATGAATTGTAAAAAATAAATAAAATAGAAGAAAAAACACACACTGACACTGTCCACCCCCCACCCCTTAAAAAAAGAAAACATTATAAAAAATCAATCAATAAATAAAAATAAAAAATTGTAAAAAGAAAAACTGTTTTTTTATCTCTTTTTAAAAAAAAAAATTATCGGTATTGGCGAGTACTTGGAAAAAAGTATCGGTACTTGTACTCGGTCTTTAAAAAGTGGTATCGGGACAACCCTAGTTCTGGGTTAAGGGTTTTTTAACGACAATTTAAGTCATAATATATACCTGTGTGCATAATCCCTAAACTGTGGGGTATTCCTTCCAAATATGAAATAGTGTGCCCCAAGTGTTACATCCTCTAAAACACAGGGTGGAGGCTGAGGGTGTGAATTGTGCGTGTCATACAGGTGTCATGTACCAATGAAAAAGTAAGTAATTTGTGGGCATTTTCCTGAGCTAAAGTGTTAATGGAACAACTGACTATAGCTAACCATATTTACCCCATTCCAAAATGTCACTCCTTATTCATTTTTTTTATTTCAATCTGGCTCCCATGCTCAATCAATGAGGTAGGAAGCAACAGTTGGGGATGCTCACCATGTGTATGACAGGTGCATATCATTGCAATTTTTTACAGCAAGGCAAATTCTTGCTTTCATCAAGAGTACCACTATAGGGTTACGGTGGGAAGCCACCACTGACACCCAAAGACCAATTTTTCAGCACCTGTCTGACAGGTGCATATCATTGCAATTTTTTACAGCAAGCCAAATTCTTGCTTTCATCAAGATTATCTTTATAGGGTTACAGAAGGAAGGCGCCACGACACCCAAAGACCAATTTTAATACACCCGTTACTTCTATCCAAAGTCAAAGTGACACCAGAATGTATCCCAAAAATCTATAATCTTGTTCCCAGTGCACTACATTGTGGCCTCATCATACACACTGGCTCCCCAGCTGTTACTGAGCAAAATAAAGGCAGATTTCAGGAAAAATTACATATTTTTTTGGCTTTATAAATGTAATTATTGCTGCAGCAGATTCTACACATGGTACAGATCTTTACAGTGAAGCCTCGTACACATGACTGAGTTTCTTGGCAAGAACCAGCAAGAAACTTGCTGGCAGAGCTTTCTTGCCGAGTAAATCGGTCGTATGTAAATCAGTTGTGCTCTTTTTTCTCGTCGAGATTCTTGTCAGCAGGTTTCTCGACGAAAAAAGTGTGTGTGTGTACACTTACCTGTCCTCCGGGAAGCCCGCGCATGCTCGAAATGACTTTGACGCATGCGCGGTAGCTTCCTAGGCATAGGTAGGGTGTAGCAAGATGGCGGCGACGGCATCGAATGTGACGAGCGCACGCTCATCGTAGTCGATTACGTCACCGCGTTCGCTCCATTCAAAGAACCGCTGGTTCTTTGAAAGGAGCGTGTGTACACTCGGCCGGGACAAGTTTCTTGTCCAAGAATCTCGTCAAGAAAAACTACGTGTTTTTTCTTGACGAGATTCTCGCCCGTGTGTACGAGGCTTCAGACTAAGGGGACCCCCCAGGCACTATATTGGAAGGAATTTTTCATTTTTAGGCTTTCACTTTAAAAATCAAAAAAATCACTGCTCATTTAAAAATGACGTTTTTCACAAACTTCTTTTTTATTGATACATGTCCCCCAGGGCAGGACCCAGACCCCTATAACCATTGTATGCCCAATTACTTGCATTTAAGCCTTAAAAATGGGCACTTGATATTTGACATTCGGGTCCCATTGACTTTAATGGGGTTCGCTATTCGGGTCCGAACTTTCGCAGTGTTCGAAAGTTTGTGTGCGAACTGAATAGGGGTCCGTTTGGCCCATCCCTAATTGTAAACAGCACAAGTCCATCTACACCATTAGTTGCCCTAACCACAGTGATTGATATTAAAAATGCTGAAAAAAATGTATAAATAAACAGTCCAGAAAAATCCAACTGAAATCTAATGCAGCAAGGAATTCTTTCCACTGACCACCTATGAAGAATGCCTTTCAATCCCTGGCCGACAATGTAAAGGGATCCTTCAACCACTGACTGGTAATGCAATAGCACACTACAATGACTGCCAATGTAAAGGGCCACTACCATAACTGCCAATGTAGAGAAGCTCTACTCTTGAGACTTTCTGCACGTCTTATTATTAATTTCAATACACGACTATTAATGTGTGTTTAAAAAGGGATTAGCTGTAAATGTTAAATTACTTTTAGGTATGACAAATTCTTTATTTTAATTATATCTCCAACGATAATGCTAATGTACTGTGAACTGTAGTTAACATGTTACAGAGGTTCCATGAAACCTGAAAATTACTTTAAAGGTTCTACCATGGTGAAAAGGTTGAGAAAAGCTAATGCAGGTTGAACCTACATCATTTTCTTGAGTAAGAAGTACTGAGAAACAAACTTTCTTTAGCAAGGTTAGATGGCATGAAACTGAACATTTAAGCCAAGTTTTTTTAGTTACACTGCCACTGTTTTCTGTGTCAGCAGCACATATCAGATAAGCTTCTGTCATCAGGCTTGGCGAAAAAGGCAGACATGTCTGCTTGCATTACCTTTTGGTTCACTAGAATTTGATCTTTACAATGTGAGCCAAAATATATGCCCTCTCCACTTGCATTGTGTTTCTACTGGGAATAGTGCGAGTTCTCTGATAAAAATGTTCTGAAATTGTTAACTATATTTATCCGGCTAGCTGATCTTGTACAGACATTCAAATGCCTACTATGGAATTATTCTTATAGTATAGTCTTGAGATTCTAAATTCTTGGCCTGTGGCTAGGGAATGTGTGGAAATATTTTGGCGATTTTGAGGTGAAATTACATGGCAAGTAAAATACCAGACAAAAATGTATAAAATTTAAAGCCTCACCAATTGTGCTTAGCAACATTCAGTATATCCTGTACATAAAAATCTATTAAAAATTACTTTTCATTCAGTCTTGGCATTATACTGAAAGTCATTGTGGAGTGTATTTATAAAGGGAGATTGTGACATCAACTATGTGACATCAACTATGATCAAGGCCTATTTTTGTACTAGCTGGATTGCCTTTATACAAATATATTTTGAAATTTAGGACTATGAGCAGGACTGATACTACACAAATGGGGGGGGGGGGGGGATTTACTAAAACTGGAGCATTCAAAATCTGGTGCACCTCTGCAGAGAAACTTCAGGGTTTAGTGTCAAAGATTAATGGAACAAGCTGAAGTTTGAAGCTGAATGGCTATCATGCACAGATGCACCTTATTCTGAGTGCTCCAGTTTTAAGAAATCTCCCTCAATGTGACATGCAGCAGAGTCATTCTTCAAGAAAGAGTTAACATGTAACTACACTACATTTGAGCACCACAAACCAAAATCGCTATTTAATTTATTTTTAATATTTAAAGCAAACTCACCCATCCATCCATGTCTCCATGATCGATTTTTTTTGAGAAACATTTTGAAAAACATCCCCTAGCAATTCTGGCTGCGGCCATTTAAAGTAAGGGCAAATGATGTATATTGCATTTACTTCCTGGAATCTATCTGCCCTTAGCTCAGGCATGCAGACAGGAGGGCGTGCTTAGCTGAGAACCCCCCCCCCCTTTCCTTCTGAAGGCGCCTGGGATGTATGACATCATTTGTGTGAGCCTGGAAACCAGGAAGTAACTGGAGAAATTAAAAAAAACAAAGTAAATATAATATACCGTACTTTCCTATCTATTTACTAATGCTAGCAACATAAGGATTAAAAATAGTCAGTGTTGATCGAAAGGGTGAAGTTCTGCTTTAAAGGGACACTAAAGCTTCACTTTTTTTGCAAAAAAATAACAAACAGTTTATACTTGCCTCCACTGTGCAGCTTGTTTTGCACACAGTGGCCCCGATCCTGGTCTTCTGGGGTCCCTCGGCGGCTGTCTTGGCTCCTCCCCGCAAGGACTCCACACCATAATGCGAGCAAGCTCACATGGTGTGGAGTTATTGCGGGCGCGCTCCCGTGATACAGCAGCGGCCATAGCCGCCGACTGTATCACTCGGCCCCGCCCCCCGGCGCGCCGCGTCATTGGATGCGATTGACAGCAGCGCCAGCCAATGGCTGCGCTGCTTTCAATCCATCCAGTGTAGCCAATCGGCGGCCAGGCTGAGAACCGAAGAGGATGACGGGGACGAGCGTGGGACTTTCGAGGGGCCAGGTAAGTAAAACGGGGGCTCGGGGGGGGCGGTATTGTCGGATGTTTTTTCACCTTAATGCATAGGATGTATGTACCTTTACTACTCCTTTAAACTCTTGGCAATCATAATATAAGGCGATTGTTCCCTTAATTACATATTTTGATTATTAAGTGAAATTGTTGCATTTGTTGGTTAGTTGTATTTTTGTTAAGTTTATAAACTGTTAAATATATGATTATATTTGTCCTCAAAATAACAAAACTATGTTTACTTTGCACAGAATAATTAAAGACCATCTTAAATCTCAGCCCTGATGCAAGTTTAGTAGTGCAAAAATGTATTAATCAAAAGAAGAGATACTTCTAAAGTCACCTAAACTGACCAGTTAGGGTACCTATTGATTTAGGAAAAGGATGGAAGCTTCAAATAAGCCTTGCCTTCCCTTTTCTTAGGTGTTAAGTGGCCGTAGTTTAAAATCTCAACTCTAGCCAGCACAGGGCAGGAAATCATGAGAAATCTCTCCAATAGGGACACAAACAAAAGGAAGGGCACATTTGTAGTAGAATGAGGAATCTCCCCACTGGGGCCACAGAAATGACATTTTTCCCCCAATCTATGCAAAACGAAAAAAAATCTTTGTAGTCATTAGTCTATAGCTATAATAGGTGGGCTCAATAGTCAATAGCAACTGTGGTGCCCGTGGAGTAAGTCTGTGCATGCATGATAGGGCTGCCACCTATTGCAATCCTGGCCATGGTGGTTGTGACTGGAGTGACATGTAGGGGCCTTTAAAAGAGAAGTATGGGATTGCGATTTTTACCAGATTCATACTTACCTAGGTGGATGCAGCATTTGTCTGATGCTGCATTTTTCCCTTGGCGCCTTTACACTGAAAACCGAGAGATCAAACATCTCTGATCGTTCAGTTCTGACAGCTCCCCAAGCAGAGAGCTGCAGACTGTCAGGTAACGGCCCTTTGCTCTGCCCCCTCCTCGCTCACTGGGCTGTGGAGGGGGAGGGAGAGGCCGGCTCAGCCTCTCAGCGGCTCGCTGAGAGGCTGAGCCGGGTGTCAGTCCAGGCACCTGGCGGATCCAGACTTCATTGTCGTGATTAAGCGGTGCCTGGACTGACTTCTGTGACATCAGCAGAGAGTGGACTTCAGCCCACTCTCTGCTGAAAACAGGTCACATGAGTGCAGGAGTGCAAAACAAACTCCTGTGATCCATAGGAGAAGTACAGCCATACAAGCTTTGGCTGTACTTCTCCTTTAAGTAAAGGAAGTGATTCGGACATGCTATAAAACCTGCATAAAATAAAATTCATTCTGCCACCTGTAATTATAAATTACCCTTCATGGATGTCTGTGCCCTAAAATATTTCTCATGCCATAAAGCAGAGTCAGAATTACTTTTTCTTTCTCGTACATCACGGGACACAGAGCTCTGTTCTTTACATCATGGGTTATATGGTTCACCACCACGTGATTGGACACTGGCACACCCTAATTACAAGGGAAGTTCCCCTCTATTTAACCCCTCCCATACGGAGAGTACCTCAGTTTTTTCGCCAGTGTCTAAGGCGTTGGTCACGGTTTAACATGTGCTAAGAAGAAGCTCTGCGGAGGGCCCCTGCGGGGGTTATGGAGCTACACAATCGGATCCATCCAATAAGGCCAAACACAATGCCAAAATGGATGGTACCCGGACCTTGCAGAAGAGTGAGGTTTTTGCCTATAATGTCTCTTAGGAGGACTGGACTCTGGGATCCAGCATTTTGTGGCACGTACTAAAATATGCCCGAAGGTTTTTCTGGCAGAGTGCTCTATGGGCCCAGGGAAGAGGCTCCTGTAAGTAGGAACCCAGAACTCTGAAGGTTGGCACAACAAAGCCCGCCGTGATGGGTGAAGGCTGGATCTGTCTGCTTTCCAGCAGTATTCCTGCGGCGGTGATAAGGTAAGTGAAGTAAATCCTGGGAAACTCTCAGGGTTCACTTCTGTGAGTAGCATGTATTTTCTGTTTCTGCCACTAGAGGGAGTGTACTGACATACCTGATGTTTTTACTCACATGCCATCCAGGACAAGGCTCAGTGTAGCTGGTCTGTGAAGCAGCTTACACCTTCCGCTGCAGACTCTGCCACGATTGATGCAAAAGGGGGGGTCCCGCGCTGTCTAAGGTCCCACGGCGGTCCCCCCAACTCAGCTCCTCTCTCCCACATTTCCTCCTATCTGCCGCAGACCCCCATAAGCGCGCGTGCACCGGGAACACGCTTTTACTTATTGAAACAGCGGGGAGAAGGGAGGGGGTGTGGTTTTGTGAGCATGCACGTGTGACGCACGGCGTTCTACTGCGCAGGCGCGAAGCCACAGACGCTGAAGAGCCTTTAAGCCAGTGGTGAAGACACAGAGAAAGCTTTGGGGACTAAGGCACCTACTCAGCATTAGGCTGTGCATATTAGCAGTCATTGTTTATTTTGCCAGACTAGGCTCAGCAGTTAATGCACTTGTAATAGTACCTCTGCTTTGTTGCTTAAGGACTATGTCTCCCCGTAGAAGTGCTTCAGGGTCAGGTAAAAGGTCCGCTAAGGTGTCTAGACGGGCCTGTATGATACCAGCCTCCCCTGAGAGACCTGAGGCGGCTGCGCAGGATGAGCCATTACCCCTGTCAGGCCTGGCAGCCTCTCCCAACCTGGCAGCTCCTGTGTATGTGTATGTCACTGAGGAGATTTTTTCAGCAGCATTGGTTGGTTTTGAGAAAAGGTTAACTGACTTAATTTCAGCTCCCTTGCAGAGAAACAGAAAGCGGGGTAGATCCCCTTAATCTGTTTTGGGGTCCCTTTCAGACAATCAGATATCAGATGAGGATGATGTTGATCTTTCTGGGGATCAGGACCAGTCGCAGGATTCTGGGGATGAGGAAAGGATTCCGTCCTCCTCTCAGGCCCTCAAATTGCAGTTACAGACCTATACAGAGGTTGTGCGTGAAGCATACAACCTGCCCTCCTCTGAGTTGGCCGAATCCCCTGTCCCCTCCCTGGGGTCCTTGAAATCTCTGCAGGCTGCATATACCTTTCGGGTCCTTCCTTTACTGGAGAACCTGATGTATGCTGACTGGGGTCAATTCAGCAAGCTTCCCGCCTTACGCTCCTGCTGGTACACATGCGCAGGATTCTCTGGCTAAAGCATTGGTCAGCTGAAGCTCCGTGCAAAAAACATTTGGCTGGGTTCCCCTTTCATGGGAAACGCCTGTTTGGAGAGGATCTGGAAAAATATATCCAGAAGATTTCTAGCGGTAAGACTACCTTGCTGCCAGTTAAAAAGAAGGGTAACCGTCCCTCCATTAAACGTTCCCTTTCCCCAGCTCCAGCGCCTACAACCTCCAGGCAGTGGCGGAGGCCTCCCCAGCCAAATACAAGGAAAAGCCCAGAGCCAGGCTCAAGGCCATAAAAAATCCTGGGGCCAAAGTTCTGCAAGACAGAATCCCAAGACCTCCTTATGAAGGACTGCCCCCGCTCGGCCGATTTTCAGAGGCTTGGCAGGATCAGATTCGAGACAAGTGGGTAATCTCCACAGTGTCTACAGGTTACAGACTGGAATTACAAGGGCCCCCGCCATCTCGTTTCCTCAAGTCGAACATCTCCAAGAATCTGGAAAAAAGAGCGCCTTTGTTCCTGACACTAGATCATCTGTTATCTCAAGGGGTAATCATAACAGTTGCCCCAGAGGAGCAAGGCGCAGGGTTCTATTCAAACCTTTTCTACGGTTCCAAAGCCAAATGGAGATGTCAGACCTATTCTAGACCTGAAAGATCTGAATCAGTTCCTGAACATTCGCTCTTTTCGTATGGAGTCTATCCGCTCAGTGGATAATTGATAATACAAGGCGGAGAATTCATGGCGTCAATAGACATCAAAGACGCATACCTACGTGTGCCAATTTGTCCCGCTCACCAAAAATTTCTAAGGTTTGCGGTAGAACAACGCCATTTTAAATTTGTGGCTATTCCCTTTGGCCTAGCCATAACAGGATATCTAGACAATCTACTTTTGGTAGAACGATTGGTGGCACGTCTGAACCACAATGTGCTCAGAACGGTAGAGTACCTAGAGAACTTAGGCTGGGTCCTCAACCCAACCCAAAACAGAGTATTCCTACCCAAGCCCAAGATCAGGTCTTTAAGAGAGGTGATCAGGATGGTAAAAGCAAAAAGGGAACCTTCCATTCGCCTCTGTATGAGGTTGTTGGGAAAGATGGTAGCCTCATTCAAGGCCATTCCTTATGCCCAGTTTCACTCAAGGCCATTGCAAAACTGCATACTGGCTGCCTGGAATAAGAGAGTTCCAGCTTTAGATTTGCCAATGTGGCTGTCGCCAGAAGCACGGCAAAGTCTCAGCTGGTGGCTGCTAACCAAAAATCTGCAGAAAGGAAAATCCTTCACCCCAGTCACCTGGAAGGTAGTGACTACCGATGCCAGCCTTATAGGCTGGGGCGCAGTTCTAGAGGGAGCTACGTTCCAAGGGAGATGGGCCAGGGCAGAAAAGCTCCTGCCCATCAACATCTTGGAGATCCGTGCAATACATTTGGCTCTCGAAGCCTGGACCCTCAAGTTGCAGGGCTGCCCTGTTCGGATACAATCCGACAATGCCACAGCAGTGGCTTATATCAACCACCAAGGGGGCACCAGAAGTCTGGCTGCCCAGAGAGAAGTAAACCCCATTCTAGTGTGGGCAGAGGAGCATGTGCCTTGTCTCTCAGCAGTTTTTATTCCCGGAGTGGAAAATTGGAAGGCGGATTACTTGAGTCGCCACGCTTGCCAGGGAAAGCCGGGGCTTACCCTATGATTTGACGGGTGACCCCGCCCCCTCTTACGTCTTGGGGGTTTCATGTGGAGTGGAGACTGCAGCATCGCTGGACATCGGATCACCGCGGGACATAGAGAACAACGCTGGACAGACTGTTACATCGCTGGAATGTTTTTTCTTTTGTTTTTTTTTTATAAAAGACTTATCCCAACTGTGTCTGTGTGTTTTTTTACAATTTTTTACACTTTCTTTGTGAAATAGTAGGGGTACAATGTACCCTGTTACCAATTCACATGGGGGGGCGGAATCTGGGGGTCCCCTTTGTTAAAGGGGGCTTCCAGATTCCGATAAGCCCCCTGCCCGCAGACCCCCACAACCACCGGGCAAGGGTTGTGGGGATGAGGCCCTTGTCCCCATCAACATGGGGAAAAATTCCCCATGTTGAGGGCATGTGGCCTGGTACAGTTCAGGAGGGGGGGCACTTTCTCATCCCCCCTCTTTTCCTGCTGCCTGCCAGGTTGCGTGCTCGGATAAGGGTCTCGTATGGATTTTTGGGGGGACCCCACGTCATTTTTTTTTTGATGCGGGGTCCCCCTTAATATCCATACCAGACCTGAAGGGCCTGATATGGAATTTGGGGGGGGACACCTACGCTTTTTTTGGTTCGGGGTTCCCCTTAATATTCATAACAGACCCAAAGGGCCTGGTAATGGACTGTGGGGGAGACCCCTGACGTTTTTTTTCAATGACTTTGATCTGTATTGCCGGGACGCGACGACAATTCATGAATAGCCGCGAGTAGTTTTAAATGACTTTTTTTCCTTTTAGAAATTACATTTTGTGCAGGGACAGTTCTAAACACGGGAAACATGCGCTACTTTACAGGCATACTATACACACCGCCCAGGTACGAAAGTTAAAGGAATATTTCACTTTTATTGTTTCACTTTAAGCATTATTAAAATCATGACGCGCCAGAGGGGGCGGGGTCACACGTGACACCACGGGGAAGCCGCCGGAAACCCCGTTACATCATAACAGGGCGGGTCACTCGTCACGGGTGGCCCCGCCCTCGGGTATAAAAGAAATGTCACAAGGCTCACACGTCATTCGTCCAGGAGGCTGTATCGTTCGTAGTGGCGGGTAGCGTGGGTCCGGGTCGTGGAAGGATGTACATCACTGGAATTTTTTTATTTTTTTATTAAAGGACTTTTCCCAAGCTGCCTGTGTTTTTTTTACCTTTGACACTTTTTTTTGTGAAATGGTAGTGGTACCATGTACCCCATTACCAATTCACTTAGGGGTGACCGGAATCTGGGGGTCCCCTTTGTTAAAGGGAGCTTCCCGATTACGATAAGCCCCCCGCCCGCAGACCCCCACAACCACCGGGCAAGGGTTGTGGGGATGAGGCCCTTGTCCCCAGCAACATGGGGACAAGGTGCTTTGAGGGGTCACAGACCCATGCTGAGGGCATGTGGCCTGGTACGGTTCAGGATGGGGGGTGCTCTCTCGTCCCCCCTCTTTTCCTGCGGCCTGCCAGGTTGCACGCTCGGATAAGGGTCTGGTATTCCATTATTATTATTTTTTTTTGGCGAAGAGTTCCCCTTAAAATCCATATGAGACCTGAAGGGCAGGATATGGAATTTGGGGGGACCCCCACATATTTTTTTTTTCTTTTTAGTTTTTAGTTTTGGTTTCCTGCACAAAATGTAATTTTTGAAGGAAAAAAAAGTCATTTAAAACTACTCTGACTATTCATGAATTGTCAGTCCCGGCAATACAGAGAAAAGTCATTGAAAAAAATGTCAGGGGTTCCCCTTAATACTCATACCAGACCCAAATGGCCTGGTAATGGACTGGGCGGGGGGGCTGTAATTTTTTTCAATGACTTTTCTCTGTATTGCCGGAACCGACAATTCATGAATAGTCAGAGTAGTTTTAAAATACTTTTTTTTCTTCAGAAATTACACTTTGTGCAGAGACAGTTGTAAACAAGGAAAACACGCGCTACTTTACATGCATACCTTAGAAACCCCCCAGGTACGAAATTTAAAGGAATATTTCACTTTTATTGTTTCACTTTAGGCATTATTAAAATCACTGCTCCCGAAAAAACGGCAGTTTTAAAAACTTTTTTTTGCATTGATACATGTCCCCTGGGGCAGGACCCGGGTCCCCAAACACTTTTTATGACAATAACTTGCATATTAACCACTTAAGCCCCGGACCATTTGGTAGCTAAAGGACCAGAGGTGAATTTAGAATTTTGCACTGCGCTGCTTTAACTGTAAATTGTGCGGACATGCAATGTTGTACCCAAACGAAATTTGCGTCCTTTTCTTCCCACAAATAGAGCTTTCTTTTAATGGTATTTGATTGCCTCTGCGATTTTTATTTTTTGCGATATAAACGGAAAAACACCGAAAATTTTGAAAAAAAATGATATTTTCTACTTTTTGTTATAAGAAAAATCGAATAAACTCAATTGTAGTCATACATTTAGGCCAAAATTTATTCAGCCACATGTTTTTAGTAAAAAAAATGTCAATAAGCGTATATTTATTGGTTTGCGCAAAAGTTATAGCGTTTACAAACTAGGGTACATTTTCTGAAATTTACACAGCTTTAAATTTATGACTGCCTATCTCATTTCTTGAGGTGCTAAAATGACAGGGCAGTACAAAACCCCCCCAAACGACCCCATTTTGAAAAGTAGACACCCCAAGGAAATTGCTGAGAGGCATGTTGAGCCCATTGAACTTTTTTTTTTTTGTCCCAAGTGATTGAATAATGACAAAAAAAAAAAAAAAAATTACAAAAAGTTGTCACTAAATGATATATTGCTCACACATGCCATGGTTATATGTGGAATTACACCCCAAAATACATTTTTCTGCTTCTCCTGAGTACGGGGATACCACATGTGTGGGACTTTTTAGGAGCCTAGCCGCGTACGGGACCCCGAAAACCAAGCACCGCCTTCAGGATTTCTAGGCACAAATTTTTGATTTCACTCCTCACTACCTATCACAGTTTCGAGGGCCATAAAATGCCAAAATCGCACAAAACCCCCCCAAATGACCCCATTTTGGAATATAGACACCCCAAGCTATTTGCTGAGAGGAATGGCGAGTATTTTACAGCTCTCATTTGTTTTTGAAAATGAAGAAAGTAAATATATATATATATATTTTTTTTTTCAATTTTCAAAACTTTGTGACAAAAAGCGAGATCTGCAAAATACTCACAATACCTCTCAGCAAATAGCTTGGGGTGTCTACTTTCCAAAATGGGGTCATTTGGGGGGGTTTTGTGCTATCTGGGCATTCCATGGCCTCCGAAACTGTGATAGGCAGTGAGAAGTGAAATCAAAAATTTACACCCTTAGAAAGCCTGAAGGCGGTGCTTGGTTTTTGGGGTCCCGTACGTGGCTAGGCTCCCAAAAAGTCTCACACATGTGGTATCCCCATACTCAGGAGAAGCAACAGAATGTATTTTGGGGTGTAATTCCACATATGCCCATGGCATGTTTGAGCAATATATCATTTAGTGACAACTTTGTTCAAAAAAAAAAAAAAAAATTGTCGTTTTTCCGCAACTTGTGTCAACATATAAAATATTCCATGGACTCGACATGCCTCTCAGTATATAGCTTGGGGTGTCTACTTTCCAAAATGGGGTCATTTGGGGGGGTTTTGAACTGTTCTGGCATTTTATACACAACATTAGGAAGCTTACATCCACTCTTCTAACCACTTGAAGACAAAGCCCTTTTTGTTTACATGAAAACATTTTTTTTTTTGCAAGAAAATTATGTTGAACCCCCAAACATTATATATATTTTTAAAGCAAAGGCCCTACAGATTAAAATGGTGGGTGTTGCATTTTTTTTTCTACACAGTATTTGCGCAGCGATTTTTCAAACGCATTTTTTGGGTTAAAAAATACACTTTTTTTAATTTTAATGCACTAAAACACACTATATTGCCCATATGGTTGATGAAATAAAAAAGATGATCTTAGGCCGAGTACATAGATACCAAACACGACATGCTTTAAAATTTCGCACAAACGCGCATTAGCGACAAACTACATACATTTTTAAAAGCCTTTACAGGTTACCCCAGTAGATTTACAGAGGAGGTCTACTGCTAAAATGATTGCCCTCGATCTGACCTTCGCGGTGATACCTCACATGCATGGTGCAATTGCTGTTTACATATGACGCCAGACCGACGCTTGCGTTCGCCATTGGGCAAGAGCAGGGCAGGACAGGGGTGCTTCTTTTTTTTTTTCTTACTAATTTTGCTTTTTTATTTTATTTTTAAATTGTTCCTTCCAAGTATTTTTTTTTTTATCATTTTTATTGTTATCTCAGGGAATGTAAATATCCCCTATGATAGCAATAGGTAGTGATAGGTACTCTTTTTTTGAAAAAACTGGGGTCTTCTAGACCCTAGATTTTTCCTCTGCCCTCAAAGCATCTGACCACACCAAGATCGGTGTGATAAAATGCTTTCCCAATGGCGCTTTTTATATCCGGGGGGGGCATTCCCTCCCACTGCTTGTAAAAGCAGTCCAGAGGCTAATTAGCCGCTAGGATTGCTTTTACATGAAAGCCGGCCGCAGGCTGAAAAGAATGATACCAAGATGATACCTAAACCCGCAGGCATCATTCTGGTATAAACCTTCAAAGTCCAGCAACATACCAGTACGTTGCTGGTCCTTGTTGGACATGTATTGTAATCTTTTTTTTTCATGCAGCCAGTTGGCTGAACGAAAAAAGAGATTGATCGGTGGGTATGCCCACCATTAGAATACCGCCCTTCATCCACCCACTTCCAATGATGGGCATACACGCACCATTTATATATGCCGAAGCATGGGGGCATCCTCCCGCAAAAAAGTTATGCCGCACACACATGGTCGGACTTTTCCACGGGCAAGCCTCCGTCGGAATTTCGACCGTATGTACGCGGCATTAGGAGCAAAATCGCTCCTCCGCCCCTGCTGCCCCAATGCTTCGGCATATTTGCTTTTTTTTTTTAACTGTGGTGGTGAAATCACCTCCTACAGCACTGGAGTCGCAGGGATCAGGCCTGTCTCTGCGAACGCTGCAGTTATGTGTGTTTTTGTTTTGTAAGTGACAGTGATCGATCGATACTGCACTTGGGTGGCCTGGGCTGGACGGAGGGGCAAAACGCAGGTGCCAGCAGGTATCTGGGCTGATCCCGCTAACACTGCGTTTTTGGGAACCCTAAACTGCTGGGGACGCTAGTATAGATCTGATCAGATCAGATATTGATCTGTTCAGATACTATACCACTAAGGGGGGTGTATGCTTCACGCGTGGGTGTTAGCATTACTGGCACTAACCTGACGCTGCCTGGGGTGTGACTCAGACCCTCTCTGACGCTAAAACCTAATTGATATCACCCGCCGGGCGATCAGGGGGTTAAACCTTTATTGGGTTATATACGGCGGGTGCCCTGACACTATAAAAAGCAAACTAACTAACCAGCGTCACCCGTAACACTTATATGGTGATCACTGGTGAAAGGGTTAACTAGGGGCAATCAGGGGGTTAAAACCTTTATTAGATAATATATTGGGGTACCTGACACTATAAAAACATGCGGCGAACCTAAAAAAAAATACCGGCTACCGATCTGCATCACAGACACTTAGACAGCGTTTAGAAAAACGATCGCTTAGTGACAGTGGTGATAGGGGGTGAAAGGGTTACCTGGGGGGTGATCAGAGGGTTAAACCTTTATTAGGGGGGGTTAGGGGGCTACACTGGACCTAAGACTAAACTTTGGTGACACTTTTACAGTCACAAATGTCACCGATTGCAGTGATCACTAAATAAATGGTCACTGCAATCAGTGACACTGTGACTGGGGGGGTGACCTGGGGGGTGATCTGGGGGGCCTGGGGGGGCTATTTATGTCCCTATGTGTCCTGGTGTCAGTGTAGTGTTGTGTGCACTGACCTGATGTCTTCTCTTGTACGGCGCTCGGTATATGTGAGCGCCGCACCAGAGATGACATCACTTCCTCCTGCTCCCTCTGTCTGACACAGACAGAGGGGGCATTTCCATTCGCCGGGAGCGATCGCGAGGGGGTGGCCAGAAACGAATGGCTGCCCCCTCATCCCGGAACGCTCCCGGACACTTAGCCACCGCTCACTGTATAGGAGGGGGGTCCGATTGGACCCCCCAACTATACAAAGGCAATCACGTACACTCTACGTGATTGTGCCTGTCGGTGCCATTCTGCCGACGTATATATACAGTGAGCGGTCGTTAAGTGGTTAACCTTTAAAATTAGCACTTTAGATTTTTCATGTTCTTGTCCCACTTTAATGGTGTTCGCGCGTTCGAACAAATTTTTTGCCTGTTCGCATGTTCTGGTGCGAACCGAACCGGGGGGTGTTCGGCTCATCCCTAATGCTAGGAAGCCGGCCTCCAGGCTTATCTGTTATAGAATCTGGAAGGCATATGTTTCCTGGTGTGAATACAGGGCTTGGCATCCTCAAAAATATGCCATTAGTAGAATATTGTCTTTTCTCCAATTGGGAGTAGGAAAGAAACTAGCCTTGAGCACAAAGGTCAGATTTCAGCCTTATCAGTATTTTTTCAAAGGCCTCTTGCCTCTCACTCTTTGGTTCTGGCTTTTATCTAGGGAGTGTTGCGCTCAAGGCTACCAGTCAAGTCCCCTGTGTGTCCTTGGGACTTGAATTTAGTCTTATCAGTTCTTCAAAGACAACCTTTTGAACCAATGTCCTGTGTGCCCTTGCCTCTCTTAACAAGAAAATTGGTCTTTTTAGTGGCTATATCCTCTGCTAGGAGGGTATCGGAATTGGCAGCTTTTTCCTGCAAAAAGCCTTATTTGATTCCTCACAAGGACAAAGTGGTGTTGAGACCTCATCCAACTTTTTTGCCTGTTGTCTATGCACAGGCGTGCGCAGCCTATTGCATTAGGATGTGCACCCAAAGCTCAAACACACATGTTTGCGTGTGTGTGTGATAGAGATTATATATATATATATATATATATATATATATATATATATAGTTGAAGCCCTATATCCGATATGGATATGAACAAGATAGACTTACAACATGAAATGGACCTGAAGTGTGCCCGGATCTGATGGACAGTATGCCAAAATAAGGGGGCATACCCAAGATTAGAATGAATATTTTGTGGAGAGAAATGAATTTTGAGAAATGCCCTAAAAAAGGGAATGGGAGGGTGGGTATCACTCACAGGAAACCAACGAAGATTGCAGGTGAGTGGGCTGGTTAAATAGCCCCCCGGGCTCCTCCCATAAATTCAGGCCCGCATACTGGCCTTCTAACTTATGGTTGAAGCCCTATATCCGATTCGACCGGAGGGTAATGCAAAGTAAAATAAAATAACTGGAATGATAGACAGTGCATTCTAAGTGACATGGGCCTACTACTTGGCGTGAAACGACAAGGTACGAGAAGAAAAGAAAGAGAGGAAAAAAAAAAAAAGCACAAAACGAAACTGATAAAAACAGCTCTGCATTTGTGTTCACAAATTGCATGACAAGACTGTGGTCTTGCACGAGGCTGAAATAAGGCTGCATATGGAGACTTGACTAATGACTCGCAAGTTCCACAGCGGGGTTTTGATGACATGGTTTATCTGGCAAACAGTGCGTGAAGCAAAGAAATTGCACGAATCCTACCTGCGACAGTTTGAAAACTTGATGTACGAAAAGCATGGTGAGTGTCCAATGACTTTGGTTTGGTAAACGAGTGAGAGGAAAAAACGTGTACAAACGATACGCAAGTTCCGCTGCGGGAACTAAAACACACGGCATGAAGGCAAACAACAAAATGGCAACGGTGGAAAGTATGCAACGTATGTGACCCGAATCAGTTCGTAAATATACGAAAGGAATCCGATACGAATCGGTAGTGAGGAGTATAGAATTAATGTAATACGAATTGGTTGTATAGTGTATGCCGCCCTTGACTCTAAAACTGAACACCAATCAATCACCCCTCCCCCAGGCTAACCAGTGCAGAGAGGCAGCAGGTGGGACTAATTAGAGTCTCCCTTTTTATTTATTTTTTCTTCACTTTTTTTTTTTTTTCAAATGGAAGAGACAGCAAAGTTATGGACAGTGAATCTTTACATCCAATGTGAAACCTACGGCGAGTGATATCGGACAACGACCGAAAGCGACTCGGAGGTTTGGATTTATAAATGAATCGTATGTATGGGACAGACAATAACTCGGAAGCAGACTTTTTAAGAAAGGAATGCAGGACAGGAAGCATTACTAATTGCAAGATTGTACCTGACGCAAAAGATTCGAAAAGTACCTGCGATAGTGAGCGGGAACCGCCGCCGAAGACCACGAACGAAGACGCCAAAATGCCCTGCGATCGAAACACCAGGACTCACAAACATGAGGTGCGCTGGTAAGAGTCGGCCCAGTGACATCTAGTATCACTCACAGGAAACCAACGAAGACTGCAGGTGAGTGGGCTGGTTAAATAGCCCCCTGGGCTCCTCCCATAAATTCAGGCCAGCATACTGGCCTTCTAACATATATAGATATATATATATATACATATATACACACACTATATTGCCAAAAGTATTGGGACGCCTGCCTTTACACACACATGACCTTTAATGGCATCCCAGTGTTGGTCCGCAGGGTTCAATATTGAGTTGGCCCACCCTTTGCAGCTATAACAGCTTCACTTCTTCTGGGAAGGCTGTCCACAAGGTTTAAGAGTGTGTCTATGGGAATGTTTGACCATTCTTCCAGAAGCCCATTTGTGAAGTCAGGCACTGAACTGATGTTGGGTGAGAAGGCCTGACTCTCAGTCTCCGCTCTAATTCATCCCAAAGGTGTTTTATCAGGTTGAGGTCAGGACTCTGTGCAGTTAAGTTCCTCCACCCCAAACTCGCTCATCCATGTC
The DNA here is from genome assembly GCA_029206835.1 of Rana muscosa. Taxonomy (NCBI): domain Eukaryota; kingdom Metazoa; phylum Chordata; class Amphibia; order Anura; family Ranidae; genus Rana; species Rana muscosa. Next base: position 1,157,749,593 of record CM055116.1, on the reverse strand, counting down.
TTTATAGACCTTGCTTTGTGCACTGGTCCAAATCATTTGGTGGAGGGGGGATTATGGTGTGGGGTTGTTTTTCAGGGATTGGGCTTGGTCCCCTTAGCTCCAGTGAAGGGAACTCTTAAGACATCAGCATACCAAGACATTTTGGACAACTTCATGCTCCCAACTTTGTGGGAACAGTTTGGGAATGGCCCCTTCCTGTTCCAACATGACTGCACACCAGTGCACAAAGCAAGGTCCATAAAGACATGGACTTAGCAAGAGTGGTGAAAAATTACCTTTGAATGCAAAAATTCACATTATAATAGTAACTAAAACATATAAAATTAAGTGTAAAAAAAAAATTCCAAAGTGCTATAATGGTGGGAACCTCCCAACTAAAAAGGTGTTGCACTTGAAGTTAATCTGTATAGCAAATATCTATAGGAGGGTTTTTCACCATCCCTGCTAATTTTTATTTAATACAGTATGTCTTATTTTCAGTGAGATGTGTATTATATGTGTTGTTGCATATCACAGAGACCGGTATTGTGGTAATATTGAAGTTTATTGAGATTTCCATTCATTAGAGGGTTCCACCATTTTTGTTAAGTTATCTATTAGTAAGTTAGCGCTGCACTTTTTTTTTGTTGGTGTGGGAACACATTACAGTGCTTAGCGGCAAGCCTTTTACTGACACTTTTTTATTTTACCTCCAGTATTTTATTGTAAATAGTAGTGTAGTGATTACCTATTATACTAAAGATCGGCATGTGGCATCAATAAACATCAACAGATTTCAGTTTTGCCCCACCAGGCCGGCCTGGACAATGTGCCTGTCTGCTGAGTTCATCTCCCCCATCCCTACAGTCAGTGCACTGATGGGCAGTGATTGGCAGCACTGATAGGTGCAACTGAATGGCACTGATAGGCACTACTGATTGACAGCACTGATGGCCACTGATAGGCGGCACTGATGGCCACCGATTGGCCACACTGATGGGCACTGATAGGCACTGATTGGTGGCAATGATAGGCACTGATTGGTGGCACTGATAGGCAGCAATGATTGGCACTGATAGGTGGCACTGATTGGCACTAATAGTAAGCAATGATTGGCACTAATTGGCAGCACTGATTGGCAGCACTGATGGGCCCTGATTGGCACTGATAGGTGGCACTGATTGGCAGCACTAATGGCACTGATTGGCACTAATAGGCAGCACTGATAGGCACTGCTTGGTGGCACTGATGGGCAGCAATTATTGGCACTGATAGGCAGCACTGAATGGCACTAATAGAAAGCACTGATTGCCACTGATTGGCAGCACTGGTTGGCACTGATTGGCAGCACTGATAGGCAGCACTAATGGGCCCTGATTGGCACTTATTGGCAGCATTTAGTGGCACTGATCGACAGCACTGATGGGCACTAATTGGCAGCACTGATGGGCACTGAAAGGCAGCACTGATAGTCAACATTGATGAGCACTGATAGGCAGCACTGATGGGCACAGACAGGTGGCACTGATGGGCACTGATAGGCAGCACTGATTGGCACTGACAGGTGGCACTGATTGGAAGCACTGATTGGCAGCACTGATGGGCACTGATAGGCAGCACAGACTGGCACTGACAGGTGGCACTGATTGGAAGCACTGATTTTCACTGGTAGGCAGCACTGATTGGCACTGTTTGGCACTGATAGGAGGCACTGTTTGGCACTGACAGGTGGCACTGATTGTCACTGACAAGTGGCACTGATGGGCACTGATAGGTGGCACTGATAGGTGGCACTGACTGGTACTGACAGGTAGCACTGGCACTGACAGGTGGCATTGACTGTCACTAACTCTGACAGGTGGCACTGATTGGCACTGACTGGAAGCACTTATTGGCACTGACAGGTGGCACTGATTGTCACTGACTGGCACTGATTGTCACAGATTTGGCACTGCCAGGTGGCACTGATTGGCACTGACTGGCACTGAAAGGTGGCACTGACAAGCGGCACTGGCACTGATTGGCACTGACTGGCACTGACAAGCGGCACTAACAAGCGGCACTGATTGGCACTCGCACTGAAATGCAGCACTGATTTGCACCGACAAGCGGCACTGGCACTGACAGGTGGCACTGACAAGCGGCACTGAATGGTAGCACTGACAGAGGAGAGGGGGTATCAAACTGAGCAGATATTGGGGCTTGTAAGATCCGCTCAGTGTGTGACTCTGTCTTATAATGTAACTGTGTGCAGAGAGAGAGAGAGAGGAACTGTCAGATTTCAGCTGTAATGTCGGGGTGGGCGGGACTGAGCAGCTATCAAACACCAGCCAATTATTGGGCAGCTTAAGAAAGGGGGCAGAGACACATATAAGTAGCGGCCCGCCAATTCCCTATCCTATTGGCTGATGTTCGTTAACTGCTCGGCCACGCCCACCCCTGACATCCAAGCTGAAATCTGACAGTTCCTCTCTCTCCCTGCAGGCAGTTACATTGAAGACAGATTCACACACTTAGCTGATCTTACAAGCCCCAATATCTGCTCAGTGTGATACTGTCTCATGGCCCGGAGTACACATTGCTTGTGTAGCGGGGTGCTAGATTTAGGGGAAGTGTTTGGGTGGTAGTTGTGCCCAAGCACCCTAATTGTTAGAGTTCTTAAAGCCATTTTTGTTCACATGTGAAGTATTGGTGTGTAGTTCCCTGTGGTCTACAGGTGGCGCTGCCATGGTCGGCCAGGGTTGAACCGCTGATACAGTGCTGTGCCTTGTGTGTCCCCTCTCGGCAGCCACCCAGTGTGTGTGGTCTACCTGCTGGGCATGCTGGGAGAGGATATAAAAGGGGCAGATGCTGCCTGTTGAGGGTTCGTTGTCGGGGGTCCTACCCCAGGGTTTTTGTTCCTGTCCGCCCTGGGCACCTTTAGCCCAGGGGCGGGTCTGCAGTTCATGGTCGGTGGATCAGTCCCAGGCACCTTTAGTCCTGGGGCTGCAACAGAGGCCTGGGCCCAGCACCTTCGTCTGGAGCCCACCGGGGATCGAGAAGTCTCAGGGTGCCGCCTTGCGAGGGGACCCGTATCTTGGAGGAGGAGGCCGGGGGAGGAACCATTCCGAGGGACTGGTGCAGAAGTCACAGTAAAGGAAGGGTCCCGGTAACTCTCCGGAGGGACGTCTTCTCCCTAAACGGAGGCCGAGTTCACCAGGTCTGTGGCAGAGACCAAGTTCACCAGGTCTGTGGCAGAGACCGAGTTCACCAGGTCTGTGGCAGAGGCCTTGGGTAGAGTTGGAGTGTCATTTGGCTGCTAGTCTTGTTTTAAGTAGACTATCCATTTGAGGCTTAGTCTGTTCGAGAAGCCGAACAGTGAAGTGATTGAGATTGTGCCTGGACCTCTCTCATATCTTATGCTGTCCAGTCTTTACTTCAACCTCTTTCCTATCAGAGACTGTTGTGTTACTAAAAGAGAAAATAAACTCTGTGTTGGAGTTATCGCGAGTGTGGACATTTCAGTTACTGGGGGAAACAAGGACTTATCTCTGTTGTTCACAGAGGTGAGAGACATTTTCTGGTTATCTGACTGTGGAAGACCCATCAACAACACCGCTCAACCTCTTATTACAGGAGGGTACGGGCTTGTGGCATGGTGTGCCCCTTCTTCCTGCGAGGAGCCGAAGCAGGCAGGTAAAAGGGGGTCTGTGTGCTACACTTGGATCTGGATCATGCAGCATTTCACAGCAGCCCAAGCAGATCTCGGGAGACAGCAGCATGGGGGCTACAGTACACAAACACTGCATGGGTAATTAGGGTGTGCCCAGGCACATCCGGCACACTCCGTCGGCACACCTATGTGTCACGGGTTTTCATCTGAATGAAGATGTTATCCTGCCATCCTTTTTTCCAGATCCGCATTCTGCGGAAGAGGTATTATTGCATTCTCTGGATGTAGTAAGAGCAGTCAGATTCTATCTGGATGCTACTGCTCAGATACCGAAAACTGATGTTTTGTTTGTACTGCCAGAAGTCCCTAGGAAGGGCCAGGCAGCATCGAAGTCTATTGTTGCTAAGTGGATTCGACAAGTTATTATTCAGGCCTACGCTTTAAAAAAGAAAGATCCTCCTTTTCGTGTGAGGGCGCACTCCACTAGAGCGGTCAGTGCTTCTTGGGCAGTGCATCACCAGGCCTCCATGGCTCAGATCTGCAAGGCTGCTACCTGGTCTTTGGTACATACGTTCACAAAATTCTATTAAATGGATGTTAGGGGGCATGAGGATGCCGCCTTTGGGCGCAGTGTACTGCAGGCAGCAGTATAGATCCTCACGTCCGATGGTGGTATGCTTTTTGGATCTGTGTCTCCCTCACCTCGAGTTGTGCATTGCTCTGGGACATCCTATGATGTAAAGAACAGAGCTCTATGTCCCGTGATGTACAAGAAAGAAAATAGGATTTTTAAAACAGCTTACCTGTAAAATCCTTTTCTTGGAGTACATCACGGGACACAGAGCTCCCGCCCCTGTAAAGATTTGGGGTTTGTAATTATATATGTCCAAGTATGGGATACTTATTGCATTGCTACAAAACTGAGGTACTCTCCATATGGGAGGGGTTATATAGAGGGGAACTTCCCTTGTAATTAGGGTGTGCCAGTGTCCAATCAACCATATAACCCATGATGTAAAGAACAGAGTTCTGTGTCCCGTGATGTACTCCCAAGAAAAGGATTTTACAGGTAAGCGGTTTTAAAAATCCTATTTTTCAAGTACCAAATTTGCCACTTCCCTCAACAACTGCAGTCACCATAAGAAGAAAATATTTGGAAGAATTGAGCACGAAAGTGCTCTGGGATTTTTAAACGGTGTTCAAAAAAATATATATCACAGATAAATGTATGTTAAAAAATTAACAAGGTTTATTTAATAATTCATTAAAAACAGAGAAAAACAGACATGCATGTTATAGAGAAACCATCCACATAGGTATGTGACAATGCGGTCACAGCATTTGATGAACTGTCGTCGAGCGTCACTCTACTAGTTTCGCTCACTATAGAGCTTCTTCAGGAGTTATTGACAGTAAACGCAGGTCATACTACAAGATAAAATTTGCATATATCAAACAACATTGGATGAAAGGCAGGTCTGTTATACAACAAACATAAAAAGCAATAGGTTTTGTACAAAATACAAAATGATTGAAAAAAGTATATTCAAAAAGTGTGGTAACATAGAGGAATTAATAAATGAAGAAATTCCGAAACAACATTTTATATTAATAATCACGACCTGAGTGACAGAATATAACTCACCACAAGACTCAAAATTGTACGAAAGCAGAAGGTCTCAGAGCACAGTAAAATTCCCAAGGGTACACAGGACCAGCCACTGTGGACAAAAGGACCATCCAGAGCATCAAGGCCATAGAGCAGCCATTCTCAACCAGGGTTCCGTGGAACCCTAGGGTTCCTCCAGAGGTGGCTAGGGGTTCCTTGAGCTGTGGCTGATTTACCTCCTGTTTGATGGTGCCGACATAATTCTGAGCCAATGCCATTTGGAGGAGCCAGTGGTATGACACCAATGATCTTTCTAGCTTTCTGTAAGGGGGCCATTCGTACCACCACTGTAAAAAAGGGGCATTCTTCTCAATGACCACCAAAGTAAGGGGCATTGTTCCCACTGACGGAATGTGTTTTATTAGGGGTTCCCCGAGACCTGAAAATTATTTTAAGGGTTCCCCTGGGGTAAAAAGGTTGAGAACGGCTGCCATAGAGAGTAAAGATAATGAAGCAGAGTAGAACCTAGAAATAAATATGGCAAGAATGCAAATATTGATAACATAACCATAGGGACACAATCTCCGTGTCTGACCAAAGATCAAGAGACACCGAGCAGAGGTTCATGAATGTAGGGCAAAAAGATCCCAAAGTATAAATAAATAAACACATACCTGGAATAAACAGGTACAACATAGAAGATGCCAATATAGTTGTTTTTGATAAGAGATTGTTAGGCTTCAATCAGCAGCTTGTATGGCAAATGGTTAAATTGTGGACAGACCAATCCCAGCTAAACATCCAGTGTAGGTGAAGGCACACCTCATGCTGAACATATTAAGGGGAGAAGGAATAATAAAAAAAATCAGGAAACATATTTTCCTTAAAGTTGTAAAACACATTTAGTTGAAATGGGGATGAATCATTAATCAATGATCTATATCCCAGAAAGCACATGAATAAAGGAAGGCTTACCTAAGATGATTGTAAAGTACTGGACGAGGGTTGGAAAAGTGGCAACCTCTCCCTAGGACGGGAGTTTGTCCTGACAGGCATTGCGGTAAAACCGCGCTCTTATACTCATCCGACCCGGCGGCGTCTGACATCACCACCGGGAGGCGGACGTGCTAAGCGCATCCAGTGCGTACATCCGGCATCCACAGGTCAGAGGATCGCGTCGTGTGGGGCAGCGGCGCAAGTCGCGTGTGTAAACCTCTGTTAAACAGGGGCTGAAAAATTGGGCCTTAGGCACTGGTGCTGGTGCCACGACACTGCAACCTCTCCAAGATACTCTAGTTGGAGTGCAGGAATGAGCCCTGCTGCAAAGCATTGCATAAAAAATTGGAATTACATGCCCCTGTTAAACAGGGGCTGAAAAGTTGGGCCTTAGCCACTGGTGGTGGCACCCAGAAACAAAAATGTTCTTCCAAGCTATCATCATCAATCGGATCATTGAGGAGGAGGAGGATAGTCAGTCAACATAACAGGACAGTCACTCAGCATCAGCATCAGTCTTGAAGGGATGTGATATTTGAAAATAAATTAGTCTGTTATATCAGCTTCAGGTGTTTGGTAGCTGGTGGTGATCCAAGACTGGTTCATCTTTATAAAGGTCAGTCGATCAACCGAGTCGGTGGACAGGCGCACCCTGTGATCCGTGACAAATCCTCCAGCAGCACTGAATGTGCATTCTGAAAGAACGCTGGATGCAGGACAGGCCAGTAGCTCAATTGCATACTGTGCAAGCTCTGGCCAGTGATCCATCCTCAAGACCCAGTAAGCCAGAGGATTTTCGGTGGGGAAGGTGTCCAAGTCTGACCTTGCCCCTAGGTATTCCTGCACCATGTATATCAGACGCTGGCGATGGTTGCTGGAACCGATCATACCTTGGGGCTTGCAGACTAAAGAATTGTCTGAACGCATCGGTCAGACGGCCACCTTCCCCAGCGCTCCTTCTTTGACTGACCGAAGCCTCAGCAACTCGTTGTCCAGGACCAGGAGTTTGTAACCTCCCAGTCTCTGGGAACGCGTTGCACAGACCTTTCTGCAAGGCCTCCCGGAGTTGTCTCATCCTCTGCTCTCTCTGCGACGGTAAGATAAGGTCCGCAACCTTACCCTTGTACCGTGGATCAAGGAGAGTGGCCAGCCAGTAATGGTCCCTCTTCTTGATCTGAAGAATACAAGGATCCTTCCGCAGACTTTGCAGGATCAGGGAGGCCATGCAGCGTAGGTTAGCTGAGGCATTCGGTCCAGAGTCCTCTGGGTCACTAAGGACGACATGATCTGCAGCCACCTCCTCCCAGCCACGTACAAGTCCACGGGTTTCTTGGGACTGTAAATCATCCCTAAAAGACTGCTGCTGATGATGCTGAGTGCCAGGCTCCACCTCCATGCTGACACAATCCTCCTCCTCCTCTTCCTGTGCGATGGGTGGGACAGAAGGAACACTGTCTGGGTAAAGGGGGCCTTGAGAGGCAAGGAAGTCCTCCTCTTCCTGCCTCTGTTCTGCCTCAAGTGCCCTGTCCATTATTCCACGCAGCGTAAGTTCCAACAGGTGGACAAGAGGTACAGTGTCACTGACGCATGCACTGTCACTGCTCACCATCCTCGTGGCCTCCTCAAATGGTGCCAGGACAGTGCATGCATCCCTGATCATGCCCCACTGGCGTGGTGAAAAAAACCAACCTCCCCTGACCCTGTCCTGGTGCCGTAGTCGCACAGGTACTCATTGATGGCCCTCTGCTGCGTGTGCAGCCGCTGCAGCATGGCCAACGTTGAGTTCCACCTGGTGAGCATGTCACATATAAGGCGGTTCTTGGGCAGGTTAAACTCCTTTTGCAGCTCAGCCAGGCGAGCACTGGCATTATAAGATCTGCGGAAATGCACACAGACTTTCCTGCCCTGCCTCAGAACATCCTGTAAGCCCGGGTACCTGCCCAAGAACCGCTGCACCACCAGGTTAAGGACGTGAGCCACACAGGGCACATGGGTCAGTTGTCCCTGTCGGAGGGCGGAGAGGAGTTTGGAGCCATTGACGCTAACCACCATTCCTGGCTTAAGCTGGCATGGCATCAACCACCTCTCGGCCTGCCCCTGCAGAGCAGACATTGCACAAACTCACGGAAGGGGGCCGAGTCTACCAACTGAAAAGGCAGCAGTTGAAGCGCTAGCAATTTAGCCAAGCTAGCATTCAACCGCTGGGCATGTGGATGGCTGGGAGTGAACTTCTTTCGACGGTCCAGCAGCTGGGGCAGGGAAATTTGCCTGCTGGAATCGGACGTCTGTGTACTGCTAGCAGAGTGCCCGCAAGTACTTGGCTGTGACACACCTAATTCTACACCTTCATTTCTCTCAGTGCAGGTTTCAGAGAGGACTGAAGGTATAGTGGGGTTGGAGATCCCAGCTGATGCGGTGCAAGGAGAGGTCCGCTTTGTTCTTTGGTGTGGGTCTTTAAGGTAGGCTTGCCAATGAGCTGCATGGCAGGTCAACATATGTCTGGTCAAGCATGTGGTGCCCAAGCGGCTGATGTTTTGGCCACGCGATATACGCTTGAGACATATGTTGCAAACAGCAGCTGTGTGATCTGATGCACTTGACTCAAAAAAGGCCCACACCAAAGAACTTTTTGAATAACGGGCAGAGGCAGCGCCCTGCACAGGCGGAGCTCTGCGGTGTGATTCAGTCAGTGTGCTGCCCTTACGCTGGCCCCCCGATGGAATCCTGCCTCGTTGGAGATGTGCCTCCTCCTCATCCTCCTCCTCCTCCTCTCTCCTATTAGGCACCCACGTGGAGTCAGTGACCTCATCATCCCCTCCCTCCTCATCACTGGAGCCAATCTGGCAGTATGCTGCAGCTGCTGGAACATGACTGCCAGATTGGTGTCCTTCTTGAGCATCCCCTCTCTCTGCTCTTACACTACTGCCTTCCTCTAGCTGGGTATCATCATCAGACCCTTCGAAACGCTGGGCATCCTCCTGGAGCATGTACCCAACACTGTGCTCAAACAGTTCGGGGGACTCCTCAGGAGGACATGGTGGGTCTAGGGAAGGAGTGACTGATGATGACATTGATACCAGGGAAGAGGACGCTTTGGCAGCTGCTTTGCCAGTATCCTGAGCCTGGGTGAGAGAGGATGAGGAGGGCTTGGTCATCCACTCTACCAAGTCTTCGGCATGATGCGGCTCAACACGTCCAGCTGCCGAAAAGAAGGACAAGCGTGTCCCATGGCCACGTGCTGATGGCGATGCACCGCGTCCACGACCAGCACTGTTGTCTCTAGACACAGAGCCTGCTTGCCCTCTTTTATTGGCTCCTTACTGTCTGCTTCTCCTTGTTTGCCTTCCAGACATTCTAATGGCCTGCAGGGAGATGGGAAAACCAGCAATAAGGGGTAGCTTCAGGTGTATATTTTGCAGGAAGCACACTACGCCCGCTGTAAGTGCTGCAGATGACTGCCTGTGTTACACACCAGGAAAACACAGCAATAAGGGCTAGCTTCAGGTGTATATTTAGCAGGAAGCACACTCCGCCCGCTGTAAGTGCTGCAAATGCCTGTTAGTGTAACACACCAGGAAAACACAGCAATACGGGCTAGCTTCAGGTGTATATTTAGCAGGAAGCACACTCCGCCCGCTGTAAGTGCTGCAAATGCCTGTTAGTGTAACACACCAGGAAAACACAGCAATATGGGCTAGCTTCAGGTGTATATTTAGCAGGAAGCACACTCCGCCCTCTGTAGGTGCTGCAAATGCCTGTTAGTGTAACACACCAGGAAAACACAGCAATACGGGCTAGCTTCAGGTGTATATTTAGCAGGAAGCACACTCCCCCCGCTGTAAGTGCTGCAAATGCCTGTTAGTGTAACACACCAGGAAAACACAGCAATACGGGCTAGCTTCAGGTGTATATTTAGCAGGAAGCACACTCCGCCCGCTGTAAGTGCTGCAAATGCCTGTTAGTGTAACACACCAGGAAAACACAGCAATACGGGCTAGCTTCAGATGTATAATGTGCAGGAGGTACACTCCGCCCGCTGTAAGTGCTGCAAATGCCTGTTAGTGTAACACACCAGGAAAACACAGCAATACGGGCTAGCTTCAGGTGTATATTTAGCAGGAAGCACACTCTGCCCGCTGTAAGTGCTGCAAATGCCTGTTAGTGTAACACACCAGGAAAACACAGCAATAAGGGCTAGCTTCAGGTGTATATTTAGCAGGAAGCACACTCCGCCCGCTGTAAGTGCTGCAAATGCCTGTTAGTGTAACACACCAGGAAAACACAGCAATACGGGCTAGCTTCAGGTGTATAATGTGCAGGAGGCACACTCCGCCCGCTGTAAGTGCTGCAAATGCCTATTAGTGTAACACACCAGGAAAACACAGCAATACGGGCTAGCTTCAGGTGTATATTTAGCAGGAAGCACACTCTGCCCACTGTAAGTGCTGCAAATACCTGTTAGTGTAACACACCAGGAAAACACAGCAATACGGGCTAGCTTCAGGTGTATAATGTGCAGGAGGCACACTCCGCCCGCTGTAAGTGCTGCAAATGCCTGTTAGTGTAACACATCAGGAAAACACAGCAATACGGGCTAGCTTCAGGTGTATATTTAGCAGGAAGCACACTCCGCCCGCTGTAAGTGCTGCAAATGCCTGTTAGTGTAACACACCAGGAAAACACAGCAATACGGACTAGCTTCAGGTGTATACTGTGCAGGAGGCTTAGCAACAATGACACTGACACTGTCCCCTGCCTATCCTTCTCTCTTCCTGCACACAAGGTTGATCAAAGAATATGACACTGACACTCTCCCTGCCTATCCTTCTCTCTCCCTGCACACAAGGTTTAGCAAAGAATATGACACTGACACTCTCCCTGCCTATCCTTCTCTCTCCCTACACACAAGAATAGCACAAAGAATAGCACAATGACACTGTCCCTGCCTATCCTTCTCTTTCCCTGGCGGCCTTTTATAGTGTGGGGCGTGTGCTAAACCCCCTGAGCTATAATTGGCCACAGGCAACCTGCCTGTGGCCAATTATGGCTCTCCTAGCTGCCGGCGCTGTGATTGGCCAAGCATGCGGGGTCACAGTGCATGCTTGGCCAATCACAGCGCCGGGATTGCACTGCGATGGCGCAGTGTATTGTGGGCCGTTTGCGTCACTCGAATTTGTCGCGAAAGGCCCAAATAGTTCGATCTTCGTCGAACGATCGAACAGCCGATGTTCGAGTCTAACGTATGTTCGACTCGAACACCGAGCTCATCCCTAATTGTCACATACCTATGTGGATGGTTTCTCTATAACATGCATGTCTGTTTTTCTCTGTTTTTAATGAATTATTAAATAAACCTTGTTAATTTTTTAACATATATTTATCTGTGATATATATTTTTTTGAACACCGTTTAAAAATCCCAGAGCACTTTCGTGCTCAATTCTTCCAAATATTTTCTTCTCATAATTAAACGGGATCAGGTGTTCTATATCTGTATGAGTTCGGCCTCCCTCTAAAACAATGCAGTCACCATAAGCTTCTCCTCCTATAACAGGGTTATGCAATTAGCAGACCTCCAGCTGTTGCAAAACTACAAGTCCCATCATGCCTCTGGGAGTCATGCTTGTGGCTGTCCGTGTCTTGCTATGCCTCATGGGACTTGTAGTTCTGCAACAGCTGGAGGTCCGCTAATTGCATATCCCTGTCCTATAAGAAGCCCCAGAATTGCTCCCTGTCATAACAATGCCTGAAAATTCCTAAGGTCTTACAACTTAGTGAAAAGCTAAAGTCTTTCAGGAAGGACATATATCTATTATCTGAAAATGGGCATGGCAGTCATGAAGAACAGCTGAATACTTTGGCGAGTGTAGTAGGGTGGTATGAGCCCAGGTGAGAGCTCCAGTCCTCTTCCACTGACAGGTGACAGCAACAAGAGCTAAATGAGGGTTCCCCTGTTGCTGGAGTAGTGCTGGCTGCATTACTACTATTGGAGGCTCTGCTGGGATCATTCTACAACATACACTGGACTGTCACTTGAACTGTCTAAGGTTACCTGCATACTTGCTGTTTTTAGAGAGGTGCACTAACGCACCTTGTCCATATGAGTACCCCTGACTGGGGTTTATGTTTAATAAACAGTTTTTATATGTTAAAACGATATCACACTATCCAGCCTTTTCTGTCATCTTACTTTATATGGAGACCATGCTATTGTGCAGCCCAGGATTTCACGGTATTCACAGAACCCAGAGGTGGTTCACAGGTGTGTTCTGACCAAACTTGATTGTGAGGTCATACGCTCTGAGGTGAGCGTTTATTACTTGTGAGGGGGGGGGGGGGGAAGGCACCAGTGTGTGAACACACCAACACATTTGGATCACTGCATTAAGGATTTACTATTTATGGACTCTTTGGGGGTTATTTACGAAAGGCAAATCCACAAGTGCAAAGTACACTTGGAAGTGCAGTCGCTGTAGATCCGAGGGGGACATGCAAGGAAAATAAAAAACAGCATTTTAGCTTGCACAGGATTGGATAATAAAATCAGCAGAGCTTCCCCTCATTTCAGATCTACCCCTCAGAGTTACAGCGACTGAACTTCCTAGTGCACTTTCAGTGCAATTTCAAGTGCACTTGTAGTGCAAAGTGGATTTGCCTTTCGTAAATAACCTCCTATGAATTTGATGCACTGTTTGATGTGATATAATTTTGGGATATCACATATATGCACTACAGCACTTTAATTAAATTTCTATGCATCACTGAGATTAAGCTATTGTGATTATTTTATGTTGTTTCACATGATCAGCACTTTTAGTGCATTATTGTCACTTTATTTGAATATTAGGTAGACGTGATTCAATTATGTTGATTGGGTTATAGTGTTTACCTATTTATTGTATTATAGCACCTTATTTGGATAATTTTACATATGTTTGTCTATACATTTTTAAAGATAGCACGGTTTTCCATATATATATATATATATATATATACCTGCATTGTGCCTCCTGTGGCACAGCTGTTTTGCACACACACAGAACTGCAATCACTTTACCAGAACTAGTCCTGCAGATGTGAGAAGGACACCATCATCTTGCAGCCTCCAGGGAGTGGGAATTCTCTGTGCACTGGAAAAACAACTGTGGTTAGTATGTTTTTTTTTTTACCTAGAATTAAAAGAGAAGTATAGCCAAAGCTCATTTGGCTGTACTTCTCCTGTGTATCATAGGAGTGCAATTCGTTCTGCAATCTGCAATCCTGCGACCCATTTTCAGCAGACAACGGCTGTTGGGTGACGTCACCGTGTCAGTCCAGGCTCGGGAAGTGTCGCGACCATATAGAAGCGATCCACCCACGTGCCTGGACTGTCACCTGGCTAAGCCTCTCAATGACCCACTGAGAGCCTCAGCCGGCCGCTCCTGTCCCCTCCACAGCCCAGCGCTCCAGGGAGCACAGGTGGGGCAGAGCAGAGAGCGGTGACTGACAGTCACCAGCTCTCTGCTGAGGGAGTTTTGAGAACTGAGCGATCAGCGGTGTTTGATCGCTCGGTTCTTAATGTTAGAGCCGGCAGGGGGCAGATGCAGCATCGGACTGATGCTGCATCCAGCTAGGTAAGTATGAATCTGAAAAAACCCAAACCCCATACTTCTCTTTTAAAATGATCATGAACTCTGAATCATACAGATTTGATTTGGCACTCAATGCTGTCGTTCTATAATCTGAGCTTACAGGAAGTGGGTTTAAATATGGTGATAGATCTGAGGGGTAAGCATGGTGGTAGTGAAATGTTTAAAATAAAATAAAAATAGTGGAACTGAATCAAAAAGTGAAGCTTTTCTATGTAACAGGGAACATTTAGAAATATTATTGGGCCTAAGCAGTAGAGGAACAATTTACTTTTTGTCTTGAATTCTTCCTGAAAAATAGCAGTGCACTTTCTGGAATGTGAGGGAGCCTAGTGACTTCTGTCTAATATCTGTATATATGCAGTGGGGGGTCTCAGGAATTGCCACCTGTGACTTCTAGCTCAGGAGATTTGGAATGAGATTTGGTGACAACACTATGCTCATGTTCTCCTGGCTGGAGGCTCTGACATGTGAAAGTAAAGCCCTGCCTTTACCAAGATGGTCATCTTCACACAAAGACTCATGCCGCGTACACACGATCGTGATTCACGGCGGTGAAAACACCGCCGTGAATCACGGCATGAAAAAAAATGAAAAACGAGGGAACGGCATGTTCCCCCACACACGACCGTTTTTCCCGTCATTTTTTTCTTTGACGAGAAAAACGACCGTCTGTGGGCTCCGCGGCAGTGTCTCCCTATGGGAAAACTGCCGCGGAAAAAAATGATGGAAAAAACGATGAGAAAATTTAGAACATGTTCTAATTTTTCTCGTCGTTTTTAATGCCGTTTTTCTCGTCGAGAAAAACGACAAAATGGCCACAGACGATCATTTTTCTCGTCAAAAGGAAAAAATTTTGTTTTTCTCGACGAGAAAAACAGTCGTGTGTACACGGCATCAGAGCAAGGCATGGTAATTAAGTAATGGGGAAAGATCAGCTGCAGGAAGACCACAGACAGACACCCCCGATGACAAGTACTTTGTCCTGACTTTATTTGGGTACAGCTTCTAGAGTTCAGTTCCTATTTAAGGTACTTTGGGGTTTACTGGTTTCTTCATTTTAAACATCTGTTTTAATGCAACAAAAATCCATTGTAAAAACAATATTTGAAAATGATTGCATGCAGTTGATCTTGCACAAAAATAAATAAATATCTAGTTATTTTGTCTTGTACACATTACTAAAACACATCAATAAACACTCAACCTAAAAGGGCAGGATTAGTGCCGGGGTTGGAAACTGTTTTTATTTAATGTTTCTCAGGAAGAATATAAGTGTTATTTGGGTATCCCAGAGTGACTGGGCATTTCAGTCTATATTCAGCTGGAACAGCCACACAGAGTCTCGGAATATCACACTATGATTCCATATTCCCCGTGGCTTTTAATAATTATTAGAACAAATCTCTTCACTAATGCAATCTATTTTTCTTAACTTCTTTTCTGTGCTGGTTTTGTCTGACTTAGGCTTCTATTCAAATCTGCTTTTCTGAACAAATGCAGAGCATGACATTCCTGGGATACAAACATCAATGCTGCCCTCTTTTGGAGACTCACTAAACCTGAATGCCAGGTTTGCTAAAAAAATATTACACTGTGCAGCCACAAACTGCTTTCTTGGGAAAAACAAACTGGCTTTAGTTTAACAGAATGAAAAATATATATATATAATATATATATATATATATATATATATATATAATTAGTCAAGCAGCAATTATCTGCATATATTTAACATAAAATATCAAGTATTTTCAAACATAAAATAAAGTTCATGAAAAAGTCCACTTCATTGAATAAATGAACATCCAAAATTATTTGATGAACTTTATTTTATGTTTGAGAATACTTGATATTTATTTTTTTGTCTAGTATGAAAATATGCACAGATAATTACTCTATGACCATATATGTTTTTGTTTGTTGAGTTTGATGAGATTTGTTGTATTTATAGCGCTGCACAGTGGTGATTTATATTGGCATTCATTATATAGTGACATTTTGGGTGGGGTAATACTGCAGCTGCATTAGCTTGGGTTTATGTAATGGCTTAACTTTTTGGTGTGGTGCATTTTTTAATATTTAACCACTTCAGCCCCGGAAGAATTGGCTGCTCAATGACCAGAGCATTTTTTGCGATTCGGCACTGTGTCGCTTTAACTGAAAATTGCGCGGTCGTGCGACATTGTACCCAAACAAAATTGACGTCCTTTTTTTCCCACAAATAGAGCTTTCTTTTGGTGGTATTTGATAACCTCTGCGGTTTTTATTTTTTGCGAAATAAACAAAAAAAAAAAGCGACAATTTTGAAAAAAAAAACACACAATATCTTGTACCTTTTGCTGTAACAAATAGCCCCAATTTTTTTTTTTTTTAATAATTTGTTTCTCAGTTTAGGCCAATATGTATTCTTCTACATATTTTTTGTAATACAAATCGCAAAAAGAGTATATTGATTGGTTTGCGCAAAAGTTATACCGTCTACAAAATAGGGAATAGATTTATGGCATTTTTATTATTATTATTTTTTTTTACTAGTAATGGTGGCGATCTGCGATTTTTATTGGGACTGCGATATTGCGGTGGACAAATCGGACACTTTTGACAAATTTTTGGGACCTTTGTCATTTATACAGCGATCAGTGCTATAAAAATGCACTGACTACTGTATAAATGACACTGGCAGGGAAGGGGTTAACACTAGGGGGTGATCAAGGGGTTAACTGTGTTCTAACTGAATTGGGGATGAAACTGACTAGGGGAAGAGATTGATCGGTGTTCATACATAGTATGAACACACAATCAGTCTTCTCGCCCCTGAGAGAACCGGGATCTGTGTTTACACACACACATCCTCGTTCTGTAACTAGAAATCGCGGGTGCCCGGCGGCCATCGCGACCACCAGGCACTTGCATCGGCTCCAGGTACACGCTTCGGGCACGCGCGCACCGCCGGAGGCGTCTTAAAGTGCCGACGTACAGTTATGTCGGCTCGCGCAGAGGGGACAGCCTGCCACAGTATAACTGTGACGGCTGTTCCGGAAGCGGTTAAGGAGTGGAGTAGGGATATATTGCCACTTAGTAGTAAAAAATCATTTGAAAAAGGTTTGCTCCCATGAATCCTTGCAGCTGTTCTCCAGTTTAAATGAAATGTGTAGAGGAGGGCTACACAAGTAGCCATAGAGAATTGCGGTTTCTAATAGGCCAGAATGCACCATGTTGTTCCATCCAGTCTCCCAACCACTAGCACTTGACTTTGCCCATATAGAGAACTGACCATATCCTCTGGTGCAACCACCCTACACCTTTACCTACTGCCCCAATTTCCTTTATTTGACCCCTTCCTACTCACCCCCACATTCTTTTTGCTCCATCCTTTCTTTGATTCTAGCTGACCTACTTTTATCTGTGCTTGTCCTACATGTTTTCTCCACTTTGATTTCACTTTTAAAAACAAGAGTATATATTGCCAGCACACCATAGATCTTGAAAATGTCGTCCAAACATGTATTTAAGTGATCACATTACAGCAGTAATGTGCAATGTTTCAGAGCCACTCAGGACCCCTTTGTCCGAAATGTTGCACCTTTCCGCTGTTGTGATCACTTGAATAAACATTTGGATGACATTTTCAAGATCCATGGTGTACGACTAATACTCTTCCTTATGATGGTACTGGTCTCCAGCTGGTAGTTGCTACAATTTTCAGCCATTTCAAAACTTCTTGTGACAACTATCTAGGATGGGAACTCTCCTTCAGTTTAGGAAGTTTGAATCTCCAAGACAGGAAGTGAAGGGAAATTCCCCCTGAGCAGAACACAAGAAGAAAACAAATAGCCTGACCTTGACAGGAGTTTCAACCCTTCCCTAATCTATACAAAACTAAAAAAGAAAAATGGTTATATATACACGTTTTAATAAATGGGATATCTGAAATTGTTTTATGCAACGCAAATGGAAAAATTTGCCCGCATTAACCACTTGCTTACTGGGCACTTAAACCCCCTTCCTGCCCAGGCCAATTTTCAGCTTTCAGCGCTGTCACGCTTTGAATGATAATTGTGCGGTCGTGCGACGTGGCTCCCAAACAAAATTGACATCCTTTTTTTCCCACAAATAGAGCTTTCTTTTGGTGGTATTTGATCATCTCTGCGGTTTTTATTTTTTGCGCTATAAACAAAAAAAGAGCGAAGATTTTGAAAAAAACACAATATTTTTTATTTTTTGCTATAATAAATATCCCAATTTTTTTTTTCTTCAGTTTAGGCCGATACGTATTCTTCTACATATTTTTGGTAAAAAAAATCGCAATAAGCGTTTATTGATTGGTTTGCGCAAAAGTTATAGCGTCTACAAAATAGGGCATAGTTTTATAGCATTTTTAATCAATATTTTTTTTTTACTAGTAATGGCGGCGATCAGCGATTTTTATTGTGACTGCGACATTATGGCGGACACATCGGACACTTTTGACACCATTTTGGGACCATTGTCATTTTTACAGCGACCAGTGCTATAAAAATGCACTGGTTACTGTAAAAATGACACTGGCAGGGAAGGGGTTAACGCTAGGGGGCGAGGAGGGGGTTAAATGTGTAACCTGGAAGTGATTACTACTGTGTGCGGAAGGGGACTGACTGGGGGAGGTGACCGATCTGTGTCCCTATGTACAAGGGACACAGCATCGGTCTCCTCTCCCTGACAGGACGTGGATCTCTGTGTTTACACACAGAGATCCACATCCTTGTTTGTGTGCCGGCTGATCACGGGTGCCTGGCGGACATCGCGGCCAACAGGCACACGCAACGTCATCTTAGCGACGCGCCAGTGGCCGGAATTGCCGAGGCCGTCTATTGACGGCCTCCCGGATTTGTAGAGCCACCTTGAGGCCGTCATTTGTATATGGCCCGGCTCTCAAAGGGTTAATCTAAAGGCTACCAAATATTATTAAAAAAATAATGAAAAAAGTGATTGTTTCAGAATCAAGCTTGAGAGTGCAATTTTTTTTTTCCAATTCAATGTCTACAAAATTTAATGAAAAAAAATAAATAAATAATTACTGGATTCAGTCAGACACCAATATGTGTACAGCCAGCAAACATTTCCACCAAATTCTTAAAAAAGATGATAATATTTTCTAAACATTATGGTGCATAGCTTTCATGGAGACTGATTATCATTTGCACCTGGAGTTTAGCTTTTTAAAATATTTTAAATATTTTTCTTTATTTTAAGCCAAATAAATATTAAATAATAACTAAAACAGTTATGTACTTTCAATATCATTCAGTAGGTGGGGAGTTAGGCTCTATGTCACACATTAACCTGTCTATTCTTAGCTGCCCTGTTGAAAAAAGCCTGTTGGATTTCACAGCTCAATAGCTCAAATGCAAATTTACACACACACCTTTAGTAGTCAGAACAGTGAGTCATCCCCCTCCCCGCTTGTCCGCCTGTTCACATATATGGCATGTCAACCAAAGAGAGACAATCTGAAAAGAAATACCTTATAATGTGCTCTGTGTCATGGATGTACCCTTAAATATTTGTTTATTTGCACAGCAAAGATTTTTTTTACTTATTTTTAAAAATATATAAAACATACATATTTTTTAAAAATCTAATTTTCTAGTTTTCTGTCTCTCCACACAGCCTGTCAGTGTTCAGTTGCTGCAGGTGTACCCCTCCCCCTTCTTGCATAGTGGTGGCAGTTGAAGGACTCACAACCACATATCTGGTTGTTAAAGCAAAGAACTGGGAGCACTGGGCACTGAACCTGTTCTCACCTGTTGCTTTATAAAGTGACATCAGAATGTTATAGACATCACCAAGAGGTGTCCACACATATCAGTTATCTTCTGAGAAACACTAAAACCTAGGTGTAGAAAAAAAATCCTCCACTAGTTCAGTTTGAGAGAGGGTATTGTATAATTAAATGACTAATAAAGCCAGTTTTACACTGTTGCATTGCAGTAAAAGCCATGGTGCCATTCATTCCTATTGACAGCTTAATGTACAGTACCTGTACCTATACCTTACCTATAGTAACTCACTACTAGGGGTGAGCCGAACACCCCCCGGTTCAGTTTGCGCCAGAACCTGCGAACGGATCGAAAGTTAGCGCAAACTTTAAAACCCTATTAAAGTCTATGGGACTCGAACGTTCGAAATCAAAAGTGCTAATTATAAAGGCTAATATGCAAGTTATTGTCCTAAAAAGTGTTTGGGGACCCGGGTCCTGCCCCAGGGGACTTGTATCAATGCAAAAAGAAGTTTTAAAAATGGACGTTTTTTCGGGAGCAGTGATTTTAATAATACTTTAAAGTGAAAAAAAAATATCGTACCTAGGAGGTGTCTATAGTATGCCTGTGAAGTGGCACATGTTCCCGTGTTTAGAACTGTCCCTGCACAAAATGACATTTCTAAAGGAAAAAAAGTCATTTAAAACTGCTTGCGGCTTTAATGTCATGTGTATTAGTATAAGAACACCACCAATTGTATTCAGGTACATTTGGGTGAACGTTGTGCAAAGGACACAGTACACTAAATAAAATTAATGCAGCTCCCTGCCTGTGGTATTAGTATGAGAACACCACCAATTGTATTGAGGTACCTTTAGAGTACACTAAGTGAAAATACTGCAGCTAGCACAATCACCTGCCTGCCTGTCAGTATAGAGAATAACAGGAACGGATCTAGCTAAACTGAGTACAGTGTGTAAATATATATATATACAACACCTAGGATGCATATATATCTTCTACACACTGAAACTGCAGCTAACTGACTCGCCTGCCTGCTCTATCTAACTCAAATCAAATTACACTGTCTCTCTCTCTTTCTTTTAACCAACGCCGCAACACACTACACAAGGCCGCCAAGCCGGCGGCCTTATATAGTGTGGGGCGTGTACTAAACCCCCTGAGACATAATTGGCCAAAGCCACCCTGGCTTTGGCCAATTATGGCTCTCCGTTTTTCTGCGCTGTGATTGGCCAAAGCATGTGGGTCATAGTGCATGCTTGGCCAATCATCAGCCAGCAATGCACTGCGATGCCGCAGTGAATTATGGGCCGTGACGCACCACTCGAATTTGGCGCGAACGGCCCATAATGTTTGAAATTCGGCGAACAGGCGATGTTCGAGTCAAAGATGGGTTCGACTCGAACTCGAAGCTCATCCCTACTCACTACGGTGCATTATGATGCATTGCGTCAAAAAAACAGTACATGCATCTTTTTGGTGCATTTTGCTTCATTGGACATTGAAATGAATAGGGTGCCTTAATGCAACAACAAGCATGGCAAAATACACTATATTGTCAAAAGTATTGGGACACTTGCCTTTACACGCACATGAACTTTAATGGTATCCCAGTCTTAGTCTGTAGGGTTCAATATTGCATTGACCCACCCTTTGCAGCTATAAAAGCTTCAACTTTTCTGGGAAGGCTGTCCACAAGGTTTAGGAGTGTGTCTATGGGAATGTTTGACCATTCTTCCAGAAGCGCATTTGTGAGGTCAGGCACTGATGATGGACCAAAAGGCCTGGCTCGCTGTCTCCTCTCTAATTTATCCCAAAGGTGTTCTATCGGGCTTAGATCAGGACTCTGTGCAGGCCAGTCAAGTTCCTCCACCCCAAACTCGCTCATCCATGTCTTTATGGACCTTGCTTTGTGCACTGGTCCAATCATTTGGTGGAGGAGGGATTATGGTGTGTGTTTGTTTTTCAGGGGTTAGGCTTGGCCCTTAAGCTCCAGTGAAGGGAACTCTTAAGGCATCAGCATACCAAAAGATTTTGGACAATTTCATGCTCCCAACTTTGTGGGAAGAGTTTGGAGGTGGCCCGTTCCTGTTCCAACATGACTGCGCAGCAGTGCATAAAGCAAGGTCCATAAAGACATGGATGGTAGAGTTTGGGGTGTAGGAACTTGACTGGCCTGCACAGAGTCCTGACCTCAACCTGATAGAACACCTTTGGGATGAATTAGAACAGAAACTGCGAGCCAGGCATTTTAGTCCAACATCAGTGCCTGACCTCACAAATGCACTTCTGGAAGAATGGTCAAACATTCCCATGGACACACTCCTAAATCTTGTGGACAGCCTTCCCAGAAGAGTTGAAGCTGTTATAGCTGCAAAGGGTGTTCAACTCAATTTTGAACCCTACGGACTAAGACTGGGATGCCATTAAAGTTCATGTGCGTGTAACGGCAGGCGTCCCAATTTATTGGACAATATAGTGTATGCGTGCCTTGATGCACCGCAACCGTATGAACCTATCCTTAATAGATCAAATAGCTAAAAGATCAGGCAATGTGTTGTGAATCATGTGGATAATCCTATATTTGAGAGGTCGATATCAGAAGAAATTACATAATTTGTTTTTGAGACAATCATTTTTATTAGGTTTTGTGAAGCAAATCATTACAGGAACACGGTGAATAGTGAAGATTGTGTGGTGCAACATACAAACAGGGTAAAATATGTAAGTTGCATAGATATTGTATATTTATTTCAGCAACAGGCATAGGTTTGGTCATTATTTGTATCTAGTAGCCTAACAATCTGACAAAAGCTATGTATCACGAACATATGTGATTAAAAAAATGATAATAAAATGAACATTATAACACAAAAGTAAGAGAACAAAGAACATACAGTATAGGTCTGCACGATGGTGTATACGGAGAGATGTTACAAATATAGAACATGTGGTAAGTAGGAATACTACTGCAGTCTATTAGTATTGATCCAGTGAAACCACGGTTTCCAAATTTTATCAGAGTAGATTTGTAATTATGGAAGGCTAGCATTTTCCCATAGGTATGATAGGTTTGTACTAGTTCAATATACCTTCTGATAGGTTAGGAGCAAGATCTTTTTTCCAATGTATATAGATAGTTAACGGTGCCACTAATAAATTATGTGTAATAACAATGAGATAGCAGGCCAAGAAACTATCAATATTGAAATTTAGACAGGACAGGTTGGGTATCATTTGGGTATCATCAGGTCCATAATATATGTGAAAGTGTGCCTATTTGCCCACAATCCCTCCAACATAAAGGGCCATAATCTGAGAAAAATTTTGCAAGTTTTTGCAAGATAAGGAGTCTGGTACCCTCTCAAGGATAGTTTTTGCATTATTTCTCAAAAATTGACACAGCATGTAGCTGCAGAAACTGATTGAATGGCGTTCATCCATTGTTTAGGAGTGACAATTGTTTCAAGATCCCTTTTCCATTTTAAAAAAGAAGGTAACTCGATAAATACCAAGTTGTTTTGAAAAAAAATGTAAAATATGGTTATACAATGAGATTAAGTGCCGGTTCACACTGGGGCGGCACGACTTGCCGCACGATTTGGCAAGGCGATCTGCAGACGACTTCAGAGGCAACTTGCAAAATGACTTCTGTATTGAAGTCAATGGAATTCGCCCCCCAAGTAGTACAGGAACCTTTTTCTAAGTCGGGGCGACTTGAGTCGCTCCTATTAGAACGGTTCCATTGTACAGAACGGGACGCGACTTGTCAGGCGGCTGAGACGCCTGACGAGTCGCACCTGTGTGAACCGGCTCTAAGGAGTGGGTAAGTTGTAGAATTGCAAGGCTATTTTGGGAATGGCTATCATCTCAATTGGATGTTCAGAGGAGAAGTGAAATATTAAGTATGTGAATTGCTATGAAGGAGGAAGGTTAAAGTGATACTAGAGACCAATTTTTTTAACCACTTGCTTACTGGGCACTTAAACCCCCCTCCTGACCAGACCAATTTTCAGCTTTTAGCACTGATGCACTTTGACAATTGCGCGGTCATACAATGCTGTACCCAAACAAAATTTTTATCATTTTTTCCCCACAACTAGAGCTTGGTGGTATTTGATCACCTCTGCGGTTTTTATTTTTTGTTAAAAAAAAAATTAAAAATACAGATTTTTAAAAAAAAAATTATAATTTTTCTCCTTCATTGATGTACGCTGATGAGGCTGCACTGATGGGCTGCACTGATGGGCACCGATAAGACGGCACTGGTGGGCACGGATAGGTGGCACTGGTGGGCACTAATAGGTGGCACTGAGAGGTGGCACTGATGGGTGGCACTGAAGGGCATTAATAGGTGGCACTGGTGGGCACTGAGAAGCTGCACTAATAGGTGGCATTGATAGATGGCACTGATAGCTGGCAGTGATGGGCACTGATGAGTGGCAGTGATGGGCACTGATGAGTGGCAGTGGTGGGCAGTGATGAGTGGCAGTGATGGGCACTGGGTGGCAATAATGGGCACTGGTAGGTTACACTGATAGGCAGCATTGCTAGTTGGCACAGATGAGGCACTGATTGGCATCACTGGTGGGCATTGATAGGTGGCACTGTGGGCATTGATAGGTGGCACTGTGGGCACTGGCAGGTAGCAATGGCAGGCGGTATTTATGGGCACTGATGAGGCTCATGTGCCTCCTTCCTCTTCGGGACCAATGTCCCTTGTGCACAAGCCGGTGACCGGCTTTTTTTTTTCTCCTCACACTGTCAGCGTGAGAAGAAAAAAAAAACGATTACCGATCCTTTGTTTACATCACGTGATCAGCTGTCATTGGCTGACAGCTGATCACGTAGTAAGGGGCCGGGACCGGCCCCTTACACGTATCTGTGATCGCCCGAGTCTCAGTGACCACAGCGCGCGTCGCACGCGCCGCGCGTGAAAAGGGGAGGACGTCTATTGACGGCCTCCCGGGAATTGGAGTCCACTCTGTAGCCATCATTCGGGTATTGCGCAGATAGGAAGTGGTTAACAAGCATGTTATACTTGCCTGCGTAGTGGTTTTGCACAGAGCAGCCTGGATCCTCCTCTTCTCGGGTCTCTGGTGCTCCAAGCCTTTCCCACCTGTTGGGTGCCCTCACAGCAAGCAGTTTGCTATGGGGGCACACGAGCTGAGCCGCAGCTCCCTGTGTCCCTTCAGATACAGAGCCGCTTCCCCGCCCCCTTTCTCTCCTCATTGGCTCACTGACTTTAATTGACAGCAGGGGGAGCCAATGGCACCACACTGCTGTCTCAGCCAATGAGGGGAGTCCCGGACAGACGAGACTCTCCTGCAACATTGCTGGATCTACATGGACCTCAGGCAAGGATTGGGGGGGGCTGCTGCACACAGATGTTTTTTTATCTTAATGCATTAAGATAAAAAATCTTCTGCCTTTACAACCACTTCAAAGTCTTGCATGAGTTTGTCGTATTGTCTGATTGAACCCTTTTTGTAGATGTCCTGTAGTAAACAAATACCCTTCTGTCTCCAGGCAGACATGGAAAGATAAGGTATCAGAGCTGTGAGGTCTACTATAGGAAGAGATTGAGCATGGGTGTCTGTTACAGGAAGAGAACAAATAGACTTCCATACTTCTATAGAGGCCTGGGTTGTTGGGGCCAGTTGTTGAGTGTAGCTTTGTTGCCAAGTATTGGCAAGGAGTATAAGTCTTTAGTGGGCATTAAGATTTTTTTATTTTTTTTATATCACACCGTAAGATATCAGGAGAGGGTGAAAAACAATATTTAAGTTGTTCTAGGATTGATGCCCTGCAGCAGTCCCTAATATTGATAACATTGTTTTTATAATTGTAGCGCCCTCCCCAAAAGGTTGGGACGCTATCTAAAATCTAGAGGGATGTCTGAGCCAGTAGTTGGGCTCAGGCGGTTGAATTGCATTGTAATTTGCCTCTGCTCTAGTTGTGGATTGCCTGATAGTAATTTCCTTTTTTGCCTGTAGGTGGCGTTGCCACCTCAGACACCTGTTGGAACACGGGCAAACCATGGTGCATTGAGTGGCCCTTCTCGGCAGTGGTAGGGTTGGAGTGGTGAACCCGCTGTGCCTGCTGGGAGGGGATACTTAAGGGAAAGACGCCATTGATTGGGGTCCGTTCCCGCCCCGCAGCCCTCCGGGCGCAAGGTATGTGTGTGTGGTTATGGTCTCGGGGCCACGTTGGCCCGAGGCTGCATCGCTATCTAGTAGGCCCAGCTAGTCTGGCTGGGGCCTACATTCATAGAGGGGATCCCAAGCTGTCCGTCCAAATGGGGAGGAAGCTGTCTTGGTGAAGGAGACCAGGGGAGGACCTGCCCTGGAGGGGACCGGCAAAGTGCTGCTGTCTCGGGTGAGGCCTGGTAACTTTATCAAGGAGGGATTCACTGAACTACAAGCCCTGCAGTTCGCCGGATTGGCTTAAAGGCTCTTTCACTGTACGGCTGGAAGTTTGAGACTTTGAAATCCTGTGGCAGAGGATTCCTGGACTATCCTTTCATTCAACTTTAAAAGGTCTGTGGCAGAGACTTTATTCATTTCAAGAGGTCTGTTGCAGAGACCCATTTCATCTCGGGCAGTCTTTGGCAGAGACTACCCCGTTGCTGACTCGTGTGTCATCCCGGCTGCTAGGCCATGTGAGAGGGGACTATACGGGTGACCAATACCCACTCTAAACACTGAGAGTGGTAAGTGACTGTGAGCTGTTATTTTTGACTAGTAATGCTGAGTGCCTGAACCTTCCCCTACTCTTCTATACCTCCCTACTTCTCAACGTTTTCTGCATAAGAAAATAAAGCCTAACTGTTTGAGGTTTTACATCTGTGTGGACATTGCATTACTACAGACTTTCCTACCCGGACAACGAAGCTGAAAGAGGTAACGTGCAAAACCCAAAACTAGCCAGCAGCTCCTACGAGGGTAGTGCTACATAATCTAAAGTGTCTTAGGCCTGTTTCACACAGTCTTCAGCTTGTATAAGAGCAGTATGAACAGCAAGCATTGACAAAGCATTTGCAGAGCTTTCAGCAAGCTTTGTTGAAGCTTTTAAAGTACCATTCAGCTCCAGTTTGTAAATGTTGAACACTGATCCTAATGGGAGTTTTAATTGCCACTTAAACAAGCTGCTAGCAGGCTTCAGAAGGCTTTCAACAAGCTTCAAAAAGTGCTTCTAGCAGCTTGTTTAAAGTGGCAAACAGCACTCCTATTAGGATCTGTGCAGCATATCTTTACTTTAATGATTTGCCCTATGTAGCACTATTTCTGAAATTGCTGCAAGATGGAAAATGACTCTATTGAACTATAGCAGCCTTGAATCAGTAAACTTTTCAGAAATGCAGTAAGAACTAAAGAATATTTTTATTGAACAAAGCAAGTGGTGTCTAAGCAATGAATTCCTATATTACTCCATAATGCAAGTTTAGATTTAGATATTATTCATTTTTCAACATTAATTTTTCAGTGCAGGTACAAATCTGATTGAATACTGTGGTCATAAAGGCAGATCTTTAAAAAAAAAGGCACTTTAATAACCTAGGCATATTGTTTACTGTATCTGTTATTACTTTATATTTCTATCATACACATTCTGTAAGCGTCTGTGATGTGACTTGTTTTTAAATTATAGATGCATAAACAGACTAGACTTTTTATATGGTCTGAATTCTAACATGCAAAATGAACCTGGCACTTATTGTATAAAACTCTCTTACAACAGAACATAAAAGCAGCCAACACATGCATGCATGAGCAATGAATTTTTCCTAAATTTGCTACTGTGCTTCACAGAATCTCTGAAATTTGGCTGCAAATGGGGACCTGACATTGATTTTGGGTTTGGCACACCCACAAAATTTACACCATCTAATGCGGTGTCTCAGCCAACAACAGAGAGGTGTCCAAGTACATAGAAGGATGGTAGGTGGCTGTGGCAAAGTTTTTGGTAGATGCTTTGATTTTTGGAACAGGCACCATTTTTTATGTCAAAACATTTGAAATACATTTTGATTTAAGCAGATCTGAACCCAAATACTAAATTTCCAAGCTTTAACATGTTAATATCATTCCAAAAGTTCTCTTTATTCTTTATTTTTTATCAGCAGGTTTCATTCAAATAACACTTGCTGATCCTGCCATAATGGTCCTTGTTTAGGTACTAACTGTTATGCAGTCATAGCTGTCAACCAGATGTTTTCCTGCATTGCCACTCTATCACATGCACTCCGATGGAAACTACAAGCAGCAATGCCAATACACATTGTGCAGTCTTGCTCCACCATTATCCCCATCATGAAACCAGTCCAGAGCAATAATGTGCAGGAATGAGTGCATGCAGACACAATATTTATTGGCTGAGAGAAGATGGAGATCAGCAGCATCGAGGTACAAAAAAGGATGAATGAAGAAGAGAAAAAAAATGGCAATTGTTTGTGGTATACAGTTGTTGAGTAAACTAAATGTGGTTTACTTCTTATCCATTCACACCATTGCATTTTGGTAGCACACGCTACCATGGCAATGCACAGCAACGCATATTACAGGAGTTGGGGCACTGCCATACCATTCATTGTGAGTGGCATCCAAATGAACCTCCAAAATACCTGATATAAAATGTAGCCTGTCCTATCTTTGCATGCAATGCTGTGCATTTCAGCCTATGCATTTTGAATGGGTTGTTTAACCGGTTCCCAACCGGCTCACGCAGATATACTGCGGCAGAATGGCTTTCCTGGGCGAAATCCCGTACATATACGCATTCGCCCAGGAGAGCCACCAGAGGGTGCGTGAGCGCCACCGGAGGCGCGCGCCCCCTGCACAGCAGGGAACCCAATGCATGTGGCCAGTGGGCACGATCGCCACCGGCCACGCGTTATCGCGTGCACGAGCGGGAGCACGGGGATTTCACACTGGATACAAAGGAGCGGCTCTTTCGGGGTGCATTGCAGGCGCTAGTGTGAAAGCAGCCTGAAGCTGGTGCAGCAAGGAACAGTTACCAGGGAGCGGATGAGAGCAACATAGGTGCACAACCAGGGCTTTTTTTTCAGTGGGGGAACGCAGTTCCGGCACCTCTAGCACTGACTGTATGTAATGGTAAGGGGTGCTAGAGTGTGCTGCAAGGTCTATTGATGCTGACTGCAATCTATTTTTGTAGGGGGGTCTATTATTGTTGGTGAGGGCCTACTGTTGCTTGGTGTGGGCCTTATATTGCTGGGGGGTCAGTTATTGTTAGGAGAGATCTACTGTTGAGGGCAGGGTCTATTTTTGCTGGCTGCTGGAGAGTCTATTGTTGCTGGCTGTGAGGAGATCTTTTGTTTATGTCAGGGTCTACTGTTGCTGCCGGGGTAATATGTTTCGGGTGGTCCATTTTTGTTGGTGGGATCTATTGTAGCTGGGAGGGGGGCTCTATTTTTACTGGCTACGGTGGATCTATTTTACTGCTTTTCTTGTTATCATTAACAAATTCCATACAAATTAATTATCACCACAAAAAGGTACTTGGTTCCGTATTCTCTAAAAAGGCAGTAATGAGTAGGAGGTGGTACCAAGGAAACGGTGATCAGAGGTGGGTAGGGGCGGAGACAAGGGGTGATTCAGAAAGGGGGAGTTCATGCACTTATTCTCTGGGGAAAAAAGCCCTGTGCCCAACAAAGGCCGCAAGGAGAGCTGCCAAGTAGAAGATGTTGCAATGTTTCTGGATAGCAATTTAACGTACATATTTTTTAGAGTTGCTCTTTTATTATACTTATGAATGAGCCATTGTTTTCATGATTTTATGGTTTCATATGCTGTGCTCTGTTAATAGGACTTTTCATTATTTTGCTGCAGTGACAGTAGTCATCGAGTCAGGAAATGAACACAAAGAAGTTCCAATGCTTCCCCAATCTCTCTTAGAAAAGAAATGTTTTAGTTGGGGTGCTACTTTAACGGGAATACCAGCTATAAATAAAAAAAATTTGAAGGCTTGAACATACATTTATCAAGCTTGAACAAGTCACTTTTTTGTGGTCCTAATGTCACAGGGCTTGTCTTTATTAAGCAACAGAAGGGGATCATTTTTTGTTTGTCCTAGTAAACAGAGGGTAATGTTGTTCATGCTGGGAGTTGTAATCATTACCAGCTATCCATGTGTGCACACCAAGCCTAGGTCAAATGACAGCTATAATTTGTTGTTATATCTGAAAAAAAGTCAACTCTTAAAACATCCCTGTAAAAGTCTTGACGGAGGCGAGGAAAAATATTTTACAACACCGTGAAGGCCAAGATTAGGTCATGATAACAAGTCAATTAGATGGTCAATGGGTTAAAGGTAAAATTTGAATTAGTGGGTGTTAATTTTAGTCAGCTAGCTAGACGGCTGGAATAAAGAGGTGCTAATAGTCTGCAGCTGTTCACGGATCTGCAAAAACTGAGAAAGGAAAACTACCCTGGAAGAAGAAAAAGAAAATGATATAAAGTAGTTGTCTGTTTAATCCCTTTGAGTGTTGGAAACACAGAGCAGATGGTTGCTTTCAGATACTGATCCGTGGTAGGTGTTCTGAAGCTTGCAACATAACCCAAGTGATGATAACAGACCCATCTACTTTAGGCAAAGCTTGTTAACTTGGAACCTCAGGGAACTATAGAAAAAAGAAAACACCAGTTCATTTACACATTAAAAATAAATATTATGTATTGTTTGTATTAGCCTCTGCATTCCAGAAATTAGGCATAGTGCAAGAGTGCCTACATTGTGAGAAACACTGGTATTCTAACAGATTTTTCATTTCACCAAAATTACTGAAAAAATTTGATCTTTTCAATGGGGTCAATGGTTCGGCATTGAGAAAAGTGACATTTAGGCTGAACTCTCTCATATATATATATATATATATATATATATATATATATATATATATATATATATATATATATAAAACACATACATACACACACACAGTATCTCACAAAAGTGAGTACACCCCTCACATTTTTGTAAATGTTTTATTATATCTTTTCCTGTGACAACACTGAAGAAATTACACTTTGCTACAATGCAAAGTAGTGAGTGTACAGCTTGTATAACCATCTACATTTGCTATTCCCTCAAAATAACTCAACGCACAGCCATTAATGTCTAAACCGTAGGCAACAAAAGTGAGTACACCCCTAAGTGAAAATGGCCAAATTGGGCCAAATTAGCCATTTTCCCTCCCCGGTGTCATGTGACTCGTTAGTGTTACAAGGTCTCAGGTGTGAATGTGGAGCAGGTGTGTTAAATTTGGTGTTATCGCTCTCACTCTCTCATACTGGTCACGGGAAGTTCAACATGGCACCTCATGGCAAAGAACTCTCTGAGGATCTGAAAAAATGAATTGTTGCTCTACATACTGTAAAGATGGCCTAGGTTATAAGAAGATTGCCAAGACCCTGAAAATGAGCTGCAGCATGGTGACCAAGACCATACAGAGGTTTACCAGGACATGTTCCACTCAGAACAGGCCTCGTCATAGTCGACCAAAGAAGTTAAGTGCATGTGCTCAGCATCATATCCAGAGGTTGTCTTTGGGAAATAGACACATTAGTGCTGCCAGCATTGCTGCAGAGGTTGAAGGGGTGGGGGGGCAGCCTGTCAGTGCTTAGACCATACGCTGCACACTGCATCAAATTGGTCTGCATGGCTGTCATCCCAGAAAAAAGCCTCTTCTAAAGATGGTGCACAAGACAAGCAGTCTAAGGATATGACTACTGGAACCGTGTCTGTGGTCTGATGAGACCAAGATAAACTTATTTTGTTCAGATGGTTTCAAGCATGTGTGGTGGCAACCAGGTGAGGAGTACAAAGACAAGTGTGTCTTGCCTACAGTCAAGCATGGTGGTGGGAGTGTCATGGTCTGAGGCTGCATGAGTGCTCCCGACACTGGGGAGATACAGTTCATTCAGGGAACCATAATTGCCAACATGAGCTGATGAAGAAGGCAAGGCCGTGCCTTCGAATTGGCCAGAAAGCGTGTGGGCGGCTCCCCAGTTTACAGCCCTGGACCATTCCCACCCAGAGACACACAGCCGACATCTCCATGAGGCTTATCAAAGCTCCAGCTGCCGCTAACATACGGTGCTCATGGATCCCTCAATAGAGACTTTCCGGCAGTCCTCCTGTGCTCCTGTGACACTGCATGTGGAAGCTCCCACCCGCTCTAGTACTCTGAAAGTGCTGCAAGTGCTCCAACATTTTTCATGCACGTTTTTAGTGTTGTTTTATACTTATATACTGAATAAATTCCTAAGCTGTTTAAAGGATTGGCTTGGTGCTTCTCTCTCCTCCTTTTGCTTTCCTTTTGTTCACAGTGATCGGGTTCCCCAGCCCACGCCTGAAGCAGCCTCGCTCCCTTTACAGTCTCTATTTAGACACTTTTTAGAGGCTAATTTTTAGGGGTTTATCCCCCAGAACTTTCAATCCACTCACCATTCACATGGTTGTACCTTCATGTATCAGCATGCAGATGCATGCCTTTTCATTTAAATTTTAAACTTTAATCTTTTTCATAAGATGGTTTAACGCTGAACATTATACCAATATTGTGTATGTGTTTCTTCCTAACGTCATTAATGCCAACATGTACTGTGACATACTGAAGCAGAGCATGATCCCCTCCCTTCGGAGACTGGGCCACAGGGCAGTATTTCAACATGAAAACGACCCCAAACACACCTCCAAGACAACCACTGCCTTGCTAAAGAAGCTGAGGGTAAAGGTGATGGACTGGCCAAGCATGTCTCCAGACCTAAACCCTATTGAGCATCTGTGGGGCATCCTCAAATGGTGGAGGAGGGCAAGGTCTCTAACATCCATCAGCTCCGTGATGTCGTCATGGAGGAGTGGAAGAGGACTCCAGTGACAACCTGTGAAGCTCTGGTGAACTCCATGCCCAGGAGGGTTAAGGCAGTGCTGGAAAATAATGGTGGCCACACAAAATATTGACACTTTGGGCCCAATGTGGAAATTTTCATGGTTTAGACATTAATGGATATGTGTTGAGTTATTTTGAGGGGACAGCAAATTTACACTGTTATACAAGCTGTACACTCACTACTTTACATTGTAGCAAAGTGTCATTTCTTCAGTGTTGTCACATGAAAAGATATATAATAAAATATTTACAAAAATGTGAGGGGTGTTCTCACTTTTGGGAGATACTGTGTTGGTATATATATATTATATATATACACACTCACACGCACCGGCCACTTTATTAGGTACACTTGTTCAATCGCTTGGTAACAACTTGCTAATCGGTCAATCTCATGGCAGCAACTCAATAAAGGCATCTAGACGTGGTGAAGATGACTTGCTGAAGTTTAAACTGAGCATCAGAATGGGGAAGAAAGGGGATTTAAGTGACTTTGAATGTGGCATGGTTGTTGGTGCCAGATGGGCTGGTCTGAGTAATTCAAAAGCTTCTGATCTACAGCGATTTTCACGGGTTTACAGAGAATGGTCCAAAAAAGAGAAAATATCCAGTGAGCGGCAGTTGTGTGGATGAAAATTCCTTGTTGATGTCAGAGGTCAAAGGAGAATGGGCAGACTGGTTCGAGATGATAGAAAGTGTCATGGATCTGCCACCTAGGGGTTAACAATAGTGCAGACTAATTTCAGTAATTGGCACCAGGCTGCCTTATTTAAACACCTCAGCAGCACTGTGTCTTTGCTGTATGATCTGCAGCTCATACCTGTTCCCGTGACTTCCTGTTCCTGAGATCCGATCTGTTTCCAGTGTTTGACCCGGCTTGTTGACTACGATTCATTTCTGCTATCTTGACCCCGGCTTGCCTTGTAACCACGCTTATCTCTTCACTGCTTGATATCCTGTTGCCGAACCTTGACTGTATCTTGACCATTCTCTGCCTGTCGTCTATACCTACATCTGAACATCTGTTACCAAACCCGGCTAGACTGACTACATATTCAGTGTCTCCTCAGCTCTGCACCTACCAGCCTGCTTCCTGTTTCCTGCTGCACCAGCTGAACGGACAACACCAAAGACGAGCCAGGCACCCATACACCGCCAGGCTCTTGCGGCCACTGTTACAACACTGGTGGCCCTTGAGCCGGGGTTGTATGAGAAAGCCTTCCCACTGCACGTTAGGCTCATCCGGCAGGTACGTAACAGAAAAGCAACAGTAACTAAAAAAAAAAAAAACACTCGTTACAACCAAGGTATGCAGAATACCATCTTTGAATGCGCAACACATTGAAACTTGAAACAGGTGGGCTACATCAACAGAAGACAACACCGTGTGCCACTCCTGTCAGCTAAGAACAGGAAACTAAGGCTACAATTAACACAGGCTCACCAAAATTGGATAATAAAAGATTTGAAAAACGTTGCCTGGTCTGATGAGTCTCTAATTCAGTGGCAACATTTAGATGGAAGGGTCAGAATTCGGTGTAAACAACATGAAAGCATAAATCCATCCTGCCTTGTATCCACTATTCAGGCTGGTGGTATAATGGTGTGGGGGATATTGTCTTGGTACACTTTGGGCCCTTTAGTACCAACAGAGCATTGTTTAAACACCACAGCCTACCTGAGTATTGTTGCTGACCATGTCCATCCCTTTTTGGCTACAGTGTACCCATCTTCTGATGGCCACTTCCAGCAAGATAATGCAACATGTCACAAAGCTCAAATCATCCAAAAGTGGTGTACCTAATAAAGTGGCTGGTGAATGTATATACAGTGTGTATATATATATATATATATATATATATATATATATATATATATACATATACATACACATACACATACACATACACATACACACACACACACACACACACACACACACACACACACACACATACATACACACACCGGCACACATGAGGTTTGGATTCCCTGCTATCATGGGTTTGAAGCAAAACCTGCGTATCGAGATTTGCGGTCCCATCAAATGTATGTGCAGATTCACCTAGGAGAATTTTTTTTAACCATAATGCACTATGGTTTGAATGCCTTTGAACTCTGGCAGGCTTAGAAGGACCAATAAAAGGGTTTTTGATAAGTCATTCCAATCTCTATAAAAGGGGGGAATAAAGCAACCTCATGTTGAAAACTGTTGTAGGGAAATCTGAAAAGAGAGAGATTAGGGTAACTCAGGAAACAATACTTTCTAATTGCTAGCTTCTTGGGCAATCAACCCCCTAGTTGCCTTTTTTCTAACTTTTTTTGAATTTAATTTTATTTTGTGGTTGATTTTAAGGTCAGCAGTCACTTTAGCTGCTGTCTTGTCAATAGCAAACTTTATTTTTGCTGCAAGGCTACCATAACAAAAAGGGGAGTTAGTTTGTAGGCAGGTGCAGTCTGATTCCTCCACTGTAGGTGGCGCTCGACCAGAGCGGCATCACATGATACAGAGCAAGTCAGGGGACACGTGGTTTCTCTGTGGTTTCCTGCTTCCTGGAGACAGTGCTCCAGTTGGCTGCACTGGATCCTGGTGACCCTTGGTGGCCATCTTTGGTCAGCAGAGTCTTTAAAAGTGTCTGCTCTCCAGGATTTGGCACACAGTTGCAAGTGGATAGTGTAGAGAGGTACCCTGTCTATCAGGGACAGTACTAACAGCAGGAAAATGTTCCAGAGGAGGAGGGAAAGCATAGGGTTTTCCCCGATTGGGCACGAGACGGTCAGGCCGCATTCTGCCCCTTCTAACAGGCGCTGTCCGTTCGGCTGAAACCTGCTTTTCCACATGCTGCTGGAATTCAAGAGTGTTCCCAGTTGGGCTGTCTTCCCACTGGGTTTGTTGTGAATGGACTTCCTTACTTCAGAACAAGTTTGTTACATTTCACCCGGACTGTGTGTGTTATTGCCGCGACACCACGTTGCACCAAACTGCGATTTCACGTAGTGGTATTTTGGATTTTTTTTTTTTTAAGGGGAATATTGGGGATATATATTTTATGCTGATGAGGTCCTTTATCATAGGTTAAACTGATTTTATGGGCGCTCAAAGCTAAACATTCACTTGTTACTGGCCTTGTGTTCATGGAGCTGTGTGCACCTAAATTACATCATATTCTCATTCACATTTACTGTTCCCTCCTCTTCCCCCATTGTCATAGATAATGGAGTGTGGCAGTATACACCAATTAGGTCTATTAATCCTGAATAGAAAAAAATAAAAAATGTTTTTCTGCTTGCCAGTTTTACCCTGCAGTATCTTGATTTTTTTTGGTACAACCCCTCATGTGTTCTTTGTCTTAGTAAATTTGGGTTTAGCCTTGCTTTGTAAAATTGCCCTTTTGCTGGCCAATTTTTCACTACTGTATCATCTGCGGTCTCTAACTTCTAACAGTAAAACACCTGCCCGTACTCTTTGCCTCTAGTACATTTCCACCAATTCCCCCTTAATAAAAATGTCCTGCTGCTGTGTCATCTATGGTCTCAGTTATTATTGAGAATGTGATAGAAGTTGGATTGGGGCAGGACAGTTTTGCATCCAGCTACAGCAAAATACTAGCCAATTTCTATCTGCCAGTCAAAATGGGTTTATTACTGTTTCACGAAAAAGCTTGTGTCACTGCTAAATCTATCTAAAAAAAGTAATTATTTTTTAATGGAAAATATTCAGATTGAGTTGCCGCTGCTGCTGTAAGCCAAGCTACCGTATATACTCGAGTTTTTCAGCACATTTTTTTTGTGCTGAAAATGCCCCCCTCGGCTTATACTCGAGTTACCTTTTTGCGCCTGATCTCCCGGACTTTGTGGACCAGGTACCGACCGGCCGTAGGTCCCCTGGACCCCAAACTTGGCACACATGTAGCCCTACTCTTACAAGTGTGCAAAGTTTGTTGTCCGGGGGACCTACGGCCGGGGAGCACCGATTTTTCAAAGCCGGGCACCCCTTTTATAGACTCCCACGTTAAATGGTAATTTCTCTTGTGATTTTGGCAACCCGGTACTGGCCGGTCGTAGGTCCCCTGGACCTGGAGCTTGGCACACATGTAGCCCCATTTCTCCTCTACAAGTGTGCAAAGTTTGTTGTCTAGGGGACCTACGGCCGGGGAGCACCGATTTTTCAAACCCGGGCACCCCTTCCAAAGACTCCCATGTTAAACGTCAGTCTAGTCATGGGCACAGTGATTCAGGGGCACAGTGAGGCATGGCAACAGTGAGGCATGGGCACAGTGAGGCATGGGCACAGTGAGGCATGGACACAGTGAGGCATGCAGATGGACACCCTAGGCTTATATTCGAGTCAATACGTTTTCCCAGTTTTTTTGTGGTAAAATTAGGTGCCTCAGCTTATATTCGGGTCGGCTTATACTCAAGTATATACAGTAATTGTAAAATAAAAAAATCAATTCCACAGCCAAAAAGGTGCTGCCAGCGTACACTGTTGCTGGGACTGTTTTGACAATTGTATTGTTCTATAACACCATGTACAGCTTTAAGGCACCCCCAAGGATGTTTATTAAAGGATTTGGAATTGTGTATTCCAATTATTGGTCCAGGTGCTCAATAAAAATCCCTGCCTAGATTGACTCCAATGCATTTTACATTTTATACAGGTAGAGGAAACCAGAAGGAAATATAAATGTTTGTACACAACCTAATAACCCAGTCACAAGTGCACCATATTCATATATTAATGGAAATATGTAGGTTATCAAAGTTGCACATACATGAGCCTTAACTTAAAAACATTTAACCTCACTCGAAATCAAAAATGTTATATATTGCAGCTTACTAATCATTATATGTGGTGGCTGCATTCGTTTTAGTTAGTTTCTTTGGCTTTGTTCCCTCTGTTGTCACCTGGTGATATGCCCAGTAACACACCTCCTTTATTAGTGAGACACCACTCTGGATGAAGCATAAGGGGAGGCACAGCAGACAGCAGTATTGTCAGTCTGGGGGAAGAGGGTGTTAAATGTATAAGCAGATTTAAATACATCAACAAATTGAAGCCAAACTGCAGCTCACACTTTATAATTAGTTACAGCAACACAGTTATTTTTCATTTTGGGATAAAGGTTTTCCATAAATACATAAAAGCTGATCTTTGAGGCATCTTTGTCAGTGTTAAATGGATTGTTTCATCCATGTAAAATGATACATTCTGCTAGAGAGCTTGTGCTTTTGAAAAACAACTAATTTACTGGCCAGATCACCAGATGAAAATAGAAGAAAAAGAAAGCCGAAAAAAGAAAATGAATGCAGCCATCACATCAGAAGCTGCAATATATTAAAGGTTTGCTTTTGGGTTTAATATCACTTTAATTACTCATTTTCACCAGTTATTTCAATCAGTGAGTTATCTGAATAACAATTTGTAAAACATACATTGATAACCTTCCCCCCCCCCCCCCCCCTAAAAATATTGATCTTAATTGTATACAAGTAAAAAGTCAATGTTAAAAACCTCAATTTAAGGTGGTTCTGCTTCAAATGTGGGGTTATGTAAAAAAAAAAAAAAAAACCTCCTGAGACCTGTGCAGACAGCATGGCAGCTTGATGATGCAACAAAATCTATGGATGGTCTCAACTCACCAAGAAGACTCATAGTGAATTTTAATGTTGTCTATTCCAGGGTTGAAGGTTGCAGAGATGATTTTCTGGGTCACTCTTGCAGAAAAAAAAGCATTTTGTGATTAAAGCTTTGTGATTCACTAAAAAGACATCTACTTGACAAAGGTGAAACCGAAACCAACTTGGAGCATAGGAGAGTTGGGAGTTTCTAACTTGGGCTCCTCTAAGACCCCATGTACACGAGACGCTGTTAAACGCGCGTTCAGAGGCAGTTGGACACTTTTTTCAACTGCCCCTGGCCTGAACACATTAAGGCCTCATGCCCACGGATGTTTTTACAGCCGCGTTTTTGTGCGTTTTTTACAGCTTAAAAACGCCTGTCCATGTTAGTCTATAGCTTCATGCCCACCTAGACGTTTTTGAGCTGCAAATAGCATAGACGTTTTTAAGCTGTAAAAAAAAAAAAAACAGGACCAGTGCGTTCCTCAGCGTCGGCGTTAGGCATAAAAAACGTGAAGCGTCAAAAAACTTGCAAAAACGCCACAATCGTGTTTTTTTAGCTCCGGCGTTTTTTTTTTTTTCAAAAAAAAAAAAATATTATACAATAACATGGACAGGCGTTTTTAAGCTGTAAAAAACGCAGCTGTAAAAACGTCCGTGGGCATGAGGCCTCAATGTTATTCTATGTGTCCATGTACACAGTCTCGTTTATTGCCGTTTTTAGGCAGTTTCTTTGAAAGCAAAAAAATGGGTTCAGACGCAAAACATTTCCACGTTTCAGACGCAAAACGCAGCTAAACGCGGTACCTGCGTTTAGCCGCGTTTTCGTTTATAAGCGTTTTTAACCACTTAACGACCGCCCACCGCCGATTTACGTCGGCAGAATGGCACGGACAGGCAGAATCACGTAGATCTACGTGATCGCCTTTGTGCAGTTGGGGGGTCCATCCGGACCCCCCTTCACTGCAGTGAGCGGCCGTTAAGTGTTCGGGAGCGATCAGGCATGAGGGGGCGGCCGCTCGATTCCGCCCCCCCCCCTCGCGATCGCTCCCGGCCAATGAAAATGCTTCCTCCGCCATGTGATGTAAACACAGGCTGGAGGAAGTGATGTCATCTCCCTCGCCGCGGTCTTTTCGTTCCCGGCGCCGAGGAGAGAAGACAGAGGTTAGTGCTCCAACAGTCCACTGACACGTAGGTACACATAGGCACACAAATCACCCCCCCAGTCACCCCCAGATCACCCCCAGGTCACCCCAAAGCCCCCAATCACAGTGTCACTGATTGCAGTGATCATTTATTTTACTGATCACTGCATTTAGTGTCATCTGTGATTGTAAAAAGTTGCAGGGCAGTTAGGATTAGGCCCCTTTAGGTCCAGGGTAGCCCCCTAACCCCCCCCCTAATAAAGGTTTAACCCCTTGATCACCCCCCAGGTAACCCTTTCACCCCCTAACTTCAGCGTCACTAAGCGATTGTTTTTCCGATCGCTGTATTCGTGTTGCTGGTGTTTTAGATAGGCAGTTATTTTTTTTTTAGGTTCGCCGCAGGTTTTTATTGGTGTCAGGTACCCCCATATATTATTTTAACCCCCTGATTGCCCCTAGAGTTAACCCTTTCACCAGTGATCGCCGTATAAGCGTCACTGGTGTCACTGGTTAGCCAGTAAGTTATTTAGTTATTTAGGTTACCCGTCAGGTTTTTATATAGTGTCAGGTACCCCCATATTTAACCTAATAAAGGTTTTAACCCCCTGATTGCCCCTAGTTAACCCTTTCACCAGTGATCACCATATAAAGGTTACGGGTGACGCTGGTTGATTAGTTTGCTTTTTATAGCATCAGGGCACCCGCCGTATATAACCCAATAAAGGTTTAACCCCCCTGATCGCCCGGCGGGTGAGATCAATTAGGTTTTAGCGCCAGAGAGGGTCTGCGTCGCCCCAGGCAGTGTTAGGTTAGTGCCAGTAACGCTAACACCCACGCGCAAAGCATACACCCCCCTTAGTGGTATAGTATCTGATCAGATCTATACTAGCATCCCCAGCGGTTTAGGGTTCCCAAAAACGCAGTGTTAGCGGGATCAGCCCAGATACCTGCTAGCGCCTGCGTTTAGCCCCTCCACCCAGCCCAGCCCAGCCCAGCCCACCCAAGTGCAGTATCGATCGATCACTGTCACTTACCAAACACAACACACATAACTGCAGCGTTCGCAGAGACAGGCCTGATCCCTGCGATCGCTAACAGTTTTTTTGTAGCGTTTGATATATTTGCTGACGACAGTCAGGTGCTTTTTTTCCTGTGAATCTTACTAGTGTACCCCTAAATTTAGAGCCCAAAATGGCAAGACGAAGGTACACTAGTAAAGAGGCCTACGAGATTCTGAGCATGACAGATAGTGAAGAGGAGGTCACGTATCTGTCAGATTCAGGCTCAGAATATCTTCCCGTAGAAGACAGTGACGTCAGCGGCCCCACGTCAGATAGCTCTGACGACGAAGTTGAGGTCCCTGCTAAGGTCAGGTGTACCCGATCCCGATCTTCTGAGGTTGTTGAGGAGCAAGAACCGCAGGTCTCTCGTATCATGGAGCAGAGTAGTACTAGCGCCGCTATTCCTTCTGGTGAACTGGCAAGCACCAGCGGCCTAGTACAGCCTGGACGTACATCCAGCACTGCAGTAACACTTGGTGACGTGGCGAGTCCCATAAGTGCAGTTCAAGCTGGCGAGGTGGCAAGCACAAGTAGTGTCCCGCTGCCACCAAGAAGACAAAGGCAGGCCCGTCGTGCCCATACTGCCCTTCCTGCAGAATTTGCCTATCCTGATTGGGTCCCCACCACTTCTGCAGAACCCGTACTTCCCCCATTCACTGCCCAACCCGGTATTCAGGTGGAAACAGCTGATTTTATTCCAATTGATTTTTATTCGCTGTTTTTCACGGAAGATCTCTATAGATCTATTGTGGACCAGAGTAATTTATATGCTGGTCAATTTATCGCCGCTAACCCCCAGTTGCCTAAAATTGCCAGAAATTGGAAACCAATTATGGTTTCCGAATTTAAGACCTTTCTGGGCCTTTCCCTCAACATGGGCACACATAAATTTCCGTCATTGCGTGCTTATTGGTCCACGCACCCAATTGACCACATGCCCGTGTTCTCTGCCTCCATGTCCAGGGCACGATACGAGCAGATTTTGCGGTTCATGCACTTCAACGACAATGAACTTTGTCGTCCACGTGGGGACCCTGAATACGACCGGCTCTATAAAATTCGGCCCCTCATAAACCACTTCAACGAACGTTTTGCAGCCTTGTTTACTCCCGATCAAGTTGTCTGCGTTGATGAGTCCCTGATTAAATTTTCTGTCCGCTTGTCTTTCAAGCAGTACCTTCCCAGCAAGCGTGCCAGATACGGGGTCAAGCTCTACAAGTTCTGTGACAGGGCAACAGGCTATGTAGTGAACTTTACGGTTTATGAGGGAAAAGACAGTCAGATTGAGTCGGTCAACTGCCCGGATTACATAGGGAGCGCTGGCAAGATAGTGTGGAACTTGGTGTCACCCTTATTCGGAAAGGGGTACCACTTGTATGTGGACAATTATTACACGAGCGTGCCACTGTTTAGTCACTTGTTTGATCATAAGATTGGAGCATGTGGCACCGTGCGACCTAATCGCCGGGGCTTTCCCCAGCGGCTTGTAGATGCCCGTCTTAGGCTGGGGGAGAGAGCCTGCTTGAAGTGTAATAACTTGCTCGCTATGAAGTGGAGGGACAATAAGAATGTTTTCCTTCTTACCTCCCTTCATGCAGACACGACAGTCCAAATTCGTACGGCGACTGGTGTTGTGGAGAAACCCCTCTGTGTCCACGAATATAACCAAAATATGGGAGGGGTGGACCTCAACGACCAGTTGATGGCGCCGTATCTAATTGACCGTAAGGCGAGACGCTGGTACAAAAAAGTGTCTCTATCATTAT
Organism: Rana muscosa; assembly: GCA_029206835.1. Taxonomy (NCBI): domain Eukaryota; kingdom Metazoa; phylum Chordata; class Amphibia; order Anura; family Ranidae; genus Rana; species Rana muscosa. The sequence continues at coordinate 1,157,707,464 of CM055116.1, read as the reverse complement.
TCCAATTGGCTTTGCTGAACGCTCATGTGCTATACAGAGCTTCAGGCGGGACGTTATCTCTTCTAAAATTCCAGAATGAGATAGTCACAGAACTCCTGTATCCAGGTGGTTCTGCACCTCACCATCCCCAACCAAATGCAGTAAGCCGGCTGCATGAGAGGCATTATTCGTATGTCCTCCCGAGTACCCCTACCCAAAGCCACCCCCAAAAAAGATGTCGTGTCTGTAGCAAGCGCGGATTTAGGCGTGACACCCGTAGTTTTTGTCCACTCTGTCCTGACAAGCCTGGTCTTTGCCAAGGTGAATGTTTTGAACGCTACCACTCAAAAGTGAAGTTTTAGCGTAGGGTACAGCATTTCACAGACAAGGACACACTTACACAGGGTCTCCCAAGATGCCATTACATTTTGAGAGACCCGAACCATTACAGTTGTAAAGTTACAAAAAAAAGTGTAAAAAAGAAAAAAAAAAACGTAAAAAACAAAACACAAAAAAAAATATAAAATAAAAAAACCAAAAATAGTTGTTGTTTTATTGTTCTCTCTCTCTCTATTTTCTCTCTATTGTTCTGCTCTTTTTTACTGTATTCTATTCTGCAATGTTTTATCATGCTTGCTTTTCAGGTATGTAATTTTTTGTTTTCAGGTGCGCCATTCAACTGCAGCGCGGAATTATTTATCTTGACAGCAACAGCGTTTGCTCCCACGATACATAAAGCCGTGACTCCAGTGCTGTAGGAGGTGATTTCACCACCACAGTTAAAAAAAAGAGCATATATGCCGAAGCATGGGGGCAGCAGGGGCGGAGGAGCGATTTTGCTCCTAATGCCGCGTACATACGGTCGAAATTCCGACGGAGGCCTGTCCGTGGAAAATTCCGACCGTGTGTACGTGGCATAACTTTTTTGCGGGAGGATGCCCCCATGCTTCGGCATATATATATTTTAGGCACAGGTTGCGTTAAAACATTTTTTTATTTTTTACTAGGTTTTGTTTTGGTATTTGCTTTGCAGGTATGGCATGGTAAGGTCTTACTGTTGTACTGTAATGTTACTTTGTTTTAATGTTAACCACCATTTGCTTAGCAGGTACGCCATTCAGTTGCAGCGCGGATCTATTTATCTTGACAGCAACAGCGTTTGCTCCCACGATACATAAAGCCGTGACTCCAACGCTGTAGGAGGTGATTTCACCACCACAGTTAAAAAAAAGAGCATATATGCCGAAGCATGGGGGCAGCAGGGGCGGAGGAGCGATTTTGCTCCTAATGCCGCGTATATACGGTCGAAATTCCAACGGAGGCTTGCCCGTGGAAAAGTCCGACCGTGTGTACGCGGCATAACCTTTTATGCCGCGTACATACAGTCGAAATTCCGACGAAGGCTTGACCGTGTGTACGCGGCATAACTTTTTTGCGGGAGGATGCCCCCATGCTTCGGCATATATGCCCATCATTAGAAGTGGGTGGATGAAGGGAGGTATTCTAATGGTGGGCATACCCACCAATCAATCTCTTTTTTTCGTTCAGCCAATAGGCTGTATGAAAAAAAAGATTACAATACATGTCCAACAAGGACCAGCAACGTACTGGTATGTTGCTGGACTTTGAATGTTTATACCAGAATGATGCCTGCGGGTTTAGGTATCATCTTGGTATCATTCTTTTCAGCCAGCAGCCGGCTTTCATGTAAAAGCAATTCTAGCAGATAATTAGCCTCTAGACTGCTTTTACAAGCAGTGGGAGGGAATGTCCCCCCCCCCCCGGATATAAAAAGCGCCATTGGGAAATTGGGAAAGCATTTTATCACACCGATCTTGGTGTGGTCAGATGCTTTGAGGGCAGAGGAAAGATCTAGGGTCTAACCCCCCAATTTTTTTCAAAAAAAGAGTACCTGTCACTACCTATTGCTATCATAGGGGATATTTACATTCCCTGAGATAACGATAAAAATGGTAAAAAAATAAAATATGGAAGGCACAGTTTAAAAATGAAATAAAAAAGCCAAATAAATAATAAAAAAAAAAAAAAGCACCGCTGTCCCCCCCTGCTCTTGCGCAAAGGCGAACGCAAGCGTCGGTCTAGCGTCATATGTAAACAGCAATTGCATCATGCATGTGAGGTATCACCGCGAAGGTCAGATCGAGGGCAGTCATTTTAGCAGTAGACCTCCTCTGTAAATCTAACGTGGTAACCTGTAAAGGCTTTTAAATGCTTTTAAAAATGAATGTAGTTTGTCGCCGCTGCGCGTTTGTGCGCAATTTTAAAGCATGTCGTGTTTGGTATCCATGTACTCGGCCTATGATCATCTTTTTTATTTCATCAAACATTTGGGCAATATAGTGTTTTTTAGTGCATTAAAAATAAAAAAAGTGTGTTTTCCCCCAAAAAATGCGTTTGAAAAATCGCTGCGCAAATACTGTGTGGAAAAAAAAAATGCAACACCCACTATTTTAATCTGTAGGGCCTTTGCTTTAAAAAAAATATATCATGTTTGGGGGTTCAACATAATTTTCTTGCAAAAAAAATTTTTTTTTCATGTAAACAAAAAGTGTCAGAAAGGGCTTTGTCTTCAAGTGGTTAGAAGAGTGGATGATGTGTGACATAAGCTTCCTAATGTTGTGCATAAAATGCCAGGACAGTTCAAAACCCCCCCAAATGACACCATTTTGTAAAGTAGACACCTCAAGCTATTTGCTGAGAGGCATGTTGAGCCCATTGAATATTTTTTTTTTTTGTCCCAAGTGATTGAATAATGACCAAAAAAAAAAAAAAATGTACAAAAAGTTGTCACTAAATTATATATTGCTCAAACATGCCATGGGCATATGTGGAATTACACCCCAAAATACATTCTGTTGCTTCTCCTGAGTACGGGGATACCACATGTGTGGGACTTTTTGGGAGCCTAGTCGCGTATGGGACCCCAAAAACCAAGCACCGCCTTCAGGATTTCTATGGGTGTAAATTTTTGATTTCACTCCTCACTGCCTATCACAGTTTCGGAGGCCATGGAATGCCCAGATGGCACAAAACCCCCCCAAATGACCCCATTTTGGAAAGTAGACACCCCAAGCTATTTGCTGAGAGGTATGTTGAGTATTTTGCAGATCTCGCTTTTTGTCACAAAGTTTTGAAAATGTAAAAAAAGAAAAAAAAAAAGAAAAAAAAATGTCTTTCTTAATTTTCAAAAACAAATGAGAGCTGTAAAATACTCACCATGCCTCTCAGCAAATAGCTTGGGGTGTCTACTTTCCAAAATGGGGTCATTTGTGGGGGTTTTGGGCTATTTTGACATTTTATGGCCTTCAAAACTGTGATAGGTAGTGAGGAGTGAAATCAAAAATTTATGCCCTTAGAAACCTTGAAGGCGGTGCTTGGATTTTGGGGTCCCGTATGCGGCTAGGCTCCCAAAAAGTCCCACACATGTGGTATCCCCGTACTCAGGAGAAGCAGCAGAATGTATTTTGGGGTGTAATTTCACATATAACCATGGCATGTGTGAGCAATATATCATTTAGTGACAACTTTTTGTACATTTTTTTTTTCTTTTTGTCATTATTCAATCATTTGGGACAAAAAAAAAATATTCAATGGGGTCAACATGCCTCTCAGCAAATAGCTTGGGGTGTCTACTTTCCAAAATGGGGTCATTTGGGGGGGTTTTGTGCCATCTTGGCATTTTATGGCCTTCAAAACTGTGATAGGTAGTGAGGAGTGAAATCAAAAATGTATGCCCTTAGAAACCTTGAAGGCGGTGCTTGGTTTTTGGGGTCCCGTACGCGGCTAGGCTCCCAAAAAGTCCCACACATGTGGTATCCCCGTACTCAGGAGAAGCAGCAGAATGTATTTTGGGGTGTAATTTCACATATGCCCATGGCATGTGTGAGCAATATATCATTTAGTGACAACTTTGTGCAAAAAAAAAAAAGTTTGTCATATTCCCGCAACTTGTGGCAAAATATAAAATATTCCATGGACTGAACATGCCTCTCAGTAAATAGCTTGGGGTGTCTACTTTCCAAAATGGGGTCATTTGGGGGGGTTTTGTGCTATTTTGGCATTTTATGGCCTTCGAAACTGTGATAGGTAGTGAGGAGTGAAATCAAAAATTTGCGCCCTTAGAAATCCTGAAGGCGGTGCTTGGTTTCCGGGGTCCCGTACGTGGCTAGGCTCCTAAAAAGTCCCACACATGTGGTATCCCCGTACTCAGGAGAAGCAGCAGAATGTATTTTGGGGTGCAATTCCACATATAACCATGGCATGTGTGAGCAATATATCATTTAGTGACAACTTTTTGTAATTTTTTTTTTTTTTTGTCATTATTCAATCACTTGGGACAAAAAAAAAATATTCAATGGGCTCAACATGCCTCTCAGCAATTTCCTTGGGGTGTCTACTTTCCAAAATGGGGTCATTTGGGGGGGTTTTGTACTGCCCTGCCATTTTAGCACCTCAAGAAATGAGATAGGCAGTCATAAATTTAAAGCTGTGTAAATTTCAGAAAATGTACCCTAGTTTGTAAACGCTATAACTTTTGCGCAAACCAATAAATATACGCTTATTGACATTTTTTTTACTAAAGACATGTGGCTGAATACATTTTGGCCTAAATGTATGACTAAAATTGAGTTTATTCGATTTTTCTTATAACAAAAAGTAGAAAATATCTTTTTTTTTCAAAATTTTCGGTCTTTTTCTGTTTATATCGCAAAAAATAAAAATCGCAGAGGCAATCAAATACCATTAAAAGAAAGCTCTATTTGTGGGAAGAAAAGGACGCAAATTTCATTTGGGTACAACATTGCATGTCCGCACAATTTACAGTTAAAACAGCGCAGTGCCGAATCCCAAAAACAGGCCTGGTCCTAATGGCCCGAAATGGTCAGGGGCTTAAGTGGTTAAAGGTGACCTATTTTTTTACATTAAAAATCTCAAAAATTATGGCAAATGATGAAAAACCATTAAAAAAATATTAAAAAAACTGTAATTGCTTGCATTGCATTGTGGACAATCCACAACTTGTGGCAGGTGACGTGGCAAGTGGAAATTCCACAACTTGTGGCAGGTGATGTGGCAAATGACAATCTGCAACTTGTGGCAGGTGACATGGCAAATGACAATCCGCAACTTGTGGCAGGTGATGTGGCAAGTGGACAATCTACAACTTGTGGTAAGTGGACAATCCACAACTTGTGGCAAGTGGACAATCCACAACTTGTGGCAGGTGATGTGGCAAGTGGACAATCCACAACTTGTGGCAGGTGACGTGGCAAGTGGATAATCCACAACTTGTGGCAGGTGACGTGAAAAGTGGACAATCCGCAACTTGTGGCAGGTGACGTGGTAAGTGGACAATCCACAAATTGTGGAAAGTGGACAATCCACAACTTGTGGCAGGTGATGTGGCAAGTGGACAATCCACAACTTGTGGCAGGTGATGTGGTAAGTGGACAATCCACAAATTGTGGAAAGTGGACAATCCACAACTTGTGGCAGGTGATGTGGCAAGTGGACAATCCACAACTTGTGGCAAGTGGACAATCCACAACTTGTGGCAGGTGATGTGACAAGTAGACAATCCACAACTTGTGGCAGGTGACGTGGTAAGTGGACAATCCACAACTTGTGGAAAGTGGACAATCCACAACTTGTGGCAGGTGATGTGGCAAGTGGACAATCCACAACTTGTGGCAAGTGGACAATCCACAACTTGTGGCAGGTGACATGACAAGTGGACAATCCGCAACTTGTGGCAGGTGACGTGGTAAGTGGACAATCCACAAATTGTGGAAAGTGGACAATCCACAACTTGTGGCAGGTGATGTGGCAAGTGGACAATCCACAACTTGTGGCAAGTGGACAATCCACAACTTGTGGCAGGTGATGTTTCAAGTAGACAATCCACAATAGGGATGAGCTTCGAGTTCGAGTCGAACTCATGTTCGACTCGAACATTGCCTGTTCGCCCGTTCGCCGAACAGCGAACAAATTGGGGTGTTCGCGGCAAATTCGAAAAATCTATGGGAGAAATCTAAAGTGCTAATTATAAAGGCTGATATGCAAGTTATTGTCCTAAAAAGTGTTTGGGGACCCGGGTCCTGCCCCAGGGGACATGTATCAATGCAAAAAGAAGTTTTAAAAACGGCCGTTTTTTCGGGAGCAGTGATTTTAATAATGCTTAAAATGAAAAAATAAAAGTGAAATATTCCTTTAAATTTCATACCTGGGGGGTGTGTATGATATGCATGTAAAGTGGCACATGTTTCCCGTGCTTAGAACTGTCCCTGCAAAAAGTGTCATTTTTGAAAGAAAAAAATGCATTTAAAACTGACTCGCGGCTATTAATGAATTGTCGGCTCCCGGCAATACATACAAAAGTCATTGATAAAAAAAAAAAAAAAAGCGTGGGGGTTCCCCAGAATTCAATTACCAGGCCCTTCAGGTCTGGAATGGATATTAAGGGGAACCCCGCCGCAAATAAAAAAAAAATTGACGTGGGGTTCCCCCAAATATCCATTCCAGGCCCTTCAGATCTGGCATGGATTTTAAGGGGAACTCCACCCCAAATTAAAAAAAAAATGGCGTGGAGTCCCCCTAAAAATCCATACCAGACCCCTTATCCGAGCATGCAACCTGGCCGGCCGCAGGGGAAAAGGGGGGGACGAGAGAGCGGCCCCCCTCCCTCCTGAACCGTACCAAGCCACATGCCCTCAACATGGGGAGGATGTCCCCATGTTGATGGGGACAAGGGCCTCATCCCCACAACCCTTGCCCGGTGGTTGTGGGGGTCTGCGGGCGGGGGGCTTATCGGAATCTGGAAGACCCCTTTAACAAAGAGGACCCCCAGATCCCGGCCCCCCCCTATGTGAATTGGTAAGGGGTACATTGTACCCCTACCATTTCACGAAGAAAGCGTAAAATTTTTTTTAAAAAAACACACAAACACCTTGAAAAAGTCCTTTATTTAAAAAAAAAAAACCATTCCAGCGGTGAAATCCAGTGTCCCGCGGCGATCCCGATGTCCAGCGCTGTCCGTCATTGGTTGTGCCTGAGCGGACCTGATGGGGAACTCCCTCTCAGTATTTTAAATGTATAGACCCGCCCCTTCTAAAGTTCCCCATCAGGTCCGCTCAGCGGACCAGATGCGGAACATGAGAAGGGGCGGGTCTATACATGTATTACCAAAGTGAGAGCAGTTCCCCATCAGGTCCGCCTCCTCGGTATGTCGGACCCGCCTACGTCATTGGCTTGAGCGGGGAACTTCCTTCACTATGTAAATTTAAATTTACATAGTGAAGGAAGTTCCCCGCTCAAGCCAATGACGTAGGCGGGTCTGACATACCGAGGGGGCGGACCTGATGGGGAACTGCTCTCACTTTGGTAATACATGTATAGACCCGCCCCTTCTCATGTTCTGCATCTCGTCCGCTGAGCGGACCTGATGGGGAACATTAGAAGGGGCGGGTCTATACATTTAAAATACTGAGAGGGAGTTCCCCATCAGGTCCGCTCAGGCACAACCAATGAAGGACAGCGCTGGACATCGGGATCGCCGCGGGACACTGGATTTCACTGCTGGAATGTTTATTTATTTATTTTTTTAAATAAAGGACTTTTTCAAGGTGTTTGTGTGTTTTTTTAAACATTTTTTTACGCTTTCTTCGTGAAATGGTAGGGGTACAATGTACCCGTTACCAATTCACATAGGGGGGGGCGGGATCTGGGGGTCCCCTTTGTTAAAGGGGTCTTCCAGATTCCGATAAGCCCCCCGCCCGCAGACCCCCACAACCACCGGGCAAGGGTTGTGGGGATGAGGCCCTTGTCCCCATCAACATGGGGACATCCTCCCCATGTTGAGGGCATGTGGCTTGGTACGGTTCAGGAGGGAGGGGGGGCCGCTCTCTCGTCCCCCCCTTTTCCCCTGCGGCCGGCCAGGTTGCATGCTCGGATAAGGGGTCTGGTATGGATTTTTAGGGGGACTCCACGCCATTTTTTTTTAAACTTGGGGTGGAGTTCCCCTTAAAATCCATGCCAGATCTGAAGGGCCTGGTAATTGAATTCTGGGGAACCCCCACGCTTTTTTTTTTTTTTTTTTTTTTTCTCAATGACTTTTGTATGTATTGCCGGGAGCCGACAATTCATTAATAGCCGCAAGTCAGTTTTAAATGCATTTTTTTTCTTTCAAAAATGACATTTTTTGCAGGGACAGTTCTAAGCACGGGAAACATGCGCCACTTCACATGCATATCATACACACCCCCCAGGTACGAAATTTAAAGGAATATTTCACTTTTATTTTTTCATTTTAAGCATTATTAAAATCACTCCTCACGAAAAAACGGCCGTTTTTAAAACTTCTTTTTGCATTGATACATGTCCCCTGGGGCAGGACCCCGGTCCCCAAACACTTTTTAGGACAATAACTTGCATATTAGCCTTTATAATTAACACTTTAGATTTCGAACGTTCGAGTCCATTGTATTTAATAGGGTTCTAAAGTTTACACGAACATTTTGTCTGTTCGCAGGTTCTGGTGCGAACCGAACAGGGGGGTGTTCGGCTCATCCCTGATCCACAACTTGTGGCAGGTGACGTGGCAAGTGGACAATCCACAACTTGTGGCAGGTAACGTGGCAAGTGACACACTAAATACAAGTACACTGCTGCTCTCTCCGCTGCTTCTACTCACTCTGGTCTCACAAAATGGCTGAAATGGTTAAATAATACTGTTTTTTGAGCTTAGGGAGGGTCTTATGATGTTTCTCAACTAAACGCTTCTAGACGCAATCGCGGTAAAACGCCGCTAAATGCGGTTAACAGAGGAAGAACATACAAACCTCTAGCCAGGTAGCAGCATATTTGGCATTCGAACCATCGATCCCTATGCTGCTCAGCACATGTGCTAACCAGTTACCAGCCAATCACAGGAGAATGTGTGTATCAGGTGTACACTACACAGGTGCAAGCAGGCGATCCATCCTAGATAGGAGGTGTGCCTGTGCATCTCTGCGTATAGTCCGCCCGAGAGCCCACCACAAACATGGCGGCACCTCGGTTCATGCGGCGTCCGGCGCCACCGCGTCAGAAGACGCAGTGACATCAAAAGACGCGGTGACGTCAGACGTCGACACGACCACCGACACAGAAAGGGGGCAATGGCAACCCAGACCAGATGGTGGTGGTGGGGCGTGTCTATACGCTGGGATAGACCCAGCGTATAGACACGCGTATAGTCACCGCGTCTTCTGACGGACACCGCATCGACTTTAATCCTGACAGGTGTCAAAAATTTGTGCATTATTCTGTCGTCAAAAACATATGATTTGTGAGTAACACTTATATTTACATGCATATTTGCCAGTTTTCCTGCAAATTAATGGTTACATATTATACCATTTACTTTTTTGTTTATTTACACAATGTAATTTTTCCTTTATTAGAGATACATATGCTTACCTTTTTCCAATCCCTGAAGAAGGAAATATATACCATAAAGAGGAATCAAACTCCTTATGCTCTCCGAAACATGTAGGATTGTTGTTGTCACCACTATGTGCAGCCAATCTTGGCCACCGTCACATTTTGTAGAGCAGCAGTAAGCAATTGTACAATCATGCTTTGTTCTCACGATTGTTTTTTAAAAATCGATGTAATTTTGTACCAAAAAAATGTATATTTTTATATATATTTTTTGTACTATCTATATCTCATCCTGTTTTGGTTTCCTGCCCGCACTATCCCTTGGGACATTTCCTTCCTTCCTTCCAACAACATAGGGAGAATAGACAACTTCTCTACATGATGTCATGTTTTGGGATTTGAACCAACAACCCCAGCGCTGCTAAGCAGAAGTGCTAACCCGTTAGCCACTGTGCTGCCATATGGATGGAGGCTGCATCTCTGTGGTGTCAAACAGTCCCAAGTCCCAGGGGTGCAATATGCTAATTAATTGAAGGCTGGGTATAGCTGATTACTGTCAGCATGCTGATATAGAACTATCTCTATTTTTGGGGCTTTTTGTTTGGTAAGAGGCTGCAATTGGTGCTGGTGGGGAATTCTTAAGACTGATTAATGTCCTTGCCCATGGAAAACATATGGCACAATTTGCAATGGTGGTGGAACCCTCCTACACATAAATACACAAATATTGCATTTCTTTGGACATATACCTATAGGTGGTGGAATTACATTAGTCAGTCAGGAGTTATGCTTCCTGATTTATTTTGTAATATGTGTTGGTTCTTGGTGTGTAAGTGTAGAATAGTGATGTTATCTTCTGAATTTTAGGAATGACATTTTGATTTCTGATGTTGGTACAAATCACAATTTTTGGGGTCAAATTATGATCATTTGGAAATACTAAACACACAAAATTGTGACCCATCTAAAATTTGCATGAGCAATGGTATTGTTTGTGGTTTGTGAAGACACCTGTGGGAGTTTCGGATTTCATTTTGTGAGATGGAGAGCAACAAGTGAGAAAAACAAAAAAAATATTTTACCAAAACATTACACATTACTAGCATTCTTAAAAAAATAAAAAATATGAAGAAGCAGCAACATAAAAACTGAGCAAGGACAATTTATTTTAGAGAAATTATCTCAAAACTAAAATGTATTTTTTTGTGGAAGTAACAATTGTACAATTATAAGCAATGGTTGAAACTTGCATTTGGCTATATAGTGCACCTTTTCACATTCGCAAAGCTTTTTTGCCACGGGCGAATTAGCGAATTTACTATAGCGCTTGGTAAAAAATTAATGGGAGTTAAATTGAGACTATTTTGCATGTCTGAGCATGCCCACTTGTGCTGGTACATAGTTGTGGAAAGAGGGGGAATTTATCTCTTCTCAGACTTTCAATGATATTTCAGTTTATACATAAATTTTTCAGCAGTTTAAAAGCAGGTTATCTTTAAACACTTAAAGGGACACTAAAGGTTCATGTTTTTTCACCTTAATGCATCCTATGCATTAAGGTGAAAAAACATTCGACAATACCGGCCCCCCCAGCCCCCTGTTTTTCTTACCTGAGCCCTCGAAAGTCCCGTGCTCGCCCCCAACATCCTCTTCGCCACTCAGCCTGGCCGTTGATTGGCTAGAATGGATGTAATGAAAGCAGCGCAGCCATTGGCTCACTCTGCTGTCAATCACATCCAATGACGCGGCGCGCCAGGGGGGCGGGGCTGAGTGATACAGTGAGCGGCTATAGCCGCGGGCTGTATCACGGGAGCGCGCTCGCAAGAACTCACCACTATGCTCGCTCGCTCATGTAAAGGTGGTGAATTCTTGTGTGGAGGAGCCAAGACAGCCGTCGAGGGACCCCAGAAGATCAGGTTCGGGGCCACTCTGTGCAAAACGAGCTGCACAGTGGAGGTAAGTATAACATGTTTGTTATTTAAAAAAACAAAAACATTTACCTTTACAACCCCTTTAAGGACCGTAAGGATTTACCTCTTATGACCGGGCCATTTTTCGCGATACGGCACTGCGTCGCTTCAAGTGACAATTACGTGGTTGTGCGACTTTGTACCCAAACAAAATTGATAAACCAGCAATGCATGGTTGTGAGCAGTGGGTTCAAATAAGCAGTGGCACCCAGATTACGGCGAGCGTGCTCTGCTGCACATGCGTGTTCACCTGATCACGGCGCCGCGCGTTCGCCTAGTCACGGTGACGCGCGTCCCTGTGTGTCAATGCGTGCTAACGTGCCTTTGCCTGTGCTGGTTCGCCATCCCTGCAATATTGCGCACAGGAATGTGCCTATTTCCCTGACAGTTTGCCTCCGTCAGCGTATGGGAACCTTGGAAGGTCTGGTGTGATAGGTCTTCCCACTCAGATGGATACCTATACTTATAACCTTTACGATACTATGTTATTGTGATGACAATTTATCAGGTGATATTTACCACCAAATTTGACTGACTTTTATGTATTTTATCTTTATTTGTTATTTCTAATTTCATTTTTATTCCTATGTATTTTATTGCACTGCACTATGCCCTTCTATGCCCTTCAGATAATTGATTGTTAACTCGCCCTTTGGGGCGCTGTGTCATGTTGTGTACTCCTTTTTCACAAATGCAATAAAAATATATTGAAAATAAAATTTTGAACCAAGCGATCAATCTAGCAATGGGGTTGACACCTACATGTATAAAAATGGCCTATAGAGAAGCTAAGCCTCTTCCTAGGCTCAGATATTTCCTAGATCCAGACATACGTATATAGATTCTAGTTACTCAATTAATCCTGTTTAACCGTTTCCTTTTCTCAAATAAATCATTCTGACCATTATCTCTATAATGAGCTCCTATAATAGAATGAATGGCATTAATTAAAAGAACAGATTAATTCTCTAACAGAAGTGCATTAATACTGCATTGAAAGGGATGTCATTGGTTTTATGTGGGCAATAGCATCTTAGTAAACTGTTTATGCTGTTGCTACTACAATGCTTTGCTTTATCGTCGATCTGGGACATCAAAACTGCTGAACAATTATTTCACCATTGAATTAACAAATATTGATTCTTCTTCATTAGGAGCACTGAGCTACTGCACATGTCAGTAATACAGGCACCTAATGGGGTCCATTGTCCTTCTCTTCTGCTGCTATGCTGCATGTGTATACATAGACAATATTTGGCAAGCGGAATGTCCTTTTTGTACCTTATCAATACATAAGCATAGTTATATGTCATTGCTCATTTATTTATACTCTGTGGTTCTCCTACTGAATGGCCTCTAGCCTGTATATTGTCATTATGTTACATGTATTCAGGGTTAGTTAGACTGTAAAAAGCAGTCATGGGCCATGGCATATAAAGCACCCATCCATATTTATAGAGCAGACTGACCTTTATAAAAAAAAAAAAATGACCTATAACATGTTTACTTACAAAAGAAGACTCTGTGACAATGTGAATTTCCAAAAAAAGTGTATACAACAGATATTGGCAAAGTATACAATATACAGTATACAACATATGGCAGTATGGTGAGTGTATAATATAAAGCACAGTGTGCAGAGTAGTGCATGTAAAGTATATAATGTGTGAGGGTACAGTTTGAAGCTGAAGTTCAGATAAAACAAAGCAAAAAAAAAACTGTAGCTTTGTTGACCTATGTCACCTTTAACCTCCCTGGCGGTATGATTCTGTCAGATTTTAGATGCAGAAAGCGGTACCATTATTTTGCATGGAAATTTGGCGTTTTATATTGTAGGCCTGTAATTCTTAAGCCTCGTACACACGGTCGGACTTCAAACAAACGTTTCCGTGGATTTTTTTTTCCGAAGGGAGTTGGCGGTGAACGCCCATAGCATACACACGCTCAGACTTTTTCGGCGACAAACACAAACGTAGTGATGTTTCAATGTACTGACGACACTTCAGAAGAGGAAGTTCAATTCTCCAGCATCACCCTTTGTGCTCCTTCTGCTAATCTCGAGTTAGTAGAAGTTTGGTCAGTGTTGATTCGCGATTTTCATTTTCACTAGAACACAAATCCTTTGTAAATAAGTTTGTAATTTCTCCGTATCATCAGCAAAGCAGCTTTATTATCCCATTATTAAAGAAGAAGAGAATGTGCACTGCATTTCTAGATTTCATAACTTGCTGCGTCACGAATGTGATATCTCCATTACGAACGCTAGTTTTACAAGACAGAACGCTTCCGGCTGGTCCTTGCTTCTGAGCATGCGTGTTTGTACTTCGGACTAAAGTCCGATGGATTTCTGTACACACGATAGGACTTTGTACCGTAGGACTTTTGTTGCCAAAAAGTTTGTCCGTTTGCAAAGCGAACTTTTGTCCGTTGAAAACCGAAAAAGTTTGTCCGATGGAGCGTACACATGGTCGGATTTTTTTGAAAACCTGCTCATTTTGAAGTTCGTTGTCAAAAAGTCAGATTGTGTGTATGGGGCTTATGAAATAACTCACTTAAATCTGTAGGATTCATGGACCATTTTTGTTCTCAGGGGTTAATACTTGTGATGTGTTCCCTGTGGCCACAAGGTGGCGCTGCCATTCTGGGCCAGGGTTGAACTGCGAGCGCAGTGCTGTGCCTTTTGTGTCCCCTCTCGGCAGCCGTACAGCAGGGTGGGGAACCGGCTGTGCATGCCGGGAGAGGATATAAAAGGGGCGGACATCTTCTGAGAGGGGTCTTCGTCCGTCCACACCCAGGCACCTTCAGCCTGGATGTGTGGGAGTGTGGTTCGCCATCTCCGGGTGCCCTAGGCCTGGAGGCCTTGTTCCGGTTCCACCTCAGGCACCTTTAGCCTGGGGTGGGGTACTATCTCACCGCTCCTGTTCACCTGGGCATGGAGGCCCAGGAGTTGCAGTGACGGCCTGGAGCCCAGCAGCCTTCGGCTGGGGTCCGCAAGGGAATCGAGGAGTCCAGGGTGCCGCCTTGCGAGGGGACCCGCACCCTAAGAGAAGGGAGGACCTGTTCCGAAGGACCGGTGCTGTGGACACGGTGAAGGAAGGGGTCTGTTGACTCTCTGGGGAGATGTCTTCTCCCTAAAAGTGGCTATGTTCTAGGAAGGAAATCCATATTCACAAGGTCAGTGGCAGTGACCATATTCACCAGGTCAGTGGCAGTGACCATATTCACCAGGTCAGTGGCAGTGACCCTGTTCGCCAGGTCTGTGGCAGAGACCTTATCCACCAGGTCTGTGGCAGAGACCAACCTCATGGTCTGTGGCAGAGACCATGCGCCAAAACTGTTTGAGAATCTAAACAGTTCTAAAAGTTTGAGCTACATTTGTGCCTGGACCTCCTCCACACCTTAAAGCTGTCCTGTGTCTTTATACCAACCTTTCGTCTATCCAAGAGAAAAATGTGTCGTACAAGTGAAAACTAAAGATTGAGTTGGACTTTCAGCTGGTGTGGACATTTACGTTCCTGGGGAAGTCAAGGACTTGCATCTACACACTGTAGAGGTGAGAATCATTCTCAGGAGGACTTTATGCTCCGGCTGCAGACAAGGCCCAAAAACAACACCGCCTAACCTCTTAACACAGGAGGGTATGGGCTTGTGGTGCGGTGTGCCCCTTTCTCCTGAGAGGAGCCGAAGCAGACAAGGAGAAGGGGGTGAGTGCGCTACAATAATATAATAAATAACTATAAATAATTATAACAAATAATAATATAATAATAATAGAAATTATTCAATAATGTAATCAAATCAAAAACACTGAAATTTGCTCAGTTGCAGAATTGTCGCGGTCATTACTTTCAGTGTTTGATGATGAATTTCCCCACAAATCACTATCGCTCAATTCTGCAAGTGATTCTAATTTATTATTGCTGTTTTAAAACCACTTTTGATGTAAAGGGACACATTTTGGTTGCTATGGACAATCTCCAGTTTCCAGGCAGAAAGAACAGTATTTATAGTATAAAACCGCATGCAGGACACTGGACAGACCACTAGGGACAAAGGGGATATGTAATTATTTTATACAGAACTGCAATCTGTAAGATTACAGTGTACTGTATGTATACTGTGTTTTTAACTTTTTGAATTTGGCGCCGAACTCCGTCCCCTGCGTCGCAACGCTCGCAGGGAATGGAGCTCGGCACTGTGAATCGAGCGAGACACGGCGGCTCGCAGATCACAGCAGGGAGACATCGCAGGATCCAGAAGACAAGGTAAGTGTCACGGTCTGGAGTCAGGCTCAGAGGCCAGTAGCTATAGCAGCAGAGCAGGTATTCACCAGGGCTCCCTGGCTGATGACACGGGTTCACCTGAGGTGCGGGGTCTAAGCACTGACCGGTATTCACCAGGGCTCCTAAAGGTGGAGATGGGCTTCGCTGCGTGTCAGTGCCAGGTCGCGGTCCTCAGGTTAGCCCCACCAGGTGGTGAGCAAGCCGGGGTCCGGAAGCAGATAATACAGGTAGGGATCAAGCAGAAGCGTAGTCGGGGACGAGTCAAAAGTCAGTAACAGATAGTTGCAGGTTGGGATTCAGCAGAAGCGTAGTCGGGGACGAGCCAAAAGTCGGTAGTGAGTGGTAGCAAAGATGCGGTCAGCAGCTGTAGACAGGAGCAAGATATTGGCTGGTGAAGACACAATATTCTGGCAACCAGGAAGTGCAGGGACATGGCTTAAATCAGGAAGTTCATGGGAGGAGCAAAGGGTTCAAGGTTCAAGGCAAACAAGATTCAAGACAAGAAAGATCATTCAAGGAATTGCCCAAGGAGCTGTCCAGCATTCCAGGTGGCTCAGCAAGCAGAGTCACCACCAGACACACCAGAGGTCCCAGGTTCAAGCCCAGGTCCTAACAGTACTCCCCTCCTTCCAGGATGTCCCCTGGACATCTTAGGGCCAGGTTTCTGAGGAAACCTCGGTGGAATTCCCTTGTTAATCTAGGGGCATGAACATTCTTTTCAGGCTCCCAAGAATTTTCTTCTGGCCCATATCCTTCCCGTTGAACCAAATATTGCAATTTGTTCCTAGAGATCCTGGACCAACAGGTGGAGGAGGAGGATGAATTTTTCCAGAAAAAGTATTTTCATGAAACTGATTGACTGAGTAGCGATATATGAAAAACAGGGTGAATCTTCATATTGTCAGGAAGTTTTAGGCGAAAAGTGACCGGGTTGATTTGAGCAGAAATCTCAAAAGGTCCCATAAACTTTTGACCCAACTTAGCACATGGAACCTGAACCTTTAAATTTTTGGTAGATAACCAAACTTTGTCACCTACATGAAAGGTGGGAATAGATCTACGGTGTCTGTCAGCGGCCTTCTTGTAATATTCCTGCGCCTCCTTCAATGTATCAGTCAATCTCTCCTGGATCTCATGTAATGAAGTTAGTCTGTTGGTAACAGCAGGAATTGAAGTTGAGATAGGGAGATCAGGAATAAAAACTGGATGATACCCGGTGTTTAAGAAAAATGGGCTTTGGGAAGTGGAGCTATGTTTAGAGTTATTATAAGCAAACTCTGCCGTAGGAAGGTAGTCCACCCAGTCATCCTGGAGATAACTCACAAAACATCAAAGATATTGCTCCAGAGTTTGATTGGTCCTCTCGGTCTGACCATTAGACTGTGGATGAAAAGCTGAGGACAGATTAATTGTTACACCCAAAGCTGAGCAAAAACTTCTCCAAAATTTTGAGGCAAACTGTACCCCTCTGTACACCACATCATCAGGAATTCCATGAAGTTTAAAAACTTCTCTAACCATTACCTCAGCAGTATGTTCGGCGGAGGGTACCCCCTTAACTGGAATAAAATGAGCCATCTTAGTGAGACGGTCAACGACTACCAGAATGGTGGTCATCTTTTTTGAAAGAGGAAGGTCGACCACAAAGTCCATAGAAATTGACCCCCATGGCCTAGATCAGTGGTTCTCAACTCCTGTCTTCAGGACCCACTAACAGGCCAGATTTTAAGTATTATCTTGGGGAGATACAGACTAGAATACTGCAATCACTGAGCAGCAAAAGATATTACCTGTGATCTAATTCCGTTATCTTGCAAACCTGGCCTGTTAGTGGGTCCTGAGGACAGGAGTTGAGAACCACTGGCCTAGATGGAACAGGCAGTGGTAAAAGTAACCCCATAGGAGAAGATCAGGGTGTCTTATTGCGAGCACAGGTTAGACATGAAGCCACATATCTCTTTACATCTTTCTTGTACCCAGGCCACCAAAAGGAACGTGATAAGAGTTCTTCTGTCTTAGAAACCCCAAAATGACCAGCAAGTTTAGAGTCGTGTACCAACCTGAGGGCTTCTACCCAAACTGATTCAGGTACATAGAGGCAATGCGCTTGAGTCCAAAAACCATTGTTGTACTTGAGGTTTATGTCTTTAGGAGGGTTATTAAGAAGCGGGTCATTCTCATACCCCTCCTTGAGGAGATTAAGAAATGTCTTTGAACTCATGGCCCCTAGAAAGTTCTTTTGAGACAGGATTGTACATTCAGAGTTGCTTTCCTGGAGAGGCCCAGGCAACATTCGTGATTTGGGCATCAGCCTTACCATTCCTTGACCCAGGGCGGTATGAGATAACAAAATTGAACCTGGAGAAGAAAAGGGTACAACGTGCTTGTCTAGATGACAACCTTTTAGCAGACCTAATAAATTCTAAATTTCTATGATCGGTGAGAACGGTTACAGGGTGCTTAGCCCCTTCCAACAGATGCCTCCACTCAGAAAATGCTTCCTTAATTGCCAGCAGTTCCTTGTTTCCAATGTCATAATTCTTCTCGGCTGAAGACATCATTCGAGAGAAATAAGCGCAAGGATGAAGCTGCATTTTTTCTCCAATTCCCTGAGAAAGGATAGCTCCCACATCAGAATTAGAAGCATCAACTTCTAGGATGAAAGGTAGTTATGGATCTGGATGTACCAGTATTGGTGCAGAAGTGAAGAGAGTTTTCAGTTTACTAAAGGCAGTCTGTGCCTCAGGTGACCACAAAAAGGGCATCCCTTTCTTTGTCAGCTGTGTAATTGGAGCAATTACCTTGGAGAAATTCCTTATAAATCTTCTGTAAAAGTTGGCAAATCCAACAAATCGCTGTATCTCCTTAACATTCCTAGGGACAGGCCAATCCACCACTGCTTTGATCTTATCAGGATCCATGCTTACCCCTTCAGAAGAGATTATGTATCCCAAGAACTGGATCTGAGTTTGTTCAAACTCGCATTTCTCTAGTTTGATGTAAAGTTGATTCCGCCTTAGTCTCTCGAAAACAATACAGACATGCTTGCGGTGTTCTTCCAAAGTATCAGAGAAAATGAGAATGTCATCCAAATATGCTATTACAAACTGATCAAGCAAATCTCGAAAAACATCATTAATAAAATGTTGAAAAGTTGCAGGAGCATTGCAGAGCCCAAATGGCATGACCAAAGACTCAAAATGTCCATATCTGGTTCTGAAAGCAGTTTTCCATTCATCTCCGGGACGAATGCGGACAAGGTTGTATGCCCCCCGTAAATCTAATTTAGTAAAGAGCTTGGCGGAGCGGAGTCTCTCAAGCATTTCTGGAATCAGTGGGAGTGGATAGTGATTCTTAATTGTCATCCTATTTAAATCTCTGTAGTCAATACACGGACGCAGGGTGCAGTCCTTTTTCACCACGAAGAATAAGGCTGCCCCAGCAGAAGAGGTTGAGTGTCTGATAAAACCCTTCTCTAGATTCTCATTAATCCACTCCCTGAGCACCTTAAGTTCAGGTTCTGATCAAAAATATAGGCGCCCAAATGGTATTTCTGCCCCTGGAAGCAATTCAATGGGACAATCATAAGAGCGATGAGGAGGCAGCTGATCTGCGTTCTTTTTATCACAAACGTCCCGAAACTCAAGATATTGTGGAGGTAGCTTGTCGTATGGCTTGGTGGTTGCCAAAACTGCTTGTAAATCTTGGGTTGGTGGAGGGCTTATTTGATAAGATTCTTTGCAATGTCTTTTGCAATGGTCAGATGTAAAGCTTAAAGAACGTGTTTCCCAGTTGATGGAGGGATTATGGATAGAGAACCAAGGGATGCCCAGGATAATAGGGAACTTGGGTGATGTGATCAGCTCAAAGCTGATAGTCTCCTGATGGTCAGTCTCGATTAGGAGTTTAAGCGGGATGGTCTTGTGGGTAACTGGACCTGAAGACAAAGGTGAGCCATCCACAGTTTCCATATCAATAAGGGCAAGCTTATTTCTTATTTGAAGGTTATTACTTTGGGCAAATTCGATGTCCATGAAGTTTCCCTCGGCCCCTGAGTCCAGCATAGCAGCGGAAGATATTTCATTGCTTTCCACAATAAGCCTTATTGGGATGACAAAGTGAGTTGATAAAGAATTAACTTTATTTGCTTCCTGAATCAAAGGAGAGACGGACTGAGAAATGTAGTTTATTTGTTCAGATACTGTAACATCCGTTGCTGCAATTGTTTTTTAAAATTTATTGGGACAATTAACTGCATAATGCCCAGAGTCTCCACCGTTCTCTGAACGTCATCTTTCTTTCTCCTGAGTGGTAATAGATCTTTTAATAGCATCCACCTGCAATGACGTGCATAGCTTAGCTTTATATATACTTCACCCTTCCCCTCAAGTTCTCTCAGTTCAAAACTATAATTAAAATTGGAAGCCTGTCCTTCACTTTCCTTTTTTTTAATGTCACATACATTTTTATTTGGGGTATTGTTGCCCACATTTTCAGTGATGCCTCTTGCAGGCTGTTATTGCAAGTTCCACCTGGTACATAGATGGGAACTGAGACTTTGGCAGACCCTGCATAATTATTTTCTCTCCACTGCCAGGTCATGCCTCTTGCTTGCCCTGCACCCAGGAGCCCTGGCAGGTATTCCTGCTAAGCTTGGCTGCTGGAAACCAAAAGCCAAAGGATTCTATTGAACCTTGGTGTGCCTGTAAGCCTTGCTACTCTCCCGGCCACCATTATTAGCTGTGTCATCATTAAAAGATTAAAGGATCAAGCTGTACTGCTAAGCAGCAGCCTTCACAAAGTGGGCCTATTACTAATTGATCAAACAGCATGTGTCACTGCTAAAACTACCTGAAATAGCTCTTTTTTAAACTGAAATGAATCAGATGGAGGCTAACTGTAACATAATCATGAGTCAAGACTGGTGGGCGATCACTTGGGCACCACATCCCCAATTAGAAGATTTTTTTTTCTGTTGTTGGCAATATTTTTGTATTGCTGGCACCCTAAAAGTCTCATTATGCATTTTTAACACCCAAACATGCTTTGCCAGTATACACTGTCACAGTGACTGCATGCAAACATCACACTGTCCCGAAACACCACGTTCAGCTTTAAAGATTCTCCCAAGCATATAATTTAGAGGATAACTACTTTAAAAAAAAAATATAGCAAATAAAAAAAAATAGCACATACATGACTACTTAAGTCATATTGTAATGTAATGTTATTAAAAATGACCTTTCCTTTTTAGCCTGCAGCCCCTGTAATTGTCAGTAAAACTCTGTAAAATGTAATATGGTAGCCTGAAGTCATTGCATACACTGTGGGTGTACGGAATGCCCCCCGAAATGTCATATCCTGCTGATTTGATTGGCTCACTGATTTTCTCAGAAGTCTGCAATAAGATACATGTCAAATAATAGGCTTCCCCTGCAGTAGGAATTTCAATTTCAGTGAGATACACCTCAAGGGTTTGTAGTAGATATTGACATTTTACCCATCTCATTAAAATAAATTTGCATATGTGTTATTATTAGACATGTGCATTCGTTTTCATCCAAATGCATTTTCGTCCGAATTTCGGGGATTTTAGCGTTCGTTTGAATAAACTATAACGAACGCGCAGAATCCGAAATATCCGACATAAAAAATACTTTATTTTCGTTTTGTTGCGACAACAGTTCGATACAGATAGAAGATTCGACATGACGGTGACAATAGCGATCTGTTTCTATCGAACCTGCGGTCGAATGTGCCTAACCTAACTCTATTAGTCCAAGATTATTCGACATAGAGAGAAAAGATTCAACATTATAGAGACATGAAGATTCGACAAAGCAGCTAAAAACATACGATTGCCGGGAGCAGACATTTATGGTCAAATGCTCCGCCCATAGGCTATAGAAGAATTCTAATGTTGGTTAACTAGTAATAATAATTAATAAATATAATTATTACTAGTCATACAACATTAGAATTCTACTATTGCTTGTGTGCGGAGCATTCAACCGGAAATGTATGTAGCGGCCTCACTCTCCCTCTCCGTTTCTATCGCCTGGTTGGCTGGTTTTGTCTAGGGGTACCTGGGAGAGGAGAGTGCAGGAACACTACGCCAAGCTCTCCCCTCGTATGTATATGAGGGTTGAGCAAAGTCACTTGAATTACCTCCGGATCTGTTCACTGCATACAAAGCCTCCGAATTGTTCCGTGGATGTGTCTGCCAGTAATAGAGCCCCACACCAATTAAAAGTCCAACACTCTTTTATTTCTCCATTGCCAGGGTGAACATAATAGTTGAACTTTCAGTAACATACAGACAGGGGTGTGGATACGAGTAGGCCCAGGCACAAATAAACTCTCCTATTCCTTTACAAGCGAATAGGCCCGGCGCACAGTCTCTGCCACCGACTGTGAGATTGGTCGCTGCCACCGACCGGATGAACTGTTGAGGCCCCTGCCACAGGCCTAATAGCAGGTCTCTGCCACTGACCTGAGTTGACTAGTTGGACTGCTGCCACCGGTCATAGAACATGAACCACCCCCCTCTCTGAACTTGGCCCCTGTTCGGGAAAGATATCCATCCGGGCGGTCTCCAGAGGTTCACCCGGCACTGGCAATATGCGGCACCAGATCTTCAGATGAATCCCTCCTCCGGTACCTTACGCCTCTGGATTCGGGTGCCCAACGCCCGGGGCACCCTAGGACAATCCCTCCCTTGCGGGACCCAGCGGAAGGTACTGGGCCCCAGGCCTCCGGCTGAGTACCTCACCCCAGACTGAAGGTGTCTGGGATGGAACACAAACTCCAAGTGTCCAGGCCTAGGCTGCCTGGACACCGACCGCGGACAGCAGCCCTCAGGCTGAAGGTGCCTGGGACTCGAACCTCGTGGCGAAGATGTCCGCCATCTTTATACCCTCTCCCAACAAGCACAGTGGGTTCCCTGCCCCACCCGAACAACTGCTGCGAGAGGTCACAAAGGGTACGGCACTGCAGCGATGGTTCAACCCCGGCCCAAAGTGACATCGCCACCTGCTGGGCCGCAGAGAACTAGACATCACTGATGTCTTCACCAGAATTAAACACTTTGAAAAGTATATACCCGCTACACTCTCCCCCTGGTTATCCAGAAACCGACTAAAAATTCCAAAAATATTAATTTTTTTTTTTCCCAACTAAATAGTTGTGCCAGAACCTGACATGAAAGGGGAGGGAAGGGAAACAAACAACACATAACAACAACATTTTGAAATCACATGTTCACATTAACATTTTTCCCCACCCATCCTGGCTAAGACCCACCCCATTCTCAATGGTCTTGATGGGATGGTCTCCTGCAGAGGGGAAAAGAAACGTTAAACACACAGATCCCTGACACAGATGTTCGTGTGAGAACGAAAAAACTTCTCCGCAGAGAAATCCTTTCCTTCTATAAGTGTGTGAGTGAACAGTGAATATCGGTGCGCAGCACTGCCACCTGGTGACAGCGCCGCGGTAACTGCACTTTTTTTCTTCTTCTGTAGCTCTAACTACCCCAAAGTCCATGATCACTTTGTGGGATGGAAGAATGAAGAACAAACAACGCCAACAGTCCTTCAATTCCTCCAAAGTACACAAACACCCATTAACTCGTGTACAGTCACTGGGTTTTCCGGGAAAACAACCCTGGAAAGTTCAGCAGCAGCAAGGTAAAGCAAGAATGGAGTCTTTCTTTCTCCTACAAATAGAATTTTGGGTGCGGCAGGACAAGGGGTTTTAAGTGCTGGTCCATTGTCTCTTCATGGTATTCGACATCCTCCCCCTCTTTGCGCCGAATCAATACCTTGTCTGCGTGGATGTGCTGACCCAGCATCCATTCTGCCTTGCAGTCCTTGAACCGTTGAGAGGCTTTGGGGGAACACGCAAGGTACCTGCGGGCATGTGGGACCTGAATGTGCGTCCACACAAAATCTTGTACCAGCGTTCCCGACTGACTTCCACTTCATACAAAAGTTCCTTGGGTAAGTACGGGTACTCCCACCCGTACTCGTTGACAACTTTTTGGCAGAAGAGGTGTTGTAGTCTTGCCAGCGGAGGCATAGTGGCCCGGTCTCCCTCACCCGGTAGGACGATGGCGTCCGGGTGACAAGGTGCCTTGATCACCTCCATTCTGGGCATAGGCACCCGCAGCAACAATCTCTTTTCCCCGGTGCTAGATGCAGGTGGCACCGGAGGTAGAAGGGCAGGCTGGGGACTGGATCCCTCCTCAGGCGCTGGTGCCTCCAGGGTAGATCCCTGACTCTACGGGATGAGGAGAGAGGCATCTTGTCCCAGCCCTTTTTAGCAAAAAGCTCATCTATGATGACGTCATCTCCCGGATCGGAGAGCGACTCCAGGTCGGAGGTGTCACACTCCTCCGTGGGCTGGTAGCCTTTAGTGGAGGCTGAATTGCTACCCCCCGCAGGCACACAGGGCCGTGAATCCTGACACCTCCGCCCCAACACCAAGTCCCTCCGCCCGGCTTACCTCGGCCCAAAGTTGAGAAGGGATGTCCAGGACTCTTCCGACCGGATCCATCCGGGCCGGACGTAGGCGAGCAGGGTGATCCACTGCGACCCCTGGACGGGGCAACCATGCCGGTCTTCCTCTTTGGCGGTGGACGCTGGGAAACAGTGGTGACCGAGTCAGCATCCTCGGATTTCTCCCATATCTCAGTGATTGCGACCTCCCCTGCGGTCGCTGCAATGCGCACATGGATGCAGGCCCGGATTTACTCCCTTTGCCGCCCCAAGGCCGGGTCCTTCAATGCCGCCCCCCCCCTACACACACCATCACATAGGGGTCTTCTGAGCCCCCCCATGTGATAGAAATGAGGCAAAGAAAAAAAAATGACACTAGAAATACCCCCCCGCCAAAAAAAACCTGAAAGTACTTGTGATTTGCATATTGTGTTATTAAAGACATACCTAGTGTATTTGTGCACTGTTTTTATACAATAATAACTGTAAATATGTGCATTATGCAGCATACCCAGCAAGGAATTAAATACCTTTTGAGTCAAATATTCTGCTTGGCACTGTGACCTCTGGCCAGCGCCCTTCCCACTGATCCTGGGGGCAGCAGAACCTGGATAGGAGGGGCGGCGGGGGCAGCATATGGAGGAACAAATTCCCCTCCATTTTCCTCCTGCAGCCACTGAATGCCTATGGGACGGAGGGGAGGAAAAGCAGGCTTTTAGTGGCTGCAGGAGAAAAATGGAGGGGATTTGTTCCTCTATATGCCCCCCCATCCAGGTGTACAGGGGCAACATGTGCGCCATTGCAATTGTGACCCTGTAGTTATGCCCTTGGGATGAGTGGCAGCGGTGGTGGTGGGGGATGGGATCAGTGGCAGCAGTGGTGGTTGGATAGGGATAGGATCAGTGGCAGCGTTGAGGGAGAGATGGGATGAGTGGCAGCGGTGGGGGTGGGATCAGTGGCAGCAGTGGTGGGGGGATGGGATGAGTGGCAAGGGTGGTGGTTGGGGGGTGGGATCAGTGGTAGGGGGGATTGAATGGGATGAGTGGCAGAGATGATGTAGGGAATGGGATTAGTGGCAAGGGTTGTGGTTGGGGGGCATTGGATGAAATGAGTGGCAGCGGTGGTGGGAGGATGGGATCAGTGGTGAGGGTGGTGGTTGGGGAAGATAGGTTGGAATGAGTGGTAGTGGAAGGGGGAGATTGGACGGGATGAGTGGCAGTGGTGGGGGGTGGGATCAGTGGCAGGGATGGTGGTTGCTGAATGGGATCAGTGGCAGCAGTGGTCGTGGTGAGGTGGGGGGTATCAGTGGTGGGGGGTGTATCAGTCGCACTAGTGGTAATGGTGCTGGTGTTGGGGGGGAATAAGTGGCAGTGGTGGGGTATAAGTGGCGGTGGTGGGGTATCAGTGGCGGTGGTGGGGTATCAGTGGCGGTGGTGGGGTATCAGTGGTGGTGGGGGGAATCAGTGGCAGCAATGGTGGTGGGGGGTATCAGTGGCAGTAATGCTGGTGGGGGGTATCAGTGGCAGTAATGCTGGTGGGGGGTATCAGTGGCAGTAATGCTGGTGGGGGGTATCAGTGGCAGTAATGGTGGTGGGGGGTATCAGTGGCAGTAATGCTGGTGGGGGGTATCAGTGGCAGTAATGCTGGTGGGGGGTATCAGTGGCAGTAATGCTGGTGGGGGGTATCAGTGGCAGTAATGCTGGTGGGGGGTATCAGTGGCAGTAATGCTGGTGGGGGGTATCAGTGGCAGTAATGGTGGTGGGGGTATCAGTGGCAGTAATGGTGGTGGGGGTATCAGTGGCAGTAATGCTGGTGGGGGTATCAGTGGCAGTAATGCTGGTGGGGGGTATCAGTGGCAGCAGTGGTGGTGTGGGGGGGGAATCAGTAGCAGTGTTGATATTGATATCAGTGCCACTTACTTGCAGATCACTCGCAAATCAGTTGGTTCCCCCTCCATGCTAGGTTTTGCTTGGCCGGGCAAAGAGGATGGGTGGGGCCTGTGACTACCCGGGCGGAGAGGATGGGAGGAGCGGGCGGGGACTGTGTAGAGTGCCCATAAGTGAGGGCGGGGAGGATGGGCGGAGCGGGCGGAGACTGTGCAGTATGCCCGTGAATGAGGGCGGGGAGAATGGGCGGTGACTTTGCAGTGTTCCCCTGAGTGAGGGCGGGGAGGATGAGTGGAGTGGGCGGAGATGATAGGCGGAGCCGGAACTGTACAGTGTGACCGTGAGTGCGAGCGGGGAGAATAGGCGGAGTGGGAGGTGACTGTGCCCGTGAGTGAGGGCGGCGAGGATAGGCGGAGCCGCCCCTGCACTGACTGCCGCCCCGAGGCCTGGCCTCGGTGGCCTTGTCTGGAATCCGGCCCTGCATGGATGGCTGTAAAAGCAGCGATTCCTCCTTCCTGAGTGGTGTTGCCTGTTGCGCGGTTGAGGTGGATGGTTCTGGGTTTCTCGATAGGTGGTTTCAAATAAGAACTCTCCGCAGGCCTCGCAGCGCCCGAATGGCTTCAGCTGACACACCAGTCCCGAACAGCCGGGACAAATCAAACCCAGGGCCTCAACGTCCATGCATGAGTACAGGGCGAATCGTCCCCGGGGCTTTAGCCGAGTCCCCGTATTCGTTATCGGAGCAGCAGTAGTCAAACTCGTGGTAGTAGGATGAAGTGGAATCCACGATGCATTACTGAACATGGCGACTCTTTGCTGGTCCATTGCGCACTGCATTGTTGGCGCCAAAGTCCCCACGTGTAGTCCTTCACACGATTGGACTCCTCCCCTCTTGCGCTCCAGTTCGCAGGCTTTCTTCTTCCCTGGGTCACGCCCACGAACTGAGCAGGGAGGGTGTGCCTCGTGGCGCAGTGGCCAATATGGCCAACCTACTCGGAACTCTTTCGGGCAGACACGTTCAAATTCCAACAACTTCAGCTCCATTGTAGCACGAACACACCCCGGACCCGAGCCCCCACGTGTAGCGATACCCTCAGTTTAAGAGGTCTGCTTGTTTGTTTTGGGCCTTGTAATGCACCGCTATCAACCCCTGGCAATCGGCTCTAACCTCTCGTTACACAGTTAGGAAAGGGGGGGGGTGGATGGCACAACTGCAATGTCTCTATTTTCTTATATGGTACAACCCCCTTTCCGTATCCCAGCACAGTAATTGACACTGACCACCAAATTACTTAACTATAATTTTTTACTATTGGTAAAAGTATAAAAGGTAATTTGCATACAATATCTCATGCAGATCCCTGCAATATAGATGCACGCATTAAAAGAGTATAACATTCAATAATGCAATGACAATATAATAACCCCGCTGCAGCTATCCTCCCTCGTGAGAAAAAAATGGCGCCCAGCAATGTCCTATACTACCCAGTCAGGCCTGACTATAACCCTGGGGTATAGTTCGTTGAAGAACCTTCGCTAGCAACTCTCGGTGGTGCACATAAAGAAACAAACTGTAATCCAATAGGGGTAGCAGATGATTCTTTAACTTGGTAAAGCTGGAGAGACTGATAAACTCAGTTCAGCAGACAGTCTCTCCAAAGTATAACTGTGGCCAATGATGGGCCTAGGCAAAGTTAATAGGCAACAAAGTTACTTAGATGTGGTTCTGAGCTGGCGCTCTCTCACCCAGACCGGACCGACTCCTGTCCGGTACCTCCGCTACTGTGAGTTGCTACACAGTGCCCACGATGCACCGGGTCTTCGGTCCTCCAGAAGATGGTGGCACCTCAGGTGGATTGGATGCTCCGCAGGCTCCTCGGCGGAACGGAAGGCTCTCTGGAACAAAGTGCGAGGCCCAGGCTTCAGGCCTTGCACGCACAGCGGGTGAGTGCAGGGATCCTCTTGCAAGGAGGGCGGCGTTCCAAGATAAAGAGCGAGGCCCCTCCTCTCCCTTTTAAAGTCCACCCCAGCAGTCCTTGTGCAGGGAAATGCACCCTGGGTTCCGCAAAGCTTGCTGGGAACTGTAGTCTTGTGGGTGAAAACGATACCCCGCTACACGTACGATTGCGGTGTCGTACAGTTTTGCTGCTTCATCGAATCTTCTTAGAACATTCGACAGACACCATAAGCCTTCAGTTGACAGATTCAACCTTAATTCGGATTTTCGGGCAAATACATTTTTTAACCACTTCAGCCCCGGACCATTTTGCTGGTCAATGACCAGGCCACTTTTTGCGATTCGGCACTGCGCCGCTTTAACTGACAATTGCGCGGTTGTGCGACTTGGCTCTCAAACAAAATTTACGTCCTTTTTTTTCCCACAAATAGAGCTTTCTTTTGGTGGTATTTGATCACCTCTGCGGTTTTTATTTTTTGCGCTATAAACAAAAATAGAGCGACAATTTTGAAAAAAATGCTATATTTTTTACTTTTTAGGAAAGAAAGAAAGGTCTTCTGGACGCAGCACTCCGGTTAAAAAGCCTTTATTCCAAAAAAAGGTTCAGGAAACCAAGAACACACTGCACAACACAGCAAACTGATCACATCTGGCTAACGCGTTTCACACTATTAAAGTGCTTACTCATAGCTATGCACTGATTACTGTGAAAATGACACTGGCAGTGAAGGGGTTAACCACTAGGTGGCACTGTTGGGGTTAAGTGTTCCCTATTGAGTGTTTCTTATTGTAGGGGGGATGGGCTGTGTGTCACATGACACTGATCTTCGCTCCGAGTACACGGAGCGGAGATTCGTGTCATTGTCACTAGGCAGAGCGGGGAGATGCCTGTTTACACAAGCATCTCCCCGTTCTCTACCTCCGTGAGACGATCGCGGGGATCCCTGTGGCGATCGAGTCAGCGGGACCCATGGTCCGACTCACAGGGAAGGCGGCAGGGTCACGCGACCACACGGCAGGCATTTACAGGGGACGTACAGGTACGTGATTATGCCTGTCTGTGCCATTCTGCCAACGTAAATCTACATGGGCCGTTCCTTAAAGTGGAGCTCCATCCTAAATTACAACTTATGCTAATCGGAACCCTCCCCCCCTCCGGTGTCACAATTGACACCTTTTAGGGGGGAGGGGGGTGAAGATATCTGTCTAAGACAGGTATTTTCACCCACATCCAAGAGTCCTCTCTCCGGGAATCTGCGGGAGTGACGTCACTTCCCCCAGACTTCCCGTAGTGTTCTGGGAGACACTCGGCTCCCAGAACACAGGAGGACGAATCAGAATGGCGCAGCACGACTTCACTTCCTGGTTCACTTCCTGGTTCCCTCAGCGAGGATGGCGGAGGGGGCAGCAGAGTGACGAGCGATCGCTCGTCCTCTGCTGCGGACGTCTCTGGACTCCAGGACAGGTAAGTGTCCAAATATTAAAAGTTAGCAGCTGCTGTAGCTGTAGCTGCTGGCTTTTAATATTTTTTTTTTCGGCGGAGCTCCGCTTTAAGTGGTTAACGAAACTAAATAAATAAAAACGAATTTCGGGAGTAACTAAATAAATTTATTTTTCGGACGAAAATGAAATTCCAAAATTAAATATTTCAGTGTGCGCATGTCTAATTATTATTAGTATTGGTAATCGGTCATGGGCCACAATGAGCAGAGCGGGTGGATGGCAGCCCACTCTACTCTATATAACCCACTTTACTCTACTTTTTTTGCGGATCGGATTGGAGGAGTTTGTAAACTGACACAAGTCCATTTATATGTGCCACTCCTTAGAGGTGAATGGAGGGTCCGATTGGGTAGGACTGACTGTGTGAAAGGGGCCTAAGGCTGCTTTAACTCTGATGCACTGTTGTTTACCCGCGCCACGAGTGCAGCACAGTTCACCTGTGGCTTTCCTGCAGGTTAGTTGCACTTTGCCATAGACTTATTGAATCCTGTAGGTGTGGTGCACTTTCAGAAAGCACACCAAACTCGCAGGCAATAGAAGTCTATGGCTCAGTGCAGGTAATTCGCGGGTGCACTGCTCTGCACCTGCGGATCAGTTTAAAAGCAGCCCAGTAACCACTGCAGAACAGATATTCCCATATATGCACTGTGATTTTAGTAATACACTTACCTTTAATAACAGTATTCTATTCTATTCTATTCCATCCCAGAACAGGAGGTTGTGGGCCACATCAGAGGAATCCGCGGGCCACTGGTTGGGCACTAGGGATGAGCTTCGAGTTCGAGTCGAACTCATGTTCGACTCGAACATTGGCCGTTCGCCGAACAACGAACAATTTGGGGTGTTCGCGGCAAATTCAAAAATTAGAAATCTAAAGTGCTAATTATAAAGGCTTATATGCAAGTTATTGTCCTAAAAAGTGTTTTCAGGACCCGGGTCCTGCCCCAGGGGACATGTATCAATGCAAAAAAAAGTTTTAAAAACTGCAGTTTTTTTAGGCGCAGTGATTTTAATAATGCTTGAAGTGAAACAATAAAAGTGAAATATTCCTTTAAATTTCGTACCTGGGGGGTGTGTATGATATGCATGTAAAGTCGCGCATGTTTCCCGTGCTTAGAACTGTCCCTGCACAAAGTGTCATTTTTGAAGGAAAAAAAGTCATTTAAAACTCACTCGCGGCTATTAATGAATTGTCGGCTTTTATCAATACATAGAAAAGTCATTGATAAAAAATAAAAAAAAAGCGTGGGGGTTCCCCCAAATTCAATTACCAGGCCCTTCATGTCTGGAATGGATATTAAGGGGAACCCCCGCCGCAAATAAAAAAAAAATGGCGTGCGGTTCCCCCTAAATATCCATACCAGGCCCTTCAGATCTGGCATGGATTTTAAGGGGAACTCCACCCCAAATTTAAAAAAAAATGGCGTGGAGTCCCCCTAAGCAGACCTGATGGGGAACTTTAGAAGGGACGGGTCTATTCATATATTACACAGTGAAGGAAGTTCCCATCAGGTCTGCCCCCTCGTAGAGCGGACCTGATGGGGAACTTCCTTCACTGTGTAATACATGAATAGACCCGCCCCTTCTCGCGTTCCGCTGAGCGGGTCTATATATTTAAAACACTGCGGAGGAAGTTCCCCATCAGGTCCGCTCACATGGGGGGGCCAGGATCTGGGGGTCCCCTTTGTTAAAGGGGTCTTCCAGATTCCGATAAGCCCCCTGCCCGCAGACCCCCACAACCACCGGGCAAGGGTTGTGGGGATGAGGCCCTTGTCCCCATCAACATGGGGACATCCTCCCCATGTTGAGGGCATGTGGCCTGGTACGGTTCAGGAGGGAGGGGGGGGCGCTCTCTCGTCCCCCCCTCTTCCCCTGCGGCCGGCCAGGTTGCGTGCTCGGATAAGGGTCTGGTATGGATTTTTGGGGGGACTCCACGCCATTTTTTTTTAAATTTGGGGTGGAGTTCCCCTTAAAATCCATGCCAGATCTCAAGGGCCTGGTATGGATATTTAGGGGGAACCGCACGCCATTTTTTTTTAAATTTGCGGCGGGGTTCCCCTTAATATCCATTCCAGACCTGAAGGGCCTGGTAATTGAATTTGGGGAACCCCCACGCTTTTTCTTTTTTTTTTATCAATGACTTTTCTATGTATTGATAAAAGCCGACAATTTATTAATAGCCGCGAGTGAGTTTTAAATGACTTTTTTTTCCTTTTCGTCACCTCCCCTCTCAAGTCGACCCCCAATATTCTCCAACTCCTCAACACTTTTGGAAAGGTTTCAGGCCTTCAGGTCAACATGGCAAAGTCAATGGCCTTGAACGTCACTACACCCCAAGATATAGTCGATAGACTCAAAACAAACTTCCCCTTCTCCTGGTGCGCCTCTTCTCTTCCCTATTTAGGGTGTTTTCCTCACCCCAAAAGTAGAGTTCCTATTCCAACACAATTACCCTGCCATGTTCAAAAAACTCACAACTGAACTTACACAATGGTCTCTCTATAAATTGTCCTGGCTGGGTAGAATCAATTCGGTCAAGATGACCCTCTTGCCCAGATTGCTTTATCTTTTCCGGTCCCTGCCTATCCCTGTCAAGAAGCGAGCACTGGATAGACTCCAATCAAAAATCATACAGTTCATATGGGGGGGCAAGGGACATCGTCTATCTATAAAAGTTCTGTATAGGGCAAGGAAGAAAGGAGGCCTTGGCCTTCCCAATATGTGGTGGTACTACCAAGCAGCCCAACTCTGTCAATTCTCAGCAATATATACTAAAGGACCTAAACCGGACTGGGTAGACATAGAAAGGCAGGCAACCCCTAACCACACATTGGACTATTTAGCCTGGAGACCACGTAAGGACCGCCCCTCGATCCTGTCACACGCCCTTTCTCACTCAATGGCCCTCTGTGATATCCTTCATAAACATCCCGCACTATCCTCTTCCTGTCATCCCCTGGCTCACATCTTCCACAACCCCCAATTCCCCCCGGGTCTAAACATCAAGGCTTTTGGATGGTGGCTTGACAAGGGTCTATACAGAATAGGACAATATTTTAACAATGATGGCCCCATCTCGCTCAAATACTGCACTTCCAAACTGG
The DNA here is from genome assembly GCA_029206835.1 of Rana muscosa. Taxonomy (NCBI): domain Eukaryota; kingdom Metazoa; phylum Chordata; class Amphibia; order Anura; family Ranidae; genus Rana; species Rana muscosa. Next base: position 1,157,674,843 of record CM055116.1, on the reverse strand, counting down.
ACATGCCCTCCTCCGAAACTTTCCGCTATTATCAGTTATTACATTTTCTGCGTGGGGTCTGGAAAAGTTCAGACAACCCACTCTCGGTTACCAAATATGAGCATTGGTGTTCCTCAGCCATGGGTGTCAGGGGGGGCATCTCCCTGATCTATTCAGCGCTAGCTGACCCTCAGGGCAAAGCGAGCTATATGTTGAAATGGGAGCGTGACCTCCAGTTTGAATGGGACCTAGACACTTGACACACAAATTTCTCCCGTTCATTTAAGGGTATCTTAAACACCTCCCTGATGGAGGCTGACGTTAAGGTTATCTCCAGATGGTACCTGGTCCCTACTCGCCTTTCTAAGCTCTATCCACAGTCTTCCCCCCTCTGCTTCAGAGGATGTGGCCTCGTAGGCTCTCTCCTCCACACCCTCTGGGAATGCCCTAAAATTAGGGGGTTCTGGAATAGAATTTTCAGCCTCATTCGCAAAGTCACTGGTTTCGAGGTGAAGCAAAACCCTACTATTGCCCTCCTTAATGATGCTCTCCCTAAGGTCCCTAAATTGTCCCGCTCTCTCATACACTTCATCCTTCTGGGGGCCAAGATTACCTTGGCCCACGCCTGGAAGTCGCCCTCGGCGTCATTTCGCCAAGCTAAACACAAGATTTCCTGGATAATGACACAGGAAAGGGTTTCTAATACCTTACTAGACAATCCAGAAAAATTACGTCTTATTTGGGAACCCTGGGCTATGCATGTAGGCATATCCCTTCTTCCCCAATAGGTGAGCGCTGGACAGCCCCGATTCGGCACATTGCTGACCATTTTTCCCCCCTCTCCCCAAGGAATCCTGACTTCCCCGCCCCCTCCTTTCCCTCTTATTCCCTAGTTCGCCCCCCCTTCTCTTCCCTACCCCTATTTCTTCTTTTCTTTTCTTCCTACTCTTAATCTCTGTCTTAGACTGTCACTGGCTACTCAGGATTTACATCTGTGTTGTCTTTCTTGTTTTATGTTGATGGATACAGCTAGATGCTCCGCCTTACAGGCATTTGGAAGCCATTCCATTAGTTGGGTTCTTTAACCCCTTCAGACTATTAACAGGATTCGAGCTCAGACTCCCCCTGGATGGTCCGCATCCTCAGGGGATCAGCAACCTGGACAGGTTGGTGGGTTGCCAAGCCCTTTGTTCATATCCCTCCCTGGATGTTCTGTTCCCGATCGCTCCGTGCACAGCAGGATCCCAATTGGGGTGCGTGGACTGGTTGGGAGTAGACGTAGGGCCGTTGTCCCTCAGGGCCTGCTTTAAATTTGTTGGCGCCTACTTTTTTTTTTCTTTTTTTGTATGCTGAGTCTGCTCTACCCTCTATAATAGGTACTGTGGTCTATGATATTGTGATGGAACATAATTCCAAGTGACCTTCTTTTGTTTGTTTCTGATGATCATACTTTGTACCGACCTCATTTGGGGTCCTTTGTTACCTTCTTTTATAATTGTACTGCATCTAATCACAATAAACCTTTTTTTGAAAATTAGAAAAAATAAAAAAAAATGTCATTTTGTGCAGGGACAGTTCTAAGCACGGGAAACATGCGCCACTTTACATGCATATCATACACACCCCCCAGGTACGAAATTTTAAGGAAAATTTCACTTTTATTTTATTTTTTTCATTTTAAGCATTATTAAAATCACTGCTCCCGTAAAAACGTCTATTTTTTAAACTTTTTTTTGCATTGATACATGTCCCCTGGGACAGGACCCGGTCCCCAAGCACTTTTTAGGACAATAAATTGCATAATAGCCTTTATAATTAGCACTTTAGATTTCGAACGTTCGAGTCCATTGTATTTAATAGGGTTCTAAAGTTCACGCGAACATTCTGTCTGTTCGCAGGTTCTGGTGCGAACCGAACTGGGGGGCTCATCCCTGTTGGGCACCCCTGCTGTAGAGTATCTCACAATATAAATATGTGCAATTAATATTTGAACTACCCTTACACATAGTACATTAGACAGTGGAAAAAGTTATTTTATTGTTTTTTCATTGCTCTTCAGTGTGTCCTTCACAGAGAATACACGCTACATAAACCGTGCATTGTTCTTAGTTAGCTACATAGTTTTGCATAACTATAAGTACATACCGTATGTGAAAAGATACATTCTGAGCATATCTTTTTGTATTACTATTGTATTATAGTAAGTTGAGAATAATAGGGAAACTGATTCATTGTGCATTTATATAATGCACAATTAGTAGTGCATATCTGTAATAAATAACTATAACTTAATATGTCTTCAAAACAATAACCAATACTTATATGTGTTATAATGTAAATCATTATTACCCTGACTTCTAGTGGAAACCTCATACAGTCAAAGTTTAATATACACACATAATACATATATAATGAGCTGCATTATTAAAGCGGACCTCCACTGTATTTGAGCACCACAAACTAAAAATTTTATAATTCAAATAATTTCTAATATTCAAAGCAAACTACCCCAACCATTCATGTCTCCATGCTTTATTTTGCTGAGAAATCACTTTGAAAAACACCTCCTAGCATTTCTGGCTGTGGCCATCTTGAGTAAGGGCAGATGATTCATGAAACCTTTACTTCCTGGAATCTATCTGCCCTAAGCTCAGGCACACAGACAGAAAGGTGTGCTTCAAAAAGTTTAAAACAAGTAAATATAACATACTTTTCTATCTATTTACTAATGCCAGCAGCACAAGGATTAAAAATAGTCAATGTTGATTGAGAAAATGAAGTTCTACTTTAAGTAGCATGTAGGACATTTAGATCAAGGTAACAAGAGGTCGAGGACAGAAGGTTATAAACACGTTTTCTAACCTTGGAATAAGGAGCAATATCAATGCCAAGACAGCTATCTTCTAACGTTGATGTGAGGAAGTCTTATCAAAACAAACAAGTACATGGTGGTATCTCTATCGTTTTTTTTTAAGATAATTCAAGGGAAAACATATGATTATATTGCTCAAAATATTATCAATAGGGCCGTATTCTTCTAACTTGCTTGAACTGCTTGTTCTCAGCCGGCCAAATTAACCTACTTCACTGGAGATCCTGCCTGCTGTAAATTCTTCATCTATTTTACTTGAGGCTGGGTTCACACCATTGCAAATTGGAGTTTCCCCGCATTAAATTCGTAATAGCAGGAGATTTTGACTGGCTCTCTATGGAGCCGGTTCACATATCTCCAGAGCAGGTCCGCTACGTTTTACAGAAAAACGCTGTGCATCTTTTGGTCCATTTCAGGTCTGAATTCAGCCCAAACTTTGGGCTAAAATCTGACCTAAAACGGTGAACCAGGACGCACCGGACCCCTGCTGTGAGACGGATGTGGGGATGGTGTGAACCCAGCCCCAGGTAAATACTTCTAAAGTAATACTGGCTCTGCAACTTTGCTCATTGAAGCACTGAACGTGCACCAGGTGATTGTAATAAATCAGATCCTCCCATTCGAAAACAACTTGCAAAGGATGTGGTGAAAACAAACAGTTATTTATTCAGAGCAGAGAAATGATGGAATCTGCAATAAATTCCTTGCAATGCAATCCATATTGATCTCCCATAGGAGATTGCTTTTTTTTGAACAAGTTACACTTTAAAGAACTTTGTGTTCTTTCAATGTTGCTCATACATGCCCCAAAGGCAGTGCTCAGCTTTCCATTACTTTTTTATCAGTAAAAAGAGCCATAATCTACTAACAGGATTTGACTCCCATAGACTTCAATGAGATCCGCTGCCAAGATTTCAAACAGGATTCACCAAGCCCTTGATAAATCGAATCCAGGCAGATCTGTCAATTTCTATTGCAGAGGCCTTGAGGACCATGCACTAAGTGCCAAAGGGCTGCATTCTGTCCCCAGGCCGCAGGTTGGGAAATAGAAAGCCTCCTTCTGTACATACTGTATGACATCAGCTCTTCTTGACTTTGCAGGATGTCAGGATCAGCATCCACTGTAAACTCTCAAGACCCTAATGACACAGTACTAAATTCACTGTTGTCAATCATCCTCAATCACAATGGATGACATCCTGCATAGCTCCCAACTGTACCTGATTTCGAGGGACTGTCCCCGATTTGGAACAATGTCCCTCTGTCCCTCTTTCCTCCTCATTTGTCCCTCATTTTGTTCTGATCTATATAGTTGTATATAAAATGCACTTTTTATCTTTCAAAAAGTGTTTCTCAGTGCTAAACCTTTCATCCAAATTTTAAATTGTTGCATTTGTAAATTTTAAAAGCCAATATAAAGGAATAGTAGTGGCAAAAAACAGCCCTTGTGGCTTTAATTAACCTTTTTTGGGTTAATTCTCTTTTAAGGGGGTGTGGCAGGGTGTGTGTCCTCTGCCTACATACATTTGCTAGTAGGTGTCCCTCATTCAAATCTCAAAATGTTGGGAGGTATGCATCCTGACAACCCTCTGACAAAAAAACATGAAGACCAGCGGACCAAGATCTTGCCCCCAATGGACTCTTAATGCAAATCACAGCTCTCTGGCTGGCTGCTGAATGTCAACAAGCTGGCAGTTGATGCTGGATGACTATATCTGGTCACTCATTGGCATCATCCTGGCTCTTCTGCCCAGATTTTTTACTATGTGAGACTGGCAGGCAAGCCGGGATGTTCACTCAGTGTTGGTAGTAATACTGCCATTAAATAATCGCTTCTGGCTGCATAAGCAGGCAAAAGTTTGGATGGGCCAACTGGCCAAATCTAGCCATTTAATATGCCCATTAAGCACACTCAAACAGCTAGAATTGGGGTTGAGCCTTCCCAAACTTGAGGTTCACCCCTAGCTACGCATTTTCTTGATATGGGGTGTGTGTTTGAAATGGCTGATGAAGCAGTTTGTGAAAGTTCTTAAAGCGGAGTTCCACCCAAATTTGGAACTTCCGCTTAATCCACTCCTCGCCCCCTTACAGGCCACATTTGGCATGTAATTTTTTTGGGGGGGGGAGTGGAGGCTTCAGTAGGAGTGGGACTTCCTGTCCCACTTCCTCCTTCCGCCCTGGGGCCGCCTAGGCGACACGTCATATCGCCTTTTGGCGGCCCCTTACTGTAGGCGATCACCTGGGACGTGACAGGTCCCAGGCGATCGCCTGTCCACTTAGAGAGAGCTGCGCCATTCGCGCATGTGCAGTGAGTGCCCGGCCGTGAAGCCAAAAGCTGTCACGGCCGGGTGCCCACACTATGAATGGAGGCGCCAGCGGAGAAGGGGGGGAGAGGAGCGGAGCTCCGGACGGCATGTCGCTGGACAGTGGAACAGGTAAGTGTATGTTTATTAAAAGCCAGCAACTACACTTTTTGTAGCTGCTGTCTTTTAATAAACATAAAAAAAAGGCTGGAACTCCCCTTTAATGCTTTTGTTTACATCTTTGAGGAATGGACATTTTTTATTTTTAAACAGATTAGGGATTGGTTAAAGCCCCTCTTCTTTCTCTCTCTCTCTCTCTGTACCCCTTTTTGGATATTTTCCTTCCCTTCCTGTCTCGATATAACAGCAAGACATGATCTCTTCAAAGGAGATAACAAGTGTCCCCCATTGGAATATTTGCCTTCTATTCCTATTCTGGTGACAACTCAGATTTTGTAATTGTATACTTCCTTACTCTATCCAAAGCAAAAAATGTCTTTCGAAACACTTTAAACATTTGATAAACTATCCTCTTTCTATACACATCACATGTTGAAACAATGAATGTTTGGTAATTTGTCTAACCAAAGTTACCTTTATGATGTTATAATAATAGCAATTCACTGTATACTACACAGTCTATAATGGGATGCCCTTATAGCTTGTTATCAGTCTTGTAAAATCTATGATGAGAAAAGGTTATTGTCTCATCAGCTCATTAGGCAGACACCGTAGAAAGACACACAACTGTCAGGCTTGTTGAGCTTTGATGTTCCATTAAGTGATCAATGTAGATTACTGATGTTTGGCTAAATGTTTTTCAACTGCATGAGGTCAATATTTGTTAGTTTGTTGGTAGAATAATTAATCAATCAATACAGGATGCCTCTACTCCAGAAGAACTGCTGCTATGTATCCACTGCGCTTCGGATGTTATAAATATTTCAGTGCCATCCTCATTAAAGATGCCCTGTCCAAAAAAAATAACCAAAAAAAAGCTTTTAAGTTACATTTTCTCTACATTTTCTACTTCAGTACAGGTTTGAATGCACTATATACTAAGATTTAAAATGAATGTTCTATATTTTTACATAATAAAAGTATAAGGCTCATTGGTTACTATATAGTTTGGGGGCATCATATAATCTCCTCCTTTAAATTTATTCAGCCATTAGTATAGAAATAAATGGCATGCTAATAAAATAATCTGTGCTTCTAAATAGTAACTGCTTTCATGGCAATAACTAATTTAAAACCACTTCCATACCGGGCCTATTCTGGCACTCCTCTCCTACATGTAAAAATCATAATTTTTGTGCTAGAAAATTACTCAGAACCCCAAAACATTTTATATGTTTTTTTTTTTAGCAGAGACCCTAGGGAATAAAATGGCGATTGTTTCAACTTTTTACGTCACACAGTATTTGCGCAGCAATTTTTCAAAACTTTTTTTTTGGGGGGAAAAAAGTGTTTCTCGAATAAAAAAATAAAAAAAAAAAAACAGTAAAGTTAGCCCAATTTGTTTGTATAATGTGAAAGATGATGTTACGCCGAGTAAATAGATACCTAACATGTCACGCTTTAAAATTGTGCACACTTGTGGAATGGCACCAAACCTTGGTACTTAAAAATCTCCATGGGTGAAACTTTAAACTTTTTTACAGGTTACCAGTTTAAAGTCGCAGAGGAGGTCTTGGGCTAGAATTGTTGCTCTTGCTCTAACGCTCACGGCAATACCTCACATGTGTGATTTGAACGCCATTTACATATGTGGGCGTGACTTATGTATGCGCTCGCTTCTGTGCGTGAGCACACGGGGGCACTTTAAATAATTTTTTCATTTTTTAATTGTAAATTTTATTTTTATTTCTCGAATTTTACACTTTCTCTTTTTTTTCTATATCACTTTTTTTTCAATTACAAGGAATGTAAACATCCCTTGTAATAGGAATGGTGCGTGACAGGTCCTCTTTATGGAGAGATGAGGGGTCTATAAGTCCCCACATCTATCCTCTAGGCTGGAAAGACAGAAATACATTTTTTTTTAAATGATCTCGGCCTTTCCAGCCGAGTCCCCGGCAATGTTTAATTCTGCGGCCTGGACTTGATGTCATAATGTTGCGTGCGGGCCTCCGAAGGTCATAAAGTTGACTGGGGAGCATCTGGTCACCGAAAATCTCTATGCACAACTTACAGCACTAGCGGATTCTTTCTCTGGATCACTGATCGCAGGGGCGAGCTGGTAGAACCACCGGAGGTCATTCTTACAGCCGCCGTCTGTAAGAATGACCAAGCGGCTGAACTGGCACTATGATTTTTTTACGGTGCAGGGAATTGCTGGCTGAAAAACATGATATCATAATGATGACTGCAGCTGCAGGCATCATTCAGATATCCCCACTCAAAGTCCAGAACGTCATAGGACGTCCTTGGGCGTGAAGTGGTTAAAACAGTTAGAAGGGTTCCAGTGATGACCTCCAAAATGGTTCTAGAGCATATTGAGCCAAGGGACAATCATCTGAGGATCTGCCTGTTTATTTCCAAATGCTCAGATCAGATTCCTTTGTGTGGTTAACTTACATTATACAGATTAAATGGTTTCTGAATTGAGTAGGTACTGTAATGATTATGTAGCACACGGACCCTTTTTCCTGCTTACCTTCACTTGCAGGGTAAGGCACACCGTGCCACATGCCCGTATCCTCCTGGTATAAGAGGTTGAGCGGTGTTCATACTATTTTTGGGTCCTGCAGCAAGTTACCTCCCTCCATTGGTTCTCGTCCCTAGAATATAGGGAAAAGTCTATTCTTCTCCCAAAAGAAGGCCAATGTCCAGACTGTGTTTAAACTCCAACAGATGAGTTTATTTTCCTTGCATGGAACAGATTGGGAAAAGGTTGAAACAGAGATAGAGTTGGGTAGGGAGACAGGTTCAGGCACGCGGCACCCAGTTACCCTATTCTCCACTCAAGCCTGAGTGGGTATTGCTCACCCGGATAGATCCCTCTCACAGTTCTAGCAGCCGGAGTGAAGCACGAACAGTTACTTCAGATTTAGTCCCCTTCAAAGACAAGTTCAGGAGATCCTCTGCCACAGAATCCTTTAGTTCCTGAATCTAGAACTCTTTAACGCCTGCAAACTTTAGAGACCATAGGTGCCAATGGGGCACATCACAGGCGCTACTGTGCAACTCACGGAATCCTTCCCTCTGATAGGTAACCAGGCCTCTCCTGAGACAGTGACTTCCTTCACCGATCCTCCGGACAAGTCCTCCCCTGGTTTCCTCTCCTTCAGAACGGGCCACCCTCCCTCGGGTTCCCTGGGACACCAGTGGTTGAGCTGTAGACCCAGTTGAAGGTACTGGGCCTACCTGGAACACTATAGCCTCGGGCTGAAGGTGCCCGAGACTTCTCGACCAATTCACGCACCCCTGGCCAGCAGGCCAATGGGCGCGACTCGTGCCACTAGGGGTTCCCCCTTGGAATCCCCCGGCCAATCTCTCTAGATCATGGCGTCTGGCCCTTATGTACCCTCTCCCAGCATGCACAGCAAGTAAACCACGCCCACCGTATGGCTGCCGAGAGGACACCCAATCACGCTATAATGCCACCTGTGGTTCAACCTGAGACCTGAGCGAAAGCGCCACCCACAGGTCAAGGGGAACTATACACCCAGGCAACACCACAGCAGAGCAGAGTCCAATCTATAGAATCAGAAAAACCTGAGCCAAACTATTGCTCAGGCTGCCCTTAAATTTAAAGGAGTAGTAAAGGTACATGTTTTTTCACCTTAATGCATCCTATGCATTAAGGTGAAAAAACATTAGACAATACCACCCCCCCCTGAGCCCCCGTTTTACTTACCTGGCCCCTCGAAAGTCCCGCGCTCATCCCCGTCATCCTCTTCGGTTCTCAGCCTGGCCGTCGATTGGCTACACTGGATGGATTGAAAGCAGCGCAGCCATTGGCTGGCGCTGCTGTCAATCACATCCAATGACGCGGCGCGCCGGGGGGCGGGGCCGAGTGATACAGTCGGCGGCTATGGCCGCCGCTGTATCACGGGGGCGCGCCCGCAATAACTCCACACCATGCGAGCTCGCTCGCATTATGGTGTGGAGTCCTTGCGGGGAGGAGCCAAGACAGCCGCCGAGGGACCCCAGAAGATCAGGATCGGGGCCACTGTGTGCAAAACGAGCTGCACAGTGGAGGTAAGTATAAACTGTTTGTTATTTTTTTGCAAAAAAAAGGGAAGCTTTAGTGTCCCTTTAAGGCATAGCGACCCCAATTTTGGGGGTACGCTACAATTAGAACCTCTGAAAGTTTTTTTTTAATTGCTGGCTGTGTCCTGTAGGAAGATATCTGATCACTTACTGCCCTAGATGCCCTGGAGACACAACAGGAAGAGAGGAAATCTCTCCCAAGTGAGCAGAAGGGATTTCTTCTCCTTGTTCCTTTGAAACATTTCTCCTCCATTTTTTTCAGGTGACTGTAAAATTGTAGATTGCTTTCACTTTGTGCCCTGGTAACAATAGTCACCAGGACAAATAGAGAAGGTCATTCACAGAATGAGAGCAATAATTCTAGGGTCTGTATTGATAGTTAACTCAAAAATTATGACTTTTAGGGACTTTTAACATTTTGCCTATGGGGAATTTTGGGTACTGAAGTCCGTTGTAGTTTTATAGTCGTGCACAATTTCAAATGTTTGGTATCTATCTGCATGGTGCAACCTCATATTTTATATTTTACCAAAAATTGGGTAATATGTTTTGTCTGTGTGCCCTAAAATGTATTTTTTGTGCATTTTCTACTGTAAGTTTGCGCTTGATAAACCATTGCGCTAATATTGTGTGAAAAAAAAAATACAACTAACATCATTTTATTCTCCAGGCTTTCAGAAAATATATACTGTTTGGAAGTTTTAACTAATTTTCAGGCCTAAAAGGATTTTAAACGTGTGCAAAAAACACATGGCCCTGGCAGTGAAAGGATTAAAGGACATGTGTATCTTTACTATTGTTCTTATAATCACATGAAAGATCCTTTTTTTCTTCCCTTCGTACGGTATACCGTATATACTCGAGTATAAGCCAAGTTTTTCAGCCCTTTTTTTTAGGGCTGAAAATACCCCCCTCGGCTTATATTCGAGTCAGTGTACCTGAATTCATGACAGGCGTCCATTTTTTTTAAAGTCGCGGCTTCCTCCTGGCGTTCCGTTCCGTGATAGGCATTTGACACTGTGTTCCGCCTATCACGGAGGTCCTCTCATCCTCGGACAGTTTCCCAGCAGACACTGTGTTCAGTGTTCCGCCAATCACGGACCTTCTCTTGTCCGAGGATGAAAGAATGTCTGATTGGCGGAACACTGAACACAGTGTCTGCTAGGAAACTGAGTCCAAAGATGAGAGGACCTCCGTGATAGGCGGAACACAGTGTCAAATGCCTATCACGGAACGGAACGCCAGGAGGAAGCCGCGACTTTTAAAAAATGGACGCCTGTCAAGAATTCAGGTACTCGGGCACAGTGAGACTGCAATGGGCACAGTGAGGAGGTATGGCACAGTGAGGTTGCAATGGGCTCAGTGAGACTGCAATGGGCACAGTGAGGAAGTATGGCACAGTGAGGTTGCAATCGGCACAGTGAGACTGCAATGGGCACAGTGAGGTTGCAATGAGCACAGTGAGGTTGCAATGAGCACAGTGAGGTATGGCACAGTAAGGTATAGCACAGTGAGGTTGCAATGGGAACAGTGAGACTGCAATGGGCACAGTGAGGTTGCAAATGGGGACAGTAAGGCTTGCAAATGGGCATTGTTGACTCTCTTTTCCGCTTACAGTAGCTGCTGCATTCTCACCCTCGGCTTATACTCGAATCAATACGTTTTCCCATTTTTTTGTGGTAAAATTAGTTCCTCAGCTTATACTCGGGTCGGCTTATACTCGAGTATATACAGTACTTTAAAAAAAAAATGTATTGGTACATTATCATGGCAATACTCAGCCTACAATAATATTTGTTTTTACGGTAGTTTGCCTATTATTCCTAAAAATTGCCAGAACTTACTACCAAGATTAACCACCCAATAGACTGCAATGTGATTTACCCGAACCCTCGTTGAATCAAACCCGGGCAGATTTGCTTCTTCCTAGTTTTTACCCTTCCATGTCTTATCCAAAACCTAAAAATACATTTTAAATGTAATTACAAATTAACGTGGTTCTAAAGTTAAAATGTTTTTTTACCTTCCCCCCTCTAAACACTTACTTGACTCCTCAATTGATCCAGCCTGTGCCCAGCTTTAGTATTCTCTCCTCTCTCCCTCTTCACACAGGGACTGACAGGCAGCAGGGAAAGCCATTGGCTCCTGTAGATGTCAATCAAATTCAGAGAGAAGGAAGCAAAGGGAGGGGGCGGTGCTAAGCAGTGCTGTATGCAGGGCTGCTGTTAAATTATGGGGCCCCATACAGCCTACATGACAGGACCACCTGCCAAAAGCAACTGAGGACATAGGTTTATCAGTCCCTCTCTCTGCAGCCTCAGCAGCAAAAATGAATGAATAGGAAATATTCTGAGGTTTCCTGCTCATTCACAAACTGAAGCATAGTAAACACAGTTTACTGTGCACCCGTAATAAATGGATATAGGAGTGTTTGGTACCGATTGCTCACTGTGTCATTCAGGAAAGGAAGGGGCCATTAAATTACATATTTATCAGTCCCTTCCCCCGCTCTCTATCATGAAACATCCTCCTGTGTGCCCAAAGCAGCTGCCAGCGGGATAGGAGGGAAGCCTGGAGAGTAGGGATGAGCCCAAAATCCCCCTGGTTCGGTTCGCACCAGAACATGCGAACAAGCAAAAAATTAGTTCGAACATGCGAACACCTTTAAAGTCTATGGGACACGAACATGAAAAATCAAAAGTGCTAATTTTAAAGGTTAATATGCAAGTTATTGTCATAAAAAGTGTTTGGGGACCTGGGTCCTGCCCCAGGGGACATGTATCAATGGAAAAAAAAGTTTTAAAAACGGCAGTTTATTCGGGAGCAGTGATTTTAATAATGCTTAAAGTGAAACAATAAAAGTGAAATATTCCTTTAAATTTCATACCTGGGGGGTGTCTAAAGTATGCCTGTGAAGTAGCGCATGTTTCCCGTGTTTAGAATTGTCCCTGCACAAAATGTCATTTCTGAAGGAAAAAAAGTCATTTAAAACCACTTGCGGCTATAATGAATTGTCGGGTCCCCGGCAATACAGAGAAGAGTCATTGAAAAAAACGATTTTTTTCAATGACTTTTATCTGTATTGCAGGACCTGACAATTCATTAATAGATGAGAGTAGTTTTAAATGACTTTTTTTCCTTCAAAAATTACATTTTGCGCAGGGAACCAAAATGAAAAAAAAAAATGCGTGGGGTCCCCCCAAAATTCCATTACCAGGCCCTTCAGGTCTGGATATCAAGGGGTACCCCGCACCAAAATAAAAAAAAAATGGCGTGGGGGTCCCCCCCAAAAATCCATACCAGACCCTTCAGGTCTGGTATGGATTTTAAGGGGAACCCAGCACTAAAATGAAAAAAAAAAATGGCGTGGGGCCCCCCTAAAAATCCACACCAGACCCTTAGCCGATCACACAACCTGGCAGACCGCCCCCCCCCCTCTTGAACCGTACCAGGCCACATGCCCTCAACATGGGGGGAGGTAAGTATAACATGTTTTTTATAAAAATAAAAAAAATGACAATGTTTAAAATTATTTTTTTATAAAGACAGTGTACAAAAACAGTCATAAAGCACACTCCTAGTTGAGCACAAAATATGTATAAAGATGCTTAACCACTTAAGCCCGGGACCATTTTGTAGCTAAAGGACCAGAGGTGTTTTCAGAATTTTGCACTGCGCTGCTTTAACTGTAAATTGTGCGGACATGCAATGTTGTACGAAACAAAATTTGCGTCCTTTTCTTCCCACAAATAGAGCTTTCTTTTAATGGTATTTGATTGCCTCTGCGATTTTTATTTTTTGCGATATAAACGGAAAACGACTGAAAATTTGGAAAAAAAATGATATTTTCTACTTTTTGTTATAAGAAAAATCGAATAAACTCAATTTTAGTCATACATTTAGGCCAAAATGTATTCAGCCACATGTCTTTAGTAAAAAAAAATGTCAATAAGCGTATATTTATTGGTTTGCGCAAAAGTTATAGCGTCTACACACTAGGGTACATTTTCTGGAATTTACACAGCTTTTAATTTATGACTGCCTATCTCAATTCTTGAGGTGCTAAAATGGCAGGACAGTACAAACCCCCCCCCAAATGACCCCATTTTGGAAAGTAGACATCCCAAGGAAATTGCTGAGAGGCATGTTGAGCCCATTGAATATTTTTTTTTTGTCTCAAGTGATTGAATAATGACAAAAAAAAAAAAAATTACAAAAAGTTGTCACTAAATGATATATTGCTCACACATGCCATGGTTATATGTGGAATTGCACCCCAAAATACATTTTGCTGCTTCTCCTGAGTACGGGGATACCACATGTGTGGGACTGGACCCCGGAAACCAAGCACCGCCTTCAGGATTTCTAAGGGCGCAAATTTTTGATTTCACTCCTCACTACCTATCACAGTTTCGAAGGCCATAAAATGCCAAAATAGCACAAACCCCCCCCAAATTACCCCATTTTGGAAAGTAGACACCCCAAGCTATTTGCTGAGAGGCATAGTGAGTATTTTACAGCTCTCATTTGTTTTTGAAAATAAAGAAAGTAAATAATTTTTTTTTTTTTTCAAATTTCAAAACTTTGTGACAAAAAGCGAGATCTTCAAAATACTCACCATACCTCTCAGCAAATAGCTTGGGGTGTCTACTTTCCAAAATGGGGTCATTTGGGGGGGGGGGGGGTTGTGCCATCTGGGCATTCCATGGCCTCCGAAACTGTGATAGGCAGTGAGGAGTGAAATCAAAAATTTACACCCTTAGAAAGCCTGAAGGCGGTGCCTGGTTTTTGGGGTCCCGTACGCGGCTAGGCTCCCAAAAAGTCTCACACATGTGGTATCCCCGTACTCAGGAGAAGCAGCAGAATGTATTTTGGGGGGTAATTCCACATATGCCCATGGCATGTTTGAGCAATATATCATTTAGTGACAACTTTGTGCAAAAAAAATTGTCTTTTTTCCACAACTTGTGTCAACATATAAAATATTCAATGGACTCGACATGCCTCTCAGTATATAGCTTGGGGTGTCTACTACAGTTTTGAACTGTTCTGGCATTTTATACACAACATTAGGAAGCTTACATCCACTCTTCTAACCACTTATAGACAAAGCCTTTTCTGACACTTTTTGTTTACATGAAAACATATATTTTTTTTGCAAGAAAATTATGTTGAACCCCCAAACATTATATATATTTTTAAAGCAAAGGCCCTACAGATTAAAATGGTGGGTGTTGCATTTTTTTTTCCACACAGAATTTGCGCAGCGATTTTTCAAACGCATTTTTTGGAGAAAAAATACACTTTTTTTTAATTTTAATGCACTAAAACACACTATATTGCCCAAATGTTTGATGAAATAAAAAAGATGATCTTAGGCCGAGTCCATAGATACCAAACACGACATGCTTTAAAATTTCGCACAAGCGCGCATTGGCGACAAACTACATACATTTTTAAAAGCCTTTAAAAGCCTTTAAAGGTTACCACGTTCGATGTACAGAGGAGGTCTACTGCTAAAATTATTGCCCTCGATCTGACCTTCGTGGTGATACCTCACATGCATGGTGAAATTGCTGTTTACATATGACGCCAGACCGACGCTTGCGTTCGCCATTGCGCAAGAGCAGGGCAGGACAGGAGTGCTTTTTTTTTTATTATTATTAATTTTGCTTTTTTATTTTATTTTTAAACTGTTCCTTCCATATATTTTTTTTTTTAATCATTTTTATTGTTATCTCAGGGAATGTAAATATCCCCTATGATAGCAATAGGTAGTGACAGGTACTCTTTTTTGGAAAAAACTGGGGTCTATTAGACCCTAGATCTTTCCCCTGCCCTCAAAGCATCTGACCACACCAAAATTGGTGTGATAAAATGCTTTCCCAATTTCCCAATGGCGCTTTTTATATCTGGGGGGGGACATTCCCTCCCACTGCTTGTAAAAGCAGTCCAGAGGCTAATTAGCCACTAGGATTGCTTTTACATGAAAGCCGGCCGCTGGCTGAAAAGAATGATACCAAGATGATACCTAAACCCACAGGCATCAATCTGGTATAACCATTCAAAGTCCAGCAACATGCTGGTCCTTGTTGGACATGTATTGTAATCTTTTTTTTCATGCAGCCTGTTGCCTGAACGAAAAATAAGATTGATCGGTGGGTATGCCCACCATTAGAATACCGCCCTTCATCCACCCACTTCTAATGATGGGCATACATGCACCATTTATATATGCCGAAGCATGGGGGCATCCTCCCGCAAAAGTTATGCCGCACACACATGGTCGGACTTTTCCACGGGCAAGCCTCCATCGGAATTTCGACCGTATGTACGCGGCATTAGGAGCAAAATCACTCCTCCGCCCCTGCTGCCCCAATGCTTCAGCATATATGCTTTTTTTTTTAACTGTGGTGGTGAAATCACCTCCTACAGCACTGGAGTCGCAGGGATCAGGCCTGTCTCTGCGAACGCTGCAGTTATGTGTGTTGTGTTTTGTAAGTGACAGCGATCGATCAATACTGCACTTGGGTGGCCTGGGCTGGACGGAGGGGCAAAACGCAGGTGCTAGCAGGTATCTGGGCTGATCCCGCTAACACTGCGTTTTTTGGGAACCCTAAACTGCTGGGGACGCTAGTATAGATCTGATCAGATCAGATATTGATCTGTTCAGATACTATACCACTAAGGGAGGTGTATGCTTCACGCGTGGGTGTTAGCGTTACTGGCACTAACCTGACGCTGCCTGGGGTGTGACACAGACCCTCTCTGACGCTAAAACCTAATTGATATCACCCGCCGGGCGATCAGGGGGTTAAACCTTTATTGGGTTATATATGGCGGGTGCCCTGACACTATAAAAAGCAAACTAACTAACCAGCATCACCCGTAACACTTATATGGTGATCACTGGTGAAAGGGTTAACTAGGGGCAATCAGGGGGTTAAACCTTTATTAGTTAATATATGGGGGTACCCGACGCTATAAAAACCTGCGGCGAACCTAAAAAACATAACTGGCTACCGATCTGCATCACCGACACTAAGACAGCGATCAGAAAAACGATCGCTTAGTGACACTGGCAAAAGGGGGTGAAAGGGTTACCTGGGGGGGCGATCAAGGGGTTAAACCTTTATTAGGTAATATATGGGGGTACCCGACGCTATAAAAACCTGCGGCAAACCTAAAAAAATAACTGGCTACCTATCGGCATCACCGAAACTAAAACAGCGATCAGAAAAACGATCGCTTAGTGACAGCGGTGCTAGGGGGTGAAAGGGTTGCCTAGGGGGGCGATCAAGGGGTTAAACCTTTATTCTAGGTAATATATGGGGGTACCCAACGCTATAAAAACCTGCGGCGAACCTAAAAAAAATAACTCGCTACCTATCGGCATCACCGACACTAAGACAGCGATCAGAAAAACGATCGCTTAGTGACACTGGCAAAAGGGGGTGAAAGGGTTACCTGGGGGGCGATCAAGGGGTTAAACCTTTATTAGGTAATATATGGGGGTACCCGACGCTATAAAAACCTGCGGCGAACCTAAAAAAAATAACTGGCTACCGATCGGCATCACCGACACTAAAACATCGATCAGAAAAACGATTGCTTAGTGACAGCGGTGCTAGGGGGTGAAAGGGTTATCTGGGGGGTGATCAGGGGGTTAAACCTTTATTAGGGGGGGTTAGGGGGCTACACTGGACCTAAAACTAACTGCCCTGACACTTTTACAGTCACAAATGTCACTGATTGCAGTGATCAGTAAATAAATGGTCACTGCAATCAGTGACACTGTGACTGGGGGGCTGGGGGTGATCTGGGGGGTGATCTGGGGGTGTCTGGGGGGGGATTTATGTTCCTATGTGTCCTGGTGTCAGTGTAGTGTTTGTGCACTAACCTGTGTGTCTTCTCTCATGCGGCGCTCGGTATATGTGAGCGCCGCATGAGGGATGACATCACTTCCTCCTGCCTGTGTAAACATCACACAGGCAGAGGAAGCATTCGATTCGCTGGGAGCGATCGCAAGGGGGTGGCCAGAATTGAATGGCGGCCCCCTCATCACGGATCGCTCCCGAAGCGATCCCGGCCGCCCACTGTACCCCCCACCCATACGAAGGCAGTCACGTACAGGTATGTGATTGTGCCTGTCCGTGCCATTCTGCTGACGTATATTTACAGTGGGCGGTCGTTAAGTGGTTAAAGAGAAAGTAAACCCTCGTTAAAAAAAAATAAAAAAATACCCTGCAAGACAAAGGCATAATGATCTAGTATGCATAGCATACCAGCATATTTTGTAGGGATGAGCTTCGAGTTCGAGTCGAACTCATGTTCGACTCGAACATTGCCTGTTCGCCCGTTCGCCGAACAGCGAACAAATTGGGGTGTTCGCGGCAAATTCGAAAAGTCTATGGGAGAAATCTAAAGTGCTAATTATAAAGGCTTATATGCAAGTTATTGTCCTAAAAAGTGTTTGGGGACCCGGGTCCTGCCCCAGGGGACATGTATCAATGCAATTTTTTTTTTTTTAAAACTGACGTTTTTTCGGGAGCAGTGATTTTAATAATGCTTAAAGTGAAACAATAAAAGTGAAATATTCCTTTAAATTTCGTACCTGGGGGGTGTGTATGATATGCATGTAAAGTGGCGCATGTTTCCCGTGCTTAGAACTGTCCCTGCACAAAGTGTCATTTTTGAAGGAAAAAAAGAATTTAAAACTCACTCGCGGCTAATAATAAATTGTCGGCTTTTATCAATACATACAAAAGTCATTGATAAAAAATAAAAAAAAAGCGTGGGGGTCCCCCAGAATTCAATTACCAGGCCCTTTAGGTCTGGAATGGATATTAAGGGGAACCCCGCCGCAAATTTTAAAAAAAATGGCGTGGGGTTCCCCCAAATATCCATACCAGGCCCTTCAGATCTGGCATGGATTTTAAGGGGAACTCCACCCCAAATTTAAAAAAAATGGCGTGGAGTCCCCCCAAAAATCCATACCAGACCCTTATCCGAGCACGCAACCTGGCCGGCCGCAGGGGAAGAGGGGGGGACGAGAGAGCGGCCCCCCCTCCCTCCTGAACCGTACCAGGCCACATGCCCTCAACATGGGGAGGATGTCCCCATGTTGATGGGGACAAGGGCCTCATCCCCACAACCCTTGCCCGGTGGTTGTGGGGGTCTGCGGGCGGGGGGGCTTATCGGAATCTGGAAGACCCCTTTAACAAAGGGGACCCCCAGATCCCGCCCCCCCCCCTATGTGAATTGGTAAGGGGTACATTGTACCCCTACCATTTCACGAAGAAAGTGTAAAAAAATGTAAAAAAAAAAACACACAAACACCTTGAAAAAGTCCTTTATTAAAAAAAAAAAAAAAAAAAAATTCCAGCGGTGAAATCCAGTGTCCCGCGGCGATCCGATGTCCAGCGCTGTCCGTCATTGGTTTTGCCTGAGCGGACCTGATGGGGAACTTCCTCCACTGTGTTTTAAATGTATAGACCCGCCCCTTCTAAAGTTCCCCATCAGGTCCGCTCAGCGGACCAGATGCGGAACATGACAAGGGGCGGGTCTATACATGTATTACCACAGTGAGAGAAGTTCCCCATCAGGTCCGCCCCCTCAATTTACACAGTGAAGGAAGTTTCCCGCTCAGGCCAATGACGTAGGCGGGTCCGACATACCGAGGGGGCGGACCTGATGGGGAACTTCTCTCACTGTGGTAATACATGTATAGACCCGCCACTTGTCATGTTCCGCATCTGGTCCACTGAGCGGACATCGGTGACGGACAGCGCTGGACATCGGATCGCCGCGGGACACTGGATTTCACCGCTGGAATGTTTTTTTTTAAAATGTTCTTATTTTTTTTAATAAAGGACTTTTTCAAGGTGTTTGTGTGTTTTTTTTTACATTTTTTTACGCTTTCTTCGTGAAATTGTAGGGGTACAATGTACCCCTTACCAATTCACATAGGGGGGGCGGGATCTGGGGGTCCCCTTTGTTAAAGGGGTCTTCCAGATTCCGATAAGCCCCCCACCCGCAGACCCCCACAACCACCGGGCAAGGGTTGTGGGGATGAGGCCCTTGTCCCCATCAACATGGGGACATCTTCCCCATGTTGGGGGCATGTGGCCTGGTACGGTTCAGGAGGGAGGGGGGGCGCTCTCGTCCCCCCCTTTTCCCCTGCGGCCGGCCAGGTTGCGTGCTCGGATAAGGGTCTGGTATGGATTTTTGGGGGGACTCCACGCCATTTTTTTTTAAATTTGGGGTGGAGTTCCCCTCAAAATCCATGCCAGATCTCAAGGGCCTGGTATGGATATTTAGGGGGAACCCCACGCCATTTTTTTTTTAATTTGCGGCGGGGTTCCCCTTAATATCCATTCCAGACCTAAAGGGCCTGGTAATTGAATTCTGGGGGACCCCCACGTTTTTTTTGTTTTTTTTAATCAATGACTTTTGTTTGTATTGATAAAAGCCGACAATTCATTATTAGCCGCGAGTGAGTTTTAAATGACTTTTTTTCCTTCAAAAATGAGACTTTGTGCAGGGACAGTTCTAAGCACGGGAAACATGCGCCACTTTACATGCATATCATACACACCCCCCAGGTACGAAATTTAAAGGAATATTTCACTTTTATTGTTTCACTTTAAGCATTATTAAAATCACTGCTCCCGAAAAAACGTCCGTTTAAAAAAAAAAATATTCCATTGATACATGTCCCCTGGGGCAGGACCCGGGTCCCCAAACACGGCACATGCAGAGGTCAGGGGATATCTCCTAAACTCCTAAACCGTGCAGGTTTAGGAGATATTCTGGGTAGCTACAGGTAAGCCTTATTATAGGCTTACCTGTAGCATAAAGTTGTAAAAAAGGGTTTACAGCCACTTTAAGCAGAAATAAAGTCAGAGTGTTATATTTAAAGTGCTCTAAAAGTGGTAGTAAAGTCTTGCAAAAAATAAATAAATAAAAACCTTTCCCCCTGGAAGTTGATGTCATAATGTGCTAGTAGGCATTACACATTATGACAGACTTGCCTTAAAACAAAGCCCTCCAGTTGTGCACTGCCATCGTTGACAGGGCTTCCATCTTCACTCGGTCTTCCTTCCAAGTTCACGGACTCCAGCTGTTCGAATGGCTGAGCCGCAATAAAATCACTCCCATGCATGCGCGCAGGAGCCATGATTGCGGCACAGCAGTGTCATCTTAAGAGCATTATAGGCCCCCGGGCAATATGGTGCGCTGGGGCCCTGTCTACACAATCATGCACGAGAATTTTTTACTGACAAAAATCATGACATTTACTGGCAGAACCACATTTTTTACTGCCACTGCAAAAAGGTACCTAAAATTACAATTTTCAGTGCCAAACAGTGCAAATGTCAGTATTTAAACTATAAACATATAGATTGTGCTATTAGCAATGTGTTTAAGTTAAACAAAAGTAAAAAAAAACATTTCTTTATTGACATGAAGGTTAGGTTACTATAACCCAGCCAGCACAGAGTTTCCTCTTACATTAGAGTCTGCAGGATCACCCCTTACAGTGAAAGGGAACTCTTATGTAAAGGGAAACGCTGCAGATCATGATGTAAGGGGAAACGCTGATGTAAGGGGGGGCTCTGGTGACCAGAGACCACCTTATATCAGAGTCCACTGCTTTCTCTTTACATCAGAGTTCCCACTTACATCAGAGCAACAGACCACCCCCCGATCTCTTTGTGCAAGCTACACAGTCAGCCAGACAGCCACTCACCGTACGACACTGACCAGGGCACTCCGTGTCTGTACTGGCTGGTGGCTGGGCAGGTTACAGGCTCACGAAAACCGGCACTGCCGACAGGGGTCCGACTCCGCCACACTCTGCTTCAAGCCTGCTGTGCTGTCTGCTCTGACAACTCTACTCTGTCCATTCACCCTCAGCTCCTCCTGCTTTTTTTTTTCAAGTCTGGCGGGTGTGGCTAACGTCATCATCGGCGGACAGACAGAGGCAGCACTCGTGGAGGATCGGATCTTCTGTGCGATTTCCGCAAACTGCGCATGCACAGTTCTGACCCGCCGCTTCCCACCATTTTTTTCTGGGGTCGCTGGGCAGCCGGTGGGGCCCCCAGGCAAGTGTGGCCCCCGGGCAACTGCCCAGCGTGCCCAATGGAAAAGATGGCCCTGCGGCACAGCACTCTGAAAGGATGGCATATTCAGCAGAAATTGTGAAAATCACCTAACGGTGCACGTTTAGGAGATATTCCTCGTACCTACAGGTAACCTTTAGTATAAGCTTACCTGTAGGTACTAGTGATCAAGTAGTGTTTACTACTGCTTTAATCTGTGGGTTGCTTAAGTTTGGAATTCACACTTTCACATACATTGATAAATAATGTGGTTTCTGTGGTGTTCTATGTTCTAGGGTGGTGGATAACTATGATTTGGCAATGGTTATTTGGGCTGCAAAGATAAACTGAGTGATCAGTTTCCATTAATATTTGAAAAATTTCCTCTGTGTTTACCCTTTTTTTATTTTTTTTGTTTTTTTAAACCTAAAGTTTATTGAGATTTTATGAAGACATACATCTGAATGTCCATATTAGGTTTTCTGCAAACAGTTGTAACATTACTTAGGTCTAAGTTACATAACGTGCTAATAGATTGATAACTCGTACAATAATTAGTGGCAACAGGTTGTCTTGGTGTCCATTCCCCTCCCACCCCTTTTGGGTACTAACTGTGAGCGGGAACTGGGCACCAAGCTAGGAATATAAAAATTATAATAAAAGGAAATAAGGAAGAAAACATAAGATAACGTATAAACATAAACAAATTTGCAATTAACCTTGGTATTTAGCTTAACATTCGGATTATGATTCGTCCTTCTAATGTGAGCTAGGCTGAATGAACTCACGGAATTAAGATGTGGATAGTGATGACTGTTACTGGATCAGGCACATGGTAAGTAGACCTGACTGGGCGTGTGGAAAACTGGGGAAATGGGATAGGGGGAAATCAGACAAGACCAAATTAGTTTGGGTAAAGTTGTTTTTTATAGGCAAGATTTCTTGGCCAATACCGGTTTTGGCTTGAGGTAATGCCAATGCTGGGGTTATTAGCTCAATGCATAGTCATCATCAGCCAGATATGTAAGCTCAGGCAATGACCCTGATTTACTAAAGAAATGGTAAATTAAATTTCAAAGTGAATTTTTTGTTTTTCAAATTCACTTTGCAAAGAATATCCAATCAAATGTAATAAAATTTGAAAAAGTTTTTTTTTTTTTGCATATGATTGGATGATTGAATTTAGCACAACACTAGGCCAAGTACAAATTCCCCTTGCATAAGGACAATTCACATTGCTTGGTGAATTAAGTGAAGTTGTACTGGCTTCAAAAATCCAATCATGCGCAATAAAAACATCTGTTTTTTTATGTTCCTGACACATGATTAGTTATGCTTTACAAAGTAACTGTTTATAGGTTATATAACAGGGTTCACATTATGGCGGACCACCGTTCAAACCCAGACTGAGCGACAATCCTGTCTGGACTGCAGCCATGCCACTAATTAACCTGGGAAGTCGGTCGGGTCAATCTTACAGCTCCCACCTCCCCCCCCCCCGTCGGTCAGTCAGCCCTGCACTTACTCCATCAAGCAGGCAGCACTTCCCTCCGGTGCTCTGGACTCTGGCCGGCAACTTCTCATTCGTCTACTAACGGCAGCCGTGCGTCTCCTTACTCCTCCTCCTAGGCGGCCAATAGGATCGCCTGTCCTTTCAGCCAATCAGGTGATGGGTCTCAGGACCGGCGTACTGATTGGCCGGGAGGAGAATCGGTGTGACAAAAGCGAATGTTCATTCGCTATTGTCACACAACTCGGTGGGCTCAGGGTGCAGTGCTCTGTGCCCAGCCTTTTTTGAAGCCTATTAGAGCCTCTGGCTCTAATCACGTGCTTAAAAAAAAAAACCATTGGAATCCATGCGTCCGGTGCCCTGCATGTAGATTAGGGGGCCAGACCCATGGATAGGGGGGGGAGGCGCCCATGTGCTCCTAATGGATGGGTCGCTACTGGTGTTCGCTCTTGGTTCTCCCACCCATCTGCCGCTATCATCCTCACAGCCGGAAGGAGTCTTTTCATATGAACTAGCCGGTAATCACCCACTTGTTAAAGTAGTAAGTTGGGCAGCTCCCGGGCGGGAGAACCAAGAAAGAACACCCACTATGCAGGGGAGGCTGCACAATTAAGTTTAAAGGCAAGACTGATATAAAGGGACATGCTGATGTTAAGGGGGCACAGTGATGTAAAGTGAACACTGTAATGTTTAAAGGAGGCTTGGCAATGTAAAGGGGAACACTAATGTCTGAAGGAAGCATGGTGATGTAAAGGGGAACACTGTAATGTTTAAAGAGGGCACAGTGATGTAAAGGAGGCACGGCGATATATAAAGGGGGGCACTGTGATGCGTAAAGTGGGGAAATTGATGCGTAAAAGGGGGCACAGTGATGCATAAAGTGTGGAAAGTGGTGCATAAAGGGGGCACAGCGATGTGTAAAGGGAGCACTGTGATGCATTATGTAGGGAAAGTGATGTTTAAAGGGGTCATAGTGCTGTAAATGGAGCACAGTGATGTATAAAGGTTGGCACTGTGATGCGTAAAGGAAGACACTGTGATGTTTAGAGGGTATGGTTATCAGGAACCATGAATCAGATGGAGACCGAAAATGCAGTTAACACACCTTTTAATATAATGGTAAAAATGGTACAAATCGTAAACATAGTCAAAACATAGCCAGGCTATGGTAGCCAAAGCGGGTGGTCAGAACAAGCCAGTAAATCAGGAAGCCAGAGATCAGCGTAGTTGGAGGCAGCAGATAGGATCAGGAACCAAAAGGGACGTCAGCCAGGCAAATCTTCAACAGGAACACAGCAGAGAGTCTTCAGATATGTTTTCCCAAGTGGAAGGCACAGAAGACATAAACCAGGCAGTTTAAATAGCCAGAAGGGGCTGGCTGTAGGCTGGCCTGACGAGCAGGAAATTATCACCAGGTGAGCCGCTGTGGAACGATGAATGCTGGCAATTAACAGACAGCTGAGCAACCTGAGCACTGAGAAGGGAGAGCCGAGAGCCCAGCCCTGACAATGGTGATGTTTAAAGGGAGGCACTGTGATGTAAAGGGGGGCACTGTGATGTAAAGAAGGGGGTATGGTGATGTAAAGGGGGCACTGTCATCATAAGGGGGGTAGTGATGCATAAAGGGGGCACAGTGTATACGTAAAGGCTGCAAAATTAAGTTTAATAGAGATGAAAAGCATTCGTAAAGGGGAGCACTGTGATGTTTAAAGGGGGCACAGTGATGTAAAGGAAGACACTGGTGTTTGAAGGGGGCATGGGGATGTAAAAGGGGAGGGTGATGTTTAAAGAGGGCACTGTGATGTAAATGAGACACATTGATGTAAAGGGGGGCACTGAGATGCATGAAGGAAGCACTGTGATGCATGAAGGGGGCAAAGTGATGCTCAAAAGGGGGGCACAGTGATGTGTAAAGGGGGCATGGCGATGCATAAAAGGAGACTGTGATCATAAAGGGGGCACTGTGATCATAAAGGCTGCAAAATTAAGTTTAAAGGGGGTGAAAAGCATTTGTGTAGTGGCACTGCCACCCAATTGCTCTCACACCCCCCCGGTACCAGCGCCACCCCCGCCGCCACACCCCGCCATGCTTAGGCTGCCGGAGGCTGGAGGGGAATGAGAAGGGCAGACGCATGTCCACTCTTCCCCCTCTTCTTCTTGTGACCCAGAAAGCCACATCTTTGACGTCACTTCCTGGTCAAGCATTCCATGTCCCCGGATAGCTCAGCCAGGAAATAATGTTTTGCAATGCGATCTGCATTGAAAAACATTTAGTGGAGCACAGGGGAGACATGCAGGGTCTTTTGGACATATCTTAATAAAGAGAACCTGTCACCAAAACAACATCACATAGGGAACTTTTTGTCCCCTATGTGATGAAAAAAAAGTTAAGTAAAAAAAAATAAAGTTACACCCAAGGTCATAAAATCCCCCCCTCAAAAAAGTTTGAGGTGCCCCGACATAAACACATGCGTCGGGGCACCTACACGTGAAAACGTTGATTGCGATACACATGTTACATATCGACGCGCGCACCGGAATGAGAGCAATAATTCTAACACAACTCCTTTGTAATACTAAACTAATACCTATAGGGGTATTAGTCGCTTAAGCCCCGTACATACGACCAGTTTTCCTGCCAGGAAAACTGCCAAGAGACATTTTGGATGGGAAAACCGGACGTGTTTATGCTCCCTAGCAGCTTTCCCGACAGGAAAACTGCCCGGGAAAAATAGAGAACCTGCTCTCTATTTTCCCGTTGGGATTCCCGGCATTTTTTTTTTCAGCAAGATTTACTAATGCTCTATGGGAAACACTGCGAGGCAGTGCCCAGGGAGCATACACACGGCCGGGATTCCTGGCCAAAGCTTCATGGCAGTTTTCCTGCCGGGTTCTCGGCTTTCCCCTCGGTTTTCACGGCGGCGGTGAAAACCGAGCGTGTGTACAGGGCTTTACAGAAAATATAGGGTACTGAAGTTTAATGCCATTTCACAAAAATTTAAGGTTTGGCATGTTGGGTTTCTACCTTTGCGGTAATATGTGACATAAAAAATTGGAACTACCACTATTTTATTCTCAAGGGTATCTGCCTTCAGAAAATATATAATATTTGTGGGTTTTGTGTAATCTTCAGGCCTAAAATGATTTTTTAAACATGAGTGCAAAAACATAAAAATGGCTCTGGCAGCGAAAGGCTTAAAGAGGGCACAGTGATGTAAAGGGGAGCACTGTGATGTTTAAAGGGGGCACAGTTATGTGAAGGAGGACACTGAAGTGTTTGAAGGGAGCATGGTGATGTAAAAGGGGAGGGTGATGTTTAAAGAGGGCACTGTGATGTGAAGGAGGCACATTGATGTAAAGGGGAGCACTGAGATGCATGAAGGGGGCAAAGTGATGCACAATAGGTGGGCACAGTGATGTGTAAAGGGGGCACGGCGATGCATAAAAGGGGGACTGTGATGTGTAAAAGGGGCACTGTAACATGTAAAGGGGGCACTGTGACATGTAAAGAGGGCACTGTGATGTTTCAAGGGAGCACTGTAATGTGAAGGGGCGTTCTGATGTGAGGGGGTGCTAAGGACACTGTTGGACAGCTTTAAAGGGGATGTGATTTGAAGGATGTCTGATGTTGTCAGGGCTGGGCTCAGCCCTTCCTTCTCAGAGGTCTGTTTTCAGCTGTCGTTTAATTGCCAGTACTCTTCATTCCACAGTGACTCACCTGGTCTTCATTTCCTGCTCATCAGCCAGCCCTGCTGGCTATTTAAACTGCCTGGATCAGATCTCCTGTGCCTTCACCTAGTCAACATATCTGGATACTTTCTGCTGTGTTTTCCTGTTAACCTCCCTAGCGGTAATCCCGAGTCTGACTCGGGGTGATTTTTTTATGCTAAGAGCAGTAACCCCGAGCCAGACTCGGGCTGCATCGCAGTATCCAGGGGAAGAAACTTACCTTGTTCCCTGGATCCTGCGATGTCCTTCCGCATTGTCTGCAAGCCGTGTCTCGCTCGATCCACACTGCCGAGTGCCGAGCTCCGTTCCCTGCGACGTTGCGGCGCACAGGGACAGAGTTCGGCGCCAAATTCAAAAAAGTAAACACATAGTATACATACAGTATACTGTAATCTTACAGATTACAGTACTGTATGTAATAATTACACACCCCCTTTGTCCCTAGTGGTCTTCCCAGTGTCCTGCATGCACTTTTATATAATAAAAACAGTTCTTTCTGCCTGGAAACTGGAGATTGTCCATAGCAACCAAAAAGTGTCCCTTTATGTCAAAAGTGATTTTAGACCAGCTAAAAAACAGCGACAATAAATTACAATCACTCTCAGAATTGAGCGATAGCGATTTGTGGAGAAATTCGTCATCAAACAAAAAATCTAATGACAGCGACAATTCTGCAACTGAGCAAATTTCAGTGTTTTTGATTTGATTACATTATTGAATATTTTTTATTATAATTACATTACTATTTGTTATAATTATTTATAGTTATTTATTATATTATAATAAATGATTTTGTGTTTCAAACTTTATCATACCCGGGATGTATACTAGAGTCTTGTTTGGTCAGGTTTAAGTAAGTAATTACTAAGATTCGCAGGCCTACAATACATAACACCAAATTTCCATGCAAAATAATTGTACCGCTTTTGGTACATAATTCCAGACAGAATCATACCGCCAGGGAGGTTAAAGACTTGTCTGGCTAACTTCCCTTCTGGTTCCTGATCCTGTTTACTGCCTCTACTATGCTGATCTCTGGATTCCTGTTTCACTGGCTTGTTCTGACCACCCATAATTGGTTACCGAACCCTGGCGCCTTATTTGACTATGTTTGCTCTGTTTGTACCATTTTGCCATTTTATTAAAAAGTGAGATTTTTACTGCACTTCTGTCTCAGTCTGATTCATGGTTCCTGACAGATGTAAAGGGGGACTTTGGACACTGATGTAAAGAGGGAGCTGTGATGTGAACTGGGGCCGGGGACAGTGATGTAAAGAGGGAGCTGTGACGTGAAGTGGGGCTCGGGACACTGATGTACAGGGGAACTGTGATATACAAGAGGTCTGAGATGTGCTTGTGTTATTTTGCAAACATGAGATTTGGACCTCTGCCAGAAGAAAATCTTACCAACTGGACCGCCGTAAATTTTAATTCAAGATCCCTGCTATATAACCTACATTAGTTGTATAAGCTCCAACGCAACATAAAATGGAGCTGGCCATGAGAGAGTTAATGGAAATCAATATTCTTGGGGCATTAATAATTCAAGTCAGCATGCTAACAGGTCCATGTGAAATTCCCAGCTGATTGTTGCGTTTATCCCAACGTCTCCAACTGAAGTTCAAACAAAGCTCCAACAGCAATCTCTGTTCTATTTAATGCTGAAAAGAAATCTTTACCTGCCTAGGCAACAAAACCATTTTCAATACAAACTGGTTGTGCGTTTTATTTTACCTGAACAGACAAATAGTATTATAAGATGGCAAAAAAGTGGAAAAGTGTTATTTAAGCATAGTCTTAAATATGTATTGTTCCGTTCTGCTTAGAAGAGACATATTTTATGTTTTGTTCCCATACAACAGAGAAGATGCATGTTCACCACAATGATCTATTCTAAGCTTGGTATCCCCACTCAGCAATCAGTCTTGATTACTCTTGGCCTCCGTAGAATCTAAACAAGTGACTCCTTCTCCGTCTATATTCATACTTGCCCATTTGCTGAAATAACAGCCTAACAAACAGTGGCAAAATGTATCTGGATAATGTCAGAAATACTTTTTTCTTCTAATAATTGAGCAGCCATCGTCAAAGTAAATCTTCTTCGGAAAAATCCTTCTTTACTTTGCTACTACTATGAATGGCACTTTATGTGGCTGGCTAATGCCATTTCAGAACAACGGTTACAAAAGCACTTTGGGTTCTATTTTACCTATCTCTACAATATGTGTTCCATTCTACTTTCTGGGCTTTTATATGTTTGCTTTTATTGCTGTTGTGAAATTGGAATTGCAACAGTTGGGAGAAGACAGATTGATTGATTCATGATTAATCACTTATTGTGAGATTAGAAGAATAACTTGAAACACTTTTAGTTATACATGCTGTTAATGACCATGGTGCTGTACTTCAATAGAAACTTAGAAACATAGAAAAATGATGGCAGAAAAAGACTGAGTAGTCCATCGAGTCTGCCCATTTTTTTTTTTTTTGTTCTTTTTGAGGGGGGTTTCAACCTTGATGTCTGACTATAGATCTATGTTTATCCCAAGCATGTTTAAAGCCATTTACTGTTGACTGTCTCATTACCTCTGTTGGTAGTTTATTCCAATCATCAACTACCCTTTTAGTCAGTGGCGGCCTGTCCATACAGGGCGCAGGGGGGCTGCCCACCTAATCCAAGGGTGGGCTTGGGGCACAGAGCACTGCACCCCGAGCACAGCCAGTTGTGTGACAATAGAGAATTAATATTTTCTATTGTCTTCCTGATTCTCCTCCTGGCCAATCAGGAAGTGGGTTCCTGAGACCCGTCACCCAATTGGCCCAGAGGAGAAGCGATCCTATTGGCTGCTAAGGAGGGCAGGGATGCAGGAGAAGCTGTTGAAGCACCGGGAGGAGGAGACGCAGGGTGAAGCCGCCCCCCGCCTCCAGCGCTGGGCGTGAACCTAGATGGGGTAATTGTGGGGCTGTTGACGGACCAACTGATTGACCGGGGGGGTGGGGTCGATTGGATTGTTTATATACCACCAACCGCCACTGCTTTCAGTAAAATAATACTTTCTAAGGTTAGTTTTGAAATTTACTCCAATTAGTTTGAGGTCATGTCCCCGTGTTCTTGATTTTATATTGAAAAGACTGCCTTCCTGAACCTTATTTTCCCCCTTGATGTTTATAAAGGTTTCAATCATGTCTCCCCCTTCCCTTCTTTCCTCCAGACTGTATGTATGTTCCTGATGTCACTCTCAATATGTTTTGTCCCCCACACCTTTCACCATTTTTGTTACCCGTCTCTGGACTTGTTCTATCTTATCATTATCTTTCTGTAAGTGAGGTCTCCAGAACTGGACACAGTATTCTAAATGAGGTCTTACTAAAGATCTATATAGATGTAGCGCCCTGCTCCTGTTGACCAGGCTCTCGCATGTAAATTTAGCGGGTTATCTGTTCTGTACATAGTTCAGATTCAATATTATGGCTAAATTAGCCTCTGCTCCAGCATTGGCTGTGTTGCGTGCAGTTCCACACTGTCGCCTGTAGGTGTCTTTGTCACCACAGGCCAGTGATGGAAGGGAAACAGGCTAATGTGTATTGGGTGTCTTTTTCTCCAGAAGCATCCCAGTGGGAGTGGTCAACTGTTGTGCATTCTGGGAGAGGATACTTAAGGGGCAGACGCCATTTTTCTCTCTCTCTCTCTCACCTCATGGCCCGCCTGGCCTAAGGTATGTGACAATTCCTCTTCTGCCTCGGGGCACTGCTGGCCCGAGGCTACGTGACTGTGCTGTCTGTTCTGCGGGAAGAAGCTGAGCAATTGAAAGATCCGGGGGAGGACTCATCTTGGAGAGGACCAAGCGAAAGGCTGGTATCTCAAGAGGAGCCTGGTGACTCAATTGGAGGATGCATCCTAACCAATCTACCTCACAGTACTGCCGGATGGCTTAAAGGGACTTTAGGTACTGTGTAGCTGTGATCGCTTATCTATTGCTAATCATTGCATCCTGTGGCAGAGGATTGTACAGATAGCTATTGCTATCATCAAGTCTGCGGCAGAGACTTTCGTCTGTGCATCATTCCGGCTGCTAGGCCAGTGAGAGAGGCCTATCCGGGTGAGCAAGGTCCGCTGACAAGGAGTTGTATTTGTCTTCTGGATCACAAGTTCCTCAGTGATCTGCACAAGGTATCTGAACTTTCCCCTAACCCTCCATCCCTCTACTGCTGCAAGTTGTTTAATAAAAAGCATTGGAAAAAGAACTAAGTGACTGGTGCATACATCCGTGGGCGCAAGGCTCAGTATAGACTCTAAGTTTCTGACCTGGTGAACTGTGGGTAGGGGTGACGGCAAAGACCCAAAATAATAACCAGCAGCTCCTACGGGGGTAATGCTACATAGAGGAATCAGAACCTCCTTCCTTCTGCTGGTGATCCCTCTAGTGATGTATACTAGAATTCTATTTGCTTTTCCCACTGCCTGGTCATACTGTTTGCTCATTTTGCAATTATCTGAGATAAGTACCCCCAAATATTATTCTTCTGTAGTGCTGGCCAACACTGTACCCCCAATGTTGTACTTTCTCAGGGGATTATTTTTCCCTTGGTGCATTATTTTGCATTTAGAAATATTGAACTGCAGTCTCCACTGCTCTGAACAATCTTCCAGCAATGCCGAATCATGTTCCATGTGTAGCGGGTATGTACTTTTTAAACTGGTGAGGACACCAGTGATGCATAGTTCCCTGCGGCCCAGCAGGTGGCGCTGTCACTTTGGGCCGGGGCTGAACCATCGCTGCAGTGCCGTACCCTTTGTGACCTCTCGCAGCGGTTGTACGGTGGGGCGGGGAACCAGCCGTGCATCCTGGGAGAGGGTATAAAGGGGGCGGTCTTCTTCGCCAAGAGGTTGGAGTCCCGGGCACCTTCAGCCTGAGGGCTGTGGTTGCGGTCGGTGTCCAGGCGGCCTAGACCTGGACACTTGGAGTTCGTGTTCCATCCCAGACACCTTCAGTCTGGGGTGAGGTACTTAGCCGGAGGCCTGGGGCCCAGTACCTTCCGCTGGGTCCCGCGAGGGAGGGATTGTCCTAGGGGGCCCCGGGAGTGGGGCACCCGAATCCAGAGGCGTAAGGGACCGGAGGAGGGACTCACCCGAAGACCTGGTGCAGCAGATTACCAGTGCCGGGTGAACCTCTGGAGACCGCCCGGAGGGATATCTTTCCTGAACAGGGGTCAAGTTCAAAGAGGAAGTTCAGTCCATGTTCAATGACCGGTGGCAGCGGTCCAGCTAATTCACTCAGGTCAGTGGCAGGGGCCTCAACAGTTCATCTGGTCGGTGGCAGCGACCAAAACTCACGGTCAGTGGCAGAGACCGTGCGCCAGGCCTATTCGCTAAAAAGGAATAGGAGAGTACAGTTGTGCCTGGGCCTACTCGTTCCCACACCCCCCATGTTCGTTGTTAATGGAAGTTCAACTGATTGTGTTACGAGAAATAAACTTGGACTTCCGATTGGTATGGGCTCTATTATTGGCAGACACGCTTACAGGGAACAACAAGGTTTTGTATGCAGTGGACAGACCCGGGAGGTAAATCAACTAACTTTGCTCAACCCTCTTATACACATGAGGGGAGAGCTTGGCGTGGTGTTCCTGCACTCTCCTCTTCCAGGTACCCCTAGACACAAGCCATTCACAATAACCAAAAGGGAGAGTGAGGTTCCGCTACACGTGGGGGCTCTGGTCCGGGATGTGTTTGTGCTACAATGGAGCTGGAGTTGTTGGAACTTGAAAGTGTCTGCCAGAAAGAGTTCCGAGTAGGTCGACCATGTTGTTGGCCACGGCGCCATCAGGCACACCCTCCCTGCTCAGTTCGTGGGCGTGACCCAGGGAAGGAGAAAGCCCGCTAACTGGAGTGCAAAAAGGGAGGAGTCCAATCGTGTGAAGGACTACACGTGGGGACTTTGGCGCCAACAAGGCAGTGCGCAATGGATCAGCAAAGAGTCGCCATGTTCACAAATGCATCGTGGATTCCTATTCATCCCACTACCACGAGTCTGACTACTGCTGCTCCAATAACAGATACGGGGATTCGGCTAAAGACCCGGGGACGATTTGCCCTGTACTCATGCATGGACGTTGAGGCCTTGGGTTTGATTTGTCCCGGATGTTCGGGACTGGTGTGTCAGCTGAAGCCATTTGGGTGCTGCGAGGCCTGCGGAGAGTTCTCATTTGAGGTGGAACCAACCATTGAAAAACCCAGAATCATCCACCTCAACCGCGCTACAGGCCACACCACTCATGAAGGAGGAATCGCTGCTTTTACAGCCATACCTGTGCGCACTGCAGCGACCGAAGAGGAGGTCGCAATCACTGAGGTACGGGAGAAATACGAGGATGCTGACTCAGTCACCACTGTTTCCCAACGTCCACCGCCAAAGAGGAAGACTGGCTTGGTTGCCCCGTCCAGGGGTCGCGGTGGATCACCCTGCTTGCCCACGCCCGCCCCGGATGGATCCGGTAGGAAGAGTCCCGGACATCCCTTCTCAACTTTGGGCTGAGGTAAGCCGGACAAAGGGACTTGGTATTGGGACGGAGGTGTCGGGGAGTCACGGCCCTGTGTGTCCGCGGGAGGTGGCAATTCAGCCTCCACTACAGGCTACCTGCCCGCGGAGGAGTGTGACACCTCCGACCTAGAGTCGCTCTCCGATCCGGGAGACGATGCCATCATAGATGAACTTTTTGCTAAGAAGGGCTGGGACAAGATGCCTCTCTCCTCGTCTCGCAGAGTCAGGGATCCACTCATGTCTACAGGGGATAGTACACCCCGGGTGGAGGCACCAGCACCTGAGGAGGGATCCCGTCCCCAGTCTGCCCTTCTACCTCCGGTGCCTCCTGCATCTGGCACCGGGGAAAAGAGACTGTTGTTGCGGCCGCCTATGCCTAGAGTGGAGGTGGTCAAGGCACCTCGCCATCCAGATGCCATCGTCCAACCGGGTGAGGGAGACCGGGCCACTATGCCTCCACTGGCGAGACTTCAGCGTCTTTTCGGCCAAAAAGTTGCTACCGAGTACGGGTGGGAGTACCCGTACTTACCCAAGGAGCTTCTGTACGAAGTGGAAGTCTGCCGGGACTGCTGGTACAACAAATTTGTGTGGACGCACCTTCAGGTCCCACATGCCCGCAGGTACCTCGCGTGTTCTCCAAAAACCTCTGAGCGGTTCAAGGACTGTAAAGCAGAGTGGATGTTGGGTCGGCACATCCATGCTGACAAAGTGTTGATTTGACGGAAAGAAGGAGAGGATGTTGAATATCACATAGAGACTGTGGATAAGCATTTCAAGCCCCTTGTCCTGCCGCGTCCCAGATTCTACTTGTAGGAGAAAAGACTCCTTGCCTAGTGTTTGTTGCTGCTGAACTTTCCGGGGTTGTTTCCCGGGAAAACCCAGTGACTGTACCCGTTGTGGGAGATTAGCTTGTGGGGATCACCTTTTCACAGAATGAAGGTCAGCGTACAGGCAGTTTCTTTAAAACCTGGCATATTGGCAGCTTTATTTACAAGTGGTTTGCAATAGTCATACAAAATAAACAAAACAGTAAAACAAATCCTTGCCGTCCGGCGCTAAACTATACAGTAACCGCTCTCTATACGGTGAGGGGCTGGTCCCTGTCACCCACAAAACACAAGGTGAAGTAAAGAAAACCTTTTTCTTTCAGCCCAGATCAACAACGCTCCTCTTACTCAGATTCCCTTCTGAGTCTCAGGCCAGAGCCATGCTGTGCTCTCTTCCTCGATCTTTAAAGCCCTGCTGCCTATGGATTCCAGTGAACCTGAATATCCGGACCGGAACCCAGCCAACTACAGAGGCTGGAAAAACCTGGGCCGGATTCTGGTTCAGTCCCTTACAATGGACCGAATGCGAGGTGAAATGTAGCGATTATCCTGTATCTCACCTCGCACGCCGTCACATATCCTCCCCCTCTGCTCAAGCCCCTGCGGCTAAGCACTTGACCCAGCCATACAGTGCACGCGGGAGAGGGCATCAGCATTATCCTGGAGTTTGCCCGGTCTGTGCTCAACCGTGAACTTAAAGGGCTGTAAAGCCAGGAACCACCTTGTCACACGGGCATTTTTCTCCCTGTTGTCACACATCCACTTCAGGGGAGCATGGTCAGTGACCAGCCTGAACGACCTCCCGAGTAGATAATACCTCAGGAAGTCTAAGGCCCATTTAATGGCGAGACACTCCTTTTCAACAATGGCATAGTTCCTTTCGTGCTTGTTCAGCTTCCGGCTTAGGTATACAACCGGGTGCTCCTCACCATTCCTGACCTGTGACAGTACAGCCCCTAGGCCCACCTCAGAGGCGTCTGTCTGTACAACAAACTCCTTTGTGAAGTCCGTTGTCAACAGCACCGGTAGTGCACAAAGGGCCTGTTTTAATTTTTGAAACGCCTTCTCGGCCTCAGTGTTCCATTTGACCATGACCGACCCTCTGCCCTTCGTCAGGTCAGTCAGAGGGACGGCAATAGTGGCAAAGTCAGGTATAAACCGTCGGTAATACCCCGTAATGCCTAGGAAGTCCCGAACTTGTTTCTTGTTTACGGGTTGGGGCCACTTTTGAATTGCCTCAATTTTATTGGTCTGAGGCTTGACAAGTCCCCGGCCAATAACATAGCCCAGGTACTTGGCCTCCTCCAGGCCTATGGCACACTTCTTTGGGTTAGCCGTGAGGCCTGCTTCTCTAAGGGAATCTACCACCGCCTGTACCCGGGGCAGGTGCGATTCCCAATCTGGGCTGTGGATGACCACATCGTCCAAATAAGCAGCCACATACGGGCGATGTGGTCTCAAAGTTTTGTCCATCATTCGTTGGAATGATGCAGGGGCCCCATGCAGACCAAAAGGCATCCGCTTGTACTGAAACGAGCCCTCAGGAGTGGAAAAGGCAGTCTTCTCCTTGGCCGATTCAGATAGCGGTATTTGCCAATAGCCTTCTGTCAGGTCTAGGGTCGTTATATAGCGAGCCTGTCCCAACCTGTCCACAAGTTCATCGACCCGGGGCATCGGGTATGCATCGAACTTGGATACACTGTTAAGTTTTCGAAAGTCATTACAAAACCTGATAGTGCCATCAGGTTTTGGGACCAGCACTATGGGGCTCGACCACTCACTGTGGGACTCTTCTATCACATCCAACTCCAACATGTTTTTAATTTCTTTCGCGATCGCCTCACGCCTGGCCTCTGGGATTCTATACGGCTTCACATTTACCCGAACCCCTGGTTCCGTCACTATGTCATGTTGGATCACGTTGGTCAGTCCGGGTAAGGGGGAGAAAAAGTAGGATTTTTAAAACAGCTTACCTGTAAAATCCTTTTCTTGGAGTACATCACGGGACACAGAGCAGCATAGTCATTACTATGTGGGTTATATAGAATTACCTTCAGGTGCTGGCACTGGCAACTTCCAAAACAGGAAGTACCCTCCCCTATATAAGCCCCTCCCATCCGGGAGTACCTCAGTTTTGTAGCAAAGCATTACGTGTCCCCAAAAGAGGGGTGGGAGCTCTGTGTCCCGTGATGTACTCCAAGAAAAGGATTTTACAGGTAAGCTGTTTTAAAAATCCTACTTTCTTGTTCATACATCACGGGACACAGAGCAGCATAGTCATTACTATGTGGGACGTCCCAAAGCAATGCCACATGAGGGGGGGGATACACCATACATAAGCTGGGCGCCATCAGGCATGAGGATCTTTTGCGGCCTGCAACACACTGCGCCCAAAGGCGACATCCTCCTGACTTCTCACGTCCACCTGGTAGAACCTAGTAAACGTGTGTACTGAAGACCATGTTGCGGCCTTACAAATTTGCGCCAGGGAGGCCTGGTGTTGCACTGCCCATGAAGTTCCAACTGCTCTCGTGGAGTGCGCCCTAACTTTGAACGGAGGCGGTCTACTTTTCAAGCCATAGGCTTGTATTATGACCTGTCGAATCCACTTGGCTAAAGTAGATTTTGATGCTGCCTGACCCTTTCTGGGGCCTTCCGGCAGAACAAACAGAGAATCCGTTCTACGAATCTGAGCAGTGGCTTTTAGATAAGCTTTAACTGCTCTTACTACATCCAAAGAATGCAATAACTTTTCCTCTACCGAGCTTGGTTTTGGGAAAAAAGAAGGAAGAACCACATCCTGGTTCAAGTGAAACCTCGATACCACCTTAGGAAGAAAGGCTGGGTGAGGACGTAATACTACTCTGTCCTTATGGATAACCAGATATGGCTCTTTACAGGACATGGCGGCTAATTCCGACACTCTTCTAGCCGAGCATATGGCTACTAAAAATATCAATTTCCTGGTGAGTAGAACCAAGGAAATGTGCCGCAAAGGTTCAAATGGCTGCTTCTGCAGAACCGACAGAACCAAATTTAGATCCCATGGGCATATGGGAGCCTTAATCGGTGGAATAATACGAGTCACGCCTTGCATAAAGGATTTGACAAGTGAATGCATAGCCAGGGGCCTTTGAAATAGTATTGACAAGGCCGAAACCTGGCCCTTGATAGTACTTAAGGCAAACTTCCTGTCTACAGCCCACTGCAGGAAGTCCAGAATTCTGCCTATAACGTACTTACGTGGATGCCATTTTCTGGCCTCGCACCAAGTGATGTACGCCTTCCAAACTCTATAGTAGATCTGCCTGGATACAGGCTTCCTGGCATTGATTATAGTTGATACCACAGAGTTAGAGAGACCTCTCTTCTTTAGGATGTGGGACTCAATAGCCAGGCCGTTAAACTTAGAGTTAGTAAGGAAGGGTGGTATATCGGTCCTTGCGAAAGCAGGTCCGGACGACGTGGAAGGGTCCAAGGACTCCCCACAGACATTTTGATGATCTCCGCGTACCAGGCCCTTCGGGGCCACGCTGGAGCCACCAGGATCACCGGCTTCTTCTCCAACCTGACTCTGCGAAGGAGTCGAGGCAACAATTGTAGCGGAGGGAATGCATATATCAGTCTGAACTGATCCCAAGGGAACACCAGAGCATCCGAGCCGCAAGCGAGGGGATCCCTTGTCCGGGAGACAAACCTGTCCACCTTTGCGTTGAATCTGGATGCTAGCAGATCTACATCCGGTGTTCCCCACCGCTGACATATTGCTCGGAAGACCTCGGGATGAAGGGACCGATCCCCTGGGCATAACTGTTGGCGACTCAGAAAGTCCGCCTTCCAATTCTCCACCCCTGGAATGAAGACAGCTGATATACATGGGACATGCTTTTCTGCCCATTCCAGGATATGACTTACTTCCCTCTGGGCTGCACGACTCCTGGTGCCTCCCTGATGATTGATATATGCCACTGCTGTGGCATTGTCTGATTGAATTCTGACAGGGGACCCTTGGAGTCTGGATGTCCAGGCTACTAGGGCGTACCGGGCTGCTCGTATCTCTAAGAGATTGATGGGCAGGGTTTTTACTACATTTGACCATCTGCCCTGGAGAGACCATTGCTCCAGTACTGCCCCCCAGCCTGTAAGGCTGGCATCTGTAGTGACCACCTTCCAAGATATCGGGCTGAAGGGTTTTCCCTTCTGGAGATTCTGGGGGATCAACCACCAGCAGAGACTCTTCCGAACGGAAGGGGACAAAGCCATCGGGAAGTCTAGAGCCTGAACTTTTCCGTTCCAGGCTGACAATATGGCCCTCTGTAAATTCCTTGAGTGGAATTGGGCGTATGGCACAGCTTCGAATGATGCTACCATCTTTCCTAGCAGCCTCATGCACAGGCGTATGGACGGCTGTCTTTTTGCACAAAGCAGACGGACCAAGCCCCTCAAAGAGGATACCTTGTCTAGAGGTAAGAAAATCTTCCTCTGGTCTGAATCCAGCCGTAGCCCTAGATATACCAGGTTTTTCACTGGCTGTAGGGCTGACTTGTCCAGGTTGATGACCCAACCGTGAGATTCTAGATACTTGATTGTATCGATAATTACCACTTCTAGCTTGGCAACTGAGTGGTCCATCAACAACAGGTCGTCTAGGTATGCCATTATCGTTACACCCCGTGTTCTTAGATCGGCCAACAGTGGGGCCAGAATTTTTGTGAACACTCGTGGTGCTGTGGCCAGACCGAATGGTAAGGCTCTGAACTGAAAATAGCTCCCTTCTACTGCAAAGCGTAGGAATTTTTGATGACCTGGAAAGATGGGAACATGCAAGTAAGCATCTTTGATGTCGATCAAGGCTAACCATTCCTCCCCTTGTAGGGCAGGGGTGACCGATCGGATCGACTCCATCCGGAAAGACCGGACATTTAGAAATTTGTTTAGACTCTTTAGGTCCAATATGGGTCTTATGTCCCCGTTTGGCTTCGGGACTGTGAAAAGGTTTGAGTAGAAACCCAACCCCCACTCTTCCATAGGAACCTCCATAATTACTCCTTGGAGCAATAGTTGTTCTAACGCCAATAGGAGAGACCGTCTTTTCAGAGGGTCTCTTGGCATGCCTGACCACATAAAATGGGACGGAGGAGACTCTTTTAACTCCAACTTGTATCCCAGAGTTACTGCGGAGAGCACCCATCTGTCTTTGATCGTCTCCCGCCAGGTCTCTGCGAACAACTGAAGTCTTCCCCCCACCCGTTTGAGTGGGGGCAGCCCTTCATAGGCTTGACTTGGAGGCTGGTTTAGTACCTCTTCGGATCCAGGGCTTTTTATTACCCTGTGGCTGTCCCTGATTTTTACCTCCTGAGTTTGACCGAGGAGGCCGTCGGAACTGCTTAGTAGCAGACGTCGCAGGGATAGGAGAGGTAGTCCTCTTAAAAGATGGACCCCTAGACCTCTTCTTACTCGGTAAGAGAGTACTTTTACCACTGGAAATCTTCTGGATATACTTATCCAGGTCTTCACCAAAAAGGCGTTCCCCATGAAATGGGAAGCTAACTAAGAGCTTCTTACAGGGAGCTTCAGCAGACCAGTTTTTGAGCCACAGAAGCCTACGCATATGTACCAAAGACAGCGTGAGGCGGGAGGCCTGATGGATAGAATCCTTGATGGCGTCAACCGCAAAGCATAATGCTCTAGGCAGATCAGCCAGAGCCTGGGCCTGTTGGTCTGGCAAATCCCTCAGGACCATTTTCATTTGATCCTTTAAAGCTTGGCAGACTCCAATAGCTGCCACTGCTGGCTGTGTAACAGCCCCTGCTGTGGAAAAAGCAGATTTTAATAAAGATTCCAATTTTTTACCCACTGGATCTTTGAACATTTGAACATTATCTACTGGACATGTCAGTGATTTGTTTACAGAAGAGATGGCTGCATCCACCGTAGGAACATTCCATCTCTGGGTGAACTTTTCCTCCATGGGATAGATCACCGGAAACCTTTAGGCGGAACAAATAGTTTATCAGGATGTTCCCAGTCCTGGTATATAAGTCCTTCCAATAATGGATGTATTGGAAAGGAGCAATTAACCTGGGGAGCTTTTAGCGACCCCAATGAGGAGACAGCAGTAGTTGATGGTTCAACAAGAGGCATTTTAAATGCAGATCGAACCATGTCAGTTAGGGTCTGGACCCACAATCTTTCAGTCTGTGATGCTGAAAATAGTTCATCTACTGTCGATTCCTCAAAAACAGAGCTAACCTCCTCCTGATCCCCTTCAGGTAGGTCGGTCCCTTCCTGGGACTGTTGCTCTGCCAACAGGCACTCTAATGGAGGTGATGGAGATCTGGCGCGCTTTCTTTCCTGTAGAGAAGAAGCGATCAATGCAGCCAATCTCTGCTCCAATCCCTCCAGAGTTGAGGAAAAAACCTCCTCTGTTATATATGCAGGAGCAGGTGGACTGAGGACAGCCGCAGTACCTGGCACTCCCGGGGGTTCCTTATGGGTATTAACCTCTGATTTCTCAGGGGAGGAGGGTGCAGATGACTGCTCCAGATCCTCAGAGCCCGATGGAGACCCCCTACACTTCCTGAGAGGTATATCTCGGAGTTTTTTAGGCGGCATATTCCTTAGTTCAAAGCTGAGGTATTCCAGCCGCAATACACCCCTTACTGAAATAGTCTAATGCAATTTTCTGCTATGTACATCAGTGGGTGTCTACTAATGCGTCTTTCTGGGGATGCCTGTATCAACCGCCCGCTGTAAGCCCCTATACCATGCTACCAGCTCCTTTTCATGCTCTGTGTCCATAGCAAGCAGCGTGGACTGAGTCCTTTTATCTTGCTGGGACGCCCGCACATGCGCAGAAGCGCTGGGCGCACAGAGCGCGTCATCCGCCAGGCTCCGCACCCTTTTTTGAAGCTAAACCTTATAAAAAGAAAGCATGTGTGCGCGCGCGCGCGTGCACGTGTGCGCTCTTGGCGCCATGTAGGGAGAGGAGCCAGGGTCCCTGTTTTACCAGGACTCGGGGATGGAAGGAAACTACTTGGCAGCATGACAGAGGAATGCAGCTTCCCTGATAGAGAGCTCACTCATCTGCCTGGACTTTCACCATGGAAGGAATAGTCCCAAGAAAAAAGACGTTCCACAGCGGCCTCTAGTGGACAAACACAGGTACCGCACTTTTGTCTTTTTTTTCTTTTTTTTAAAACCTCCTTTATGAAAAACATTTCCAGGTTTACAGTTTTTTTAAAACTTCCCTTATGAAAAAACATTTCTAGGATTTCTTAGGCATATACAGCTATTAGCGGGAATACCCTTTAGGTAACAGGCAGAAAGACATATTAGGCTTGGGGGTCCCCTCAATAGAACCAAGTTCCTGAGGGGCCCCCACTTACCTTTTCCCCGCCGCAGGACTTTGTTTGGTCCACAGAAGCCCAAACTTCACCTCTCACGGCAGGCATTGTACTAGACCTTCAGGGACCGGGTTCCCAAGGATTCCACTCCCCTGGACCTGTATAGCACCCTGCACAGATAGCCTCTTGGTTTTGGGTATGACCAGAGCTCTGGATCCCAGGGTCCAGCCCTCCTAAGAGAGGCATTACAGGCAAAACCCTGCTCTTCTCTGCAAGGCCCGGGTACCGACCGTTTAGCTATGAAGCTTTTTTGGTCGGATCCGGAATAGCTTGCTAAGGCCCAGAGAACCTGTACACAAGCCCAGATGAATACATGTTAACCTTGGCCAACACCTTAGACACTGGCAAAAAACTGAGGTACTCCCGGATGGGAGGGGCTTATATAGGGGAGGGTACTTCCTGTTTTGGAAGTTGCCAGTGCCAGCACCTGAAGGTAATTCTATATAACCCACATAGTAATGACTATGCTGCTCTGTGTCCCGTGATGTATGAACAAGAAAGTCTCTATTTTTATGCACAAACACCCTAACGTCACTTTGTTGTGCCACGGACAGGGTATCCGTGATGGGAACGTCAGATGTCACGGGTACCCGGTCGGTTGGAGGCGGGGATGTGGCCAGTAAACTCTCTCGGTCCTTCCAGGGTTTTAAGAGATTCACATGGTAAATTTGGTGTGGTTTCCTTTTCCCTGGCTGGTAGACTTTGTAGTTTACCTCCCCCACCCTTTCGACAACCTCGAAGGGACCCTGCCACTTGGCTAAAAACTTACTTTCCACCGTGGGGACCAATACCAACACTCTGTCCCCAGGGCTGAAAGTACGGACCCTGGCACTTCAGTCATAGACCCTCCTTTGGGCCTCCTGGGCCCGCTCCATATGTTCTCGCACCAGGGGCAGGACAGCTGCGATTTGATCCTGCATCAAGGAGACATGCTCTATGATGCTTTTGTATGGGGTTGCCTCACCTTCCCATGTTTCCTTGGCAACATCTAGCAGTCCCCTGGGATGCCTACCATACAAGAGTTCAAAGGGGGAATAGCCTGTGGACGCCTGCGGAACCTTACGTATTGCAAACATGAGATATGGCAGCAAAAAATCCCAGTTTCTCCCATCTCTGTCGACCACCTTTTTCAGCATACTTTTCAAAGTTTTATTAAATCTTTCGACCAGACCATCCGTTTGGGGGTGGTAGACAGAGGTACGGAGATGGGAGATTTTGTATAACTTACAAAGCTCCTTGGTAACCTTGGACATAAAGGGGGTGCCCTGGTCAGTTAAGATCTCTTTTGGGATCCCAGTCGACTAAAGACATGGACCAATTCCTTGGCGATAGCCTTAGCAGAGGTATTGCGCAAGGGTATGGCCTCAGGATAGCGAGTCGCATAGTCCAGGATCACCAGAATATGCTGGTGACCGCGGGCAGATTTCACAACCGGCCCCACCAGGTCCATGCCAATCCTCTCAAAGGGGACCTTGATTATTGGCAGAGGAACAAGGGGGCTGTGAAAATGGGGAGACGGTGCCGACATTTGGCACTCGGGGCACGATTCGCAGTACTCCTTGACATCTGCATGCAATCCGGGCCAGAAAAATCTCTGGGCGATTCTCTCCCTGTTTTTTTCAACACCGAGATGCCCCCCCATTACATGACCATGGGCCAGGTCTAGCACCACCCTGCGAAAGGGTTTGGTGACTAGTAGCTGTTCTACCTCGTCCTCTCCATGTTTTATCACTCGATACAATAAATAGTTTTTAATTGCCATGTAAGGGAAAGACACCGCCCAGTTAGGATCCACCGGTTCCCCATCCAACATCTTAACGTTTTCCCTGGCTCTCATGAGGGTGGCCTCTCGTAATTGCTCGGTACGGAAATCCTCTCTCCTGACCTCTAAATCGGGTACCACATCTTGGCTACTCTCAATGTCAGGGTCAGAGGGGTTCTCCTGTTCGTTACCCTCAGGCTGGGAGCTAGCTTCCAGGTCCTCCGGCTCCCCAACCATGACAGGGAAAGGAAGAGGGTCTCTGGCTTCCTTGATCCCACCAACAGCATCCCCTTCCCTTTGGCAAAAAGGGTCTGGTGAGAGATCCCGTGCTTCTCCAGCAGGGGGTGCTCTATCTACCAGCCTCCCTTTGCTCTCCCATAAATTCCAGAAATGGGGAAAATCTCTTCCCACTAAAGCTTCATGAAGCAGTGAAGGTACCTCCCCCACTGAATGTGTTACACTGCCCCTGGGGTTATCAACCTCAACCACCTCTGTCTGGTAGTCTCGAGTGTCCCCATGGATGCAAATTACCCCAATAGTACTGGGGTGTAGTTTTGTGGGGTTCACACAATCACTCCTGACTAGGGTCACCACACTACCAGAGTCTAGCAGGGCTGTCAGGGGCTTTCCATCCACTGAAATAACACACATCTGTCTTTCAATGCGACTCTGACATGATGCAGTACATGCGACCTGTGCAAATAAAGAAATGCATCTTTTCATATGAGCATAATCACATTGCATAGGTTCATCATTTATGGGACAGTTCGCAGCAATATGCCCTAATGCATGGCAACGGAAACATCTTATATGCTCAACCCCCAGTCCTCTCAACGGTCCCAAAGACCTTCCTGGCTGCTTTGGCCAGTCTCCAGGTCTAGGAACCACAGTCTCATCAAATCTCCCCAAGCTCTTGGACCCCGGAACAGTCTTACCAAAACCGCCGGGAGATCTTGCACCCCTAGACACACCGAAGTGGGGCGTAGATGGATTCACCAAGTCCTCAGTTGCACTGTACCTCTCCACTAGGTCGACCAGTTGGGCTGCAGTTTTGGGGTCGCCCTGTCCGACCCACTACCTCAGAGCAGTAGGGAGTGCACGCAGATACCGGTCCATTACCACACGCTCTACGATCTGCGGGCCTGTCAAGGCCTCTGACTGCAACTACTTTTTGGTGAGGTGGACCAGGTCAAACATTTGCGAACGGGGTGGCTTATTGCTGGAGAAGGACCACGGATGCACCCGCTGGGCCCGGATTGCCATGGTGACACCCCAGCGTGCGAGTATCTCCATCTTTAGAGTCTCATAGCCCTGGGCCTTATCGGGTTCTAGGTCAAAATAGGCTTTTTGGGGTTCTCCTGTTAGAAATGGG
Source organism: Rana muscosa (assembly GCA_029206835.1). Taxonomy (NCBI): domain Eukaryota; kingdom Metazoa; phylum Chordata; class Amphibia; order Anura; family Ranidae; genus Rana; species Rana muscosa. The sequence continues at coordinate 1,157,630,219 of CM055116.1, read as the reverse complement.
GCCAAGAGACCTGCCCACTGCTCTTTTAGCCATCCTTCGCGGACAGCAACTCTCTCAAAAGTTGCAAGGTATGCCTCAATATCATCAGCAGATGTCATCCTTTGTAGGTGATAGGATGCACGTATCATCTTTGCTTCCACTGGCGCAGGAGGTGCGGACTCCTTTTTCAATTCTAGCAGAGCCTCTGCGAACTGCCGGTTCATCTCCTGCTGGGCCGCCTGTTGAACTGCAGCAGCGTCCTGTTGTGCTGCCTGTTGTGCTGCGACTTGGCGGCTCATCTCCTGCTGAGCCTCCCGTTGTGCTGCAATGGCCTCTGCGACTTGGCGGTTGGTTTCCCGCTGAGCTGCATTGGCCTGTAGCAGGGCCTTTAACATTTCCTCCATCTTCAGAAAGTGCCCGCATTCTCCATCACGTGTGGGAGATTAGCTTGTGGGGATCACTTTTTCACAGAATGAAGGTCAGCGTACAGGCAGTTTCTTTAAAACCTGGCATATTGCCAGCTTTATTTACAAGTGGTTTGCAATAGTCATACAAAATAAACAAAACAGTAAAACAAATCCTTGCCGTCCGGCGCTAAACTATACAGTAACCGCTCTCTATACGGTGAGGGGCTGGTCCCCGTCACCCACAAAACACAAGGTGAAGTAAAGCAAACCTTTTTCTTTCAGCCCAGATCAACAGCGCTCCTCTTACTCATATTCCTTTCTGAGTCTCAGGCCAGAGCCATTAGTGCTCTCTTCCTGGATCTTTTAAGCCCTGCTGCCTATGGATTCCAGTGAACCTGAATATCCGGACCGGAACCCAGCCAACTACAGAGGCTGGAAAAACCTGGGCTGGATTCTGGTTCAGTCCCTTACAATGGACCGAATGCGAGGTGAAATGTAGCGATTATTCTGTATCTCACCTCGCATACCGTCACACCGTGTTATGGGTGTTTGTGCTCTCTGGAGGAATTGAAGGACTGTTGCCATTTTTTTTCTTCATTCTTCCATCCCGCAAAGTGATCATGGACTTTGGGGTAGTTAGAAAGTTCAAAGAGAGAAGAAGATCTTCAACCAGTGCAGTTACCGCGACACTGTCACCAGGTGACAGTGTTGCGCATTGATATTCACTGTTCACTCACACACTTATAGAAGGAAAGGGCTTCTCTACGGAGAGGTTCTTTCATTCTTACACAAACATATGTGTTAGGTATATGTGTGTTTAACGTTCTTTTCCCCTCTACAGGAGAACATCTCATCAAGACCACTGAGAATGGGGTGGGTCTTAGTCAGGATGGGTGTAAGGGAATGTTGTTGTGAACATGTGATTCTAATAATGTGGTTATGTGTTGTTTGTTTCCCTCCTTTCCATTTCATGTCAGGTTCAGGCACAATTGTTGGTTAATTTTCAGGAAGAAAAAATAAAACTTTTTTATTTTTGAAATTTGTTAGTCGGTCTCTGGATCGGGCTATGGTGGCCCTTTTTGGGCATGGTTTGCTCCAGACACTGGGGACCAGTGTCAAATAACAGGGGGGAGTGTGTAGCGGGTATGTACTTTTTAAACTGGTGAGGACACCAGTGATGCATAGTTCCCTGCGGCCCAGCAGGTGACGCTGTCACTTTGGGCCGGGGTTGAACCATCGCTGCAGTGCCGTACCGTTTGTGACCTCTCGCAGCGGTTGTACGGCGGGGCAGGGAACCCGCCGTGCATCCTGGGAGAGGGTATAAAGGGGGCGGACTTCTTCGCCACGAGGTGGGAGTCCCGGGCACCTTCAGCCTGAGGGCTGTGGTTGCAGTCGGTGTCCAGGCGGCCTAGGCCTGGACACCTGGAGTTCGTGTTCCATCCCAGACACCTTCAGTCTGGAATGAGGTACTTAGCCGGGGGCCTGGGGCCCAGTACCTTCCGCTGGGTCCCATGAGGGAGGGATTGTCCTAGGGGGCCCCGGGAGTGGGGCACCTGAATCCAGAGGCGTAAGGGACTGGAGGAGGGACTCACCCGAAGACCTGGTGCAGCAGATTGCCAGTGCCGGGTGAACCTCTGGAGACCACCCAGAGGGATATCTTTTCCGTAAGGGGCCAAGTTCAAAGAGGAAGTTCAGTCCATGTTCAATGACCGGTGGCAGCGGTCCAGCTAATTCACTCAGGTCAGTGGCAGGGGCCTGCAATTAGGCCTGTGGCAGGGGCCTCAACAGTTCATCCGGTCGGTGGCAGCGACCAAAACTCACGGTCGGTGGCAGAGACTGTGCGCCAGGCCTATTCGCTAAAAAGGAATAGGAGAGTACAGTTGTGCCTGGGCCTACTCGTTCCCACACCCCCATGTTCGTTGTTAATGGAAGTTCAACTGATTGTGTTACGAGAAATAAAGGAGTGTTGGACTTTCGATTGGTGTGGGCTCTATTATTGGCAGACACGCTACCAGGGAACAGCAAGGTTTCGTATGCAGTGGACAGACCCGGGAGGTAAATCAACTAACTTTGCTCAACCCTCTTATACACATGAGGGGAGAGCTTGGTGTGGTGTTCCTGCACTCTCCTCTTCCAGGTATCCCTAGAAACAAGCCATTCACAATAACCAAGAGGAAGAGTGAGGTTCCGCTACACATGTTACAGACACCTCCAGGGATATCAACCCTATTACACACCTTTGTGTCATCAACAAAAATACATACCTTTAGTTATATCACTTACATATAGGTTAAATAGAACAGGACCCAGTAGAGAGCCTTGTGGTACACCACCAGTGACTGGTCTCTGTTCTGAGTGAACCCCATTTACAACCACACTCTGGGATCTATCCTTTAGCCAACTGCATATCCACTGAACCACCCAAGGGTTAAGTCCTAGCTTGTACAACATTTGTATTAGATCATTATGCGGAACAGTGTCAAATGCCTTGCTGAAATCAAGAATATGCTATGTCCACAGCACCACTCTGGTCCAAAACATTGGTAATATAGTCAAAAAATTCAATCATATTAGTCTGACATAATCTGCCCTCAGTAAAGTCATGCTGCTTTGGGTCCAGCAAGCTAGCTGTGTATTTTAAGGTGATCAATGATCCTTTTTTTCAGGAGTGATTCCATTAACTTGACTACAATTGACGTTAACCCCTTACAGACCGGAAGATTTGGCTGCTTAATGTCCAGGCCATTTTTTTCTATCCGACGCTGCGTCGCTTTTACTGAAAATCCCGCGGTCGTGTGACGCTGTACCCAAACAAAATTGACGTCCTTTTTTTCCCACAAATAGAGCTTTCTTTTTGTGATATTTGATCACCTCTGCGGTTTTTATTTTTGGTGTTATAAACAAAAATATTTTTTACCTTTTTGCTAAAATTAAAATCCCCAAAATGTTTTTAAAAAACAAAATTCTTCCTTAGTTTAGGCCAATATATATTCTTCTACATATTTTTGGTAAAAAAAAAAGAAAAAAAATCGCAATAAGAGTATATTGATTGGTTTGCGCAAAAGTTATAGCGTCTACAAACTATGGCAAAGATTTATGGCATTTGTATGGCATTTTTATTTTTATTTTTTTTACTAGTAATGGCAGAGAGTTGCGATTTTTAGCGGTACTGCAACACATTTTTTGGAACTATTGACATTTATACAACGATCACTGGTATAAAAATGCACTGATTACTGTATAAATGTCACTGTCAGGGAAGGGATTAACACTAGGGGGCAATCAAGGGGTTAAATGTGTTCCCTAGTTAGTGTTTCTAACTGTATGGGGATAAGACTGACAGGGGGAGGAGACATATCATTGTTTCTACATAGTGTTAACAAACGATACGTATCCTCTCCCCTGACAGAACAAGGATTTGTGTGTTTACACACACAAATCCCTGTTCCTGCTCTCGTGCACGCTCTCGTTTGTGGGTGGCCAGCAGCAACCGCAACCGTGCCCGCTGGCCAACCGCATTGGGTTTCCCGCCGTGCAGTGGGCGCACCTGCTATTGCCCTTAAGAAGGTACAGATGTACCCATACAGGGATTCGTGGGAACGAACCACTTTGCTGACATATATCGGCATGAGGCGGTCGGCAAGTGGTTAAACTCACTGGCCTGTAATTGTCAGCTTCTACCTTGCTGCCCTCTTGTGGATATGTACACTATTAGCTGTCCGCCAGTCATGGGGAACTTCTTCTGTAAAGCCCCATACACACGGTAGGACTTTTTGACAACAGACTTCAAAATGAGCAGGGTTTCAAAAAAATCCTGCTCCATCGGACAAACTTTTTCGGTTTTCATCGGACAAAAGTTCGCTCTGGAAATGGACAACAAAAGTCCTACCGGACAACAAAAGTCCTACTGTGCAAAGTCCTATCGTGTGTACAGAAATCCATCGGAATTTTGTCCGAAGTACAAACACACATGCCCAGAATCAATGTTAAAATCAACCAACAATAGCAGAAGTTGACCAAAGGGTGGCGGTAAAGAGCAGAAAAACCAAGTGATGTTGGGAAAGTTTGGGGAAAGTTTGCAGAAAAGTCCTGCCGTGTGTATGCTATGGGTGTTCCCGGCGAACTCCCTTCGGACAAAAATCCACGGAAAAGTTTGTTTGAAGTCCGACCGTGTGTACGAGGCTTGAGAAGAGAATGAATAAAAAGAGCTGTTAATGGTTTAACAACTATATCTCAAAGTTCTCTAAAGCCTAGTACACACGAACGAGAATCTCGTTTTTCTCAACAAGATTTTTGTCAAGCTTAAAGGGATGAGGTGGCAACCCTAGACCACCCTATCAGCCCAGTCATTAGCAATACAAACCCTCACATTTGTGAAAACCTGCTGGGGACAGAAATACTCCTCAACAATTACATCTCTGCCCCTATTTCTCAGTTTAAATGCATGTCCAAAACATTTCTAAATTTAATATCAAGAAGCCCAGTGCCATTGTGTGATGGATGCAGGCCATCTCTCTTGTAAAGCTCAATGTCCGACCACCTGGTATCATCATGACTAATAAAACCAAAACCTTTAGCTTTGCTCCAATCCTTTAACCAAACATTGAACTCTGCTATACAAAGTACTTTCTAGCGTTGTCCATTATGCACAGATAAGACCTCTACAAATGTAACAGTACACCCTAACTGTTGAAGATCCTGGCCCAAATAATGAAAATACTTCTGTACAGAATGCACATCATTTTGGGACAAATCATTTGTTAGCCTGTGATGACAAGTCCTGCCACAGAAAGGTATTTCTTCACTTTGTGGTTTTTCTAGGTATTTTATGACAATTAAAAACTTGTGCCAGCAAAGATGGTCCAGCCTGCTATGCCATCAGTGGAACGGACCCCTCCTCACCCTCCTCTCTGTTTATATCTACAGAAGAGGAGGCGGCTTCAGTCCGCTCCGCTGTGTGAGAGGGAGTGCAAGGGACACACCGCTGTATCCTGCGCTGTTCTGAGGACTTTAAATTTGAATGTAATTTATAGTAATGCAAATGGACATGTGCTGGGGGGGTGCTATGGGAAGGGAGAGGGGGGTCTGCACTGAGGGAGTTCTGCACTGATGGAGGGGGTCTGCACTGATGGAGGAGGGTCTGCACCGAGGGAGGGGTATCTATACTGCGGGAGGGGGTCTGTACTTAGTGGGGGGTCTATAATGAGAGAAGGGGGTATGTAGTTAGTGGAGAGGGGTCTGTACTGAGAGAGGGGGGTCTGTACTGAGGGGGGACTATAGTTGGTGGAGGGGTGAGTGACACCAATTTTTTCCGCACCGGGTGACACCAACCCTAGTAACGTCACTGTATGCCATTAAACTGCCTGTCCTGGCATTGACTACTAATCTGTTTCAAGGATAATAGTGTGAAAAACTGATCTTCCTCCACCAGTTTTTTTCAAATTTAACACATCACACTTTACTTGGTTCAACCCAAAGGCATGGAGGGAAACTGATGTAGGAGGGTTCTGCTATGCAACAGACCCTAACTTTGGGTCTGTGCCACTTAGATTGTTAGAACATACATCCACTAATCTAGCTCCAAAACAGAATGGCTGTCACTGGCCACCACGGTCTCCTCTCCCAAACTGTTTGCTTCTCCTTCTTTTACTTGTCTCTCAACATTACTCATAAAGGTAACATGTAGGCACACACTTCATTCCTTGTTTCCATACACTGTAGGATGTCACTCACTTTATCTTCCCAAGAATCCGACTAGATGATTCACTTAACCAGCAATTCCATTTACTGAATAAAGTAGGCATAGGCATAAAACTCCTCTTCAACATTTACCATATCACCCTTTCAGACCATGCTCCAACAAGCTGCACAATAAATTTAGGGGAGGCTGATATGAAGGGATGGCACTGGAAGATAAATGAGACTCTATTAAAAGACAGTGAATATGAGGGGAAACTGAGGGAGGAATTAGAGTTGTTTTTTGCACGGAACGACACAGGGTAAACAACTCCCTTTTGTTTGTGGGAAACACATAAATGTGTAATGAGAGGTAATTTTATCTCGATGGGGGCATATAGGAAACAGAAATTAAATGAACAGATAGACTCGATGTTTAAACGTATTGGAGAGCTAGAAACGGTACATAAAAAATCCCAGGCACAATCAATAGAACAAGAACTAGATGACATGCGGGAAAAGCTGAATCTATTACTAACCGATTGTCATGGATATGCAGTAGTGTTTGTCTGTCAGCTTACCTTCCTTCCCATGTGTGCATCTTAGAGGCCTGAGCCCTTTCACCTGGCTTCCTTTATAATCTCCTCCCAGCCAGACTCCACCCCAGGCCCTATCACAGAACACTATATTAACCTGTGCACTGCAAGCCTGCTTTGCTGATCAACGTGTTTGTTAGGCATTGTGTGTTTGGGTTCCTGCCTGTCGTGTGCTACGTCTGTCTCTCTGTTACGTTATTGGCTTGTCCCCGACCATCCCTGTCTGCTCGTGACCCTTGACCTTCGGCTCGTTCTTTTGTTATCCTTGTCTGCTTGTGGCCCCTGACCTTCAGCTTGTTATTCGGTTCTCTCATATCTTGTGCTGCTGCTTCCCCTCTTTTCCCTTTATCCTACGGGGCGTGAGCTAGGAAACTCCAGGGGCCGCGACCTGGTCCCAGCCTGCAGCATAACATCCTCACCACTAGAGGCCCTGGAGAAGACCTGCTGGGTCTTAGACTCCGCGCCCTGGGGAATCTTGGCTCTAGCTTCCGTTAGGATCCCGGTTGTGCTCCTCTGGTCCCGCTTTCCACAACCACCCAGTTTCCTATCCGCAGAAGCCAGCCATAGGGTTCACTACCTCGCGGTGCACTCCTGTCCCCCCTACGGTGTGCATCTGTCACCTGGCCACAGGTGACCTTGACACTGATAAAGCGAAAGCCAAATTAACCAGAGGGAGGTGAACATTCTATGAGTTTGGGAACAAACCAGGTAGCATGTTAGCAAATGCCCTGAGAGAAGCCAATACATAACGCACAATTTAAGACACAAAATGATGAAATGATTAATGCCCCACAGAAAATTGCACAATGTTTTAAGGAGTATTATGAGAAATTATACCAGTTAGAAGAAAAACTCATGCCAGAAAATGCTCAAAAGAAACTGGAAGCAGCTAGGGGGTATATTAGAGAAACACAGATGCCAAAATTAACAGAGGAAATAACTAGAGAATTGGATGAACCAATTACAATAGAGGAGTTCATGGAAGCAAGAACGGAGAAGGGCCGAAGGAGCCTGGAGAAGAAACCAAACTGAGGAAAACCGCATTAACTACAAAGCGCTCACTAAGAAATATCACAAAGCAATTTTCAGAGCAAAAAAGGAACACTTCGCAAACACCATCAAAAAAGCCCTAAACCGACCCCAGGAACTCTTCAAACTAGTCACTCAGACTATGAACCCCACCTGCCTAGAACCTCCAGCAAGCGAAACACAAGAGTTCTGTAATGAGCTATCGGATTTTTTTATCAACAAAATCGAAAACATTCGGGAAATAATTCAACAGAAAAAAACAACCAACCCCACTCCGCCAAAGCAAATAAAGGAAATCAATACGAACCGTATACAATTGACTAAATTCTCGTTGGACCCCATCACCATCGACACCACCAAAAACATAATCAGAAGCCTCAGAGACAGCACTTCTCCAAATGACATAATTTCTACAAAACTCTTGAAAGAATGTACCGACATTCTAGCACCTACCATAACACACCTCATAAACAAATCATTCAAAGAAGGAATATTTCCGAGCTCTCTCAAGCAAGGCATAATCAAACCTCTCCTAAAGAAACCCAACCTCGACCCCAAAGACCCAAACAACCGGAGACCGGTAACAAGCCTCAACACCATCTCGAAGATTATAGAGAAAGCAGTAGTACAACAGCTACAACTCCACTTGGACACTTACAAACTCTTGGGTCCACTACAATCAGGCTTCCGCCCTGGCCATGGCACAGAAACAGCACTTCTTAAAATATGGGATGACGCCCTCGAAGCAGCAGATAATGGAGAATCATGCCTTCTGGTGCTGCTGGATCTCAGTGCAGCGTTCGACACAGTTGACCACAAAACTCTACTGATTCGCCTTAAAGAAGTAGCATCCTTTCTAGATAATCGTTCCCAGACAGTAAAACTAGGAGCCTTCACCTCTGAAACTCGCGCAATTTCTTGCGGAGTCCCTCAAGGATCACCCCTGTCGCCCTTGCTCTTTAACATCTACCTCCGCCCACTCCTCAAAATCATCAGCAAACAGGACCTGTGCTACCACTCATACGCTGACGACACCCAACTCTACTTTCGTATCACCGGGAAAAAAGACCAATATCACGGATTGGAAAATTGCCTCACATTGATCGATGATTGGATGACTGAGAGTTCCCTCAAACTCAACGGTTCCAAAACAGAACTCCTTCTCCTCCACGCAAACAAAAAAATTTAAAATCAAAACTTCTTGGACACTCCCCACCATCCTTGGACAGACCATTACACCAAGCACCAAAGTCAAAAGCCTCGGAGTCATCTTTGACTCAGAGATGTCGATGGATGCACAAATAGGATCAGTAGTCAGTGGATCTCACCATCTCCTCTGCCTGCTGTGTAGACTCACCCCCCTTCATCCCGGAAGAAGACAAAGCAGTGGTAGCGGGAACAATTATCAACTCGCGACTCGACTACGCAAACGCCCTCTACCTCGGACTACCCAAATACCAGATTTCGCGCCTACAAGTCGTCCAGAACACGGCTACCAGGCTGGTAACGGGAAAAAAACCTTGGGAATCCGTCACCCCATCACTGAGGACCCTGCATTGGCTAACAGTAAAGGATCGGATCACATTCAAGACCCTCTGCCTCACCCACAAGTGCACACAAGGAAACGCTCCTCAATATCTATGCGAGAAGATAAAACACTACACCCCCAATCGCACTCTCCGATCAACAAACCAAAACCTCCTTCAAATCCCCAAGTCCCGCTTCAAAACAAAGGGAGAATGAAGATTTGCAGTCCAAGGACCACGGCTATGGAACACTCTACCCATCATCATCCGCATGGAAGTAAATTATCGGGCCTTCAGGAAAAAACTTAAGACCCACCTCTTCCGATGGATCAGGACGTCACTGGATGCAAAGCGCCTTGAGGCGATTTAGTTTGCATTTGTAGCGCTATACAAGTTATTCACTCACTCACTCACTCACTCACTCAAGCAATAAAAGTATTAAAATTGGGTAAGGCACCAGGTCCGGATGGGTACACCCTATCATACTATAGAATGTTCTGCTGAGAAACTGGCTCCCAGGTTTATATCAGCTTATAACTCACTGCGGGAGGGAAAGAAAATACTGAATGAGACATATAACAGTCATCCCAAAGGAAGGTAAAGATCCATCACAATGCGCTAGCTACCACCCTATATTACTGCTGAATGTGGACCTGAAAATGTTCACTAAGATTCTTGCCACAAGATTAATAGAGTATATCCCGGATTTAATACACCCAGATCAAGTGGGATTTACCCCTGGGCAAGAGGGAAAAGAAAACACACAATGGGTGGTGAGTGCGATTTATCTAGCACAAAAACAGAGGATGCAAATGATATTAGTATCTGCTGACGCAGAAAAAACATTTGATAGAGTGGAATGGATGTTTCTAAAAGCAACGCTACAGCATATAGGACTGAGAGAAGGGATGATGAGCTGGTTCGATAATCTATACTCAGAACCGAGCGCGAGGGTTAAAATAAAATGATAAAATATCAGAGCCATTTCTTATTCGAAATGGGACAAGACAAGGTTGCCCACTGTCGCCTATTTTTATTTTGACAATAGAACCCTTTTTAAGGAAGATACGGGCAAATCCGAACATTAAGGGGATAATAACGAATGGGGAAGAGCAGAAACTGGCGGCATATGCCGATGACTTAATTTTTTTTATAACGTCCCCGGTTATAGCCCTGCCTTCCCTGCTGGCAGAACTAAGAGAATATGGAAAATTGTCCAATTTTAAGGTGAACTATGGGAAATCAGAGGCAATGCAAATGGAAAAAAAATCCTCACTACTACATCAGATAACTACGCAATTTGATTTTAGATGGACAGATTCCCATATAAGCTACTTAGGGACTAAGATATCGAGAAACTTAAACAAATTATTCGAACTTAACTATGTAGCATTGGGTAGACGAATAAAACTAGACTTACTGAAATGGGATAAAGAAATATTTACTTGGTTTGGGCGTACAAATATAATAAAGATGAACGTGTTACCGAGACTTCTGTATCTAATACAGACTTTACCAATTAAGATCCCCCAAAGTTTTTTGAGGGATCTTAGGTCAAGGTTCCTGAAATTCATTTGGGTGGGAAAACCGGCGAGGATACGTAGAACTATTTTGTCATTGCCCAAAGGGGAAGGAGGGATTGTGCTCCCGTACCCAGTAAAGTATCAGGAAGCATCTCATTTAGTTAGAGTAGTAGATTGGTGTGGGCTTAATAAGAAACCCTGGATAAAAATTGAACAGGCAACAGTGGATATACCCCTGGAAGGCCTAGTGTGGATCCCAGAAGCTGAAATGCCAGCAGAAATAAAGAAACACCCGACGATAGGGACCACTATACGAACAATTAAAAAGGTTTTTGAACAAACAAATATGTCTAAATACCCAAGTCCAATGACTCCGATCCTGGGCGCAAGGGCATTTCAGCCAGGTTTGATAGATCAAAGATTCAATGCTCTACGACAAAGAGGTATTAGTAGAATTACTCACTTTTCAAAAGATAATCGACTAATGACAAAGAGAGAGATTGAAAGAGAGGTAGCACCAGAATTAGATTTTTTTTCCCAAGAACAGAGAGACAGGATTTTTTTATTCACACACACACAAGGCCTCAGTAGTGAGCAGATACCAGGAGGGAGGATACAAAATTTTAACTAGATGGTATAGAACACCAACAGTACTGCATTGAATATATCCTCAGACGTCAGATGCCTACTAGAGATGTCACATGGCAAAAGGGACTCTATTACATATTTTCTGGGAATGTGTGAAAATACAGGAGTTTTGGAAAATGGTAATAGAAACTATCAAAATAATTACAGGAGTTTCTTTAGAAGACAGACCAGCAAGCATTCAAATACTAGATATACCTATATCAGTGGAAAAATAAAAAAATTCACTACTAAGACATCTTATTGTGTGTCCCTGTCCTGTGGAAAAAGGAGAGTCCACCAACTAGAGCACAATGGTTCGCTAGAATCGCAGAGATTCAACAGATGGAGAACCTCACAATGGCAATGAAAGATCAAGATGGGAGATACCGGACGATATGGGCACCCTACTTGAAATATAGGGAGGAGCAGGGAGGGGGTGGGGATCGGGGAGAGGAGGAGAGAAAGGAGGTGTGAGGGTGGGAGGGTGTAATCTCTCCCGCTCTCTTTTTTCCCTTTTTTTTTGTGTTTGGTTGGGGGAGGGAGGGGGGCTTCACGGAAAAGAAAGGCAGAGGTTAAAGAGGAAAAGAGAAGTCACATTGAATTAATGAAGCATAAAGGAGGTGGGAGAATACAAGATTGTAGTCGCTTTTTTTTTGTGTTTGATTTTTGATTGATATAAGCAGATGGTATAAAACGTGAAAACTTGTAATGTGAAATCTATGGAAAAAGAAAGAATTTATAAAAAAAAAACATTTACCATGTGGCATTGTAACAAGTCTCAAGGCAATAGTGTTCCTCTTTAACAATTACATTTTGGACTATGCAGTGGTGTCTCATACCTTTTAGCTTGCAATAGTCTCCAAATGAAGGTAAATGGCTTGCCAACAGTCCAGCATCAGGATTCCACCAAGGATCAACTCTATCCCGATACAACGTTACATCTCCTTATGTATGGTCCTCCTCCGTCCCATGACAAATCTTCAACCTCTAACCCTTCAGAGACCAAGTACTGGCCTAACATCTTCCCGCCTAAATATTCCAGCTTCGGGAACCTCAACAGGCCAAATGGCAGACACCACAGCAAGTTAACCTGTGGCGGCTGCTCCAATAGGGGCGCAGGGGCACTGCCCCCCTAATCCATGTGCCCGTCCCCTAATATACATGCAGTGTGCCGGACGCATGAATTTCAATGTTTTTTTTTTTTTTAAACACGTGATTAGAGCCTGTGAGGCTCTAACTTACTTCAACTGCACCCCAAGCCCACCCACTTGTGTGACATTAGCGAATTAATATTCGCTAATGTCTTCCTGCTTTTCCTCCTGGCCAATCAGGAAGCAGCTCCTAAAAACTGATTGGCCAGGGTCTCAGGACTCCATGACAATCGGGTCTCAGGACCCACTTCCTGTTCGACCTGGAGGAGAAGCAACACCTGTTTGGCTGGGAGCGAGGAGCAGCCTCCTAAGGTAAGGCCGGACTGATCGCCGCCTTCCCATCCAAAATATTGAGCACCAGCCGCCACTGAAGTTAACCCTTACATTGCCACACAATAACATTAATGAAAAATATAAATGACAGTGCTTTCATCTGCCTACATTGGAGTAAAGTAGATGTTCTCCTAGGTCCTCCAGATTCAAGAACAATGGAGCCCTCACAATGCCATTTATCCAGGTATAATTTCTGCATTTTGTCCCAGGGACTCTCCTGTTCTTATTTTAAGGTATTTTGTAACAATTGTAAACTTGTGCCGACAAAGATAGCCCAGCCTGCTATGCCATCAACCTTTACCACTTTGTTAATGGCAAGGAGTAAAGAAGATTATTATTAAAAGTAACTTAACGTATATACTCGAGTATAAGCCGACCCACCTAATTTTACCACAAAAAACTGGGAAAACGTATTGACTCGATTATAAGCCTAGGGTGTCCATCTGCATGCCTCACTGTGCCTCACTTTGCCTCACTGTGTCCATGTGCATGCCTCACTGTGCCTCACTGTGTCCATGCCTCACTGTGTCCATGCCTCACTGAGCCCATGCCTCACTGTGTCCAATCTCCCTACCTGTTCTCCGGCGCTGTGGAAGGGGTGCCCGGCTTTGAAAAATTGGTGCTGCCCGGCCTTAGGTCCCCGGACAACAAACTTTGTACACTTGTAGAGGAAGAGTGGGGCTATATGTGTGCAATGTTTGGGGTCCAGGGGACCTACGGCTGGCCGGGATCAGGCGCACAAAGGTGAATATGGACACAGACTCGAGTATAAGCCGAGGGGGCATTTTTAGCACACAAAAATGTGCTGAAAAACTCGGCTTATACTCGAGTATATACGGTATATAGCGCCGTCAATTTTGCAGCACTTTACACATATATTATACAGTACAATCACATCAGTCCCTGCCCTCAAGGAGCTTACAATCTAAGGTCCCTAACTCACATTCATACATATACTTGGGCCAATTTAAACAGGAGCCAATTAACCTACCAGCATGTCTTTGGAGTGTGGGAGGAAACCAGAGTACATGGAGGAAACACGCAGGCCCAGGGAAAACATGAAAACTCTAGGCGGGTAGTGTCATGTCTGGGATTGAAACCAATGACCCTAGTGCTGCTAGGCAGAAGTGGTAACTACAGTATGTAGCCATTGTGCTTGCCCCTTAAGTTACCCCTTACACTACCACACCGTAATTTAAAAAAAAACCTTCAATGACAGTACTGGTACCTGCCTACATTGGAGGTAGATGTTCTCCCAGGTCCACCAGATGTAAGAACCATGAAGCCCCCACAATTCCATTTACCATGTCTGCGTTTTGTCCCAGTCACAATACTGCTGTTATATTAGGTAATTTGAAACAACTAAAATCTTGTGCCTACAAAGAAAGTCCAGTCTTTAATGCCATTAACCTTTACTCCTTTGTTAATAGCCAGGCTATTGATTGCAATGTGTATGTGAAAACATTGTTCACATTTACTTGCATCTGGTTAGTTAGGCAATTGAAAAACCTCTCACCTATTTATCTTAATGGGCATATATGGTACAAAAAAGTATAGTGCCCATCCACACTTGACTGGTGAGAAGCAAATCACCAATGCTAAATGGCGTATGTGCTGATATAGGTATAGCAGAGCACCCTGCATGGTAACAGGCATAGCCTTCAGGCCTGATTGCACAGTTGGTAACTAGGGATGAGCCGAACACCCCCCGGTTCGAAAGTTTGCGCAAACTTTAGAACCCCATTAAATACAATGGACTCGAACGTTCAAAATCAAAAGTGCTAATTATAAAGGCTAATATGCAAGTTATTGTCCTAAAAAGGGTTTGGGAACCCGGGTCCTGCCCCAGGGGACATGTATCAATGCAAAAAGACGTTTTAAAAACGGGCGTTTTTCGGGAGCAGTGATTTTAATGATGCTTAAAGTGAAAAAAAAAGAGTGAAATATTCCTTTAAATATCATATATGGGGGGTGTCTATAGTATGCCTGTGAAGTGGCACATGTTTCCCGTGTTTAGAACTGTCCCTGCACAAAATTACATTTCTAAAGGAAAAAAAGTCATTTAAAACTGCTTGCGGCTTTAATGTAATGTTTGGTCCCGACAATAAAAATGAAAATCATTGAGAAAAATGCCATGGGTAGCCCCCCACCCCCCCCCTGCCCACTACCAGCCCCTTTGGGTCTTGTATGGATATTAAGGGGAACCCCCCACCAAAATAAAAAAAGGCCCTATGTACTCTGAACAGCAGAATACAGGCGGTGCAAACAAGACAGGGACTGTAGGTTTGTTCTTAAGTAGAATCTGTTTGTAATTTGGAACAGGTACATTGTTTAAGTGAAGCTCCAGCCAAAAAATCTTTAACGGTAAGTTTTTGGAAAACATAGGGAACGGTTATCACCCCTGTAACATTTGTTTTGCTGTCTTTGCACCTGTTAAGAACATTTCAACTCACTTTCCGTCCCAATGACAAATGTTTTTTGAAAATTTGGGGTTTTTATTGAAACAAGGATTGGTGATAAAGCATCAGTGGAGAGAAGACACCTTTTCCCCATATTAACTCTTAGAGAGAATTTCCCTTCCTAGGGGTAGATTTCCTCTCACTTCCTGTTGTCTCCTTCCGTTTACAAGTAGGAGTCGTTTGAAAGTTGGATGTATGAAAGTAGAGGCCTGCCGTATATACTCTGCAGAAATTTGGCCCTTAGGTGTTCGTGTTGCCACAACACTGTAAGATCTCACAGTTACTCTTGGTGGGTGCTGGAACGCCCTGCTGTGAACTATTATATCAAGAATTGTAATTACATGCCAGTGTTGAACAGTGGTAGGAAAAATTGGGCCTTTGGTGGTGGTGCTGGTGCCACAACACTGCAAGTCCTCACAGTTACTCTTGGTGGGCGCAGGAATGGGCCCAGCTGTGAAATATTAGATCAAGAATTGTAATTACATGCCCCTGTTGAACAGGGGCATAAAAATTGGGCCTTAGGCACTGGTGCCACAACACTGCAACCCCTCACAGATACTGTACTTGGAGCGCAGCAATGAGCCCTGCTGCAAAGTATTGCATCAAACATTGTAATTACAAGCCCCTGTTAAACAGGGGCAGAAAAATTGGGCCTTAGGCACTGGTACTGGTGCCACAACACTGCAACCCCTCACAGATACTCTATTAGGAGCGCAGCAATGAGCCCTGCTGCAAAGTATTGCATCAAAAAATTTATTTACACGCCCCTGTTAAACAGGGGCTGAAAAATTGGGCCTTAGCCACTGGTGGCAGTGCCCAGAACCAAAAATGTTCTTACAAGCCATCAGCATGATCATTGAGGAGGAAGAGGATAGTCACTCAGCATAACAGGATAGTCACTCAGCATCAGCATAGGCAGTCTTGAGGGGATCTGACATTGTGGTGATCCAAGGCTGATTAATTTTTATGAAGGTCAGTCGATCGACCGAGTCAGTGGACAGGCACACCCTGTGATCGGTTATAAAGCCTCCAGCAGCACTGAATGTGCTTTCCGAAAGAACGCTGGATGCAAGACAGGCCAGTACCTCAATTGCATACTGTGCAAGCTCTGGCCAGTGATCCATCCTCAAGACCAGGGATGAGCCGAACACCCCCCTGTTCGGTTCGCACCAGAACCTGCAAACAGACAGAATGTTCGCATGAACTTTAGAACCCTATTAAATACAATGGACTTGAACGTTCAAAATCTAAAGTGCTAATTATAAAGGCGAATATGCAAGTTATTGTCCTAAAAAGTGTTTGGGGACCCGGGTCATGCTCCAGGGGACATGTATCAATGCAAAAAAAGTTTTAAAAATGGAAGTTTTTTCGGGAGCAGTGATTTTAATAATGCTTAAAATGAAAAAATAAAAGTAAAATTTTCCTTTAAATTTCGTACCCTGGGGTGTGTGTATAATATGCATGTAAAGTCACGCTTGTTTCCCGTGCTTAGAACTGTCCCTGCACAAAATGTCATTTATGAAGGAAAAAAAGTAATTTAAAACTCACTCGCGGCTATTAATGAATTGTCTGCTCCCGGCAATACATACAAAAGTCATTGATAAAAAAAAAAAAAGCGTGGGGGTTCCCCCAAATTCAATTACCAGGCCCTTCAGGTCTGGTATAGATATTAAGGGGAACTCTGCCGCAAATTTTAAAAAAAAATGCGTGCGGTTCCCCCAAAATATTCATACCAGGCCCTTCAGGTCTGGCATGGATTTGAAGGGGAACTCCACCCCAAATTTTAAAAAAAATGGCGTGGAGTCCCCCCAAAAATCCATACCAGACCCTTATCCGAGCACGCAACCTGGCAGGCCGCAGGAAAAGAGGGGGGGATGAGGGGGGGAAGAGAGAGCGCCCCCCCTCCTGAACCGTACCAGACCACATGCCCTCAACATGGGGAGGATGTCCCCATGTTGATGGAGACAAGGGCCTCATCCCCACAACCCTTGCCCGGTGGTTGTGGGGGTCTGCAGGCAGGGGGCTTATCGGAATCTGGAAGACCCCTTCAACAAAGGGGACCCCCAGATCCCGCCCCCCCCAGGTGAATTGGTAAGGGGTAAAAGTCCTTTATTAAAAAAAAATAAAAAAAACATTCCAGCATGAAATCCAGTGTCCCGCGGCGATCCGATGTCCAGCGCTGTCCGTCATTGGCTGAGCCTGAGCGGACCTGATGGGAAACTTCCTCCGCAGTCTATTAAATGTATAGACCCGTCCCTTCTAAAGTTCCCTATCAGGTCCGCTCAGCCAATGACTAGGTGTAAGGCTAAGCGAACCAGATGCGGAACGTGAGAAGGGGCGGGTCTATTCATTTATTACACAGTGGAGGAAGTTCCCCATCAGGTCCGCCCCCTCGTATTTCAGACCCCGCCTACGTCATTGGCCTGAGCGGACCTGAAGGGGCGGGTCTATTAATTTATTACACAGTGGAGGAAGTTCCCCATCAGGTCCGCCCCCTCGTATTTCAGACCCCGCCTACGTCATTGGCCTGAGCGGACCTGATGGGGAACTTCCTCCACTGTGCAATAAATGAATAGACCTGCCCCTTCTCACGTTTCGCATCTGGTCCGCTTAGCCTTACACCTAGTCATTGGCTGAGCGGACCTGATGGGGAACTTTAGAAGGGGCGGGTCTATTCATTTAAAAGACTGCGGAGGAAGTTCCCCATCAGGTCCGCTCAGGCTCAGCCAATGACGGACAGCGCTGGACATCGTATCGCCGCGGGACACTGGATTTCATCGCTGGAATGTTTTTTTTTATTTTTTTATAAAGGACTTTTCCAAGGTGTTTGTGTGTTTTTTTTTTTTTTACATTTTTTTACACTTTCTTTGTGAAATGTTAGGGGTACAATGTACCCCTTACCAATTCAATTAGGGGGGGCGGGATCTGGGGGTCCTCTTTGTTAAAGGGGTCTTCCAGATTCCGATAAGCCCCCTGCCCGCAGACCCCCACAACCACCGGGCAAGGGTTGTGGGGATGAGGCCCTTGTCCCTATCAACATGGGGACATCCTCCCCATGTTGAGGGCATGTGGCCTGGTAAGGTTCAGGAGGGGGGGCGCTCTCTCATCCCCCCCCCTCTTTCCCTGCGGCCTGCCAGGTTGCGTGCTCGGATAAGGGTCTGGTATGGATTTTTGGGGGGACTCCACACCATTTTTTATTTTATTTGGGGTGGAGTTCCCCTTAAAATCCATGCCAGACCTGAAGGGCCTGGTATGGATATTTGGGGGGAACCGCACGCATTTTTTTTTTAAATTTGCGGCGGGGTTCCCCTTAATATCTATACCAGACCTGAAGGGCCTGGTAATTGAATTTGGGGGGACCCCCACGCTTTTTTTTTTTTTATCAATGACTTTGTATGTATTGCCGGGAGCCGACAATTCATTAATAGCCGCGAGTGAGTTTTAAATTACTTTTTTTCCTTCAGAAATGACATTTTGTGCAGGGACAGTTCTAAGCACTTGAAACAAGCGCGACTTTACATGCATATTATACACACCCCCCAGGTACAAAATTTAAAGGAATATTTCACTTTTATTGTTTCACTTTAAGCATTATTAAAATCACTGCTCCCGAAAAAACGTCAGTTTTTAAAACTTTTTTTTGCATTGATACATGTCCCCTGGGCAGGACCCCGGTCCCCAAACACTTTTTATGACAATAACTTGCACATAAGCCTTTATAATTAGCACTTTAGATTTCTCCCATAGACTTTTCGAATTTGCCGCGAACACCCCAAATTGTTCGCTGTTTGGCGAACGGGCGAACAGGCAATGTTCGAGTCGAACATGAGTTCGACTCAAACTCGAAGCTCATCCCTACTCAAGACCCAGTAACCCAGAGGATTTTCAGTGTGAAAGGTGTCCAAGTCTGATCTTGCCCCTAGGTATTCCTGCACCATGTAAACCAGATGCTGGCGATGGTTGCTGGAACCGATCATACCTTGGGGTTGCGTACTAAAAAATTCTCCACTGCTCCTTCCTTGACTGACGAAGCCTCAGCAACACGTTGTCCAGGACCAGGAATTTGTAACCTCCCAGTCTCTGGGAATGCGTTGCACAGACCTTTCTGCAAGGCCTCCCGGAGATGCTTCATCCTCTGCTCCCTCTGTGACGGCAAGATAAGGTCCACAACCTTACCCTTGTAACGTGGATCGAGGAGGGTTGCCAGCCAGAAATGATTCCTCTCCTTGATCGCACGAATACGAGGATCCTTCTGCAGGCTTTGCAGGATCAGGGAGGCCATGCAGCGTAGGTTTGCTGAGGCATTCGGTGCGGAGTACTCAGGGTCACTGAGGACGACATGATCCACAGCCACCTCCTCCCAGCCACATACAAGTCTATGGGTGTCTTGGGACTGTAATTTATCCCTTGAAGACTGCTGCTGATGCTGAGTGCTAGGCTCCACCTCCATGCTGACACAATAATCCTCCTCCTCCTCCTCTTCCTGTGTGATAGCCGGGCCAGCAGGAACACTGTCTGGATAAAGGGGGCCTTGAGAGGTAAGGAAGTCCTCCTCTTCCTGCCTCTGTTCTGCCTCAAGTGCCCTGTCCATTATTCCATGCAGCGTGTGCTTCAACAGGTGGACAAGAGGGACAGTGTCACTGATGCATGCACTGTCACTGCTCACCATCCTCGTGGCCTCCTCAAATGGTGCCAGGACAGTGCATGCATCCCTGATCATGGCCCACTAGTGTGGGGAAAAAAAATCCAAGCTCCCCTGACCCTGTCCTGTTGCCATATTGCAACAGATACTCATTGATGGCCCTCTGCTGCGTGTGCAGCCGCTGCAGCATGGCCAATGTAGAGTTCCACCTGGTAGGCATGTCACAGATTAGGCAGTTCTTGGGCAGGTTGTATTTCTTTTGCAGGTCAGCCAGCCGAGCACTGGCAATATATGACCGGTGGAAATGCCCACAGAGTTTCCTGGCCTGCTTCAGGACCTCCTGTAAGCCCGGGTACCTGCCCAAGAACTGCTGCACCACCAAGTTAAGGACATGAGCCAAACAGGGCACATGGGTCAGTTGTCCCTGTCGGAGGGCGGAGAGGAGGTTGGTGCCATTGTCACAAACCACCTTTCCTGGCTTAAGCTGGCATGGCGTCAACCACCTCTGAGCCTGCCCCTGCAGAGCTGACAGAATCTCTGCCCCAGTGTGGCTCCTGTCCCCCAAGCACACCAGCTCAAGCACTGCATGGCATCTTTATGCCTGCGTACTTGCGTAGCCCCTTGAACACCTACAGAGCACCGCTGGTTCCGAGGAAAAAGCACAGGTAGAGTCCATGGAGGAAGAAGAAGAGGAGGGGGTGGAGGAGGGAGGTGTGTCAGAATCACCAGTAGTAACATTTTGGAGGGGTGGCGGAACAACCTCCAACACTACTGCACCTTGTCCTGCATCCTTCCCAGCTGCCAGCAGAGTCACCAAATGCACCGTTAAAGATAGGCAACGTCCCTGTCCATGCCTGCTGGACCATGAGTCAGCGGTAATATGCACCTTAACGCTGACCGCCCTGTCCAGCGAGGCCAAGACATTGCCTTCCACATGCCGGTAGAGAGCCGGAATCGCCTTCCGTGAGAAAAAAAGTGGCGTTTGGGAACCTGCCACTGAGGAACCACACATTCCACAAACTCACGGAAGGGGGCAGAGTCTACCAACTGAAAAGGCAACAGTTGAAGTGCTAGCAATTTAGCCAAGCTAGCATTCAACCGCTGGGCATGTGGATGGCTGGGAGCAAACTTCTTTCGGAGGTGCAGCAGCTGGGGCAGGGAAATTTGCCTGGTACAATCGGACGTTGGTGTACCGACAGCAGATTGCCCGCAAGTACTTGGCTGTGACAAACCTAATTCTACACCTTCATTCATCTCAGTGCAGGTTTCAGAGAGGACTGAAGGTATAGTGGGGTTGGAGATCCCAGGTGATGAGGAGCAAGGAGAGGTCCGCTTTGTTCTTTGGTGTGGGTATTTTAGGTAAGCTTGCCAACGAACTGCATGTCAGGTCGACATATGTCTGGTCAAGCATGTGGTGCCCAAGCGGCTGATGTTTTGGCCACGCTTCAGACATATGTTGCAAATGGCAACAGTGCGATCTGCTGCACACGTCTGAAAAAAAGGCCACACCAAAGAACTTTTGGAAAAACGCGCAGTGACAGCAGCGCCCTGCACATGCGGAGCTCTGCGGTGTGATGCAGTCGGTGTGCTGCCCTTAAGCTGGCCCCTGGAGGGCATCCTGCCTCGTTGGAGATGTGCCTCCTCCTCCTCATCCTCTCTCCTATCAGGCACCCACGTGGAGTCAGTGACCTCATCATCCCCTCCCTCCTCATCACTGGATAAAAATCTGGCAGTATGCTGCAGTTGGGGGAACATGACTGCCAGATAGCTGTCCTTGTTGGGCACCCCCTCTCTCTGGGCTCACGTTACTACCCCCTCTTACTGGACTCATATTACTGCCTTCCTCCAGCTGGGTTCCATCATCAGGGCCTTCAAAACACTGGGCATCCTCCTGGAGCATGTACCCAACACTGTGGTCAAACAGTTCTGGGGACTCCTCAGGAGGACATGGTGGGAATAGGGAAGTAGTGACTGATGCCATTGAGCCGAGGGAAGAGGCCGCTTTGGCAGCTGCTTTGCCAGACAAAGTACCCTGAGCCTGGATGAGAGAGGATGAGGAGGATGAGGACGGCTTGGTCATCCACTCTACCAAGTCTTGGACAAGTTGCGGCTCAACATGGCCAGCTGCTGAAAAGAAGGACAAGCGTGTCCCACGGTCACGTGCTGATGAGGATGCACCGTGTCCACGACCAGCACTGTTGCCTCTAGATACAGAGCCTGCTTGCCCTCTTTTATTGCCTCGTGACTGTCTGCCACTCCTTGTTTGCCTTCCAGACATACTAATGGCCTGCAGCGAGATGTAGCTGCACAAAGGTTGGTTGTATAGATATAGATATAGATATCTATATGTGTACTGATAATGCAGCTATCAGAATCAACTGCCTGCTGTGGTATTAGTATGGGAAAAGCAGCAATTGTCTTCAGTTAGTTTTAGGTGAAAACTCTGCAGAGGACACAGTACACTAACTGAAAATACTTGCAGCTCTCTGCCTGTGGTTTTATTATGAGAACACCACTATTAGTCACTAACTGTATTCAGGTAAGCTTTAGGTGAACGCTATGCAAAACACACAGTACACTAAGTGAAACACTGACTGCAGCTAGCACAATCACCTGCCTGCCTGTCACAGTATAGAGAATAACAGGAACGGATCTAGCTAAACTGAATCCAATGTATAAATATATATACACACAATACCTAGGATGCATATATATCCTCTACACACTGTAACTGCAGCTAACTGACTCGCCTGCCTGCTCTATCTAATTCAATATAAATGACACTGTCTCTCTTTGTAATCTCTCTTTAACCACTTCCTACCGGGTCATAGACATATGACGCCGGCAGGAACCCTCCCTCCCTCCGGGCGGACGTCATATGACGTCCTTTTTTCCCGGCCCGTCTATGGGGCGCGCGCGGCAACGCTCGTGACCCGGTGAGTGTGCCCGGCGGTCGCGATGTCCGCTGGGCACCCGCGATTGCCCACGATCACGGCAGAAGTGTGGATCTGTGTGTGTAAACACACAGATCCACCTCCTGTCAGAGGTGAGGAGACCGATGTGTGTTCCCAGTACAGAGGAACACAGATCGGTCTCCTCCCCTTGTGAGTCCCCTCCCCCTACAGTTACAATCACTCAATAGGGAACATATTAACCCCTTGATCGCCCCCTAGTGTTAACCCTTTCCCTGCCAGTCACATTTACACAGTAATTAGTGCAGTTTTATAGCACTAATCGCTGTATAAATGTGAATGGTCCCAAAAACGCGCCAATAGTGTCCGATGTGTCTGCCGCAATGTCACGGTCACAATAAAAATCGCAGATCGCCGCTATTACTAGTAAAAAAAATAAAAATGCCATAAATCTATCCCCTATTATGTAGACGCTATAACTTTTGCGCAAACCAATCAATATACGCTTATTGCAAAAAAAAATTACCAAAAATATGTAGAATACGTATCGGTCTAAACTTAGAAAAAAAATTGTTTTAAAAAAAAAAATTGTGATATTTATTAAATCAAAAAGTAAAAAATATTGCATTTTTTTCAAATATGTCGCTCTTCTTTTGTTTATAGCACAAAAAATAAAAACCGCAGAGGTGATCAAATACCACCAAAAGAAAGCTCTATTTGTGGGGGAAAAAGGACGTCAATTTTGGTTAGGTTCAACGTCGCACGACCGCGCAATTGTCAGTTAAAGCGACGCAGTGCTGCATCGCAAAAAGTGCTCTGGTCAGGAAGGGGGTAAATTCTTCCAGGGCTGAAGTGGTTAAACAACTCCAACACACTACACAAGGCCGCCAATCCGGCGGCCTTATATATTGTGGGGAGTGTACTAAACCCCCTGAGCCATAATTGGCCAAAGCCATCCTGGCTTTGGCCAATTACGGCTTTCTGTTCAGACAGCGCTGTGATTGGCCAAGCATGTGGGTCATAGTGCATGCTTGGCCAATCATCAGCCAGCAATGCAATGCGATGCCGCAGTGAATTATGGGCCGTGACGCGCCACTCGAATTTGGCGCGAACGGCCCATAATGTTCGCAATTCGGCGAACAGACGATGTTCGAGTCGAACATGGGTTTCGACTCGAACACAAAGCTCATCCCTATTGGTAACGTTTTAGTTGGTAAAATAAAAAATAAGAGCTATTACAAGTAAGGAAAATGGTACTTCATTTCAACACTTACCCAAGAAAACCTGTACTGAGAAAATTTGGATGCCGTCATTGCTGATATCACCATGTCCCAAAAATTCCCAGAATATGGTGATCCAATAGCTTCAAAACTTTCTGAGACACTGACCAAAAATAGAATTCTGATTTTATTCTGACAGTCCTGATATGCAAAAAGTCATGTAAACTGGATCTGAATAGCACATAACACAAATTGTGCAGCAGAAATCAAATATATAAAAAGCCACTGTATCACATTAAAAGTGCTGTATCAACACTCAATAGTTAATAGAAATTATTCCAAAACTCAGTCACATATATGTAATCAGTTTATGTGAGAAGAAATGACCAAATGTCCTGACTTGCAGCTCTTAGAAGGCAAGGGAGGAGCATTCTTAGAACTGCAAAACATCAATGCACAAAAACAAAGGGCGCCAGCATAGGGCAGCAATTCTTCCTTAAAGTGTAAAAAAAGTAATGCACTCAAAAATCTATGTACAGATAGCATATCTGACAGATTGACTTACCAGAACCACTAGTGTTCCATCCATCTGAAGTGAAGCTGTGGGCATTCGATCTTCTGCTTCCTCCTTGAAATGAAAAGAAACAAAGAACATATTAAGAGAAGGATGTATTTGGATGCTGATCATCAAATATGTTTTCTGTGCAAAGTCCTGACACAGGACATACTGGACCAAAACACGTAGTTCTTTCGTCGTTTAGACGAGCTGGAGAAGATTTCTGCACTCAAGGCTGAAATTAGAGAGAAGATATAAACAATTTGGGTAACATGGCGCACTCAGGATATGACAAGATAAATATAATAGTGGATGGGGAGGGTAAAATAGGGGAGTAACATAAGTTCTTTAGGAATTTTTAGTCCATGTAAGGATGACTGAGTAACTGTCCACAGAAGGCTGCCAGTTCAGAAGTTTTAGAAGGCAAAAAACTCTGTAGTGGAGAAAGGAGAAAAGAGCAGAGAAAAGAGTCCAAATCCCAAACACATTGAAAAAAAGTGCGGAAGGTGCGGGAAAAAGTTTGATGTTGTCCCGTGATGTAAGCGCACATGATGATCTGCAATACACTATAGACTCTTTGGATTGTGATTAGGGTTGAGCGGACACGAACTGTAAAGGGTCCGTACCGAACTTTGGGGTTTTTGGGTCCCGAACCCGAACAATTGACTGTATGTTCGGGTTCGGGTCCGGTGTTCGGCAATATGCATGTAAAGTTGCGCTTGTTTCCTGTGCTTAAAACTGTCCCTGCACAAAGTGTCATTTCTGAAGGAAAAAAAGTCATTTAAAACTCACTCGCGGCTATAATGAATTGTCGGCTCCCGGCAATACATATGTAGTGACCTCACCCCATCTCTTTCTTCTAGGGGTATCACACACAACAGAGTGAGATGCGCTATGGCCCATGTCCTCCCCATAGCTGTGGGTGAGGTGAAGGCCAGTACCAGATATTTCCTCGGGCCTGTGTGCTTCTATCTAGAATCAAGTCCTGCTGTGCCAACACTTCCCTTTGCTCCCATTAACCAGAATTCCACACACCGATCACAGTCCAACTCTTGTTTTATTGCATTTCTCACAATAAACAGTGCTTCAGTAGCCAACTGGTTGCGACTTGATAACAGTTTGATACAGGGGATGAGCAGGTCGAGGCACTGTCCTGATTGTCAGCTAAACCACTGCGGTCTCGCCAGCGGTTACTATAGCCTTGGCTAGAAAGAACTTAGAGCTTGAGAGTCTCTACCAGCGACTCAAGAGAACATAGATAGGAGTACCTTCGCTGCGTTGTGGCCCCTGTCAGGGGAAGATGTCCCTCCAAGTAAGTTACCAGAGGCCCATCTGTCACTGGGTTGATGCTGCTCCAGACTCTTCGAATGGGTAACCTCCCCGGCCTCCTCACCTCAGACATGGGCCCCATCCACTTCAGGGACCCTCGGACTTCTCCACCCTTGCGGGACCATAGTCGAAGTCACTGGGCCCCAGGCCTCCTGGTTTAGTACCTCACCCCAGGCTGAAGGTGCCTGTGATGGACTCCAACTCCATTCCAGTCAGGCCTAGGGCACCTGAGCCGGAATTTTGAACCGCCCGCACCCAGGCCTAAGGTGCCTGGGCGTGTGATGATCGACCTCCAGAAGAGCAAGACCTCGTGACCAGGGCATCTCCCCCTTTTATCCCCTCCAATGATGACACGGCAGGTTCCCCGCCCTCGCCGTACCATCTCCGAGGAGGGACAAAAAGGACAGCACTGTGGCGGCAAATCTACCTTGAGCCTGCGGGCACCCGCCACCCACTGGCCAAGGAGATTATTACACCGCCCAATCCTCCACGAATACAAATGGTCCATTACTCCCATACTTTACCACCCAGGTGTATCCCACCTAAATTTAGAGACCCTGCTACATACTCCCCCCTGTGATTTGATGCTGGTCCCCAGTGTCTGGTGCAAACCCATGTCTCCCAGGGAGTGGTGACATAAGTCTGACCCCAGAGGCATCCCTAAATATTTTAAACCCTAACCGTGCAAAGACCCGCTCAAAGGGAAGGGGAACATAAAACAATAAACTTTTTCATAAAACCCTCTAAGCATGTACACATATACAATCCCCCCTTTACTGCCTAAGAACCACCCCATACTCAGTAGTCTTGACAAACGAATCTCCTGCAGAAGGGAAGAGAAAAAAAAACAACACACAAGAAAAGCCACATCCTGACATTCTGTGTTAATTTGGAATGAATGGGTCTATCAGCCGAGAAACCCATTCGCTCCAATAAGTAAAGTGAGGTAAATGTACAAACAACAGCCGTTGCGCAACACCGCCACCTAGTGACGATGCCACGGTGATGACACTTGGTGAAATCTTCAGTCTTCCTGCATCCCTACTCTGATTCTACCCCCAAAGTCTGTCTTTGAACTGTGAAAGAAGAGAGAACAACAAACAGCTCTCATTCCTCCGAAAGAGTAGAAAAACAAAAGCCCAAATAAAAAACTAGGGTACAGTTCGATGCTCCGGCAAGAATACTTCCGGAAAGTTGTCACGGGAAAAACAAGTGAGTCTCTTCTCACAAATAAAACTTCGGGTCAGGCAAAAACAAGGGCTTCAGATGTTTATCGAAAACCTCAATCGAATAGTCAGCGTCCTCTCCATCCTTCCTGCAGATGCGCACCTTGTCTGCGTGGATATGGCGGCCCCACATCCAGTCTGCTCTGCAGTCTCTAAACTTTTTCGACACGGGTGGCGAACAGGACAAGTATCGCTGGGCATGAGGCACTTAAAGTTTCTCCCAAACGAACTCATCATACCATCGCTGTCGCAGAACTTCAACCTCAAACAGCAAGTCCCTGGGCAAGTAAGGATATTCCCATCCGTACTCGTGGGCGACCCTCTGAGAAAAGAGTCGTTGCAATCGGGCCAAAGGAGGCATTGTGGCCCACTCACCTTCTCCTGGTTGAACAATGGCCTCCGGGTGCCGAGGTACTTTCACTACCTCTGATGGCTTTTCTCAAAACGGGTGATACTGCAGACTGTGGAAGAGCAATTGGAGGACTAGGCTTCCTCGTAGACTCTGGGGCCTCCGCCCAGGACGTGCTATCCCCTATGGACATAGGTGAATCTTGGGGTGCACGTAGCATAGGTAATGGGCGTTTGTCCCAGCCCTTCTGGTGAAACAGTTCATCGATCTCACCGTCATCTCCACAATCCGACAGTGATTCTAGGTCGGAAGTGTCATACATCTCCGCGGGAAGGTAGTCTCTAGTAGACACAGAACTACCCTCCCTAGCGGGCTCTACCGACTGTGGACCCCCGACACCTCCAACCACCACCACAGTCCCAGCCCCTGGCTCACCTTGACCTTTTGTAGAACTGGGATGTCCAGGACTCTTCCAACCGGATCCATCCAGGCCAGGCAAGCGACGGGGTGAAGCTCTTCCACGACCATAGGAGGCCTGCACCAGGCCGACTTTCCTCTTCGGAGGTGGGAGCAGAGAATCTGTGGTGACCAAAGCAGCAGCCTCGGATTTTTCTTTCTCAGTCTCTGATTGGGCAGTCACATCGCCCTGGTCAGTGCGTACGGGAACCTCCGCAAAGGCCTGGATCTCCCCTTCCGGTGTAGCGGTACCAGTGAGGCTGTTGAGGTGAAGGGCCCGGGGCCTTACTGTGGATGGCTCCACCTCGAACAAGAACTCTTTGCATGCCTCGCAACGTCCGAATGGCTTCAGGTGGACCACCAGTCCCGAACATCCGGGACAGATCACGCCGAGGGCCTCCGTGTCTCTGCATGTGTACAGAGCCAACTGTCCTCAGGGCCTGAGTCTTATCCCCGTGTCTGTAAGGGGAGCAGCAAACAAAGTCATCTTCATGGGGTAGGGAACCGGAATCCACGGGGAACTTGAGGCTATCCCGACTGTCTGCTGCTCCATCACGCACTGACCACGCGCCGAAGTCTCCGCGTGAGTTCCTCCACATGGCCAGACTCCTCCCACGACTTGCATGTTTTCGCGGGCTTCCATCAAACTCCGCCCACGAACTGTGTAGTCACGGGGTGCCTCATGGCGCAGTGCAGTAAAAGCCCCCACATGTAGTACTTCACACGGCTGGACTTCTCCCTCTTCTCGCTCCTCCGCATGGGCATTTACCGTCTTAGGGTCATTTCCACGACTTTGAGCAGGGAAGGATGTCCCCATGTTGATGGGGACAAGTGCCTCATCCCCACAGCCCGGTGGTTGTGGGGGTCTGCGGGCGGGGGGCTTATCGGAATCTGGTAGACCCCTTTAACAAAGGTGACCCATACGAGGGGGCGGAACCTGATGGGGAACTTTAGAAGGGGCGGGTGTATTCATTTATTACTAATAAATGAATACACCAGCCCCTCCTGAAGTTCCCCATCAGGTCCGCTCTGCCAATGACGTAGGTGTAAGGCTCAGGACCTGATGCGGAACGTGAGAAGGGGCGGGTCTATTCATGTATTACACTGTGGAGGAAGTTCCCCATCAGGTCCGCCCCCTCGTATGTCAGACCCCGCCTACGTCATTGGATGAGCGGACCTGATGGGGAACTTCCTCCAGTATAATAAATGAATAGACCCGCCCCTTCTCACGTTCCGCATCAGGTCCTCAGCCTTACAACTACGTCATTGGCTGAGCGGACCTGATGGGGAACTTTAGAAGAGGCGGGTCTATTCATTTATTACACTGCAGAGGAAGTTCCCCATCGGGTCAGCTCAGGCTCAGCCAATGACGTTTCGTGTGGACAGCGCTGGACTTCGGATCGCCGTAGGACACTGGATTTCATCGCTGGAATGTTTTTTTTTTTGTTTTTTTTTAATAAAGGACTTTACCAACGTTGTCTGTGTATTTTTTTTACAATTTTTTACACTTCATTTGTAAAATGGTAGGGGTAAAATGTACCCCATTACCAATTCACATGGGGGGGCGGGATCTGGGGGTCCCCTTTGTTAAAGGGGTCTTCCAGATTCCGATACGCCCCCCGCCCGCAGACCCCCACAACCACCGGGCAAGGGTTGTGGAGATGAGGCCCTTGTCCCTCATGGTTCAGGAGGGGGGGCGCTCTCTCGTCCCCCCCCTCTTTTCCTGTGGCCTGACAGGTTGCGTGCTCGGATAAAGGGTCTGGTCTGGATTTTTGGGGGGTACTCCACGCCATTTAAAAAAAAAAATAGGAGTGGAGTTCCCCTTAAAATCCATACCAGACCTGAAGGGCCTGGTATGGATATTTGGGGTAACCGCACGCATTTTTTTAAAAAATTTGCGGCAGGGTTCCCCTTAATATCCATACCAGACCTGAAGGGCCTGGTAATTGAATTTGGGGGAACCCCCCACGCTTTTTATTTTTTTATTTTTATCAATGACTTTTCTATGTATTGCCGGGAGCCGACAATTCATTATAGCCGCGAGTGAGTTTTAAATGACTTTTTTTCCTTCAGAAATGACACTTTGTGCAGGGACAGTTCTAAGCACGGGAAACAAGCGCGAATAGTCCTCAGAAGTTCGGGTCCCCATTGACTTCAATGGGGTTCGGGTTCGGGGTCAAGTTCGGGTCAACTTTTTTCCGAAGTTCAGCCGAACCCGTCGAACCCGAACATCCAGGTGTCCGCTCAACTCTAATTGTGATAGCTATTTGTAATTGTATTATTTAGAGTTTCTTCCATTTTATATTTACTACCTCTTTAATAAAAAACTTCCAAAACATTTTATAATTAAAATATATATATATATATATATATATATATATATATATATATATATATATATAAATGTTGTTTCGGAAGTTAGCTTTCTTTGTAGTCCATTATGAACTGAATGTAGATGATGTTACATTCGGACTCTTACTTTGATGCTGTAAAGTGTCTTGTATTTGGCAAGTCATGATGTTCAGTGCAATGTGGTGGTGTCTGCATCAACCAAGTACTCCATTATCTAGAATTTCACTGCAAATGGAGAAAAATCCCAGCTGGGATATTTTGAAACCTTTCACCTTGGCAGAGCTGGAGGCAGCCATTATAATGGCATGATATACAATAGAACAAAGTAAAGAGCCCCTAAAACATAGCCTTTGTTGTGCCACTACAAGGATTTTATAACATGTAGCTACATCTTTCATTCTCAATGGACATCAGAAGTATCTCTGCTAATGGAAGCAGACATGGGACAAAGTGCACTGCAGAGATGCAAGCAGGAACAGCAAATGGATTATAAATATAAGAAACAAAACTGAAATTCTATTTTTAAAAAGAAAAGCAAGCCAGACTTAATATTCTGTATTCTACATTCAGCACAAACAAGGTATACAGGGGAAAAAAAAGTAGTGAACTATTTTTACATACATATGTACATATATATATATATATATACACACATATACATATACACACACACATCTATACATATACACACATATATACATACATACAGTATCTCACAAAAGTGAGTACACCCCTCACATTTTTTGTAAATATTTTCTAATTTCTAATTTTTTAATACATTTTTCATGTGACAACACTGAAGAAATTACACTTTGCTACAATGTAAAGTAGTGAGTGTACAGCTTGTATAACAGTGTATATTTGCTGTCCCCTCAAAATAACTCAACACAAAGCCATTATTGTCTTAGCCGCTGGCAACAAAAGTAAGTAAACCCCCAAGTGAAAATGTCCAAATTTGGCCCAATTAGCCATTTTCCCTCCTCGGTGACTCATTCGTGTTACAAGGTCTCAGGTGTGAATGGAGAGCAGGTGTGTTAAATTTGGTGTTATTGCTCTCACTCTCTCATACTGGTCACTGAAGTTCAACATGGCACCTCACGGCAAATAACTCTCTGAGGAACTGAAAAAAATAATTGTTGCTCTACATAAAGATGGCCTAGGCTATAAGAAGATTGCAAGATCCTGAAACGGAGATGCAGCACTGTGGCCAAGACCATACAGTGGTTTAACAGGACAGATTCCACTCAGAACAGACCTCGCCATGGTCGACCGAAGAAGTTGAGTGCAAGTGCTCAGTGTCATATCCAAAGGTTGTCTTTGGGAAATAGAAGTATGAGTGCTGCCAGCATCGCTGCAGAGGTTGAAGGGGTGGGGATGTCAGCCTGTCCATGCTCAGACCATACACTGCATCAAATTGGTCTGCATGGCTTTTGTCCCAGAGGGAAGCCTCTTCTAAAGTTTATGCACAAGAAAGCCCGCAAACAGTTTGCTGAAGACAAGCAGACTAAGGACATGGATTACTGGAACCATGTCCTGTGGTCTGATGAGACCAAGATAAACATATTTGGTTCAGATGGTGTCAAGCGTGTGTGGCGGCAACCAGGTAACGAGTACAAAGACAAGTGTGTCTTGCCTACAGTCAAGCATGGTGATGGGAGTGTCATGGTCTGGGGCTGCATGAATGCTGCCGGAACTGGGGAGCTACAGTTCATTGAGGGAACCATGAATGCAAACATGTATTTTGACATACTGAAACAGAGTATAATCCCCTCCCTTCGGAGACTGGGCCGCAGGGCAGTATTCCAACATGATAACCCCAAGATGACCACTGCCTTGCTAAAGAAGCTGAAGGTAAAGGTGATGGACTGGCCAAGCATGTCTCCAGACCTAAACCCTATTGAGCATCTGTGGGACATCCTCACTCGGAAGGTGGAGGAGCGCAAGGTCTCTAACATCCACCAGCTCCATGATGTCATCATGAAGGAGTGAAAGAGGACTCCAGTGGCAACCTGTGACGCTCTGGTGAACTCCATGCCCAAGAGGGTTAAGGCAGTGCTGGAAAATAATGGTGGCCACACAAAATATTGACACTTTGGGCTCAATTTGGACATTTCCACTTAGGGGTGTACTCACTTTTGTTGCCAGCGGTTTAGACATCAATGGCTGTGTGTTGAGTTATTTTGAGGGGACAGCAAATTTACACTGTTATACAAGCTGTGCACTCACTACATTACATTGCAGCAAAGTGTCATTTCTTTAGTGTTGTCACATGAAAAGATATAATAAAATATTT
The DNA here is from genome assembly GCA_029206835.1 of Rana muscosa. Lineage (NCBI taxonomy): Eukaryota > Metazoa > Chordata > Amphibia > Anura > Ranidae > Rana > Rana muscosa. Next base: position 1,157,597,578 of record CM055116.1, on the reverse strand, counting down.
ACAAAAATGTGAGGGATGTACTCACTTTTGTGAGATACTGTGTATATAAAAAAATATATATATACAGTGGGGCAAAAAAGTATTTAGTCAGCCACCAATTGTGCAAGTTCTCCAACATAAAAATATGAGAGAGGCCTGTAATTGTCATCATAGGTATACCTCAACTATGAGAGACAAAATGTGGAAACAAATCCAGACAATCACATTGTCTGATTTGGAAAGAATTTATTTGCAAATTATGGTGGAAAATAAGTATTTGGTCACCTACAAACAAGCAAGATTTCTGGCTCTCACAGACCTGTATCTTCTTCTTTAAGAGGCTCCTCTGTCCTCCACTCATTACCTGTGTTAATGGCACCTGTTTGAACTTATCAGTATAAAAGACACCTGTCCACAACCTCAAACAGTCACACTCCAAACTCCACTATGGTGAAGACAAAAGAGCTGTCGAAGGACACACGAAACAAAATTGTAGACCTGCACCAGGCAGGGAAGACTGAATCTGCAATAGGCAAGCAGCTTGGTGTGAAGAAATCAACTGTGGGAGCAATAATTAGAAAATGGAAGACATACAAGACCACTGATAATCTCCCTCGATCTGGGGCTCCACGCAAAATCTCACCCCGTGGGGTCAAAATGATCACAAGAACAGTGAGCAAAAATCCCAGAACCACAGGGGGGGGGGGGGACCTAGTGAATGACCTGCAGAGAGCTGGGATCAACGTAACAAAGACTACCGTCAGAAACACACTACGCTGCCAGGACTCAGATCCTGCAGTGTCAGACGTGTCCCCCTGCTTAAGCCAGTACATGTCCGGGCCCATCTAAGGTTTGCTAGAGAGCATTTGGATGATCCAGAAGAGGATTGGGAGAATGTCATATGGTCAGATGAAACCAAAGTAGAACTGTTTGGTAGAAACACAACTTGTCGTGTTTGGAGGAGAGAGAATGCCTAGTTGCAACCAAAGAACACCATACCTACTGTGAAGCATGGGGGTGGCAACATCATGCTTTGGGGCTGTTTCTCTGCAAAGGGAACAGGACGACTGATCCGTGTACATGAAAGAATGAATGGGGCCATGTATCGTGAGATTTTAAGTGCAAACCTCCTCCCATCAGCAAGGGCATTGAAGATGAAACGTGGCTGGGTCTTTCAACATGACAATGATCCCAAGCACACCGCCCGGGCAACGAAGGAGTGGCTTCGTAAGAAGCATTTCAAGGTCCTGGAGTGGCCTAGCCAGTCTCCAGATCTCAACCCCATAGAAAACCTTTGGAGGGAGTTGAAAGTTCGTGTTGCCCAGCGACAGCCCCAAAACATCACTGCTCTAGAGGAGATCTGCATGGAGGAATGGGCCAACATACCAGCAACAGTGTGACAACCTTGTGAAGACTTACAGAAAACGTCTGACCTCTGTCATTGCCAACAAAGGATATATAACAAAGTATTGAGGTGAACTTTTGATATTGACCAAATACTTATTTTCCACCATAATTTGCAAATAAATTATTTACAAATCAGACAATGTGATTGTCTGGATTTGTTTCCACATTTTGTCTCTCATAGTTGAGGTATACCTATGATGGCAATTGCAGGCCTCTCTCATCTTTTTAAGTGGGAGAACTTGCAAAATTGGTGGCTGACTAAATACTTTTTTGCCCCACTGTATATATATTATATTATATTATAATATAATATATATATATATCTATATATATATATATATATAGCACACAGATCCCTTCCTTGCTTACCTCCGCCAGGGATGAGCCGAACACCCCCCTGTTCGGTTCGCACCAGAACCTGCGAACAGACAAAATGTTCGTGTAAACTTTAGAACCCTATTAAATACAATGGACTCGAACGTTCGAAATATAAAGTGTTAATTATAAAGGCTAATATGCAAGTTATTGTCCTAAAAAGTGTTTGGGGACCGGGGTCCTGCCCCAGGGGACATGTATCAATGCAAAAGAAGTTTTAAAAACGGCCGTTTTTTCGGGAGCAGTGATTTTAATAATGCTTAAAATGAAAAAATAAAAGTGAAATATTCCTTTAAATTTCGTACCTGGGGTGTGTGTATGATATGCATGTAAAGTGGCGCATGTTTCCCGTGCTTAGAACTGTCCCTGCAAAAAATGTCATTTTTGAAAGAAAAAAATGCATTTAAAACTGACTCGCGGCTATTAATGAATTGTCGGCTCCCGGCAATACATACAAAAGTCATTGATAAAAAATAAAAAAAAAGCGTGGGGGTTCCCCAGAATTCAATTACCAGGCCCTTCAGGTCTGGAATGGATATTAAGGGGAACCCCGCCGCAAATTTTAAAAAAAATTGACGTGGGGTTCCCCCAAATATCCATTCCAGGCCCTTCAGATCTGGCATGGATTTTAAGGGGAACTCCACCCCAAATTTAAAAAAAAAATGGTGTGGAGTCCCCCTAAAAATCTATACCAGACCCCTTATCCGAGCACGCAACCTGGCCAGCCGCAGGGGAAAAGGGGGGGACGAGAGAGCGGCCCCCCCTCCCTCCTGAACCGTACCAAGCCACATGCCCTCAACATGGGGAGGATGTCCCCATGTTGATGGGGACAAGGGCCTCATCCCCACAACCCTTGCCCGGTGGTTGTGGGGGTCTGCGGGCGGGGGGCTTATCGGAATCTGGAAGACCCCTTTAACAAAGGGGACCCCCAGATCCCGCCCCCCCCTATGTGAATTGGTAAGGGGTACATTGTACCCCTACCATTTCACGAAGAAAGCGTAATTTAAAAAAAAAAAAAACACACAAACACCTTGAAAAAGTCCTTTATTTAAAAAAAAAAAAAACAAAAACATTCCAGCGGTGAAATCCAGTGTCCCGCGGCGATCCCGATGTCCAGCGCTGTCCTTCATTGGTTGTGCCTGAGCGGACCTGATGGGGAACTCCCTCTCAGTATTTTAAATGTATAGACCCGCCCCTTCTAAAGTTCCCCATCAGGTCCGCTTAGCGGACCAGATGCGGAACATGAGAAGGGGCGGGTCTATACATGTATTACCAAAGTGAGAGCAGTCCCCCATCAGGTCCGCCCCCTCGGTATGTCGGACCCGCCTACGTCATTGGCTTGAGCGGGGAACTTCCTTCACTATGTAAATTTAAATTACACAGTGAAGGAAGTTCCCCGCTCAAGCCAGTGACGTAGGCGGGTCCGACATACCGAGGGGGCGGACCTGATGGGGAACTGCTCTCACTTTGGTAATACATGTATAGACCCGCCCCTTCTCATGTTCCGCATCTGGTCCGCTGAGCGGACCTGATGGGGAACTTAGAAGGGGCGGGTCTATACATTTAAAATACTGAGAGGGAGTTCCCCATCAGGTCCGCTCAGGCACAACCAATGAAGGACAGCGCTGGACATCGGGATCGCCGCGGGACACTGGATTTCACCGCTGGAATGTTTTTTTTTTTTTAATAAAGGACTTTTTCAAGGTGTTTGTGTGTTTTTTTAAACATTTTTTTACGCTTTCTTTGTGAAATGGTAGGGGTACAATGTAACCCTTACCAATTCACATAGGGGGGCCGGGATCTGGGGGTCCCCTTTGTTAAAGGGGTCTTCCAGATTCCGATAAGCCCCCCGCCCGCAGACCCCCACAACCACCGGGCAAGGGTTGTGGGGATGAGGCCCTTGTCCCCATCAACATGGGGACATCCTCCCCATGTTGAGGGCATGTGGCTTGGTACGGTTCAGGAGGGGGGGGGGTCGCTCTCTCGTCCCCCCCTTTTCCCCTGCGGCCGGCCAGGTTGCATGCTCGGATAAGGGGTCTGGTATGGATTTTTAGGGGGACTCCACGCCATTTTTTTTTTAAATTTGGGGTGGAGTTCCCCTTAAAATCCATGCCAGATCTGAAGGGCCTGGAATGGATATTTGGGGGAACCCCACGTCAATTTTTTTTAAAATTTGCGGCGGGGTTCCCCTTAATATCCATTCCAGACCTGAAGGGCCTGGTAATTGAATTCTGGGGAACCCCCACGCTTTTTTTTTATTTTTTATCAATGACTTTTGTATGTATTGCCGGGAGCCGACAATTCATTAATAGCCGCGAGTCAGTTTTAAATGCATTTTTTTCTTTCAAAAATGACATTTTTTGCAGGGACAGTTCTAAGCACGGGAAACATGCGCCACTTCACATGCATATCATACACACCCCCCAGGTACGAAATTTAAAGGAATATTTCACTTTTATTTTTTCATTTTAAGCATTATTAAAATCACTGCTCCCGAAAAAACGGCCGTTTTTAAAACTTCTTTTTGCATTGATACATGTCCCCTGGGGCAGGACCCAGGTCCCCAAACACTTTTTAGGACAATAACTTGCATATAAGCCTTTATAATTAGCACTTTAGATTTCTCCCATAGATTTTTCGAATTTGCCGCGAACACCCCAATTTGTTCGCTGTTTGGCGAACGGGCGAACAGGCAATGTTCGAGTCGAACATGAGTTTGACTCGAACTCGAAGCTCATCCCTAACCTCCGGCTAGCAGGTGGGACACACCATGCCACATGCCCAGTGTCCTCCTTGTTGAAGAGGATGAGCGGTGTTATCTGATTTGGGTCCTGCAGCGAGTTACCTCCTTCCATTGGTTCTCTTCCCTAGAGTGTAGGGAAGAGTCTATTCTCTCTCTTTATTTCAAGAAGGCCATTGTCCAGACAGTATTAAACCCAATAAAGAGAGGTTTATTTTGCTTTCTTGATAACTTGACAGGAAAGTTGGAGATAGAGAAAAATGAACAGGGAGGTAGGTCCAGGCACGCGGCACTTAACTAACAATCATCGCCACTCAGGCCTGAGTGGGATTTTCTCACACGGATAGTCCCCTCTCACAGTTCTAGCAGCCGGTGTGGAGTACGGAACATTCACTTGTAATTTCCTAGGGATACGATCAAGAGACAGCTTCCAAATCTTGAACTTCCCAGAACTTGTAATATCTAAGTCCTTAGGTGCCAATGGGGCACATTACAAGGCTTGTGGCGGATTATGGAGTCCTTCCCTCTGATAGGTAACCAGGCCTCTCCCGAGACAGTGACTTCCTTCACTGATCCCCTTGGATAGGTCCTCCCCTGGTTTCCTCTCATTCAGAGCGGGTTACCCCTACTTGAGCACCCTGAGACTCCTTCTAATGTAGGCCTCAACTAAAGGTGCTGGGTCTACCTGGAATGATGCAGCCTCGGGCTAAAGGTGCCCGGGACTGAATACACATGCACGTACCCCTGGCCATAAGGGCCACCAAAGGAGGGGTACGAGCCTAGGACCAAGGGGTCCTCTGGATCACCTCCGAACTCCCCGCCTAATGGCGTCTTCCCCTTAAGTACCCTCTCCCGGCATGCACATCAGGTAGCCCACGCTCACTGAATGGCCGCCGAGAGAGAGGACACTCAATAACGCTGCAACGTTACCCGTGGTTCAACCCAAGCTCGGGGCAACAGTGCCACCCACAGGCCACAGGGAACTACACTGCCAGGCAACATTGCCTTAGAGCAGAAGCCAGTTTGAAGAATTCCACAGCCTGAGCCCAACTATTAGCTCAGGCTACCCTCTAAATTTAGGCATAGCGACCCCTATTATTGGGGGGTCCGCTACACATTATATATATATATATATATATATATATATATATATATATATATATATATATATATATATATACACATAGCGATTATCCTTGTGCAAAGCTTTGCCTAGAACTAAGCCAGTAATCATTACTCAGTGTAACATACCAAGTAATTACTTCTTGATAGAAATACCCCAAAAAAACAGCTAAGTACACAGATAAAATACTGTAGCACCTACCCCGGAATGAAACCACTATTTTCTTGGGTCCCCTGTTCCCGGAGTCCACAACTCTGTAAGCAGCAAGCACCACCATGCTCTGACACACCTGGGCTGAAAATAATAATAAAAAATAGTAATAAAATACCTAGATATTTATTGTGACAAAATATAAAGCTATATGCCGCAATTAGAGACATGAAAATGGCAACAACCCCTCAAAAAATAAAAATAAAATAGCACCCTCCCAAAGGGACAATGTGGCAATAACAGTCTGTCAGTCTGCATTAATCCCCTTTCCCTGCTGTCCAGCACATTGGGACCCAGATCCAGTGTTGGCACATTCAAGATAAGTTCCACCTAACCCCGCTATAGGCATCTGTCCTAAGCAAACAGTAATGTTCCTTTTTAATAGGGTGCAGCAGGGTTTGGCCAGCTGCATCTCACCAACTCCTGGGCTCCCTCTGTTCTTCTGGGGATGCTCACTGAAGTCAGGGACAGTGGTTTTGTTCCGAATGAACAAGTGGCAGCACCAATCAAGGACAATGGTGTTCTCCCCAGCATTTAGGTGACAGCACCGGTCAGCGACAGTAGCGTTTGCATGTGCTAGGAGATGTTCACTACTCCGTCTCTCTGCATCCCCGATACAATGGCGAAATGATCTTCTAACAGCTTCCAGCACAGTCTGTTTCATACAATGTCCTAACCACATTTGCTCCGAGCTCAGGAACAGACCTTCCCTTTTCCCTCTACAGAGCCCCGGTCATGCAAGTACAGTATGTGTAGTTCCATTGCCAATCTGTAATACTAGTTCAGTCTGTCTGACTGGAACTCCATCTCCCACAAGTCATAGTTGTGTTAGCTGAGTATTGAATTCATGCACTGGTACGCACTTCATTCACTTTCTCATTCCACATCCTTGCAGAGTGCTTAAGACCGTAGATGCTCTTCTGAAGTTTACAAACAAGGTTGTCTCCTTGCTCAAACCCTGGTGGTTGCTCCATGTAGAGATCTTCCTTAATGTCTTCATATAGGAAAGCAGTTTTAATGTCTAGGGGTATCACTTGCATGCCCTTCCCGGCTGCAACGCTAAGAAGCAATCTAATGGTGGAGTGCTTTACGACAGGAGCAAAGGTTTCATCTTAAACTTCACAGAATTTCTGGGAGTAACCCTTGGCAACTAGTCTGGCTTTGTATTTGTGAATATTCCCTTTTGCATCTGACTTTACTTTTAAAGTCCACTTACTTCCTATAGTTTTGAGGTTAGGAGGGAGCTCTGGGAGTGTCTAGGTTTTATTTTCTTGAAGTGACTTTAATTCTTCTTCTGCTGCCTTTCTCAATTTATTGGCTATAATGTTTTGGCAGTTTTTCTATGTCTTACCAGAATGTTGGTTCAAGTAAACTGTGTGTTTTGACAGTGTATGACAGCTTGCAGGGTGGTATCCCCTTTGTAGTCCGATTGGATCTTCTGACTTCAGGCAGTTCAGCAGGATCTGTTGGGGAACTTGATTTAGGCATTGTGAGTTCCACCTCTTGTTCTGACTCCTGCACGGGTTTGCTTGGGTCGACCTTTTCTTCTGGTTTGTTGGGCATATTAACTTCACAGCTTTTTGGGATCGGTGTTTCTGGTGATTGGCTCTCATCAAAATAAACACTATGGCTTATTGTCACTTTGTCAGTCTTTGGGTGTAGGATTCTGTAACCCTTAGTTTGCTCGCTGTAGCATACTAGAATGCCCTCTATGGCTCTGTTCTCCAGCTTGGATATCTTCCCACTAGTGATGAGCCGAACACCCCCGGGTTAGGTTCGCACCAGAACCCGCGAACGGACCGAAAGTTCGCACGAACATTAGAACCCTATTAAATACAATGGATGCGAACGTTCGGATTCTAAAGTGCTAATTATAACGACTATTATCCATGTTATTGTCCGAAACAGAGTTTGGGAACCCGGCTTCTGCACCAGGGGACATGTATCAATGCAAAAAGAAGTTTTAAAAACGGACGTTTTCCGGGAGCAGTCATTTTAATGATGCATAAAGTGAAAAAAAAAAGTCAAATATTCCTTTAAATAATGTAACTGGGGGGTGTCTAAAGTATGCCTGTGAAGTGCCACGTGTTTCCCGTGTTTAGAACTGTCCCTGCACAAAATAACATTTCTAAAGGGAAAAAAGTCATTTAAAACTGCTTGCGGCTTTAATGCAATGTCTGGTCCCGGTAATATGGATGAAAATCTTTAGGAAAAATGGCATAGCTACCCCATCAACCCCCCCCCCCCTACCCCAGCCCATTACCAGCCCCTTTGGGTCTTGTATGGATATTAAGGGGAACCCAGCACACAAAATAAAAAAGGACCTATATACTCTGAACAGCCGTATACAGGCGGTGCATACAAGACAGGGACTGTAGGTTTGTTCTTATGTAGAATCTGTTTATAATTTTGAACAGCTGCATTGTTTAAGTGGAGCTCCATGGCAAATTCCTTTTTTTTAGCTTTTTGTAAAACATAGGGAACGGTTATCACCCCTGTCACATTTTTTTTGCTGTCTGTGCCCCTGTTCAGAACATTTCACCTCACTTTGCGTCCCAATGACAACTGTTTTTGAAATGTGGTGTTTTTATTGAAACAAGGATTGGTGATAAAGCATCAGTAGAGAGGAGACACCTTTCTCCCATATTAATTCTTACAGGAGAGAATTTTCCTTCCAAGGGGTAGATTTCCTCTCACTTCCTGTTGTCTTCTTCCGTTTGCAAGTAGTAGTAGTTTGTAAGTTGGATGTTTGAAAGTAGGGACCTTCCGTATATACTCTGCAGAAATTGGCCCCTTAGGTGTTGGTGTTGGCACAACACTGAAAGCACTCACAGTTATTCTTGGTGGGTGCTGGAACGCCCTGCTGTCAAGTATAATATCAGGAATTGTAATAACATATAATTGTTGATCAGTGGTAGTAAAAATTGGGCCTTTGATGGTGGTGCTGGTGCCACAACACTGTAAGGCCTGACAGTTACCCTTGGTGGGCGCAGCAATGGTCCCTGCTGTGAATTATTAGATCAATAATTATAATTGCATGCCCCTGTTGAACAGGGGCTGAAAAATTGGGCCTTAGGCACTGGTGGCACAACACTGCAACCCCTCACAGATACTGTACTTGGAGCACAGCAATGAGGCCTGTTGCAAAGTATTGCATCAAAAATTTTAATTACACGCCCCTGTTAAACAGGGGCTGAAAAATTGGGCCTTAGCCACTGGTGGCATCACCCATAAACCAAAATGATCTTCCAAGCTATCATCGTTAATCGTATCATTGAGGAGGAGGAGGAGGATAGCCAGTCAACATAACAGCACAGGCACTCAGCATCAGCATCAGTCTTGAAGGGATGTGACATTTTAAAATCAATTAGTCTGTTATATCAGCATCTGGTGTGTGGTAGCTGGTGGTGATCCAAGACTGGTTCATCTTGATGAAAGTCAGTCGATCAACCGAGTCGGTGGACAGGCGCACCCTGTGATCCGTGACAAATCCTCCAGCAGCACTGAATGTGCGTTCTGAAAGAACGCTGGATGCAGGACAGGCCAGTAGCTCAATTGCATACTGTGCAAGCTCTGGCCAGTGATCCATCCTCAAGACCCAGTAAGCCAGAGGATTTTCGGTGGGGAAGGTGTCCAAGTCTGACCTTGCCCCTAGGTATTCCTGCACCATGTATATCAGACGCTGGCGATGGTTGCTGGAACCGATCATACTTTGGGGCTGCGGACTAAAGAATTGTCTGAACGCATCGGTCAGACGGCCACCTTCCCCACCGCTCCTTCTTTGACTGCCCGAAGCCTCAGCAACTCGTTGTCCAGGACCAGGAGTTTGTAACCTCCCAGTCTCTGGGAACGCGTTGCACAGACCCTTCTGCAAGGCCTCCCGGAGTTGTCTCATCCTCTGCTCCCTCTGCGACGGTACGATAAGGTCCGCAACCTTACCCTTGTACCGTGGATCAAGGAGAGTGGCCAGCCAGTAATGGTCCCTCTCCTTGATCCGAAGAATACGAGGATCCTTCCACAGACTTTGCAGGATCAGGGAGGCCATGCAGCGTAGGTTAGCTGAGGCATTCAGTCCGGAGTCCTCTGGGTCACTAAGGACGACATGATCCGCAGCCACCTCCTCCCAGCCACGTACAAGTCCACTGGTTTCTTGGGACTGTAAATCATCCCTAAAAGACTGCTGCTGATGATGCTGAGTGCCAGCCTCCACCTCCATGCTGACACAATCCTCCTCCTCCACCTCCTCCTCCTCCTCCTCCTCTTCCTGTGCGATGGGTGGGACAGAAGGAACACTGTCTGGGTAAAGGGGGCTTTGAGAGGCAAGGAAGTCCTCCTCTTCCTGCCTCTGTTCTGCCTCAAGTGCCCTGTCCATTATTCCACGCAGCGTGTGCTCCAACAGGTGGACAAGAGGTACAGTGTCACTGATGCATGCACTGTCACTGCTCACCATCCTCGTGGCCTCCTCAAATGGTGCCAGGACAGTGCATGCATCCCTGATCATGCCCCACTGGCGTGGTGAAAAAAACCCGAGCTCCCCTGACCCTGTCCTGGTGCCGTAGTCGCACAGGTACTCATTGATGGCCCTCTGCTGCGTGTGCAGCCGCTGCAGCATGGCCAACGTTGAGTTCCACCTGGTGGGCATGTCACATATAAGGCGGTTCTTGGGCAGGTTCAACTCCTTTTGAAGCTCAGCCAGGCGAGCACTGGCATTATAAGATCTGCGGAAATGCACACAGACTTTCCTGGCGTGCCTCAGGACATCCTGTAAGCCCGGGTACCTGCCCAAGAACCGCTGCACCACCAGGTTAAGGACGTGAGCCATACAGGGCACATGGGTCAGTTGTCCCTGTCGGAGGGCGGAGAGGAGGTTGGTGCCATTGTCGCAAACCACCATTCCTGGCTTAAGCTGGCGTGGCGTCAACCACCTCTCGGCCTGCCCCTGCAGAGCAGACAGGACCTCTGCCCCAGTGTGGCTCCTGTCCCCCAAACACACCAGCGCAAGCACGGCATGGCATCTTTTTGCCTGCGTACTTGCGTAGCCCCTTGAACGCCTACGGAGCACCGCTGGTTCCGAGGACAAACCACAGGAAGAGGCCATGGAGGAAGAAGAAGAGGAGGGGGTGGAGGAGAGAGGTGTGTCACAACCAGTAGTAGCATTTTGGAGGCGTGGCGGTGGAACAACGTCCAACACTACTGCACCTTGTCCTGCATCCTTCCCAGCTGCCAAAAGAGTGACCCAATGGGCCGTGAAAGAAAGGTAACGTCCCTGTCCATGCCTGCTGGACCATGAGTCAGCGGTAATATGCACCTTACCGCTGACCGCCCTGTCCAGCGAGGCCAAGACATTGCCTTCCACATGCCTGTAGAGAGCCGGAATAGCCTTCCGTGCGAAAAAGTGTCGTTTGGGAACCTGCCACTGAGGAACCGCACATTGCACAAACTCACGGAAGGGGGCCGAGTCTACCAACTGAAAAGGCAGCAGTTGAAGCGCTAGCAATTTAGCCAAGCTAGCATTCAACCGCTGGGCATGTGGATGGCTGGGAGTGAACTTCTTTCGACGGTCCAGCAGCTGGGGCAGGGAAATTTGCCTGCTAGAATCGGACGTTGGTGTACTGCTAGCAGAGTGTCCGCAAGTACTTGCCTGTGACACACCTAATTCTACACCTTCATTCCTCTCAGAGCAGGTTTCAGAGAGGAGTGAAGGTATAGTGGGGTTGGAGATCCCAGCTGATGCGGTGCAAGAAGAGGTCAGCTTTGTTCTTTGGTGTGGGTCTTTAAGGTAGGCTTGCCAACGAGCTGCATGGCAGGTCAACATATGTCTGATCAAGCATGTGGTGCCCAAGCGGCTGATGTTTTGGCCACGTGATATACGCTTGAGACATATGTTGCAAACAGCAGCTGTGCGATCTGATGCACTCGCCTCAAAAAAGGCCCACACCAAAGAACTTTTTGCATGACGGGCAGAGGCAGCGCCCTGCACAGGCGGAGCTCTGCGGTGTGATTCCGTCGGTGTGCTGCCCATACGCTGGCCACTCAAGGGCATCCTGCCTCGTTGGAGATGTGCCTCCTCCTCATCCTCCTCCTCCTCCTCTCTCCTATTAGGCACCCACGTGGAGTCAGTGACCTCATCATCCCCTCCCTCCTCATCACTGGAGCCAATCTGGCAATATGCTGCAGCTGCTGGAGCATGATTGCCAGATTGGTGTCCTTCTTGAGCATCCCCTCTCTCTGCTCTCACGCTGCTGCCTTCCTCTAGCTGGGTATCATCATCAGATCCTTCCAAACGCTGGGCATCCTCCTGGAGCATGTACCCAACACTGTGCTCAAACAGTTCGGGGGACTCCTCAGGAGGAGGGCATGGTGGGTCTAGGGAAGGATTGACTAATGAAGATAATGATACCAGAGAAGAGGACGCTTTGGCAGCTGCTTTGCCAGTACCCTGAGCCTGGGTGAGAGAGGATGAGGAGGATGAGGTGGGCTTGGTCATCCACTCTACCAAGTCTTCGGCATGATGTGGCTCAACATGTCCAGCTGCCGAAAACAAGGACAAGCGTGTCCCATGGCCATGTGCTGATGACAATGCACCGCGTACACGACCAGCACTGTTGCCCCCAGACACAGAGCCTGCTTGCCCTATTTTTTTGCCTCCTGACTGTCTGCCTCTCCTTGGTTGCCTTCCAGACATTTTAATGGATGGCCTGCAGGGAGATGGGATAAACAGCAATAAGGGCTACCTTCAGGTGTATACTGTGCAGGAGGCTTAGCAACAATGACACTGACACTGTCCCCTGCCTATCCTTCTCTGTCCCTAAACACAAGGATTGAAAATATGGTTCAGCAAAATAGTTTTAGAACAGAATAGCACACTGACACTTTCCCTCACTGTCCTACTCTGTCCCTCCCTACAAACAAGATTTAGCACAGAATAGCACACTGATAATTTCTACGAGTGTCCTTCTCTGTCCCTAAACTCAAGGATTGAAAATATGGAACAGCAAAATTGGTTTAGAACAGAATAGCACACTGTCAGTTTCACTCACTGTACCTCTCTGTCCCTCAACTCAAGGATTGAAAATATGGTTCAGCAAAATAGTTTTAGAACAGAATAGCACACTGACACTTTCCCTCACTGTCCTACTCTGTCCCTCCCTACAAACAAGATTTAGCACAGAATAGCACACTGATAATTTCTACGAGTGTCCTTCTCTGTCCCTAAACTCAAGGATTGAAAATATGGAACAGCAAAATTGGTTTAGAACAGAATAGCACACTGTCAGTTTCACTCACTGTACCTCTCTGTCCCTCAACTCAAGGATTGAAAATATGGAACAGCAAAATTGGTTTAGAACAGAATAGCACACTGTCAGTTTCACTCACTGTACCTCTCTGTCCCTCAAATCAAGGATTGAAAATATGGTTCAGCAAAATAGTTTTAGAACAGAATAGCACACTGACACTTTCCCTCACTGTCCTACTCTGTCCCTCCCTACAAACAAGATTTAGCACAGAATAGCACACTGATAATTTCTACGAGTGTCCTTCTCTGTCCCTAAACTCAAGGATTGAAAATATGGAACAGCAAAATTGGTTTAGAACAGAATAGCACACTGTCAGTTTCACTCACTGTACCTCTCTGTCCCTCAACTCAAGGATTGAAAATATGGTTCAGCAAAATAGTTTTAGAACACAATAGCACACTGACACTTTCCCTCACTGTCCTACTCTGTCCCTCCCTACAAACAAGATTTAGCACAGAATAGCACACTGATAATTTCTACGAGTGTCCTTCTCTGTCCCTAAACTCAAGGATTGAAAATATGGAACAGCAAAATTGGTTTAGAACAGAATAGCACACTGTCAGTTTCACTCACTGTACCTCTCTGTCCCTCAACTCAAGGATTGAAAATATGGTTCAGCAAAATAGTTTTAGAACAGAATAGCACACTGACACTTTCCCTCACTGTCCTACTCTGTCACTCCCTACAAACAAGATTTAGCACAGAATAGCACACTGATAATTTCTACGAGTGTCCTTCTCTGTCCCTAAACTCAAGGATTGAAAATATGGAACAGCAAAATTGGTTTAGAACAGAATAGCACACTGTCAGTTTCACTCACTGTACCTCTCTGTCCCTCAACTCAAGGATTGAAAATATGGTTCAGCAGAATAGTTTTAGAACAGAATAGCACACTGACACTTTCCCTCACTGTACCTCTCTGTCCCTACAAACAAGGATTAGCACAGAATAGCACACTGTCACTGACACTCTCCCTACCTATCCTTATTTGTCCCTAAACACAAGGAATCCAGGATTAGTAAAGGAAAAATAATGACTCTGTCCCTGCCTATGCTTCTCTTTCCCTGCTCCGGAACACACTACACAAGGCCGCCGCGCTGGCGGCCTTTTATAGTGTGGGGCGTGTACTAAACCCCCTCAGCAATAATTGGCCACAGGCATCCTGCCTGTGGCCAATCATTGCTCTCCTCGCTGCCGGCGCTGTGATTGGCCAAGCATGCGGGGTCACAGTGCATGCTTGGCCAATCACAGCGCCTGGATGACACTGCGATGGCGTAGTGCATTGTGGGCCGTTCGCGTCACTCGAATTTGGCGCGAACGGCCCAAATCGTTCGATCTTCGTCGAACGATCGAACAGCCGATGTTCGAGTCGAACGTATGTTCGACTCGAACACGAAGCTCATCCCTACTTTCCACTTTGGAATATAGGCATATGCTTTACATCCAAACACTCTGATGTGCCCTATGCTAGACAATGATCCATGCCACATTTCAAATGGAGTACTTTTAATAGCTCTTGAGGGTAGTCTGTTCTGTAGGTAGGTTGCAGTTCAGGAAGTGTTGGCCTTTACCTTCTGAGGTGACGCTTTTCCCGTTTGTTAGGAAAACGTTGTCTTTTGCACTGTAATCAATGTTTGTGAAGAAGGTCTCATTGCTAGTCATGTGGCTTGTCGAACCTGAGTCTATGCACCAGCCACGTGGCTTGTCGCTCTGTGTCACTTTAGAGGTGCCACTCCATGACGTGTCTTCAGTTTCCTTTGTGTCTGCTTTGACTTTCCTTTGTGGATAGCTTTATTTTTCACTACTCAGCAGATAGCAGAGTCCTTTAACCACTTAAGTCCCGGACCATTTTGTTGCTAAAGGACCAGGCCCCTTTTTGCGATTCGGCACTGCGTCACTGTAACTGACAATTGCGCAGTCGTGCGACGTGGCTCCCAAACAAAACCATTTTTTCCTCACAAATAGAGCTTTCTTTTGGTGGTATTTGATCACCTCTGCGGTTTTTATTTTTTGCGCTATAAACAAAAATAGGGCGACAATTTTGAAAAAAATTACATATTTTTTACTTTTTGCTATAATAAATATCCCCAAAAATATATTAAAAAAAAATCATTTTTTCCTCGGTTTAGGCCGATACGTATTCTTTTACATATTTTTTGGTAAAAAAAAAAATTGCAATAAGCGTTTATTGATTGGTTTGCGCAAAAGTTATAGCATCTACAAAATAGAGGGTCGTTTTATGGCATTTTTATTTTTTATTTTTTACTAGTAATGGCGGCGATCAGCGATTTTTATCGTGACTGCGACATTATGGCAGACACTTCGGACACTTTTGACACATTTTCGGGACCATTGTCATTTTTACAGCGATCAGTGCTATAAATATGCACTAATTACTGTGAAAATGACACTGGCAGTGAAGGGTTTAACCTCTAGGTGGCGCTGTAGGGGTTAAGTGTAACCTAATGAGTGATTCTTACTGTAGGGGGGCGTGGCTTGGTGTGTGACGTCACTGATAGTCGTTCCCTATAACAGGGAACAGACGATCACTGACATGCCACTAGGAAGAACGGGGAAAGGTTTGTTTACACTTACCTCTCCCCATTCTTCAGCTCTGTGACTCGATCGAAAACAGCGAAAACAGGCACTGCTTTCTTTGTTGTGCTTTGTGCCTTTGTACATCTTAAGAGCTTTGTCATCACAGTGTGTATTTTCCAGTACACAAAGTTCTCTCCCCCCCATTACAGAGAGCCCCCCCTCTCTCCCAGTCCACATAGCCCCCTTCTCGCTCCCCTCAGTGCACAGAGCTCCCTGATTTCGAGGGACTGTCCCTGATTTGGAGCAATGTCCCTCTTTCCTCCTCATTTGTCCCTTATTTTGGTCTGATCTATATAGTTGTATATAAAATGCGCTTTTTATCTTTCAAAAGTGTTTCCCAGCGCTAAACCTTTCATACAAATTCTAAATTGTTGAATTTGTACATTTTAAAAGTCAATATAAAGGAATAATAATAGTTAAAGAAAAGCCCTTGTAATTTAATTAACCTTTTTTTGGGGTTAATTTTCCTTTAAGGGGGTGTGGTGGGGGCGTGTCCTATGCCTACATACGTTTGCTAGTAGGTGTCCCTCATTCCCATCTCAAAATGTTGGGAGGTATGCACAGAGCCCTCACTACCCCCGCCCCCCCCTTGATAGGTATGCAGTCCTGCAAAGACTGAGGGAGCGCAGTCACTGATAAACACAGAATCCAGCATAGGAAGCCACTGTGTTTGCAAGTGACAGCAGCCAGCGGGGAACGGAGGGCTAGGGCAAGAGGTGGCAGTACCGAGTGCTAAGACACTCCTGCTGACAGCAGTGACACCCTGATCCTTCACATAGAGCTGGCATCCAAGACACATGCTCCTTCTGCCTTCACCTTGTCCTGATCCTGAGTATACATCTAACTAATAGGGATGAGCTTCGTGTTCGAGTCGAACATACGTTCGACTCGAACATCGGCTGTTCGATCGTTCGATGAAGATCGAACGATTTGGGCCGTTCGCGCCAAATTCGAGTGACGCGAACGGCCCACAATGCACTACGCCATCGCAGTGTCATCCAGGCGCTGTGATTGGCCAATCACAGCGCCGGCAGCGAGGAGAGCAATGATTGGCCACAGGCAGGATGCCTGTGGCCAATTATTGCTGATGGGGTTTAGTACACGCCCCACACTATAAAAGGCCGCCAGCGCGGCGGCCTTGTGTAGTGTGTTCTGGAGCAGGGAAAGAGAAGCATAGGCAGGGACAGTGTCATTTTTTTTCCTTTACATAATCCTGGATTCCTTGTGTTTAGGGACAAATAAGGATAGGTAGGGAGAGTGTCAGTGACAGTGTGCTATTCTGTGCTAATCCTTGTTTGTAGGGACAGAGAGGTACAGTGAGGGAAACTGACAGTGTGCTATTCTGTTCTAAAACTATTTTGCTGAACCATATTTTCAATCCTTGAGTTGAGGGACAGAGAGCTACAGTGAGGGAAAGTGTCAGTGTGCTATTGTGTTTTAAAACTATTTTGCTGAACCATATTTTCAATCCTTGAGTTGAGGGACAGAGAGCTACAGTGAGGGAAACTGACAGTGTGCTATTCTGTTCTAAAACTATTTTTGCTGAACCATATTTTCAATCCTTGAGTTGAGGGACAGAGAGCTACAGTGAGGGAAAGTGTCAGTGTGCTATTGTGTTCTAAAACTATTTTGCTGAACCATATTTTCAATCCTTGAGTTGAGGGACAGAGAGGTACAGTGAGTGAAACTGACAGTGTGCTATTCTGTTCTAAATCAATTTTGCTGTTCCATATTTTCAATCCTTGAATAGAGGGACAGAGAGCTACAGTGAGGGAAACTGACAGTGTGCTATTCTGTTCTAAATCAATTTTGCTGTTCCATATTTTCAATCCTTGAGTTGAGGGACAGAGAGCTACAGTGAGGGAAACTGACAGTGTGCTATTCTGTTCTAAAACTATTTTGCTGAACCATATTTTCAATCCTTGAGTTGAGGGACAGAGAGCTACAGTGAGGGAAACTGACAGTGTGCTATTCTGTTCTAAAACTATTTTGCTGAACCATATTTTCAATCCTTGAGTTGAGGGACAGAGAGCTACAGTGAGGGAAAGTGTCAGTGTGCTATTGTGTTCTAAAACTATTTTGCTGAACCATATTTTCAATCCTTGAGTTGAGGGACAGAGAGCTACAGTGAGGGAAACTGACAGTGTGCTATTGTGTTCTAAAACTATTTTGCTGAACCATATTTTCAATCCTTGAGTTGAGGGACAGAGAGCTACAGTGAGGGAAACTGACAGTGTGCTATTGTGTTCTAAAACTATTTTGCTGAACCATATTTTCAATCCTTGAGTTGAGGGACAGAGAGCTACAGTGAGGGAAAGTGTCAGTGTGCTATTGTGTTCTAAAACTATTTTGCTGAACCATATTTTCAATCCTTGAGTTGAGGGACAGAGAGCTACAGTGAGGGAAACTGACAGTGTGCTATTGTGTTCTAAAACTATTTTGCTGAACCATATTTTCAATCCTTGAGTTGAGGGACAGAGAGCTACAGTGAGGGAAAGTGTCAGTGTGCTATTGTGTTCTAAAACTATTTTGCTGAACCATATTTTCAATCCTTGAGTTGAGGGACAGAGAGGTACAGTGAGTGAAACTGACAGTGTGCTATTGTGTTCTAAAACTATTTTGCTGTTCCATATTTTCAATCCTTGAGTTGAGGGACAGAGAGCTACAGTGAGGGAAACTGACAGTGTGCTATTCTGTTCTAAATCAATTTTGCTGTTCCATATTTTCAATCCTTGAGTTGAGGGACAGAGAGCTACAGTGAGGGAAACTGACAGTGTGCTATTCTGTTCTAAAACTATTTTGCTGAACCATATTTTCAATCCTTGAGTTGAGGGACAGAGAGCTACAGTGAGGGAAACTGACAGTGTGCTATTCTGTTCTAAAACTATTTTTCTGAACCATATTTTCAATCCTTGAGTTGAGGGACAGAGAGCTACAGTGAGGGAAAGTGTCAGTGTGCTATTGTGTTCTAAAACTATTTTGCTGAACCATATTTTCAATCCTTGAGTTGAGGGACAGAGAGGTACAGTGAGTGAAACTGACAGTGTGCTATTGTGTTCTAAAACTATTTTGCTGTTCCATATTTTCAATCCTTGAGTTGAGGGACAGAGAGCTACAGTGAGGGAAACTGACAGTGTGCTATTCTGTTCTAAAACTATTTTGCTGAACCATATTTTCAATCCTTGAGTTGAGGGACAGAGAGGTACAGTGAGGGAAACTGACAGTGTGCTATTCTGTTCTAAAACTATTTTGCTGTTCCATATTTTCAATCCTTGAGTTGAGGGACAGAGAGCTACAGTGAGGGAAACTGACAGTGTGCTATTCTGTTCTAAATCAATTTTGCTGTTCCATATTTTCAATCCTTGAGTTGAGGGACAGAGAGCTACAGTGAGGGAAACTGACAGTGTGCTATTCTGTTCTAAAACTATTTTGCTGAACCATATTTTCAATCCTTGAGTTGAGGGACAGAGAGCTACAGTGAGGGAAACTGACAGTGTGCTATTCTGTTCTAAATCAATTTTGCTGTTCCATATTTTCAATCCTTGAGTTGAGGGACAGAGAGCTACAGTGAGGGAAACTGACAGTGTGCTATTCTGTTCTAAAACTATTTTGCTGAACCATATTTTCAATCCTTGAGTTGAGGGACAGAGAGCTACAGTGAGGGAAAGTGTCAGTGTGCTATTGTGTTCTAAAACTATTTTGCTGAACCATATTTTCAATCCTTGAGTTGAGGGACAGAGAGGTACAGTGAGTGAAACTGACAGTGTGCTATTCTGTTCTAAATCAATTTTGCTGTTCCATATTTTCAATCCTTGAGTTGAGGGACAGAGAGCTACAGTGAGGGAAACTGACAGTGTGCTATTCTGTTCTAAAACTATTTTGCTGAACCATATTTTCAATCCTTGAGTTGAGGGACAGAGAGCTACAGTGAGGGAAACTGACAGTGTGCTATTGTGTTCTAAAACTATTTTGCTGAACCATATTTTCAATCCTTGAGTTGAGGGACAGAGAGCTACAGTGAGGGAAACTGACAGTGTGCTATTCTGTTCTAAAACTATTTTGCTGAACCATATTTTCAATCCTTGAGTTGAGGGACAGAGAGCTACAGTGAGGGAAAGTGTCAGTGTGCTATTGTGTTCTAAAACTATTTTGCTGAACCATATTTTCAATCCTTGAGTTGAGGGACAGAGAGGTACAGTGAGTGAAACTGACAGTGTGCTATTCAGTTCTAAATCAATTTTGCTGTTCCATATTTTCAATCCTTGAGTTGAGGGACAGAGAGCTACAGTGAGGGAAACTGACAGTGTGCTATTCTGTTCTAAATCAATTTTGCTGTTCCATATTTTCAATCCTTGAGTTGAGGGACAGAGAGCTACAGTGAGGGAAACTGACAGTGTGCTATTCTGTTCTAAAACTATTTTTCTGAACCATATTTTCAATCCTTGAGTTGAGGGACAGAGAGCTACAGTGAGGGAAACTGACAGTGTGCTATTGTGTTCTAAAACTATTTTGCTGAACCATATTTTCAATCCTTGAGTTGAGGGACAGAGAGGTACAGTGAGTGAAACTGACAGTGTGCTATTCTGTTCTAAAACTATTTTGCTGAACCATATTTTCAATCCTTGAGTTGAGGGACAGAGAGGTACAGTGAGTGAAACTGACAGTGTGCTATTGTGTTCTAAAACTATTTTGCTGAACCATATTTTCAATCCTTGAGTTGAGGGACAGAGAGCTACAGTGAGGGAAACTGACAGTGTGCTATTGTGTTCTAAAACTATTTTGCTGAACCATATTTTCAATCCTTGAGTTGAGGGACAGAGAGGTACAGTGAGTGAAACTGACAGTGTGCTATTGTGTTCTAAAACTATTTTGCTGTTCCATATTTTCAATCCTTGAGTTGAGGGACAGAGAGCTACAGTGAGGGAAACTGACAGTGTGCTATTCTGTTCTAAAACTATTTTGCTGAACCATATTTTCAATCCTTGAGTTGAGGGACAGAGAGGTACAGTGAGGGAAACTGACAGTGTGCTATTCTGTTCTAAATCTATTTTGCTGAACCATATTTTCAATCCTTGAGTTGAGGGACAGAGATCTACAGTGAGGGAAACTGACAGTGTGCTATTCTGTTCTAAAACTATTTTGCTGTTCCATATTTTCAATCCCTGAGTTGAGGGACAGAGAAGGACACTCGTAGAAATTATCAGTGTGCTATTCTGTGCTAAATCTTGTTTGTAGGGAGGGACAGAGTAGGACAGTGAGGGAAAGTGTCAGTGTGCTATTTTGTTCTAAAACTTTTTTGCTGAACCATATTTTCAATCCTTGTGTTTAGGGACAGAGAAGGATAGGCAGGGGACAGTGTCAGTGTCATTGTTGCTAAGCCTCCTGCACAATATACACCTGAAGGTAGCCCTTATTGCTGTTTTTCCCATCTCCCTGCAGGCCATCCATTAAAATGTCTGGAAGGCAACCAAGGAGAGGCAGACAGTCAGGAGGCAAAAAAAGAGGGCAAGCAGGCTCTGTGTCTGGGGGCAACAGTGCTGGTCGTGTACGCGGTGCATTGTCATCAGCACATGGCCATGGGACACGCTTGTCCTTGTTTTCGGCAGCTGGACATGTTGAGCCACATCATGCCGAAGACTTGGTAGAGTGGATGACCAAGCCCACCTCATCCTCCTCATTCTCTCTCACCCAGGCTCAGGGTAGTGGCAAAGCAGCTGCCAAAGCGTCCTCTTCTCTGGTATCATTATCTTCATTAGTCAATCCTTCCCTAGACCCACCATGCCCTCCTCCTGAGGGTTCCCCCGAACTGTTTGAGCACAGTGTTGGGTACATGCTCCAGGAGGATGCCCAGCGTTTGGAAGGATCTGATGATGATACCCAGCTAGAGGAAGGCAGCAGCGTGAGAGCAGAGAGAGGGGATGCTCAAGAAGGACACCAATCTGGCAGTCATGTTCCAGCAGCTGCAGCATACTGCCAGATTGGCTCCAGTGATGAGGAGGGAGGGGATGATGAGGTCACTGACTCCACGTGGGTGCCTAATAGGAGAGAGGAGGAGGAGGAGGATGAGGAGGAGGCACATCTCCAACGAGGCAGGATGCCCTTGAGTGGCCAGCGTATGGGCAGCACACCGACGGAATCACACCGCAGAGCTCCGCCTGTGCAGGGCGCTGCCTCTGCCCGTCATTCAAAAAGTTCTTTGGTGTGGGCCTTTTTTGAGGCGAGTGCATCAGATCGCACAGCTGCTGTTTGCAACATATGTCTCAAGCATATATCGCGTGGCCAAAACATCAGCCGCTTGGGCACCACATGCTTGATCAGACATATGTTGACCTGCCATGCAGCTCGTTGGCAAGCCTACCTTAAAGACCCACACCAAAGAACAAAGCTGACCTCTTCTTGCACCGCATCAGCTGGGATCTCCAACCCCACTATACCTTCACTCCTCTCTGAAACCTGCTCTGAGAGGAATGAAGGTGTAGAATTAGGTGTGTCACAGGCAAGTACTTGCGGGCACTCTGCTAGCAGTACACCAACGTCCGATTCTAGCAGGCAAATTTCCCTGCCCCAGCTGCTGGACCGTCGAAAGAAGTTCACTCCCAGCCATCCACATGCCTAGCGGTTGAATGCTAGCTTGGCTAAATTGCTAGCGCTTCAACTGCTGCCTTTTCAGTTGGTAGACTCGGCCCCCTTCCGTGAGTTTGTGCAATGTGCGGTTCCTCAGTGGCAGGTTCCCAAACGACACTTTTTCGCACGGAAGGCTATTCCGGCTCTCTACAGGCATGTGGAAGGCAATGTCTTGGCCTCGCTGGACAGGGCGGTCAGCGGTAAGGTGCATATTACCGCTGACTCATGGTCCAGCAGGCATGGACAGGGACGTTACCTTTCTTTCACGGCCCATTGGGTCACTCTTTTGGCAGCTGGGAAGGATGCAGGACAAGGTGCAGTAGTGTTGGAGGTTGTTCCACCCCCACGCCTCCAAAATGCTACTACTGGTTGTGACACACCTCTCTCCTCCACCCCCTCCTCTTCTTCTTCCTCCATGGCCTCTTCCTGTGGTTTGTCCTCGGAACCAGCGGTGCTCCGTAGGCGTTCAAGGGGCTACGCAAGTACGCAGGCAAAAAGATGCCATGCCGTGCTTGCGCTGGTGTGTTTGGGGGACAGGAGCCACACTGGGGCAGAGGTCCTGTCTGCTCTGCAGGGGCAGGCCGAGAGGTGGTTGACGCCACACCAGCTTAAGCCAGGAATGGTGGTTTGCGACAATGGCACCAACCTCCTCTCCGCCCTCCGACAGGGACAACTGACCCATGTGCCCTGTATGGCTCACGTCCTTAACCTGGTGGTGCAGCGGTTCTTGGGCAGGTACCCGGGCTTACAGGATGTCCTGAGGCAGGCCAGGAAAGTCTGTGTGCATTTCCGCAGATCTTATAATGCCAGTGCTCGCCTGGCTGAGCTTCAAAAGGAGTTGAACCTGTCCAAGAACCGCCTTATATGTGACATGCCCACCAGGTGGAACTCAACGTTGGCCATGCTGCAGCGGCTGCACACGCAGCAGAGGGCCATCAATGAGTACCTGTGCGACTACGGCACCAGGACAGGGTCAGGGGAGCTCGGGTTTTTTTCACCACGCCAGTGGGGCATGATCAGGGATGCATGCACTGTCCTGGCACCATTTGAGGAGGCCACGAGAATGGTGAGCAGTGACAGTGCATGCATCAGTGACACTGTACCTCTTGTCCACCTGTTGGAGCACACGCTGCGTGGAATAATGGACAGGGCACTTGAGGCAGAACAGAGGCAGGAAGAGGAGGACTTCCTTGCCTCTCAAGGCCCCCTTTACCCAGACAGTGTTCCTTCTGTCCCACCTATCGCACAGGAAGAGGACGAGGAGGAGGAGGAGGAGGAGGAGGAGGATTGTGTCAGCATGGAGGTGGAGGCTGGCACTCAGCATCATCAGCAGCAGTCTTTTAGGGATGATTTACAGTCCCAAGAAACCAGTGGACTTGTACGTGGCTGGGAGGAGGTGGCTGCGGATCATGTCGTCCTTAGTGACCCAGAGGACTCCGGACTGAATGCCTCAGCTAACCTACGCTGCATGGCCTCCCTGATCCTGCAAAGTCTGCGGAAGGATCCTCGTATTCTTCGGATCAAGGAGAGGGACCATTACTGGCTGGCCACTCTCCTTGATCCACGGTACAAGGGTAAGGTTGCGGACCTTATCGTACCGTCGCAGAGGGAGCAGAGGATGAGACAACTCCGGGACGCCTTGCAGAAAGGTCTGTGCAACGCGTTCCCAGAGACTGGGAGGTTACAAACTCCTGGTCCTGGACAACAAGTTGCTGAGGCTTTGGGCAGTCAAAGAAGGAGCGGTGGGGAAGGTGGCCGTCTGACCGATGCGTTCAGACAATTCTTTAGTCCGCAGCCCCAAAGTATGATCGGTTCCAGCAACCATCGCCAGCGTCTGATATACATGGTGCAGGAATACCTAGGGGCAAGGTCAGACTTGGACACCTTCCCCACCGAAAATCCTCTGGCTTACTGGGTCTTGAGGATGGATCACTGGCCAGAGCTTGCACAGTATGCAATTGAGCTACTGGCCTGTCCTGCATCCAGCGTTCTTTCAGAACGCACATTCAGTGCTGCTGGAGGATTTGTCACGGATCACAGGGTGCGCCTGTCCACCGACTCGGTTGATCGACTGACTTTCATCAAGATGAACCAGTCTTGGATCACCACCAGCTACCACACACCAGATGCTGATATAACAGACTAATTGATTTTAAAATGTCACATCCCTTCAAGACTGATGCTGATGCTGAGTGCCTGTGCTGTTATGTTGTCTGGCTATCCTCCTCCTCCTCCTCAATGATACGATTAACGATGATAGCTTGGAAGATCATTTTGGTTTATAGGTGACGCCACCAGTGGCTAAGGCCCAATTTTTCAGCCCCTGTTTAACAGGGGCGTGTAATTAAAATTTTTGATGCAATACTTTGCAACAGGCCTCATTGCTGTGCTCCAAGTACAGTATCTGTGAGGGGTTGCAGTGTTGTGCCACCAGTGCCTAAGGCCCAATTTTTCAGCCCCTGTTCAACAGGGCCCATTGCTGCGCCCACCAAGAGTAACTGTCAGGCCTTACAGTGTTGTGGCACCAGCAACACCATCACCACCACCACCACCACCAAAGGCCCAATTTTTCAGCCCCTGTTCAACAGGGGCATGCAATTATAATTATTGATCTAATAATTCACAGCAGGGCCCATTGCTGCGCCCACCAAGAGTAACTGTCAGGCCTTACAGTGTTGTGGCACCAGCAACACCATCACCACCACCACCACCACCAAAGGCCCAGTTTTTCAGCCCCTGTTCAACAGGGGCATGCAATTATAATTATTGATCTAATAATTCACAGCAGGGACCATTGCTGCGCCCACCAAGAGTAACTGTCAGGCCTTACAGTGTTGTGGCACCAGCACCACCATCAAAGGCCCAATTTTTACTACCACTGATCAACAATTATATGTTATTACAATTCCTGATATTATACTTGACAGGGGGCTGGTAATGGGCTGGGGTGGGGGGGGGGTTGATGGGGTAGCTATGCCATTTTTCCTAAAGATTTTCATCCATATTACCGGGACCAGACATTGCATTAAAGCCGCAAGCAGTTTTAAATGGCTTTTTTTCCTTTAGAAATGTTATTTTGTGCAGGGACAGTTCTAAACACGGGAAACACGTGGCACTTCACAGGCATACTTTAGACACCCCCCAGGTACAATATTTAAAGGAATATTTGACTTTTTTTTTTCACTTTATGCATCATTAAAATGACTGCTCCCGGAAAACGTCCGTTTTTAAAACTTCTTTTTGCATTGATACATGTCCCCTGGTGCAGAAGCCGGGTTCCCAAACTCTGTTTCGGACAATAACATGGATAATAGTCGTTATAATTAGCACTTTAGAATCCGAACGTTCGCATCCATTGTATTTAATAGGGTTCTAATGTTCGCGCGAACTTTCGGTCCGTTCGCGGGTTCTGGTGCGAACCGAACCCGGGGGTGTTCGGCTCATCACTACTAACTAATATTTAAGGTGACACCAATAATATTTCTACAAATATCCCTGTATCTTCTGCCTTTCTACTTTTTCAAATACAAGAACTGGATTTTTTTTTCAGACTTTATACCTGCTATATACCGTACATATACCAAACTTTAAGGGGTATTTACTAAAGCTGGAGAATGCAAAATCTGGTGCAACTCTGCATATTTACCAATCAGCTTCCAGTTTTTTTTAATTGAACAAGCTGAAGTTAGAAGCTGATTGGTTTCTGTGCAGAGCTGCACTAGATTTTGCACTCTCCAGTTTTAGTAAATCAACCCCAATGACTTTATGCAGATCACCAAGCTCATCACCAAGCTCATGCGTGTCGGGATATATTTAAATTTTATGTAACATCCTTTAACCGCTTGCCAACCAGCCGCTGCAGTTATACTGCAGTTATCCTTTAAGGTGATCTAGCAGGCGTCCCCGGAGCCGATGCATGTGCCCGGCAAGCGCAATGTTCGCCGGGCATCTGCGATCGCTCGTGACAGAGCAGGAACATGGATCTGTGTGTAATCGGTCTCCTCCCCTAGTCAGTCCCACCCCCCCACAGTTAGAACACACCTAGGGAACACATTTAGCCCCTTGGTCACCCCCCAGTGTTAACCCCTTCCCTGCCAGTGACATTTATACAGTAATCAGTGGCTATTTTTAGCTTTGATCGCTGTATAAATGTCAATGGTCCCAAAAAAATGTTAAAAGTGTCTGATCTGTCTGCCGCTATGTCGCAGTCCTGATAAAATTGCAGATCACCACCATTACTAGTAAAAAAACAAATAATAATAAAAATGCCATAAATCTATCCCCTATTTTGTAGACGCTATAACTTTTGCGCAAACCAATCAATAAACGCCTTTTGGTATTTTTTTTTTACCAAAAATATGTAGAAGAATACATATCGGCCTAAACTGATGAAGAAATAATTTTTTTATTTTTTGTGGGGATATTTATTATAGCAAAAAGTACAAAATATTGTGTTTTTTTTTTCCAAATTGACGCTCTTTTTTTGTTTATAGCGCAAAAAATAAAAAACGCAAAGATGATCAAATACCACCAGAAGAAAGCTCAATTTGTGGGGGGGAAAAAGGAAAGAAATTTTGTTTATGTACAACGTCGCAATTGTCAGTTAAATTGACGCTGTGCCGTATCGCAAAGAATGGCCTGGTCAGGAAGGGGGGCGAATCCTGCCAGGGCTGAAGTGGTTAAATACCCTCAAAGCCCTCTCTTCCTCCAGCCTAGACCAGATTGACCTGTCCCTGGTCCTGCAGCCTCTTTGTATACTTACATCACATCTCCCAGGAGGCTTTAGGATCAGCACACAGAGTGTCTGGTGGGGGCAGGCCCAGTACAGTATCAGCACCTGGCTGCCTGCACATCGAAGAGGCAGCATAGGACCCAGTGTATGTCACCTGAACAGAAGATTGCAGTGGGTAAGTATGTGCTTTGAAAAGAATGCACTGCAGTACTACAGGTAAGAGGGAAAAAAACACAACATGGTAAAGTAACAAGCAGGACCCTGCAATCCTACGGTAATTTCCATATGTATTTTTACAATCAAGAGGATATTTGTTTTTGTGTATGCATATCAGTATATATCTATTCCTACACTAATGAACAAAAAATTAAAAATGAACAATTGAGCCTCTTTCTTATATAAAATCTTTATGTTTACTAAAAAAAAAAAAAAAATTTGAAACTGTATACTCACCTTTCCGTAATTGTCCTTTCCTGTCGCATCTTCATGGCAGCATAAACCTTTGGGTTGTGGCTCCGCCCCCACAACCTGATAGGACCGCGTAACTACTGTATTAAGCCCAGAGAGGGCCCCCGCCCAAGTATTCTCAGTATATATATATATATATATATATACCTCACCTCAGATGGGTGGGCATCTGTATTCTGCCATGAAGATGCGACCGGAAAGGAAAAATTACGGAAAGGTGAGTATACAATTTTCCATTTTCCTGTCGCATCATGGCAGCATACACCTTTGGGGAATAACTTGCAAACTGGGTGGGTCTGAGCATAAAAAGACAAGTTTTATTTACATGTGTAACGCCCTGCTCCCAATGACTGGGGCGCCATGTTCAATTTAGAGGGTATCTGAGCCAATAGTTAGGCTCAGATGTACATAATTCATGTTAAATTAGCCTCTGTTCCAGCTGTGGCTGTGTTGTACAGACTGTTTGCCTGCAGGTGGCGTTACCACTCCAGGCCAATGTGGAAGACTGACAGGCCAGAGTGTATTGGGTCATATAGGAGGAAGTTGGCGCTGGTATCAAAGACAATGTAGGAACTAATGAAGATGAGGGAAACGGATTAAAACAAGGGCACTAAATGAGAAATTATAAATTAGTGAATCAATAAGTAATAATAAAAACAATTCACATAAGACTGTAAAAAGTCCTTTCAGTCCGTCCTAAAACACCTAGAAGGCAGCCCAGTGAAGATGTGAAGCAAATCCTGAAAGAGCTGAGGGGAGAAGCACAGAAGCGCCACTCTGAGTGCAGTATAATTAATAAAATTTAATGTTTAAAATGGGGGGGGGGGGGGAGCATGTATGTACTCACAAACATGGAGTAAAATTGAGCATGTAGACAGAAATCAAAGTCTTATCTGTGGGAAAACGGTGGCGCGGATCAGATGGCGCTGGTGAGAGCCGGTGTATAGCAACACCGCACTTCTGCTAATGCAGGAAAGGCAAGATGAGAGGGATCCACAGCGGGCGATGGACCATGCTGTAAGCTGTGTCTTGTAATCGACTTCCAGGTGATTGCAGGCCGTGACTTGCGGTGAGGTTCCGGGTGGTTGGAGGACCAATAGGATCCGGGTAGCTAGAAACCAATGGGTAAGTGCTTTCGGAGCATGCGCTCCTTCATCAGACCTAATAATGGCCATATTGAGTAGGGGCTCTATATACCCTGCAGCCAAGCTGCCGGGTCCTAAAACCCATAACAAAAACAAAACTAAATGTTATACGCTAACTGGACATTGCAGAGTAAGGTGAACCACAGGAGCATCAGATATATATGAAAACAATCAAAAATCACATCAGGATGGTCATGAAAGAAAAAATAATAATAAGTTATATAAGTATGTGTATAGAACAAAAATATAAAAATATATAATTTATGAGGGAACATTATGCAAAAAATGCAAAAAAAGCAAAAATGCAAAAGTATGAAAATACAAAAATAGCTAATGATCAATTAATTAGTCTATAAATATCAAAAAAAATAAAAATAATAGTAAAATAAATTAAAAATTAAAAGGAGGAGGGGAGGGGAACGGAGAGGAAAAAGGGGGGGGGAGGGAAGAGAGGAATATGGAGAAGGGGGGGAGGGGAAGAGGGGAGGAGAGAAGAAAAGGGGAAAGAAGAAGAGAAAAGGGAGGGCAGGGGAAAATGAACTGAACCATGGTATCTAAAGGGAAGGACAAAGGAGGAGAACAAAAGGAAAAGGAAAGGGGATTGTGCAGGAAGGGAAGGGAAGAGGGCTATTTCAAATAAGATTATTGACCTCTATCTCCTCATTTAGGCCCCCAGGCGAGAGAGTATCCAAGTTATATATCCAGAAAGTTTCCCTCTGGCAGAGACGTCTAAAACGCTCTGCCAAAGGGAACCTTCCCTCAGTACAGGGATTACAATTTGGTCTCTCATGATGGGCCAGTTTTTCCTGTTCATCATCAGAGTGCTCCGTTCCGCCAACATGGTTTTCCCCGCAATCCGCACAACGCAGGATTCCGTCCCCTCACTCCTAAACCTCAGCGTGATCATAAAAACCGATTTAAGATACACTATAGACCCAGACCTTCACTTGCGGGTTTATCTAATCAAAATAATTGTCCTTCCATTTCCCCACTTATTACTAGAGATCCCCCCATCCCCTCCTCCACCGATGGGCCACTCTCTTTGACTCATACCATTGGGGCCTCTCTAACCACCGTCTCAGAAGACATTGTTGTCGCTGTAGATTCTGTCTCTGAGGGAAACCAAGTCCCCCTGGCAGTTTGTGCAACATCTGCTATTGCTACCAAAGACCTTATGATTCCCTTATCCATTGAGGGTATCATTAGGACACCCCTTCCAGGAAATTCCATCTCCCTTACTCCTCTAGATTTTTTTAGTACAGTCCCCTTCGCAATCCCACAATCACCCAACCGGAAAAAGAAAACTAGAAGAAGAGGAAAGCGAAGGGGAAGACAGCGACATAAATCCAAGGGCCAAGCTTTACAAACAATAAAGATGTTTAATCTATCTTCCCATGTATTATCTGACTCTGAGACTTTAATCTTACAACGAGGATTGAACTTTGCTCCGTCCTCTTTGCCCAATTCTTTTACATTATTTAAGGACTTAAACAGTTTCATACGTACTCTGACTCTAAAAAGGTATTATAACATCAAATCTCTCAAAGACACAGTACGCTCGCCCAACTCTGTCACCCAAGTTATTCCCATCTGCCCGGTTAGTCCAAATCCAGTCGATTTACGTATACTTGAAGAATTATATCATTATGGTGAAGGGGATGAAGATGAGGATCTAGCTTTCTTCACGCAGCATTTATCCACTTCTCCCCCAGTGCAACATACAAAATTTAAACCTAAATCTATATTCAACCCTATACATGTTAAGGGTCCATACCTACAAACATTCTATCAAGTTGTTAATTCTGATATCATCCAACTCTGCAATCAGGCTCACACTAGCCACTCCAATCATCGAAATCTCACCCCTAATGAACAAACGGCATTAAATGACCTTGCCGAGCGCCATGATTTAGTTTTTAAAACTGCAGACAAAGGTGGTGGCATAGTTGTCCAAAATAAAAGTGATTATCTCACAGAGGCCGAACGCCTTCTATCCGACACATCGACATACAAAAACTTTGTTCCGATCCCTTACCTGCTTTTACTGTTGAAACCACCACACTTGTTACTTAGGCAAAGGAAGATGGTATAATCACTAAATCTGAATATGCCTTCTTCAGGAAAGATTTCTTCTCTACCCCATATTTCTATCACATACCAAAAATTCACAAAAACTCCACCCGGTAGGCCAATAGTTGCTGCCATGGATAGCATTACCAGTCCCATTTCTCAATATGTAGATCAGTTTTTGCAACCATTGGCACAAAATCTCCCATCCTACATCAGAGATGGTGTCCACCTTTTGGAACAATTGACCCATTATATCTGGGAATCCACTTATATGTGGGCTTCTTTAGATGTCAATTCTTTATACACTTCCATACCGCACCGAATTGGCCTTAGAGCCACATATTATTTTTTGTCTATGGATCCCTTACTCAATTCCAGACAGGCAGATTTCATTCTGGCAGCAACAGAATTTTGTTTAACTCACAATTATTTTGAATTCGATGGTGAGTTCTATTTGCAGACCATGGGCACAGCTATGGGGGCTAATTTTGCCCCCAGCTATTCAAATCTCACCATGGGACTCTGGGAAGCCAATTACATCTGGCACAACAACCCATATACCTCCCATATTTTCTTTTATGGGAGGTATATAGATGACATTATTGTCATCTGGGATGGCCCAGAGTCCCTGTTCACACAATTTGTACAACATTGCAATAACAACACGTTTAGTTTATCCTTCACTTCTGAACATCACTCCCAACAATTATCCTTTCTAGATCTAACTTTATACCACAAAGACGGTAGAATAGTGTCAAAAAACTTTACCAAACCCACAGCTGGAAACTCATTTCTAAACCATCACAGTTGTCACCATCCAAGATGGATTAAAAACATCCCGAAAAGCCAGTTTTGCCGCCTTCGTAGGAACTGTACTGTTGATGAAGACTACATCGAACAAGGGGCTCTTCTCAGACAAAAATTCATAGAAAAAGATTTTCCACCTACACTTGTAGATGAGGCCTTTAATTTCTTTTTTTCAGATCAGGTTATGTCACATAGAGCCAACAATCAGTCCCCTACTCAACCATTTAGATTTGTCACTCAATTTCATACCAAACACAAAAAAATGGAACAGATTTTAAACAAACATTGGTCTATTCTGTTAGAAGACCCTCAGTTGAAGTTCATTTTACCATCCAAACCCAAATTCTCATATAGGAAAGCTAGGAATATCAAAAATCTTATAGCCCCCAGCAAATATAAACCATTCCCTGTTGCACCCACACGAGAACCCTGTCTGATTCCTCTGGTTGACATGTTTCAATGTCGTAAGAGAGCTTGTCTAACGTGTAAACATGTCAATCATGGTCAGAAGGAGTTCACAGTTAAAGGGAAAACATATTCAATCTTTAGTTTTTTCAATTGTTCGACTGAATTTGTAGTGTACTGCCTGGTCTGTCCAAGCGCTATGTTGGGAGAACCATCCGCACACTCAGGAAAAAATTTGGCGAACATCGTCGTTTCGTAGAGGGTGGCAATGACAAACACAGTGTCCCCCTCCATTTTCTTAAGCATCACAAACAATCCTCTGCAGGCCTTAGGGTTTGGGTCATTGAATCCATTCCTGGAAGGTTTCCTTTGGCGGAGCGTTTTAGACGTCTCTGCCAGAGGGAAACTTTCTGGATATATAACTTGGATACTCTCTTGCCTGGGGGCCTAAATGAGGAGATAGAGGTCAATAATCTTATTTGAAATAGCCCTCTTCCCTTCCCTTCCCTTCCCTTCCTGCACAATCCCCTTTCCTTTTCCTTTTGTCCTCCTCCTTTGTCCTTCCCTTTAGATACCATGGTTCAGTTCATTTTCCCCTGCCCTCCCTTTTCTCTTCTTCTTTCCCCTTTCCTTCTCTCCTCCCCTCTTCCCCTTTCTCCCCCCCCCCCTCTCCATATTCCTCTCTTCCCTCCCCCCTCCCCTTTTTCCTCTCCCTTTCCCTCCCCTCCTCCTTCCCCTTCTTCCCCCCCCCTTTTTTTACTCATGGTTATGTGATGTATATTGAGACTGATTCTGATTTAGTGTATTGATATATGAGCCAATCCAATTTAAAATGGCATACTGATTTTAGATTTTTGTTCTATACACATACTTATATAACTTATTATTATTTTTTCTTTCATGACCATCCTGATGTGATTTTTGATTGTTTTCATATATATCTGATGCTCCTGTGGTTCACCTTACTCTGCAATGTCCAGTTAGCGTATAACATTTAGTTTTGTTTTTGTTATGGGTTTTAGGACCCGGCAGCTTGGCTGCAGGGTATATAGAGCCCCTACTCAATATGGCCACTATTAGGTCTGATGAAGGAGCGCATGCTCCGAAAGCGCTTACCCATTGGTTTCTAGCTACCCGGATCCTATTGGTCCTCCAACCACCCGGAACCTCACCGCAAGTCACGGCCTGCAATCATCTGGAAGTCGATTACGAGACACAGCTTACAGCATGGTCCATCGCCCGCTGTGGATCCCTCTCATCTTGCCTTTCCTGCATTAGTAGAAGTGCGGTGTTGCTATACACCGGCTCTCACCAGCGCCATCTGATCCGCGCCTAAGCTTTCCCACAGATAAGACTTTGATTTCTGACTACATGCTCAATTTTACTCCATATTTGTGAGTACATACATGCTTCCCCCCCATTTTAAACATTACATTTTATTAATCATACTGCACTTAGAGTGGCGCTTCTGTGCTTCTCCCCTCAGAGTGTATTGGGTACCTTCCCCCCGGAACAGTTCAGTTGGCGTGGTCTACCCCCTGAGCATGCTGGGGAAGGGTACTTAAGGGGCAGACGCCATCTTTTGGGGTCCTTCGTCCCCTCACGGCCCTCCTGGCGTGAGGGGTGTATTGTGTGATTTTTGGCCTCGGAACCATGCTGGTCCGAGGCCGCAACTCCAACCAGTAGGCCCAGTTATGCTGACTGGGTCTGCACCTCGAAGGTGATCCTGGGCTGTCCGTCCTGATGGAGGAAGCCACTCAATGGAGGAAACCAGGGAAGGACCTGTCCTGGAAAAGACCAAGTGGAAGGCTGGTGTCTTGAGGAGGGCCTGATAAATCTATTGAAGGATGCACCACAACTAAAGTTCACCTTACAGTCTGCCGGGTTGGCTTAAAGGCTCTTGACTGCTTGGCTGGAAGTTTGGGTGTTGATTCCTGTGGCAGAGGATCCTGGAATATCCAATTATGTGCATCGCCAGTCTGTGGCAGGGACTGGTCCTGGTATTGTTCGTGCATCATACCGGCTGCTAGGCCAGGTGAGAGGGGCCTATCCGGGTGAGCAATACCCACTCTAGGGAGAGGGGTGAAAGACTGTATATTTGAGGAGTTCTCCCCAGTGATCTGCACCGTGTGCCTGAACCTACCCCTTCCCTTCACCTTTCTATATGTTTATGCAAAAAGGAAAATAAAATCTAACTGTTTAAGGTTTTGCATTGTGTGTGGACATTGGAGTTTCTACAGACTTTCTTTCCCTGGACAACAAATACTGAGGTAACGTACAGGCCCAAAATTAAACCAGCAGGTCCTTCGGGGTAGTGCTACACATGGAATAGAGGTGTTGGACTGAATAATTGCTCTTCCAAATTCTGCCATGGACAGTCGGGCAGAGTCCACCTTGTAATGAGATATAAAGGTGTTTCTAGACGACCAAGTCGCTGCTCTGCAAATAGATTCTGAGGACACCCTGCAGTAGGTCGCCCAGGAGGTAGCCATTGTTCTTGTGGAATGTGCCCTGAAGCCCTTAGGTATTTGTGTTCGACTCAATGAGTAAGTCTTTTTAATGGTCTTCACCAACCATACTGGTGCGAGAGATCGCTGCTTGCCCTCT
Organism: Rana muscosa; assembly: GCA_029206835.1. Taxonomy (NCBI): domain Eukaryota; kingdom Metazoa; phylum Chordata; class Amphibia; order Anura; family Ranidae; genus Rana; species Rana muscosa. The sequence continues at coordinate 1,157,562,990 of CM055116.1, read as the reverse complement.
CCTAAAGCCATGTGGGATGATAAGGAGGTTTTTTTACGACTTCCTAAGGTCGCTGGTTGCCGAGAGGTACGCCAAGATGTTGGTTCTTACATCCAGCGAATGTGAGTCCCCTTGTTCTGTGGAGAGAGCAGGAAGGTTTATCTCCTGATTAAAGTGGAAGGAGGATGCTACCTTCGGAATGAAGTGATCAGATGGTCTTAAGACTACTTTGTCTGGGTACACGATTAGATATGGCTCCTTTGCCAATAGATCACCATAAAGAACTTTTGCACATTTATATATATTTGTCTGCTGCTTGATCGTTTTTTTTGTTGTGGTCAACAAAATCCGTGAATAAGAACTGCAGTTTATCCACAATTTATATTTGATCGTTGGAAAATGTATATGATATTGTTTGCACATAGCACCTTATTGGTATTTTTGCACAGGATATGTTTTTTTTTGCAGGTTTTTTTGCACGTTAATTTATGTATCTGATACACGGCAGATTTTTTATAATCTGGTATCCAGATTGGTGTTTATAAGTTCACAGGAGTAGTTGTGATTTATACACATTATAGGTATAAGTTAGCGCATATTTGTCATATTCAACCCTTTTTGGGCTGTTTATCACTTTATTGCAGCAAGACTTAAAGAGAACACTGATATTATATTATCTTGGCGCCGGTGACACATAAAACATTCCTTTGCCAATAGAGCCTGCATCTCTGAGACTCTCTTGGCCGATGTTATTGCGATTAGGAAGGTGACCTTAAGTGTTAGGTCCCACAGGGAGATGTTTTCCATAGGAAAGAATGGTTCATGGGATAGGACCTCTAGTACAACCGAAAGATCCCAGGTCGGGAAGGAAGGCTTTTTGGGAGATCTTTACTTTAGGCAGGCCCTCTGGAACTGAATGACGAGAAGCTCTTGCGCCCACTTAACTCCTGTCATGGCAGATGAGGCTGACACGTGGACTTTCAGGGTACTTGACCCAAGGCCTTTCTCTAAGCCTAACTGGAGAAACTCGAGGATTTGAGCGACTGTTGGAGATGATGGGTTCCAGGCTTGGTGCTGTGCGACTGAGAGAAATTTCTCCCAGATCCTTTTAGGTACTGTTGGAGGTGCACCTTCTGGCTTGAAGAAGAGTCTCTACCACTTTCTGAGAGCAACCCTGGTCTAAGAACCTAGCCCTTTCAATCTCCAGGCTGTCAGGTGCATCCTTTCCGGGAATAGATGAAGGAGTTGTTCCTGAGCGAGTAGGTCCACTGTTTGTGGGAGTGGCAATGGCCTCGCTGTATTCAACTGAAGAAGAGTTGTGAACCATGGCCACCTCGGCCAATAGGGAAGGACTGCTATTATTGTAGATGCTGACCTCTTGAGTCTGAGAAGAAATATTTGTATGAGAGGTGTCGGTGGAAAGATGTAACCCAGATGGAAGTTCCAGGCATGCTGTAGGCAGTCCGTCCCCTCTGCCAGTGGGAAGGGAACTCTAGTCAGATACCTCTGGCACTTCGCGTTGTCTGGTGTCGCTGATAAGTCTATATCCGGCATGCCCCAAATTTGGGTTATGAGGGAGAAGGCTTGGCGGCTCAGAGCCCATTCATTGTTGGAAACGAAGCTTCTGCTTAGTGTGTCAGCCAGCTGGTTCTGGGTTCCTGGAACATACATTGCCCTTAGTTCTGAGAGATTCACCTGCACCCATTCGAGAACTGGGCGGACTTCCTGCATCATGGAGCGACTTCTGGTGCCTCTCTGCCTGTTGAAGATGGACAACAGGGTGGCAGTTGCCTATATCAACAAGTCTTCTTTCCCCTTCAGGAGGGGACTAAAGCCCAAGAGAGCTTGGAACACTGCTTTCATTTCTAGGATTTTCAATACCACACCCTGTGTCTCGAATGGCCAACGACTTTGGACTGCGAAGTGCTCGTAGTGTGCTCCCCAGCCCTCCATGCTGGCGTCCGAACTGACCACCTCCTGGGGGGGTAACTATGTGTTTGTACCTCTTTAGATTGCGCAATCGGGTCCACCACCAGAGTGATTATTTGACTTCCTTTTGGATCGTGATTCGTTGAGATATCAATACACATCGTTCCATTGCCTCAAGAATGATGTCTGGAGAGGCCTTGTGTTCCATTGAGTCCATTGGGCCATCAGGATGGTTGCCGATAGTGACCCTAAGATGCTGAGGCACTTTCTGGCTGGGAGTGTGGTGGACAGTGCTGGGACAAGGTAATTTAGCGCCCAGGGCGAAGACACCAAACTGTGCCCCCCTCCACACCCACACAAGATGTATGAGCAAAATCCCCCCCTCCAAAAAAAAGAAAAAAATTGAGCACTAATTGGCATACTTAGCCCTAAGCACAAATAATACCCCCTATCATGCTTAAGAGCATAAATTCCCCCCCCCCCCCAATTCCCATTTCTAACAGCCCAAATATTTCCTATCCTAGCACAAATTCCCCCCCCCCACCTCTTCTAGCACAACCCCCTTCCCCCCAAATACCCCTACTAGAAAAAAATCATATCCTGACACTCCTCAAATTCCCCATCCCAGCAGAACCCCCCCCCCCCCCCAGAATTCCCTTCCTAGCACAACAGCACAAATACACCCCCCTTCATTTCAATCCTACCTAGAAGTTATCATTTTCTCCCTACAAATACTCTCATTCCTCCCCTTGTGTCCTCAGTGCAGCTCTCCTTTCCCTCAGATTGGCAGCAGCTTTCCTCACACACACACAGAACTCAGATATAGTGCAGCACATCGCTCTGTGATGCCCATCTTCCGACGTTCCTCCTCATGTTGTCCTGTCAGAGCTGAGGAGGAGCCAATTTCTAAACTTGCCTGTGCGGCAGGCCGGCCGCTAGCGGGAGAGATACCGCTGCTGAAGGGGACCGGGATCACGGCTCGGAGATGCCCGCCTCCCGTCCTCACTGCTTTTCACTTCCAGCTTCCAGCTAGAGCCAGGCTCCTCGGCTCCTCTAGGTTGCAGCGCCGCCACAGCTCTCTGCGCTCCTCTGAGTCCTCCCACCCTGCCTCCGGCCGTGAGTGGCCTCACGCCTCCGGCCGGGACTACGAGGCTCCTCTGTAGGGGGTGTGAACAGTGAAGCTGACAGGGAAGGAAGGTGAAGCCAGGGCTTGTTGTGCCAGATGCAGGAGCGTACTCGGCACACTTATAGACAATTTTTTGAGTACAGAGGCACTAGCTAGCGTGTATAATGACAAAGGTGTGAATCACATTGCCGGCACTTCACCTGCGCCCCCCCTCCTATAGAAAATCGTACCGCCCAGGGCATCTGCTTCTTCCGCCCCTGCCTTGTACCGGCCCTGGTGGTGGATAGGAGTAATCTCTTTGCTTTTTGGATCAGGATGGGAATTTTCTCCTGAGGAAGCTCTATGGTGTTGAGTCAGGTATCTAGTTTTGCCCCCAGGAAGATCATTCTCTGAGTGGGTTGGAGATTGCTCTTCCTCCAGTTTATCAGCCACCCAAATTTCTGCAGGGTGGATGTTAGAATGTTTTGATGGAGTAAGAGGGACTCCCGGTTGTCCGCGAGCAGGAAGATGTCGTCCAGATAGTGGTGGACTCTCAACCCTCGTTCCCTCAGTAGGGCTACCACTGGCAGCAGGACCTTGGTAAATGTTCTGGGAGCGGTAGAAATCCCGAACGGAAGACTTTGAAATGTTGGTGATTTACAGTGAAGCAAAGAAACTTTTGGAATGCAGTGTTAATGGGAATATGCAGGTAAGCGTCCTGTAAATCGAGCATCCAGTTCCCGATGTTTATGGCATAGAGGATTGGCTAAGTTCTCCATTTTGAATGTCTCTACTAAGATTGATCGATTGATATTTTTTATATCTAGAACGGGGCACAGATCCCCAGTCATTTTCTTCACCAAGAATAGAGGAGAGTAAAACCCTTTTCCCCTTTGTGGTGATGGGACTTCCAGGAACACTCTCTTGAAAAACATCAATTGATGTCTGACACGTCCACAACAGAGTATGCCGCCAATTTCAGCTCTTACAAAGCTGGACCACCTTGTCTCTTCACTTCTTCCAGACGGGCTTATTTAAAGGGTTACTCCACTTTTTGCAGAGCTGCAATTTTCTGAAAAAATGCAATGAAACATGCCTATCTGGAGGTGCTCTGTACACAGAATGTGTACAGAACACCCCCTGAAACATAATTTGCTGCTTGTATGACTGGCTCACTGATTTTCCCAGAAGTCTGCACCAAGATAAAAGCCAGACTTTGGCATCCACTGTGATAAATATTTTATTTTTGATAAGATACCCCCAATAGGGAATCACGTCTAAAGGGATGCAGACCCTGCCACTTTCCTCAGAGTCCTGCAGGTGTAGCAGCTGGTTGATAATTATGAAACTATTCCCATTAGACTCACATTCCCATTAGACTCACTCAGCACATGGGCTGGTTACTGCTGGTGTGCCGACACCTGCAGATGCTACAGTATGTAGGAGCACTTCAGATCTAGATCTAATTTTCGGACTAGGGCCTCCTTGAATGTGACAGTAAAGTGACGTGTCTTACCAGCTACATTAATGGTGCATCCACAATCGCAGGAGACTGCAGCAGGTTGACCTTTAGCTTTTTCCGGGTATACAGTTTTGACAGCCTGTTTATAATGGCATTTTTCTCTGACCCCTTCAATTCTTCCTGGATTAACTCCTCCAGTTCAGTGAAGGAAATTAGTGCTTTCTAACTTTGTGGAGAGTTTCATCCACTTCATCCCAGGCAATTGCGTCCTTAACTGCCCTTGCAAAAAAAATCTCTATTGGGCGATCTTCAAAGCTTGTGGCCCCTTTAATACTTTCTTCTCATGGCAAGCTTTCCAATTTGGACAGCACCTACTGGCTGTGGTTGGAAGTGCTAGGCAATTCATGCACTGTAGCTTGTCAAGCAATGACTTTCCACCACGAATGCAGCAACCATTAGGGCTGGTAACCTGTGGTGTTTTGTAAACAGGGAACAAACATAATCAGAGGTGAGATGATGACATTGATCAATGTTGCCTGTATGTCTGCGCTTGAACGGTGACTTTTCTGGCTTTTAGCAGGCTCTCTACATCTTGAGGTCCTTGCATGGCTGTATAGTGCTTGTCCCAGGCAGATTTGACATGCTAGCTTGGAAGGCAATGACTTTCCACCACAAATGCAGACACTATTATGCCGCGTACACACGATCGTGATTCACGGCGGTGAAAACACCGCCGTGAATCACGGCATGAAAAAAAATGAAAAACGAGGGAACGGCATGTTCCCCCACACACGACCGTTTTTTCCCGTCATTTTTTTCTTTGACGAGAAAAACGACCGTCTGTGGGCTCCGCGGCAGTGTCTCCCTATGGGAAAACTGCCGCGGAAAAAAATGATGGAAAAAACGATGAGAAAATTTAGAACATGTTCTAATTTTTCTCGTCGTTTTTCCTGCCGTTTTTCTCAACGAGAAAAACGGCATAAAGCCCACAGACGATCGTTTTTCTCGGCGAAAAAAAAAAATGTCATTTTTCCCGACGGGAAAAATGATCGTGTGTACGCGGCATTAGGGCTGATAACTTGTGATGTTTGTAGACGGGGAGCAATGATATTTAGGGGTGCGTTGATGACCTTAATCAACATTGCCTGGATGTCTGTTCTTAGATGGTGACTTGTCTTGACCGTCAGAAGGCTCCCTCCATCTTGTGGTCCTTACAGGACTATAGATATTGGCTCTCTTTTTCTCAAACTTTACTACTTACCAATCCCTATACCTTAAAAGCAATGGGTGGTCTGACTGGACAGCCTCTTTCCATAGAAACAGAGAAAGGCAGCAGACTGAAATGAGAAACAGCATAACGCTAAGTCTCCACTATTGCGACCTGAAAGTCGCATGATTTTGTCACAAATTTGATGCGGCTTGAAGCAATGCCTGTGTATTCTTGAGGTCAATGGACACAGATATGAACGTTACTCATTGGAAATCATGGGGTATGGCTTGTCATGCGACTTTGCAGTGACAAGTCGCACTAGTGGAAACTGAGCCCAACACAGTGATCCCAGAGCAAGCATTGAGAAGGAGATAGGAAGAGCCCTGGTGAATGTCATAAAGAGCACAATGATCCTAGAGCAACACTGAGAAGGAGATAGGAAAAACCCCAGGTGAATGCCATAAAAAGGGAAAACATACCTGTAAACAATGACCACATAAGCATCCAGCATGCATGAGTAGAGTTTTCCACCATGAAACCATTTAGAACTCACATTTGCCATTAGTGATGATATTAGTGCCTGAGCATGATCAGATCACCATCCTGGAAAAGCTCTAGCCAGGAAACACATGTAGCGGGTGTTTGAATTTAGGGGAGGCATCTGGGTGGTAGTGTAACCCAGATGCATTGATTGTTAGGGAATCTGAGACCCTTTTATGGTTCTTGGAGGACTCTGGTGGTGTGAGGTTCCCTGCGGCCTGCAGGTGGCGCTGTCGCCTTGGGCTGGAGCTGAACACTCACCGCAAGAATACTTCCCTTTTTGTCCTTTCCTGGCGCCGGTACAGCGGGGCGGGGAACCCGCTGTGACGCAAAGGGAGAGGAGATAAAAGGGGCAGACGCCCTGACCTTGGGGTTCAGAGTTCAGAGTCGGAGGACGCAGCCGCACCCAGGCACCTTCAGCTTGGGTGCTGGCGTTCCGGAGTTCCGGGCTCAGGTGCCCTTGACCTGGCCGGAGCGGGAGATGGAGTCCATCTCAGGCACCTTTAGCCTGGGGTGAGGTACTATGGCAGAAGCCTGGAGCTCAGTACCTTCGACTGAGTTCCGCGAGGGTGGAGGAATCCGAGGGGGCCCTAACTCCTTGGGTGCCCGTGTCAGAGACGAAGAGGCCGGTGAACGGAACTTCTCCGGAGAGTCCAGCGCAGCATTGCTGGTGACGGAGAGGCCTCCGGTAACTGTCTTGGACGGATGTCCTTCCCCTGATAGGGGCTATGATAGCGAAGGTAATTCATGTTCTGTTCAATATAGTCAGTGGCAATGACTATTCGCCACTGGTGACACTACAGTGGTTAGCTCTATCTAGAAGAATTGTGCCTTGGCCTACTCCCCACAAATACTGAAGTGGTATATGGGTCTCAACCTGTCTGTGCTGTATGACTATTTATTGAGAAGAATAAATACGAGTTGGACCCTTTCAGTGTGTGGAACTCTGGTTACTAGGAGCAAAGGGGAGTCAATCCGAGGAGAGGATTTGACTCTGGGACACATACACAAAACCCGATAGTTCTGGCTTTCACCTCCACCCATTTGAGGACATGGGCCGTGGTGTATCTCATCCCTCCCCCCAGTGTTAACCCCTAGACGAGACAGACAAGCCGTGAATGAGAAGGGGTGAGAGGGGTGAGGTCGCTACACACAGAGGCCGCATCACTTCCTGCCTCTCATGCTCAGAGTGTACTTGCACTGCTGCAGCCATCTTGGGAATGGCAAACGCCCATAACACAGAAAAAATAAGTAAAAAGCATATGGAAAGCAAAAGGAAAAGCTGTCACTTACGTCAAAGCTTGTTTAAAGCTTTCTTTGAGAAACCTGCACCACCAGAATGGGGCTCCAACCATGTAGCTCATTTAGAGACTGTAGAGGAAGGACTTCCACCCAGGAGAGGCTGAAATATGCCCCCCCAGACCATCAGAATGGGGCTCCAACCATATAGCTCATTTAGAGGCTGTACAGGAAGGACTTCCACCCAGGAGAGGCTGAACCTGGCTGGGGCAACAAACGGTAAGGGATACCTCGCGATTCCAGTCCTGATCAGGTGAGGAAAAAAAGGAGAATACCTGGGCGGGGGCCCTCTCTGGGCTTAATAGCTATGCGGTCCTATCAGGTTGTGGGGGCGGAGCCACAACCCAAAGGTGTATGCTGCCATGATGCGACAGGAAAGATTGTTACATGTAGGATCTCCACATACCAGATAAATAACACATTCCATATATAACTTATCTATAACAGTATGTGATCCAGGAGGTAAAGCAACCACTATTGGTTTTGCAGTGTTGTATGTATAGAGTAGCAGGGTTGCCACTAATAGGCTGCTCTCCTGATTTGGACTACAAACACCTCCACCTTTCCTTATCTCTATAAAATGGTGGGAGGTGTTTTGTATTTCAAAAAAAAGAACAGGAACGTCATATATTTGAAGCGCACCCCCTATGGAGCTGCAAGTGAAATGGGATCCCCCACCCTGCACAGCCAGGCACACCGAATTTCCACAGCACTCAGAGTCAGAGAACAGTCCAGTACTTTTTTTGTTTTGTTTTTTATTGAGGGGAATAAACTTGGATGGGGAGTAGAGGTATTATGGGATACCCACTTGACTTTAAATAACTTTAGGGACACTTGTCCTATTTAGAAAAGCATGGTTTCCCCCTTAGCAATGGGACTTTAAAGGCACAAGAACGTAACGCATATTTAAAATCTCAAAGTTTAATTTGCAAAAAATAAATACATCATTATTTACATAAAAAAGAAAGAATATATATAAAAAAATACAATATAAAGATAAAAGCGTAGGGTACAAATGACTGCATCATTTCTATACATAACACCTGAACAGTGTGTATAGAGGAGCTACAAACATTGCATAAACATTTCCGACGCATTTCGGAGTAATCTTAGCTCCTTCCTCGGGGTGGGTTTTGGAATTCAATATAGATACAGTAATGTCCTCAGACACATGATCCAACACTGATTAACAAGATTTAAGAAAAAATTGTGTAGGATGTCCACCAACTTGGGATATACATGAGATGCCCAACCAATGGTACGCAAGAAAATACGACAGATGGAGGAAAAATCTCTGGAGACACAACAAGGAGACCCAAGGCCATGCACACTGGGACCAGGTGGCATTACTAGAGAAGTAGCTGGTAGTATTCTGCCAGGGTGTATAAAGACAGATTATAAAATCGTTACGCACAGGTGCTGATTACAGGGGGTCAAACAACAGACCCACTGGGACATAAAGTATAGTATCTAAGGATTCTCAATCCAAGGTGTAATGGCATAAATATACAGTAAGTGCGAAATGAGCTGGAAGGTTCTCCGCACTTTAACACCAATGACCCCCAAAACAGCAACAGCTGAATGAATGAATCTATCTTGTAAACCTACATCGCAGCATATGGAGGAGTAATGGCCACTTCATGGCGCTCTTGCTTGCAGAAATCTCAGCTGGGACACTTTAGTGCAGTGTTTCTCAACTCCAGTCCTCAAGCACCCCCAACAGGTCATGTTTTCAGGATTTCCCTCAGATGAAACTGCTGTTATTATCAAATCACCTGGGATCAAATCACCTGTGCAAAATAATGGAAAGCCTGAAAACATGACCTGTTGGGGGTACTTGAAAACCGGAGTTGAGAAACATTGCTTTAGTGGATCTGACCAGACACAGCCAGATCAAAGAAAAAGCCCTTTACAGGCAGGGACCCCAGGCCCCTTGGTTGTGTAGCAAAGTCCAGTGTCCAGCTTACATCCCTGTGGCTGATACTTGCACCACCTCTTCAGGCACTGATAGCCCACCTGGCTGCAGCTGCCCCTTTCACTAGTCCTCCTGACTACTCTCCACAGTCCCCACAGACTGACACTCTCTCTCTCCACAGTCCTCCCAGACTTCACCTGCTGACCTGCTCCTGCTGTCCTCACTCTTGCGCCTGTGCCTCCAGAATAGGATTCCTCTGTGTGTTCTAGAGGGTCCCTCCAGCACCCAAGCCCCAGGCCCGAGTTCACCCTCCCTCCCCCAGACTAGGGGGAATTTTTTCAGATGCAGTCCTTTAACATCTATTGGTCTTGTCCCTCCCACCCCATTTCAGCCTGTGCATTTTCCTCTCCCAGTCTGAGTTCTGCTGTAGAGGGTTTGCAAGCATCTGGTAAACCTCAGGAACTCACATCCCTTGCATCTAAAAAAAATACATTTTCGTCTTTTTTTGTCTGTCTGGAGTTCAGCTTTAACATGTCAAAGGAAACCTTTCAGAGCTTAAAGTGATACTAAAGTTTCCTTTTTTCTTCTTTAAAAATAACAAACATGTTATTACTTACCTGCTCTGTTAAATGATTTTGCACACAGCAGCCTGGATCCTCCTCTTCTTGGGTCCCTCGCCGGTGCTCCTAACCCCTCCCTCCTATTGAGTGCCCCCACAGCAAGCAGCTTGCTATGGGGTCACCTGAGCCAAGCCGCAGCTCTTTGTGTTCATTCAGACACAGAACCGTGGTTTGGCCCTGCCCCCTCTCTATCCTGATTGGATAACTGACTTTGATTGACAGCAGCAGAAGCGAAAGGCGCCGCTGCTGTGTCTCAATCAGGAGGGAGAGCCCCGAACGGCCGAGGCACTCATGCAAAATCGCTGGATAGAGATGGGGCTCAGGTAAGTATTAGGGGGGCTAAGGGGAGCTGCTGCGCACAGAAGCATTAAGATAAAAAAAAATCTGCCTTTACAACCACTTTAAAGCTGAACTCCAGGATTCTCCTAAATTTTCTCCTAAGACTTCCCTTTCCTAAGGTTAATAAAAACCAAATTTTTTATGTCTTAAATGCTTACAGTATATTCTGACAAATTATCATTTAAAAATTTAGTGACATTATCAAATTTAGGCATGTTGCACATGGGACCTTCCAAATTCAGCACGTCCCTCCCAGGAGGAAGAGGTGCAGGATTCAGCCCGCCAAAGTCTATTTGTCAGGAATCAGCTGGATGGGGCTAAACACTGTACCAAATGATACCCACAATTAGAGTAGGGAAGGAAAGATATATAGGGTGCAACAAGTGTAAATAATGTCCATAAACACCAATATATAAAAGTTCAAGAATCCAAATGTAGAAGTTCAAAAATCCAAATGTAGAGATAGCATGGTAATGCTATATTCCAAATGTTTAGACTCCAACCACCGTGCTCTCAAAGGGTGCAATATATTTGTATAAGTGCTTCACCCGACGTGACAATCAAATATGCGCACCAGAAATATGCGCCCATAAATGACCATCAGGCATGTAGCAGATACTTTCGATTCCTTATCGCTCCAATCTCCCAATTAGGAAATAATTCAGTAAATCAACCAAGACTTCTTGGAGACAAAGTGTATGCCAATCTTCCACTCTGGAAAAAGGTTAAACAGCTCCACCACAAGGAGCCACAAAAAACGGATATAGTGTAGTACCGTTTTAATAAAAAAGTAAACAGAGGTAAAATAATGTATACAGGCAAGTATACTAACAGCTATGTAAAGAGGCAGCGGCCGGACTGATTACTGAAGACAATGTAGGCCTCGGCTTGCGTCTAAGCTGTAAATTTAAAAACCATACCGCTCCCGATGCATACTTACGATCGGGAGCTGTCCGATCATGTTACCGATGTGACAGCTAATCACAGCGGTCACATGAATGCTTGCCTCCCGGCATTTAGAAGTTCTTAAAGGGCCGGGAGGCAGCAGCGGGAAGGGATTAAGAAAACCCCCACTATATGATTGTGTTCCCATTCACACAACATGTCAAAAAAAAAAAAAAAATGTAGCGATACCCCCAGTTAAGAGGGCTGCCTGTATGATTTTGGGCCCTGTAGTGCACCGCTGTCAACCCCTGGCAATTGGCTCTAACCTCCCTTGGCACAGTTAGTAAGGGATGATAGGACTGTGAGGCCTGTAACTCACAGCGGCACAATCCTATGACAAGAACACACAGTAATATTTTAAAACTTCCTTTACCTATCCCTTCCAAAAAGTAAAGAACACAGACACCAATATACTTAACCCTTAAGCAGTAAAACAGGTGGGTACATGTCATGTGCAGAGCCCTGCAATAAACAATGTTAAACAAGCAGACAATTATGTATATGCAACTCTAATAGTCCCCTTTGCAGCTATTTCCCCTCATGGACAATATGGCGCCCAGGAATGTCTACGCTACACAGTCAGGCCTGACTGAACTAAGTGGAAGTTATGTAGGGAAATCTTCGCTAGCAACGGTGGTGCACTTGAAGAATAGAATTTGTAATCCACCAATGTAACAGAGATACTGTGTCTCTCACCCAACCAGACCAGTCCACGTCTGTTTCTTCCGCTGCGGTGTCTAAGTACACCGATCCCTCGAGATCTGGGTCTTTGGTCCTCCTGGCAAAGGTGCAGAATCAAAGGAGAGACGTCCCTCAGGTTCCTCGGTGCGCGCGGAAGGCTCTTTGAAGAAAAGGCCCAGGCTTCTGGCCTAAAGTCACAGGAGCTCAAGCAGCAGTTCAACTTGCTGGGCGGGCGGTGTCCAAAGAGAAAGACTGGGCTCCGCCTCTCCCTTATAAAGTCCACCCCAGCAGTCCTTGCGCGGGGCAATGCACCCTGGGTACCCTAAAGTGTACTGGGTAATGTAGTCTCTGAGGGATTAGATGTTTCTCAGGAGGAGGTGTCATGGCTAACTGCAAGTTTTCTTGAACAATGTAAGAGTGAGTCTATCCCAAGTCTGTCCTCATTAACCACTTAAGGACCGAGCCTCTTTCTGAGATTTGGTGTCTACAAGTTAAAAACAGTTTTTAAAAACATTTTTTTTTGCTAGAAAATTACTTAGAACCCCCAAACATTATATATATATTTTTCTAAAACCCTAGAGAATAAAATGGCGGTTGTTGCAATACTTTTTGTCACACCGTATTTGCGCAGCGGTCTTACAAACGCACTTTTTTGGGAAAAAAAACAACTTTTTGAAGTAAAAAATAAAACAACAGTAAAGTTAGCCCATTTTTTTTAATATTGTGATAGATAATGTTACACCGAGTAAATTGACACCCAACATTTCACGCTTCAAAGTTGCATCTGCTAGAATTATTGCTCTCACTCTAATGATCGCGGCGATACCTCACATGTGTGGTTTGAACACCGTTTTCATATGCGGGCGCTGCTCACGTATGCGTTCGCTTCTGCACACAAGCGGGACGGGGCGCGTTTAAATTATTTTTTTTCTTATTTATTTTACCATTTATTTTTCATTTTTACACTGCTGTTTTAAAAAACAAAATGGGTCACTTTTATTCCTATTACAAGGAACGTAAACATCCCTTGTAATAGAAAAAAAGCATGACTCGTCTCCATGTCAGCCCAGGAGAAGGATCCAAACGCCTCCGCCGCTGCCAACGGCTCCGGTAAGCGGCGGAGGGCACCGGAGAGCGGCGGCCTCTCCCGCCGCTGATAAAAGTGATCTTGCGGCGAATCCGCCGCAGAGACCACTTTCATCTTGAAGTGGACCGCCCGCTCTTGAAGAGGATACTGGGGTTATGGTAGCTAGCTGGTACCATAACAACGGTATTTCTCTTCAAAGTAGCAACGTAAAACAATGGCGGGCGGTCCGGAAGTGGTTAAGAAGCCTGGTCTCTACATTTTTAACCCTTTGTTGGGACAAACAACATTCAAATCTAGTCACAACTGATAATGAAGATCTGCCTGCACAGTACAGACAGGGTTAATTATGGCAAACACAGCTGCCAATCCCCCTCACAAACAGAGAACTACCTATGATTTTTTCTTGCTGGGGGGTATCTAGGATAGAGTGTCTAAAAAAAGTAAGCTGCATTTTTTTTTTTACATTATGCTAGGTGAATGGGGATATGTGACTAATATAAATTAGGTGTTATCCCAATTTGGCTGCAAAAGTGGAAATACACTTTAATGCAGGGGTCTCAAACTGGCAGCCCTCCAGCTGTTGCGAAACTACAAGTCCCATCATGCCTCTGCCTCTGGGTGTCATGCTTGTAACTGTCAGCCTTGCAATGCCTCATGGGACTTGTAGTTTTCGCAACAGCTGGAGGGCCGCCAGTTTGAGACCCCTGCTTTAAAAGCATACAGACAATACATTTTTACTCCTGTATTTCTCTTTAATGCATCAAACAGCAGTATTCTATACATTTCATTTAACAATATTACTGAATGAGGATCGAAAATTCACCCTGCCTTTACTAAATTGGGTATGGCTTCTCCGAATATAAATCTAAAATTATAAAAAAAATTAACTAATTTACATTTTTGTAGTTTCTTTAAAAAAAATTGTTTGCATGAGTGAAAGATCCAGCGTTCATATAAGAATTTACTGTTCACAGAAAACAGAGGTGAGGTACAAAGATAATGCTTGTTATGAGCACTTGTCATTGTTCTTGGCATTTCATCTCTCTCTTCCATAGACTGGAAATTTATGTCTGTGCTTCTCTTTCTTTTGACATAGTCAGAATACTTTTCAGATACTCGCCACTGTACTTGACATGCTACATAAAAGCTGCATTGAGCACTCTGCCACTTACAAAGAACAAAAATAAAAAAAAGGACTGTTGAGGTTGTACATAACCTTAAAGCAGAAATAAATGTAGTACCCTCCTAGTTAGGTTGCTAATAAGGTTAAATACATTTATTTTTTGGTTTTGCTGTAGTCAGGAGAGCAGGATTTATTTGCTTTTGGCCGTTCTGGGCTCTGTTGACTTCAGGCTCAACTACTCCCCCTGCATTTTAGCAAGTTTTGGAATGTAGTAGGTTGGGAGAGACGGACCCTGGGCTGTGTATTAATGCATCCTCAGCCAATTCCTGGTCGAGAGGGTAACCAGCAGGGACTGAGGTGTGCATAAATAGCCTAGGGCCTGAAACAGAAGGGTCCAAGGCCTGGTAGAGAGAGACCCAGCCTGCAGGGGCTGTCTGCCCTCCTGGGCTACTTAGCTGAAAACTGCCGGAGGATCACCGAGGTCTAGGCTCAGGGAAAGATAGGGGGGGGGGCGCTATTGCTGGAGTTGTTCAGGACAGTCTGGTGAAAGTTTGCTGAGGATCTGGACTGGAGTCTCACGGTAACGGGTCTGGCTAGTACTGGAAGGAGGCGTCCATGTATTCAGAAACGCTGTGAGTAAAGGCCTGAGAGAGAGATCCTGGAGAGACTGTTGCTGGCTCAGGGCTGTTTCCAGTGTGGATTCCCCTGAGCTGTATATCCACATCCTCTTACACTAGAGGCCTACCTTAAAGAGGTCAACTACCACTAGAGAATGTGCTCTGTTATAGATTACACTAGTTCTGGAGCATCCCAAGGGACACCATTTACCCTATCCAAGGTCTTCAAGCAATGAATCCTAAAAGGACACGTCCTGCCTGGTTATTGCTTAGAGAGATTGAGAAACTGCTGTGTGCCTGGCTGCTGTGCACCCAATAGGTAATAGAATCTGGGACAAACAGCGAGACCAGCTTGGGGTCTGTGCTACATAAAGGAACATATACTCACCTTCCCAACACCTTCTCGTCTTCTCCTGTGTGACAGTTTTTGGGCCTCTTCATTGGCCAGTGCAGGGTGACGTCACTCCTGTGCATGCACAGGAGCTAGTCACCTGGCACACAGGATTGGGCTGGCACATGACTGGGGGACGCTGTGGAATGGTGCACAGGAAGTGATGTAGGGCCGGGTGCAGTATTAGCCATGCACAGGGGGTGGGGTTTTGGTCGTTTTTCTGGGAGCCTATATATTGCAGGGGGGGCAGAGCCTGGCATTCTGGGCAGCAGGACAGGGACACACATTGCACATTTTCTGTGTGATTTCCCCCCTGCTATGGAGATTCTGGACGGCCTGCTTGAGCGGTTGCGCTCTGAAGCCCTTAAGCATGGGCCACAATGGTTCTCCGAGCAGCTTGCTGAGATGCTGCTGGGGACGAGGGAAGGTAGGTCTGCTGACCGCCCCCCCCCTTCGCCCCAGCGTCCGCGGAGATCGCGGCCTCCGGTGCGATACAGTCCGATGGTCGCATCCAGGGTATGCCGCCGAACAGGTAGCCCGGTTCCGGACCCTCCGAGCCCCAGTGGCAAGCGACCTGCGTCCGGGTCGGCTGGGGGCACCGGGAGGAATCCCCGTCCTAGGCGGGACCCGGCCGGGAGGGTGATGTCTCCTTCCCCTCCCAGGCCTGCAGCGGTGGACAGGGACCAGGCGGTGGCGCATGCTTGGCCTTCCGCCCGGCAGGGGGCCACCCGGCGTGGGAGATCAGCCAGAGCGGCCACGGGCCCCTACTCCAGGGCGGCCGTGGTTGACCCGGGGAGAAGCGGAGGTTCTGTCGGGGGTGATGGCGTCAGCTCCAGTGCGGCATCTGCAGGCAAGCAGCGCGCCCCATGTGTGCAGATGGCGATCGAGAGGTGGGAAGATGGTCGGGCCCCGGGTGATGACGCGGCCGGTGGACCCCCGGCCCGGTTGGTGGCTACAGCATCCCCTGTCGATCAGGGGGATCAGCGTTCTGAGGGAGAGCTGTCGGACACGGACTTGGATGGTCCTGATGGAGTGGCGGGCCCGTCGGGGCTTCAGCGCGGATCCGGTGGGGCGGCTGGTCGGTCAGTTTCCCCTGGGCAGCCGGGTAAGTCCCCTTCTTTTCCTTTCACTGTATCTGCTCCGGTTCCCGTTTTGTCTGTGTCTCACCCTCCCCCTTGCAGCAGTGTCTGGGTATGCGGTTGGGGGTGGTTCCGTGCCGGCACCGGTGGTGCCGGCGGGTTTGGGTTTGATGTCAGGGGTGGGGGCCCTGGGTGCTGGTGCAATTTTTCTGCAGCAGCTGGTGGCGTCTCTGTTTCAAGGCTGTAAGGACATGGCAGGTGGGGGAGCTGTTGTGGTTCCCCCAGCTTCCGCTGTGCCGCCGGTGACGGTGTGGCTGGTGGGGGGCGGTGGGCAGGCGGGTGCTCCGTCCCTGCCAGTTTCAACTGGGGGGGGTACAGGTTGGGCTGCAGCAGCCTCAGGGGGCTCCCGGGACTCTTCCTGCTCCCGTGCCGGTTACTGTGACTGGGGGTACAGGGGTGGGCGTGGGTCCTCCGGTGGCTGCTGCTTCTCAGGTGAGTACGGGTACTTCTGGGTTCACTTCTCCCCCGGTGCAGGCGCCGCAGGGGAGTGTGGGGGCGAGTGTCATTCCCACGGTGGAGGTTGGCACCTCCCAGGTGAGTACGGGGGGTCCCGTGGCAGGGTTGACGGCGGACGGGGTTCGTTTGGCTGATGCAGCTAGGTGTGAGGTCTACCTCTGCTATGAGGGGCCACTGGGTTCCCATTTGAAGCCCGAGGTGAGGGAACGGATTTGGAAGGGTGAGTATGTGGAGATCTTCTCGTTACTGCCGCTTGAGAAGTTTAATTTGGATAAAGTCAAGCCGGATGAGACCAAAAAGGAAGAGGAGGAGAAGCGGGGGTATCGCCTCATCCCTCAGACGTTTGCCAATTGGGCGCAGGCATTCTACATATTGGCTAGCGACATTGGGGAGAGGGCCCCTGAGAATTGTTCGGGGTTGTTCTGCTATATTGACTCCATTAGCGAGGCTCAGAGGGTGTATGGAGGGGTGGCGTGGCTGCACTATGATGAGCAGTTCAGGCAGCGTAAGGCGTTGAGACCATCCTTGCGATTGGATCAGAAGGATATTGGCTTGTGGATGAGGCTCATGACACAGGCCAACGCAGGTTTGTAGCCCCTTCAGGGGGGGGGGCCAGGGGTGCCCGAGCCTCCTCGCCATCGGCTGGAAAGCGAAAGGGGTTCTGCTGGCAATTCAACGAGGGCACGTGTGGGTTCGGGGGCTCCTGCTGTTTCCGACACGAGTGTTCCGGCTGTGGGGGGGCCCATCCTTTGTCCAAGTGTTTTAAAAAAGGGAGGAAGCAGGCCGACGCTAGAAAAAGGGGGACACCGGTGAGAGTGGAAAAAATGGCACCCTATCTAAGTAGGTATCCGAATCGGGGGGCGGCACGGGCACTGTGGTTGGGCTTTAAGGAGGGGTTCGTGATTCCTAGTGAATTAACTACGGTCCCCCCTGTTGCGGCCAACCTACGTTCAGCATATGAGCATCCGTAGGTGGTTTCTGGTAAACTACAGAAGGAAGTGAGTTTGGGTAGGATGGCGGGTCCGTTTTCGGATCTGCTAATGGGGGACCTGGTGGTTTCGCCGTTGGGGGTGGTGCCCAAGCGGGAACCAAATCAGTTTAGGCTCATTCATCACTTGTCTCACCCAAAGAGTGGTTCGGTGAATGATGCGATCGATCCTGCCCTGTGCACAGTGTTGTATGCGTCCTTTGACGAGGCTGTGCGCTGGGTGCAGCGGTTTGGGAGGGGTGCGCTCATGGCAAAAACTGACATTGAGTCGGCGTTTCGCCTGCTGCCAGTACACCCGGATAGTGTCAGACTGTTGGGATGTTGCTGGGAGGGGGCTTATTTTGTGGACAGATGTTTGCCTATGGGTTGCGCAATTTCCTGTTCTTATTTCGAATTGTTCAGTTCTTTTTTGGAATGGGTGGTCAAGGATTTGTCGGGCCTGGGCTCGATTTTGCATTATTTGGATGATTTCCTGGTGATAGGTCCGTCTTATGACTGGACCTGTCTTATTTTGTTGTCCACCATTCAGCATATTTTCAAGGTTTTTGGCGTTCCACTTGCGCAGGACAAGACTGAGGGGCCTGTTACGGTGTTAACATTTTTGGGCATAGTTACTGATATGGTTAGGATCAGGGATGAGCCGAACACCCCCCTGTTCGGTTCGCACCAGAACCTGCGAACAGACAAAATGTTCGTGTAAACTTTAGAACCCTATTAAATACAATAGACTCGAACGTTCGAAATCTAAAGTGTTAATTATAAAGGCTAATATGCAAGTTATTGTCCTAAAAAGTGTTTGGGGACCCGGGTCCTGCCCCAGGGGACAAGGGGACATGTATCAATGCAAAAAGAAGTTTTAAAAACGGCCGTTTTTTTGGGAGCAGTGATTTTAATAATGCTTAAAATGAAAAAATAAAAGTGAAATATTCCTTTAAATTTCATACCTGGGGGGTGTGTATGATATGCATGTGAAGTGGCGCATGTTTCCCGTGCTTAGAACTGTCCCTGCAAAAAATGTAATTTTTGAAAGAAAAAAATGCATTTAAAACTGACTCGCGGCTATTAATGAATTGTCGGCTCCCGGCAATACATACAAAAGTCATTGATAAAAAAAAAAAAAAAGCGTGGGTGTTCCCCAGAATTCAATTACCAGGCCCTTCAGGTCTGGAATGGATATTAACCACTTGACCACTGGGCACTTAAACCCCCTTAATAACCAGACCAATTTTCAGCTTTCGGTGCTCTCACATTTTGAATGACAATTACTCAGTCATACAACACTGTACCCATATGAAATTTTTGTCCTTTTTTTCACACAAATAGAGCTTTCTTTTGGTGGTATTTAATCACTGTTGGGTTTTTTATTTTTTGCGCTATAAGAGAAAAAAGACTGAAAATTTTGTAAAAAAATGATTTTTTTTTCGTTTCTGTTATAAAATTTTGCAAATTACTATTTTTTCTTCATAAATTTTGGCCAAAATTTATACTGCTACATATCTTTGGTAAAAATAAGTACAAATTGGTGGATATTATTTGGTCTTTGTGAAAGTTATAGAGTCCACAAGCTATGGTGCCAATATCTGAAAATTGATCACACCTGAAGTACTGACGGCCTATCTCAATTCTTGAGACCCTAACATGCCAGAAAAGTACAAATACCCCCCCAAATGACCCCTTTTTGGAAAGAAGACATTCCAAGGTATTCAGAAAGAGGCATTGTGAGTTTTTTGAAGTTGTCATTTTTTCCCACAATTCTTTGCAAAATCAAGATTTTTTTTTTCTCTTTTTTTTTTTTTCACAAAATTGTCATATTAGCAGGTTATTTCTCACACACAGCATATGCATTCCACAAATTACACCCCAAAACACATTCTGCTATTACTCCCGAGTATGGCGATACCACATGTGTGAGACTTTTACACAGCGTGGCCACATACAGAGGCCCAAAATGCAGGGAGCACCTTCAGGCGTTCTGGAGCACCAAGGCCAATTCTGACATTTCTCTCCTACATGTAAAAATTATCATTTATTTGCTAGAAAATTACATAGAACCCCAAAACATTATATATGTTTTTTTAGCAAAGACCTTAGAGAATATAATGGTGGTTGTTGCAACTTTTTATCTCGCACGATATTTGCGCAGCAATTTTTTTAACGCGTTTTTTACGGCAAAAAAATGTTTTGTGCTTAAAAAAAAAAAAAAAAAGTAAAGTTAGCCCAATGTTTTTGCATAATGTGAAAGATGAAGTTACGCCGAGTAAATAGATACCTAACATGTCGCCCTTAAAAATTGCACACACTCGTGGAATGGCGCCAAACTTCGCTACTTAAAAAATCCCCATAGGCGACGCTTTAAATATTTTTACTGGTTACATGTTTTGAGTTACAGAGGAGGTCTAGGGCCAAAATGATTGCTCTCGCTCTAACGTTCGCAACGATACCTCACATGTGTGGTTTGAAAACCGTTTTCATATGTGGGCGGGACTTACGTATGCGTTCGCTTCTGTATGCGAGCTCACGGGGACAGGGGCGCTTTAAAAAAATATATATATTTTATTCTTCATTTTACTTTATTTATTTTAGTTTGACATGTTTTTCCGCCCTAAACATTTTTTTGATCACTTTTATACCTATTACAAGGAACGTAAACATCCCTTGTAATAGGAATATGGCATGACAGGTCCTCTTTACAGTGAGATATGGGGGGGGGGGTGTCAATAAGACCCCACATCTCACCTCTAGGCTGGGAAGCCTGAAAAAAATACAAAAAAAAAAAACAACAATCCTGGCTTTGATCGTAGCGGTGAGTCGGTAGAAGCACCGGAGGGCAGCGGGAGGGGGGGGGGCATCCCCTCTCGCCTCCCGTAAGAATGATCAAGCGGCGGAACAGCCGCTATGATTGTTCTTATGGTGTAGGGAATCGCCGTCTGAAAAAGCTAATATCTGAATGATGCCTGTAGCTGCTCCCATCATTCAGATATCCCCGCACAAAGTCAAGGACGTCATATGACGGCCGGAGGGCGGGAAGTGGTTATTGCAGAGTATTGCCGGGCATTGCGGAGTATTGCCGGGCATTGCGGAGTATTGCGGAGTATTGCAGGGCATTGCAGAGTATTGTGGAGGGTATTGCAGAGTATTGTGGAGGGTATTGCAGAGTATTGTGGCGGGTATTGCAGAGTATTGTGGCGGGTATTGCAGAGTATTGTGGCGGGTATTGCAGAGTATTGTGCAGGGTATTGCAGAGCATTGTGCAGGGTATTGCAGAGTATTGTGGAGGGTATTGCAGAGTATTGTGGAGGGTATTGCAGAGTATTGTGGCGGGTATTGCAGAGTATTGTGGCGGGTATTGCAGAGTATTGTGGCGGGTATTGCAGAGTATTGTGCAGGGTATTGCAGAGTATTGTGCAGGGTATTGCAGAGTATTGTGCAGGGTATTGCAGAGTATTGTGCAGGGTATTGCAGAGTATTGTGCAGAGTATTTTGCAGGGTATTGCAGAGTATTTTGCAGGGTATTGCAGAGTATTTTGCAGGGTATTGCAGAGTATTTTGCAGGGTATTGCAGAGTATTGTGCAGGGTATTGCAGAGTATTGCACCAGGGTATTGCAGAGTATTGCACCAGGATATTGCAGAGTATTGCACCAGGATATTGCAGAGTATTGCACCAGGGTATTGCAGAGTATTGCACCAGGGTATTGCAGAGTATTGCACCAGGGTATTGCAGAGTATTTCGCAGGGTATTGCAGAGTATTTCGCAGGGTATTGCAGAGTATTTCGCAGGGTATTGCAGAGTATTGCACCAGGGTATTGCAGAGTATTGCACCAGGGTATTGCAGAGTATTGCACCAGGGTATTGCAGAGTATTGGCAGGGTATTTTGCAGAGTATTGGCAGGGTGTATTGCAGAGTATTGGCAGGGTATTGCACAGGGATGGCTGAGCAGGGATGGATGGATGGATGGATGGATCTGTGACTGCAATTGTCACAGATCCAGCCCACAGTGCTGCTGCTGCCATCCGCTCCCTCCCCCTCCCCTCTCACACTGTACCGATCGGTACAGAGAGGGGAGGGAGGAACCGGCGTCATCAAATGACGCCGGTCTGTTTACAAGTGATTGCTCCGTCATTTGACGGAGCGATCACGTGGTAAACGGCCGCTATCAGCGGCGATTTACCGCGATTCGTGATCCGCCGGGTCCTCTGGACCCGGCGGTCACGGAGTTTCCCGTGTGCGCGCCCCAGGGGGCGCACGGGAGCGCGATTCTGGGAGGACGTTATATAACGTCCTCCCAGAGTTAAGCAACCACCTTGTCGACGTTATTTGTCGGCAGGTGGTTGTTAAGTGGTTAAGGGGAACCCTGCCGCAAATTTAAAAAAAAAATTGACGTGGGGTTCCCCCAAATATCCATTCCAGGCCCTTCAGATCTGGCATGGATTTTAAGGGGAACTCCACCCCAAATTTTTAAAAAAAATGGCGTGGAGTCCCCCTAAAAATCCATACCAGACCCCTTATCCGAGCACGCAACCTGGCCGGCCGCAGGGGAAAAGGGGGGGACGAGAGAGCGCCCCCCCCTCCCTCCTGAACTGTACCAGGCCACATGCCCTCAACATGGGGAGGATGTCCCCATGTTGATGGGGACAAGGGCCTCATCCCCACAACCCTTGCCTGGTGGTTGTGGGGGTCTGCGGGCGGGGGGCTTATCGGAATCTGGAAGACCCCTTTAACAAAGGGGACCCCCAGATCCCGGCCCCCCCCTATGTGAATTGGTAAGGGGTACATTGTACCCCTACCATTTCACGAAGAAAGCGTAAAAAAATGTTTAAAAAAACACACAAACACCTTGAAAAAGTCCTTTATTTAAAAAAAAATAAAAAACATTCCAGCGGTGAAATCCAGTGTCCCACGGCGATCCCGATGTCCAGCGCTGTCCTTCATTGGTTGTGCCTGAGCGGACCTGATGGGGAACTCCCTCTCAGTATTTTAAATGTATAGACCCGCCCCTTCTAAAGTTCCCCATCAGGTCCGCTCAGCGGACCAGATGCGGAACATGAGAAGGGGCGGGTCTATACATGTATTACCAAAGTGAGAGCAGTCCCCCATCAGGTCCGCCCCCTCGGTATGTCAGACCCGCCTACGTCATTGGCTTGAGCGGGGAACTTCCTTCACTATGTAAATTTAAATTACACAGTGAAGGAAGTTCCCCGCTCAAGCCAATGACGTAGGCGGGTCCGACATACCGAGGGAGCGGACCTGATGGGGAACTTTAGAAGGGGCGGGTCTTCACATTTAAAATACTGAGAGGGAGTTCCCCATCAGGTCCGCTCAGGCACAACCAATGAAGGACAGCGCTGGACATCGGGATCGCCGCGGGACACTGGATTTCACCGCTGGAATGTTTTTTTTTTTTGTTTTTTTTTTAAATAAAGGACTTTTTCAAGGTGTTTGTGTGTTTTTTTAAACATTTTTTTACGCTTTCTTCGTGAAATGGTAGGGGTACAACGTACCCCTTACCAATTCACATAGGGGGGGGCCGGGATCTGGGGGTCCCCTTTGTTAAAGGGGTCTTCCAGATTCCGATAAGCCCCCCGCCCGCAGACCCCCACAACCACCGGGCAAGGGTTGTGGGGATGAGGCCCTTGTCCCCATCAACATGGGGACATCCTACCCATGTTGAGGGCATGTGGCTTGGTACGGTTCAGGAGGGAGGGGGGGCCGCTCTCTCATCCCCCCCTTTTCCCCTGCGGCCGGCCAGGTTGCGTGCTCGGATAAGGGGTCTGGTATGGATTTTTAGGGGGACTCCACGCCATTTTTTTTTTAAATTTGGGGTGGAGTTCCCCTTAAAATCCATGCCAGATCTGAAGGGCCTGGAATGGATATTTGGGGGAACCCCACGTCAATTTTTTTAAAATTTGCGGCGGGGTTCCCCTTAATATCCATTCCAGACCTGAAGGGCCTGGTAATTGAATTCTGGGGAACCCCCACGCTTTTTTTTTTTTTTTATCAATGACTTTTGTATGTATTGCCGGGAGCCGACAATTCATTAATAGCCGCTAGTCAGTTTTAAAAGACTTTTTTTCTTTCAAAAATGACATTTTTTGCAGGGACAGTTCTAAGCACGGGAAACATGCGCCACTTTACATGCATATCATACACACCCCCCAGGTACGAAATTTAAAGGAATATTTCACTTTTATTTTTTCATTTTAAGCATTATTAAAATCACTGCTCCCGAAAAAACGGCCGTTTTTAAAACTTCTTTTTGCATTGATACATGTCCCCTGGGGCAGGACCCCGGTCCCCAAACACTTTTTAGGACAATAACTTGCATATTAGCCTTTATAATTAACACTTTAGATTTCTCCCATAGATTTTTCGAATTTGCCGCGAACACCCCAATTTGTTCGCTGTTCGGCGAACGGGCGAACAGGCAATGTTCGAGTCGAACATGAGTTCGACTCGAACTCCAAGCTCATCCCTAGTTAGGATGGAATGCAGGCTTCCGGAGGACAAGTTGGCTGATCTCCGGGAGTCGGTGGCGTCTGTAGCCCGTAGTTCGAAGGTGCAGTTGAAGGAGTTGCAATCGGTGTTGGGTAAGCTCAACTTTGCTTGCAGGATTATGCCTATGGGTAGGGTGTTCTGCAGGCGTTTGGCGGCTGCCACTGCTGGGGTGAGGGCCCTGCATCATTTCATTCTCTTGGGCCAGAAACACAGGGACGATTTGCGGGTGTGGGATAAGTTTTTGGAGAAATATAATGGGCGGTCATTTTGGATGGCACCGGTGGTACAGGCAAAGGAATTGGAGCTCTTTACTGACACGGCAGGGTCGGTGAGTTTTGGGGCTTATTTCCAGGGGAGGTGGTGTGCTGACAGGTGGCCGGAGGCATATAGCGGAGTCGGTGTTGATCAGGAATTTGATGCTGCTGGAGTTGTTCCCTATAGTGTTGAAAGTAGAACTGTGGGGGGGAGAGTTGCAGAAGCGGAGAGTTTGTTTTCATTGTGATAACATGGGGGTGGTGCAGGCTATCAACTCTTTGATGGCATTGTCACTGCCAGCGGTGCGTTTGTTGCGCTATTTAGTGCTTAGGTGTTTAGAATTGAACATTGTGGTGTGTGCTGTGCATATCCCTGGGGTGGTCAACGAGGTGGCTGATGCGCTCTCTCGTTTACAGTGGGACAGATTTCGGCTGCTGGCTCCGGAGGCGTAGCAGTGCGGGGTTCCGTGCCCAGGTGGATTGTGGGATCTCATGTTAGTACGAACTGGTGAGTGTTCTTGGGGTCGGTACCTCGGCAGAGGACAGGCTCCATGTGTTGTTGTATTTTCTGGGGCGTAATTGTGAGCAAGGGGTGTCAGTGGCGTCCTTGAACATCAAAATGGCGAATTTAGCGTTCTTGTTCCGCTTGGGGGGGTGGAGGATGTCACAAAGGCTTTTGTGGTGCGCAAGGCTTTGCGGGGTTATCGTAAGGGGCGCGTGAAGCCTGATTCCAGGCGGCCGGTGTCCTTGGCAATGTTGGAAGTGCTAGTGGGGGTGTTGCCCCGGGTGTGCATTTCTATGTTCGAGGTTCAGTTGTTTCGCACGGCTTTTGTGGTAGCGTTTTTTGGGGCATTGAGGGTGGGTGAATTGGTTAGCCCTTCTAAGTCAGTGGCGGGTGGTTTGGATGTTGCGGATGTGAAGGGGCATGGGGACTCTGTCACGTTGGTTATTCGGAAGTCGAAAGCCGACCAGTTGGGAAAAGGGACTAATGTGGTGCTGGGTAGGGTTCCCGGGCTGGGTTTATGCCCGGTGCAAGTGCTCCGGGAGTGGTTGGTGTTGCGCCCTCCTGGAGCGGGTCCTCTGCTGGTTCACGAAACTGGGAAGCCCCTGTCCAGGTATCAGTTTGGTGCGGTGTTCAAACGTTGCCTGGGGGCTTCAATGCTGCTGATTATTCCTCCCATTCATTCAGAATTGGGGCGGCGACCGAAGCTTCCCGTTGGGGGCTGAGCGATGAGATCCTGCGGCGGATGGGTCGCTGGGAGTCACAGCGGTTCAGGCTCTACATTCACCCTCACCTGCTGTAGGGTCGGGGGGGGGGATTCTACCCTCTGTGTTACTCCTCCTGGTTGTGTGTTGTGGGGTTCTTCTGGGGGTGTGCGTTGGGATGTACGTGTGGTGCCTTGTGTCTGTATCTATGTCTTTTGTGTTCTTTTCTTCTAGGCCCGGTGTGTTTGATGTGGATCCTGGGCCATTCCTACGTACACTGGGGGGCAAAACGGGCATTGGTCAGGCCAGAAGGCAGGCAAATGGGCTTTCATCGGGGGGAGGCTACAGTGCGCTGGATTGGGATCCTGGGCATGCTCTGGTCTAGGGTCTTGCCGGAGATCCATCATTATGCCCGGTTGGACAGGCCGCCGGACGTGCTTCTGCTGCACGTTGGGGGCAATGACCTTTATCTTAGGGCTTCCCGGGACCTCATCAGGGATGTTAAGTTGGATTTCCTCCGGCTTTGGACTGCCTTTCCAAATACTATAGTAGTTTGGTCAGACATTGTGGGGAGGTTGTCTTGGCGGGGGGCCCGGTCGGTCGATAAGATCAATAAGGCGAGGGTGAAGGTAAACAAGGCGGTGGCTAAGTTTGTTTCCCGGAATGGGGGGTTGGTTTTTCGCCATTGTGAACTGGAGGGGGAGTATGGCCTCTATTTACGAGGGGATGGAGTTCACTTGTCCGCGGTGGGCATTGACATGTGGGTCCTGGGGCTCCAGGATGGGCTACAACGTGCCTTACGGATGTGGCGGGCCGCCCACGCATAAGGGGTCACGATGGGTGTCTGTGGCAGTGGTCTCGGGTTCCTGAAGGTCGGATGGTGATGGTATATATCAGGGATAGGCAATTAGCGGACCTCCAGCTGTTGCCAAACTACAAGTCCCATGAGGCATAGCGAGACTCTGACAGCATCCAGCATGACACCGAGAGGCAGAGGCATGATGGGACTTGTAGTTTGGCAACAGCTGGAGGTCCGCTAATTGCATATCCCTGGTATATATATATTCATATGTGTATATCAGTTATGGTGGTCTGTCTCGGGATGGGCACCTCCCTTATCTGGTTATGGGCTATTGATCATCGGGCTGATTGGAGGAAGAAGGAGCGAGTCATTGTCTCTTGAGCCAATGGGATCGCGGCTGGAAGCCAGGATACGGTGGAGATCGTGGACAGCCGATGAGATAGCAGTTTGGTACCTTCTTCCAGGAACCCAGGCGCAGCAAGTTAAAAAATATGTTGAAAAATGTTTGTGGTAAATATATATATATATTTATGGAAAGATATATATATTTATTAAAAAGGTTATTTTTATAAAGTTATTTTATACGTTATCTTTTGGAATAATAAAGGGGCCTTTGTTGGCCAATTAATCCAGAAAATGTCTTGTGTTTAATTAGATAAGTAAGTTTAGTAATAAGGATAAGGGGTTGTTTAATGCAGCATGCACACTAGCATTACACTAGTCATGTTTCATTTCTGTGGCCTCGTACACACGACCGATTTTCTCGTCGTAAAAAACACGTTGTTTTTTTCGACGAGATTCTTGTTAAGCTTGTCGATTTTTCTCGTCAAGCTTTCCATGCGTACACACTGACAATTTCCAATTTCGTCGTTGTTCTCCGCGCTCACGTCCAGCACGTACGACGGCACTATAAAGGGGAAGATCTTTTTTTCTTGGCGCCACCCCTTGGGCTGCTTTTGCTGATCTCGTGTTACCGCGTGTGAAGTAAAAGTTTGGGAAGAGACGATTCGCGCTTTTCAGTCTTCGTACTTTTCAGATCGTTTTCTGCGGTTCAGTTTGTGCTTGTGGGTTCGTATCTTGACTTTCAGGGCGTCTAGGCAGGTCGTATCTGTTTTACAGTGCGTTCTTGCCTGTTCGTTTCTGATTTTCAGTTCGTTATTCATAGGCCTTGCTGTTCTAAAGTGCGTTCTGTTCTGTACGTTCTGATAAGACGACCATTTCTTAGCCATGTCGCCTGGACGTTCTCGTCGTCGAGTTCGTGCTGTGCGTGCACTTGGTGTTGGTCTGCTTGTTTTGGACCAAGACCAGTCCATGAATGGTGTGAGGAGGAGTTCATGGACCAAGAATTGGTTGCTCCAGCGGGACCAATTCTGCCATATGCCTCTGCTGCGGGAGATCGTCGAGAATAATCCTGAGGACTACAGGAATTTTCTGCGGATGTCTGACCCCGTTTTTCAGGAACTGTTGGCTTTGGTGTCCCCCTATATTACCAGGAAGGACATCGTTATGCGGGAAGCCATCAGTGCTGAGCAGAGGCTCATCGCCACGTTACGTTATCTGGCGACAGGGAGAAGTCTTCAGGACTTGAAGTTCACCACAGGCATCTCCCCCCAGGCTCTGGGCCTCATAATCCCAGACACCTGTTCTGCCATTATACAAGTCCTGCAGGAGGACTATATTAGGGTAAGTTTTCTCCCTTAACATCACATTTTATGTATTACATGTATGCTAATGTATTGTATTTCTTTCATCCTTCCCTAATTACCATGATTGTAATATGCTGAGAATGTCCCCTTTGTCCCCATGCATGCTGGAAGCTTTAGATTGCCCCTTTTTTCTCCTCCATAAATATTTCCCTTCACTAACTTTTCCAGCAGGGGCGCCTGTTGCTCCAAATGTTTGGGGGTTCAAACCCCAATTTAGGAAATAAACTTCCTCCTTTTTTGCTCTGGTGCCTATTAAACGCCCCCAGTTGTCCCCTCTAATGCAGCCATTTTGTTCCCTCCAATGCAGCCATTTAGTCCCCTCTAATGCAGCCAGTTTCCCCCCCAGCCCTGCACTTATCTTCTTGTGGTCAGCGCCATCCTTCTTCTGTCCTTGATGTCTTCTCCTTCCCTTGATGTTGCGTCAGCCAATCATGTTACCATTTAACAGACTTGGTGAACATGATTGGCAGAGCAGCCTGCCAGTGTTTCCCCAAGGAATGCCCCCCCCCCCTGCGTCCCCTATTTTACTTTTAGGAAGCCAATTACATCCCTCAGGTTGTAATGTGCAAGACTATTTTACTACCTGTTTCTGCTATGCAATTTGAACCCCCTAAATGCCGCAATTATTCATATGTCGGTCGCTTTACAAGAGGCCATCCACCTGAATAGTGGGCGGCATAGACAATACATAGGTTAATGCAACGCATGAACCTATGTATTGTTCTGAGTGATGGGCACAGGAGAGAGGGGGCAGTGCTCCAGCGCCCACTCTGGACGCACCGCCACTGCAATGCTATCCTGTGGCCAAACACATCTCCCCCCCCCTCAAAATAATTTAGTAATGGCCCATCAGAGGGGGTGATGAATATGATAAATGAGCCTTCCATTATACTTATTTTAAACACCTTAATAAACGTAGAATTTGATTGATGTTGGCCTCTAATGTTTTTTCAGAGAATTTCCTTGTAATGTATGACTTTTGTATTCTAATATTATTTCATCTTGTTTCACTCCACAGCTTCCTTCCACGCCACAGGAATGGCAGACTGTGGCATCGGAGTTTGCCATGCGGTGGGACTTCCCCAACTGCGGTGGTGCCATAGACGGGAAGCACGTCCGCATCGTGCCGCCACCCCGTTCTGGGTCCTACTACTACAATTACAAGGGGTTTCATAGCATTGTGCTGATGGCGGTGGTGTCAGCACGGTATGAATTCCTCTATGTTGATGTAGGGAAGAATGGCCGGATGTCCGATGGGGGATCCTTCATCCAGACGGAGTTTGCCCTCCGTCTCCAGAGTGACGACCTTGCATTGCCACCGGATGCAGGGAATATTGAAGGACTCCCCTTTGTTTTTTTGGCTGATGAAGCCTTCGGACTCGGACGGCATCTTATGAGGCCATTTCCACAGAGGACCCTGACCCCAGAGAAGAGGGTGTTCAATTACCGGCTGGCCAGGGGCCGAAGAGTTGTTGAAAATGCCTTTGGCATAATGGCCAGCCGGTTCCGCCTTTTTATGACTTCAATACACTTGGCGGACTACAAAATAAACTATGTCATATTATGCTGCTGTGTGCTACACAACTTTCTGAGCCAAAAATCTAATTCCTATATGGCCTCAGTTTTGCCAGAGGCTGGACTTTCCCCTGCAAATCCCCTGCCGGGCCTGGAATCTGCCCGTCCTGGCTTGACCTCCCAAAATGCCCGTGAGATTCGGGACAAATACATGGAGTATTTCACGGGTAGGGGGGCAATTCCTATGCCAGCCTATGTCTAAGGATCCAAATAAAAAGCTTGTTTAAACCTTTAATTATTTGTTCTTTCCTGTCTCCTAGTTTGTCTTAGTGCATTTGTAGTGCCAAGTGTATTTTACTTTAGTAACTAACAACCATTTCACTATGTAACCTAACAAAATAACCAAATAAGCTTAGAGGGTATTATAAAAAGAAGCTACACATTGTTTGTGGTCAAATATTTTACTCTGTGCACATTCTCACCATTTTTAGTTTTTTCTTGTTTTTTGGGTTGGCCTGGCCCCAACCCGGCAATTTTTTGCTTATGAAAATACAAAAATAACAGTTGCATTCCAAAAATTACAACATTGGATACCTCTGAGCAATCTGAGACATTCACTTACACAAACTATGTCTCTATGTGCCCGTCCTAATATGGGGTCCTGCCACCCCTTGCCCAGCCAAAAATTGAATATGCACACATTTGGGATTTTTTTCATCTAGGAAGTTTACAATCCTGATCCCTATTGTCAACATGTGCTATCTGCCATCAGGGGTGATCAATGGACGTGTTTTGGGGGTGCAACCCCTTCCTCAGTTCACCGACTTTAGATACGAGGAAGGGGTTGCACCCCCAAAAGACGTACATGGATATCCCCTGATGGCAGATAGCACATGTTGACACACTGTGTGCAGATTCAATTTTTGGCTGGTTTGATTGTCAAAAATATTCGAAAATGTGCAAAAACAAACATGTAAAAACAAATGTGTTTGGATGGCTTATTGAATTCTCCCCAAAACATCGAGAATGTCTTTAAATGTTTGTTCCATCACATGGATTCTTTGTTTAATTAGGTCCAGTTCCGTGCTACATTCCATCACTTGCTGGATGAGGCGGAGGGCACTGTCAGCAGAGAACTGTGTACTATCCTTCACAACATTTATATCCCCTAAAAACAAAAAACAAAAGGTATTATAACTCTGCAGGCCTACATCTCTTACCTGAAGCTGTGGTGACAGATACTGACCTGTTGTGGTGACCAGATCCACAACGTCATCCACCTCTCCTTCCTGCACTTCTCCTTCCTCCACCTCAACTTCCTGCACATCTTTCGGTTGGGGGTCTTTGGGAGTTTGGGGTTGCTTGGAAGTTGTGGGGTGCATGTGCTCCCTGGAGTGTTCTCCTCCCAGTCTTCTCTCCCCTATGAGAATCAAACAAAAGGTCTATTTATCACACTGTAAATCTCAATGTTAAAATAAAAACAGGCTAAATTGCTTGGAAGTGTGGTACAAGTGTGTGTTTGGGCGGAATTTAAAGAAGAATGCATTATTTATGACCAAGAATATGTTTAGTATTCACCTTTGGATGTAATTTATTTGACATGGAGGCACCACAAAAATTCACTGATGCACCTGTGTGGGACACCCAAAAAAGGCGGGTCTGATGGCCCACACTATAGTGCTCCAAAGTAAAGATGTGGAAGCAGCTGCTGAGTGTCCTCTCCTTTACACTGATAAAAGTTTGCATTTCATTCTCTTTACAAACACATCATCTAGCCTAAAAATTTCGCCACAATATTTGAGCAAAAATGGCAGATGTCTAATTACTTTTGTGGCTCTAAAATAAGCCAAAACCGCGGATAGTGGCCGAACGAAGTGTCGGTAACGTAACGAACGATTACTGTGCCCAACCAAGTTCAAAATATTACATTTTGGAAGGGAGTCCAATATGAGAAACCAAAGTAAAGAGCAACATGTCAGTTTAGAAAAGGATTAATAGCATAAAAGTCTACATTTTACTTACTTTTAGCGAGCATTCTCTTTATGCTCCTCAACTGCTCTGGCTCCCTCAGTTTGAGGTCTGACCACCTCTTTCTGAGCTGCTCATTTGAGCGTTTCACCCCGAAATTCGCCTTCAGACTCTTCACGACTTTAGTGAGGATTTTGGCCTTCCTTCTATTTGGTTTGCTATACGGCCCATGCTTTGCATCATAATCAGACTTGAGCAAGATGTCCACCATCTCCGCCATCTCCGCCAAAGACATATTCGATGCCTTGAATCTCCTCCTTGATCGTGACGTTTCCTCGGTCTCCGGGCTTGTCTCCTCCTCGTTAGTTGCGGAATTATCAGACACCTGCTGTAACTCCGCCATATCTGTCTGCGCGCCGAAAGAGAAGGGGCGGGGAAAAGATGTTAGTTAGAACGTCATGGGCGGGCGACGTGTGCGGAGCGACGTGTTCATATTTTGACGCATGCGTGGTGTGTATATAGCAAACACACATGTGACTATAGTACGTTCGGTGTGCGGAGAGAGGAGTTCAAGTGACAGACGTGCGAACGAAGGTATGTGATTTTGTGACTTGTACAAATTGTTGGCCTATACTGTCTTGAGAATGTTGGAGGATATATATGGTGACTAGGATGTAAAGGAGGTTAGACTGTTTGCCTCACATTAGTTATATATTATTTATTTTACTTGCAGATACAATATGAATGTCTTCATTAGTGATAAAGATTTCCTGGCGGAATTTATTGACTGGGTAAGGGAGCTGCCGGCTCTGTGGGAGACGAAAAACCCCATCCACAAAAAAAAGGGGTGAGAAAAGCAGCGCTGGAGAAGCTGCTCCCATTTGTGCATACCAAGGTGCCCACAGCCACAGCAAAACAAGTGGACACTAAAATTGGGAGCTTGAGAGGCACCTACAGGACTGAACGCTCTAAGGTGCTGGCTTCTCAGAGGTCAGGAGCAGCAGCAGGTGATGTTTATGTCCCGATTTTGTGGTACTACAACAGGATGTCCTTCCTGGATGACCACATTGAGACAAGGCCATCACTCTCCACTCTTCCCCCCAGACTTCCCTGCAGCCAACCTGAGCCTTCTCTGGAGCAAGAGGAGGCAGCCATCCTGGATGATCCTGATTTGGCCATCTGGAGCCAGGTATAGTATTAACTGAAAATGTATTGGGATAAACTTAATGTTTGACAAATATGTCAAGATGACAAACATAAAATATTTTGGATTCCACAAGTGAAATCAAGATCTGTAGACATTAGTCTGCACTTAATTGGGTGCTAAATAGTCAATCTGATGTAGTGGTAAATTTAAAGCAAGGATTTATGGATTTACATTCTAATTGCTTCAATCAGGATTACAAAGTTTGATGCAAAGATTAAACCAACATATTAAACTATGTCCCTTTTTCATACACAGGATGAAATCAGCCAGGAGGATCTGGAAACTGTCAGGCAGGAGGAGGAAGGGCCCAGTGGCAGCCAGGAGGTGGCAGGGCCCAGTGGCAGACAGGAGGTGGCAGGGCCCAGTGGCAGACAGGAGGTGGCAGGGCAAAGGAGAAGCACCAGATCCCAGGTGCCTCCCATCCGGCTTCCCAAAAGAGGCAGGAGGGACAGGAGCACGAGTGAGGCAGCAATGGCCCTTATTCGTGAGGCCCATGCCACCCTCCAGGAGCCCACATCCCCTGAAGAGGCCATTGCCGGCCTAGTGGAGGCTAAGTTCAAGGTGATGAGCATGGAGCAATGCCTCCTATGCGAGCCCCTGCTCATCACCTTGCTCAACAAGGGGGTGATGGAGAAAATTACCCCCAATACCGCCATATGTGAGGTGGCACAACTGACCCAACCTCAACCTCCACCTCCCCTTCTTCTTCTGCCCCACCCCCTTCTGCTACACCTCCACCTTCTTCTTCTGCCCCACCCCCTTCTGCTACACCTCCACCTTCTTCTTCTGCCCCACCCCCTTCTGCTACACCTCCACCTTCTTCTTCTGCCCCACCCCCTTCTGCTACACCTCCACCTTCTTCTTCTGCCCCACCCCCTTCTGCTACACCTCCACCTTCTTCTTCTGCCCCACCCCCTTCTGCTACACCTCCACCTTCTTCTTCTGCCCCACCCCCTTCTGCTACACCTCCACCTTCTTCTTCTGCCCCACCCCCTTCTGCTACATCTCCTCCTCCTCCTCCTGACAGGAGTAACCCTCCAGTGGCCCAGCCTCCAGCCAAACGAAGAAGGAAGGCTGCAGGGAAGGCTTCAGGGAAGGTTGCAGGGAAGGTTGCCAGGAAGAAGAGGAAGTGATGGCCTTGCTTCATTGTGGTCGGACAGAAGGCAGCCTGTTGTAGTACCACACACTTGGGACATATATATCACCTGCTGCTGTTCCTGACCTCTGGGAGGCCAGCATCAGATTGTGTTCAGAAATGTTGGCCTTCTCAAGCTCCCAATTTTAGGGTCCACACAGGGTTGCTGTGTGCTCTGGGGTCCCTGGGATGCACAAATGGCAGCAGGTTCTCCAGCGCTGCCTTCTCTTTATTTTATTTCGAAACATGAATAAATGTGATTTTTGTTTAAGTTCATACTTGACTATGTGTATTTGTAAAAATTAAAAATCTAGCTTTGGAGTAAGCAGATACATTTGACTGACAAAAAAAGGGACAGATATCAACCCCCCAAAAGAATAACTAAATCTGATTTGCAAAAAAACATGGGGGGAAATTTAACTAATATAGATTCCAAAATGAAATGGGAGATCACTATCAAAACATTGCGAAATTATAATTAACATCATTTTGAAAAATATAACCATTTAAATTATTCCTAAAAACTTGCACGATATAATACACATAAATCTTCTTAAGAGCAGCATGAAAAAGGTTAAAAAAAAAAGTCATAACTCTGTGTGAATATCAGCAGCAAAAGAAGGTCACTCGTTTTGATTAATGTAACATTCTAACGAAGATTTCAATGCAGAACATTTAAACGATGCAATATTTTTGAGCGTGACGAATGTGCTCTCTCCATTACGAAGGCTTGTTTTACCAGAAGATGCGCTCCCGTCTCATAGTTGCTTGTGAGCATGCGCGCTTTTGGAAGAGTCGTAAAAGCATACACACGAACCATTTTATCGTCACAAAACAGCCCGACGAGAAACACGACGAGGAAATCTGGAATCCTGACGAGAAAATAGAGAGCACGTTCTCTATTTTCTCGTCGAGATTCTCGGCAATTTTCTCGTCGTAAAACCATACACACAAACGTTTTTCTCGACACAAAAGCTCTCGCGGCACTTTTCTTGACGGTTTTGGACGAGAAAATCGGTCGTGTGTACGAGGCTTGTCTGTCAAGCTGATATTTTGGCTTCAAAACTTTGAGTCCATAATCTGGGCAAGTATAACAAAGAATTCTTATGCCACGTACACACGATCGTTTTTAATGACGTGAAAAATGAATTTTTTTAAAATGGTCATTAAAATTGATCGTGTGTGGGCTTTCCAGCATTTTTCCAGACGAGAAAAACGCAGAGAATCACGACGAGAAAAATTGGAACATGCTCTAATTTTTCACGTCGTTTTTTACATCGTCGTTTTTCTCGTCATGAAAAACGGCTTTGTGTGGGCTTTAACGACATGAAAAAAAATGCACATGCTCAGAATCAAGTATGAGACGGGAGCGCTCGTTCTGGTAAAACTAGCGTTCGTAATGGAGATAGCACATTCGTCACGCTGTAACGGACTGAAAAGCACGAGGCTGAAAAGCGCGAATCGTCGCTCAACAAACTTTACTAACATGAAGGGTGGCGCCATCCGAATGGAACTTCCCCTTTATAGTGCCGTCGTACATGTTGTACGTCACTGCGCTTTACTCGAACATTCTTTTCCACGATAGTATGTAGGCAAGGTAGGCTTGAGAGGAAACACGAAAAATCACGTCGAGAAAAATTACGTTTTTTTCAAAGACATTAAAAACGGTCGTGTGTACGCGGCATCACACTTTTCACCATGCATGTTCTTGGTCTGTGACTCAAAAATATTTAAAGTAGACGTTTAGTGATTTATATATTTTTTAAATTCAGCACCAGGGATGGTATTTACATGAAGGACAAGTGTTTTCCTTGAGCCTGATGCCTGCTGTGTTCCTTGAAATCTTCTGTCCTTTGAACCCAACCCAAAAAGTGGGATTTTGTTTCAGGGATGCTATGTGGGATTTTCATTTTTTTTTTCTTTTTTTTATATATTTCTTTTTATGTTATGTTGATAGAGCCTTTTTAAAGTATAATTAAAGGCAAAGCTATTTTTTGGTTTTGGATAGACTGGAGAGGGACTAGAATGTTTGTCAGTTTTTATTGTTGTCTGTGCCCCCCCCCCCAGGGAGATTCACCCTCTCTATTTGTCATGTTTACCATTATCACTGAGAGTGAAAGTAAAAGAAAATCACAAAGTTTGGGTTGTTCCCAGAAAAGTAATAGAGGGGAAATCTTCCAATGGGGACACTCGTTCCGGTGACCTGGGGGTCCCCAAGGATATCCCTTTATTTGCAGAGATTTCCTCTCACTTTCTGTTTGGCTTTGGAACAGGAAGTGAAGGGAAATCTTTGCAATGGGACACAGATGGCAACAGAGGTTATAACTCTACCTTGCTCTATCCAAAAGGAAAAAAAAAGTTTTTCCTATAGTTCTACTTTATGTTTGGGATACGTTCACTTGTCACTGACCATCTGTTCTTTAACCCGCCTAGCGGTATTCCCGAGTCTGGCTCGGGGTGGAATTTCAGTACCTAAAGCAGTAACCCCGAGCCAGACTCGGGATCGCATCGCAGGATACAGGGGAAGTTACTTACCTTGTTCCCTGGATCCTGCGATGTGTCCCCGCTGTGTGAGCGAGCCGTCATCTCGCTTGATCCACACTGCTGAGCTCCGTTCCCTGCGACGTAGCGGCGCACGGGGCGGAGTTCATCGCCAAATTCAAAAAGTGAAACACACAATACACATACAGTATACTGTAATCTTACAGATTACAGTACTGTATCAAATAATTACACACCCCCATTGTCCCTAGTGGTCTGCCCAGTGTCCTGCATGCACTTTTATATAATAAAAACTGTTCTTTCTGCCTGGAAACTGGAGATTGTCCATAGCAACCACAAAGTGTCCCTTTACATCAAAAGTGGTTTTAGACCAGCTAGAAAACAGCAATAATAAATTGGAATCACTTGCAGAATTGAGCGATAGTGATTTGTGGGGAAATTCGTCATCAAACACTGAAAAACACTTTTATTATTATTATTATTTGTTATAATTATTTTATAGATATTTATTATATTATAATTTATGATTTTGTTTTTTGAACTTTATCATACCCGGGATGTCTACTAGACTCTGGTTTGGACAGATTTAAGTGAGTTTTTCCTAAGAATTACAGGCCTACAATATATAACGCCAAATTTCCATGCAAAATAATTGTACCGCTTTCAGCACCTAAAATCTGACAGAATCATACCGCCAGGGAGGTTAAGCTGCCCTAAGCTGAAAAAAACAAAAACAAAAAAAAGACTAAGTACAAGTTCAGTACACACCTAATCTGCCTCACATTATATCAATTACATTTAACACACCTCACTATCTCCATCGATAAAAAAAAGTGAGGCATGTGCCAGTTAGGCCTATTATCCCTATTTAAAAAACTGTCCTGTTGCTTGCCAATTTTAAACAGCTTAATTCTTTGCAGTATTTTCATCCTTGTAGTAAAATCCCAGCTTGTGAGGTTTGTCTCTAGTAATTTTGGGCCTAGCCTTGCTCATTAACCACTTCACATCCCGCATAGTAAAATGACGGCCGCAAGGTGGCTCTGCCATCCTGGGCAGCCGTCATATGATGTCCTCGGGCCTCCCGCCGCTAGGGGGCACGTGCACGTGCCCGCAGCGTCACTCGGGTGCCAATGCGCGTGCCTGGAGGCCGCGATGTCCACCAGGCACCCGCGATCGCCAGTTACAGAGCCAGGGACGTGGATCTGTGTGTGTAAATTTTATACTATTGTATCATCTGCAGCTTCTTAAATCCTATAGTAAAACACTTGCCTGTACTCTTTATCTCTACTACATTTTTAGTGTCTTCTCTGAAGCTACAGTACATGAAAAAAAAAAAAACACTTCTTGTAAGATATTTTATTTACTTTTTTCTTTTCTTTTTTGCATTGGCACATGTCACCTATGGCAGTGTCTAGCATCCCATGTCTTTTTTTATGACAGTAGTTTTTTTCTTAGCCCTAAAATTAGACAGAATTTAAAGCGGAGTTCCTGCCACAGAATTTATTTTTCCCAGGCATCCCCTCACACTGCATTAATAACACACATAAACTATATGTGTATTTGCTAGTGGATAGTAATCCTATTTTTTTTAATCTTACGTTTTAGCTGATCCTCTTCTGACCATTGCCATGATGAGTGTGGGCATATGAAGCCCAATCACAATCTCTTCCTGGATACTCGATTGAGAGGTACATGCTGGGCAACCAGCATGCACCTCTCGATTTTGCGCATGCGCGATGCTCTGGCGGCCGTAGCTTTGATTGTTTAGCAAGTTGCCATAACAACGGGCGGCGACGGAGGAAGGTCCCGCCCCATTGTTATGGCAACATAGATAACATTGTCTATACAGAGCTGTGATCCGCCTTAAATCGCGTAATTTCCTGTCAGGAAATAACACAATTTGTTTAAACAGTCCTGCCCACTGACTCCTGTGAGATGATCACTCACATTTCCCAGAAGCACAGGCGAGGGAGGAAGTGATGCGGAGCGCCACGGAGCCGGAAGTGGCAGATTAGGAGCCATCACCTAGCAACAGGGCACTTCTGGTAAGTTAAAAAAAAATATTTCACTCCGAATGTTTTTTATTATGAATAAAGGACTGGGAAAAAATAAAAATAGTTTTCAGGGTTGAACTCTGCTTTAATAACAGGATTTCCCCCTATAGACTTTAATGGGATTCACTTCTAAATCGGTTTCTCAGAGTTTCCTACATATTGGGGTAAATTCACAAAAGGATATCGCATGAGATATTTAGGTCAGGTGACACATTTAACCCAAATATCTCATGACATATGAAAAAGGTCAATTCACTGCAGGATGTATGTGGTATTTACTACAAAGGCTAAGAGATCCTCAGTAAATATATTGTAGCGGTATCCCCAGTTAAGAGGGCTGCTGGTATAACTTTTGGGCCCCTGTAATGCACCCTGTCAACCCCCGGCAATTTGCTCTGACCTCCCTTGGCACAGCTAGTAGGAGATGATAGGATTGTGTAACCTGCAACTCACGGAGACACAATCCTATAATAGAACACACACAGCAATAGAGTATAGCTATCTTTACCTGTCTCTTCTGCAAAGTAAATGACACATCACCAGTGTAGCGGGGTCTTTAAATTTAGTTGGGATGCACCTGGGTAATAGTATGACCCAGGTGTGTAAATCATGAGAGGTTTTGGACCATTTTGTGTTCGTGGAGGACTGGGTGTTGTATTATTCTACTTGGCCTGTGGGTGGCGCTGTGCCCGCAGGTTCAGGGTAGAATTGCTGCCGCAGTGCTGTCCTTTTTGTCCCTTTCCGGAGATGGTACGGCAAGGGCGGGGAACCTGCCGTGGCATCAAGGGAGGGGATAAAAGGGGGAGACGCCCTAACCACGAGGTCTTCGGGATCTTCTTCTTGACGCGCCCAGGCACCTTAGGCCTGGGTGTGGGCGGTTCGAAGTTTCGGCCCAGGTGCCCTAGGCCTGACTGGAATGGATTTGGAGTCCATCCCAGGCACCTTTAGCCTGGGGTGAGGTACTAAACCGGAGGCCTGGGGCCCAGTGACTTCGACTGGGTCCCGCAAGGGTGGAGAAGTCCGAGGGTCCCTGAGGTGGATGGGGCCCATGTCTGAGGCGAGGAGGCCGGGGAGGTTACCCGTCCGGAGAGTCCGGAGCAGCATCAACCCGGTGACGGATGGGCCTCCGGTAACTCCCTTGGAGGGACATCTTCCCCTGACAGGGGCCGCAATGCAGCGAAGGTACTCCTATCTATGTTCTCTTGAGTCACTGGTAGAGACTCTCAAGTTCTAAGTTCTCTCTAGCCAAGGCTATAGTAACCGCTGGTGAAATCACAGTGTTTTAGTGTACAATCAGGATAGTGCCTCGACCTGCTCATCCCACTGTATCAAACTGTTATTGGGTCTCAACCAGTTGGCTACTGAAGCACTGTTTATTGTGAGCTATGCAATAAAACAAGAGTTGGACTGTGATCGGTGTGTGGAACTCTGGTTAATGGGAGCAAAGGGAAGTGTTGGCACGGCAGGACTTGATCCTTAACTAAAACACACAGGCCCGAGGAAAATAACTGGTACTGGCCTTCACCTCACCCACAGCTATGGGGAGGACATGGGCCATAGCGCATCTCACCCTGTCGTAGGTGATACCCCTAGACAAAAGAGATGGGGTGAGGCCGCTACACCAGTATACTTAACCTTTGAAGTTTTACTCAGATTGTTAGATAAGCATATAATCAACAGGATGCATATCATGTGCAGAGCCCTGCAATAAAAGAGTATCTCAGAAGACAAACAGATATACAGTATGGTGCATAAATCTAACGGTCCCCGCTGCAGCTATTTT
This sequence comes from Rana muscosa, assembly GCA_029206835.1. Classification (NCBI taxonomy): domain Eukaryota; kingdom Metazoa; phylum Chordata; class Amphibia; order Anura; family Ranidae; genus Rana; species Rana muscosa. The sequence continues at coordinate 1,157,522,538 of CM055116.1, read as the reverse complement.
CCCTCGTGGGCAAAGATGGCGCCTAGCAATGTCTACGCTAAGTCAGGCCTGACTGTACTGTGTAGAAGTTCTGTAGATGAAAATCTTCGCTAGCAAAAAAACGGTGGTGCACTTGTTGAATAAATACTGTAATCCACAGGGTAAAGGGGTTTTTATAACTTGGTGAATTAAGGCAATCTCTAAAGCTGCTCCAATGCACTGTCTCTCTGGACACAGCGCAACACTAATGAAAACTCAGGGTAACAGTTATGGGAGCCTAGAGATCCTATGTAGTTATCTGAGCAGATGCTCTCTCACCCAACCGGACCAGTCCGTGTCCGTAGTTTTCCGTTGCTGTGTCTTGGCACACAGGTTTCACGACATCCAAGTCTTCGGTCCTCCGGGTAACGGTGCAGCTACAGTATCGAGAGACGTCGCTCAGGTTACTCAGTGAGAGTGGAAGGCTCTTTGGAGAAAGGCCCAGGCTTCAGGCCTAGTATCACCACAGACTCGGAAAGGAGTTCCTCTTGCTGGGCGGGCGATGTCCAAGAGACTGAAGCCGGCTCCGCCTTTTTCTTATAAAGTCCACCCCAGCAGTCTTTGTGCGGGGCAATGCACCCAGGGTGTCCAGTGGGGTTATGGGTACAGTAGTCTTTGAGGCCTTAAAGGAAACCCCCGCTACAATAGTATAAATCTAAAAGTCAATTCACAAACAAAAGTGAACAATTTTTTTTTTTTTAAATAAGATGTGGTCTAGCTCTGCAGTATTTAATGAACTAGCTGGTTGTTAAGGAACCATCAGCTTCCATTGTCCTAACAACCATGACTCGAACAAAAGCTGACAATAATTAAAAATGTAAGAAAAAAAACTTGCAGTCCCCCCTCCAGTCCATACCAGGCGCTTGGGTCTGGTATGGATTTTGGGGGGAACCTCATACCAAAAGTAAAAAAAAAATGGCATGAGGTCCTACCCAAAATCCATACCAGGCCCTTACCTAGCAGACCAGGTAAGAGGGGAGATGAGCAATCCCCCCCCCACCCTGAACCATACCAAGCCACATGTCCTCAACTTGGGCATTCTCATTCACATGGGGGGCTGGGATCTGGGGGCTTCCAAATTTCAATAAGTTACCCCCCCAGCTTCCCCACAACCACTGACCAGGGTTGTGGGGAAGAGGCCCTTGCCCTCATCAACATAGGTCTTCCCCCAAAACACCTCCCCCATGTTTAGGGCATGTGGCCTGGTATATTTGGGGGGCCCTCGCTCATCACCCTCCTGGCCATGCTTAGATAAGGGTCTGGTATGGATTTTGAGGGGACCTCACACCAATGTTTTTTTTTTTTTGCTGTGAGGTTCCCACCAAAATCCATACCAGACCTGAAATGCCTGGCATTGACAGACTACATAGACCCAATTTGTCCAGCAGGACTCAGAGTTTAAATGTAGCCCTCCTACTGAGGGAATTTGCCCCAAATGAGCTAACTAGCTTGTGGGCTCCCAGTAACCAGAGCCAGGGCTTAACTCTCTGAGGGTTTTGGTACGCAAAATGTCCTATATAGAACCATCATATAACGTGGGAGGAACTCTTCTGCCAGCTCGTTGGAGCTCTTTATGTTGGTGCACGATGGAGGTGTTTTTCCCCTTGTAACACAGCAAGCAGAGTTCCTCTTTAACCCCCTTAGCGGTATTCCCGAGTCAGGCTCGGGGTGAGTTTTTAATACCAAAAGCGGTAATCTCGAACCAGACTTGGGCTGCATCGCAGTATCCAGGGAGAGTTACTTACCTTGTTCCCTGGATCCTGGGATGTCTCCCCACAGTGTGTGCGAGCCGTGTCTCGCTCGATTCACACTGCCGAGTTCCCTGCGACGTTGCGACGCATGGGGACGGAGTTCGGCGCCAAATTCAAAAAGTGAAAAAGACATTATAGACATACAGTATACTGTAATCTTACTGATTACAGTACTGTATGTAATAATTACATATCCCCTTTGTCCCTAGTGGTCTGTCCAGTGTCCTGCATGCACTTTTATATTATAAATACTGTTCTTTCTGCCTGGAAACTGGAGATTGTCCATAGCAACTAAAAGTGTCCCTTTATGTCAAAAGTGGTTTTAGACCAGCTAGAAAACAACGATAATAAATTAGAATCACTTGCAGAATTGAGCGATAGTGATTTGTGGGGAAATTCGTCATCAAACACTAAATCTAATGACAGCGACAATTCTGCAACTGAGCAAATTTCTGTGTTTTTGATTTGATTACATTATTTATTTATTTATTTTACATTGAACAAGGTGTTTATTGAGTAAAGATGCATACATAGTCAACAAAAGGATTTGCATACATAGGTTACAGTACTGTCATGCAGAGCAAACGTTACAGTCTGAACATCCACAGCAAGTTTCCTATAATAGTTTGTACTGGGATACAACCATAAGGTTACAAATAATAAACCTTTGAGATGAGGTAAAAGTAAGCAACAGGAAGTTCAACATTAATAACTGATGACAGGTCCATTATTATCCACACGTCTCTGAGTCTCCCAGCCAGCGGTCCCAGATTTTATTAAATTTGGCTGGACATCCTCTATTAATGTACATACATTTCTTATATGGTGGAGTTACATTTACCTCTGTCTTCCACTCTGATAAACTGGGGGGCAACGGTCTCATCCACTTCCTAGCTATGATTTTTCTGGCCGAGAATAGTGATTCGTGGACGAATATCTTGGTATACTTATCCACCTCTTCGGGGAATATCCAAAGCAAACATTGCTTGGGGTCAAGCGTGACGGGAGAACCCATGTCTTCATGCAAGAAGGTTATGATCTGTTTCCAGAGGTCTTGGATTTTTGGGCAGGCCCAGATGAGATGAAAAAACGTGCCCGTCTCTTGGCCACACAACAAGCACAGGGTAGGCTGGTCACGTTTGTATCTAGCCACACGTATAGGGGTAAGGTACGCCCTGTGTGTTATAAAGATTTGGGAAATCTGTCTGAGAGCCTAGGAAATACTGCTTTACAGGTCTCCAGTGCCTCCTCCCACTCCTCATCCTCCATTGCGCCCACCTCCCTCTCCCAGCGGGGTTTCAAAGCAAACGCCAGGTTAGTGGAAATGGGAGTGGACAGCATGTTGTAGAATGCGGAGATCAATCCGCGTGGGTCTGTGTTCTTGACTATGGCCATGATAGGGTGTGGAGTAGGCTGCGGGTAGTTATGGGACAATTGCACTTGGGCCGCTTGCCTGATCTGAAAAAACCTAAAGAGCATACGATTATGTAGTGAGAATTCTTCTTTAAGAATTTGGTAGGTTTTGAGAATTCCGGCCGAGAGTAGGTGATGTAAGTAATAGCAAACAGGAACGAAAAAGTCTTCTGGACTGCAGCACTCAAAAATAAAAGCCTTTATTTTAAAATAAGGAATCCAAAATACACACTGCACAACGGTACACAGGTCAAAAAAATTTGTCTGACATGTTTTGCACTGTGCTAGTGCTTATTCATAGCTATGAATAAGCACTAGCACAGTGCGAAACATGTCAGCCAATTTTTTTTGACCTGTGTACCGTTGTACAGTGTGTATTTTGGATTCCTTATTTTAAAATAAAGGCTTTTATTTTTGAGTGCTGCAGTCCAGAAGACTTTTTCGTTCCTGTTTGCTGTCAATAGCCATGCTTGCACCTTTGTCTGCTGGGAGGAGGTGATTTGAAGGATTCCCACACCTGAGCGGCTCCCTTTCTCTTGCTTCTCACTGATGTAAGTAATAGCCACCCTGTGCTGCCCATAATTCAGATCCCTGAGCATGGAGAAACTCTTGTAAGCCCTTGTTATGCCATAATGGCGTATAACCGTTGTACTGAGGTATCCCTAGCTTGGTAGATGCAAGATCCCAGATACGCTTATATTGGTACAGCAGGGACTTCACATCTCCTATTGGTTCGGCACCCTTCGATCCCGTCGATATTGCGTATAGCACTTCTCCAGTGAGTTGGGCTCCCCGTGGGCAGAGCAGCAGTAGAAATCGTGCACTGTCTGTTTTATCAATGTGGAACAATTGGGACAGTTGTGATGCAACATAGTAAAGATTAAAGTCCGGTAGAGCCGTACCACCTATATCCGTCTGACTTTTAAGTGCCTGCCAAGCAAGTTTGTGCCTACTGTTGCCCCATACAAAGGGCTTGAGGAGAGCTTCAAGTGATTTAAAGTATTTCAAGGGTAGGTATATCAGGGTGTGCCATAGGACATACAAGATTTTGGGAAGGAGGACCATTTTTATTAGGTTTACGTGCCCCCGTACCCCTAAGGGTAAACGGGCCCAAACCCATATTTTGGTTCTAACCAGTGAAAAGAGGGTTTCTATATTAAGGGCAATATAGTCAGCTGGGCTCCTAGAAATGTGTATTCCCAGGTATTTAATAATGTCTGTCCGTTGGAGTGGTGTTCCTGCTAGGGGCTCAGGTGGTGGGAAGCTATCGATCGGCAGGATCTGTGATTTTCCCCAGTTGATCTTGAGCCCGGAAAATGTTCCAAACTGTTCAATCGTCTGGAGCGCAGCTTCGAGGGAGGGACCCGAGTCAGCAAGATAGAGCAGTGTATTGTCCGCATACATACTAAACTTTTCTGCTAAGGGTCCTGTCTGTAATCCTACAATCTCCGAGTTCGTGCGGATGGACACGGCCAAGGGTTCTGCAGCAAGAGCATACTAAAGTGGTGAGAGTGGGCAGCCTTGTCTCTTACCTCTACTGAGGTCAAACACCAGAGACGGCCAGCCATTCGCCACCACTTTGGCTGTGGGAGCCTGATAAAGTAGTCTGACCCATTTACGGAATCTGGGACCAAAGCCATAGCTCTCCAGGCACCGCCACAGATATCTCCATTCCACTGACTCAAATGCCTTAGCCATGTCCAATGTCACAACCACCCGGGAGCCCACATTTTCGTGAATGGCCTGTAAGTTAATGTAAAGCCTGCGCAGGTTAAAGGAGGTATTACGGCCTGGCATGAATCCTGCTTGGTCTGTATGTATTAAAGAGAGTAGAACTTGATTGAGCCTATTCGCTAGGACTTTGGCAAGAATTGTAACATCCACCTGTAGGAGAGAAATGGGGCGGTAGGATTCGGGGTATCCCGGGTCCTTTCCCGGTTTTGGAATGCGTACTATGGTCGCCTCTCTCATAGATGGGGGAGCATGAATGTTTCAAACAGGTGATTGTATAAGGCCAGCAGCTTAGGGGTCGGAACCTCACTATATTGAGAATAAAATTCAAGCGGAAGACCATCAGATCCTGGGGATTTGGATCTGGCAAACCCGGCAATAGCTTCTGCTATCTCCTTCGTGGTGAGGGGCACCTCGAGAAGGCCGATTTGGTTGGCAGATAAGTGGGGAAGTGTAATGCCCTTGAGAAAGGAGGTCATCGGGCCTTCGTCTGCCGAACTCGTGGACGTATACAGCTCATCAAAAAAATCTCTAAACATGGAGGACACCACTGCTGGATCCGTGATTTGTTGGCCATTAGGGCCATGCAAGGAGATGACCACTGGGGGTCTGTCCTTGCTGTGAATCAGATAAGCCAAAAGTTTGCCAGCCTTCTCCCCATGCTCAAACATCTTTTGTTTAGCAAAAAACTGTTTCCGTCTAGCTTTTTCATATTGAAGTTGGTTTACTACTCTTGTCTGTAATTTAAGAGCACTCGCCTTGTCCGGGGTGGGATCCGCCGTGTACCCTTGTTCTACGAGAGACAATTCTGCCTTTGCCTTATCCAAGGCGTCAGCAGAATCCGCCTTGATCCTATTTATGCGGGAGACCAGGGACATGCCGGCATGATTGAAGGACTCCCATTCCACCGCCGCAGGGGCGGATTGGTCATTCTCCCTGAAGAACATCTGCTACTCATTGACAAGCTCATCATCCTCAGGCAACAATGGGAGCCAGAAAGGGTTCAAGCGCCATGCTCGCATTGGTTTGTCTACAGGTACGCTTATTGTAATCCAATACGGGCTGTGGTCAGATAGTAGCCTTGGACAGAACCTGGCCTCTAACAGCCAAGGCATGAAGCCCTGTGAGATAAGGATGAAATCAATCCTAGACATGGAGTTATGTGAAGAGGAAAATCAGGAATATGATTGTTTGTGTGGAAATTTATGTTGCCACGTGTCAAGTAGGTGAAAGGAGGATATCAGTTTAGAAAATGTAGTGTCCGTCTCTGTCCCCGAAGCAGAAGGTGGGAGTTGGAGCTTATCTAGAGTGGGGTTCAGTGTGCTATTGAAATCCCCCAGCCAAAGGCGCATGCGCGCGAGCAACGGAGATGGCCGCCTGACTCCACTGCTCCGCGCCGTCGGAGCGAAACTACCGGCCTAATCCGACATAGACACAGAGAGGACGCTGCATATAGAGCTCCGGAGGCTCCGGAACACCCCAGGCTCCCGGTGGTGATGCGCAGGTCGGCAAAAAAGCCCCCTAAGAACCGGCAACATAGTAAACTCTCCCCAGCATTAGGCAGAGGAAGATCCAAGATGGCGCCCGATCCTCCGGAGCCTGACGATGAGACCCAGCTTTCTGCTGCAGGCCCAGAGTCTCCTGCGGACAGCCTGCATCTATTCCCCATGGACCGGGTGAGTCCCCCCCCTGTGGAATCAGAGGACATGCTGGCCAAATTCCGCGCCATAGTCAGGGATGAAATCACAACAGCATCCCGTAAGCTTTCCTCGGACTTGGTGTGAGGCCTTAAAGAGATAGGCCACCGTACTAACCAACTAGAGCACCGCATGGACCTGTCAACCACTGTGTTGGAGGGCCATGAGGAAGAGGTGGACAAAATGTCCGGGGAGCTGGAAACCCTGAGAGACAAATTGGAAGACGCAGAAAATAGGGCCTGGAGGGATAACCTTCGTATCCGCGGTATCCCTGAGGTAATTACCGACCTGCAGGGTACAGCTACCGCATGTTTCCAAGAACTGGCCCCAGAACTTCCGGTGGAAAGATTGGAGTTTGACCGTATCCACAGATCCCTGGCTCCCAAACCCTCTGAAGGACCCCCGAGGGATATCATCATCAAGTTCCACTATTACCGGACCAAAGAGAGACTTCTACAGGCTGCGAGAGAGCAACAGAACCTCTCCTTCCAAGGTAACACCCTCCAGCTATTCGCAGACCTCTCCCCGGTCACTATCGCCAGGCTTCGAAGCCTCAAACCCTACCTCCAAGTCTTACAAGCTCATGCAATCAAGTACAGATGGGGGTTCCCATTTAAGCTCTCCTTCTCCCACCTAGGCCGCCAATTCCAAGCCACCTCTCCTTCAGACCTGAAACACCATTTCCCGGAACTACAGCTGGACCTTCCTCTATCTCAGCCTGATGCCCCATCCAAGTCCGCCAGACCCGGACCGTCCAGACCGGGACCCCCCAGGCTTCCTCGTCAATCCTCTCAAGCATCCCAAAAGTCCCAATCTGGTTCCCAGGTGCTGCGGGACCTGCAAGCTCAACGTTTCCATCCTTCTAACAACGGATGACGAAGATAAGTTCAATCTTTTGTTCATTTCAGCTTTTCTTGGTCATCGGAACTCGTGCTGCCCAGTTCCCCTTGAACTACTGGTTGTTTTTATATGGGAACCAGAGTGACATGTTTTTGAAGTAGTTCCCTCACCATATTTTTCTTAACATTGGTTTCTGACACCTGGTCGCCGGGGGTCGCCCCAGGATAGGCTGCCCCGCTTGTGAGATGGCGGCCCGGGGCGTAATCTACCCCCCTTAGGTGGGCAGGCAGAACTTCGGCATCAATCTGCCTCCCCCACCCTCCCGCGTCCGTGAATACCCAAGTGGTTTGGGCTGCTACCTGTGGCCCTTTGTATTTTTTTTCTTTGTTTTTTGTCTTCTTTAGTGGTTTCGCGGGCTGCTGGGGGGAGGGGGGTTTCGGGTCAAGTTGGGTGGGGGCACACGCTTATCTTTATGTTTATTGATCATTGCTGTGTTGCGGTTCCCCAGCCCTCAATTGTGGATTGGTGGGGCTGGGGTGGTGATTGGTGAGCATGGTCCTGCCCGACCCCCTTGGGGGAATGGCCTGACGCTGTCTCCTCTGGGGGATCGGGGGGTCTCCCTCCTACACTCCAATTTGTTAATGATGTACAATAGTTGCCTTGTTATCACTGTCTGCAGCTTCCTCGCTTTGATGACTTTTGTTTCAGGTTCCATCACCCAGATCCTATGTCAAAAAATGTTTAAAATGTTTGTATTGTTTTCACCATAGACCGGTGGTTCGGACGGACCACTGCTACCCCCATGTGTTGGCACCCGGCTAAGAAGTTTTTCTTGGCCGGGCTCCCAACCCGTAGTGGGTTTTATAACCCACGTTACGCTACATTTATGCGCATGGCATTTGTTCTATGCCGAGCCTTCCTCGGTACTCTCATCTTTTCTATCTCTCCTCTTTCTTCTCTGTTTTCCTCTCTCCTCCCGGCCTTTCCCCCCTTCCTCCCTTTCTCCCCTTCTCTTATAACCCCGGGGTGCGGGAACAGAGTATTATACTGCTTCGTGTGTTTGATCCAATGACCCTCCGTTGGCTGTCCCTGAATGTTCAGGGCATGAACTCGCCTCAAAAACGGGTCAAGGCTTTCAAATTCCTTAAGCAACACAATATTGACATAGCATGCCTACAGGAGACCCATTTCTCCGCCTCCTCTTGCCCCAAATATTTCGATGCAAATTATCCCCAAGTTTACTTAGCAAGCGGTCTTACTAAACAGAAAGGGGTTCTCATAGCCATAAGAAAATCAGTCCCGTTTATTTGCAGTAAACAAATTGCTGACCCTGACGGTAGATACCTTCTCCTGCAAGGTTCAGTTCAGGACAATGAGGTAACTATCATGACCTATTACGCCCCAAATGTTAACCCAGGCCCCTTTCTGACGCATGTCTGCACCCTGTTAAAGGAACACCAGAGGGGCATCCTCCTGTTGGCGGGTGACTCTAATGTCTCGCTAAACCCCTCCCTGGATAATTACCCATCGGACCATAGAGTCCCCTCCCCAGCCGCAAAAAACTTTTTACGAACCCTACAAAACCATGACCTAGTCGACATTTGGCGGGAGCTCCATCCCCTTGGTAGGGATTACACCCAATATTCCCATCCCCACCACTCACACTCCAGGATTGACCACATGCTTGTGTTACGGCAGCATCTAACCCTGATTGACGCAGTCTTTATTCTAGCAACCCCCTGGTCAGACCACGACCCAATTCTGACTATTTGCCACTCCCTGCTCAGCAAACCACAGCACGCTCCTTGGGTCATGAATGACTCCCTTTTGTCATTTGAGCCGATCCTTACTGAGATTCACAAGGCATCGATAGACTATTTTAAACTTAATACAGGGACGGTCTCCTCTCCGGTGACCCTTTGGGAAGCATATAAAGCGGTCCTCTGGGGCCACGTTATTCGTATAGCGTCAAAGCGCAAAAAAGAGCGTAACCAAACCCGGCGTAGACTTGAGCATAACCTGGAGGCCCTCTCCACGGCCTTTAAACAAGCTCCTACCCCAACCAATCGCAAACTTTTAGACAAAGCCCGATCGGACCTGGATTTATGTGTTACGGATGATGCAGAACGCACCTTACGCTGGGCTCGTCAGAAGTGGTACGCTAAGGCAAATAAGCCCACGGCGATGCTAGCCAATAGATTGCGCACTTTCACCCCGAAATTCGCCCCTATAGCCTTACGCACCCGCCATAATATCCTTACGGGCAACCCGCGTCGGGTCTTGGACGAATTCCACCACCGTCTCACCAAACTTTATTCTGCCCCCACCCATGCTTCTACCGACGGCCTGACTCACTTCCTGAAGGATTTGCCCTTACCTTCCCTATCTGCCACCCACAAATCTGTTATGGACAGAGACGTGCAGGTGTCAGAAGTTCTCCACTGCATCAAAGAATTAAAGATAGGCAAGAGACCAGGCCCTGACGGCTTCACAGCCCTGTACTACCGGAAATTTGCAGAGGTCCTTGCCCCACATTTGGCGGCTATGTATAATTCGGTAAAAGAAGGCCACTCATTTACACCAGATCTGCTGACCGCCAATATTGTAATGATTCCAAAGCCGGATAGGGACCACTCTTCTTGGGTCAATTTCCGCCCAATTTCCTTAATAAATATTGACATAAAAATCCTGACGAAGATCCTGGCCAACCGCCTGAACTCATTTCTCCCGCGTTTGATAAAAAAAGAGCAGGTGGGTTTTGTCCCCCGTAGACAGGCAGGGGATGCTATTAGGAGGCTCCTTCAAATCCAACAAATAGCGCATGTTAGGTCTTTGGAAACCATGTTTCTGTCCTTGGATGTCAATAAGGCCTTTGACACCTTGTCTTGGCCCTATTTGACACAGGTTCTAGGCCACTACGGCTTCGGTACCACCTTTTTGAGCTGGGTCTCAGCCATTTATGATTCCCCCCAAGCTAAGGTGCGATATTACGGTCATGAATCACCCACCTTCCCCATAAAAAGGGGAACCCGTCAAGGGTGTCCACTCTCCCCCCTTCTATTTATATTGGCACTGGAACCCTTGGCGGAGGCCATTCGATCGCATGTCGACATAACTGGGGTGGAAGTGGCGGGGACCTCGCATAAACTATCCCTATTTGCGGACAACATTTTATTGTCAGTCACTAAACCCAGAATCTCCCTACCCAATTTGATGTCCCTTTTAGATACCTTCACCATGTTATCGGGTCTATCTGTCAACCCGGCTAAATCCAAAGCCATGTCAATCAATCTTCGGCCCTCAGAGATGGAATCATTGAAGTCGGCTTTTTCCTTCCAATGGATCAACTCGTTACCCTACCTGGGGGTCAAACTTACCCCTAGTTACTTGGGTCTATATCAAGCCAACTACCCCTCACTATTACGGAAATTGACAAACATGCTCGAACCGTGGTCCACTCTTCCATTATCCTGGTTCGGCAGAATAGCGACAGTACGCATGGCGTACCTTCCGAAACTGCTTTATTATTTTCGGGTTTTACCGGTTCAGATACCCTCCCATATCCTCCGAATTCACCAACGCAAGATCATGCAGTTTATCTGGGGCAAGACGAAACCCAGGATCAAACGGCAGGTGCTCTACGCACGTAGAATAGATGGAGGCCTTTCGGTCCCGAACCTGGAAGCCTACTATACAGCGGCCGGTATCGCCCCACTCGCTCTTCTCCACGAGAAGCAACAAATGCCACTGTGGGCCATCATTGATCTGGTGGACTCCCACCCGGTTCCCCTGGCCTCCCTTCCTTGGCTCCCCAAGGCTCACCGCCCATCTACTATAGGTCCATGCTTGACTCATTCCCTACGGTTATGGGACACAGTTAAGTTCTCAGCAGGCCTGATTTCTCCCCATCTCCCCTTACTCCGTCTCCTTCACTGCCCGTTGTTTCCGCCGGGATGTGATAACCCCTCGCAGTTTGCATGGTGGACTGACCACGATTTTGTGGACGTTCAGTCTCTGCTCACTCCGACCAAAATTGTCCTATTCGCAGCCCTACGCTCTTCACACGACATCCCCCTAAAGGAACATTATAGCTATACACAACTCCGACACTTTCTCCAAAAATTAATAAGATCCCAACCTACTCCCTATGCCATGACCCCTTTTGAAAGTTTATGTAGATCACGTCCTCAATCCTCAGGTATGATATCACTCATATATAGGGCTATTATAAGCTCCAGGAAACCACCACTGAGACCTTATCATCGCCAATGGGAGGCTGAATTTGGGAAACAACTAGAGCCGGATGACTGGCGGAGAATGACCACGGCGCTAACTAAATGCTCCAGGAATGTCCTCTTCTTGGAAAATGCCTACAAAGTCTTTTATAGGTGGTACTACACCCCGGCCAGATTAGCGAGCTTTATCCCATCTTACTCCCCTTTATGCTTTCGAGGGTGCTCTCAGGAGGGCACAATGGCGCACATCTGGTGGTTCTGCCCCAGGGTACGCAGACTGTGGATCATAGTATATGCGTTACTTCGTAACCTTTTCAACACCACTATAAAGAGGGACCCTTTTGAGGCCTTATTGTGCAAACCCATTGTGGAACTTCTTTGTCTTGAACGTCTATTGGCCGCACACATCTTTACTGCAACTAAACTGACCATAGCACGGGCTTGGAAAACCCCGGCCCTCAGCTTTGAAGCAGTTAAAAACAGCGTGAACGACATTATGGTAAATGAGAAACTTACTGCCGTGTTGACAGACACCCACGCTAAGTTCCTCCGGATATGGCAACCCTGGGTGACTCATATCCGCCCTTCGCGATTTGATCCAACGCTCCTTTCCCTGTGACAAGCCTCTGTCCCCCCCCACCCCGGGACCCCCCCTCCTTTTTTCCCTTCCCCTCTCATTTCCCTTCTTTCTTTGGTTTCCCTCTATATTTAAACCTCTTCTCCTCTACACTAAAGGCTCACATCACCCCTTTCTCCTTCTTTATCTTTTGAATTCTTCCTGAACTCTTCCCTCTTGGCGCTCTTTGCCAACTTTCTTCTTATTCTACCTTTTGGTCTCCCCAGCCTACGGGGCAGACCCTGCTGGGACTGGTTACCTGACAGGACACATTCCCCTTTCCCTTCTTAAGATTTTATTTTATTTTTGTTTTTATTTGCTTTTGTTGTCTTCACCGGGGAACAACACCATTCCCCTAGATGGTTGTCCAGTTTAATGCGTTCACAAGATATTGTTTGTCATATTGTTATTTTGCCTCAAGTTCCACAACCGACCTAGAGCGACAATATGTATTTCGGTTAGCTTCAAGGCAACATTATTATGCCAAGACTCAGGACCCGTTGGTCTCTTCTGAATGTCCTGCTACCCATACTCTTGGTATAATTCAGTAGGGCTTATAGTTTTTAGCTCGGAACCCGGGATCATCCCCATGTATTATACTGCTGTAAAATTGCACATTTTCATTGTGTCCAGTTCCATTTTTGTTTTGTATCCTTTTTTATTGATGTGAATCTTTAATAAAAAACCTTTGTACAAGAAATCCCCCAGCCAAACCGCTTGGACTGAGGGATGTCGCGCCATGAATGCAATCCCCTCTAGTATTATAGCCATGGAGAACGGGGGGGAACATAGAAGGCCAGAATAAGATAGGGCTCCCCATAGAGTTTGGTAGAGAGGAAGACATAGCAGCCCTGCGGATCCGTGGAGACTTCACATAATTCAAAATGCACCGATTTAGCAATTAGTACAGAGACTCCACGTGCATGGGTCGTGTGGGTCGAATGAAATGCCCACCCCACCCACGGACGGCGGAGCACCATTTGCAACCTCCCCTCAACATGAGTCTCGACCAGCAAGGAATGCAAGGACCGCTGACCGCTTAATTTTCTCACTGAGACCCCTGAATATTCCAGGTAAGGAATTTCAAAGATGCCATAGGTCCCAACGTGAGGAATAGTGTGGTCCAGCAATTCTGAGCAGCCCAATTCTGCCTGTGGAGTCCCAGGGAATCACATAAATCAAATACTTTCCAGACAAGGCTAAACTAAGCGTAGTACATACGACCTGCAACAATAGTAAAGTGTGCTGTGTAACCTGCATTTGTAATACAAAACATGTCAATTTACTCAACGAATAAGCTTCCCCCCACCCCGCCCTGCACCCCAAAAAACTAGTGCGGGCATCATCCCTGAACAAGTTAGAAAATCCAAACAGTAAAACAAAAAACCTTGCTTGGTGTGAATCTATAGGATTGAGCGATTGGAGCTGCTGAGTCGTAAAGGAGTGATGGTTCAAGTCCCATAATACTTGGGTGTCACAGGGTGATGTTCTGCAGCCGCTCCAGTCAGTACAACTATGTTCCCTAGTGCTAAGTGGGGGAAAGTCTCGCTGCACTTTGCACTTAATGGGTAGGACTAGCGCAGTCCTGAGGCTCCGATGTCCGATGCAGCATATTGGGTCACATAAGAACCCAGGAGAATAAAGGATAAAGTTATAACTTGACTCCTGAAGAGCAATGTACTAAAACATGGGTTCCCGTCCAGTCCAACAGTATCTCTCGTCAGGCAGTGGGTTAGGGCACGTGGCGTTAGTGGACAAACCAGAGGGAAAAACAAAAAAAGGGGGAGTAAAAAAAAGAGTAAGAAAAAACTCCCCAACCAGCAAGTGCGTATTGTAGAGCCCAAAACCTGGCTCAAGGCCCCAGTCAGTCGTGTAAAAATAAAGGAGCCTAACCCACTGCCACGTGCACTAAAAGTATGGTATGAAGAATACTCACAAGGTGTCAGTCAGCGTTCTCGGGTGACGCTCTGTGCTCCAGCCAGGTGATCACCTCTTCAGAGTCTTCAAAAAAGAAGGCACAGCTGTCTCGTTCCACCCTAAGATGGGCAGGGAATAACATGGCATACTTGAGGTGATGAGTACGTAGCTAGTGTTTGGCCTCCATAAACCCTTGACGGCAGGGTTGAATCTTGGCCGAGAAGTCTGGGAAAATGGAAACCTTAACGTTTCCCAGCGGGATGTTGCCCCTCTCTCTGGCCATCCACAGGGCTGCATCACGGTCCTTGTAGTTCAGGAGTTTGGCGATAAAAGTATGAGGGGGAGCTCCCTGCGGGGGCAGCTTAGCAGGCATACGGTGGGCTCTCTCCACTGTAAGTATGGGGGAGAAGGCCTCTCTCCAATATGTATTAACAAGTAATTGTTCAAGAAACACAGTAGGATCCTTACCCTCCGCACCCTCAGGCAGGCCAATGAACCCCAGGTTGCACCTCCTGAGCCTGTTCTCCATTTCATCCTGCTTGGAGAAGAGCTGATGGATATGACGTTGCATGCGGTCTTTACTTTCCTGCAGGGGGGGGACAGCATCCTCCACATTGCTGAGTCTGGTCTCCGCAGTTTTGACCCGGTCCCGGAGCTTGTGCAGGTCATGCCTGAGTAGGGAGAATGTCGACTTTGACCTCCTCAATTTGGGCTGTGAGTGAGGTCCTGCAGATGGTGATAGCTTCCAGAAGCCTGTCTGTGTCTCCCGCCGTTCGCTCTCCCCCAGCCTTCTCCCCGGCACGATCTTCATCTGCCTCCTCTCTATCCTGACATCGGAACTGATCCAGCTTCGCCACGGCAGCGGATTTCTGACCTTTCGAGGGAGACATGTCGCCGTGCAGCGCGGGAGTCAAGGTAGGAGCGGGTGGGTCGTCTGCGGACCACAGGATGGTTGTTAATCAGGAGTAATGGACAGAGCTACTCGTGAAAGCATCCTACTCCGTGCGGTGTCAGGCCACGCCCCAATTTGATTACATTATTGAATAATTTTTATTAGAATTACATTACTATTTGTTATAATTATTTATAGTTATTTATTATAATATAATTTATGATTTTTTGTTTCAAACTTTATCATACCCGGGATGTCTACTAGACTCTGGTTTGGTCAGGTAAGTAATTACTAAGAATTGCAGGCCTACAATACATAACACCAAATTTCCATGCAAAATAATTGTACCGCTTTTGGTCCAAAATTCCAGACATAATCATACCGCCAGGGAGGTTAATGAATGCAACAAGTTAGAAATTTACTTTAAAAGACGTCAGGAGATTCTAATGGCAATTCAAGCTGAGAAAAGGTACGGGCAGAATTTAGCAGTAATGTGTCCCATTAAGTGCAGAACTTGGCTTGTGGAACTTATGGCTTCATTGAATAGAATAGGCCTGAGATAATATACATTTACAGTTCCTGTCCAACCAGGCAAACAGGAAGCATTACGAATGATATCCTGTGTGCGTTACTTAAATGGGTAGTTGGTGTAGATAGGTAGAATGGTTGGGCTACAGTCTTTTTCTCTATGTGGCAGTCTGTTTTAAGAATCCTGAACTCAAGTAGCTGACAATAATAACGAATGAGCTTGTAGCATGTGGTGGTGTGGTATTGGTTAGGAACTCTCTCACCCAGTCCTTTATGGGAACAGTGCGAAGCGATGGCCTTGCTGCTGGGGGGCCCCCTTTCTCGTTATCCTCCTGCAGATATATAGTGGTGCCAATGGCGATGACCAATCTTTCTGTCTCCAGGATAAAGTATCCAGCCTCTCAGTACAATCAGCGATCTAGAAGTCCTGTTCTCTGCTCTCCGGCTCAATCCATTCCAGCCTGTGGTCTCCTGGATCAGCCTCCTCTCTCCCACATGTCCTGTCTCTTTCTCTGCCTTTTCCTCTCCTCCCTCTAAGGTTCCCAGGCTTTCCTTTTTATAGGCTCCTACCCCTTTTGCTCACTCACATGGGATCTGTAGTTCTCTTGCAGCTTATCTGAATGAGGAGGTCCTGCCTGCAGTATACAAGTTCCAACATTCTTAGCATGACTGTAATAACTCATATGCCAACTAAACTGCAGAGCACTGCTATTTTGTAATCTGCATTCAGTAACAATGCAGTGTGTTACACTATGAATACACTAATACATTCCTAAAGTGTATCTATGGTCTAAAAGTTAAATAATATATTAATTTCCACATTGTATTTAAATTATTTCTAGCCCACTCCTATTAATATGAATGAACTTTGTTTATCTTCCTACACATTTACTTCCTGGAATTCTGTGACACATATTCTCTAGGCCCTGTGAGTAGGCACTGATGTGTCACACATTTCACAGAGCCCGCCTTCTGAACTACAGAGGTGCTGAAAGGGGGAGTTTCAGGAGGAGGAGTAAGTACAGGAAGCTCTGCTTGTGAGTAGCAAGGTACCAACCATGGGATATGCAGTCCTTAGAAATCAAAAGTAAACAGCAGAGGCATGAAGGGAATCCAGGAAGTTGTGGAAAGATGGCCAACAGACAGGCAGAACTCACAGCATGAAAGGAGATTTCTTAAATCAGTTATAAACCGCGGTTGGTAAAAAAATAAAATAAAAAATCGTAAGGCAATTGTATAATGCATTGCATACTAGCACATTATGGAACACTTACCTTAGAACGAAGCCCTCCCGCTGCGCGCTGTCACTGCTGAGAGGACTGACATCTTCCCACAGTCTTTCTTCTGGGTTCATGCGCTCCGGCTGTGTGATTGGCCAGAGCTGCAATGACATCACTCCCGTGCATGCGTGCGGGAGCCCTCGGTTCCGGCATGAAGCTCTTAAGTTCAGGCAAGTTATGCTGCACCATCAGAACGCATGCGCCGGTGATGTTACTGGCTGCTTTCAGGGTGAATATCTCCTAAACGGTGCGCGTTTAGGAGATATTAATTTTCCCTACTGGCAAGTCTTCATACAGACTTACCTGTAGGTAAAAATCACAAAGCAGACTTTACTACCGCTTTAAGTAAGCTTATAATGGATTGTCAAAAATAACTATTGATTGTATTGTTATTACAATGATGATGTTATAAAATGACAGTATGTTGTCACCATAGCTTTCCCCTAAATGTGTGTTTTTTTATTTTTTTATGCAAGCAGTGTAAGTAACTGAATCTGTGACTCTCCTGAAGTCCTTGTGCGACAGAGTCCAGACTGAGAAAGGGAGAAGCAACACATGGGGGGTTATTTACTAAAGGGAAATCCACTTTGCACTACAAGTGCAAACTACAAGTGCAAAGTGCACTTGAAATTGCACCGAAAGTGCTCTGCTGATTTTATTATCCAATCATGTGCAAGCTAAAATTCAGTTTTTTTTTATTTTCCTTGCATGTCCCCCTCAGATCTACAGCGACTGCAATTCCAAGTGCACTTTCAGTGCAATTTCAAGTGCACTTTGCACTTGTAGTTTGCACTTGTAGTGCAAAGTGGATTTGCCTTTAGTAAATAATCCCCATGGGGTTGATTTACTAAATGCAAAAAGAATGTGCACTTTGCAAAGTGCCGTTGCACATACCTCCCAACTTTTTGAGATGGGAATGAGGGACACCTATCAACAAAAGTATGCAGGCATAGGGCACACCCCTTGCCACGCCCACTTAAAGGAGAATTGTACAAAGAAACAAGATTGGTTAAACCCACAAGTGCTTTTTTTACCACTACTATTCCTTTATATTGGCTTTTGGAATTTACAAATGCAGCAATTTAGAAATTGGATGAAAGGTTTAGCACTGGAAACCCCTTTTTTGATAGATACAAAGTACATTTTATATACAACTATATAGATCAGACCAAAATGAGGGACAAATGAGGAGGAATGAGGGACAGAGGGACTTTGTTCCAAATCAGGGACAGTCCCTCAAAATCAGGGACAGTTGGGAGCTATGCAGTTGCACCAGAGCTTACTAAATGAGCAGAAGCTCTACTGATTTCCATCATCCAATCATGTGTAAGAAAAATGTTTTTATTTCCTAGCATGCGATTGGGTACTCTTTGCTAAGTGAAGCTTTACCTAGGTGGAGAGAGCAGAGTGGAAGAAAAAGTGCATTAGTTTGCTTCTTCTCCTTTTACTCTTTAGACAAAAACTGGGGTATGATGAAGAACTGTAAGGCTCCGTTCACACCATGGCGTTCCGGAACGCGGGTGGAACCACTGCAATTCTGCCTGTGATCCCAAATCGCCACAAAACGCAGGATGCACTTGCGATCCCTGTTACTTTAATGGCACCCCAATTGCAGCGTGATTTTGCCACGATTGTTGCTTGACGAATCGCGGTAAAAAATGACTTCTTTTGAGCGACAGACGTCCCGCGATCCTGTTTGCGCAATTTCCCTGCGATTCCTTGGGCGAAAAAGCAGCAAAATCGGGCCATGATTGGGGTGCCATTGAAAGTAATGGGGATCGCAAGCGTGTCCCGTGTTTTGCGGCGATTCGGGATTGCAGGCAGAATCGCTGCGATTCTGTCTGCGATCCAGAACGCCATGGTGTGAACAGAGCCTAAGTGTTACTGAAGTGGACTGCAAAATCTTCTATCCTGCAGACAGGGCTGTGCTGTGTGTCATAGCTAGGTAAATCACAGAATTGGACGGACAGATATACAAATCCTTTGGCAGATAAAACAGCACCCATATTCTTTACTCTTCAACTCATTCCAGTCTTCAATTTAAAGCAAGATTTCCTGTAAGAAAACTTTTATATGATAGGAAAGCACACTGCAGTCTTAATATAATTTAATATAATTTAAAAGCCCGTGAGACATTTCAAAGAGCATCCATGTTTTGCAAGATGTCTAACATATGGAAACCTGAAAAAAAGTCTGATAAAATATTGCACCGCAGTCCATTAGGACTATGCTTTTGGACATTTCCAGGCATTCTATTAGCTGTGACTTCTCCAATAGTGGGGACTGGGGACAGAGAAATAGAAATATTTTAAAAAAATGTACTGGAGTACATTCCATCTCCCCTTCCTTCCTAAAAAATGAGAGCACATTCCCACACACTAAATACAGCAGAAGTATTGCAAAAACTATTTTGTTAAAAGGAAATATATATAGCATGCATACAAATATTAGCTATTATCTGCAAATTTTTAGAGGGTGTAATATTATTATTCAGGATGACGATGATGATAATAATAATAATAATAATAATAATAATAGTGATAAACAGATGCTACTATGTAGTAGCTTTTAGGGTTAACACTCCCATCTAGTGGTGGACATCAAATATTGTTCAGTAAAAAGTAATTCAACTTGATCCTTGATTGTCTTGCTTTCAAAAACATTGCTAATTGGTTAGATGTAGCTTATTTATTACCTACAGATAGCAAGTGAGTAAATTAGTGAACTGCTAACACTATACAGGAAACATCGCCATTATACATCATATATATTTATATTTTATATTATACAGTCAGAAAGATTGCTCAATTTACATTTCATTTGAGTTTTATAATAATCCATTAAAGCCAGATTTTACAGGGATACATACAACTTGTTATCAGCTATAATCATGTGCCATTCAACCTCCCTCTTATGCTAGGGTGACCAGAAATCCCCGGTTTCCGGGGACAGTCCCCGGATTGAGGACACTATCCCCGAACCAAGTCTGTCCCCAGTTTTGTCCCCGGATTGGATTTGAACAGGGGCTGGGGCAATTTCAAGGACAGTCAGTGCAGAATTAATAAAAAAAATCTGATTTACACACCCCCGCTCCGTCGCTCCTTCTAGCTTAAGGGGTGTATATTTTTCCATTATCTGTGCCCCTTTCTGATGATCATATGCTGGTTGGAGTGGAGGGAATATTTCTTCAGTTTCGGGTGCATGCCCATTCAGCTCCACTGGCATGTTCTTCTGCCTTGGCTCAAGTCCTGGCCAGCCACCTGCCTGCTTATCTCTTTGCCTTCCCTGGCAGAGTGATCTTCCTCCGCTCCCCATCCAGTAGTAGCCGGGGCCCAGAGAGTAAGGCTTGACAGTCTGTGAGGCGGGCGTTGGCGGTGACGGGCAGAGAGTCGCTGATTGCCGCCATTACTAGTAAAAAAAAAATATGTCCCAGGATTTCATTTTAAAAATCTGGTCACCTTATCTTATGCTCCATTATGTATGGGTGTGTATCCAAACTTCAGAACAAGATACTGCCCAGGTGTGCTATGTAATAGATTATTTACAGGTGCTGGCCCCGACTCGCTTCAGCAGTCACATAAAAATGAGAAGGAAACTGGTCGCAGTTGTAATCCAATAAAACGATAGGTTACAGTTGACATGTTTCACACATAGAGTGCTTCATAACCCATGTATGGGTGTGTAGGTTGACATTAGGATCGAATGGAGAGTGGCACATGATTTGGTAATCACATGGGCCAGCATTTGTGTTGGTTTGAGTTCAGGGCCATAACATTATACAGTTATAGTGTGTTAGCCAGCTGAAGGCCAAATGTGAAGGTTTAAACCACTTCCACGGCAGTACGTCAAATGACAACCTGGGCTTTGAGTGGGGATATCATTCTTTTCCGCCAGCGATTCCCTGCACCGTAAAAACAATCATAGTAGCTGTCCAGCTGCTCGATTGTCTTTACAAGCAGCAGGAGGGGACAACCCCCCCTTTCACCGCCCTGCGATCGGCGTGCCAGAGAAGGAATCCGCCAGCGGCGGAAGTTCACCATAGAGAATACTGTGGACCTGATGGTCCCTGCCAGTCTCTATGACCTTCGGAGGCTGGGCCGACGTTATGACATTATGTCCGGCTCCAGCAGTTGTACACACTGCCGTATATTCGGCAGGAAAGGCAGAGATATATTTTTTTTTTATCTCAGTCTTATAGACCCCACATCTAATCCGTAAAGAGGACCTGTCATGTCCTATTCCTATTACAAGGTATGTTTACATTCCTTGTAATAGGAGTAAAAGTGATAAAAAAATTATAATTTAAGGGAAAGTATAAATAATAAATGAAATAAACAATAAAAAATAAAAACATTTAAACCGCCCCATCCCCATGTGCTCGCACGCAGAAGCTAACGCATACGTACGTCGCGCACACATATGTAAACGCCGTTCAAACCACACATGTGTGGTATCGCCGCGAACGTTGGAGTGAGAGGAACAATTTTATCCCAAGATCTCCTCTGTAACTCTAAACAGGTAACCTGTGTAGCGCCCCTTTGCTTTTAGGGGTGTTATGTGCCTAAATTTAGAGGCTGGTCTGAGCTATTAGTCAGGCTCAGACCATTCTGATTGCTAGGTATTTGCTTCTGAGATGCTGCCTGGTGTATGGTTCCCTGCGGCCTGTAGGTGGCGCTGTCATATCAGGTCAGGGTTGAGCCAGGGGTGGCATTACTGCGCCTTGGGGTGTCCTCTCTCGGCAGCGGTACAGTGGGCGTGATCAACCTGCTGTGCATGCCGGGAGAGGGTACTTAAGGGGCAGACGCCATTGGTGTGGGCCCCCCGTCAGAGTCGGAGGAGTAGGAGTGAGACACGTACCCCACCTCCGGTGGCCCTCATGGCCAGGGGTACGTGTGGGTGTGATCAGGCCCAGGCACCTTTAGCCTGGGGCCTGCAACTCTACTAATGGGCCTAGCACCTTTAGCTAGGCCTACCCTCGAAAGAAGAGTCCCAGGGTGCCCGTGGGAGGGTACCCGTTCTGACCGAGAGGAAGCCAGGGGAGGATCGGTCCCATTGAGGAGATGAGTAATGGAAGATTGCTGTCTCGGGAGAGGCCTGGTGACCTGTCAGAGGGAAGGATTCGTTATTCGGAGGAGCTAACCTGTAGAGTGCCCATTGGCATTGTCCTGTTCTTAAAGTCTACAGAGGTTAGAGGATTTCTAGTACCCGTCCCTGGAGGGGATAGGGTGTCAGAACTGTTCGAGCTCCACACCAGCTGCTAGGACTGTGAGAGAGAACTATCCGGATGAGCTAAACCACCTCGGGATCGAGTGGCAACGAGATTGCTGGTTGTGCCTGGATCTATTCTTCACACTATTCCTTCTTTCATCCGTCTGTCTTTGTCTACTACGCAGCAAATAGAAAATAAACTCTCTGTTGGAGTTAAAGTACTTCTGGACATTGTTTTCTTTGGGGGAAGAAATAGAGACTTGACCCCATACTCTGGGGGAGAGAACCAGTGGAAGAGGATAACTCGCTGAAAGACCCAAAATTTGTGAACACTGCTTAACCTCTTCAAACAGGAGGGTAAGGGCATATAGCACGGTGTGCCTTGACTCGCTAGTGAGCCAGGCGAGAAAAAAGGTTTGTGTGCTACACCTGTAAAAAAAAATTGGCACCATTCCACAAGTGTGCGTGGACATGTAATGCCTCGTACACACGGTCAGATTTTCCATGGGAATAAACACTGATGGGTTTTTCCGACGGAATTCCGTTCAAGCTGTCTTGCATACACACTGTCACACCAAATTTTGACCGTCAAGAACGCGGTGACGTACAACTCTACGACGAGCCGAGAAAAATGAAATTCAATGCTTCCGAGCATGCGTCGACTTGATTCTGAGCATACGTGTTTTTTTCTTCGTCGGAGTTCCATACAGACAAACGGAACATGTTCTCTTCCTATCTCCATCGGAATTTCCGACGGAAAAGGTCTGATAGGGCATACACACGGTCGGAATATGCGATGGAAAAATTCCGTCTGACTTTTTTCATCGGAAATTCCGACCGTGTGTACGCGGCATTAGGTATCTATTTACTCAGCGTAACATCATCTTTCCCATTATACAAAAAAATTGCGCTAACAGTTTTTTTTTCCAAAAATAATAAAAAACATTAAAGTTGCAACGACCCTCATATTTTTCTCGAGGGTCTCTGCTAAAAAAACATAAGTAATTTTCTAGCAAAAATATTTTACATGTAGGAGAGGAGTGCCAGAATTGGCCTGGTATGGAAGTGGTTAATGCCAGGCTGAAGGTTAAAGCTATTTAACAAGTAGGCTTTGCCCGCTGAGCCGGTTATATAAGTCTGCCTAAAGTGGTTCTTCAATCACTTTGGAGTACATTCACAAAAGAAGGAGCACTGAAAACAGGAGAAGATGCTCGTGCCAATTGATTCCCCATTCATTTGATAGGGGAAAGCTGATTGGATGTTACCTGCAAG
This sequence comes from Rana muscosa, assembly GCA_029206835.1. Lineage (NCBI taxonomy): Eukaryota > Metazoa > Chordata > Amphibia > Anura > Ranidae > Rana > Rana muscosa. The sequence continues at coordinate 1,157,499,140 of CM055116.1, read as the reverse complement.
CTTTGCACTGTGCCCCAGTCTTCCATGAACTAATAGGGGTTTATTTACTAAAGGAAAATACTCTGCAAAGAAATATGCCCCAGAGTCTAGTGAATGACGTGAAGCTCTGCTGATATTATCCAATCATTGGTACGTTTTTATAAATTGTCTTTGCATTTGATTGGATAATCTTTGAAAAGTAAAACTCTGCCACATTCACTAAACTCTGGGGCGAATTCCAAAAGGCATCACTGTAGGGGAAGGTTAGGGGGACCCACGGGGGACCAGAAGGAAGGGGAACCTGTACAGAAGGGGATGATCTATGTGGCAGGTAGTATTTACTGGAACTGATCCTGTGTAGTTCCCCCCTGCAGCAGCTGAAAGTAGTGGGAGGAAGAGGAGGAGAAGCCGGCTTTCAGGTTCACATTCAAGGTGGATAGGGGAATCCCCTTCGCTGCACTATTGTATTCTGATAGTTGAGTGAATCCCCCACTGTCAGTGTACACAGATCTGTGCTGCAGATATTGGCAGCCAGTGCATTCCTGTGCGGGCATGGCATGAATCAGCCCTTACCCATAACAATTAATATACACTTATTGGGATTTTACCAAAAAAATGTAGCAGAATACATTTTGGCCTAATTGTATAAAGATTTTTTTATTTGCAAAATTTTATAACAGAAACTAAGAAAAATGTGTTTTTTTTTTTTTGTTTTTTTTTTAGTGTTGGCTTTTTTTCATTTATATAGCAAAAAAAAACATTAAATACCAACAAAGAAAGCTCTGTTTGTGTGAAAAAATGATATCAATTTCATCTGGGTACATTGTTGCACAACTGAGCAATTACCAGTTAAAGTAGCGCAGTGCTGAATAGCAAAAAATGACCATGGTCATGAAGGGGGTAAAACCTTCCGGAGCACAAGTGGTTAAGAGGCAAATGGAAAAAATGTACAGTAATTACCACGTACTGTATTCCAATGGCCCTAGTTCAGTTTCTACAAAAGTACAATCTGCTGAATTTTTCTCATCCAGAAAATGTTAAAATGCATGTAAACCCATGTAAATGCACTGGAATGCAGATGAGAAATTATTGTCCTATATCTGTGTCTAAACGCACAAAATTGCATTCGGAACCATGAAATTGTGGTGTGAACCAGTCCCATTTTTTAGCATGTTTTCGTGCAACATGTATAAGGAGCTATTCACTTTAATAGACTGCCCTTTGCGCGACACACATGCCCAAGAAGCTCGAAAACCTTTCCGTGCATGGAGCAACGCATGTTTTTTCAATGCACATTTTTGGCGCGTTTGTCGTGTGACAAAATGCGTGTCAAAATGCTTGCCTGCGAACCACATTTGGCATGACTTTAACAATTAATGGCACCGCAAGCGTGATGCATGTTTGCAGCGCGCTTTTCACACATTTTCCAAATGCACAGAACAATGAGCGTTCCTGCACGTTTCTGTATACGTTTCGCAATTGTGAAGTTGTGAATACAGCCTAATGTCAGTGCTTAAAGCATAAATTCACTTTAATTTTTTTTATAATAGATGCAGTCTGCAGAGTATTGCACCCGCAATCAGCCGGTCGCGGATGCAATGTCAAGCTCCTGCAGACCCTCAGTACAGCTGTCTGCCTGTCCCTCCCATACAAACAGTTACTGAAGTCCAGGGAGATCAATGAATGCTCACCAGCACCCACACAGTTCATTGAGAACTACAAGCCATCTGCTGAGGTGGAAGACAATACTTGTAGTTCCTTCATTCCCAGAACCCTGTGAATGAATGACATGGCTGTTTGGGTGGAGCTCTGTTTTTGAATTGTGAAAGCAAGTGCAGGGAGAGGATCCCCCACCCACAGTCAGAATGGGGGTACGGAGGGGTATGGGCAAGTGCTTTAGTAACAGTGATTATGTAGCTAGCGATCTGCAATAGAGATAGGCCGAACACCCCCCAGTTCAGTTTACACCAGAACTCTTGAACGTCGTGAATGTTCGGAGCCAAATAACGAGCCACATTGAAGTCTATGGGACCCAGACTGGAAAAATCAAGTGTCCATTTTGTGGTTAAAGTGGAAGTAAACCCATTGATTTAACAGTTTAAAAAAGCAGTTACATTCCTGGCATGCTGGAAATGCTAACTGCCACATTGGTTGTGCTCTCAACCAAACTGTCAACCCATCCAATGGCTGGTGTCATAACTGGTCACATGTGCAGCATCATGGCAGTTGAAGATTAAACAGAGGCCAAGATGGCAGCTTCCTTGGGTGAAAATGATAGGAGGGTTTACTTCCACTTTAAGTTATGGGCATACAAACGATATGGGGGTCAAGGTACTGCCCTGGAAGACATGTATCAATGAAAAAAAAGTTTGTAAAAAACATCATTTTTAAATGAGCAGTGATTTACTGATGCTTAAAGTGAAACAATAAAAATGAAAAATTCCTTTAAATATATGTAGCGGGTGGTTACATTTAGGGGGAAGCATCTGAGTGGTAACCAGGCTCAGATGCACTAATTGTTAGGTCTCATGGACCATTTCTATCCCTGGGAGATAGTACTGGTGTGTAAGTTCACTGGAGCCTATGGGTGGCGCTGTTGCCGTGGGCCTGGGTTGAACTGCAGTACGAGGTTGTGTCCTTTTTGTCCCCTCTCGGCAGCAGTACGGCAGGGCGGGGAACCTGCTGTGCCTGTCGGGAGAGGATATAAAAGGGCGCGGCCATCTTCCAGAGGGGTCGTCGGTTCCGCACTCAGGCACCTTAAGCCTGGGTGCGGGTGTGTCGCCTCCGGGTGCCCTAGGCCCCGAGGCCTGGTCGGGTGGTCTCTGGGTGCCCAAGGCCCAGAGACAGAGCTTCTGTTCCATCTCAGACACCTTCAGTCTGGGGTGAGGTACTTTGAGAGAGGCCCGGGGGCCCAGTACCTTCGACTGGGTCCCACAAGGGATCGAGGGCTCCTAGGGTGCCCCCTGGAGTGGGTGCCCGAATCTAGGACGAGGAGGTCAGGGAGGTGACCCTTCCCGAAGACCCAGTACAGTATCGCTGGTGATGGTGGGGCCTCTGGTAACTCTCCGGATGGATGTCCTTTCCCTGACAGGGGTCACTACTTCTAGAAGGTAATTCATCGTGAATCAGGTCAGTGGCAGAGACCCAACAACCGGGCCTGTGGCAGAGGCCCTATTCACCTGGTCTGTGGCAGAGACCCCTTCATGGTCGGTGGCAGCGACCGTGCGCCAAGCCTGTTCGTGCTATTCAGAACAGGGGAAACCCAAATTTAAGTTTGTGCCTGGACCTCCTCCCACCTTATCTGACCTGTGTTTGTCTCAACCCGTCTGCTCTTAAAGAGACTGTTTATTGTGCAAGAAGGAATAAACAAGTGTTGGACCTTTCAGTTGGTGTAGACAGTTGCTTACTGGGGAGAATTAAAGACTTCTGCAGAAACAAGGTCAGTACTGGAGGCTTTTTTACACCAGCCGCAAGCAGGCACGAGAAACTAACACCGCTCAACCTCCTTATTCAGGAGGGTACGGGCTTGTGGTGCGGTGTGCCTCATTGTTTTCCAGCGGAGGAGCCAAGCAGAAGAAAAGCAGGTAAAGTCTGGGGTTGGTGCGCTACACGTATGTAGCACTACCCCCCCTAGGAGCTGCTGGTTAGTTTTGGGTTTTGCACGTTACCTCTTCAGCTTCGTTGTCCGGGTAGGAAAGTCTGTAGTAATGCAATGTCCACACAGATGTAAAACCTTCAACAGTCTGGCTTTATTTTCCTATGCAGTAAATGTTGAGAAAGTAGAAGGTAGAGAAGAGCAAGGGAAGGTTCAGGCACTCGCCAACTATGCAAAGATGTCAGTTTAAAGTCACTCACCACTCTCGATGTTAGGCCTCGTACACACGACCGATTTTCTTGTCGTAAAAAACACGTTGTTTTTTTCGAAGAGATTTTTGTTAAGCTTGTCGATTTTCTCGTCAAGCTTTCTATGCATACACACTGACATTTCCCAATTTCCTCGTTGTTCTCTGCGCTCACGTCCAGCACGTACGACGGCACTATAAAGGGGAAGATCTTTTTTCTTGGCGCCACCCCTTGGGCTGCTTTTGCTGATCTCATGTTATGCCGCGTACACACGATCATTTTTCCCGTCGGGAAAAATTTCATTTTTTTTTTTCGCCGAGAAAAACGATCGTCTGTGGGCTTTATGCCGTTTTTCTCGTTGAGAAAAACGGCAGGAAAAACGACGAGAAAAATTAGAACATGTTCTAAATTTTCTCATCGTTTTTTCCATCATTTTTTTCCGCGGCAGTTTTCCCATAGGGAGACACTGCCGCGGAGCCCACAGACGGTCGTTTTTCTCGACAAAGAAAAAAATGACGGGAAAAACGGTCGTGTGTGGGGGAAAATGCCGTTCCCTCGTTTTTCATTTAATTTCATGTCGTGATTCACGGCAGTGTTTTCACCGCCGTGAATCACGATCGTGTGTACGCGGCATTACCGCGTGTGAAGTAAAAGTTTGGGAAGAGACGATTCGCGCTTTTCAGTCTTCGTACTTTTCAGATCGTTTTCTGCGGTTCAGTTTGTGCTTGTGGGTTCGTATCTTGACTTTCAGGGCGTCTAGGCAGGTCGTATCTGTTTTACAGTGCGTTCTTGCCTGTTCGTTTCTGTTTTTCAGTTCGTTATTCATAGGCCTTGCTGTTCTAAAGTGCGTTCTGTTCTGTACGTTCTGATAAGATGACCGTTTCTTATTAGCCATGTCGCCTGGACGTTCTCGTCGTCGAGTTCGTGCTGTGCGTGCGCTTGGTGTTGGTCTGCTTGTTTTGGACCAAGACCAGTCCATGAATGTTGTGAGGAGGAGTTCATGGACCAAGAATTGGTTGCTCCAGCGGGACCAATTCTGCCATATGCCTCTGCTGCGGGAGATCGTCGAGAATAATCCTGAGGACTACAGGAATTTTCTGCGGATGTCTGACCCCGTATTTCAGGAACTGTTGGCTTTGGTGTCCCCCTATATTACCAGGCAGGACACCGTTATGCGGGAAGCCATCAGTGCTGAGCAGAGGCTCATCGCCACGTTACGTTATCTGGCGACAGGGAGAAGTCTTCAGGACTTGAAGTTCACCACAGGCATCTCCCCCCAGGCTCTGGGCCTCATAATCCCAGACACCTGTTCTGCTATTATACAAGTCCTGCAGGAGGACTATATTAGGGTAAGTTTTCTCCATTAACATCACATTTTATGTATTACATGTATGCTAATGCATTGTATTTCTTTCATCCTTCCCTAATTACCATGATTGTAATATGCTGATATTGTCCCCTTTGTCCCCATGCATGCTGGAAGCTTTAGATTGCCCCTTTTTTCTCCTCCATAAATATTTCCCTTCACTAACTTTTCCAGCAGGGGCGCCTGTTCCTCCAAATGTTTGGGGGTCCCACCCCAATTTATGAACTAAACTTCCTCCTTTTTTGCTCAGGTGCCTATTAAACGCCCCCAGTTGTCCCCTCTAATGCAGCCATTTGGTTCCCTCCAATGCAGCCATTTCCCCCCCAGCCCTGCACTTACCTTCTTGTGGTCAGCGCCATCCTTCTTCTGTCCTTGATGTCTTCTCCTTCCCTTGATGTTGCATCAGCCAATCATGTTACCATTAAACAGACTTGGTGAACATGATTGGCAGAGCAGCCTGCCAGTGTTTCCCCAAGGAATGCCCCCCCCCCCCCTGCGTCCCCTATTTTACTTTTTGGAAGCCAATTACATCCCTCAGGTTGTAATGTGCAAGACTATTTTACTACCTGTTTCTGCTATGCAATTTGAACCCCCTAAATGCCGCAATTATTCATATGTCGGTCGCTAAACAAGAGGCCATCCACCTGAATAGTGGGCGGCATAGACAATACATAGGTTAATGCAACGCATGAACCTATGTATTGTTCTGAGTGATGGGCACAGGAGAGAGGGGGCAGTGCTCCAGCGCCCACTCTGGACGCACCGCCACTGCAATGCTATCCTGTGGCCAAACACATTTCCCCCCCCCAAAATAATTTAGTAATGGCCCATCAGAGGGGGTGATGAATCTGATAAATGAGCCTTCCCTTATACTTATTTTAAACACCTTAATAAACGTAGAATTTGATTGATGTTGGCCTTGATTTTTTTATAATCAAATTTCCTTGTAATGTCTGACTTTGGTATTCTAATATTATTTCATCTTGTTTCACTCCACAGCTTCCTTCCACGCCACAGGAATGGCAGACTGTGGCATCGGAGTTTGCCACACGGTGGGACTTCCCCAACTGCGGTGGTGCCATAGACGGGAAGCACGTCCGCATCGTGCCGCCACCCCGTTCTGGGTCCTACTACTACAATTACAAGGGGTTTCATAGCATTGTGCTGATGGCGGTGGTGTCAGCACGGTATGAATTCCTCTATGTTGATGTAGGGAAGAATGGCCGGATGTCCGATGGGGGATCCTTCATCCAGACGGAGTTTGCCCTCCGTCTCCAGAGTGACGACCTTGCATTGCCACCGGATGCAGGGAATATTGAAGGACTCCCCTTTGTTTTCTTGGCTGATGAAGCCTTCGGACTCGGACAGCATCTTATGAGGCCATTTCCACAGAGGACCCTGACCCCACAGAAGAGGGTGTTCAATTACCGGCTGGCCAGGGGCCGAAGAGTTGTTGAAAATGCCTTTGGCATAATGGCCAGCCGGTTCCGCCTTTTTATGACTTCAATACACTTGGCGGACTACAAAATAAACTATGTCGTATTATGCTGCTGTGTGCTACACAACTTTCTGAGCCAAAAATCAAATTCCTATATGGCCTCAGTTTTGCCAGAGGCTGGACTTTCCCCTGCAAATCCCCTGCCGGGCCTGGAATCTGCCCGTCCTGGCTTGCCCTCCCAAAATGCCCGTGAGGTTCGGGACAAATACATGGAGTATTTCACGGGTAGGGGGGCAATTCCTATGCCAGCCTATGTCTAAGGATCCCAATAAAAAGCTTGTTTAAACCTTTAATTATTTGTTCTTTCCTGTCTCCTAGTTTGTCTTTGTGCATTTGTAGTGCCAAGTGTATTTTACTTTAGTAAATATCAACCATTTCACTATGTAACCTTACAAAATAACCAAAGAAGCTTAGAGGGTATTATAAAAAGAAGCTACACGTTGTTTGTGGTCAAATATTTTACTCTGTGCACATTCTCACCATTTTTTCGTTTTTTCAGGTTTTTTGGGTTGGCCTGGCCCCAACCCAGCAATTTTTTGCTTATGAAAATACAAAAATAACAGTTGCATTCCAAAAATTACAACATTGGATACCTCTGAGCAATCTGAGACATTCACTTACACAAACTATGTCTCTATGTGCCCGTCCTAATATGGGGTCCTGCCACCCCTTGCCCAGGCAAAAATTGAATATGCACACATTTGGGATTTTTTACATCTATGAAGTTTACAATCCTGATCCCTATTGTCAACATGTGCTATCTGCCATCAGGGGTGATCAATGGACGTGTTTTGGGGGTGCAACCCCTTCCTCAGTTCACCGACTTTAGATACGAGGGAAGGGTTGCACCCACAAAAGACGTACATGGATATCCCCTGATGGCAGATAGCACATGTTGACACACTGTGTGCAGATTCAATTTTTGGCTGGTTTGTTTGTCAAAAAAATTAGAAAAGTTGCAAAAACAAACATGTAAAAACAAATGTGTTTGGATGGCTTATTGAATTCTCCCCAAAACATCGAGAATGTCTTTAAATGTTTGTTCCATCACATGGATTCTTTGTTTAATAAGGTCCAGTTCCGTGCTACATTCCATCACTTGCTGGATGAGGCGGAGGGCACTGTCAGCAGAGAACCGTGTACTATCCTTCACAACATTTATATCCCCTAAAAACAAAAAACAAAAGGTATTATAACTCTGCAGGCCTACATCTCTTACCTGAAGCTGTGGTGACAGATACTGACCTGTTGTGGTGACCAGATCCGCAACGTCATCCACCTCTCCTTCCTGCACTTCTCCTTCCGCTACCTCAACTTCCTGCACATCTTTCGGTTGTGGGTCTTTGGGAGTTTGGGGTTGCTTGGAAGTTGTGGGGTGCATGTGCTCCCTGGAGTGTCCTCCTCCCAGTCTTCTCTCCCCTATGAGAAGCAAACAAAAGGTCAATTTATCACACTGTAAATCTCAATGTTAAAATAAAAACAGGCTAAATTGATTGGAAGTGTGGTACAAGTGTGTGTTTGGGCGGAATTTAAAGAAGAATGCATTATTTATGACCAAGAATATGCTTAGTATTCACCTTTGGATGTAATTTATTTGACATGGAGGCACCACAAAAATTCTCGTATGCACCTGTGTGGGACACCCAAAAAAGGCGGGTCTGGTGGCCCACACTATAGTGCTCCAAAGTACAGATGTGGAAGCAGCTGCTGAGTGTCCTCTCCTTTACACTGATAAAAGTTTGCATTTCATTCTCTTTACAAACACATCATCTAGACGAAAAAACACGCCACAATTTTGGAGCAAAAATGACAGATGTATAATTACTTTTGTGGCTCTAAAATAAGCCAAAACCGCGGATAGTGGCCGAACGAAGTGTCGGTAACGTAACGAACGATTACTGTGCCCAACCAAGTTCAAAATATTACATTTTGGAAGCGAGTCCAATATGAGAAACCAAAATAAAGAGCAACATGTCAGTTTAGAAAAAGATTAATATCATAAAAGTCTACATTTTACTTACTTTTAGCGAGCATTCTCTTTATGCTCCTCAACTGCTCTGGCTCCCTCAGTTTGAGGTCTGACCACCTCTTTCTGAGCTGCTCATTTGAGCGTTTCACCCCAAAATTCGTCTTCAGACTCTTCACGACTTTAGTGAGGATTTTGGCCTTCCTTCTATTTGGTTTGCTATATGGCCCATGCTTGGCATCATAATCAGCCTTGAGCAAGATGTCCACCATCTCCGCCATCTCCGCCAAAGACATATTCGATGCCTTGAATCTCCTCCTTGATCGTGACGTTTCCTCGGTCTCCGGGCTTGTCTCCTCCTTGTTAGTTGCGGAATTATCAGACACCTGCTGTAACTCCGCCATATCTGTCTGCGCGCCGAAAGAGAAGGGGCGGGGAAAAGATGTTAGTTAGAACGTCATGGGCGGGCGACGTGTGCGGAGCGACGTGTTCGTATTTTGACGCATGCGTGGTGTGTATATAGCAAACACACATGTGACTATAGTACGTTTGGTGTGCGGAGAGAGGAGTTCAAGTGACGGACGTGCGAACGAAGGTATGTGATTTTGTGACTTGTACAAATTGTTGGCCTATACTGTCTTGAGAATGTTGGAGGATATATATGGTGAATAGCATGTTAAGGAGGTTAGACTGTTTGCCTCACATTAGTTATATATAAATTATTTAACTTGCAGATACAATATGAATGTCTTTATAAGCAACAAGGATTTCCTGGCGGAATTTATTGACCGGGTAAGGGAGCTGCCCGCTCTGTGGGAGACGAAAAACCCCATCCACAAAAAAAGAGGGGTGAGAAAAGCAGCGCTGGAGAAGCTGCTCCCATTTGTGCATACCAAGGTGCCCACAGCCACAGCAAAACAAGTGGACACTAAAATTGGGAGCTTGAGAGGTACCTACAGGACTGAACGCTCTAAGGTGCTGGCTTCTCAGAGGTCAGGAGCAGCAGCAGATGATGTGTATGTCCCGATTTTGTGGTACTACAACAGGATGTCCTTCCTGGATGACCACATTGACACAAGGCCATCACTCTCCACTCTTCCCCCCAGACTTCCCTGCAGCCAACCTGAGCCTTCTCTGGAGCAAGAGGAGGCAGCCATCCTGGATGATCCTGATTTGGCCATCTGGAGCCAGGTATAGTATTTTTCGAAAATGTATTGGGATAAACTTAATGTTTGACAAATATGTCAAGATGACAAACATAAACTATTTTGGATTGCACAAGTGAAATCAAGATCTGTAGACATTATTCTGCACTTAATTGGTTGCTAAATAGTCAATCTGATGTAGTGGTAAATTTAAAGCAAGGATTTATGGATTTACATTCTAATTGCTTCAATCCGGATTACAAAGTTTGATGCAAAGATTAAACGAACATATTAAACTATGTCCCTTTTTCATACACAGGATGAAATCAGCCAGGAGGAGGGTCTGGAAACTGTCAGGCAGGAGGAGGAAGGGCCCAGTGGCAGCCAGGAGGTGGCAGGGCCCAGTGGCAGACAGGAGGTGGCAGGGCCCAGTGGCAGACAGGAGGTGGCAGGGCAAAGGAGAAGCACCAGATCCCAGGTGCCTCCCATCCGGCTTCACAAAAGAGGCAGGAGGGACAAGAGCACGAGTAAGGCAGCAATGGCCCTTATTCGTGAGGCCCATGCCACCCTCCAGGAGCCCACATCCCCTGAAGAGGCCATTGCCGGCCTAGTGGAGGCTAAGTTCAAGGTGATGAGCATGGAGCAACGCCTCCTATGCGAGCCCCTGCTCATCACCTTGCTCAACAAGGGGGTGATGGAGAAAATTACCCCCAATACCGCCATATGTGAGGTGGCACAACTGACTCAACCTCCACCTCCCCCTTCTTCTTCTGCCCCACCCCTTCTGCTACACCTCCCCCTTCTTCTTCTGCCCCACCCCCTTCTGCTACACCTCCCCCTTCTTCTTCTGCCCCACCCCCTTCTGCTACAGCTCCCCCTTCTTCTGCCCCACCCCCTTCTGCTACACCTCCCCCTTCTTCTTCTGCCCCACCCCCTTCTGCTACACCTCCACCTTCTTCTTCTGCCCCACCCCCTTCTGCTACATCTCCTCCTCCTCCTCCTGACAGGAGTACCCCTCCAGTGGGCCAGCCTCCAGCCAAACGAAGAAGGAAGGCTGCAGGGAAGGCTTCAGGGAAGATTGCAGGGAAGGTTGCCAGGAAGAAGAGGAAGTGATGGCCTTGCTTCATTGTGGTCGGACAGAAGGCAGCCTGTTGTAGTACCACAGACTTGGGACATATATCTCACCTGCTGCTGTTCCTGACCTCTGGGAGGCCAGCATCAGATTGTGTTCAGAAATGTTGGCCTTCTCAAGCTCCCAATTTTAGTGTCCACACAGGGTTGCTGTGTGCTCTGGGGTCCCTGGGATGTACAAATGGCAGCAGGTTCTCCAGCGCTGCCTTCTCTTTATTTTATTTTTAAACATGAATAAATGTGATTTTTGTTTACGTTCATACTTGACTATGTGTATTTGTAAAAATAAAAAATCTAGCTTTGGAGTAAGCAGATACATTTGACTGACAAAAAAAGGGACAGATAACAACCCCCCAAAAGAATAACTAAATCTGATTATCAAAAAAACATGGTGGGAAATGTAACTAATATAGAGTCCAAAATTAAATGGGAGATCACTACCAAAACATTGTGAAATTATAATTAACATCATTTTTAAAAATATTACCATTTAAATTATTCCTAAAAACTTGCACGATATAATACACATAAATCTTCTTAAGAGCAGCATGAAAAAGGTTAAAAAATAAGTGATAACTCTGTGTGAATATCAGCAGCAAAAGAAGGTCACTCGTTTTGATTAATGTAACATTCTAACGAAGATTTCAAGGCAGAACATTTAAACGATGCAATATTTTTGAGCGTGACGAATGTGCTCTCTCCATTACGAAGGCTTGTTTTACCAGAAGATGCGCTCCCGTCTCATAGTTGCTTGTGAGCATGCGCGCTTTTGGAAGAGTCGTAAAAGCATACACACGAACCATTTTCTCGTCACAAAACAGCCCGACGAGAAACACGACGAGGAAATCTGGAATCCTGACGAGAAAATAGAGAGCAGGTTCTCTATTTTCTCGTCGAGATTCTCTGCAAATTTCTCGTCGTAAAACCATACACACGAACGTTTTTCTCGACAAAAAAGCTCTCGCGGCACATTTCTTGCCGGTTTTGGACGAGAAACTCGGTCGTATGTACGAGGCTTCAGAGTGGGTATTGGTCACCCGGATAGTCCCCTCTCACATGGCCTAGCAGCCGGGATGAGACGCGAATCAGCAACGGGGCAGTCTCTGCCACAGACTGCCCTAGGTGAAATGGGTCTCTGCCACAGACCTTTTAAAGTGAATAAAGTCTCTGCCACAGACCTTTTAAAGTTGAGCGAATGGATAGTCCAGCAATCCTCTGCCACAGGATTTCAAAGTCCCAAACTTCCAGCTGTGCAGTGAAAGAGCCTTTAAGCCAATCCGGCAAACTGCAGGGCTTATAGTGGATCCCTCCTTAATAAAGTTGCCAGGCCTCACCCGAGACAGCAGCACTTTGCCAGTCTCCTCCGGGGCAGGTCCTCCCCTGGTCTCCTTCATTAAGATAGCTTCCTCCCCATTTGGACGGACAGCTTGGGATCCCCTCTCAGTATGCATGCCCCAGCCAGACTAGCTGGGCCTACTATGTAGCGATGCAGCCTCGGGCCAACGTGGCCCCGAGACCAGAACCACACACACATACCTCTCACCCGGAGGGCCACGAGGCGAAGAACGAACGACCCTGATCAATGGTGTCTGCCCCTTAAGTATCCCATCCCAGCAGGCACAGGCGACCACTCCCACTGCACTGCTGCCGAGAAGGGTCCCTCAATGCACCATGGTGTGCCCGTGTTCCAACAGGTGCATGAGGAGGTAACGCCACCTTCAGGCAAACAGGGAAATTACCATCGGGCGAACCACAGCTAGAACAGAAGCAAATCTCCAACAGTCTGAGCCCAGCTACTGGCTCAGACATCCCTCTAAATTTAAATAGTGTCTCAACCTTTTGGGGAGGGCGCTACATATAGTACTTGAGGGGGCACATCTGTACCATGTATAGTACCTGCTGCAGCAAAACGGACATTTATAAAGGCAAAAAAAAATGAAATTTTCCATGCAAGCTTTCTATTTTATAAACAATGGCCTGGGGAGGCAGTCTGTATGATGAGGCCAGAATTGAGTGCACTTGGAACAAAATTAGAGATTTTTGGGGATACATTCTGGTGTCTGTTTCCCAGACTGGATAGAAGTAACAGGTGGGGAAAAATTTGGGTTTTGGGTGTTGGTGGTGTCTTCACACCGTAACCCTATAGAGGTACTCTTGATGAAAGCAAGAATTGGCCCTTGGGTGTTAATTGTGCCCAGAAAACCTATACCAAAAAAAGTCTTCCAGATAAAATCAACACCTACAAAGCTAGGAAGAGTAGACAGTCTTGCAGAGATTTCAGATCCAGAAAACACTTAAATCGGCGACATCGGCATCAAGGGCTTAATAGCTGCTGCTAAACCATGACTCATTCATTTTGATAAATGGCAGCCGGTCAATTGAGTCTGTAGGCAGAGGCACTCTTATCTGTCACAAAATCTCCAGCAGCACTGAATGCCAATTCAGAACACGTACTGGATGCAAGGAAGCCAAGCAGCTCAATTGCATACTGCCAAGTTTTGGCCATTGGTCTATTCTTTTGAACCAAGTAACCCAGTGGATCATCAACTGAAAAGCTCTCCATGTCTGTTTTTGCCCCTAGATAATCTCCCACTATATGATGCAGACACTGCCGATGGGACATGGAAGCTGACAGTCCTGGGCGCCGAGGACTAAAAAAATAATTGAAATGCGTTGCTGAGGTGGCCTCCTTGTACACCACTCCTCTCTTGACCAGCAGAAGCCTTAAAACTAGCCTTTTCATGAGACTGTAACCTAGCAGAGTCTGAAAAGGCATTACATAAACTCTTTAAGGTGTCCTCAAGATATTTCAACCTGTGCTCCCTGTGTGAGGACGAGATGAGTTCCAAGACTTTCCCCTTGTAACGTTGGTGAAGGAGGGTCGCCAACAAATAGTGATCCTTCTTGATGCCACAAACACTCGGGTCCTTTTGCATGCTTTGAAGAATGAGGGAGCCCATGCACTGCAAGTTTGTATGTCCTCTGGGTCACTGAGGATTACAGTATTTGGAACTGCCTCCCCCCAGCCACGTACTACTCCCAAGGGTTCTGTGGATGGAAAACCGTCTCTTAAGATTCAACGTATGTCTTCCTCTGCTTAAATGCCTCCAAAACTGCTAGAATCCTCCTCCTCCTCCTCTTGTGAATGATGTCTGCATAAAGCAGGCCTTGAGAGGAAAGGAAGTCCTCCTCTTCCTCCCGCTGTTTTGCTGCGAGTGCCCTGTCCATAATACCATGCAGAGTCTGCTCCAGCAGGGACACAACAGGATTTGTGTCACTAATGCATGCATTGTCACGGCTCACCATCCCTGTTGCCTCCTCAAATGGTGACAGTACAGTGCATGCATCGTTTATCAGCAACCATTGGTGTGGGGAAAAAAATCTGAGCTGGCCTGATCCTGTCGTGCTAAAAAAAATCCCTACTGATTTAGCTACATTACTTACCTGTTCTGAAGTATGTCCCACATTATGCAGGCAGTTGAATGCTGGAGAAATATTCACTGTAGGGATGCCTGTCCTCTTCCTGTCTCTGAACTTCTAGGACTGCAAAGGTTAACAAATTCACGTCTTCAGGCAAAACAGCAGTACAGATGGACCAATTGGGACATATCCCCTCTGTCATTTTCCTCCACGGAGAAAAGTTATTTTATAGATTACACAACCTATAACATGATTTGTGAATGAGATAAAATCTCCGCACAGGTGTCAAACTGGTGTCCCTCCAGCTGTCGCGGAACTACAAGTCCCATGAGGCATACCAAGGCTGACAGTTACACTCATGTCTCCCACAGGCAGAGGCATGATGGGACTTGTAGTTTCGCAATGGCTGGAGGGCTGCTAGATTGACACCCCTAGGGGATTCTCTTCCCCTTACACAGATCATGTTACAAGCAGTGTAATCAGTGAAATAACTGAAGGAAAGAGGGGGCGAGTCCTTATTGGACCATCTGTACTGCTGTTCTTCCTTCTTCCTGAAATTGTTAAAGTGGTTGTATACCCTCTGATACAACTTTCACCTACATGTAAGCCTACATTAAAGGGGTCGTAAAGGTACAATTTTTTTTTCCTAAATAGCTTCCTTTACCCTAGTGCAGTCCTCCTTCACTTACCTCATCCTTCGATTTTGCTTTTAAATGTCCTTATTTCTTCTGAGAAATCCTCACTTCCTGTTCTTCTGTCTGTAACTCCACACAGTAATGCAAGGCTTTCTTCCTGGTATGGAGTGTCGTGCTCGCCCCCTCCCTTGGACTACAGGAGAGTCAGGATACGCAATAACACACAGCTCCTTTCTCTATCTGCAATGTAGAGAGCGTCCTGACTCTCCTGTAGTCCAAGGGAGGGGGCGAGCACGACACTCCACACCAGGAAGAAAGCCTTGCATTACTGTGTGGAGTTACAGTCAGAAGAACAGGAAGTGAGGATTTCTCAGAAGAAATAAGGACATTTAAAAGCAAAATCGAAGGATGAGGTAAGTGAAGGAGGACTGCACTAAGGTAAAGGAAGCTATTTAGGAAAAAAAAATTGTACCTTTACAACCCCTTTAAGGCTTGCCTGTAGGTGCTTGCAATATCTCCTTAACCTACATGGTTAAGGAGATATTTGCAGAAGTGCAGGCACACTGAGAGCACTTTCCCTTGAATGGGAAGCCCCTGGAACACGGCGGAAAAGCGCGCATGCGCGGGGATCGTGCCGGTCCGCAAGCATTCACGGTAGTGACGTCATCGCCGCTCCGGCCAGTCGCAGTGCCGGAGCGTCGATACCTGGAAATCACCCGAGTATCATGGCAGCGGCGGAGGAGAGGAACGAGGGTCGCTTTGGGGTCTTCGATCTAAGGTAAGTAATTCATAATCAGATAGTATGCTAGTAGTCTTGCAGGTTTTTTTTTTTTAATAAAGGTTGTTTTGGGTATAGAACCGCTTTAAAGGAAGAGGACAGGCATTTCTGCAATGAACATTTCTCCAAGATCAAGCTGCCTACTTATAGTGGGATACTTTTTCGCCTTCCTCTGGATCAACTGTGGGTGTAGAATTGGGTATATGGAATTGACTAACTATTTAACTATGTAGTTTCAAGTAAGTGATGTGACTAAGTCAGTAGAGATATTTTTTGGTAAATTTCAGCTTTAAAGCTGTATTTAACCCCTGTTGCATCAGAGGGGGGCGGGGTCACCCGTGACGCCACGGGGAAACCGCCAGGAACCCCGTTGGCTATTTAAGAGCTGTCACGGTGGGTCTTGTGTCATTCGGCGGGCGTCTCCCATGGAGGCGGATTCGATCGTGGCGGCGTGTATCGTCGGATTCCTGGAAGGATTACATCGCTGGATTTTTTTTTTCTTTTTTATTAAAGGACTTGTCCCAAGCTGTGTCTGAGGCAAGATCTCCATAGAGGCACGCCGGAAACCCCCGTTGCGTCAGAAAGGGGTGGGGTCACCCGTCCACAACACGGGTGGCCCCGCCCTCGGTTATTTAAGAGCTGTCAGTCGGGTCGCGCATTATTCGGCCGGGCGCCTCCTATGGAGGCTGTATCGATCGTGGCAGCGGGTCGTAGAATGATTACAGCGCTGGAATTTTAATTTTTTTAAGCTGTGTGTGTGTTTTTTTTACAATTTTTGACACTTTTTTTGGGTGAAATGGTAGGGGTACAATGTACCCCGTTACCAATTCACATAGGGGGGCCGGGATCTGGGGGTCCCCTTTGTTAAAGGGGGCTTCCAGATTCCGATAAGCACCCCGCCCGAAGATCCCCACAACCACCGGGCAAGGGTTGTGGGGATGAGGCCCTTGTCCCCATCAACATGGGACATCCTCCCCATGTTGAGGGCATTTGGCCTGGTACGGTTCAGGAGGGGGGGGGCGCTCTTTCGTCCCCCCTCTTTTTCTGCGGCCTGCCAGGTTGCGTGCTCGGATATGGGTCTGGTATGGATTTTTGGGGGGAACCCCACACATTTTTTTTAATTTTGGCGCGGGGTTCCCCTTTAAATCCATACCAGACCTGAAGGGTCTGGTATGGGTATTGAGGGGGACCCCATCCCATTTTAAAAAAAAATAATTGGCACAGGGTTCTCCTTAATGTCCATACCAGACCTGAAGGGCCTGGTATGGAATTTGAGGGGACCCCCACGCATTTTTTTTTTAATTTTGGTTTGGGGTTCCCCTTAATATATATACACCAGACCCAAAGGGCCTGGTAATAGACTGGGGGGAACCCATGCCGTTTTTTTCAATGACTTTTATTTGTATTGCCGGTACCAGACAATTCATTATAGCCGCGAGTAGTTTTAAATGACTTATTTTCCTTTAGAAATGTTATTTTGTGCAGGGACTGTTCTAAACACGGGAAAAATGCCCCACTTTACAGGCATACTATAGACACCCCCCAGGTACGAAATTGTAAGGAATATTTCACTTTTATTGTTTCACTTTAAGCATTATTAAAATCACTGCTCCCGAAAAAACGGCCATTTTTAAAACTTTTTTTTGCATTGATACATGTCCCCTGGGGCAGGACCCAGGTCCCCAAACACTTTTTATGACAATAACTTGCATATTAACCTTTAAAATTAGCTCTTTTGATTTTTCACGTTCGTGTCCCATAGATTTTAACAGTGTTTGCCTGCTCGAAATTTTTTTTTGCCTGTTCATCATGTTCTGCTGCGAACCGAACGGGGGGTGTTCGACTCATCCCTACTTGCCAGACACCACCTAAATAATTCATAGCCCTGCAGAGCTGTGCATTCCAGGGCAGCAAAATAGAATGCAACATGGCAGCGAGAGCAGGTCTCGTAGGCATCAGCTATGAACATGTGTGTCCTTCTAGGTGACATTCTAAAATAGTTTTCAAGTGTAATCTGCTGTTGAGTGAACATTTATAAGCATTCCATCATTTTTTTTTTTTTTTATAGAAGACCCTCTTACACTATAGATAATACTATATACAGCATACTGTATGTGTAAAAACACTGAAGCATGTAGTATTGAAGTTAACCACAAGGTGGTGCTTACATCCCATACAGTTCTACAATTTTTATGGCATTCCCTAACAGGATAAAAGTCACAGTCAGCGATCAACAAAGCACAGCAGTAATAATGTATTTGCTTTTGCTTTCATATGCAAGTTTTCCTTTTATCACCATTAAATACATCCTAGTTTAAAAAGCTTGTGCTGTACTTTTTATCTGGTTTATAGGAGCATGGTTTTTTTTTTTTTTTGTTTTGTTTTTAGTACGCCTTACCTTGAAAGTTGTAAACTGCAAGTGCTGGGGTAAGATTTTTTTTCAAATAGATTACTGGGGAATATGTATTATATTGTGTTCAATGTTTTACGCTAAAGAATGCTGAAACTACTTTAAGTTGGTTTTAGGGGATTTTGGGGCGTGTTATGGGCTTTAGGCGGAAGCTCCTTTTAACTATCCTGGACCTGTTTGTGCCAAAAACATTACCCTAATTTTGTTAATTTTTTAACAGAATAGAAAAAAGAAACACAATAAAAAAAGGAAAGTACTGTATTTATTGGCGTATATAACACTCACTTTTTTACCCTGAAAATAGAGGGTAAACTGTGACTGCGTGTTATACGCAGGGGGCTGTGGAAAGTTTTTTTCCCGAAACTTCCCTCTTAAAGTCAGAGTACGTGTTATACGCCGATAAATACGGTAAGTAAAATAAAAAGGTATCTGGCCAAGGGGAGAAAATAGTATAAATTAGACCTTGTGTGTCACCCCTTTATATCCTAAATTGTTAGGAAACTTGTGCTTTCAGTATGTACTGTATGTAGCACTACTGGCACTGCACCGCTACTGAAACAACACTTTTACCAAAATTTGATTCATTAACAACTTCAGCTCAGGAAGGTTGACCACCTTCATGACCAGGCCATTTTTTGCAAAATGGCACTGCGTTACTTTAACTGGCAACTGCACGGTTGTGCAACTTTGTACCCAAACAAAAACATTTTCCCCCACAAATAGAGATTTATTTTTGTGGTATTTCATCACCTCTCTGTTTTTTATTTTTTACGTTATAAACAAAAAAATGCAGACAATTGAAAAAAAGTAAAAAAAATCTTACTTTTTGCTCTAAAACACCCCCCCCCCCCCCCAAAAAATAAATCGAATTTCTTCATCAATTTAGGCCAATATGTATTTTGCTACATATGTTTGCTTGGTTTGCGCAAAAGTTATAGTATCTACAAATTATGGGATCTTTTTTTTTCTTACTAGTAATGGTGGTGATCAGCAACTGTGATAATGTGGCAGATAAATCAGACACCTAACTGACACTTTTGACACTTTTTGGGGACCAGTGACACTAATATGGTGATCAGTGCTAAAAAAATATGCACTGTCACTGTACTAATGACACTGGCAAGGAAGGGGTTAACATCAGGGGTGATCAAAAGGTTAAATGTGCTAGGGAGTGTTTTCTAACTGTGTGGGGGGTGGTTGCACCGTGGAAAGGCAGAGATCCATGTTTCTGCTTACCAGAAACACAAGACCTCCGCCTTCCCTTGTCACAGAACTGTGATCTGCCTTGTTGACATCTCGAATGATCGGCAGGTCCCGGCAGACATTGCGTCCGCTGGACCCGCTGATTGGCTGCCGCTGTGTCCAATCACAGCTGGAGCAGGTCGCCGGCCGCGGGCATGCAGGCCCCAGACTCGGAAGTGTCAGATCACGTACCTAGTACGTGATCTGATGCAGAGTGGCCGCCTTGCCACAGTATATCTGCTTGGGGCAGTCATGAAGAGGTTAATCAAAAATAAATATATTTCCCGATTTTTTTTCTTGCTGGACTCTAAACAAATGCTTATAGTTTAACTTTGTCCTAAACATGATCTAAAACGAAAATGCTGCCTAAACTAACCCATTAACATTCACACCAGGTGCAGTCAGGGGTGGATCCAGGGGGGGGCAACAGAGCAATTGCCCCCCCCAAAAAAAAACACCAAACTGAGATGTCACTTGCACTTGCGCTGCCTCTGCCCGAGTCTCTCTCTCGCATCAGCCGATCAGCGGCGCAGAGAGAGAGACTCGTCTAGTGTTATTACGGCTACGCCGCACTGACCAGGAGCCAGAGGAGGTGGGTGGAGCCTCTTTCCTGCACTCTTGCTAGTGCCTGGGCCGCTTGGCGTCTAGCAACGAGTGACATCAGAGTCATGTCGGACTCAAGTCTCAGACGAGTGACGTCATTGAGTCACGTCGGACTCGAGTCTCGGAGCCAACGTGACAGGAGCCACAAATAGGGGAACAGTTGTTGTTGCAGCCTGCAGTTTAGACAGACTAGTTAATATGTTCAGCGTCCACTGTCACTGTCAGCGGCAGAGCGGCAACATTCTTCTCCGCCCCCAACTTGTGGCAAGTGACAATCTGCAACATGTGGCAGGTGAAGTGGCAAGTGACAATCCGCAACATGTGGCAAGTGACAATCAGCAACGTGTGGTAGGTGACATGGCAAGTGGACAATCCGCAACATGTGGCAGGTGATGTGGCAAGTGACAATCTGCAACATGTAGCAGGTGACGTTTCAAGTGACAATCCGCAAGGTGTGGCAGGTGACGTGACAAGTGGACAATCTGCAACGTGTGGCAGGTGACGTTGCAAGTGACAATTTGCAACGTGTGGCAGGTGAAGTGGCAATCCGCAACGTGTGGCAAGTGACAATCCGCAACGTGTGGCAGGTGACATGGCAAGTGGGCAATCCACAACATGTGGCAGGTGATGTGGCAAGTGACAATCCGCAACATTTAGCAGGTGACGTGGCAAGTGAAAATCCTCAAGGTGTGGCAGGTGACGTGAAAAGTGCACAAACTGCAACGTGTGGCAGGTGACGTGGCAAGTGACAATTCGCAACGTGTGGCAGGTAACGTGGCAAGTGACAATCCGCAACGTGTGGCAGGTAACGTGGCAAGTGACAATCCGCAACGTGTGGCAGGTAACGTGGCAAGTGACAATCCGCAATGTGTGGCAGGTAACGTGGCAAGTGTCAATCCGCAATGTGTGCCAGGTGACGTGGTTAGTGACAATCCGCAACTTGTGGCAGGTGACGTGGTTAGTGACAATCCGCAACTTGTGGCAGGTGACGTGGTTAGTGACAATCCGCAACTTGTGGCAGGTGACGTGGTTAGTGACAATCCGCAACTTGTGGCAGGTGACGTGGTTAGTGACAATCCGCAACTTGTGGCAGGTGACGTGGTTAGTGACAATCCGCAACTTGTGGCAGGTGACGTGGCAAGTGACACACTCGGGGCTCCCACTGATTCTGCATTATGGTGAGTTGAACTATTTCATTTTATATTTCAATGTAATAATAGAAATAATGCGATACAATCATCTTGACACCATAACAACCATGGTGCTGTGATGATTGAAACGCAAACACCAGCAATTTCCCCGATAAATTGCCCACAAAAAATCGTATTTTCTGGCAGTGCCCCTCCCGAGACTAGACTCTGGATCCGCCCCTGGGTGCAGTAGGACTGCATTGGTCAACTATTCCAGCGCAGTCCCACCACAAGACAAGGTGAAATGCTTTGTCTCCTAGCTGGCCTGTTCACACCACTGAATTGCAGTGTTGTGCACTATAAACAAATACAGCATTACAGTACAACTTTTTTTTAGCTGAACACAATCCACCACCTCACATGGTGCTAAAGTCAATAGGTAGCCTCCACATTGCTGTCTTTCTAAAACCCACAAGCAGCTGTGTTCTATAATATTGGTATGAACCAAATTTTTAAAGTGAAGTAATGCAGCGCTTAAATGTCCATAAAAGCAAAGTAAATGTCCATCAATCCCGAGAGGCACCAGATAGGTGAATGAACCTTGACTAAAAAGATGAACAAGTGATCTTCCACCAACACCACAGTAAGCCAAGCCTCTTACCCTTACAACTGGACCAGTAGATTATAGGTAGTCAAAAACGCCCAAACATCAATCCACGACGGACTGCTCCAGCATGGATCCAGGCATCACTCCTCATGTTGAAAGGTGTAAAAACAAAACCACTTCATGGTATAGTATATCAAAACTATTTGAATTAATTAAAACCACATCCATATACTCACACAGTAGTAGATATAAACTGGCACGTCATATGAAAAGTTCCTGATGGTTTCAAACCGACAAGAAGGCCACGGTCCTCATGCACAGCGAATGCAGTTATGAATGAGTATTACAGAGTAATGTCTGCTATTCTGTAAAGTTACATGTATTGAACATTTACAGTTACATATCTGTTATATGTTTTTTTTTCATGTTAACTTTGTTTTTTATGAGGCTACAAAGCAGTAATTATTTATGTTCATTCTTTAATCATACTACACTATTATGCAGGTCTCAGCATACTTAGCACAGTGTGCGATTTCAATTGCGACTTTGCCCTGCGACTTTGGAAGAGTGCGATTTTGTTACGACTTTGGCTTTAACCAATGTAATTGTTTTGTTTGTGCGCTACAAAGTCTTAAAAAAAAAAAACAGTGTGCCCCCCCCCCAATCCTTACCAGACCCTTATCCGAGCATGTAGCCTGGAAGGCCAAGAGAGGTGGGGTGCTTTGGGGCATGTTGATGGGAACAAGGACCTCTTCCCCACAACCCTGGACAGTAGGGGTGCAACGGATCGGTGGTGATCCGTGATCCGAACGGGCCACCTTGTGAAAATCAGATGTGTTCTGTCACATTAGCAAGCATGTAAGGTCAGCAGGTTTGCTGCCGCTTTTAAAATCGAACATTTAAACAGTCCGTTGGATTTACAAATACTGTATTTAAGCATATAAGCTCCGTTTTGTGTTGAAAATAACTGTGAAATCGAAAACTCCGGTGGGTGTAACATTATTATTATTTTTTTTGCCGATCCGAAAATGATCTGATCCGTGGCTCTGATCCGAGGATCGATCCGATCCGTGAGTTTTTTGATCCGTTGCACCCCTACTGGACAGTGGTTGTGGGGGTCTGCAGGGAGGGGGCTTATCGAAGTCTGGAAGCCCCCTTTAACCACTTGCCGATCGTATACCGTATATATACGGTGGCAAGGCAGCTCTCTTGTGCAAAATCACACACCTGTACGTGATTTTGTACTTCTGGGTCTAGGGCGTGCACGCAAGCCGCCGCTTCCGCTGTGATTGGACACAGCGGGAGTCGATCAGCGGGTCCGGAAAACTCGTTGTCTGTTGGGATCTGCCGACCCTTCCCGAGAGAAGCAGAACAGCGGTCTTCCAATGTAAACAAGGCAGATCGCCATTCTGTGAGAAGGGATGGTAGTGATCCTGTGTTTCTGCTAAGCAGGAACACGGATCTCTGCCTTCCCACAGTACAAGCACCTCCCAGACTGTTAGCAAGCCCTCCCTAGGAACACATTTAACCCTTTGATCACCCCTGATGTTAACTACTTCCCTTCCAGTATCATTAGTACAGTGACAGTGCATATTTTTAGCACTGATTAGTGTCACTGGTTCCCAAAAATGTCACCAATGTCACCAACTTATCCGCCGCAATATCGCAGTCCCGCTATAAGTCGATCCCGCTATAAGTCGCTGATCGCCGCCATTACTAGTAACAATAAATAAATAAAAATTCCATAAAATGATCCCATAGTTTGTAGACACTATAACTTTTGCACAAACCAATCATTATACGCTTATTGCCATTGTTTTTTTTACCAAAAATATGTTGCAGAATGCATATTAGCCTAAATTGATGAAGAACTTTGATTTAAATTTTTTTTTTATTGGATGTGTTTTATAGCAGAAAATAAAAAAATATTGTTTTCTTTTTTCAAAATTGTCGGTCCTTTTTTGTTAATAGGGCAAAAAGCACAGAGGTGATCAAATACCAACAAAATACAGCTCTATTTGTGGGAAAAAATGGCACCTGGTGGCCCCGCCCCTTAGCTATTTAAGAGCTGTCAGAGGGCTTTGCTGGCAGACGGTGGGAGCCTTCGTTGGGGCTGGAGGTTTTTTCTTTTTTCGGGTCGTCAGTGGTGGCGCGTGGTTTGATTGACGATGGATCTAGCTTATTTTTTAAATAAATGAACTGTCAAAAACTGCCAACTGTAATTTTTTATACTACACTTTTTTTTTTGGTGAATGAGTAGGGGTACTATGTACTCTCTACCCCATACTCATTCACATGGGGGGCTGGGATTTGGGGGCCCCCTTGTTAAAGGGTGCTTCCAGATTCCTATAAGCCCCTCGACCGCAGACCCCCACAACCACAGGCCAGGTTTGTGGGGAAAAGGCCCTTGTCCCCTCCCCCCTTTCCTAACCTGCCGGGCTGCATGCATGTGGTTTAGGAGGGGGCGCTCGCTCAGCCCTCTTCCTTTCCTGACCTGCCAGGCTGAATGCTGTGATAAGGTCTGGCATGGATTTTTGGGGGGAACCCTATGCCATTTTTCGAAAAAAATTGGTGTGGGCCAGGACCTGAAGGGCCTGGTATGCATTGGGGGGGGGGATTTTTTTTTCATTGCCGGCATTCTTTTCACAAGTCGCACCCAAATCTGTCCACCCAGCCTATTGTCAAATGACGGCTGGGTGGGACATTTGTCGTTCTGGATGAACGTTAAATTACATCCTCCCAGAATGTGCCTTGCACGTGCTCCATGGGCCACAGGCCACTCTGCAGCGAGATCTGTCATTGGCATGGTACACTGGTACCATGTGATTGCTGTGACCAATCACAAAAGATCTCATGACAATTGTAAACAATGGATGGCTTCCTTTCATGTCATTCCTTGTGTACAATTGTGTTCCTAGCTGTGATTGGCCACAGTGATCACATGGTAAAGACAGGGCCAATCACAGCCCATCTGTACCATGTGATAAGCTGTGGCCAATCACAGCTGATCACAACAAAACACACTGAATGAAAAAAATAAAAATAAAATATGTCATCTGTCAGTGTCCCTGATCACCACCACACCCGTTATAATATAATGCTGTACTGCACTGGTGACAGTATGTAAAAAATTAATTGTAAAAAATATATATATTTTTATGTAATTTCCCAATTTTCCCAAAAATTGTGCCAAAAAAATTGAATATCAAAAAACTCACCATGCCTCTTAACCACTTAACGACCGCTCACTGTATATGTACGTCGGCAGAATGGCACCGACAGGCACAATCACGTACAGTGTACGTGATTGCCTTTGTACAGTTGGGGGGTCCGATCGGACCCCCCTCCTATACAGTGAGCGGTCGGTATTCGTTGGGGAGCGATCCGACATGAGGGGACGGCCGTTCGATTACGGCCACCCCCCCGCGATCGCTCCCGGCGAATGGAAATGCTTCCTCTGCTGTGTAATGTAAACACAGGCAGAGGAAGCAGGAGGAAGTGATGTCATCTCTCATGCGGCGCTCACATATACCGAGCGCCGTACAAGAGAAGACACACAGGTCAGTGCACTAACACTACACTGACACCAGGACACATAGGCACACAAATCGCCCCCCCAGATCACCCCCCAGCCCCCAGTCACAGTGTCACTGATTGCAGTGACCATTTATTTACTGATCACTGCAATCAGTGACATTTGTGACTGTAAAAGTGTCACTAAAAATAGTTTTAGGTCCAGTGTAGCCCCCTAACCCCCCCTAATAAAGGTTTAACCCCCTGATCACCCCCCAGATAACCCTTTCACCCCCTAGCACCGCCGTCGCTAAGCGATCATTTTTCTGATCGCTGTCTTAGCGTCGGTGATGCAGATCAGTAGCCAGTAATTATTTTTAGGTTCGCCGCAGGTTTTTATAGCGTTGGGTACCCCCATAAATTATCTAATAAAGGTTTAACCCCCTTGATCGCCCCCCAGGTAACCCTTTCACCCCCTATCACCACTGTCGCTAAGCGATCATTTTTCTGATAGCTGTCTTAGGTATCAGGGCACCCGCCGTATATATAACCCAATAAAGGTTTAACCCCCTGATCGCCCGGCGGGTGATATCAATTAGGTTTTAGCATCAGAGAGGGTCTGCGTCACACCCCAGGCAGCGTCAGGTTAGTGCCAGTAACGCTAACACCCACGCGTGAAGCATACAGCCCCCTTAGTGGTATAGTATCTGATCAAATCAATATCTGATCTGATCAGATCTATAATAGCGTCCCCAGCAGTTTAGGGTTCCCAAAAACGCAGTGTTAGCGGGATCAGCCCAGATACCTGCTAGCACCTGCGTTTTGCCCCTCCGTCCAGCCCAGGCCACCCAAGTGCAGTATCGATCGATCACTGTCACTTACAAAACACAACACACATAACTGCAGCGTTCGCAGAGACAGGCCTGATCCCTGCGACTCCAGTGCTGTAGGAGGTGATTTCACCACCACAGTTAAAAAAAAAAAAGCATATATGCCGAAGCATGGGGGCAGCAGAGGGGCAGCAGAGGCGGAGGAGCGATTTTGCTCCTAATGCCGCGTACATAGGGTCGAAATTCCGACGGAGGCTTGCCCGTGGAAAAGTCCGACCATGTGTGTGCGGCATAACTTTTTTGCGGGAGGATGCCCCCATGCTTCGGCATATATAAATGGTGCATGTATGCCCATCATTAGAAGTGGGTGGATGAAGGGCGGTATTCTAATGGTGGGCATACCCACCGATCAATCTCTTTTTTCGTTCAGCCAACTGGCTGCATGGAAAAAAAAGATTACAATACATGTCCAACAAGGACCAGCAACGTACTGGTATGTTGCTGGACTTTGAATGTTTATACCAGAATGATCCCTGTGGGTTTAGGTATCATCTTGGTATCATTCTTTTCAGCCAGCGGCCGGCTTTCATGTAAAAGCAATTCTAGTGGCTAATTAGCCTCTGGACTGCTTTTACAAGCAGTGGGAGGTAATGTCCCCCCCCCCGGATATAAAAAGCGCCATTGGGAAATTGGGAAAGCATTTTATTACACCGATCTTGGTGTGGTCAGATGCTTTGAGGGCAGAGGAAAGATCCAGGGTCTAGAAGACCCCAGTTTTTTCAAAAAAAGAGTACCTGTCACTACCTATTGCTATCATAGGGGATATTTACATTCCCTGAGATAACAATACAAATGATAAAAAAAAAAAATATGGAAGGAACAATTTAAAAATAAAATAAAAAAGCAAAATTAATAATTAAAAAAAAAAAAAAAAAAAAAGCACCCCTGTCCTGCCCTGCTCTTGCCCAATGGCGAACGCAAGCGTCGGTCTGGTGTCATATGTAAACAGCAATTGCACCATGTGAGGTATCACCGCGAAGGTCAGATCGAGGGCAGTAATTTTAGCAGTAGACCTCCTCTGTAAATCTAACGGGGTAACCTGTAAAGGCTTTTAAAGGCTTTTAAAAATGTATGTAGTTTGACGCCAATGCGCGTTTGTGCGAAATTTTAAAGCATGTCATGTTTGGTATCTGTGTACTCGGCCTAAGATCATCTTTTTTATTTCATCAAACATTTGGGAAATATAGTGTGTTTTAGTGCATTAAAATTAAAAAAAGTGTATTTTTTCCCCAAAAAATGCGTTTGAAAAATCGCTGCGCAAATACGGTGTAGTAAAAAAAAAATGCAACACCCACCATTTTAATCTGTAGGGCCTTTGCTTTAAAAATATTTATAATGTTTGGGGGTTCAACATAATCTTCTTGCAAAAAAAAATATGTTTTCATGTAAACAAAAAGTGTCAGAAAGGGCTTTGTCTTCAAGTGGTTAGAAGAGTGGATGTAAGCTTCCTAATGTTGTGTATAAAATGCCAGAACAGTTCAAAACCCCCCCAAAATGACCCAATTTTGGAAAGTAGACACCCCAAGCTATATACTGAGAGGCATGTCGAGTCCATGGAATATTTTATATGTTGACACAAGTTGCGGAAAAAATATTTTTTTTTTTTTTTTTTGCACAAAGTTGTCACTAAATGATATATTGCTCAAACATGCCATGGGCATATGTGGAATTACACCCCAAAATACATTCTGTTGCTTCTCCTGAGTACGGGGATACCACATGTGTGAGACTTTTTGGGAGCCTAGCCGCGTACGGGACCCCAAAAACCAAGCACCGCCTTCAGGCTTTCTAAGGGTGTAAATTTTTGATTTCACTTCTCACTGCCTATCACAGTTTCGGAGGCCATGGAATGCCCAGATGGCACAACCCCCCCCCCCCCAAATGACCCCATTTTGGAAAGTAGACACCCCAAGCTATTTGCTGAGAGGTATTGTGAGTATTTTGCAGATCTCGCTTTTTGTCACAAAGTTTTGGAAATTGAAAAAAATATATATATATATTTTCTTTCTTCATTTTCAAAAACAAAATGAGAGCTGTAAAATACTCACCATGCCTCTCAGCAAATAGCTTGGGGTGTCTACTTTCCAAAATGGGGTCATTTGGGGGGGTTTTGTGCTATTTTGGCATTTTATGGCCTTCAAAACTGTGATAGGTAGTGAGGAGTGAAATCAAAAATTTGTGCCTAGAAATCCTGAAGGTGGTGCTTGGTTTTCGGGGTCCCGTATGCGGCTAGGCTCCTAAAAAGTCCCACACATGTGGTATACCCGTACTCAGGAGAAGCAGCAAAATGTATTTTGGGGTGTAATTCCACATATAACTATGGCATGTGTGAGCAATATATCATTTAGTGACAACTTTTTGTAATTTTTTATTTTTTTTTGTCATTATTCAATCACTTGGGACAAAAAAAAAAAATATTCAATGGGCTCAACAGGCCTCTCAGCAATTTCCTTGGGGTGTCTACTTTCTAAAATGGGGTCATTTGGGGGGGGTTTGTGCTATTTTGCCATTTTATGGCCTTCAAAACTGTGATAGGTAGTGAGGAGTGAAATCAAAAATTTGCGCCCTTAGAAATCCTGAAGGCAGTGCTTGGTTTCCGGGGTCCCGTACGCGGCTAGGCTCCTAAAAAGTCCCACACATGTGGTATCCCCGTACTCAGGAGAAGCAGCAGAATGTATTTTGGGGTGCAATTCCACATATAACCATGGCATGTGTGAGCAATATATCATTTAGTGACAACTTTTTGTAATTATTTTTTTTTTTTTTAGTCATTATTCAATCACTTGAGACAAAAAAAAAATATTCAATGGGCTCAACATGCCTCTCAGCAATTTCCTTTGGATGTCTACTTTCCAAAATGGGGTCATTTGGGGGGTTTTGTACTGCCCTGCCATTTTAGCACCTCAAGAAATGAGATAGGCAGTCATAAACTAAAAGCTGTGTAAATTCCAGAAAATGTACCCTAGTTTGTAGACGCTATAACTTTTGCGCAAACCAATAAATATACGCTTATTGACATTTTTTTTTACTAAAGCCATGTGGCTGAATACATTTTGGCCTAAATGTATGACTAAAATTGAGTTTATTCGATTTCTCTTATAACAAAAAGTAGAAAATATCATTTTTTTTCAAAATTTTCGGTCTATTTCCGTTTATATCGCAAAAAATAAAAATCCCAGAAGCTATCAAATACCATTAAAAGAAAGCTCTATTTGTGGGAAGAAAAGGACGCAGATTTCGTTTCGGTACAACATTGCATGTCCGCACAATTTACAGTTAAAGCAGCGCAGTGCAAAATTCTGAAATCACCTCTGGTCCTTTAGCTACAAAATGTTTACTTTCCAAAAAGGGGTAATTTTGTGGATATTTGTACTGTCCTTGCCTTTTTTAGGCCTCAAGAAATGATAGAGCCTGTCAGTACTTCAGGATTGATCGATTTTCAGAAATATTGTATATACCATAGTTTGTGGACTTTTATAACAGAAACAAAGAAAAAACTTTTTTCATTTATTTAGAGGAAAAAAACCCCAGTGGTGACTAACCACTTGACCACTGGGCACTTAAAC
Organism: Rana muscosa; assembly: GCA_029206835.1. NCBI lineage: Eukaryota > Metazoa > Chordata > Amphibia > Anura > Ranidae > Rana > Rana muscosa. The sequence continues at coordinate 1,157,469,418 of CM055116.1, read as the reverse complement.
CCCCTTAATAACCAGACCAATTTTCAGCTTTCGGTGCTCTCACATTTTGAATGACAATTACTCAGTCATACAACACTGTACCTATATGAATTTTTTGTCCTTTTTTTGTCCTTTTTTTCACACAAATAGAGCTTTCTTTTGGTGGTATTTAATCACTGTTGGGTTTTTTTATTTTTTGCGCTATAAGAGAAAAAAGACTGAAAATTCTGTAAAAAAATGATTTTTTTTTCGTTTCTGTTATAAAATTTAGCAAATTTGTATTTTTTCTTCATAAATTTTGGCCAAAATTTATACTGCTACATATCTTTGGTAAAAATAAGTACAAATTGGTGCATATTATTTGGTCTTTGTGAAAGTTATAGAGTCCACAAGCTATGGTGCCAATATCTGAAAATTGATCACATCTGAAGTACTGACGGCCTATCTTAATTCCTGAGACCCTAACATGTCAGAAAAGTACAAATACCCCCCAAATGACCCCTTTTTGGAAAGAAGACATTCCAAGGTATTTAGAAAGAGGCATTGTGAGTTTTTTGAAGTTGTCATTTTTTCCCACAATTCTTTGCAAAATCAAGATTCTTTTTTTCTCTTTTTTTTTTTTCACAAAATTGTCATATTAGCAGGTTATTTCTCACACACAGCATATGCATACCCCAAATTACACCCCAAAACACATTATGCTATTACTCCCGAGTATGGCGATACCACATGTGTGAGACTTTTACACAGCGTGGCCACATACAGAGGCCCAACATGCAGGGAGCACCTTCAGGCGTTCTGGAGCACCCAGGCCAATTCTGGCATTTCTCTCCTACATGTAAAAATCATCATTTGTTTGCTAGAAAATTACATAGAACCCCAAAACATTATATATGTTTTTTTAGCAAAGACCTTAGAGAATATAATGGTGGTCGTTGCAACTTTTTATCTCGCACGATATTTGCGCAGCAATTTTTTTAACGCGTTTTTTACAGAAAAAAAATGTTTTGTGCTTAAAAAAAAAAAAAACAGTAAAGTTAGCCCAATGTTTTTACATAATGTGAAAGATGAAGTTACGCCGAGTAAATAGATACCTAACATGTCACCCTTCAAAATTGCACACGCTCGTGGAATGGCGCCAAACTTCGCTACTTAAGAATCCCCATAGGCGACGTTTTAAATATTTTTACTGGTTACATGTTTTGAGTTACAGAGGAGGTCTAGGGCCAGAATTATTGCTCTCGCTCTAACGTTGGCGGCGATACCTCACATGTGTGGTTTGAACACCGTTTTCATATGTGGGCGGGACTTACGTATGCGTTCGCTTCTGTATGCGAGCTCACGGGGACAGGGGCGCTTAAAAAAATATATATTTTTATTGTTCATTTTACTTTATTTACTTTAGTTTGACATGTTTTTCCGCCCCAAAAATTTTTTTGATCACTTTTATACCTATTACAAGGAACGTAAACATCCCTTGTAATAGGAATATGGCATGACAGGTCCTCTTTACAGTGAGATATGGTGTCAATATGACCCCACATCTCACCTCTAGGCTGGGAAGCCTGAAAAAAAACAATCCTGGCTTTGATCATAGCGGTGAGTCGGTAGAAGCACCGGAGGGTGGCGGGGGGGGGGACATCCCCTCTCGCCTCCCGTAAGAATGATCAAGCAGCGGAACAGCCGCTATGATTGTTGTTATGGTGTAGGGAATCGCTGGCTGAAAAAGCTAATATCTGAATGATGCCTGTAGCTGCACCCATCATTCAGATACCCCCGCACAAAGTCAAGGACGCCATATGACGGTCGGCGGGCGGGAAGTGGTTATTGCAGAGTATTGCAGGGCATTGCGGAGTATTGCAGGGCATTGCGGAGTATTGCAGGGCATTGCGCGGGGTATTGCACGGGGTATTGCACAGGGGGTATTGCGCAGAGTATTGCGCAGGGTATTGCAGAGTATTGCGCAGGGTGTATTGTGCAGGGTATTGCAGAGTATTGTGCAGGGTATTGTAGAGTATTGTGCAGGGTATTGCAGAGTATTGTGCAGGGTATTGCAGAGTATTGCGCAGGGTATTGCAGAGTATTGCGCAGGGTATTGCAGAGTATTTTGCAGAGTATTGCGCAGGGTATTGCAGAGTATTTTGCAGAGTATTGAGCATGGTATTGCAGAGTATTGCGCAGGGTATTGCAGAGTATTGCGCAGGGTATTGCAGAGTATTGCGCAGGGTATTGCAGAGTATTGCGCTGGGTATTGCAGAGTATTTTGCAGAGTATTGCAGAGTATTGCACAGGGTATTGCACAGGGTATTGCAGAGTATTGCGCAGGGTATTGCAGAGTATTTTGCAGAGTATTGCGCAGGGTATTGCAGAGTATTGCGCAGGGTATTGCAGAGTATTGCACCAGGGTATTGCAGAGTATTGCGCAGGGTATTGCAGAGTATTGCACCAGGGTATTGCAGAGTATTTTGCAGAGCATTGCGCAGGGTATTGCAGAGTATTGCGCAGGGTATTGCAGAGTATTGCACCAGGGTATTGCAGAGTATTGCACAGGGTATTGCAGAGTATTGCACCAGGGTATTGCAGAGTATTTTGCAGAGTATTGCGCAGGGTAATTTGCAGAGTATTGCGCAGGGATGGCTGAGCAGGGATGGATGGATGGCTGGATCTGTGACTGCAATTGTCACAGATCCAGCCCACAGCTGACATGTTCTGACATGGGGGAGGGAGCTGACATGATCCGCTCCCTCCCCTCTCCTCTCACACTGTACCGATCGGTACAGAGAGGGGAGGGAGGAACCGGCGTCATCACATGACGCCGGTCTGTTTACCAGTGATTGCTCCGTCATTTGACAGAGCGATCACGTGGTAAACGGCCGCTATCAGCTGCGATTTACCGCGATTCGTGATGCGCCGGGTCCTCTGGACCCGGCGGTCACGGAGATTCCCGTGTGCGCGCCCCAGGGGGCGCGCGGGAGCGCGATTCTGGGAGGACGTTATATAACGTCCTCCCAGAGTTAAGCAACCACCTTGTCTACGTTATTTGTCGGCAGGTGGTTGTTAAGTGGTTAAATACTACCAAAAGAAAGCTGAAAATTGGCCTGGGCGGGAAGGGGGTAAAAGTGCCCAGTATTGAAGTGGTTAAAGTGATTGTAAAGTCTTGATTTTTGTTTTTTTTTAAATAACAAACATGTTATACTGACCTCCTCTGTGCAGTTGGTTTTGCACAGAGCAGCCCAAATCTTCTCAGGTCCCTCTTTGCTGATCTTAGCCCCTCCCTCCTGTTGAGTGACCCCAGAGCAACTAGCTTGCTGTGGGGGCACCCGAGCTGAGCTGCAGCTCCGTGTATCCATTCAGACATGGAGCTGTAGTTTGGCCCTGCCCCCTCTCTCCTCTGATTCGCTAACTGACTTTGACTGACAGCCGCAGGAGCCAATGGCTTGTCTCAATGGGGTTGTCTCAGCCAATCAGGGGGAGAGTTTTGGATGGCCAAGGGAATCGTGGACATCGCTGGAGACTTATATGTCAACTTAAAAAGTAATGTTAGTTACAGTCTATTAAACACAAACTGTTTAATTTACATTGTCCCTTCTATTGCTGTATGTGGATGAAGGCACTGTATTTGTTTTAATAAAAATAAACATGTAAGTACCTTTTTCCTACAGCTGTCACATGACATAGCTCTTCCCCAGTCTGTCTGCAGGAAAAAAATAAGCTGGAGGAGCTTCTAGTCCTCTGCTGCTGGTCACATGTTCAAAAAAAAAAAACAGCCTTTGGAATAGAGAGTAAAATAAATAAATAATAACAAAAATCTGTTTTAAATTGCCATACAAATATTTATTTGAAATCAAACATTTTTATTTTTTGGAAATAATATGGTGTTGGTGGATTTCTGACAGTCACAGGCTGTGTCACGGCCCTCCAGCCTGTGTCTTAGAATAAGAGGGAGGTGAAGCCTCCATCAATCTACAGTACATGTAATAGCCCGCCCCCATTGTGGTTAGTGGGCATGGAGGAGGAAGGAGGGAGTGGGCTTCCATTTACCACTGTGTATACACCCACATGTGTGACTCTATAGTCACATGGGCTGCTCAGATGTGATAGGTAGGAAATGCTCAGCATAGAAACTCACTGAAAACTGAGCATGTGCAGAGTTGCTACCACAGCTGTGAAATCTCTAGCTGAATTGGGGATATGGACAGAAGGTGGAGATAGAGAGCAGAATATAGAAAACAAATCTCATAGTGACTAGACTTGTGCACAACGGAAAAATTTGTTTAGTTTCGGTTCGTTTCTTTTCGGTCCTGTTGATTCGTAATCGTTCGTAATTTTGCTAGATGGGATTTTTCGTGTTCGGACTAATTCGTATTTTCACAAGCGACATTTTTCGTTGAATCTGATTGATTCGTATTAATGGAAGCCTTATTTTTCGTTGAATTGGAATGATTCCAACTTTCGGTAGAGTACATTGTTTTTCGTTGATTCTGGACACAACTACTTTCGTAACTTTTTTTGGGTTAGTTGATTCGTAATTTTCCGTGTCTCTCTCACGATGCTGCCTATTATGCCTAATGTGCTTCGAATGGATTTGTACTTTTCTAAATACATAACGGTTATTTGTAACGATTCGAAATCTCGTATTTTACTTTCGTTTTTTACATGCAGCTATAGCCTCCGCCCCTGTACACCATTTTGAGAGGGAGTTCAGCATGGTGAGGGAGAAGCAGAGAGCAGAGTGAGTGTTATTGTGCTTTGAATGGATTCGTACATTTGTAACTTTTTTCATAACGAATTATGCCGTAGGCATTCGGGCATTCGCTATTTGCGATATAATTTATTTCGGATTCGGTTTTATTCGTAATTGCTTTGTTCGGAAATTCGAATGCTTCCGAATGTCCGAAAGTTGCTAAATTCAGACGAATTTCGATTTGTTACGAAACTAATTGCACAAGCCTAATAGTGACTGAGCAAGTATGAACAGCATGTAATACACCATTTATTGTGTGTAAAAATGGGTGAATTCTGCGCTCTCCCTAGTGCTGATTAAAACGTGATGTGAATAATGAATAATAATTTAATTAATTAATGCAGCAATCTTTAAGGAATTAAATACTTATTACTAAATACTAAATGAATACACCATTTATTAATAGTTTTTTATGATGTGGGTTTAGTGACTCTTTAAACTAGCCTCCTGCAAAATGCAAAATAGTTAAAAAAAAGACAAAAAAGAACACAAAAGATTGCAACTCAAATCCACATGGAGTTTGTATGTTCTTCCTTTTTTTATGTGGGTTTTCTCTGGATACTCCAGTTTCTTCCAAGACTCCAAAGACATGCTGGTTGAATACATAGCTCCTGTGTAAAATGGTCCTAACATGTGTGTACAAATTGGCCATGCACATCTGTTATTATGTTCTTCATCATGGTCCCATATATACAGTATATACACAATGTACAAGATGCCAGTGTCATGCATGTATTTAGCCACATGGTGGTGATCAAATATCATATTAGCTTTTTAAAGTCACTCTGCTGTCTAATATAGTATCCAAAATACTTTAACCACATTACAGTATTTTAGACGTTATTTTCAAAACTTTAGCAGTATTGTGTTTATATAACATAGTATGCAACCAGTTAGGCTTCGGAGCCCTTAAACAATGAGATTATTTATTCAGCAATCATTTTATCTAAGGACACTGAACTGATACAAATAAATATTTTTAGTGGTTAAGTGTTGGTATTTTCTTCATTTCCTTTATAAAATATAGGCAGAAAAGTAAAAAAAAAAAAAAAAAAAAAAAAGAATATTTTGAGTGAATCACCTTATTTATCATCCCTATACACAAAACAAACATTTAACACACACAGTGTGCTGGGGAGGGGGGCACATCGTAGAGGTAAAATTTACTGCAGGGGCTTTAACAGACCAAACAGGAACAAATAAGAGAAATTCATTGTTTGGACTTACAATTATTTTTTTTATATATATACTGTGTGTGTGTATATATATATATATATATATATAATATATATATATATATATATATAGCTGCGCTCATAAGTTTACACAACCTTCCTTTTAGCCCCACATAGCACCTTTCAGGTACTTCACCCACCTCCCTCTCTGTCACTCTCCTCCCTCTCTGTCACTCTCCTCATTTGAGGTACATTGCATTTGTCTCTTCTCCCCAGTTTCTCTAAGGATAGCTGTGATCTATCGGCCCCCCGGTCCAGTATCATCCTTTCTTGACGACTTCTCTGCCTGGCTACTCTACTTTCTCTCTTCTGAAATGACCTGAAGCAATGTATACATGCTCCTACTCACTCCGAAGGCAATACCCTTGACCTTGTCTTTTCCCACCTATGCACTCCATGCAACCTCTCCAACTATCCTTACCCTCTCTCTGATCACCACCTTATTAATTTCACTCTCTCCCTCTCCTCCGCCTCCTCTCCCTCCAAGCGTCTAACGGTCACTCGTACAAACCTTCGCCATATCAACCCTTCTCTTCTATGCTCTGCGACTGACCACATCTATGACAAAATCGCACCCCTGTCCTGCACCGACCTAGCCACTTCTGTCTACAACACTTCACTTCTAGCATCACTGGACAGACTGGCCCCCCTCACTACACGCAGAATAAGGCCCCGTCCCCATCAACCCTGGCAAACAGATGATACTAGAAGTCTGAAAAAACACAGCCGTGCTCTCGAGCGCCAGTGGCGTAAGACTAATTCCCAGAAAGATTTTGTCCAGTATAAATCTGCCCTCCAAAAATACAATTCCTGCCTCCTCACTGCGAAGCAGACCTATTTCATCACCCTCTTAAAAAACGTATCATCCCGTCCCCGTCAACTCTTCTCTACCTTCAACTCTCTCCTTCGTCCTCCACCCACTAACTCACTCACCGCCTAGGAGATCGCCAATCTTTTCAAACAGAAGATTGATACAATTTGCGAGGAGATCTCTACTGTTCAGATACCCTTCACGCTTTACACCTCATGCCCACAGGTACAATCATTACTTCCCTCTTTCAACCCCACCACTATAGACGAGGTTGCTAAATTACTTGCTAATGTTCATCTTACCACCTGCACTCTGGATCCTGTTCCCTCGCAAATGCTACGTTCACCCTCTGGCTCTATTCTACACTCTCTAACCCACAGCTTCAATCTCTCCCTGGAAAATTGCCTCACATTGTCTCCCACGGACTGGAAAATTGCCTCACATTGATCGATGATTGGATGACTGATAGCTCCCTCAAATTCAATGGATCCAAAACAGAACTTCTTCTCCTCCACGCAAACCGAAAGACAAAAGCTAAGACTTCTTGGACACCACCCACCATCCTTGGACAGACCATTACCCCGAGCACCAAAGTCAAAAGTCTCGGAGTCATCTTTGACTCGGAGATGTCGATGGATGCACAAATAGGATCAGTAGTCAGCAGATCGCACCATCTCCTCCGCCTGCTGCGTAGACTCATCCCCTTCATCCCAGAAGAGGACATAGCAGTAGTAGTTGGAACAATCATCAATTCCCGACTCGACTACGCAAACTCCCTCTACATAGGACTACCTAAATACCAGATTTCGTGCCTACAAGTCATCCAGAACATGGCAGCCACAAATCGAAGGGAGAATGAAGATTTGTAGTCCAAGGACCACGGCTATGGAACGCTCTACCCACGAACATCCGCATGGAAGAAAACCATTGGGCCTTCAGGAAAAAACTTAAGACCCACTGGGACGTCACTGGATGCAAAGCGCCTTGAGGCGATTTAGTTCGCATTTGTAGCGATATACAAGTTATTCACTCACTCACTCTCCCTCTCTTCTGGCATCTTCCCTAACTCTTTGAAACATGCCCTAGTCAGTCCCATACTTAAAAAGCCCTAACTGGACCCATCCAATCTTGACAACCTACGCCCCATCTCCTTGCTCCCCTTTTTATCCAAACTCCTTGAATGTCTAGTCTACAACCGACTGAGCGTCCACCTTGCCGATAATAACCTTCTTGATCCCCTTCAGTCTGGATTTCATCCTCAACATTCCACAGAAACTGCTCTCCTAAAACTAACAAACGATATACTAACGGCCAAAACTAAGGGACACTATTCTGCACTCCTACTCCTGGACCTCTCTGCTGCCTTTGATACGATTGACCACCCCCTCCTCCTCAAAAAACTCCACACCCTTGGTCTCCATGACTGTATTCTTCGCTGGTTCTCTACCTACTTATCCAACCGCACCTTTAGCGTTACTTACAACTCTACTTCCTCCTCTCCTCTTCCATTCTCTGTTGGGGTCCCCCAAGGTTCTGTTCCTGGACCTCTCCTATTTTCAATCTACACCTCCTCCCTGGGTCAGCTGATAGCCTCCCATGGCTTCCAATACCATCTCTACGCTGAAGAGACTCAAATCTATTTCTCTACCCCTCAACTCACTCCATCATTCTCCTCACGTATCACTAATTTACTATCAAATATATCAGTTTGGATGTCACACCACTTCCCCAAACTTAATCTATCCAAAACGGAACTTATCATTTTTCCTCCCCCATGTGCCTCTTCCCCTGATTTCTCTGTCAAAATCAGCACAACTGTCAGGCCATCCCCACATGCCAAGGTCCTAGGAGTAGTCCTGGACTCTGAACTCTCCTTTAAGCCTCATGTCCAATCACTGTCCAAATCTTGCCGCCTCAACATCTCCAAAATACGCCTCTTTCTAACCAATGACACAACAAAGCTCCTAATTCACTCCCTGGTCATCTCTCGCCTCGATTACTGCAACTCCCTCCTCATTGGCTTACCTCTGCATACTCTATCCCCCCCTTCAGTCCATCATGAATGCTGCTGCCAGACTCATCCACCTTACCAACCGCTCTGTCTCTGCTACTCCTCTCTGTCAATCCCTCCACTGGCTTCCGCTCACCCAACAAATCAAATTCAAAATACTAACAACTAACTACAAAGCCATCCACAACTCTGCCTCAGCTACATCACTGACCTAGTCTCTAAATACCAACCTAATCATTCTCTTCGTTCTTCTCAAGACCTCCTGCTCTCTAGCTCTCTCATCACCCGCTCCCATGCTCATCTCCAGGACTTTTCCAGAGCCTCTACAAGCCTATGAAACTCCTTACCCAAATCTGTCCGTCTATCTCCTTCTCCATTAGCTTTTAGAGGATCCCTGAAAACCCTCCTCTTCAGAGAAGCCTATCCTACCCACACCTAACAACTGTATTTTCATTTTTGTCCATCTGATCATCCCCCACAGCTACTACCCTTTGTTCCACGTGACCCTCCCTTCTAGGCTGTAAGCTCTAACGAGCAGGGCCCTCTGATCCCTCCTATATTGAATTGTATTGTGACTGTACTGTCTTCCCTGATGTAAAGCGATGCGCAAACTGTTGGTGCTATATAAATCCTGTATAATAATAATAATAATAATAATACCCTGACAGAATTCATGATTTTTTGGCCAGTTTTCAGAGAATATGAATAACACAAAAACTTTTCTTACACTCATGGTTAGTGTTTGGCTGAAGCCATTTATTATCAATCAACTGTGTTTACTCTTTTAAAATCATAATCACAACAGAAAATACCCAAATGACTCTGATCAAAAGTTTACATACCCCAGTTCTTAATACCGTGTATTGCCCCCTTTAACATCAATGACAGCTTGAAGTCTTTTGTGGCATTTGTGGATGAGGCTCTTTATCTTCTTAGATGGTAAAGCTGCCCATTCCTCTTAGAAAAAAGCCTCCCGTTCCTGTAAATTCTTGGGCTGTCTTGCATGAACTGCACGTTTGAGATCTCCCCAGAGTGGCTCAATGATATTGAGGCCAGGAGACTGAGATGTCCACTCCAGAACCTTCACTTTATTCTGCTGTAGCCAATGACAGGTCGACTTGGCCTTGTGTTTTGGATCATTGTCATGTTTGAATGTCCAAGTACGTCCCATGCGCAGCTTTCTGGCTGATGAATGCAAATGTTCCTCCAGTATTGTTTGAAAATAAACTGCATTCATCCTGCCAACAATTTTGACCCAATTTTCTGTGCCTTTGTAGCTCACACATCACCAAAACATCAGCGATCTACCTCCGTACCTTTCATCATAGGCCTTCTTAGGGTTTGATTCCTCTCCAAATGAAGCATTTAAAATGCAAAATTTTGGTTTTATCACTCAAAATGACTTTGTGCCAGAAGGTTTGAGGCTTGTCTCTGTGGTGTTTGGCGTATTGTAAGCGGGATACTTTGTGACATTTGCATAGTAATGGATTTCTTCTGGCGACTCGACCATGCAGCCCATCTTTCTTCAAGTTCCTCTTTATTGTGCATCTTGAAACAGCCGCACCACATGTTTTCAGAGAGTCCTGTATAGGGATAAGCTTCGAGTTCGAGTCGAACCCATGTTCGACTCGAACATCGCCTGTTCGGCTTTTCGACGAATTTCGAAGATTATGGGCCGTTCGTGCCAAATTCGAGTGGCGCGTCACGGCCCATAATTCACTGCGGCATCGCAGTGCATTGCTGGCTGATGATTGCCCAAGCATGCACTATGACCCGCATGCTTTGGCCAATCACAGTGTGGAAAAAACGGAGAGCCATAATTGGCCAAAGCCAGGGTGGCTTTGGCCAATTATGTCTCAGGGGGTTTAGTACACGCCCCACACTATATAAGGCTGGCGGCCTTGTGTAGTGTGTTGCGGTGTTGGTTAAAATAAAGAGAGAGAAAGAGACAGTGTAATTTGATTTGAGTTAGATAGAGCAGGCAGGCGAGTCAGTTAGCTGCAGTTACAGTGTGTAGAGGATATATATGCATCCTAGGTGTTGTATATATATTTACACACTGTATTCAGTTTAGCTAGATCCGTTCCTGTTATTCTCTATACTAACAGGCAGGCAGGTGATTGTGCTAGCTGCAGTATTTTCACTTAGTGTACTGTGTCCTTTGCACAGCGTTCACCTAAAGGTACCTCAATACAATTGGTGGTGTTCTCATACTAATACCACAGGCAGGGAGCTGCATTAATTTCATTTAGTGTACTGTGTCCTTTGCACAGCATGCACCTTAAGGTACCTGAATTACAATTGGTGGTGTTCTCATACTAATACCACAGGCAGGGAGCTGCAAGTATTTTCACTTAGTGTACTGTGTCCTTTGCACAGGGTGCACCTAAAGGTACCTGAATACAATTGGTGGTGTTCTCATACTAATACCACAGGCAGGGAGCTGCAAGTATTTTCACTTAGTGTACTGTGTCCTTTGCACAGGGTGCACCTAAAGGTACCTGAATACAATTGCTGTTTTCATACTAATACCACAGGCAGGGAGCTGCATTAATTTCATTTAGTGTACTGTGTCCTTTGCACAGCATGCACCTTAAGGTACCTGAATTACAATTGGTGGTGTTCTCATACTAATACCACAGGCAGGGAGCTGCAAGTATTTTCACTTAGTGTACTGTGTCCTTTGCACAGGGTGCACCTAAAGGTACCTGAATACAATTGGTGGTGTTCTCATACTAATACCACAGGCAGGGAGCTGCAAGTATTTTCACTTAGTGTACTGTGTCCTTTGCACAGCGTGCACCTTAAGGTTAGTGATGAGCCGAACACCCCCGGGTTCGGTTCGCACCAGAACCCGCGAACGGACCGAAAGTTTGTACGAACATTAGAACCCTATTAAATACAATGGATGCGAACGTTCGAATTCTAAAGTGCTAATTATAACAACTATTATGCATGTTATTGTCCTAAAAAGGGTTTGGGAACCCGGGTTCTGCACCAGGGGACATGTATCAATGCAAAAAGAAGTTTTAAAAACGGTTGTTTTTCGGGAGCAGTCATTTTAATGATGCATAAAGTGAAAAAAAAAAAGTCAAATATTCCTTTAAATATCGTACCTGGGGGGTGTCTAAAGTATGCCTGTGAAGTGCCACGTGTTTCCCGTGTTTAGAACTGTCCCTGCACAAAATGACACTTCTAAAGGAAAAAAAAGCCATTTAAAACTGCTTGCGGCTTTAATGTAATGTCTGGTCCCGGTAATATGGATGAAAATCTTTAAGAAAAATGGCATAGCTACCCCATGACCCCCCCCCCCCTACCCCAGCCCATTACCAGCCCCTTTGGGTCTTGTATGGATATTAAGGGGAACCCCGCACATAAAATAAAAAAGGCCCTATATACTCTGAACAGCCGTATACAGGCGGTGCATACAAGACAGGGACTGTAGGTTTGTTCTTATGTAGAATGTGTTTGTAATTTTGAACAGGTACATTGTTTAAGTGTAGCTCCAGCCCAAAAATCTATTTTTAAACTTTTTGGAAAACATAGGTAAGGGTTATCACCCCTGTAACATTTGTTTTGCTGTCTGTGCCCCTGTTCAGAACATTTCACCTCACTTTCCGTCCCAATGACAACTGTTTTTGAAATGTGGTGTTTTTCTTGAAACAAGGATTGCTGATAAAGCATCAGTACAGAGGAGACACCTTTCTCCCATATTTATTCTTACAGGAGAGAATTTTCCTTCCTAGTGGTAGATTTCCTCTCACTTCCTGTTGTCTTCTTGCGTTTGCAAGTAGGAGTCGTTTGTAAGTTGGATGTTTGAAAGTAGGGACCTGCCGTATATACTCTGCAGAAATAGGCCCCTTAGTTGTTGGTGTTGGCACAACACTGTAAGCACTCACAGTTACTCTTGGTTGGTGCTGGAACGCCCTGCTGTCAACTATTATATCAGGAATTTTAATTACATATAATTGTTGAACAGTGGTAGTAAAAATTGGGCCTTTGATGGTGGTGCTGGTGCCACAACACTGTAAGCCCTGACAGTTACTCTTGGTGGGTGCAGCAATGGGCCCTGCTGTGAATTATTAGATCAAGAATTGTAATTGCATGCCCCTGTTGAACAGGGGCTGAAAAATTGGGCCTTAGGCACTGGTGGCACAACACTACAACCCCTCACAGATACTGTACTTGGAGCACAGCAATGAGCCCTGTTGCAAAGTATTGCTTCAAAAATTGTAATGACACGCCCCTGTTAAACAGGGGCTGAAAAATTGGGCCTTAGGCACTGGTGGCACAACACTACAACCCCTCACAGATACTGTACTTGGAGCACAGCAATGAGCCCTGTTGCAAAGTATTGCTTCAAAAATTGTAATGACACGCCCCTTTTAAACAGGGGCTGAAAAATTGGGCCTTAGGCACTGGTGCCACAACACTCCAACCCCTCACAGATACTGTACTTGGAGCACAGCAATGAGCCCTATGGCAAACTATTGCTAAAAAAATTGTAATTACACGCCCCTGTAAAACAGGGGCTGAAAAATTGGGCCTTAGCCACTGGTGGCGGCACCCATAAACAAAAATGATCTTCCAAGCTATCATCATCAATCGTATCATTGAGGACTCGGAGGAGGAGGATAGCCAGTCAACATAACAGCACAGGCACTCAGCATCAGCATCAGTCTTGAAGGGATGTGACATGTTAAAATCAATTAGTCTGTTATATCAGCATCAGGTGTGTGGTAGCTGGTGGTGATCCAAGACTGGTTCATCTTGATGAAAGTCAGTCGATCAACCGAGTCGGTGGACAGGCGCACCCTGTGATCCGTGACAAATCCTCCAGCAGCACTGAATGTGCGTTCCGAAAGAACGCTGGATGCAGGACAGGCCAGTAGCTCAATTGCATACTGTGCAAGCTCTGGCCAGTGATCCATCCTCAAGACCCAGTAAGTCAGAGGATTTTCGGTGGGGAAGGTGTCCAAGTCTGACCTTGCCCCTAGATATTCCTGCACCATGTTTATCAGACGCTGGCGATGGTTGCTGGAACCGATCATACTTTGGGGCTGCGGACTAAAGAATTGTCTGAACGCATCGGTCAGACGGCCACCTTCCCCACCGCTCCTTCTTTGACTGGCCGAAGCCTCAGCAACTCGTTGTCCAGGACCAGGAGTTTGTAACCTCCCAGTCTCTGGGAACGCGTTGCACAGACCTTTCTGCAAGGCCTCCCGGAGTTGTCTCATCCTCTGCTCCCTCTGTGACGGTAACATAAGGTCCGCAACCTTACCCTTGTACCGTGGATCAAGGAGAGTGGCCAGCCAGTAATGGTCCCTCTCCTTGATCCGAAGAATACGAGGATCCTTCCGCAGACTTTGCAGGATCAGGGAGGCCATGCAGCGTAGGTTTGCTGAGGCATTCGCTCCGGAGTCCTCTGGGTCACTAAGGACGACATGATCCGCAGCCACCTCCTCCCAGCCACGTACAAGTCCACTGGTTTCTTGGGACTGTAAATCATCCCTAAAAGACTGCTGCTGATGATGCTGAGTGCCAGCCTCCACCTCCATGCTGACACAATCCTCCTCCTCCTCCTCCTCCTCCTCTTCCTGTGCGATGGGTGGGACAGAAGGAACACTGTCTGGGTAAAGGGGGCCTTGAGAGGCAAGGAAGTCCTCCTCTTCCTGCCTCTGTTCTGCCTCAAGTGCCCTGTCCATTATTCCACGCAGCGTGTGCTCCAACAGGTGGACAAGAGGTACAGTGTCACTGATGCATGCACTGTCACTGCTCACCATCCTCGTGGCCTCCTCAAATGGTGCCAGGACAGTGCATGCATCCCTGATCATGCCCCACTGGCGTGGAGAAAAAAAACCAAGCTCCCCTGACCCTGTCCTGGTGCCGTAGTCGCACAGGTACTCATTGATGGCCCTCTGCTGCGTGTGCAGCCGCTGCAGCATGGCCAACGTTGAGTTCCACCTGGTGGGCATGTCACATATAAGGCGGTTCTTGGGCAGGTTCAACTCCTTTTCCAGCTCAGCCAGGCGAGCACTGGCATTATAAGATCTGCGGAAATGCACACAGACTTTCCTGGCCTGCCTCAGGACATCCTGTAAGCCCGGGTACCTGCCCAAGAACCGCTGCACCACCAGGTTAAGGACGTGAGCCACACAGGGCACATGGGTCAGTTGTCCCTGTCAGAGGGCGGAGAGGAGGTTGGTGCCATTGTCGCAAACCACCATTCCTGGCTTAAGCTGGCGTGGCGTCAACCACCTCTCGGCCTGGCCCTGCAGAGCAGACAGGACCTCTGCCCCAGTGTGGCTTCTGTCCCCCAAACACACCAGCGCAAGCACGGCATGGCATCTTTTTGCCTGCGTACTTGCGTAGCCCCGTGAACGGCTACGGAGCACCGCTGGTTCATAGGACAAACCACAGGAAGAGGCCATGGAGGAAGAAGAAGAGGAGGGGGTGGAGGAGAGAGGTGTGTCACAACCAGTAGTAGCATTTTGGAGGCGTGGCGGTGGAACAACCTCCAACACTACTGCACCTTGTCCTGCATCCTTCCCAGCTGCCAAAAGAGTGACCCAATGGGCCGTGAAAGAAAGGTAACGTCCCTGTCCATGCCTGCTGGACCATGAGTCAGCGGTAATATGCACCTTACCGCTGACCGCCCTGTCCAGCGAGGCCAAGACATTGCCTTCCACATGCCGGTAGAGAGCCGGAATAGCCTTCCGTGAGAAAAAGTGGCGTTTGGGAACCTGCCACTGAGGAACCGCACATTGCACAAACTCACGGAAGGGGGCCGAGTCTACCAACTGAAAAGGCAGCAGTTGAAGCGCTAGCAATTTAGCCAAGCTAGCATTCAACCGCTGGGCATGTGGATGGCTGGGAGTGAACTTCTTTCGACGGTCCAGCAGCTGGGGCAGGGAAATTTGCCTGCTAGAATCGGACGTCGGTGTACTGCTAGCAGAGTGGCCGCAAGTACTTGGCTGTGACACACCTAATTCTACACCTTCATTCCTCTCAGTGCATGTTTCAGAGAGGACTGAAGTTATAGTGGGGTTGGAGATCCCAGCTGATGCGGTGCAAGGAGAGGTCCGCTTTGTTCTTTGGTGTGGGTCTTTGAGGTAGGCTTGCCAACGAGCTGCATGGCAGGTCAACATATGTCTGGTCAGGCATGTGGTACCCAAGCGGCTGATGTTTTGGCCACGCGATATACGCTTGAGACATATGTTGCAAACAGCAGCTGTGCGATCTGATGCACTAGCCTCAAAAAAGGCCCACACCAAGGAACTTTTTGAATGACGGGCAGAGGCAGCGCCCTGCACAGGCGGAGCTCTGCGGTGTGATTCCATCAGTGTACTGCCCTTACGCTGGCCACCAAAGGGCATCCTGCCTCGTTGGAGATGTGCCTCCTCCTCATCCTCCTCCTCCTCCTCTCTCCTATTAGGCACCCACGTGGAGTCAGTGACCTCATCATCCCCTCCCTCCTCATCACTGGAGCCAATCTGGCAGTATGCTGCAGCTGCTGGAACATGACTGCCAGATTGGTGTCCTTCTTGAGCATCCCCTCTGTCTGCTCTCACGCTACTGCCTTCCTCTAGCTGGGTTTCATCATCAGACCCTTCGAAACGCTGGGCATCCTCCTGGAGCATGTACCCAACACTGTGCTCAAACAGTTCGGGGGACTCCTCAGGAGGAGGACATGGTGGGTCTAGGGAAGGAGTGACTGATGATGAGTCTGACATTGATACCAGGGAAGAGGACGCTTTGGCAGCTGCTTTGCCAGTACCCTGAGCCTGGGTGAGAGAGGATGAGGAGGAGGAGGAGGGCTTGGTCATCCACTCTACCAAGTCTTCGGCATGATGTGGCTCAACATGTCCAGCTGCCGAAAAGAAGGACAAGCGTGTCCCATGGCCATGTGCTGATGACAATGCACCGCGTCCACGACCAGCACTGTTGCCCCCAGACACAGAGCCTGCTTGCCCTCTTTTATTGCCTCCTGACTGTCTGCCTCTCCTTGTTTGCCTTCCAGACATTCTAATAGATGGCCTGCAGGGAGATGGGAAAAAAGCAATAAGGGCTACCTTCAGGTGTCCTTCTCTGTCCCTTTACTTAAGGATTTCTAAATATGGTTGAGGATGATTGCTTTTGCACAGAATAGCACAACGACAATTTCCCTGACTGTCCAAAAAACAAGGATTTCAAAGATGGTTGATGAGGAATGCTTTAGCACACTATAGCACAAGGAGAATTCCCCTCACTTTCCTTCTTTGTCCCTAGAAACAAGGACTCGCACAGTGAAAGAAACTGACACTCTCCCTACCTAGAGTTTTCTGTCCCTAGAATTTTTTTTTTTTTTAAAGCACGCTATAGCACAAGGAGAATTCCCCTCACTTTCCTTCTTTTTTCCTAGAAACAAGGACTCGCACAGTGAAAGAAACTGACACTCTCCCTACCTAGAGTTTTCTGTCCCTAGAATTTTTTTTTTTTTTAAAGCACACTATAGCACAAGGAGAATTCCCCTCACTTTCCTTCTTTTTTCCTAGAAACAAGGACTCGCACAGTGAAAGAAACTGACACTCTCCCTACCTAGAGTTTTCTGTCCCTAGAAAAAAATTTTTTTTAAAGCACACTATAGCACAAGGAGAATTCCCCTCACTTTCCTTCTTTTTTCCTAGAAACAAGGACTCGCACAGTGAAAGAAACTGACACTCTCCCTACCTAGAGTTTTCTGTCCCTAGAAAAAATGTTTTTTTAAAGCACACTATAGCACAAGGAGAATTCCCCTCACTTTCCTTCTTTGTCCCTAGAAACAAGGACTCGCACAGTGAAAGAAACTGACACTCTCCCTACCTAGAGTTTTCTGTCCCTAGAAAAAATGTTTTTTTAAAGCACACTATAGCACAAGGAGAATTCCCCTCACTTTCCTTCTTTTTTCCTAGAAACAAGGACTCGCACAGTGAAAGAAACTGACACTCTCCCTACCTAGAGTTTTCTGTCCCTAGAAATTTTTTTTTTTTA
Source organism: Rana muscosa (assembly GCA_029206835.1). NCBI lineage: Eukaryota > Metazoa > Chordata > Amphibia > Anura > Ranidae > Rana > Rana muscosa. The sequence continues at coordinate 1,157,451,629 of CM055116.1, read as the reverse complement.
AAGCACACTATAGCACAAGGAGAATTCCCCTCACTTTCCTTCTTTTTTCCTAGAAACAAGGACTCGCACAGTGAAAGAAACTGACACTCTCCCTACCTAGAGTTTTCTGTCCCTAGAAAAAATGTTTTTTTAAAGCACACTATAGCACAAGGAGAATTCCCCTCACTTTCCTTCTTTGTCCCTAGAAACAAGGACTCGCACAGTGAAAGAAACTGACACTCTCCCTACCTAGAGTTTTCTGTCCCTAGAAAAAATGTTTTTTTAAAGCACACTATAGCACAAGGAGAATTCCCCTCACTTTCCTTCTTTGTCCCTAGAAACAAGGACTCGCACAGTGAAAGAAACTGACACTCTCCCTACCTAGAGTTTTCTGTCCCTAGAAAAATTTTTTTTTTAAAGCACACTATAGCACAAGGAGAATTCCCCTCACTTTCCTTCTTTTTTCCTAGAAACAAGGACTCGCACAGTGAAAGAAACTGACACTCTCCCTACCTAGAGTTTTCTGTCCCTAGAAATTTTTTTTTTTTAAAGCACACTATAGCACAAGGAGAATTCCCCTCACTTTCCTTCTTTTTTCCTAGAAACAAGGACTCGCACAGTGAAAGAAACTGACACTCTCCCTACCTAGAGTTTTCTGTCCCTAGAAATTTTTTTTTTTTAAAGCACACTATAGCACAAGGAGAATTCCCCTCACTTTCCTTCTTTTTTCCTAGAAACAAGGACTCGCACAGTGAAAGAAACTGACACTCTCCCTACCTAGAGTTTTCTGTCCCTAGAAAATTTTTTTTTTTAAAGCACACTATAGCACAAGGAGAATTCCCCTCACTTTCCTTCTTTTTTCCTAGAAACAAGGACTCGCACAGTGAAAGAAACTGACACTCTCCCTACCTAGAGTTTTCTGTCCCTAGAATTTTTTTTTTTTAAAGCACACTATAGCACAAGGAGAATTCCCCTCACTTTCCTTCTTTTTTCCTAGAAACAAGGACTCGCACAGTGAAAGAAACTGACACTCTCCCTACCTAGAGTTTTCTGTCCCTAGAAAAAATGTTTTTTTAAAGCACACTATAGCACAAGGAGAATTCCCCTCACTTTCCTTCTTTGTCCCTAGAAACTAGGACTCGCACAGTGAAAGAAACTGACACTCTCCCTACCTAGAGTTTTCTGTCCCTAGAAATTTTTTTTTTTTAAAGCACACTATAGCACAAGGAGAATTCCCCTCACTTTCCTTCTTTTTTCCTAGAAACAAGGACTCGCACAGTGAAAGAAACTGACACTCTCCCTACCTAGAGTTTTCTGTCCCTAGAATTTTTTTTTTTTTAAAGCACACTATAGCACAAGGAGAATTCCCCTCACTTTCCTTCTTTTTTCCTAGAAACAAGGACTCGCACAGTGAAAGAAACTGACACTCTCCCTACCTAGAGTTTTCTGTCCCTAGAAATTATTTTTTTTTAAAGCACACTATAGCACAAGGAGAATTCCCCTCACTTTCCTTCTTTTTTCCTAGAAACAAGGACTCGCACAGTGAAAGAAACTGACACTCTCCCTACCTAGAGTTTTCTGTCCCTAGAAAAATTTTTTTTTTAAAGCACACTATAGCACAAGGAGAATTCCCCTCACTTTCCTTCTTTTTTCCTAGAAACAAGGACTCGCACAGTGAAAGAAACTGACACTCTCCCTACCTAGAGTTTTCTGTCCCTAGAATTTTTTTTTTTTTAAAGCACACTATAGCACAAGGAGAATTCCCCTCACTTTCCTTCTTTGTCCCTAGAAACAAGGACTCGCACAGTGAAAGAAACTGACACTCTCCCTACCTAGAGTTTTCTGTCCCTAGATTTTTTTTTTTTTTAAAGCACACTATAGCACAAGGAGAATTCCCCTCACTTTCCTTCTTTTTTCCTAGAAACAAGGACTCGCACAGTGAAAGAAACTGACACTCTCCCTACCTAGAGTTTTCTGTCCCTAGAAATTTTTTTTTTTTAAAGCACACTATAGCACAAGGAGAATTCCCCTCACTTTCCTTCTTTTTTCCTAGAAACAAGGACTCGCACAGTGAAAGAAACTGACACTCTCCCTACCTAGAGTTTTCTGTCCCTAGAAATTTTTTTTTTTTAAAGCACACTATAGCACAAGGAGAATTCCCCTCACTTTCCTTCTTTTTTCCTAGAAACAAGGACTTGCACAGTGAAAGAAACTGACACTCTCCCTACCTAGAGTTTTCTGTCCCTAGAAATTTTTTTTTTTTAAAGCACACTATAGCACAAGGAGAATTCCCCTCACTTTCCTTCTTTTTTCCTAGAAACAAGGACTCGCACAGTGAAAGAAACTGACACTCTCCCTACCTAGAGTTTTCTGTCCCTAGAAAAAATGTTTTTTTAAAGCACACTATAGCACAAGGAGAATTCCCCTCACTTTCCTTCTTTTTTCCTAGAAACAAGGACTCGCACAGTGAAAGAAACTGACACTCTCCCTACCTAGAGTTTTCTGTCCCTAGAATTTTTTTTTTTTAAAGCACACTATAGCACAAGGAGAATTCCCCTCACTTTCCTTCTTTTTTCCTAGAAACAAGGACTCGCACAGTGAAAGAAACTGATACTCTCCCTACCTAGAGTTTTCTGTCCCTAGAATTTTTTTTTTTTAAAAGCACACTATAGCACAAGGAGAATTCCCCTCACTTTCCTTCTTTTTTCCTAGAAACAAGGACTCGCACAGTGAAAGAAACTGACACTCTCCCTACCTAGAGTTTTCTGTCCCTAGAAAAAATGTTTTTTTAAAGCACACTATAGCACAAGGAGAATTCCCCTCACTTTCCTTCTTTGTCCCTAGAAACAAGGACTCGCACAGTGAAAGAAACTGACACTCTCCCTACCTAGAGTTTTCTGTCCCTAGAAAAAATGTTTTTTTAAAGCACACTATAGCACAAGGAGAATTCCCCTCACTTTCCTTCTTTGTCCCTAGAAACAAGGACTCGCACAGTGAAAGAAACTGACACTCTCCCTACCTAGAGTTTTCTGTCCCTAGAAATTTTTTTTTTTTAAAGCACACTATAGCACAAGGAGAATTCCCCTCACTTTCCTTCTTTTTTCCTAGAAACAAGGACTCGCACAGTGAAAGAAACTGACACTCTCCCTACCTAGAGTTTTCTGTCCCTAGAATTTTTTTTTTTTTAAAGCACACTATAGCACAAGGAGAATTCCCCTCACTTTCCTTCTTTTTTCCTAGAAACAAGGACTCGCACAGTGAAAGAAACTGACACTCTCCCTACCTAGAGTTTTCTGTCCCTAGAAATTTTTTTTTTTTAAAGCACACTATAGCACAAGGAGAATTCCCCTCACTTTCCTTCTTTTTTCCTAGAAACAAGGACTCGCACAGTGAAAGAAACTGACACTCTCCCTACCTAGAGTTTTCTGTCCCTAGAATTTTTTTTTTTTTAAAGCACACTATAGCACAAGGAGAATTCCCCTCACTTTCCTTCTTTTTTCCTAGAAACAAGGACTCGCACAGTGAAAGAAACTGACACTCTCCCTACCTAGAGTTTTCTGTCCCTAGAAAAAATGTTTTTTTAAAGCACACTATAGCACAAGGAGAATTCCCCTCACTTTCCTTCTTTGTCCCTAGAAACAAGGACTCGCACAGTGAAAGAAACTGACACTCTCCCTACCTAGAGTTTTCTGTCCCTAGAATTTTTTTTTTTTTTAAAGCACACTATAGCACAAGGAGAATTCCCCTCACTTTCCTTCTTTTTTCCTAGAAACAAGGACTCGCACAGTGAAAGAAACTGATACTCTCCCTACCTAGAGTTTTCTGTCCCTAGAAATTTTTTTTTTTTAAAGCACACTATAGCACAAGGAGAATTCCCCTCACTTTCCTTCTTTTTTCCTAGAAACAAGGACTCGCACAGTGAAAGAAACTGACACTCTCCCTACCTAGAGTTTTCTGTCCCTAGAAAAAATGTTTTTTTAAAGCACACTATAGCACAAGGAGAATTCCCCTCACTTTCCTTCTTTGTCCCTAGAAACAAGGACTCGCACAGTGAAAGAAACTGACACTCTCCCTACCTAGAGTTTTCTGTCCCTAGAAATTTTTTTTTTTTAAAGCACACTATAGCACAAGGAGAATTCCCCTCACTTTCCTTCTTTGTCCCTAGAAACAGGGACTCGCACAGTGAAAGAAACTGACACTCTCCCTACCTAGAGTTTTCTGTCCCTAGAATTTTTTTTTTTTTAAAGCACACTATAGCACAAGGAGAATTCCCCTCACTTTCCTTCTTTTTTCCTAGAAACAAGGACTCGCACAGTGAAAGAAACTGACACTCTCCCTACCTAGAGTTTTCTGTCCCTAGAATTTTTTTTTTTTTAAAGCACACTATAGCACAAGGAGAATTCCCCTCACTTTCCTTCTTTTTTCCTAGAAACAAGGACTCGCACAGTGAAAGAAACTGACACTCTCCCTACCTATCCTTCTCTTTCCCTAAACTAAAGGAATCCAGGTTAAGCAAGAAAGAAATAAATGTCACTGTCCCTGCCTATGCTTGTCTTTCCCTGCTCCGGAACACACTACACTAGGCCGCCGTGCTGGCGGCCTTTTATAGTGTGGGGCGTGTACTAAACACCCTCAGCAATAATTGGCCACAGGCATCCTGCCTGTGGCCAATCATTGCTCTCCTGCTGCCGGCGCTGTGATTGGCCAAGCATGCGGGGTCACAGTGCATGCTTGGCCAATCACAGCGCCTGGATGACACTGCGATGGCGTAGTGCATTGTGGGCCGTTCGCGTCACTCGAATTTGGCGCGAACGGCCCAAATCGTTCGATCTTCGTCGAACGATCGAACAGCCGATGTTCGAGTCGAACGTACGTTCGACTCGAACACGAAGCTCATCCCTACTTAAGGTACCTGAATTACAATTGGTGGTGTTCTCATACTAATACCACAGGCAGGGAGCTGCAAGTATTTTCACTTAGTGTACTGTGTCCTTTGCACAGGGTGCACCTAAAGGTACCTGAATATAATTGCTGTTTTCATACTAATACCACAGGCAGGGAGCTGCATTATTTTCATTTAGTGTACTGTGTCCTTTGCACAGCGTGCACCTAAAACTAACTGAAGACAATTGCTGGTGTTTTCATACTAATACCACAGGCAGGGAGCTGCAAGTATTTTCAGTTAGTGTACTGTGTCCTCTGCACAGTGTGCACCTAAAACTAACTGAAGACAATTGCTGGTGTTCTCATACTAATACCAAAGCAGGCAGTTGATTCTGCTAGCTGCAGTATAATCAGTATAGATATATATATACATCCCACCTTTGTGCAGCTACACGTGCCACTTCACAGGCATACTTTAGACACCCCCAGGTACGATATTTACTTTTTTTTTTTTGCACTTTAAGCATCATTAAAATCACTTTATTTTGCATTGATACATGTCCCCTGGGGCAGGACCCGGGTCCCCAAACCCTTTTTAGGACAATAACTTGCATATTAGCCTTTATAATTAGCACTTTTGATTTCAAAAGTTCGAGTCCCATAGACTTTAATAGGGTTCTAAAGTTTGCGCAAACTTTTGGTCCGTTCGCAGGTTCTGGTGCGAACCGAACCGGGGGGGTGTTCGGCTCATCCCCAGTCCTGTATTTCACCTGAAGTTATTTGTGGGTTTTTCTTTGCATCCCAAACAATTTTCCTGGCAGTTGTGGCTGAAATTTTAGTTGGTCTACCTGACCGTGGTTTGGTTTCAACAGAACTCCTCATTTTCCACTTCTTGATTAGAGTTTGAACACTGCTGATTGGCATTCTCAATTCCTTGGATATCTTTTTATATCCCTTTCCTGTTTTATACAGCTCAACTACCTTTTCCCGCAGATCCTTTGACAATTCTTGTGGTTTCCCCATAACTCAGAATCCAGAAACGTCAGTGCAGCACTGGATGAAAGATGCAAGGGTCTGTCAAGAGTACAGAAACGCATTGACCTTTTATACACACACACACTAATTACAAGCAAACAGATCACAGGTGAGGATGGTTACCTTTTAATAGCCATTCAAACCCCTTTGTGTCAATTTGTGTGCATGTTATCAGGCCAAAATCACCAGGGTATGTAAACTTTTGATCAGGGTTATTTGGGTAGTTTCTGTTGTCATTATGATTTAAAAAGAGTAAGCACAGCAGATTGATATTAAATGGCTTCAGCCAAACACTAACCATGAGTGAAAGTAAAGTTTTTGTGTTATTTGTGTTCTCTGAAAAATTGCCAAGAAATCATAAATTTTGCCAGGGTATGTAAACTTATAAGCACAACTGTGTATATATATATATATATATATATATATATATATATATATATATATATATATATTATAATCAGAAGCTCAAAAGACAAAACATATAAAACGTGCAAGAGTTATAAAAATATTTTAAAAAATCAGCAAAAATATAACCTTTAAGTAAGGCATTGTAATAACATGGTATCTAATAAGGATCAATTAACTAAAACAGATTAGTTATTTTAACAATATTTGGTATTTTACTTTCTGGTTTTCTTATAAAATGATGGCAGTGGTTCAGGTTAAGCAGGGTGCTAGTCCATACCTTTCTCTCTATGTGTAAGAACCCATTTCTGTTACATGAGCTCAGATAAGACCACAGTAGTCAAGAGCGTCTTCCTGTGTAAGTTCACTGCACTCTAGAACACTACATATAATTATTCTTATTTAAAGTTATTCAGACGTGCATTAGCATGGATTTTGTTGTGAAGCTGGTGGGCAATAAAGCCTACAAAGAAAATTTCAAATTTGACTTGAACGTGGGAATGTGAAGAAACATCATAATTATAATAATAATAATCAGGGCTTTTTTTCTCAGACAATAGGTGCAGGAACTCCCCCGTTCCGAGTCACCCCTTTTCTCCGGCCCTACCCACCTCCCAGTACTGTCCCTTTTAGACAATATAGGACCAAGTATCATTTTGTGGTGCCAAGTATTTTTTATGGAATTTGGTAATGTTATCAAGAAAAGCATTAAAATGAATCCCCTGCAGCCAGAAACAATAGATCCCCCTAACAATGGACTACCCACAATAAAGTTTCCCCACCAGCAACAATAGACTCCCGGCACCATCAACAGATCTCCGCACAGCCAGCATTAATAGGCTCTCTGGATGCCATCAACAATAGATCCCTCCCCAACAGTAGATCTCTTTCAGCAACAACTGACCCCCCAGCAACATAAGACCCCCCCAGCAACAATAGGTCCCCCACCAGCAACAATAGACCTCCCCAGCAACAATAGACCCCCCTGCAAAAATATATCCCCAGCAGTGAGCATCAATACCCTGCAGCACACCCCAGCACCCCTTGTCATTACATACAGTCAGTCCAGGAGGTGCCGGAACTGCGTTCCCCCACGTTCCAGCTGAAAAAAAGCCCTGATAATAATAATAATACAACTGCTTGTACAGAAGGAAAGGATCCCTGTGGCCGCACATCCATGTAGTCCCTAGAATAGGTGTAGAAGGGGCAACCTCAGGCTGGGCTTCAGCCCCAATGCTGTTAAGCTCTGAGGAGCGGAGCGAAATGCATTGGGGGCATGGCCTGGCTGGAGTCCAGGCTGAGGTTGCCACTTCTACACCTATTCTAGGGACTACATGGATGTGCAGCCACAGGGATCCTTTCCTTCAGTAAAAGCCATAGCAGGAGCAGGGACGAGCTCCGTCCCGCACCAGCACTCCCAGTGGCGGATTCTCAAACATCTATACACACCCCGCTTTACCGGAGCCTGAGCAGCACACTAAAGGCCCGTACACACAATCGGATATTCCGACAACAATTGTGTGATGAAAGGGTTTTGTCGAATAATCCGACCGTCTGTATGCTCCATCGGACAATTGTTGTCGGAATTTCCGACAACAAATGTTGGATAGCCATGCTCTCAAATTGTCCGACAATAAATGAGTTCCGTCGGATTATCCGATCGTGTGTACACAAGTCCGTCGGACTAAAATCCAAAGTACAAACACGCATGCTCTGAAAAAATGCTAACCATCAGACAACATTAGCAGAAGTTGCCCAGCGGATGGCGCTAAAGAGCTGAAAAACCACGTAGTTTCGTGTATGTTGGCTGAAAAAGTTCTGCCGTCTGTATGAAGAACAAGTTCACGGCCATCGCCCTTCGGACAAACATCCACAGATTTGTCCGATGGAAATCCGATCGTGTGTACGAGGCTTAAGTTTGCATTGGGTGGTAATAATACAACTGCTGACTTGTTGAAATAAACTATACATTTTAAGATTGCAGGATCCTTATCTGTGTAGTTTCAAATTTATTTCTTCTTAGGATGGGAGATTATTACAATATTAAAGAATATTATTGAACTACATCTAGCAGTTGATAATGGATGTTCATTCTTTTTTTATTAAAGTGGATACATATACCAAACCGTCCTCTCTGCTCTTCTCAAGACCTCCTACTGTCAAGCTCTCTCGTCTCCTCTTCCCATGCTCATCTCCAGGATTTCTCCAGAGCCTCTCCCATCCTCTGGAACTCACTACCTCAACCTGTCCGGCTATCCCCTACTCTTGCTACCTTCAGGCGATCCCTGAAAACTCATCTCTTCAGGGAAGCCTATCATGTCTCCAACTAATCTTTTACCACTTTCATCAGTTCATTCCCCACAGTTACAACCTTTTGCACCATCTGCCCCACCCTATTAGATTGTAAGCTCTTCTGAGCAGGGCCCTCCTAATCCTCTTGTATTTTATTGTATTATAACTGTATTGTCTCCCTTTTATATTGTAAAGCACTGCGTAAACTGTTGGTGCTATATAAATCCTGTATAATAATGTAAACCCCATTCATGAAATGTGAGCTGGGCACATACAGTATGACTGCAGTGTTTTCGTATCTCTCTTCAAAGCCCTAAGTCCGGTGGTTTTCTCCTGCTCTATTCTTCTGTTATCAGCATGATAACTTCTGACAAGTTCTTTGACAACTGATAAAACCAGGTTGAATTTAGTGTCAGGGTGGGTGCTATAAATAGATTAGCAGGGAAGAGCTGGTCTATTCACAGCACAGCTCTGCAAGTCTCTACCTATGTGAAGGGGGGGGGGGTGTGTGCCTTTCCTCCAATCAGCTGTCTCACAGTGTATGGCAAGAATCCACACCCACAGGTGAATAAGGAAGAGACAATTCTAACAGGAGGTGCACATTCTAAACAGTATATAAAGCTGAAAACAGCAGCTATACATATAAGATGTACAGTTGCAAAAACAAGTATGTGAACTCTTTTGGAATGATATGGATTTCTGCACAAATTGGTCATAAAATGTGATCTGATCTTCATCTAAGTCACAACAATAGACAATCACAGTCTGCTTAAACTAATAACACACAAAATAATTAAATGTTACCATGTTTTTATTGAACACACCATGTAAACAAACATTCACAGTGCAGGTGGAAAAAGTATGTGAACCCCTAGACTAATGAGATCTCCAATCGCTAATTGGAGTGGGGTGTCAGCCAACTGGATTCCAATCAATGAGATGAGATTGGAGGTGTTGGTTACAGCTGCCCTGTCCTATAAAAAACACACACCAGTTCTGGGTTTGCTTTTCACAAGAAGCATTGCCTGATGTGAATGATGCCTCGCACAAAAGAGCTCTCAGAAGACCTACGATTAAGAATTGTTGACTTGCATAAAGCTGGAAAGGGTTATAAAAGTATCTCCAAAAGCCTTGCTGTTCATCAGTCCACCATAAGACAAATTGTTTATAAATAGAGAAAGTTCAGCACTGCTGCTACTCTCCCTAGGAGTGGGCGTCCTGTAAAGATGACTGCAAGAGCACAGCGCAGACTGCTCAGTGAGGGGAAGAAGAATCTTAGAGTGTCAGCTAAAGACTTACAAAAGTCTCTGGCATATGCTAACATCCCTGTTAGCAAATCTACGATACGTAAAACACTAAACAAGAATGGATTTCATGGGAGGATACCACAGAGGAAGCCACTGCTGTCCAAAAAAAACATTGCTGCACGTCTACAGTTTGCACAAGAGCACCTGGATGTTCCACAGCAGTACTGGCAAATTATTCTGAGGACAGATGAAACCAAATTTGAGTTGTTTGGAAGAAACACACAACACTGTGTGGAGAAAAAGAGGCACAGCACACCAACATCAAAACCTCATCCCAACTGTGAAGTATGGTGGTGGGGCATCATGGTTTGGGGCTGCTTTGCTGCGTCAGGGCCTGGACGGATTGCTATCATCGAAGGAAAAATTAATTCCCAAGTTTATCAAGACATTTTGCAGGAGAACTTAAGGCCATCTGTCCACCAGCTGAAGCTCAACAGAAGATGGGTGTTGCAACAGGACAACTACCCAAAGCATAGAAGTAAATCAACAACACAATGGCTTAAACAGAAGAAAATACGCCTTCTGTAGTGGCCCAGTCAGAGTCCTGACCTCAACCCGATTGAGATGCTGTGGCATGTGGCATGACCTCAAGAAAGCGATTCACACCAGACATCCCAAGAATATTGCTGAACTGAAACAGTTCTGTAAAGAGGAATGGTCAAGAATTACTCCTGACCGTTGTGCACGTCTGATCTGCAACTACAGGAAACTTTTGGTTGAAGTTATTGCTGCCAAAGGAGGTTCAACCAGTTATTAAATCCAAGGGTTCACATACTTTTTCTACCTGCACTGTGAATGTTTACATGGTGTGTTCAATAAAAACATGGTAACATTTAATTCTTTGTGTGTTATTAGTTTAAGCAGACTGTGATTGTCTATTGTTGTGACTTAGATGATCAGATCACATTTTATGACCAATTTGTGCAGAAATCCATATCATTCCAAAAGGGTTTACATACTTTTTTTTAAAACTGTATGTAGGGAGATTTGTTTCATGTCTGTGTATCATCTAAGGCTGTTCACTTCACTGGGTATATGTGAGAGTTTACATCCACTTTGTCAGTCTTGTAAAAGTATATTACCGTCCTTTTAAAGTTCCTGGCTTGGGAGACTGACTACTAGGGACGATCAAACAGAGTTGTCATTTTTATGAAATGTCTGCGAAATCTGGAGATTTCACTGAAATGCCACTACTTGATATAAATGATCACACCTCCTCTAGTTATGCTGTTAGGTAAGTTACTCCCACCTGCCTTTGAAAGAAATTTCCAGAGCATAGGGTCAGGACTGGAGATTCAAATGATCAGTTTAATATTTATCCTGCCGTAGCCAATCCCTGGAATGAGGTACTTGGAAGGTGCCTAGGGAGTGCTGCTTTCCTTCAAGGGAGGGTTTCAATCTCCTTGGGGCATAGGTGTGCACAGCCTATTGCAATAGGGTGTGCACCCTAAAGCTCAAATGCACATGCGTGTGTGTGTCTACATATATATATATATATACATATATATTGTCCAATTACCGGGGATGGAGGTGCTCGGCTATCTGCCCTGCGCCTCATACAAAGTCCCAACTCTTTTAGTTTTCCTATTCTTATATATGACCCTGGCACATTGATCTCCCTGCCGGCACAGTGAAAGAGAAGAGCATAGGCACTTCTCTTATGGAAGAGCAGGTAAGAGGTAGATCTTGGGGCAGCACAGTGGTGTAGTGGTTAGCACTTTAACCTAGCAGCAAAAGGGTCGCTGGTTTGAATCCCGACCACGACACCATTTGCCTGGAGTTTGCATGTTCTCCCTGTGTCTGTGTGGGTTTCCTCCGGGTACTCTGGTTTCCTCTCACACTCCAAAGACATGCTGGTAGGTTAATTGGATCTTGTCCAAATTGGCCCAGTATGTATGTATTTATGTGTTTATGTGAGATCCTACGGGGTAAAATGACCGCACCAGCAAAGCAGACACTGGCTGCAAAAAGCGCCTAGAGGCGATTCAGTTCGCATGTGAGCACTATACAAGTCATTCATCTTTCACATGTTCCTGCTGCTACACAGAGCGATATTACTAATGTGCATGGGGTGATTAGGGTGTGCCTGGGCCCGCCCGGCACACCCTGTGCACATGCCTATGCCTGGGTAGCTGCTGCCCCTAGGAGATAGCCAGAGAGACAAGAAGCTGCAGTCTAGGTCTCAGCTGCTGCTGGGCTGAGGTTCTGGAGAAGATTGCTGGAGGATTACATTTGCTGGAGGGTACTGCACTGATGTCCTGGGTCTGGAGAAGTTGCTTGTTTTCTCCCACACTAAGGATCTACCTACAGATGGACAGGGACAGGGTGGCAGACAGCTCCTGTGACACTGTAAAGACCTTATTCGGGACTATAAGTTGTGCAAGTGCCAGACGGAAACTAAGTGCCAGAGGTTTCTATATGGACTGCTCCTGTAGGGTCCTAGATACTGGCCATTTCCTGTTACCGCTAGGAAAAGCTTCTTTTAGAAGATTAGTGAGAAGTTTGTCCTTTCATTATTGGTATTGATCGTTTTGGAGTATCCTGTGACCCTAAACCCTTCTCCTGTTGAAGTTTTCAAGCAATAAATACTAAAAAGACATCTCCCAGACTGAGCATGGATTATCAGTGTGCATGGGACTGTGCTTTGTGTGACTGGCAGCCTCTGTACTATTTGGGGGCCCCTAGGCATATTCTCAGCTTAAATCTTCAGAAGATTCCAGGCGGCAGGAGAGTTTTTAATTGTTGGGTTCAGTAAGAAATCAATTCTGACAGCATCCTCATTATAAGAACACTTGGAAATGTAATATTTTTATCCCAGTATCTGTCTTCCAAATGAATCAGTTTTATCTATTTAAGATCAATCGCTTATTCATTTAGAGGGCTTCCACTTGCTTTTTATGGGCTGTGGCTAACTAAGTTGTGGTGATAAATTTACAGAGATGTGTGTAGCGACCTCACCCCATCTCTTTTGTCTAGGGGTATGTCACACGACAGGGTGAGATGCGCTACGGCCCATGTCCTCCCCATAGCTGTGGGTGAGGTGAAGGCCAGTACCAGATATTTCCTCGGGCCTGTGTGCTTTTGTCTAGAATTAAGTCCTGCTGTGCCAACACTTCCCTTTGCTCCCATTAACCAGAGTTCCACACACCGATCACAGTCCAACTCTTGTTTTATTGCATATCTCACAATAAACAGTGCTTCAGTAGCCAACTGGTTGCAACTTGATAACATTTTGATACGGGGGTGAGCAGGTCGAGGCACTATCCTGGTTGTTAGCTAAACCACTGCGATCTCACCAGCGGTTACTATAACATTAGCTAGGAAGGACTTAGAACTTGAGAGTCTCTACCAGCGACTCAAGAGAACATAGATAGGAGTACCTTCGCTGCGCTGCGGCCCCTATCAGGGGAAGATGTCCCTCCAAGAGAGTTACCAGAGGCCCATCCGTCACTGGGTTGATGCTGCTCCAGACTCTCCGAATGGGTAACCTCCCCGGCCTCCTCACCTCAGACATGGGCCCCATCCACTTCAGGGACCCTCGGACTTCTTCACCCTCGTGGGACCCAGTCGAAGTCACTGGGCCCCAGGCCTCCTGGTTTAGTACCTCACCCCAGGCTGAAGGTGCCTGGGATGGACTCCAACTCCATTCCGGTCAGGCCTAGGGCGCCTGGGCCGGAATCCGGAACCGCCCGCACCCAGGCCTAAGGTGCATGGGCGCGTGAAGAAGATCATCCAGCAGACAGACCTCATGGTTAGGGCGTCTCCCCCTTTTATCTCCTCCCTTCGACACCACGGCAGGTTCCCCGCCCTCGCCGTACCATCTCCGGAAAGGGACAAAAAGGGTAGCACTGTGACGGCCAATCTACCTTGAGCCTACGGGTACCCCGCCACCCAGAGGCCAAGGAGATTATTACACCATCCAATCCTCCATGAACACAAATGGTCCATTCTTTCCATACTTACACACCTGAGTGTTCTACCTAGATTTAGAAACCCCGCTACATGTGTAAACTTTAAAACACTTTTAATAGCTTTTATATCTGATGCAGGATATGATAGGGGAAAGTCTTCTGTGTTAGGGGAAGTACTCAGAGACGTGGCAGCAGATTTTTTTTCTAACGTGTCCTTAAGATGAAGGAGAAGCTCTGGATTTGGTTGGTCAAGGCTTGTTTTGCTTTGTCTTGGATGCACTGGTTTACCCTTCAAGGCAATCAGTCTGCTCCGGTAAGAGGGCTTGGTGAGCTACTGCTGCTGAAGAGTGCTCTGCCATTCTATGACTCTTCCCATTAAGTGGTGGAAAATAAGCTCTTTAGTCTGCAGGGTTTAGCCTTCCTTGGCTTTCTGAGTGGCAATATGCCACACTCCTTCCATTGTGACATTATCAGGTTACGTTGTGAGGCATCAGTGTGAGCTGATCTAAGCTGCTAGGAGCCTGCTAATAGAAGGGTGGCAGGGTTTAAGTGGAACTAACTTGAAATTTTGTTTGGGGGGGGGGATTTTATGTGCCTGGGTGTAACTTAAAGTGGATGTAAACCCACTGTCATCATTTTTAATTTATTAACACAGGGTATACCTGTAAGGATATACATGCCTCCTGCATGTTTCCTTATCTTTTAGCCCCGCAATATTGCCGAATGTGTGGGTGTATGTATGTTTTTTCCGGCGCTTGGTGGGCAGAGTCGTGGCATCAGAGGACTCCTCCGCCCACCTCTACACTCAGCCAGCGTTGTGAGGACGAGCCTCGGGCCTGTGGAGAGTAAAGTGCATGTAGAGGAGTGACAGCGCGCGTTCTGTGAAGAAGCAGAGCTCGCTCATGTTACTCCTGCGCATGTACAGAAGAAACAGCAATCGAAACAGTAGGATTATAAAGAGCTGAGGCAGAGAGGCAGAGCTGAGGCAGAGAGGCAGAGCTAGTGCATAAGATATGAAAATAACCTGTCACTCACAGCAGGGGGGAAGAATAGACAAGGTTTTCTCCTTTTATCTGTTTTATCTCACTGAAAAAATATAAGGGGATTGGTCAGAGCTGGATTAACTCTTTGTGGCAAGACTGGGCACAGATGATCTGAAATCCTATACTATAAATTGTGCCAGCCACATCCACTTAAAATTTTTTTTACAAACATTTTTTTTTTTCATCACAAAGGGGAATGATGTTTTTTACGTGACAGGTTCTCTTTAATTAGACATACAGGGTCTAAAAGACCCTGCATGTCTCCTCTGGACTCCACTGAATGTCTTGCAATGCAGATCGCAAAGCGTTCTCTGATTGGACAAGGTGGAAAAGGTGGAGCTGTGATCTCATGCTCTCCACCTCGCTCAATCAGAGAATGCTTTGCATTCATTGAGAAAATGCAAAGCATTCTCTAAATAGCACCCATGCCCAGAGCCCCACCTCCTGTGTTCACAATGCAGTAGGGCAACCACTCGTCACGAGACCCAGTAGCTAGTGTAGATCTTTGTAGCAGGGGTGCCTACTACAGTGATTTTCAGCCTCTAGGAATCCCACGATACGTATGTAGCGCACAGACCCCTCTGTCTTTACCTGCATTTAATTAGGCTCCTCGCAGGCAGAGAGAGGCACACTGCACCACAAGCCCATACCCTCCTGTGTGAGAAGGTTGAGCGGTGTAATGCCGTGTACACACGACCTGTCAGGCGAGAGGAGACCGATGGTGTGTTCCCAGTACAGAGGAACACCGATCGGTCTCCTCCTCTCGTGAGTCCCCTCCCCCTACAGTTAGAATCACTCCCTAGGACACACAATTAACCCCCTGATCGCCCCCCCGGTGTTAACCCCTTCCCTGCCAGTGACATTTACACAGTAATCAGTGCATTTTTATAGCACTGATCGCTGTATAAATGTGAATGGTCCCAAAATAGTGTCAAAAGTGTCCAAAATGTCTGTCGCAACATCACAGTCACAATAAAAATCGCAGATCGTCGCCATTACTAGTAAAAAAAATAAAAAAATGCCATAATTCTATCCCCTATTTTGTAGACACTATAACTTTTGCACAAACCAATCAATATGAACTTATTACGATTTTTTTACCAAAAATATGTAGAAGAATATGTAGCGGGTATTTGAATTTAGGGGAGGCATCTGGGTGGTAGTGTAGCCCAGATGCACTAATTGCTAGGGGATCCGGGACCTTTTTCTGGTTCTTGGAGGACTCTGGTGGTGTGAGGTTCCTTGTGGTCCACAGGTGGCGCTGTTGCCCTGGGCCGGGGCTGAACTCACACCGCAAGACTGTACCTTTTTGTCCTCCCCTGGAGCTGGTACAGCGGGGCGGGGAACCCGCTGTGGCGCGAAGGGAGAGGGGATAAAAGGGGCAGACGCCCTGACCACGGGGTTCAGAGTTCAGAGTCCGGAGTGAGAGTCGGAGGACTCGGCCGCACCCAGGCACCTTCAGCTTGGGTGCTGGCATTCCAGTATTCCAGGCCTAGGTGCCCTTGACCTAGCCGGAGCGAGAGATGGAGTCCATCTCAGGCACCTTTAGCCTGGGGTGAGGTACTATGGCGGAAGCCTGGGGCTCAGTACCTTCGACTGAGTTCCGCAAGGGTGGAGGAATCCGAGGGGGCCCTAACTCCTTGGGTGCCCGTGTCTGAGTTCGTGAGAGCTGGTGTGTGGAACTTCTCTGAAGAGTCCGGTGCAGCATTGCTGGTGACAGAGAGGCCTCCGGTTTCTCCCTTGGACGGATTTCCTTCCCTTGACAGGGGCCGTGCTAGTGAAGGTAATTCACATTCTACTCAATATAGTCAGTGGCAGTGACTACCCGCCACTGGTGATACCACAGTGGTAACAGGAGAAGGGAAGGGATTGTGCCTCGATCTATTCCCCATCACTACTCAGTAGAAGAAACTGTATGTTTGTACGCCAAGAAGAATAAAACTGAGTTGGACCTATTCACTGTGTGGAACTCTGGTTACTAGGAGCAAAGGAGTCAGGGACGAAGTACTGGACTTGACTCTAAGACACCTACACAAAACCCAATCTTCTGGCCTTCACCTCTCAGCTATGGAGGACATGGGCCGTGGTGTTTCTCATCCCTCTCCCCAGCACTGAAACACCTAGACGAAGAAAGACAAGCCGAGCATGAGAAAGGGAGAGAGGGGTTAGGCCGCTACACGTGGGGGCATCGTATCCGGGATGTGTATGGTGTCTGAATTTGAACTTTGCTGCCCAGAGGAGTTCCAAGTAGATCGGCAATATTGCCCAACGTGCCACGAGGCAACCCATAGCTGTGTAGTTCGTGGGCGGGGAGAAGAGAAAGCCCGCGAACAAGTGCAGAGTGTGGGAGGAGTCTGGCCATGTGGACGTACGCACGTGGAGATTCTGGCGCGTGTGGGTCAGTGCACAATGGAGCAGCGAAGAGAGAAGATGACTTCAACTACTCCATGGATTTCAGTTTCTTCAGGAATGGAGATGACTTCTCTGGCTGCTCCGATCATGGATACGGGGATAAGACTAAGGCCCCCGGGGGCGATTGGCTCTGTACACCTGCAGCAACATGGAGGCCCTTGTGTGATCTGTCCCGGCTGTTCGGGACTGGTGGTCAAGCTGAAGCCATTCGGGCGATGTGAGGTATGCAAGGAGTTTCTCTTTGAGGTGGAACCATTCACAGAAAAGCCTCGGGCTTTCCACCTCAACTACCTCACAGGGACTGCCACTCCGGAAAGAGATATTGATGCTGGTGCGTTTCCCGTGCGCACTGATCCGGGCGAAGTGTCTGCCCAAGTGGAGATGAAAAGAGAAAAATCAGAGGATGCTGCCTCGGTCACCAGCAGCTCCCTGCTCCGACCACCGAAGAGGAAAGTCAGCCTAGTGATGGCCTCGTGTGGTCGTGGAAGAGCTTCACCCCGCTGCTTGCCTGGCCTGGATGGATCCGGAGAGAAGCGTCCTGCACATCCCCGGTTTTCTGAAGGCCCAGGTGAGCCAGGGTTTGGGACTGTCTGTGTGGTTAAAAGTGGCGGAAGCCCAGTCGGTGGAGGCCGTCAAGGGGGATAGTTCCGTGACTGGGAATTATCTACCCGCTGAATGCTACGACACCTCTGACCTGGACTCATTGTCTGACAATGGCGATGTTGGGCAGATAGATGAAATCTTCCATCAGAAGGGATGGGACAAGATGAAGCTACCCTCGTCCCGTGTCACAAGGGACCTGCCCATGTCTACTGGAGATAGTACACCCTGGGGGGAGGCCTCGGTGCCTAGGGAGGAATCTGGTCCCCTGTCTGAAGTTCCTCTTCTGGACTCAACATCCATTTCACCTGTTCCTGTTGCGGGAGTGCAGCGCAAGTCACTGCGGGCTCCTAGGCCCAGATCTACCGAGGTGGTGAACGCACTTTGCCACCCAGAAGCGATTGTTCTGCCTGGAGAAGGAGACCGGGCCACTATGCCACCTTTGTCAAGGCTGCAGCGTCTCTTCGGCCAGAAGGTTGCCCAGGAGTATGGGTGGGAGTACCCGTACCTGCCTCGAGAACTGCTTTATGAGGTGGAAGTTTTTCGCCAAAGATGGTATGATACTTTTGTGTGGGACAAACTTAACCACTTAACGACCGCCCACCGCCGATTTACGTCGGCAGAATGGCACCGACAGGCAGAATCACGTAGATCTATGTGATCGCCTTTGTGCAGTTGGGGGGTCCATCCGGACCCCCCTTCACTGCAGTGAGCGGCCGTTAAGTGTTCGGGAGCGATCAGGCATGAGGGGGCGGCCGCTCGATTCCGCCCCCCCCTCGCGATCGCTCCCGGCCAATGAAAATGCTTCCTCCGCCATGTGATGTAAACACAGGTAGGAGTCAGTGATGTCATCTCCCTCGCCGCGGTCTTTTCGTTCCCGGCGCCGAGCAGAGAAGAAGCAGGTTAGTGCACCAACAGTCCACTGACACGTAGGTACACATAGGCACACAAATCACCCCCCAGTCACCCCCAGATCACCCCCCAGGTCACCCCAAAGCCCCCAATCACAGTGTCACTGATTGCAGTGATCATTTATTTTACTGATCACTGCATTTAGTGTCATCTGTGATTGTAAAAAGTTGCAGGGCAGTTAGGATTAGGCCCCTTTAGGTCCAGGGTAGCCCCCTAACCCCCCCTAATAAAGGTTTAACCCCTTGATCACCCCCCCAGGTAACCCTTTCACCCCCTAACTTCAGCGTCACTAAGCGATTGTTTTTCCGATCGCTGTATTCGTGTCGCTGGTGTTTTAGATAGGCAGTTATTTTTTTTTAGGTTCGCCGCAGGTTTTTATTAGTGTCAGGTACCCCCATATATTATTTTAACCCCCTGATTGCCCCTAGAGTTAACCCTTTCACCAGTGATCGCCGTATAAGCGTCACTGGTGTCACTGGTTAGCCAGTAAGTTATTTCGTTATTTAGGTTACCCGTCAGGTTTTTATATAGTGTCAGGTACCCCCATATTTAACCTAATAAAGGTTTTAACCCCCTGATTGCCCCTAGTTAACCCTTTCACCAGTGATCACCACATAAAGGTTACGGGTGACGCTGGTTGATTAGTTTGCTTTTTATAGCATCAGGGCACCCGCCGTATATAACCCAATAAAGGTTTAACCCCCCTGATCGCCCGGCGGGTGAGATCAATTAGGTTTTAGCGCCAGAGAGGGTCTGCGTCGCCCCAGGCAGTGTTAGGTTAGTGACAGTAACGCTAACACCCACGCGCAAAGCATACACCCCCCTTAGTGGTATAGTATCTGATCAGATCTGATCAGATCTATACTAGCATCCCCAGCGGTTTAGGGTTCCCAAAAACGCAGTGTTAGCGGGATCAGCCCAGATACCTGCTAGCGCCTGCGTTTAGCCCCTCTGCCCAGCCCAACCCAGCCCAGCCCACCCAAGTGCAGTATCGATCGATCACTGTCACTTACCAAACAAAACACACATAACTGCAGCGTTCGCAGTGCTTGGTTTTTGGGGCCCTGTACGCGGCTAGGCTCCCAAAAAGTCCCACACATGTGGTATCCCCGTACTCAGGAAAAGCAGCAGAATGTATTTTGGGGTGCAATTTCACATATAACCATGGCATGTGTGAGCAATATATCATTTAGCGACAACTTTTTGTACATTTTTTTTTTCTTTTTGTCATTATTCAATCATTTGGGACAAAAAAAAAAAAATATTCAATGGGGTCAACATGCCTCTCAGCAAATAGCTTGGGGTGTCTACTTTCCAAAATGGGGTCATTTGGGGGGGTTTTGTGCCATCTTGGCATTTTATGGCCTTCAAAACTGTGATAGGTAGTGAGGAGTGAAATCAAAAATTTATGCCCTTAGAAACCTTGAAGGCGGTGCTTGGTTTTTGGGGTCCCGTACGCGGCTAGGCTCCCAAAAAGTCCCACACATGTGGTATCCCCGTACTCAGGAGAAGCAGCAGAATGTATTTTGGGGTGTAATTTCACATATGCCCATGGCATGTGTGAGCAATATATCATTTAGTGACAACTTTGTGCAAAAAAAAAAAAAAGTTTGTCATATTCCCGCAACTTGTGGCAAAATATAAAATATTCCATGGACTGAACATGCCTCTCAGTAAATAGCTTCGGGTGTCTACTTTCCAAAATGGGGTCATTTGGGGGGGTTTTGTGCTATTTTGGCATTTTATGGCCTTCGAAACTGTGATAGGTAGTGAGGAGTGAAATCAAAAATTTGCGCCCTTAGAAATCCTGAAGGCGGTGCTTGGTTTCCGGGGTCCCGTACGTGGCTAGGCTCCTAAAAAGTCCCACACATGTGGTATCCCCGTACTCAGGAGAAGCAGCAGAATGTATTTTGGGGTTCAATTCCACATATAACCATGGCATGTGTGAGCAATATATCATTTAGTGACAACATTTTTTTTTTGTCATTATTCAATCACTTGGGACAAAAAAAAAAATATTCAATGGGCTCAACATGCCTCTCAGCAATTTCCTTGGGGTGTCTAACTTTCCAAAATGGGGTCATTTGGGGGGGGTTTTGTACTGCCCTGCCATTTTAGCACCTCAAGAAATGAGATAGGCAGTCATAAATTTAAAGCTGTGTAAATTTCAGAAAATGTACCCTAGTTTGTAAACGCTATAACTTTTGCGCAAACCAATAAATATACGCTTATTGACATTTTTTTTACTAAAGACATGTGGCTGAATACATTTTGGCCTAAATGTATGACTAAAATTGAGTTTATTCGATTTTTCTTATAACAAAAAGTAGAAAATATCATTTTTTTTCAAAATTTTCGGTCTTTTTCTGTTTATATCGCAAAAAATAAAAATCGCAGAGGCAATCAAATACCATTAAAAGAAAGCTCTATTTGTGGGAAGAAAAGGACGCAAATTTCATTTGGGTACAACATTGCATGTCCGCACAATTTACAGTTAAAGCAGTGCAGTGCCGAATCCCAAAAACAGGCCTGGTCCTAATGGCCCGAAATGGTCCGGGGCTTAAGTGGTTAAAGTACCGCAAGCACGGCGATACCTTTCTTGTTCACCAACGGTCACCAAGAAGTTCCAGGACTGTAAAGCTAAGTGGATGATGGGAAGGCATATCCATGCGGACAGAGTGGTGATTTGCCGCAAGAAAGGAAAGACTCCTGTGTGTTCTTTTGCTGTTTATTGTTGAACTTTCCGGAGTGCCTTCACCAGAACAGAGGGACTGTGCCCTAGTTTTTTTTTTGCATTTGGGCAGTTCTACTCTTTGGAGAAAATGGGAGCTGTTCTTGTTTTGTTCTCCCTCCTTCTCCTTGCACTTCAGAGAAATCAGTGACTTTGGGGTTTTAGTCAGTGTAGAGTCACAGAGAAGAGGAAAAAAGAAAAAGTTCACCTGGAAGTGATGAGTGTCTTGACCGCGGCATTGTCACCAGGTGGCAGTGTTGCGCAACGATTGTTTTTTTTTTTTACATTATGCAGCACTTATTGGGGCGAGTGGGTTTCTTTTCGGATAGACCCATTCATTCCAAGCAGACACATGTGTATTGTTAGGATGTATGTTTCTTTTCTTTCCCTCTGTAGGAGACTCGTCTATCAAGGCTACTGAGAATGGGTGGTCCTTAGATAGCCAGGGGGAGGGAAGAACGTAAATGTGTGAGATGTTTAAAGTGTTTTATTGAAAAAGTTTTATAGTTGCACTGTTTTATGTTTTCCCTTTTCCCATTTAGGTCTTGGCACAATCCGGAGTTAGATTGTGTAGTTTGTCTCTGGGTCGAACTTATGTTGCCACTCTTTTGGAGACATGAGTTTGCACCAGACACTGGGGACCAGTGTCAAATCACCAGGGGGAGAGTGTAGCGGGTATTTGAATTTAGGGGAGGCATCTGGGTGGCAGTGTAGCCCAAATGCACTAATTTCTAGGGGATCAGGACCTTTTTCTGGTTCTTGGAGGACTCTGGTGGTGTGAGGTTCCTTGTGGTCCACAGGTGGCGCTGTTGCCCTGGGCCGGGGCTGAACTCACACCGCAAGACTGTACCTTTTTGTCCTCCCCTGGAGCTGGTACAGCGGGGCGGGGAACCCGCTGTGGCGCGAAGGGAGAGGGGAAAAAAGGGACGGACGCCCTGACCACAGGGTTCAGAGTTCAGAGTCCGGAGTGGGAGTCGGAGGACTCGGCCGCACCCAGGCACCTTCAGCTTGGGTGCTGGCGTTCCAGTGTTCCAGGCCTAGGTGCCCTTGACCTAGCCAGAGTGAGAGATGGAGTCCATCTCAGGCACCTTTAGCCTGGGGTGAGGTACTATGGCTGAGGCCTGGGGCTCAGTACCTTCGACTGAGTTCCGCGAGGGTGGAGGAATCTATGAGGGGGCCCTAACTCCTTGGGTGCCCGTGTCTGAGTTTGTGAGAGCTGGTGTGCGGAACTTCTCTGAAGAGTCCGGTGCAGCATTGCTGGTGACAGAGAGGCCTCCGGTTTCTCCCTTGGACGGATTTCCTTCCCCTGACAGGGGCCGTGCTAGCGAAGGTAATTCACATTCTACTCAATATAGTCAGTGGCAGTGACTACCCGCCACTGGTGATACCACAGTGGTTAGCAGGAGAAGGGAACGGATTGTGCCTCGATCTATTCCCCATCACTACTCAGTAGAAGAAACTGTATGTTTGTACGCCAAGAAGAATAAAACTGAGTTGGACCTATTCACTGTGTGGAACTCTGGTTACTAGGAGCAAAGAAGTCAGGGACGAAGTACTGGACTTGACTCTAGGACACCTACACAAAACCCAATCTTCTGGCCTTCACCTCTCAGCTATGGTGGACATGGGCTGTGGTGTTTCTCATCCCTCTCCCCAGCACTGAAACCCCTAGACGAAGAAAGACAAGCCAAGCATGAGAAAGGGTGAGAGGAGTGAGGCCGCTACAAATACATATCTGCCTAAACTGAGGAAAAAATTTGCAGTGAAATGTTTTTTGTTCTAATACAAATTTCTACACCTAAGCTAAAAGAGGAGGAATTTGAAGAGAAAAGAGGGACAGGACAGGCATTGGTTTCCAAAAGAGACAGTCCTTCTAAACAAGGGTCAGTTGGGATCAATGCTGCACATAGTTTACCTTATAGGAGACAGCCTAATGTGTAATATATGTGCATGTAATTTTCCTACTGATCCACTTGATAAACTTCCCTAATGTGTCCTTTTTACTTTTTGTAGGCTATTTGCGCAGATCTTCAAATCCCCGTAATTATAAACAAGAAATAGTTTCCATTCTAGGCCAGCGGGGAAAATATAAGCACACCTCTATTTTCCTGTGGTTAGAGAAGCTGGGAATTTCTGCCTCTCAAAGATGTCATTTCTGTAGTGTTTGAGTACATTATATGGAATCCTGGTGATGGCTGTGTTAATGCACCATTAGCTGGAACAGCAGGTTGTTTTAAGTGGCTATAGGATCACTGGTTGCCATCCTCTATTAAGCTATGTAATTGCATTATTGGGAACTATTTAGTAACGTAAGAGCAGTTGGTACTTTTGTAGTTACTGAGTTTTCCTAAGTAACCGATGTAGAGTGTAATGATGACCAGTATCCACAACATTTCCATTAGTTGAGCTCAGAGAGAACGGTGAAGGGTGACTTCTAATTTTTAAAGGGAACCTACTTTGGTGAAGTATAGTGACTGCCAATGCTTGCGTCACTTTCTGATGATACTTGTTGCTTGGCTGTCATGTTTATCCAACTGCTTAAAAATTGACTTTGATTTTCCTGATCTGCATGCTTGTTCTAGGTCAGTGGCCCAGAGCATACTGAAGTTATCAAATAAGCAAGGCAGCCAGGCAATTAGAACATTCATAAGTAGGTTAGCATTGGCAGCCTCTGCATTTCTCTCAGTATAGATAAATAGAAATCTGTAATAAAAAATTTGAGGCTTGGAATCGTGGAATTACAGGTGTTTTGAGTTAAAGTGATACTAAAAGTTAATTATTATTTTTTTTTAAATAACAAACATATCATACTTACCTCCACTGTGCAGTTCGTTTTGCACAGAGTGGCCCCGATCGTCCTCTTCTGGGGTCCCTCGGCAGCTCTCGTGGCTCCTCCCCGCATTAGATAGCCCCCTAGGAGAAGCGCTCTCCCAAGGGGGTTACCTTGCGGGTGTGCTCCCGAGTCCATCATTCATGGCCGGTATGCATAGGATGCATTAAGGTGAAAAAAATGGAGGGTTTACAACCCCTTTAATTAGCTGATTAGAGTGTGACACCATGGGGTTGATTTACTAAAAGCAAATAGACTGTGCACTTTGCAAAGTGCAATTGCACTCTGCAAGTGCAGTTGCTCCAGAGCTTAGTGAATGAGATAAAGATTCCCTTTGCAAAGAATACCCAATCACATGTAAGGAAAATAAAAAAACAGCATTTTTGCTTGCACATAATTGGATGATGGAAGTTAGCAGAGGTCCTGGTCATTTACTAAGTTCTGGAGCAACTGCTCTTGCAGAGTGCAACTGCACAGTCTATTTGCCTTTAGTAAATCAACCCCCATGAGTCTACAATAATGAACTTTTTCACAATATTAAAATTTTCTGAGATATTGAATTTAGTTTTTTTACTAGCTGTAAGTCTTAATCATCAAAATTTAAAGAAAGGAATGCTTGAAAAATATATCACTCCGTGTGTAATACATTTATATAATATGAGTTTCACTTTTTGAATTGAAATACTGAAATAAATTTACATTTTGATGATATTATAATTTTTTGAGATGCACCTGTGTGTGTATGTATAATATATATGTAGCAGGGTCTCTTCTAAGGCCCCAGGACTACGTTACCCAGAACCCCATTCAGCCCCAGGGCGGAGGTTCCACCGCAGAGACTCATGGGAGGGGTTACTTAAGTGGGAGGCGAGGCGGAGCTCGCTCTCTTGGGACACGGCGCGTCAAGTGACAAGTCATCCTGTGCGGATCAGCTGTGAAGCAAGGCCTGAAGCCTGAGGCCTTGCTTGAAGTCCGAAGAGCCTTCCACCATACTGCGGAGTCTGGGTGGATCCTTACCCGTCGTGACAGGATGTGAGTTGGATCGAGGACTCGATCGGAGGAGACGCTGTGTGCGACACACAGGAGGTGGAAGTCCCAGGCTGGGATCGCGCCTGGAGTGGTGAGCGGGCACCTGCCCATATCAATAGACTGAGTTGTGTTCAGGCCTGTAGACTGCCTAGGCCTGCTGTTCGCTCACCAGTGTTTTCTTGGGGAATCCGGTAGCGGGACAGAGTTGAAGTATCTACCCCCCCCTGTTTGCCCTGTTATTTCAAGTTAACACCTAATGTGGATTACAAATGGTTATCTCTTTAAGTGCACCAACGAAAGCTGGCCGGTGAAGAAACCTTCCTTTCCTAGGGGAAAGAGACTCAGTTCCATTCCATGTCAGGCCTGACTTAGGGGGGAGTTTAGAAAGTTTGTGTTACTGCGCCATAGGCGAACGCACGCCATAATAGCTCCGCGTGGTGGACACTGCGCGGCGCCATATTACTGTGCTGCACCTAGTACATTGATTGATGCAGGGCTCTGCAGGCCCATGTATATGTTGCATGTTATACCTTGAATCCTTCATTACCAGTAAAGCTGATATATATATTTTATACTCTTGCCTCAGTGTGTTGTCTGACTGTTTAAAGATTATAATACACCTGAGAGTGATAGGAGTTTAACCCTAGACTGACTGTGCCAGAGTGGGTCGAGTAAGATTTCCGGGGGTTGGCGGTGCTGCCTGCAGGGCTCGAAATCAAATCAGCGGCTCTCTTAATTGGGGGTAGCGCTACATATATATAGGTGCATCTAAAAAATTATAATATACATAGGTATATACTGTATATACAGTCAGGTCCATAAATATTGGGACATCGACACACAATTCTAATCTTTTTGGCTGTATAGCATCCAAACAGTTTTAAGCGGTAGAAAACATTAAAAAAAATACGAAAAACCTGGCTTTGCCTGCAAGGTAAAGTCATAATGTGCTGGGGCTGCGGTCCGGGGCAAGTATACCAGGCTGTTTCTGGGCTATGCCACCTTTTATGCACGAAAGGTGATATTCCTCCACTGGAAAGACACGGCGCCACCTACAGTTTCTATGTGGCGTACGGTTGTGAACTCAGTGTTACCACTCTACAAACTTACCTACCTTAATCGGAATTGCCCCAACAAATTTGATAAAATTTGGTCGGGATGGATAGATGCCTGGGGGGAGGGGCCCCTGGAGGACGCACGGGATGGGGTGGCTGGGGATGCACCACAGCCCTGAATCCATAGGTTGGTTTTCCTGTGAGTTGATGACCGGTTCTGTTATGTTATTCATCCATTTGCTTGAAGTTCCTTCTCTTCCCTCCCTCCCTCCCCCCCTTTCCCCCCTCCCCTCTCCCCCCCTCCCCTCTCCCCCTCTTCCCTCCCCCCCTCCCCTCTCCTGCAGTCCCGCGAGACTGTCATGTTTCCCGCACAGCAGGAAACATGAACAGATGAAGAGGAGCAGCAGCAGGTAAGAGCGCCCCCCCCCCCGCGATCGGCGGACTAGTATCGCCCCCCCGATCGGCGCCCCCCCCGCTCAACAACTCTAGTTGGCAGGGGAGAGGGGACATCGGAATGTCCCGCGTGGTGCCATTGGGTCCTGCTGCTGTCAATCAAAGTCAGTCAGCCAATAAGGAAAGAAACGGGGTCCGGCCAGGATGCGGCTCCGTTTCTGAATGGACACAGGGAGCTGCAGCTCGGCTCGGGTGCCCCCCATAGCAAGCTGCTTGCTGTAGGGGCACTCAAGAGGAGGGAGGAGCCAGGAGCACCGAAGAGGGACCAGAGAAGAGGAGGATCTGGGCTACTCTGTGCAAAACCACTACACAGAACAGGTAAGTATGACATGTTAGTTATTTTTAACTAAAAAAACAACAACAATTTACAATCACTTTAATGTCAGAGGGTCAGCACCACCCCGAACATTGGATGGAAGAAATGACTCCTATCTCATTCTGTCAGCACCTTTCCTTTAAGCACATGTGTATGCTGGAGAGCCTGATTGGCCCCCAGTGCAGCCTCATCCTCTCCTGGTCTCCCAGAGTTCTACTGTACCTAGGTTAGAAGAGGCTATTACTAAGTCAAAATCTGGTAGTACACTAGTTGCATTTAAAATACATTTAATTTATGTTTGATAAAAACATAAGCAAATTAATTGGTGCTTTATAGCTTTAATATACAGTACCTGCCATGAGCTCAGTCATGACTTCATTGATTTCTGTAGTTGGACACACAGCACTAGATCATATTCATAGTTTCTCACGTACAGTACAAGCACAGTCAGATAAAATAACATACCAGACCAGCTGCCAGCATTTGAGAAATGTTTGCTATGTGTAACAGATTAACATGCAGCATATATACATGTGGGAATACAGAGGATGGCCAGCCTTGTAGGGCAGTTTTTAGACCTGTGAGAAAATATATCTTAGCAGGAAGCTACAGTTCCTATATAAAGTGTCCTCTCCCTTGGAAATTTACATGTTTTCTTGTCTTAGAACTAGAGATGGGTCGAACGACCCCCTGTTCGGTTTGCACCAGAACTTCAGAATATCAAAAAAGTTTGGAACTAAATAACAAACCCCATTGAAGTCTACAGGACCCGAACTGTAAAAATCAAAAGTGACCATTGTGAAGGCTTACTGTATATGCAAGTAATTGGGCATACAATAGTTATGGGGGTTCTGGTACTGCCCTGAGGGACATGTATCAATGAAAAAAAAAATTGTACATTTTTTTTTTTAAATGAGCAGTGATTTACTGATTCTTAACGCAAAAGTATAAAAATGAGAAACAACAATAAAAATGAAAAACTCCTTTCAATATAGTGCCTGGGGGGTCCCCTTCGTCTACCTGTAAAGTATCACATCAGTACTGTGCATAGAAGCTGCTGCAGCAATAATTGAATTTATAAAGCCAAAAAATTACATTTTCCCTTCAAGCTTTCTTTATTTTGTAAACAATGGCTCGGGGTGCCAGTCTGTATGATAAGGTCACAATGTACAGTAGGTGCCGCCGATAGTGTCAATCTCGCCGCTTCTAGCGGCGAGATTGACACCCTATGAGCTCCGTCGCGAGAGCCAGCGCCGAGCTGTCTCGTCATCGGGAAAGGAAAAAATGTTCCTTTCACGATGAGCGACACGCATTGCCGATAGACGGGGATTCCCGCCAATACCAGGCACTGCGTTTGGTATGAATCCTGAGCGGGAACTCCACACCAATTTTTAAAGAAAAAAACGGCGTGGGTTCCCCCTCCGGGAGCATACCAGGCCCTTGGGTCTGGTCTGGATTTGAAGGGGAACCCTACGCCGAAAAAATGGCGTGGGGTCCCCCTCAAGATCCAAACCAGACCCTTATCCGAGCACGCAACCTGGTAGGCCGCAGGGGAAGAGGGGGGGACGAGAGAGCGGCCCCCCCTCCCTCCTGAACCGTACCAGGCCACATGCCCTCAACATGGGGGGTTTGGTGCTCTGGGGCAGGGGGGCGACCTGCGGCCCCCCCACCCCAGAGCACCCTGCCCCCATGTTGATGAGGACAGGGCCTCTTCCCGACAACCCTGGCCGTTGGTTGTCGGGGTCTGCAGGCGGGGGGCTTATCGGAATCCGGGAGCCCCCTTTAATAAGGGGGCCCCCAGATCCCGGCCCCCCCACCCTATGTGAATGAGTATGGGGTACATCGTACCCCTACCCATTCACCTGGTGGAAAAAAATGGCAATAAAAACACAACACAGTTTTTAAAAGTATTTTATTGCACAGCTCCGGGGGTCTTCTTCCGACTTCGGGGGTCTACGGTGTCGTCGCCGCGCTCTCCGGTTCTTTCTTCTGCCGGGCCACCGCTATCTTCTTCCAACTCTTTTGCTAGCGGGGCCCGGTCTTCTCCGTCGCCTTCTCCCTTCTTCTTCTCTCCGGTTCTTTCCTTCTTCCGCCGGGCCTCCGCTAACTTCTTTTAGCTCTTTTGCTAGCGGAGTCCCGGTCTTCTCCGTCACCTTCTTCTTCTCCCGCTCTCCGGTTCTTCTCCCGCTCTCCGGTTCTTTCTTCCGCCGGGCCTCCGCTAACTTCTTTTAGCTCTTTTGCTAGCGGAGGCCCGGTCTTCTCCGTCGTCTCGTCCGGCTCTCCGTTGTCCTTCTGCCGGCCCCTCCACTAACTTCTTGGTAGCTCTTTTGCTAGTGGAGGGGCTGGTCTTCCCGTCGTCGCCGTCTGCGTCTTCTTCCCTCTTCTCCTCCTCGATGTTGACTCGTCGCTTCCTCTCGCAGTAATGCTAAATCTTCGGTCCGCAGAGATTAATATAGGCTTCTCATGACGTCACAGTCACATGTTCCCATGACGTCACAGTCACATGCTCTGGGGCCATGTGCCCCGCAGCATGTGACTGTGACGTCATGAGAAGCCTATATTAATCTCTGCGGACCGAAGATTTAGCATTACTGCGAGAGGAAGCAACGAGTCAACATCGAGGAGGAGAAGAGGGAAGAAGACGCCGACGGCGACGACGGGAAGACCGGCCCCTCCACTAGCAAAAGAGCTACCAAGAAGTTAGTGGAGGGACCGGCTGAAGGACAACGGAGAGCCGGATGAGACGACGGAGAAGAGCGGGCCTCCGCTAGCAAAAGAGCTAAAAGAAGTTAGCGGAGGCCCGGCGGAAGAAAGAACCGGAGAGCGGGAGAAGAAGAAGGTGACGGAGAAGACCGGGCCTCCGCTAGCAAAAGAGCTAAAAGAAGTTAGTGGAGGCCTGGCAGAAGAAGCAAAGAACCGGAGAGAAGAAGAGGGGAGAAGGCGACGGAGAAGACCGGGCCCCGCTAGCAAAAGAGTTGGAAGAAGATAGCGGTGGCCCGGCAGAAGAAAGAACCGGAGAGCGCGGCGACGACACCGTAGACCCCCGAAGTCGGAAGAAGACCCCCGGAGCTGTGTTGTGTTGTGTTTTTGTTGCCATTTTTTTTCCACCAGGTGAATGGGTAGGGGTACGATGTACCCCATACTCATTCACATAGGGTGGGGGGGCCCGGGATCTGGGGGCTCCCGGATTCCGATAAGCCCCCCTCCTGCAGACCCCGACAACCAACGGCCAGGGTTGTCGGGAAGAGGCCCTGTCCTCATCAACATGGGGGCAGGGTGCTCTGGGGTGGGGGGGCCGCAGGTCGCCCCCCTGCCCCAGAGCACCAAACCCCCCATGTTGAGGGCATGTGGCCTGGTACGGTTCAGGAGGGAGGGGGGGCGCTCTCTCGTCCCCCCCTCTTCCCCTGCGGCCTGCCAGGTTGCGTGCTCGGATAAGGGTCTGGTTTGGATCTTGAGGGGGACCCCCACGCCGTTTTTTCAGCGTAGGGTTCCCCTTCAAATCCAGACCAGACCCAAGGGCCTGGTATGCTCCCGGAGGGGGAACCCACGCCGGTTTTTTCTTTAAAAATTGGCGTGGAGTTCCCGCTCAGGATTCATACCAAACGCAGTGCCTGGTATTGGCGGGAATCCACGTCGGATCCCCGCTCAATACAGTGTCGCGTCTCCTCGCTATTGCAGCGAGCGCGACACATGTCGCCACCCTGTTGCCGAGATCTCGGCACTCCTGTCGCCGAGAATCTCGGCGATGGGAGCGCGATAGATATACAATATCGGCGGCACCTACTGTAGTGCATCGGGAAAAAGATTTAATATTTTTTGGATAAATTATGTTGTCTCTTCCGCAGACTTTGGATAGAAGTAACAGGTGCGTAAAAATTGGTCTTTGGGTGATGGTGGTGCCTTCACACCGTAACCCTATAGAGGTACTCTTGATGAAAGCAAGAATTGCATTGCTGTCAAAAATTTTAATGATATGCACCTGTCAAACAGGTGCAGAAGAATTGGTCTTTGGGTGTTAATTGTGCCCATGAAACCTTCACCAAAACAACTCTTCCACTGAAATCAACACTCCAATGCTAGGCAGCCTAGAAATTTTGCAGAGAATCCACATCCCAAAAGCAATTACCGTATATACTCGAGTATAAGCCGACCCGAATATAAGCCGAGGTACCTAATGTTACCACAAAAAACTGAGAAAACGTACTGACTCGAGTATAAGCCGAGGGTGAGAATGCAGCAGCTACTGTTAGTGGAAGAGGGTCAACAATGCCCATTTGCACGCCTCATTGTGCCCATTGCAACCTCACTAAGCCAATTGTCACTGTGCCCAACCTCACTCTGCCCATTGCCACCTTACTGTGCCCATCCTCACTGTGCCCATCCTCACTGTGCCCCTAAAATTGAAATTGTACCTGAAATTGAGAGGCTGCGGGCGTCCATTCATTGTTTAAAACTTGTAATCTCTTCCTGGTCCCTTCCGTGATAGGCGTTTCGAAGCAGACACAGTTCCGCCTATCACGAACGTTCTCTCATCCTCAGTTTCCCAGCAGACACTGTGTTCAGTGTTCCGCCAATCACGGGCGTCCTCTTGTCCGAGGATTAAAAGGCGTCCGTGATTGGCGGAACACTGAACACAGTGTCTCCTGGGATGGGTGAGGATGAGAGAACGTTCGTGATAGGCGATTCTCAGCAGACACAGTTCCGGCTATCACGGAAGGGACCAGGAGGAGACTGCGAGATTTAAACGATGGACGCCCGCAGCCTCTCAATATTTTTTAGGTACACTGACTCGAGTATTAGCCGAGGGGGACACTTTCAGCCCCAAAAAAAGGGCTGAAAATCTCGGCTTATACTCGAGTATATACGGTAATCAGCGACATCAGCATCAGGGGCTTCACAGCTGCTGGTATGGTCCTGCCTGAGGACTGACCACAGCCACCTTTACCTGTGGACACATACACTGCTTGCCCCCTCACAGTGCCATGGGACCATCTGCCTCTCCTTGTTGGCCTTCCAGACATGATGGAGGGGGGTGCTTATTACCAAAATTTAATAAAGATGTGTAAATGTGTGCGTGGATACACTTTAATCAATGGAAAGAGGTGTTTGGTGCACTTTTACTCACTACACACACTCCACTGATACACTATAATATACTGCAGTAAAACTAAACTGCACTGACGCACTTCAATATACTACCTTAAATGCGCAGTAACGCACAGAAATATACTACATTAAACTTGCAGTGACGCACTAAAATATACTGTGTTAAACAGCACGTAATGTACGGAAATATACTGCGTTAAATGTGCACTAATGCAGATAAATATACTGCATTACTCGTGCGCTAATGCACTGAAATATACTGCATTAAACGTGCACTAACGCACAGAAATACACTGCATTAAACGTGCACTAACGCACAGAAATACAATGCTTTAACCGTGCAGTAACTTTGCCTGTGGACACATACGCTGCTGGCCCCTCACAGTGCCATAGAACCGTCTTCCTCTCCTTGTTGGCCTCCCAGACATGATGGGGGGGGGGGGGGTGCTTATTAACAAAAAGTAAAAAAGATGTGGAAATGTGTATGTGGGTGCAATTTAATTAATGGAAAGTGGTATTTGGTGCATTTTAACCTGAGTAGTCACTACACAGACACACTTCACTCCACACTATAATATACTGCAGTAAAAGTGCACTGACGCACTGCAATATATTGGGGGTGATTTACTAAAGATCTGCGCCTGTGGTGCAGTGGAGAAATTGGAGCAATTGCACAAAAAACGGGACTCAAAACATTTATCAAAATTTATGGTGCACTTATATGCACCAAACCATATTTACATAGGAAGCGCTATTGCGCACTTGCGCAATCTTTTGCGCCTACCATTAGCAAGCGCAGCCAATGTAATCATCAACATTTTTGCCTGAATACTGTAGATAACTACTAGTTTACCATCTTCTGTTACCAGGCTAAAAAGTATGTAAATAATATTGTTTAAGTGCACAAATTC
Source organism: Rana muscosa (assembly GCA_029206835.1). Lineage (NCBI taxonomy): Eukaryota > Metazoa > Chordata > Amphibia > Anura > Ranidae > Rana > Rana muscosa. The sequence continues at coordinate 1,157,418,418 of CM055116.1, read as the reverse complement.
TGTCCAGAACTTGTAGATGTGTCTTACAACTAACAAAGCCTTTTTACACCCTTATTTCAGCTTACTCAACTGCACATGTGCATTGACAAAGCCACACCATTTTATGCTCGCCTGACAGGGCGCACACACTTTAACTTGTTAAATATGTGTGTTGCACACGGGCGCATCTGCGTTCTCCAGAGTGCACAACTGCTTATACATTGAGCTTGTGCTCATTGTAATGCATGTTAATGAGCTTTTCCTTATCACATGGAGAATATTGCTTCCACTTTTATTCCTTTCATTCATTTATTTTTGAAACAACTCAATATTCATTCTAGAGATCTTCCTCCTATCAACAACTGTGCAGATGTTTACTGGACTTGTAATGGTGCATTTTATGGTGATAGTCTATAATCATTGGTGGAGCCAAAACTTCCATGAAAACATCTTCTCAACACATGTCTGTGTATTGTGCATTCTGGACAATTCTTTCCCCATACACTGTGCAATCTGATTGGATGATGTTTTTAATCAGCTATCTGAGCAGCTGTTTCCTAAATGGTTAGATAAACTAAGGGATGAATCTTTTTAGTGCGCATGTGCGAATTAATAAGCAGCACCTGAGAACGTTTATTGCTCAGGTGCGCATATTCGCGCCAAAACCCATCTCTTATGCTATATAAGGGGGCATGTGGTTTGTGTATATTTGCCTAAAGTGAGGCCACCTTGTTGTGTATATACTTTGTTAGCCAGGCAGCGATTTTATTATTGCTTAGAGATTCGATTTGTTTTATTAACTATTCTAAATATTTGCGAATCACGGATACTTCACTAATAAGAATTGTTTACTAAAATGTTTATAGCTGTTACCTATTTTGACCTTAAATTTCTTACAAAGTGTAGTGTGATCCACACAAGACAGGGAGGTCTATGTATGTAGTACATGTATGTAGTTGGAGGGATGTGTATATAATGACTTGCCTTTTTTTTTGTATACTCACTTAGCTGTATGAAAGTTTATGCAATTGTCTTGATTTTGTTATCTATGTGCTAAAGTCTGTCCTGAGTGTTCACTCTTTTCTATGTGGAATGTTTTTTTTTTGTTTTTTTGCATAGGAAACCTTCACATGGTTTTTCTAACCGCTGAGTAATTACTTTCACAGTGCTGTTTATGTGCCTTTATTTTATCATGTTTTATTTATTTTTTTGGTGAACTTTTACTGTGTTTCTCAAATAAAGTTGTAAAATGCTTTGCAGTACTTTTTCTGTGTGATTGGGTCTTTTTTCATGATAAAGGTGAACTCAGATATCAATCCCTATAGCATGTGTTCATTTATTTGCAAACAGATCAGATATTCCGTTTTAAAGTGGAGTTCCACCCAAAAATGGAACTTCCACTTTAAGTCCCTGTTCACACCTATGCAAATTGGTTGCGGCTTACACTGCATCCAATTCGCATAACATTATAAAATACATTGATTGTAATGAGGCTGGTTCCTTCACATATGTGCGATGCATTCGCACTGCACATTGGCCAAAAAACGTGTGCGTTTTCTAGGCATTGCAGTGCGGCTCAGGTGCAAATTCAGGCCCTTTATCTTCTATGGGCACGCATCTGATTCACAGATATGTTCAGTTCTCAACAGGATTTTCTCCTTGCTCACTACACTTCTCCCCTCCCCCTATCCCCCCTCCCCTCTCCCCTCTCCCAGGTCAGCAAGTCCACAGCTACACCTCACATGAAATGCTGAACAGCTCTTTGCAGAGATAACAGAGCTGGAATTTGCACCACACAATGGTGAACCCAGCCTTAAGAAAGGTGACCCCCTGACATGCCACATTTGGCATGTCATTTTTTTTGGGGGGGGGCAGAAACCCTTTTTAGAGGGTTCCAGCTCCCACTTCCTCCCTAGGTTGCCTCGGCAACCAGAAGTAAGTCACCCCTCCCTCTCCGCAATAATCTGGGACACGTCCCAGATGATTGCTTCGCCTATCACTGTGTGCAGCGCGGCTCGCGCATTGCGCAGTGTGTGCCAGGCTGTGAAGCCACAGCCAGCCGCCCACAGTGACAATGCTGGTGCCGCGGAGAGGAGGGGGAGATGAGCGGGGCTTCATTCCCCCGCATCGCGGGCACCCTGGGACAGGTAAGTGTCCGATAATTAAAAGTCAGCAGCTGCAGTATTTGTAGCTGCTGACTTTTAATATTAGGGCACTTACCTGTCCAGGGTTACAGAGATGTCCTCACCAGAGCCAAATTTTCAATTCTTCTATTGGCTCTTGGGTGCTGGCTTCACCATCTTGGCTACGGTAAACCAGCAGTGAAGCCTTTCAGCTTCACAGCCAGTTACCTACTGCGCATGCACAGAGCACAGTGCACTTTGTGAATGGGCTGGTGGCAGGAGAAGGAGGAGGGGCGGAACATCCGAATGAGATTCTCGCAAGGTGGTAAATGTGGCATCAGAGGGGGGGGGGGCAAACAAGCAGAGCTTCACCTTTCAACTTAAAGGGGTTTGAAGTTTTTTTTTTTTTTCACCTTAATGCATCCTATGCATTAAGGTGAAAAAAAACCTGGCAATGATGGCCCCCCCAGCCCCCCCATTTACTTACCTGACCTCTCGAAAGTCCTACACCGTGAACGCGCAGGCTTCTCGGCTCATTCATTGGATGATTGATAGCAGCGCAGCCATTGTCTCGCGCTGTTGTCAATCACATCCAATGACGCAGTGCGCCAGGGGGCGGGGCCAAGTGATACAGTGAGCGACTATAGCCACCAGGTGTATCACGGGAGCGCACCCGCAAGAACTAACCACCTCAGGAGAGAGCTCGCATGAAGGTGAAAAGTTCTTGCGGGGAGGAGCCGAAACAGCCACTGAGGGACCCCAGAAGACCAGGATCGGAGCCACTGTGTGCAAAACGAGCTGCACAGTGGAGGTAAGTGTAGCGGGGTCTTTAAATTTAGTTGGGATACACTGGGTACTCGTATGACCCAGGTGTGTAGATTATGAGAAGTTTTGGACCACTTTGTGTTCGTGGAGAACTGGACGGTGCAATAATCTCCTTGACCTCTGGGTGGCGGGGTACCTGGAGGCTCAAGGTAGATTGACTGTCACAGTGCTACCCTTTTTGTCCCTTTCCGGAGATGGTACGGCGAGGGGGGGGAACCTGCCGTGGTGTTGAAGGGAGGAGATAAAAGGGGGAGACGCCCTAACCACGAGGTCTTTCGCCTTCGTCTTTTGGAGGTTCTTCCTCACGCGCCCAGGCGCCCTAGGCCTGGGTGCGGGCAGTTCCGGATTCCGGCCCAGGCGCCCTAGGCCTGGCCGGAATGGAGTTGGAGTCCATCCCAGGCACCTTCAGCCTGGGGTGAGGTACTAAACCAGGAGGCCTGGGGCCCTGTGACTTCGACTGGGTCCCGCAAGGGTGGAGAAGTCCGAGGGTCCCTGAGGTGGATGGGGCCCATGTCTGAGGTGAGGAGGCCGGGGAAGTTACCCATTTGGAGAGTCTGGAGCAGCATCAACCCAGTGACGGATGGGCCTCTGGTAACTCCCTTGGAGGGACATCTTCCCCTGATAGGGGCCGCAGCGCAGCGAAGGTACTCCTATCTATGTTCTCTTGAGTCGCTGGTAGAGACTCTCAAGCTCTAAGTTCTTTCTAGCTAATGCTATAGTAACCGCTGGCGAGATCGCAGTGGTTTAGTTAATAACCAGGATAGTGCCTCGACCTGCTCACCCCCGTATCAAAATGTTATCAAGTCGCAACCAGTTGGCTACTGAAGCACTGTTTATTGTGAGATGTACAATAAAACAAGAGTTGGACTGTGATCGGTGTGTGGAACTCTGGTTAATGGGAGCAAAGGGAAGTGTTGGCGCAGCAGGACTTGATTCCAGACAAAAGCACACAGGCCCGAGGAAATATCTGGTACTGGCCTTCACCTCACCCACAGCTATGGGGAAGACATGGGCCGTAGCGCATCTCACCCTGTCGTGTGACATACCCCTAGACCAAAGAGATGGGGTGAGGCCGCTACATAAGTATAACATGTTTGTTATTTAAAAAAAAATATCCTTTACAACCCCTTTAACCACTTAAGCCCCGGACCATTTCGGGCCATTAGGACCAGGCCTGTTTTTGGGATTCGGCACTGCGCTGCTTTAACTGTAAATTGTGCGGACATGCAATGTTGTACCCAAATGAAATTTGCGTCCTTTTCTTCCCACAAATAGAGCTTTCTTTTAATGGTATTTGATTGCCTCTGCGATTTTTATTTTTTGCGATATAAACAGAAAAAGACCGAACATTTTGAAAAAAAATGATATTTTCTACTTTTTGTTATAAGAAAAATCGAATAAACTCAATTTTAGTCATACATTTAGGCCAAAATGTATTCAGCCACATGTCTTTAGTAAAAAAAAATGTCAATAAGCGTATATTTATTGGTTTGCGCAAAAGTTATAGCGTTTACAAACTAGGGTACATTTTCTGAAATTTACACAGCTTTAAATTTATGACTGCCTATCTCATTTCTTGAGGTGCTAAAATGGCAGGGCAGTACAAAACCCCCCCAAATGACCCCATTTTGGAAAGTAGACACCCTAAGGAAATTGCTGAGAGGCATGTTGAGCCCATTGAATATTTTTTTTTTTTGTCCCAAGTGATTGAATAATGACAAAAAAAAAAAAAATACAAAAAGTTGTCACTAAATGATATATTGCTCACACATGCCATGGTTATATGTGGAATTGCACCCCAAAATACATTCTGCTGCTTCTCCTGAGTACGGGGATACCACATGTGTGGGACTTTTTAGGAGCCTAGCCACGTACGGGACCCCGGAAACCAAGCACCGCCTTCAGGATTTCTAAGGGCGCAAATTTTTGATTTCACTCCTCACTACCTATCACAGTTTCGAAGGCCATAAAATGCCAAAATAGCACAAAACCCCCCCAAATGACCCCATTTTGGAAAGTAGACACCCCAAGCTATTTACTGAGAGGCATGTTCAGTCCATGGAATATTTTATATTTTGCCACAAGTTGCGGGAATATGACAAACTTTTTTTTTTTTGCACAAAGTTGTCACTAAATGATATATTGCTCACACATGCCATGAGCATATGTGAAATTACACCCCAAAATACATTCTGCTGCTTCTCCTGAGTACGGGGATACCACATGTGTGGGACTTTTTGGGAGCCTAGCCGCGTACGGGACCCCAAAAACCAAGCACCGCCTTCAAGATTTCTAAGGGCATACATTTTTGATTTCACTCCTCACTACCTATCACAGTTTTGAAGGCCATAAAATGCCAAGATGGCACAAAACCCCCCCAAATGACCCCATTTTGGAAAGTAGACACCCAAGCTATTTGCTGAGAGGCATGTTGACCCCATTGAATATTTTTTTTTTGTCCCAAATGATTGAATAATGACAAAAAGAAAAAAAAAATGTACAAAAAGTTGTCACTAAATGATATATTGCTCACACATGCCATGGTTATATGTGGAATTGCACCCCAAAATACATTCTGCTGCTTTTCCTGAGTACGGGGATACCACATGTGTGGGACTTTTTGGGAGCCTAGCCGCGTACAGGGCCCCAAAAACCAAGCACCGCCTTCAGGATTTCTAAGGGCGTAAAGTTTTGATTTCACTCCTCACTACCTATCACAGTTTCGAAGGCCATAAAATGCCAAAATAGCACAAAACCCCCCCAAATTACCCCATTTTGGAAAGTAGACACCCCAAGCTATTTGCTGAGAGGCATGTTGAGTCCATGGAATATTTTATATTTTGCCACAGGTTGCGGGAATATGACAATTTTTTTTTTTTTTGCACAAAGTTGTCACTAAATGATATATTGCTCACACATGCCATGGGCATATGTGAAATTACACCCCAAAATACATTCTGCTGCTTCTCCTGAGTACGGGGATACCACATGTGTGGGACTTTTTGGGAGCCTAGCCGCGTACGGGACCCCAAAAACCAAGCACCGCCTTCAAGGTTTCTAAGGGCATAAATTTTTGATTTCGCTCCTCACTACCTATCACAGTTTTGAAGGCCATAAAATGCCAAGATGGCACAAAACCCCCCCAAATGACCCCATTTTGGAAAGTAGACACCCCAAGCTATTTGCTGAGAGGCATGTTGACCCCATTGAATATTTTTTTTTTGTCCCAAATGATTGAATAATGACAAAAAGAAAAAAAAAATGTACAAAAAGTTGTCACTAAATGATATATTGCTCACACATGCCATGGTTATATGTGGAATTGCACCCCAAAATACATTCTGATGCTTTTCCTGAGTACGGGGATACCACATGTGTGGGACTTTTTGGGAGCCTAGCCGCGTACAGGGCCCCAAAAACCAAGCACCGCCTTCAGGATTTCTAAGGGCGTAAAGTTTTGATTTCACTCCTCACTACCTATCACAGTTTCGAAGGCCATAAAATGCCAAAATAGCACAAAACCCCCCCAAATTACCCCATTTTGGAAAGTAGACACCCCAAGCTATTTGCTGAGAGGCATGTTGAGTCCATGGAATATTTTATATTTTGCCACAGGTTGCGGGAATATGACAATTTTTTTTTTTTTTTGCACAAAGTTGTCACTAAATGATATATTGCTCACACATGCCATGGGCATATGTGAAATTACACCCCAAAATACATTCTGCTGCTTCTCCTGAGTACGGGGATACCACATGTGTGGGACTTTTTGGGAGCCTAGCCGCGTACGGGACCCCAAAAACCAAGCACCGCCTTCAAGGTTTCTAAGGGCATAAATTTTTGATTTCGCTCCTCACTACCTATCACAGTTTTGAAGGCCATAAAATGCCAAGATGGCACAAAACCCCCCCAAATGACCCCATTTTGGAAAGTAGACACCCCAAGCTATTTGCTGAGAGGCATGTTGAGCCCATTGAATATTTTTTTTTTGTCCCAAATGATTGAATAATGACAAAAAGAAAAAAAAATGTACAAAAAGTTGTCACTAAATGATATATTGCTCACACATGCCATGGTTATATGTGAAATTACACCCCAAAATACATTCTGCTGCTTCTCCTGAGTACGGGGATACCACATGTGTGGGACTTTTTGGGAGCCTAGCCGCGTACGGGACCCCAAAAACCAAGCACCGCCTTCAAGGTTTCTAAGGGCATAAATTTTTGATTTCACTCCTCACTACCTATCACAGTTTTGAAGGCCATAAAATGTCAAAATAGCCCAAAACCCCCACAAATGACCCCATTTTGGAAAGTAGACACCCCAAGCTATTTGCTGAGAGGCATGGTGAGTATTTTACAGCTCTCATTTGTTTTTGAAAATTAAGAAAGACATTTTTTTTTCTTTTTTTTTTTCTTTTTTTACATTTTCAAAACTTTGTGACAAAAAGCGAGATCTGCAAAATACTCAACATACCTCTCAGAAAATAGCTTGGGGTGTCTACTTTCCAAAATGGGGTCATTTGGGGGGGTTTTGTGCCATCTGGGCATTCCATGGCCTCCGAAACTGTGATAGGCAGTGAGGAGTGAAATCAAAAATTTACACCCATAGAAATCCTGAAGGCGGTGCTTGGTTTTTGGGGTCCCGTACGCGACTAGGCTCCCAAAAAGTCCCACACATGTGGTATCCCCGTACTCAGGAGAAGCAACAGAATGTATTTTGGGGTGTAATTCCACATATGCCCATGGCATGTTTGAGCAATATATAATTTAGTGACAACTTTTTGTACATTTTTTTTTTTTTGGTCATTATTCAATCACTTGGGACAAAAAAAAAATATTCAATGGGCTCAACATGCCTCTCAGCAAATAGCTTGAGGTGTCTACTTTACAAAATGGGGTCATTTGTGGGGTTTTGAACTGTCCTGGCATTTTATGCACAACATTAGGAAGCTTATGTCACACATCATCCACTCTTCTAACCACTTGAAGACAAAGCCCTTTCTGACACTTTTTGTTTACATGAAAAAAAAAATTTTTTTGCAAGAAAATTATGTTGAACCCCCAAACATTATATATTTTTTTAAAGCAAAGGCCCTACAGATTAAAATAGTGGGTGTTGCATTTTTTTTTTCCACACAGTATTTGCGCAGCGATTTTTCAAACGCATTTTTTGGGGGAAAAACACACTTTTTTTATTTTTAATGCACTAAAAAACACTATATTGCCCAAATGTTTGATGAAATAAAAAAGATGATCATAGGCCGAGTACATGGATACCAAACACGACATGCTTTAAAATTGCGCACAAACGCGCAGCGGCGACAAACTACATTCATTTTTAAAAGCATTTAAAAGCCTTTACAGGTTACCACGTTAGATTTACAGAGGAGGTCTACTGCTAAAATGACTGCCCTCGATCTGACCTTCGCGGTGATACCTCACATGCATGATGCAATTGCTGTTTACATATGACGCTAGACCGACGCTTGCGTTCGCCTTTGCGCAAGAGCAGGGGGGGACAGCGGTGCTTTTTTTTTTTTTTTTTTATTATTTATTTGGCTTTTTTATTTTATTTTTAAACTGTGCCTTCCATATTTTATTTTTTTACCATTTTTATCGTTATCTCAGGGAATGTAAATATCCCCTATGATAGCAATAAGTAGTGACAGGTACTCTTTTTTTGAAAAAAATTGGGGGGTTAGACCCTAGATCTTTCCTCTGCCCTCAAAGCATCTGACCACACCAAGATCGGTGTGATAAAATGCTTTCCCAATTTCCCAATGGCGCTTTTTATATCCGGGGGGGGACATTCCCTCCCACTGCTTGTAAAAGCAGTCTAGAGGCTAATTATCTGCTAGAATTGCTTTTACATGAAAGCCGGCTGCTGGCTGAAAAGAATGATACCAAGATGATACCTAAACCCGCAGGCATCATTCTGGTATAAACATTCAAAGTCCAGCAACATACCAGTACGTTGCTGGTCCTTGTTGGACATGTATTGTAATCTTTTTTTTCATACAGCCTATTGGCTGAACGAAAAAAAGAGATTGATTGGTGGGTATGCCCACCATTAGAATACCTCCCTTCATCCACCCACTTCTAATGATGGGCATATATGCCGAAGCATGGGGGCATCCTCCCGCAAAAAAGTTATGCCGCGTACACACGGTCAAGCCTTCGTCGGAATTTCGACCGTATGTACGCGGCATAAAAGGTTATGCCGCGTACACACGGTCGGACTTTTCCACGGGCAAGCCTCCGTTGGAATTTCGACCGTATATACGCGGCATTAGGAGCAAAATCGCTCCTCCGCCCCTGCTGCCCCCATGCTTCGGCATATATGCTCTTTTTTTTAACTGTGGTGGTGAAATCACCTCCTACAGCGTTGGAGTCACGGCTTTATGTATCGTGGGAGCAAACGCTGTTGCTGTCAAGATAAATAGATCCGCGCTGCAACTGAATGGCATACCTGCTAAGCAAATGGTGGTTAACATTAAAACAAAGTAACATTACAGTACAACAGTAAGACCTTACCATGCCATACCTGCAAAGCAAATACCAAAACAAAACCTAGTAAAAAATAAAAAAATGTTTTAACGCAACCTGTGACTAAAATATATATATGCCGAAGCATGGGGGCATCCTCCCGCAAAAAAGTTATGCCGCGTACACACGGTCGGAATTTTCCACGGGCAGGCCTCCGTCGGAATTTCGACCGTATGTACGCGGCATTAGGAGCAAAATCGCTCCTCCGCCCCTGCTGCCCCCATGCTTCGGCATATATGCTCTTTTTTTTAACTGTGGTGGTGAAATCACCTCCTACAGCGTTGGAGTCACGGCTTTATGTATCGTGGGAGCAAACGCTGTTGCTGTCAAGATAAATAGATCCGCACTGCAACTGAATGGCGCACCTGAAAACAAAAAATTACATACCTGAAAAGCAAGCATGATAAAACATTGCAGAATAGAATACAGTAAAAAAGAGCAGAACAATAGAGAGAAAATAGAGAGAGAGAGAACAATAAAACGACAACTATTTTTGGTTTTTTTATTTTATATTTTTTTTGTGTTTTGTTTTTTACGTTTTTTTTTTTCTTTTTTACACTTTTTTTTGTAACTTTACAACTGTAATGGTTCGGGTCTCTCAAAATGTAATGGCATCTTGGGAGACCCTGTGTAAGTGTGTCCTTGTCTGTGAAATGCTGTACCCTACGCTAAAACTTCACTTTTGAGTGGTAGCGTTCAAAACATTCACCTTGGCAAAGACCAGGCTTGTCAGGACAGAGTGGACAAAAACTACGGGTGTCACGCCTAAATCCGCGCTTGCTACAGACACGACATCTTTTTTGGGGGTGGCTTTGGGTAGGGGTACTCGGGAGGACATACGAATAATGCCTCTCATGCAGCCGGCTTACTGCATTTGGTAGGGGATGGTGAGGTGCAGAACCGCCTGGATACAGGAGTTCTGTGACTATCTCATTCTGGAATTTTAGAAGAGATAAAGTCCCGCCTGAAGCTCTGTATAGCACATGAGCGTTCAGCAAAGCCAATTGGAATAATGATAGAGACACTTTTTTGTACCAGCGTCTCGCCTTACGGTCAATTAGATACGGCGCCATCAACTGGTCGTTGAGGTCCACCCCTCCCATATTTTGGTTATATTCGTGGACACAGAGGGGTTTCTCCACAACACCAGTCGCCGTACGAATTTGGACTGTCGTGTCTGCATGAAGGGAGGTAAGAAGGAAAACATTCTTATTGTCCCTCCACTTCATAGCGAGCAAGTTATTACACTTCAAGCAGGCTCTCTCCCCCAGCCTAAGACGGGCATCTACAAGCCGCTGGGGAAAGCCCCGGCGATTAGGTCGCACGGTGCCACATGCTCCAATCTGATGATCAAACAAGTGACTAAACAGTGGCACGCTCGTGTAATAATTGTCCACATACAAGTGGTACCCCTTTCCGAATAAGGGTGACACCAAGTTCCACACTATCTTGCCAGCGCTCCCTATGTAATCCGGGCAGTTGACCGACTCAATCTGACTATCTTTTCCCTCATAAACCGTAAAGTTCACTACATAGCCTGTTGCCCTGTCACAGAACTTGTAGAGCTTGACCCCGTATCTGGCACGCTTGCTGGGAAGGTACTGCTTGAAAGACAAGCGGCCAGAAAATTTAATCAGGGACTCATCAACGCAGACAACTTGATCGGGAGTAAACAAGGCTGCAAAACGTTCGTTGAAGTGGTTTATGAGGGGCCGAATTTTATAGAGTCGGTCGTATTCAGGGTCCCCACGTGGACGACAAAGTTCATTGTCGTTGAAGTGCATGAACCTCAAAATCTGCTCGTATCGTGCCCTGGACATGGAGGCAGAGAACACGGGCATGTGGTCAATTGGGTGCGTGGACCAATAAGCACGCAATGACGGAAATTTATGTGTGCCCATGTTGAGGGAAAGGCCCAGAAAGGTCTTAAATTCGGAAACCGTAATTGGTTTCCAATTTCTGGCAATTTTAGGCAACTGGGGGTTAGCGGCGATAAATTGACCAGCATATAAATTACTCTGGTCCACAATAGATCTATAGAGATCTTCTGTGAAAAACAGCGAATAAAAATCAATTGGAATAAAATCAGCTGTTTCCACCTGAATACCGGGTTGGGCAGTGAATGGGGGAAGTACGGGTTCTGCAGAAGTGGTGGGGACCCAATCAGGATAGGCGAATTTTGCAGGAAGGGCAGTATGGGCACGACGGGCCTGCCTTTGTCTTCTTGGTGGCAGCGGGACACTACTTGTGCTTGCCACCCCGCCAGCTTGAACTGCACTTATGGGACTCGCCACGTCACCAAGTGTTACTGCAGTGCTGGATGTACGTCCAGGCTGTACTAGGCCGCTGGTGCTTGCCAGTTCACCAGAAGGAATAGCGGCGCTAGTACTACTCTGCTCCATGATACGAGAGACCTGCGGTTCTTGCTCCTCAACAACCTCAGAAGATCGGGATCGGGTACACCTGACCTTAGCAGGGACCTCAACTTCGTCGTCAGAGCTATCTGACGTGAGGCCGCTGACGTCACTGTCTTCTACGGGAAGATATTCTGAGCCTGAATCTGACAGATACGTGACCTCCTCTTCACAATCTGTCATGCTCAGAATCTCGTAGGCCTCTTTACTAGTGTACCTTCGTCTTGCCATTTTGGGCTCTAAATTTAGGGGTACACTAGTAAGATTCACAGGAAAAAAAGCACCTGACTGTCGTCAGCAAATATATCAAACGCTACAAAAAAACTGTTAGCGATCGCAGGGATCAGGCCTGTCTCTGCGAACGCTGCAGTTATGTGTGTTGTGTTTGGTAAGTGACAGTGATCGATCGATACTGCACTTGGGTGGGCTGGGCTGGGCTGGGCGGAGGGGCTAAACGCAGGCGCTAGCAGGTATCTGGGCTGATCCCGCTAACACTGCGTTTTTGGGAACCCTAAACCGCTGGGGATGCTAGTATAGATCTGATCAGATACTATACCACTAAGGGGGGTGTATGCTTTGCGCGTGGGTGTTAGCGTTACTGGCACTAACCTAACACTGCCTGGGGCGACGCAGACCCTCTCTGGCACTAAAACCTAATTGATCTCACCCGCCGGGCGATCAGGGGGGTTAAACCTTTATTGGGTTATATACGGCGGGTGCCCTGATGCTATAAAAAGCAAACTAATCAACCAGCGTCACCCGTAACCTTTATATGGTGATCACTGGTGAAAGGGTTAACTAGGGGCAATCAGGGGGTTAAAACCTTTATTAGGTTAAATATGGGGGTACCTGACACTATATAAAAACCTGACGGGTAACCTAAATAACTAAATAACTTACTGGCTAACCAGTGACACCAGTGACGCTTATACGGCGATCACTGGTGAAAGGGTTAACTCTAGGGGCAATCAGGGGGTTAAAATAATATATGGGGGTACCTGACACTAATAAAAACCTGCGGCGAACCTAAAAAAAAATAACTGCCTATCTAAAACACCAGCGACACGAATACAGCGATCGGAAAAACAATCGCTTAGTGACGCTGAAGTTAGGGGGTGAAAGGGTTACCTGGGGGGTGATCAAGGGGTTAAACCTTTATTAGGGGGGGGTTAGGGGGCTACCCTGGACCTAAAGGGGCCTAATCCTAACTGCCCTGCAACTTTTTACAATCACAGATGACACTAAATGCAGTGATCAGTAAAATAAATGATCACTGCAATCAGTGACACTGTGATTGGGGGCTTTGGGGTGACCTGGGGGGTGATCTGGGGGTGACTGGGGGGTGATTTGTGTGCCTATGTGTACCTACGTGTCAGTGGACTGTTGGTGCACTAACCTGCTTCTTCTCTTCTCGGCGCCGGGAACGAAAAGACCGCGGCGAGGGAGATGACATCACTTCCTCCAGCCTGTGTTTACATTTCAGGCAGGAGGAAGCAATTTCATTCGCCGGGAGCGATCGCGAGGGGGGGGGGGGGCGGAATCGAGCGGCCGCCCCCTCATGCCTGATCGCTCCCGAACACTTAACGGCCGCTCACTGCAGTGAAGGGGGGTCCGGATGGACCCCCCAACTGCACAAAGGCGATCACGTAGATCTACGTGATTCTGCCTGTCGGTGCCATTCTGCCGACGTAAATCGGCGGTGGGCGGTCGTTAAGTGGTTAATCTTTTCTGTCCATTTACCAGGTGTAGTACTGCTTGTGGTTCCAGCTGGGAGAAATCCATCTTCAGGTCCTCCTCTTGGATGCATTTCTGGAAAGTGGATACGTTGTGGCACAAGGCAAGAACTGGCATCAAGGATCTGCATAAACACCCTGGAATGGCAGAGGTTGTGTGGAAGGAGCCCAACAACCTCACCATCCCTGTCCTCTATGAAGCTGGTGGGGGTGAAGCACAGTAATTTCTCTCCATCAAGAGTCTGCGACGGATATTGGAGTCCCCCCCATACTTTCTAAACATGTGCATTCCCTGTCTTCTCAATTCTGCTAAAATTAATAAATACAATTTCATTGTACTGATCAGTGAGGCGTGGTCACATCTTAATTATTTATTGTGGGCTGGAACATTGGTTCATCAGATTTATTTTATTTTTTTAAAATATTCTTCATTTATATTTCAAAGGAGGTACAACTGATACATTACACATCTTCCATTCCATATCTATACATGGTACATTTCTTGTCCCATCACTTTCATTAATCCCATTTTTTATACACATATCCCACCTCTACTCTTCAGTGTCAGTAGATTAGGCCCCTTTCACACTGAGGCGTTTTTACCGCGTTTTTGCGGTAAAAATGCCTGAAATAATCCTGCCCCATCATTATCAATGTGAAAGCCCTGAGGGCGTTTTGCTGGCTGTGCGTTGGAAAAAATCCTGCAAACAGCTTTTTTGGAGCATCTTTAGGGCGCTAAAAATCGCGCTGTAAAAATGCCTATCTCCATTGAAATGAATGAGTAACGTGGTAAAAACTCGGCAAAATCATGGGAAAAAAACTCATATTTTTTTTGCGTTTTTTCAACACCTCAGTGTGAAAGGGGCCTTATGTAGCGGGGTATTCCCCTTTAATACAGAGAGACTACATCTCCCAGTACATCTTGCAGCACCCAGGGTGCATTGCTCCGGAACAGAGACTGCTGGGGCAGACTTTATAAAGGGGAGGTGGGGTTTGTTCTGCCTCTTTTGGACACCCCCCCTCCTAGCAAGAGGATCTCTGTGCTGAACTGCTGTATGCACAAGGCCTGAAGCCTGGGCCTTGTGCTCTTTTCCAAAGAGCCCCTCTGCAAGCCTAGAAGAGCCTTAGAGACATCTTCTCCTCCTTGCTGCAGTACACCAGGAGGACTAAAGACTCGGATGTTGGTGGATTCCTGTTCCTAGACGAATCGATGGAGGAAACGGACTTAGAGTTGTCCGGGTGGTGAGAGCTGTTTAAAGACAGATACTTTATCTTTACTATTCGTTGGGATTACAAAGTTGTTCTTCAAGTGCACCACCGAAAGATTGCTAGCGAATATTGTTTCACTGAACTTCTATTTAGATCAGTCAGGCCTGACTGCATAGGTAGACATTGCTGGGTGTTAGTCTACCCATGAGGGAAAGTAGCTGTAAAAGGGCAGCGCTAGAGTTGCATAGCAATACTTTATTATTCTGATTACTCTGTTTATCTTTATTACTGTTTATTGCAGGGATCTGCAACTTGTTATACTGTTGTTTATTACTTGCCCATTAGCCTCAGTAAAATATCTGGGTCAAGTACATTGGTGTCAGTTTCACTTACTTTAATAGAAGTTTTCAAGTATATCACTGTGTGTGTTTGCCATAGCACTGCGTCACCTAGAGTTGCGGTCACGCGGTTCTATCTCCCCTTACTAGCTGTGCCACGGGAGGTTAGAGCTGATGCCAGGGGTTGACAGCGGTGCACTACAGGGCCCAAAACAAAACCAGCGGCTCTCTTAACTGGGGGTAGCGCTACACGTGGGGGCTCGAGTCCGGGATCTCTGTACGTTGCACGCTGCAATCAAGCCGGTCAGAAGTACCAGCATGGACCCGCTAGCAATGTCACAGTGGTGCGCAGGGATCGGCGTCGATCCAACCGCGGCGGTAGTCATTGGACTCCCGGGGGAAAGATGGAAGGAAGAGGAGATAAAACAGCTTGTATTGTTACTGTCTCCGAGCCACAAAGCATGGGTGATGGATTTTATGCCAGATCCAGTGACCTTGTTTACATATGCACTGGTAGAATGGAAAAACGAAATCCCAGAGCATTTTAAAAGTCCGAGTATACAAGCCATAGATAATCAGATCTATCACTTGATACATACGCTGCCAGTGAAGGGAGAATGGTTTCAGACACCAAAGCCATCACCCCCACGATTATCTCCACCACTATCCCCTAAAACAGAAAAGCCTAAGGAACTATTAAGCCCGGGATCACCGCTGGCCGCTATAGGGCCTGAATTGTTGAATTCTCTAGGAGACCTTGTAATTAAGTGCCAGAAAAGCAGTACGGTGCATGTGGAGGCTGGTTACCGGAAGCTTAGCACCTTCTCAGGGAAGCAACCAGTGCCTGCCGGAGAAGAAGAATTTGACACCTGGATTGAACAGGCCATGCAAGCGGTAGAAGGATGGGAGGTACCAGAGGCGCAGAAGAAGCCGCGCATCAGCGAAAGTCTAAAGGGCGCTGCTGCTGAAGCTGTAAAGAACCTCAGGCTTAGCAACGCTACCTGCACCGCATACGATTATCTGGCGATACTGGAGGAGGAATTTGGCCAGCTGGAGAAGGCGACTGAACTGATATACCAGTTCGAACATACCCTCCAACAGCCGGGAAAGAAGTTATCCGAATATGTGCGGAGGCTAAACAGGAAGCTGTGCCAAATTGTCCTAAAGAAGGGAATACTGCCGCAGGTCATAGACGCAACCCGAATGAAGCAGATCCTGAGGGGAGCCCTGCGTTCAGATCCAGTTTGGCTCTACTTGAAGACCTCTGAAGGAGTGATGACTTTGAGTTACCCAGATCTTGTACGGATCATAAGAGATGAAGAAGCCCTCTTAAATGAACAGCAAGGGGCTGAGAAGACCACTACCCTCCCCGTGGTGGAAGTCAGATCAGTTACGGCTACGGAACAGGACTCAGAGGTGGAGATCCTGAAGACTCAGATGTCCAAAATAATGGAGATGGTGACCGGGTCACTGGATGTCAGGTCTGAGATAGACACACTGAAGGTGCAAGTGTCCCAGCTGGTGGAGATGATGAACAAATTGATGGCAGAAAGTACTGGATTGTCCGCCCAAAAGCCCACAAAGCAAGACATCTGTCAAAACTGTGGAGGTGTAGGTCACTACCAGCAAGTATGTCCAAGTCCAAGAATGGAGGGAAGATCCGGGCCTTCAAAAATAACTTTCTCTGAATCTGCGAGGGAGCGGTGGAGGACACCTGCAGTTTATGCCGTCTCAGTGAACAACGCTTATCAGCCTTCCAAACAACGCCAGAAACGGCATTCCCAGCGCCGGAAGCTGAAGAGAGCACAAGTCCAAGTATGCCAATCTGCTGTTACAGGTGTTTCCAAAAGGACTGCTGCCCAATTGGTAGGTCCTCTAGCTGTAGTGCCTGTTCTGATCGAAGGGATCTACACCAGAGCCGTCCTTGATACAGGTGCTCAGGTTACCCTGATGACCAGAGACTTTTACAAGAAGTACCTGTCATACCTGCCCCTGGAAAAGTTGGGAGACACCAAGATTCAGGGTATTCAAGCAGAAGAGTACTCTTGCGATGGATGTCTGCGGATCAAGTTGTCGTGTGATCCATTGAGGGCTGGGGAGCCCCAGAACTTTGAGACACTGGCCATTGTCTGTCCATGGCTGCCAGGGCCCTCAAGATGCTCTCTCATCGTTGGGACCAATACCGATCTGGTGAAACGGCTTTTAGCCCCTGCTGTCCCCAGATGTGATCCCTTACCCTCACTGCCAGAAGAAGGATCCATAGCAGTAGTGGAAGAAACCAATCTGCAGGAGGCAGAAGTACTCAAAGAGGCTAGTGAGCATACCATGTCTGAGCCAGTGGAACAGAGAAAGCAAAGAGTTAAGTATCCTCTCAAGAGACCGACTTGTGAAGTGATGGGTGAGAGCACCGAAGAAGTTAACCTCACCCCTCAAGGGTTGCCAATAGAGCCTGACCTTCTCACCACGGATTTGGTGGAGGGCAACCCCTGCTCACTTCCTGGCACAGTTAGACAGGTCGCCCCCACTGAAGCGACCTGTGGACAGGACAGCTCCCCATCATATGATGATTGGTGGGAGGCTCCTCTGTCAATTCTATGCAACCGCATTGAAGCTAAAATGTTTTGCAGATCTAGAAATGTTAGATGTCTTTGGGGACCAAAGATTCAAAGTGGGGGGAGTGTGTAGCGGGGTATTCCCCTTTAATACAGAGAGACTACATCTCCCAGTACATCTTGCAGCACCCAGGGTGTATTGCTCCAGAACAGAGACTGCTGGGGCAGACTTTATAAAGGGGAGGTGGGGTTTGTTCTGCCTCTTTTGGACACCCCCTCTCCTAGCAAGAGGATCTCTGTGCTGAACTGCTGTGTGCACAAGGCCTGAAGCCTGGGCCTTGTGCTCTTTTCCAAAGAGCCCCTCTGCAAGCCTAGCAGAGCCTTAGAGACATCTTCTCCTACTTGCTGCAGTACACCAGGAGGACTAAAGACTCGGATGTTGGTGGATTCCTGTTCCTAGACGAATCGGCGGAGGAAACGGACTTGGACTTGTCCGGGTGGTGAGAGCTGTTTAAAGACCGATACTTTATCTTTACTATTCGTTGGGATTACAAAGTTGTTCTTCAAGTGCACCACCGAAAGATTGCTAGCGAATATTGTTTCACTGAACTTCCATTTAGATCAGTCAGGCCTGACTGCATAGGTAGACATTGCTGGGTGTTAGTCTACCCATGAGGGGAAGTAGCTGTAAAAGGGCAGCACTAGAGTTGCATAGCAATACTTTATTATTCTGATTACTCTGTTTATCTTTATTACTGTTTATTGCAGGGATCTGCAACTTGTTATACTGTTGTTTATTACTTGCCCATTAGCCTCAGTAAAATATCTGGGTCAAGTACATTGGTGTCAGTTTCACTTACTTTAATAGAAGTTTTAAAGTATATCACTGTGTGTGTGTTTGCCATAGCACTGCGTCACCTAGAGTTGCGGTCACGCGGTTCTGTCTCCCCTTACTAGCTGTGCCACGGGAGGTTAGAGCCGATTGCCAGGGGTTGACAGCGGTGCACTACAGGGCCCAAAACAAAACCAGCGGCTCTCTTAACTGGGGGTAGCGCTACACTTACATTCCATGTATTCCTGTGTATGGAGTTCCAAAAGGACTCCTATCTGTTGAGTATCTCTGTCCTTCAAATCTCTCTGCGTTACTTATTCTTCCCTTGCATGTTTATATTTCCCCCAACAACCCCCCCCCCCCCCCAAAGCAAAACCAAGAAACCAAAAATCAGGTTAATCAGATTTCTGAACATTGTCGTAATGACAAAATTAATATTTACTGAGCTAAACTGTACCAAAGTAACCCTGGCCATATGGTGTGGAACCTGGTCAGATTGCTGACTAGATGTAAATGTCATCCAATCTGATTGCACAGTGTATGGGGTAAGAATTGTCCAGAATGCACAATACACAGACATGTGTTGAGAAGATGTTTTCATGGAAGTTTTGGCTCCACCAATGATTATGGACTATCACCATAAAATGCACAATTACAAGTCCAGTAAACATCTGCACAGTTGTTGATAGGAGGAAGATCTCTAGAATGATTATTGAGTTGTTTCAAAAAGAAATGAATGAAAGGAATAAAAGTGGAAGCAATATTCTCCATGTGAAAAGGAAAAGCTCATTAACATGCATTACAATGAGCACAAGTCCAATGTCTGTTCTCCATATTCAGTGGTCATCAACCCTGTCAGGCCAGGTTTGCAAGATAACTGAAATACATGACAGGTGATATCATTTGCTGCTCAGTAATTGCCGTATTCAGTCTGCATCTCCCCCAAGGTAATACATAAAACCTGGCCTGTTAGTGGGCCCTGAGGACAGGATTGATAACCACTGATTTGCTCAATAGAAACACACAACCATTGGTTTCACATATGTGTAGTGCGATAGCTGCAGACGTTATCCAATCAGATTGGTTGCTCAGAGAAATGAGTGGATTTAGATGTCATCCAATCAGATTGGTTGCTCAGAGAAATGAGTGGATGTAAATGTCATCCAATCAGATTGCACAGTGTATGGGGAAAGAATTGTCCAGAATGCACAATACACAGACATGTGTTGAAAATAGGGATGAGCTCGGTGTTCGAGTCGAACATACGTTCGACTCGAACATCGGCTGTTCGATCGTTCGGCGAACAACGAACGATTTGGGCCGTTCGAGTGACGCAAATGGCCCACAATACACTGCGCCATCACAGTGCAATCCCGGCGCTGTAATTGGCCAAGCATGCACTGTGACCCCGCATGCTTGGCCAATCACAGCGCCGGCAGCGAGGAGAGCAATGATTGGCCACAGGCAGGATGCCTATGGCCAATTATAGCTGAGGGGGTTTAGTACACGCCCCACACTATAAAAGGCCACCAGCGCGGCGGCCTCGTGTAGTGTGTTCCGGCGCAGGGAAAGAGAACGATAGGCAGGGACAGTGTCATATCTATTCTTTGCTAAACCTTGTGTGTAGGGACAGAGAAGGATAGGCAGGGAGAGTGTCAGTGTCATATTCTTTGCTAAACCTTGTGTGTAGGGAGAGAGAAGCATAGGCAGGGAGAGTATCAGTGTCATATTCTTTGCTAAACCTTGTGTGTAGGGAGAGAGAAGGATAGGCAGGGAGAGTGTCAGTGTCATATTCTTTGCTAAACCTTGTGTGCAGGGAGAGAGAAGGATAGGCAGGGGACAGTGTCAGTGTCATTGTTGCTAAGCCTCCTGCACATTATACACCTGAAGCTAGCCCGCATTGCTGTGTTTTCCTGGTGTGTTACACTAACAGGCATTTGCAGCACTTACAGCGGACGTAGTGTGCCTCCTGCAAAATATACTCCTGAAGCTAGGCCGTATTGCTGTGTTTTCCTAGTGTGTTACACCAACAGGCATTTGCAGCACTTACAGCAGGCGTAGTGTGATTTCTGCAAAATATACTCCTGAAGCTAGGCCGTATTGCTGTGTTTTCTTAGTGTGTTACACCAACAGGCATTTGCAGCACTTACAGCAGACGTAGTGTGATTCCTGCAAAATAGAAAAACAAACAAGGCGTTTCGGAACAGCTCATTGGTTCCTTCTTCGTCACTGGCTGAAGAAGGAACCAATGAGCTGTTCCGAAACGCATCCCGCCTCCATGACACACTTCCTGTCCACTTCCTGTTCGTGTTCCATGCTGGTTTCTGTCTCGCTTCCTCTGACATCATCCCCAGGCTCCAGCGTTACTGTGTCCTCTGAACATTCACAGCACAATCAGCTGTTATCGTGGACTTTCCTGGAAGCTTTAACATCAGAGACTGGGACTGCCCTGCCACTGGAACATCTCCTGGACGCACTTACCTACTACATGCCTGTTTCATCCACTATCTTGTAAGTGTTTTTAACCCTTTTAGGGGATATTAAAAGTTTTATACTTCTGCACTTAGAGGCGCCTTGTTTGTTTTTCTGTTTCCATTAGAGATTGCTTGTCTCCCTGAGTGCTGCCTAAAGTGTGTGAAGATTTGCTACCCTCTCCAACACAGACCTTATCTGTCAGGATTCAAATGCTTGGAGCGCCCTGGATATACACATATTCCTGCAAAATATACTCCTGAAGCTAGGCCGTATTGCTGTGTTTTCCTAGTGTGTTACACGAACAGGCATTTGCAGCACTTACAGCGGGCGTAGCGTGTTTCCTGCAAAATATACTCCTGAAGCTAGGCCTTATTGCTGGTTTTCCCATCTCCCTGCAGGCCATTAGAATGTCTGGAAGGCAAACAAGGAGAGGCAGACAGTCAGGAGCCAATGAAAGAGGGCAAGCAGGCTCTGTGTCTAGAGACAACAGTGCTGGTCGTGGACGCGGTGCATCGCCATCAGCACGTGGCCATGGGACACGCTTGTCCTTCTTTTCGGCAGCTGGATGTGTTGAGCCGCATCATGCCGAAGACTTGGTAGAGTGGATGACCAAGCCCTCCTCATCCTCTCTCACCCAGGCTCAGGGTACTGGCAAAGCAGCTGCCAAAGCGTCCTCATCCCTGGTATCAATGTCATCATCAGTCACTCCTTCCCTAGACCCACCATGTCCTCCTGAGGAGTCCCCCGAACTGTTTGAGCACAGTGTTGGGTACATGCTCCAGGAGGATGCCCAGCGTTTCGAAGGGTCTGATGATGATACCCAGCTAGAGGAAGGCAGTAGCGTGAGAGCAGAGAGAGGGGATGCTCAAGAAGGACACCAATCTGGCAGTCATGTTCCAGCAGCTGCAGCATACTGCCAGATTGGCTCCAGTGATGAGGAGGGAGGGGAAGATGAGGTCAATGACTCCACGTGGGTGCCTAATAGGAGAGAGGAGGAGGAGGAGGATGAGGAGGAGGCACATCTCCAACGAGGCAGGATGCCCTTGGGGGGCCAGCGTAAGGGCAGCACACCGACGGAATCACACCGCAGAGCTCCGCCTGTGCAGGGTGCTGCCTCTGGCCGTTATTCAAAAAGTTCTTTGGTGTGGGCCGTTTTTGAGTCGAGTGCATCAGATCGCACAGCTGCTGCTTGCAACATATGTCTCAAGCGTATATCGCGTGGCCAAAACATCAGCCGCTTGGGCACCACATGCTTGACCAGACATATGTTGACCTGCCATGCAGCTCGTTGGCAAGCCTACCTTAAAGACCCACACCAAAGAACAAAGCGGACCTCTCCTTGCACCGCATCAGCTGGGATCTCCAACCCCACTATACCTTCAGTCCTCTCTGAAACCTGCACTGAGAGGAATGAAGGTGTAGAATTAGGTGTGTCACAGCCAAGTACTTGCGGGCACTCTGCTAGCAGTACACCGATGTCCAATTCTAGCAGGCAAATTTCCCTGACCCAGCTGCTGGACCGTCGAAAGAAGTTCACTCCCAGCCATCCACATGCCCAGCGGTTGAATGCTAGCTTGGCTAAATTGCTAGCGCTTCAACTGCTGCATTTTCAGTTGGTAGACTCGGCCCCCTTCCGTGAGTTTGTGCAATGTGCGGTTCCTCAGTGGCAGGTTCCCAAACGCCACTTTTTCTCACGGAATGCGATACCGGCTCTCTACCTTCATGTGGAAGGCAATGTCTTGGCCTCGCTGGACAGGGCGGTCAGCGGTAAGGTGCATATTACCGCTGACTCATGGTCCAGCAGGCATGGACAGGGACGTTACTTTTCTTTCACAGCCCATTGGGTCACTCTTTTGGCAGCTGGGAAGGATGCAGGACAAGGTGCAGTAGTGTTGGAGGTTGTTCCGCCGCCACGCCTCCAAAATGCTACTACTGGTTGTGACACACCTCTCTCCTCCACCCCCTCCTCTTCTTCTTCCTCCATGATCTCTTCCTGTGCTTTGTCCTCTGAACCAGCGGTGCTCCGTAGGCGTTCAAGGGGCAACGCAAGTACGCAGGCAAAAAGATGCCATGCCGTGCTGCGCTGGTGTGTTTGGGGTACAGGAGCCACACTGGGGCAGAGGTTCTGTCTGCTCTGCAGGGGCAGGCCGAGAGGTGGTTGACGCCACGCCAGCTTAAGCCAGGAATGGTGGTTTGCGACAATGGCACCAACCTCCTCTCCACCCTCCGACAGGGACAACTGACCCATGTGCCCTGTGTGGCTCATGTCCTTAACCTGGTGGTACAGCGGTTCTTGGGCAGGTACCCGGGCTTACAGGATGTCCAGAGGCAGGCCAGGAAAGTCTGTGTGCATTTCCGCAGATCTTATAATGCCAGTGCTCGCCTGGCTGAGCTGCAAAAGGAGTTGAACCTGCCCAAGAACCTCCTTATATGTGACATGCCCACCAGGTGGAACTCAACGTTGGCCATGCTGCAGCGGCTGCACACACAGCAGAGGGCCATCAATGAGTACCTGTGCGACTACGGCACCAGGACAGGGTCAGGGGAGCTCAGGTTTTTTTCACCACGCCAGTGGGGCATGATCAGGGATGCATGCACTGTCCTGGCACCATTTGAGGAGGCCACGAGGATGGTGAGCAGTGACAGTGCATGCATCAGTGACACTGTACCTCTTGTCCACCTGTTGGAACATACGCTGCATGGAATAATGGACAGGGCACTTGAGGCAGAACAGAGGCAGGAAGAGGAGGACTTCCTTGCCTCTCAAGGCCCCCTTTACCCAGACAGTGTTCCTTCTGTCCCACCCATCGCACAGGAAGAGGAGGAGGAGGATTGTGTCAGCATGGAGGTGGAGCCTGGCACTCAGCATCATCAGCAGCAGTCTTTTAGGGATGATTTACAGTCCCAAGAAACCTGTGGACTTGTACGTGGCTGGGAGGAGGTGGCTGCGGATCATGTCGTCCTTAGTGACACAGAGGACTCCGGACCAAATGCCTCAGCTAACCTATGCTGCATGGCCTCCCTGATCCTGCAAAGTCTGCGGAAGGATCCTCGTATTCTTCGGATCAAGGAGAGGGACCATTACTGGCTGGCCACTCTCCTTGATCCACGGTACAAGGGTAAGGTTGCGGACCTTATCTTACCGTCGCAGAGGGAGCAGAGGATGAGACAACTCTGGGAGGCCTTGCAGAAAGGTCTGTGCAACGCGTTCCCAGAGACTGGGAGGTTACAAACTCCTGGTCCTGGACCACGAGTTGCTGAGGCTTCGGTCAGTCAAAGAAGGAGCGGTGGGGAAGGTGGCCGTCTGACCGATGCATTCAGACAATTCTTTAGTCCGCAGCCCCAAGGTATGATCGGTTCCAGCAACCATCGCCAGCGTCTGATATACATGGTGCAGGAATACCTAGGGGCAAGGTCAGACTTGGACACCTTCCCCACAGAAAATCCTCTGGCTTACTGGGTCTTGAGGATGGATCACTGGCCAGAGCTTGCACAGTATGCAATTGAGCTACTGGCCTGTCCTGCATCCAGCGTTCTTTCAGAATGCACATTCAGTGCTGCTGGAGGATTTGTCACGGATCACAGGGTGCGCCTGTCCGACTCGGTTGATCGACTGACTTTCCTAAAGTTGAGCCAGTCTTGGATCACCACCAGCTACCACACACCTGAAGCTGATCTAACAGACTAATTTATTTTCAAATGTCACATCCCTTCAAGACTGATGCTGATGCTGAGTGACTGTCCTGTTATGTTGACTGGCTATCCTCCTCCTCCTCAATGATCCGATTGATGATGATGATAGCTTGGAAGAACATTTTTGTTTCTGGGTGCCGCCACCAGTGCCTAAGGCCCAATTTTTCAGCCCCTGTTTAACAGGGGCATGTAATTACAATTTTTTATGCAATGCTTTGCAGCAGGGCTCATTCCTGCACTCCAACTAGAGTATCTGGGAGAGGTTGCAGTGTCGTGGCACCAGCACCAGTGCCTAAGGCCCAATTTTTCAGCCCCTGTTTAACAAGGGCATGTAATTACAATTCTTGATCTAATAATTCACAGCAGGGCCCATTCCTGCGCCCACCAAGAGTAACTGTGAGGCCTTACAGTGTTGTGTCAACACCACCACCACCACCACCAAAGGCCCAATTTTTCAGCCCCTGTTCAACAGGGGCATGCAATTACAATTCTTGATCTAATAATTCACAGCAGGGCCCATTCATGCGCCCACCAAGAGTAACTGTGAGGGCTCACAGTGTTGTGGCAACACCAACATGTAAGGGGCAAATTTCAGCAGAGTATATAGGGCAGGCCCCTACTTTCAAACATTCAACTTACAAACGACTCCTACTTGCAAACGGAAGGAGACAACAGCAAGTGAGAGGAAATCTACCCCTAGGAAGGGAAATTCTCTCCTGTAAGAGTTAATATGGGAAAAAGGTGTCTCCTCTCTACTGATGCTTTATCACCAATCCTTGTTTCAATAAAAACCCCACTTTTCAAAAACATTTGTCATTGGGACGGAAAGTGAGGTGAAATGTTCTGAACAGGGGCACAGACAGCAAAACAAATGTTACAGGGGTGATAACCCTTCCCTATGTTTTCCAAAAAGCTTAAAAATAGATTTTTTGGCTGGAGCTACACTTAAACAATGTACCTGTTCAAAATTACAAACAGATTCTACATAAGAACAAACCTACAGTCCCTGTCTTGTATGCACCGCCTGTATACGGCTGTTCAGAGTATATAGGGCCTTTTTTATTTTGTGTGCGGTGTTCTCCTTAATATCCATACAAGACCCAAAGGGGCTGGTAATGGGCTGGGGTGGGGTAGCTATGCCATTTTTCTTAAAGATTTTCATCCATATTACCGGGACCAGACATTACATTAAAGCCGCAAGCAGTTTTAAATGGCTTTTTTTTCCTTTAGAAATGTAATTTTGTGCAGGGACAGTTCTAAACACGGGAAACATGTGGCACTTCACAGGCATACTTTAGACACCCCCCAGGTACGATATTTAAAGGAATATTTGCCTTTTTTTTTCCACTTTATGCATCATTAAATTTACTGCTGCCGAAAAACGTCAGTTTTTAAAACTTCTTTTTGCATTGATACATGTCCCCTGGTGCAGAACCCGGGTTCCCAAACCCTTTTTAGGACAATAACATGCATAATAGTCGTTATAATTAGCACTTTAGATTTCGAACGTTCGCATCCATTGTATTTAATAGGGTTCTAACGTTCGTGCGAACTTTCGGTCCGTTCGCGGGTTCTGGTGCGAACCGAACCCGGGGGTGTTCGACTCATCCCTAGTTGAGAAGATGTTTATGGAAGTTTTGGCTCCACCAATGATTATAGACTATCACCATAAAATGCACAATTACAAGTCCAGAAAACATCCGCACAGTTGTTGATAGGAGGAAGATCTCTAGAATGAATATTGAGTTGTTTCAAAAAGAAGTGAATGAAAGGAATAAAAGTGGAAGCAATATTCTCCATGTGATAAGGAAAAGCTCAATAACATGATCAGCATTACAATGAGCACAAGCTCAATGTCTGTTTCATATATAAGAATGTGTCTGCGCCCGTGTGCGCAACGATTCCGCGAATCCGGCGCAAGTCAACTGCATGCGCCATGTCACAATATTTATTCCTGCCCGCGCAAATGCACCAACATTTTCTTCAATCGGCCCCATTGTGTCAAACGTGCAGTAATGCACAGAAATATACTGCATTAAACATGCACTAACGCACAGAAATATACTGCATTAAACGAGCACTAATGTACTGACATATACTGTGTTGAACATGCAGTAACACATTGAAATATACTGCGTTAAACGTGCACTAATGCACAGAAATATATTGCGTTAATCGTTGCACTAATGCACTGAAATATAATGCGTTAAATGTGCACTAACGCACAGAAATATACTGCGTTAAACATGCAGTAACACACTGAAATATACTGCGTTAAACGTGCAGTAAACCACTGAAATATACTGCATTAAACGTGCACTAATGGACAGAAATATACTGTGTTAAACGTGCACTAACGCACTGAAATATACTGCATATAAATGGCATGTAACACACTGAAATATACTGCGTTAAACGTGCACTAACGCACAGAAATATACCTACATTTGCCTGCGGAGACATACACTGCTGGCCCCCTCACGGTGCCATGGGACCATCTTCCTCTCCTTGTTGGCCTCCCAGACATGATGGGGGGGGGGTGCTTATTAACAAAATGGAATAAAGATGTGGAAATGTGGATGTGGATGTACTTTAATCAATGGAAAGTGGTATTTGGTGCACTTTAATCTGAATACTCACTACACAGACACACTCCACTGATACACTATAATATACTGCAGTAAAACTGCACTGATGCACTGCAATATACTCCGTTAAACGTGCAGTAATGCACAGAAATATACTGCATTTAAAAGAGAAGTATGTTTTTTTTTTGCTATTCATACTTACCTCGGTGGATGGATCATCAGGCTAATGCTGCAGCTGTCCCCCAGCGTCTGTGCACTGAGAACCGAGCCACCGAACACCGCCGATGGCTCGGTTCTCACTCCTCCCCGAAGAGAGCCATGCTGACTGTCAGTCAGCATGGCTTCTGCTCTACTTCTCAGCGCTCATTGGAGCACCGAGCAGTGGAGGGGCGGGGAGAGGCTGTCTTAGCGTCTCAGCGGCTTCTCCTTTAACATGCAGTAACACACTGGAATATACTGCTTTAAATGTGCACTAAGGCACAGAAATATACTGCGTTAAACATGCAGTAATGCATAGAAATATACTGCGTTAAATGTGCACTTAGTGCACGTTTAACGCAGTATATTTCAATGCATAATGCATGGAAATATACTGCGTTAAACGTGCAGTAACGCAAAGAAATACAGTCATAAAAGTTAGTACACCCCTCACATTTTTGTAAATGTAGCACACAGGCCCTTTTCTGCCATCCTCCGTTCACAGTTTGGCACACCTACTACTTGCCCGGTATCCCCCCTTGTGTAGAGGGGTGAGCAGTGTTATTGTTTGGATCTTGCAACAATTACCTCTTTCAAGTGGTTCCCTTGCTCCGTTGTCTAGGTAGAGAATAAGTCCAATGTCCACACAGGAGTAAAACCTAAGCAGTAAGTAAGGTTTTATTCTTTATCTTTGCAGTAAACTTGAAGAGAGAGTAGGGAAATGAGAGAAGTTGGGGAAGGTTCAGGTACACAGCACTTAAACACACAGTGCAACTCTTTCGTCGCCACTCAAGCCTGAGTGGGTATTGCTCACCCGGATAGTCCCTTTGTGAGCGGTCCTAGCAGCCGGGATGGAGCACGGATAAATTGTGAACTTTTTAGGGGATGCGATCAGGAATTCTCTGCCACAGGATTGTTAGTCCCGAACCTCCCAGCCAAGCAATAGTAAAGAACGTTTAAGCCGGATTGGCGTATTGCAAGGCTTGTAATGATGGATCCCTCCTTAGGTGAGCTCCAGGCCTCCTCCCGAGACAGCAGTACCGTCGCTAGTCTCCTCCAGGGCAGATCCTCCCCTGATCTCCTTCCCCAAGCGTGGCTTCCCTGACATGGGTAGCTAAGGATCCCTCTGAAAAGTATAGGCCTCAGCCAGCAGAGCTGGGCCTATCATGCAGCGATGTAGCCTTGGGCTAAAGGTGCCCGGGACTATTTCACACACGCGCACCCCTGGCCTGGAGGGCCATGAGGCGCACAAGAATCCCAATTAATGGCGTCTGCCCCTATGTACCCTCTCCCAGCACGCACAGCAGGTAGACCACGCCCACTGCACGGCTGCCGAGAAAAGACACCCAAGGTGCTCTGATACCCTCTGTAGTTCAACCTATGCCATTGATGACAGTGCCACCTACAGGCAAACAGGGAACACTACTGTCAGGCGGTATCACACCCAGAGCAGAAGCAAATCCAGAACAATCAATTGGTCTGAGCCCAACTATTGGCTCAGACTACCCTTAAATTTACACATAGCGCCCCCAAATATTGGTGGGGGGGGTGCTACATAAATATTTTATTATATCTTTTCATGTGACAACACTGAAGAAATGATACTTTGCTACAATGTAAGTAGTGAGTGTACCACTTGTATAACAGTGTAAATTTAATGTCTAAACCGCTGGCAACAAAAGTGAGTACACCCCAAGTGAAAATGTCCAAATTGGGCCCAAAGTGTCAATATTTTGTGTGGCCACCATTATTTTCCAGCACTGCTTTATCCCTCTTGGGCATGGAGTTCACCAGAGCTTCACAGGTTGCCACTGGAGTCCTCCTCCACTTCTCTATGAAGACATCACAGAGCTGGTGGATGTTAGAGACCTTGCGCTCCTCCACCTTCTGTTTGAGGATTCCCTACAGATGCTTAATAGGGTTTAGGTCTGGAGACATGCTTGGCCAGACCATCACCTCTACTGTTAGCTTCTTTAGCAAGGCAGTGGTCGTCTTGGAGGTGTGTTTGGGTTTGTTATCATGTTGGAGTACTGCCCTGCGGCCCAGGCTCCGAAGGGAGGGGATCATGATCTGCTTCAGTATGTCACAGTACATGTTGGCATTCATGGTTCCCTCAATGAACTGTAGCTCCCCAGTGGCGGCAGCACTCATGCAGCCCCAGACCATGATACTCCCACAACCATGCTTGACTGTAGGCAAGACATACTTGTCTTTGTACTCCTCACCTGGTTGCCGCCACACACGCTTGACACCATCTAAACCAAATAAGTTTATCTTAGTCTCATCAGACCACAGGACATGGTTCCAGTAATCCATGTCCTTAGTCTGCTTGTCTTTCTTGTGCATCATCTTTAGAAGAGGCTTACTTCTGGAATGACAGCCATGTAGACCAATTTTATTCAGTGTGCATCATATGGTCTGAGCACTGCTGGTGGCACTGATACGTCTATTTCCCAAAGACAACCTCTGGATATGATGCTGAGCATGTGCACTCAACTGCTTTGGTCGACCATGGCGAGGCCTGTTCTGAGTGGAACCTGTCCTGTTAAACCGCTTGCAGCTCAGTTTCAGGGTCTTAGCAATCTTCTTATAGTCAAGGCCATCTTTATGTAGAACAACAATTCTTTTTTTCAGATCCTTAGAGAGCTCTTTGCCGTGAGGTGCCATGTTGAACTTCCAGTGACCAGTATGAGAGAGTGAGAGAGATAACACCAAATTTAACACACCTGCTCCCCATTCACACCTGAGACCTTGTAACAATAACGAGTCACATAACATGGGGGAGGGAAAATGGCTAATTGGGCCCAATTTGGACATTTTCACCTAGGGGTGTACTCACTTTTGTTGCTAGCGGTTTAGACATTAATGGCTGTGTGTTGAGTTATTTTGAGGGGACAGAAAATTGACACGGTTATACAAGCTGTACACTCACTACTTTACATTGTAGCAAAGTGTCATATCTTCAGTGTTGTCACATGAAAAGTTATAATAAAATATTTATAGAAATGTGAGGGGTGTACTCACTTTTGTGAGATACTGTATATCGCGTTAAACGTGCACTAATGCACTGAAATATACTGCGTTAACCAGCACGTAACACACTGAAATACACTGCATTAAACGGCTCGCAATGCACCTAAATATACTGCTTTAAAAGTTACACAGAAATATACTACATTAAACGTGCACTAATGCACTGAACTATACTGCAGTAAACCTGCCCTGACAAAATAAACTGACACTAAAGTAAGAATGAATGGTCACTACACTCACATTGACTGAATTAACACTAGTGTAGCGATACCTCCAACTAAGAAGGCCGCAGATTTAGTTTGGGCCCTGAAAGACAGCTCCGCCAACCCCCGGCAAGGTACTCGACCCCCTACTGGCACAGTTAGTTACGGCAGCAATAAACTCTTATACTATTTGAGTAATTAAACAGCGAGACAATAATAGTATAAAAAGGGTACAGTATATGATTTACTTAAGCTTCTGATAAGAAAGGGGTTAACATTTATAACAGTTCACAGACAGTATATATATTGCAGAGCCCTGCAGCACTAACACACTATGCATATGGAGTGAACAGTAACAAGTGCGCCACGTGGGCGACCGTTAACTAGGCGTCCTGTGGCGCAGTAACCAAACAAAATAGCAAGCTGACCAGGCCTGGTTCAGATATCTACAACTTAGTCTATAGGGGATGATGTTCTTTTCTTCACCGGCAGGTCTTTAACGGTGGTGCACATTAACAGAGTATGATTTGTAATCCAGTGGGAAAGGTAAAGATGGGGTAAACACTGTACTATATAAAGTGTTAGTTCCGCTCCTTTGAGGTCCTCTAATGAGAGTATCAAGAACAACTTGTGGGCCACGGCAGTCTATAGGCCTATTAGCAACAACAGTATATGGTTTAGGCATACGCCCTCTCACCCGCCCGGACAGGGTCCCAGTCCGGGGAACTTCCACCGACTGTGTCACACACACACACACAGTGTCCCCAACGATCGGGTCCTCGATCCGGTCCAGGCTGTAGACAAACGAGGTCCGGAGCCACCCAGGCTCGCAGTGGGGTGGAAGGTTCTTTGGTGCTGCGCAAGGTCTCAGGCTTCAGGCCTTGCACTCCGACACATCCGCACAGGAGGATCAGTCTCTGAAGTCTCGTGTCCCAAAGAGGCCGAGCGCAGCCGCGCCTCCTCCTTATATAACCCCTCCCATGAGTCTCTGCTGTGAACACTGCCGAATGGGTTTCTGGGTGATGTAGTCTCCGGGAAGTAAAAGGGGAACACTCCGCTACACACTCCCCCCACTTGAACTCTTTGGTCCCCAAAGATAAACCTTAACAAAGACTATGTACAACTTTAGACAATTCTGCGAACGATGTTGGCATAGGGAATTCCCACCAAAACTGAAAAATAGAATTCCCTTGCCCACAGGTCACATTATCATGGGTGGCCTGCCTAACTGTGCCAGAGAGTGAGCTGGGGTTGCCCTCCACCAAATGGACAGTGGAGGGATCTGGATTCTCAGCATTTCTCCTAGCAGTAACTACAGAGTCCTCCGAGCTATTCCCCATTTGTGGGTAGGTCAGCCTCTTAGGAGGCCTGATGACTCTTCGAGCCCTTTGCTCTCTTGGGACTTCTGGCTCTGGCGCCACAGGCTCCTCTTCCTCTGAGTAACTATCATGGGCATCTTCCCAGTGATCTGATGAAGGACTAGATGGGATGAACTCTGTGGCCTCTGGGTTCAGTGTTCCATCTGGAGTGTCTTCAGTAGGTGGAAGATCTATAGTGGAAGTTCCTGGAGTTGGGGAAGGCCACAACCAATCAAGTTCTCTTTCTTCATCTTCACTAAGTTGAGAGGCCTCTCCATCTTCAGCTCGGGAGGTCTGCGACCGAGTGTTTGGCCTGGGAGTATCCAGAATAGAGACCGGTTCAGGAGAATCTCTCACGGGAGGTATCCTGACTGCTTCAGCAAGTGGGAGCAGGTGGTTTCGATGCCACGTCTTCAGTGGGCCTACCCTCCCTTCTGGCTTCAACTTGTAGACAGGTAGGCCCGGCAACTTCCTACAGATGACATAGGGTTCAGATCTCCATCTGTCCGCAAGTTTGTGCTTCCCAGGGACCCCCAGATTGCGTAACAGTACTCTATCCCCGGGCTGTAGGTCTTGTATCCGGACCTTCAAGTCGAAGTTTCTTTTGTTCCGAGCTCCTCTTTGATCTGAGGCCGCTTGAGCTTGTTCATAGGCCACTTTCAGGCTGTGTCTGAGCCTGTCCACATATCCTTTGTGGGATGTGGCTGAGGAATGGTCCAGAGAGGTGCCAAAGGCCAAGTCCACAGGCAGTCTCGCCTCTCTCCCAAACATGAGTCGATAGGGGGAGTAGCCTGTAGCATCACTAGTGGTGCAGTTGTAAGCATGTACTATTGCTGCTATGTGTTTGCTCCAATGTTGCTTCTTCTCACTTTCCAGAGTCCCCAACATGTTGAGCAAGGTTCGGTTAAACCTCTCCAGCTGAGCATCTCCCTGTGGGTGGTAAGGGGTAGTTCGAGTCTTCTTGATTCCCAACAAATCCAGGAGTTTCCGGATCAGTCGACTCTCAAAGTCCCTTCCTTGATCTGAATGAAGTCGTTGGGGCAGCCCATAATGGACAAAATACTTCTCCATGAGTATCTTGGCTACTGTGGAAGCCTTCTGGTCTTTGGTTGGGAAAGCTTGGGCATACCGGGTGAAATGATCGGTTATCACCAGAACATTTCCTAGTCCACTCAGATGGGTTCGAGGCAGAGGAAATCAATGCATACCAGATCCATTGGGCCTTGACTTTGTAGATGGCCCATTGGGGCAGCTTGATGAGGTAAAGTCTTCCTCTGGATGCAACGTGCACATGAGTGGCAGTACTCTTCTACCTCTGCCCTCATGCAGGGCCAATAGAACCGACTTCTAACAAGTTGAAAGGTCCTTTCAGCCCCTAGGTGACCATGATTGTCATGCAGGGCAATCAGAACAGTCTCTCGATGTTTCTCTGGGAGGAACAGTTGCCATTTATCTTCTGAGTCATCAGAGGGGCCCCTTCGGTAGACCACTCCCTGATGTACCTGCAACCTGTCCCACTCTTTCCTCAACAGACGGGCTTCTTTTGAGGAGTGACTCAGGAGTTTGTTTGGATCCTGATTCTCCAGAGCTTCCAGAACCAATTTCCCCATTAGATCTTCTAACTGGTCACTTCTTAGTTCCTTCTTGGACAACTTTGGCAGATAGTCTTCTCCCAGCTGAGTTACTCCACAGTATTGTTTGGGGACTCCTACCATGGTAACTCCTATCTCTTCCGCCCGTGAGCCCCCTCTGGCTTGCAATTCAGCCCCTTGACAAAGGGCCCGCACCCCATCAGGTGCTACTTGAGTCCAGTCTTCCATGTCACAGTTGGGACCATGGGATCTCCTGGACAGAGCGTCTGCATCTCGATTCCCAATCCCTGGCCTGTACTTTAGGCTGAAATTGAATCCAGACAATGCGGCCAGCCACCTGTGTCCAGTGGCGTCCAGTTTTGCTGTAGTGAATAAGTAGGTCAGGGGGTTGTTGTCGGTCTTCACAATGAACTCCGCCCCATACAGGTAGTCTTTGAGCTTGTCTACTATCGCCCACTTAAGGGCCAAGAACTCCAGTTCATGAGTGGGGTCAGGCTCCTGCTCACACGTGTTCTTGATAAAGCACTCCCCCCAGACCGTCATGACTAGCATCTACGTGTAGTTCATAGGGTTTGGTTGGGTCTGTATAGGCCAAGACTGGAGCAGTGATTAGGCTCTTCTTCAATGCCTGGAAGGCCTCTTCACATTTCTGGTTCCACTGATCTTGGACTGACTCTCCCGGCTTCCGGGGTCCTGAGTCGTCCTCTTCTCCCTCAGTCTTGAGCAGTTCATTCAATGGTCTAGCAATTCGGACAAATCCTTCCACAAACCTCCTGTAATAGGAGCAGAACCCCAAGAAAGACCGGAGTTCTGTTACTGTGGTGGGTCGCGGCCAGGAGGTAACTGCCTCCAGTTTCTCAGGGTCTGTGGCCACCCCTTCTTCAGACACTATGTGTCCCAGATAATTCACAGAAGATTGGTAGAACCGACACTTCTCAGGCGAAAGCTTGAGTCCCTCCTCACTGAGTCTCCTCAAGACTTTTTCCAGCCTCTCCTCATGTTCCTCCAGGGTTCTTCCAAAGACAATGACATCGTCAAGGTATACAAGGACGTCAATAAGGTTCATGTCCCCTACAGTCTTTTCCATGAGACGTTGGAAAGTAGCTGGGGCTCCAGACAGACCTTGGGGCATCCGGTCGAATTCAAAGAATCCCACTGGGGTTATGAATTCTGTCTTCTCCTTGTCTTCTGGGTGCATAGGGATCTGATAGTATCCACTCTTGAGATCCATAACGCTGAACCACTTGGCTCCAGATAAGCTCTGCAAGGCATCCTCTATCCTCGGAGTGGTGTACTGGTCGGGTATGGTTCTCCTGTTAAGGGTCCTGTAATCGATACAGAGCCTCAACGATCCATTCTTCTTCCTGACCATCACTATCGGTGAGGCATAAGGGCTTCTGGACTCCCGTATCACACCGGTCCTTTTCAATTCTGCAAGTTGTTCCCTTAGATCCTCCAGATCTGCTAGTGGGACCCGTCTGACTCTCTCTCTGAAGGGCTTGTCTTCTTGGAGGCGGATCCGATGGGTGGCACTCCTTGCACACCCCACATCGAATTCATCCCTGGAGAAGATCTTCTCCCATCTGGTCAACTGGGCCTTGGCTCTCTCCTTCCAAGCCCTGGGCAGGTTCGGGTTTTCCATGGATAGCTTCTCCCAAGCATCTCCTCCTTCGCCCGCCCCCTTTACTTCCGACAAGTTGACCGGGGCAGCAGGGCTCACCTGGCCCAGCAGCATTCTGGCTGGGATTTCCATGGGTCCATCTGTATTGTTCCTAACACTCACTGGAACTCTACAATGGGCCTTCTTCAGGGCCTTCAGCGGAATCACTTCTGGTATCACTTCCAGGCCGGGGAACTCTTCCTTTGGGTCAGACTCCAACATGACAAAGGGTCCAGGTTGCTCCCAAGTAAGCTTCACAGTGGCTCTGAGACAGGTTACTTCACTGGGCTGCAACACCACCCCTTCTCTTCCAAGTCTCCACACCTTCCCTATCCCCTCTCCAGGGGTCTTCTGCTCTAGGACCAGCCGTTGATAAGCCGTCTTCAGCATGGGGTGAATCTTGGTGGCCGCTGACCCCTTCTCTTTCACTAGAGGGGTCAGAAGTCTTCGGACCAGGTCCGTGTTTGTTCCTATTATAAGGGAACTCTTGTTGGCTCCTGGCGGCTGAGGGCATACAACCGCCAGAGTATCAAACACTTCAGCTTTTCCAGCCACGGATGGGTCAAAGATCATCCTGACAGGCAAATAGCCATAGTAGGGGAAATTCTGGGTCCCAATCCCACATATCTCTAGTCCCTCTATCTTCTGGATGGGCAGGTGACTCAAGTGCTTCTCGTAGAAATCTCGGTATAACAGGGTCACTTGTGCCCCAGTATCCAAGATGGCTCTGGTGTAGACTCCCTCCACTTGAATGTGCACTATGGGAGATGGGCCTACTAGCCTCTCCGGATATGGCCCAGCAGGGGTCGCCTTCTTCTGGCCCTTTCCCTTCGGACTCTCTCCCATCCAGTTCCCTTTGGACTTTAATCTTTCTTGAGCCTGGTATGCATTAATTTCCCTCCTCTCAATGGGTGTACAGACCCGCTGAGGGATATTATTGATTTTCCTAGGTGTGCACCCCCTCTGGGGAGCGCTGTGCCTCTTCTGAGGGGTCTTACACCCCAGAGAAAGGGGGCATCTTTGTTGAGGAATGATGTATTTCTTCTGAGGCGTTTTATCTCTTCTTTCTTTCTGCTTCGCTTTCAGCTTGGAGCTCACTGAAGGTGATGGGCACCTGGTTGACTCCTTCACCGGGGCCCTCTGGAGTTTCCCGCCGGCTTGCGGTTGTCCAGCTTCTTCTTCTTGGGACTGGAACAAGTAGCCGCAACATGGCCAATTCCTCCACAGTTAAAGCAGACTATATCTCCCCATTCTTGTAAAGATGCGGGTGCCGAAGCAATTGGGAATAGTTCCTTCCGTGGTACCTCTCTCTTGGGACCCTCTGTGTCTTTCACCATCAAAGAGGTCAACATTTCTAACACCTTGGACATTTGTGCTTTTAAAGTGTCTACCTCTGAGTCTCTTTCAGTAGTCATCACTGGGCTGACTAGCACCTGTGCGGGGACAACATTTGCCTTCATTATTTGCTGGTCCTGTTGTAGCGCCTCCTCATCTCTGATGATTTTTATCAAATCAGCATAAGTCAGCAACGTTCCTCTTCCCGAGGTTTTCAGGTGCAGCCAGACTGGATCCGAGCGTAACGCTCCCTTTAAGACTTGCTTCATTCTTGCCGCATCTGCATCTTGGGGCTGCATTCCCTTCTTCAACACAATCTTGCACAGCAATCTGTTTAGTCTCCTAACATATTTTGACAGTTTTTCCCTTGGTTGTTGGAAAGTATGTTCAAATTGGTAGACCATCTCTGTCACCTTTTTCAATTGACCAAACTCTTCCTGTAGCATAGCTAGACAGTCTTGAGCCGTGCAATCGGCATTCCCAAACCGAAAACTTTTCACTGCTTCTGCTGCTGCGCCTTTCAGGCTTTCTATCACGCGTTGCCTCTTCTGTGCTTCAGGCACATCCCATGCCTCTACTGCCTGCAATGCCTGCTCCACCCAGGTATCAAAATCTTCTTACCCTGCAGGTATATGGAGCTTCCCTGAGAATGTCTTCAATCTCCGGTAGCTAGTTTCTACATGCACTGTGTTTGTCTTCTGACATTTGATTAGCAGATCTCCTATCGCCTTTATCAATTCTGGTGATATAGCAGTGGCAGGTGCGGGTGTCACCGGGGGCGTCACCCTGTCTCCCTTTACTGGTGAGGCGCGGGCCACAGCCTGCGGTGATCCCATCGGTGATGGTTCCTTCTTTATAGTTAAAGCAGGCGCCACCCTATAGGTTCTATTATCTGGCGTCTTTACACACTTGCGCCTGCACGCCTCTGGTATCCTGTCTCCGTATTCCACTAGTGCATACTGATATGAAGTATCCGGGTCTGCCTTTATATCTATCACCCATGGTGTGTGATCTGGGGACACTGACTTCATCAACTCCTCTACCGTCTCAGTCTTCCATTTCTCCCCTGGGAGGCTGATGACTATTGAATTGTTTGGCTCTGCCCTTACGGCTTTGCACCATTCTTCTATCGCTTGTGGATCCATGGGGTCCATGCCGGCACTTCTGGCGTTCACCTGCTGTATCAGGATCCCGGACCCGAGCCCCCACGTGTAGCGATACCTCCAACTAAGAAGGCCGCAGATTTAGTTTGGGCCCTGAAAGACAGCTCCGCCAACCCCCGGCAAGGTACTCGACCCCCTACTGGCACAGTTAGTTACGGAAGCAATAAACTCTTATACTATATGAGTAATTAAACATCGAGACAATAATAGTATAAAAAGGGTATATGATTTACTTAAGCTTCTGATAAGAAAGAGGTTAACATTTATAACAGTTCACAGACAGTATATATATTGCAGAGCCCTGCAGCACTAACACACTATGCATATGGAGTGAACAGTAACAAGTGCGCCACGTGGGCGATCGTTAACTAGGCGTCCTGTGGCGCAGTAACCAAACAAAATAACAAGCTGACCAGGCCTGGTTCAGATATCTACAACTTAGTCTATAGGGGATGATGTTCTTTTCTTCACCGGCAGGACTTTAACGGTGGTGCACATTAACAGAGTATGATTTGTAATCCAGTGGGAAAGGTAAAGATGGGGTAAACACTGTACTATATAAAGTGTTAGTTCCACTCCTTTGAGGTCCTCTAATGAGAGTATCAAGAACAACTTGTGGGCCACGGCAGTCTATAGGCCTATTAGCAACAACAGTATATGGTTTAGGCATACGCCCTCTCACCCGCCCGGACAGGGTCCCAGTCCGGGGAACTTCCACCGGCTGTGTCACACACACACACACAGTGTCCCCAACGATCGGGTCCTCGATCCGGTCCAGGCTGTAGACAAACGAGGTCCGGAGCCACCCAGGCTCGCAGTGGGGTGGAAGGCTCTTTGGTGCTGCGCAAGGTCTCAGGAGGATCAGTCTCTGAAGTCTTGTGTCCCAAAGAGGCCGAGCGCAGCCGCGCCTCCTCCTTATATAACCCCTCCCATGAGTCTCTGCGGTGAACACTGCCGAATGGGTTTCTGGGTGATGTAGACTCCGGGAAGTAAAAGGGGAACACCCCGCTACACTAGATTCACACTAAAGTAAACATGAATTGTCAATACACTCACACTGACTGAACTATCACTAGATTCACACTAAACTGATATTCTACACTGACAATAGAATTACAATAGCACACTAACACTCTAGTAACACTGAACAGAGCCCTGTT
Organism: Rana muscosa; assembly: GCA_029206835.1. Taxonomy (NCBI): domain Eukaryota; kingdom Metazoa; phylum Chordata; class Amphibia; order Anura; family Ranidae; genus Rana; species Rana muscosa. The sequence goes on along the minus strand of CM055116.1, from coordinate 1,157,379,407 downwards.
CTATCTCTCTCCACACTGATATCACACTACAAATGGCCGCTATTAAAAGAATACTTTTATAGTGTGGGGTGGAACTAAGAGCAATGAGCCATGATTGGATAGAGTCATTATTACTTTCTCCAATCATGTCTCTGACAGTGTTCTGTGCCCTGATAGGGCAAAGCTTTCATTGCTTCAGCCAATTAGGGCTTCCAATGCACTGTGTGGCATCGCCCATACCCATAAACAAACATTTATTATATTGATGCTTACCAGTCCTTGGATGGGGTGTATCACCTGCGCTACCTGATAGGAGACTGAAAGGGTGGTATCTTTTGTATTTCCTGCCCAAGCACCCCTGGAAGTGGAACAGACAGTGCCAAGGGACAAGAGGAACACAAGTACCAGAAGATGTTGATTACCTAACCTTCGCACTCGAAATGCTGAACAGGAAGATCAGTCGAGAGTTCCGCAGAACAATGAGGGAAACCAGCAGAACCAGAAAGGTGAACTCCAGTTGGAGGACAGGTTTAGGATGGCGAAGTCCACCAGTAATTAGGCAGGTGAGAAGAAAACCCACAGACAACCATAGCTGGTTCTAGAGAAGACCATAACTGGCACTAGGTGATTGCACAAAACAGAATCAGAGACAGTAGCAGAGTCACAGAGAAAGCTGGGGTCAGAAACGTGCAGTTATCACAGTAAAAAATCACAAGTCAAATCAGGGTTGTGGTTGAAGCCAAGTTCAGGAACAAGTAGGCAGTAGTACAGAGCAGGATCTGGAATCAGATCAGGGAAGAGTCAAGTCAGTTACATTAATTGTATGCAGGACACAAGTAAGAACACAAAGAACAAGCTGAATACCAGTCAACACTGAAAATAGGCCTGGTGACAACACTGATCATCATTCTATGCAGAGATTGAGTAAAGATATGGGCATGCACATGTTTCTGAGCCAGCTGGCTAATAGCAATTCCTTGCTAAGGTGGCTGCATTGTTTTGTTTTTTTTTCCTTCAGGCTGTTTTTCCTTTATTTTCACCTGGTAACTATAAGAAAAAAACAATTCCTGTCCTTGGGTGGACCCGCTCACTCAGTCAACATTATCTAGAGCCATGGAGAGAGCCATGGTTGTCACCCAAGCTGCACTTCAATGTCATTACATGCTGGTGATGGGATTAGAAGTTCACAAAAAGATTATATTGTTTGTGCTTCCTTAAGAGCTCACAGGAAATAACAAGGACACAGTATTTCTGATAAGAGCAACTGATATTTTCTGTACCTGCTAAAAATATTTTTATTCTAAATAAATAAACCTAATGCAGCCACCACATAACTGGTTAGCGAAGAATGATTACATTTTTGCTCTGGGGTTTAGTCATACATTCAATACAAATAATCTATGACAATTATACATGAAAACTTCTAGGCAGTTGATCGCTGTGTGCCATGTGCATAAATGTATGTTTTTCACCCGGCAGCCCTGATCCTCCTTTTCTTGGGTTCCCCACCAGCACTCCTGGCTCCTCCCCCTTTCTGAGTGCCCATATAGCAAACCACTTGCTTGATCCCAAGTAATGCTCTGTGTGTCTATGGTACACAGAGCAGCTCAGTCCTGCCCTCTACTCTCTCTCCACAGGTTGTGATTGACAGCAGCAGGAGCCAATGGCTCCCGCTGTCGCCTCCCTGGCCAGTGAGAAGAGAGAAAGCTGAGAAAGCAGCTGCTCTCGTGCACAGCGCTGGATTGAGATCCGGTTCTGGTAAGTATTTATGGGGGCTGCGGGGGAGAAGAACACAGAAGTTTTTTTTTTTTTTAACCCTTATCCAGAGAATGCATTAGGGTAAAAAACCTTCTGCTTTTAGAACCACTTTAACCATTAAAAAATAAGGGCCCCAAGTAGACCAGAATACAGTTTTTCATATTATATCCACTACTTTAAAGTGTATTTAAAGCCAATGTTCTTTTATATCGCTTTTAGTTTTAGACAGAGAGAAGACAGGTTAGTACCCTCTTTATTTGTCCTGATGACCATTGTCACTGGTACACAAAATGAGGGAAAATCTAACATTTTGAGCTTTCACAAGAAACAGGAATATTAATTAAAGAGGAACTTTAGCCTTTCCCCTGCTTACCTGATACTGTGTTCTGCACAGTAAGGATACTCACCTAGTTGGTGGATCCAGCGTTGAGCTGCTGGGATTTCTTCTGTGAAGCCGCTGCATGGGTCCGGGGCCGTCACATTTCCTCCTGACACCTGCCAGCTTTATCGCGTGTAGGCGCGGTATGCCTGCCCCCTTCTCCTTACTGAATGGGACTGCATGTCATACATCCAAGGAGGCACCGGGGCATCGCCATCATTCGCCTATGCAAACACCAGAAGATGGGGAGCGGGCCAAGGCTTTTATAGGAGCCTAATCGGGATTCTGGAGAGGGTCTCATGCCTGGGGACCTTATAGACTTGTAGCTCTTAATCATGGACGTGTAGCGGGTATATGCTTTTCTATCATGTTTGAATTTGGTGGGGGATCTGTGATGTGTGGTTCCCTGAGGCCCCCCGGGTGTGGCGCTGTCACTTTGGGCCCGGGGATGAGCCATCATTGCAGTGGCATACCCTTTTTGGCCTCTCGCAGCATGAGTACAGCGGAGCGGGGGCTCCGCTGGGCTTGCTGGGGGAGGGTATAAAGGGGTCGGCCATTTTGGTCACGGGGTCGTCGAGTCCCAGACACCTTCAGCCTGAGGGCTGTGGTTCGTGGTCGGTGTCCAGGCGGCCTAGGCCTGGACACCCGGAGCTCGTGTTCCACCCCAGGCACCTTCAGCCTGGGGTGAGGTACTCGGTTGGAGGCCTGGGGCCCAGTGTCCTCCGCTGGGTTCCGTGAGGGAAGGATTTCCTAGGGGACCCCGGGAGTGGGGTACCCAAATCCAGAGGCGTAAGGGACCGGAGGAGCTACTCACCTGAAGACCTGGTGCAGCAGATTGCCGGTGCTGGGTGAGCCTCAGGAGACCGCCCGGAGGGGTATCTTCCCAAACAGGGGCCAAGTGCAGTCAGGAGGAAGGTTCACCGTTCATCCGGTCGGTGGCAGCGACCAAGATTCTCGACAGGTGGCATAGATCATGTGCCAAACCTATTCGCTGATAGAGGAATAGGAGAGTTCATTGTGCCTGGGCCTACTCGTATCCACACCCCCTGTCTGTTCGTTGAGGGAGTCTAGCTGATTGTGTTTCATCCTGACATTGGAAAATAAAGGAGTGTTGGACTTTTATTGGTGTGGGGCTCATTTACTGGCAGACACTGTTCCACGGAAGAAGCGGAGGTTCCAAACTCAGAACACCGACCCGAAGGCAAAGGAACTTTGCTTACACCACACAAACATCTGCGGTGAAGGCTTGGCATGGTGACCCCGCACTCTCTCCTCCAAGGTACCCTTAGACAAGCAGAAACCAGCCAACAGCAGAGAGAGAGAGAGTGGAGGCCGCTACAGACGTATTGCCTTTGTGAATTACTGCCAATCATGTACTCTGAGCACTTTCTGTGCCTCCTGTGGATTATTGCCTTAATGGACTTTTGCCATAAAAGATATTGCTTTCTGGCCTTCTGTATAAGGTATACACATGGATTGTAAAAAAGAGCTCTGTATAGGAATTTCGTTGAAACTGCTTTTTTAGAACTATACCGTTATCAGCAACTACCTCAGTAAGGGATCTTGTTTGTTTACTTGCTTTGCCTGGTCTAAAGTCTCATAAAGGTACATGTACATGTACAGCGTCCCAAAAGAACAGGGCTTGCAACACAACAAGGGGACTGAGCTAGAGGAAGATACAATGCATGGGTCCAACACAGAGTACTGTCCAGAGGAACTTAATGTGTGCAGCTCTTAGCAGATTGAGAACTGAGCAATCGGTGGTCATGTGATCACTCAGTTCTCAGACTTAGAACCGGCGAGAGACAGCTGCAGCATCAGACTGTTGCTGCAGCAGGGAGGTTATAATGTGTGTTTGTTTTTTTCCAAGTTCAGACTTCTCCTTTAACCAAGTAACATAACAATAACCTGTACCCTTGTTAGATCAAATAATTGAATACTTTTTCATTCTAGGGTAGGTATTGTATGGAGTATCAGAAGTTGGCATCTTAGGTTATTTTGTGATATGTAGTAGACAAGTGTCTTTATCTTGGCCCATATTCTGATCAGTTGTCTATATTCCCTTTTAGCACTTCTTTGGCATATTGTGTGGTATATATAAGGTTCCGTTCACATGGGCATCATCTGTTCGGTCACGTTTTTTCAATGAAAAAACGGATTCAGTTTTAATCAGTTTATATCAATTTTTACAGCAGTTTTCAGTTCAGTTTACATCAGTTTATATACATTTTTACATCCATCCACTCACATCCTTAATAACCATGCTCAATCCTTGCTGATTCCCCACTGACAGCAGAACGTAAACAAAAGAGCCAAGAGTATGGATTTTGGGGGGACCTCAGCCAAAAAAAAAGAAATAAAATTAGGTCCCTTCCAATACATACCAAGCCAAAAATACAAAAAAATGGTGTGAGGTCAACCCAACATATACCAGGCCTGGCTTGGATTGGAGGGCCTCACAACCCAAAAAAATGGTATGAGGCCCCCCCCCCTCCATTAATGGATGGATGAAAAACAGGCAGGTGGAACGCCCATGTGAAAGGTTGGAAGGTTGGAAGGTCTCCAATACATTGGATGTTTTGTCAATGAATTGTAGCCATTAAAAAAAAAAAAATAGTTTGATGTTCTTTATTGACAGTTCCCACCAACACCAATCTCTGAGTATAGAGACGATCTCGGAGGTCACATTGTACTTTTGTTAGTGTTGGCAGGTCTTGGGAAAACCATTCCCACTGTATACAGCATCTAGTTGCCCAAAGGCAAATAGGTATCTAGTCTCTATTGTGTTGGGGTGTTTGAGAATCCTTGGGGTTCTACCAGTAAATGAATAAAGCTAACATGTGATCTTAAGGTATGGGGTGGTCCAAAAATTTTCAGTAATATATTTGATGTTTTTTCCAAAAGTTATATATCTTAAGGCATTTTCCCCCACATTTGAGATTACAGTTGGAGTCTGGTGTGTGAAGCTAAAATAAGCCTTATATTTTCATTTGGGTCTCCCTCCCTGATTTGTATATAATGATCTTGTGGATGGTGTGATACCCAAGTAGTAGTTTGTCAACCACGTCGTCGGTCAGGAAGCCATTTGCTCATATTTGAATATCTTTATATAAAAAATTTCTAATTCATAGGCTTTAAGTTTATTCAAGGAAGGGTATATATTGGAAATAGATACAACCCAATTTTGTTTGTTTTTTTCCCATATATAAGGGAAGTTTTAGAGCCTCTGTCAGGTCTCGGGTCTGATATTTAATAACATTGGGAAAAGTAAAATATTTTTTTAATTATTTTTTTATTGCTGTCAGTCCCTTCCTATCCTTGTGGTCCCCATTACTTACAATACATATCCAGGTGTCACAGACACAGGAAGCAATTGTACATTTCCATAGTAGGGACAAATACAGCTTTATATAAACTTTAACCCAAAAAAAAAGCAATTGCTGGATTTCAAACTATGCAGGTCGGAACTACAAGACTCTTTGATAGTTCAGGTAACTTCTTTTTTTTATTGTATGTTCCTGATAAGCGAATAAATGTTGCCAGCAGTCACATACTGAAAATGTAATTGCAAGGGCAACAATCATAAGCAGTGAGTACAAAATGTGTGAAGCTCACACAAAAAAGTTTGGAATCTTACGTGAACCTAAGGCATCCTGAAGTCTTGGGATTATTCACACATGCATGTTGCAGTAATGCATGGTAAAACTGCACCACATCACAGCACACCACAATCCACAATGCAAACATATTTTTTGTGTGTTGCATTCCATTAATTTATAATGAGCATCCTAAAATAGTGCACCACAACGCAACATACATGTGCATTGCAGTGCAGTTTGGTGTAATCTCAATGTGTAATATTGTCCAGATCAAAAAGCCAATATGCTTTGCAATGACTTAGCTTTCCCCCTATGTGCCAGGTAAGCTAGTATACACAATTTTCTTTATACTTTTTTAAAATAAAATTTTAGGAACGTCAATACACATGTAGTATGATTTGGAATCACTAATTTCACATCCCACATTTTCCCAGCACCATCTAAGCATGCACTTGCTCTATCTACTTTCGATGTTTCCGTTGTAAGCTCATCTCCAAAGCAGAAAGTATAAAGTGTAGCACAGTAACATAAATTGCATAAAGAATATAAAACAAACCCATCAAACTATGTAGCGTGCCAGATCCAGTGACCTTCTCCTCCAGTCACAGCAAATGTGTGTGTTTATAGCTCAGTATAGGCCCATCATCTATTATATAAAGTGCAGATGTCCTGGATGGTTTATCCTTTCCACAGACTTAACTATAAACACTGCGGTCTGCAGGATCTTACTATATTTGTACATCTTAGTATAGGGCCGTGTAGTCTACCCACCTAAATCGAACATTTCACTTTAAAAAGGGTGCTGGGACATGCAGCAGTTCACTAATTGGGCTAATTTTGTAAATTATGGCAGTTTTCAATGTTTTGGGAAGTAAGCAATGCTGTAGATTTGCCTTTCACACTGTGAGCATGTAGGACAGGAGTACAGGTGGTCTCCAGGTTACAAACAAGATAGGGTCTGTAGGTTTGTTCTTAAGTTGAATTTGTTTGTAAGTTGGAATAGGTAAATTTTTTAACCACTTAAAGACCAGCCACCGCAGTTGTTCTGCGGCAGGTTGGCTCTCCTGGGCGAATCCCTGTCATTGTACGTCGGCCGCTTTAAGACCACTAATTTGCCAGAGCCGATGCACGTGGCTGGCGGCCACGATGTCTGCCGGCCACCCACTATCGCTCCTGAGAGAGACAGAACTGGGATCTGTCCATGTAAACAGACAGATCCCCGTTCTGTCAGGGGAGGATAGACAGATCTGCTGTTCCTAGTGATAAGGAACAGCGATCTGTCTCCTCCTCCAGTCACTACACTGGCCCCACAGTTAGAAACACCTCCCTAGGGAACACTTAACCCCTTAATTGCCCCCTAGTTTTAACCCCTTCCCTGCCAGTGACATTTATACAGTAATCAGTGGCTATTTTTAGCACTGATCGCTGTATAAATATCACTGCTCTAAATGTTATATAAGAGGAATTCTTATATCTCTAGGAGCATACAGGAAAAGATCCATAGGAGCAAAGTTGGACACTCTGCTGGGAGAGATCCGGGTACTTGAATTGGCACATAAAAAATCTCAGGCACAACAGACAGAGGAGAAACTATTGGGCTTACGGGAGGAACCAAATTTACTATTAATGGATAGAGCTAAAGCCAAACTATCTCGATGTAGACGAGCATATTATGAACATGGAAATAAACCCAGCAGGATGCTAGCAAATGCTCTTAGAGAGACGAGGGCAAGGAATCATATTGCCCAGATCAAAACCCAGGGAGACACTCTAGTTAGCTCCTCACAGGCAATTGCGAAGGCATTCAGAGACTACTATACTAACCTCTATCAGATAAAGGGTCAACAGCCTAATATAAGGATATTAAATGGAGGGGAGTCGGCGAAAGAATATATAGCAGCTTCGGGAATGCCTAAATTGCCTGGAGAGGAAGCAGAAGGAATGGAGGGACCTATTACAACAGAGGAATTTTTAGAAACCCTTAAAAAATTGAAACCAGGCAAGGCTCCGGGTCCTGATGGGTATACATTGCTTTATTATAAGACGTTCTCTGAAAAACTGGCACCAAAATTCTTAGCCACTGTTAATTCAGTTCGCGACGGACAAACGATACCGGGGGAGACACTGTTGGCTCACATAACGGTAATCCCCAAGGAGGGGAAGGATCCAGCCCAATGTACCAGTTATCGTCCAATCTCGCTATTAAAACGTAGATCTTAAGATTCTCACGAAAATATTGGCTAATAGATTAGGGGAATTCATTCCCTCTTTAATACATCCGGACCAAGTGGGGTTTACCCAGGGTAGAGAGGGGAGAGAAAACACGCAAAGGGTTCTAAGTGCTATACATCTGTCTCATCATTGTAAAAACCCATTAGTGCTTATATCCGCGGATGCAGAAAAAGCATTTGATAGGGTAGATTGGACATTCCTGAGAGCCACGTTACAACATATAGGATTAAGAAGTGGGATGATGAACTGGATTACAAGCCTGTATTCTTGTCCAAGAGCAAGAGTTAAGGTAAATGATATAATGTCCGAACCATTTGCGATTGGCAATGGAACGCGGCAGGGATGTCCACTCTCACCTATCATATTTATTCTTATATTAGAACCCTTTTTAAGAACAATAAGGGCCAATCCAGATATTAGGGGTATTACAATAAGAGGAGAAGAACATAAACTTGCCGCGTATGCGGATGACTTGATGTTTTTTATGACCGCTCCAGTTATATCGTTACCGATTCTGCTGGTTGAGTTACGCACATATGGGGAGATATCTAATTTTAAGGTAAACTATAATAAATCAGAAGCAATGGGTGTGGAATTAGATTCCACGCTAAAACACCAGCTCTCTGAGAATTTTGCCTTCAGATGGACAGATTCCCATATGTGCTATTTGGGGACCAAAATACCACATAAGCTGAATCGAGTGTTTGAACTCAATTTTGCCCCACTAATTAGACAGATTAAATTAGATTTTCAGCGATGGGATAAAGAGATCTTTACGTGGTTCGGTAGAATAAACATCATCAAAATGAATGTAATGCCAAGACTTTTATATTTGTTCCAGACCCTACCGATAAAACTGCCAATAGGTTTTCTGAAAGACTTAAGAACAAGATTTACGAGATATTTTTGGGCGGGTAAATCTGCAAGAGTACGGAGAGATATTTTGACTTTACCTAAAGAGAGAGGAGGGGTCGGATTGCCAGACCCGTTGGGTTATTATGAAGCTTCCCATTTAACAAGAGTAGTGGACTGGTGCACACTCCGAAAGGAAAAACCATGGATACATATGGAACAAGCAACAATTGCCATACCTCTGGAAGGATTAGCATGGCTCTTGGATGCAGAGATACCACAGATGGCGAAAAGACACCCCACGGTGGGTGCCACACTTCAATCTATTAAAAAGATATTTAGGAAAACAAAGGTGTCTATGCATCCGAGCCCCATGATCCCCATCCTAGGTACCCCAATTTTTGAGCCGGGTCTTAAAGATCGGGGATTTAAAGAATTAAGGTGGCGGGGAATTAGCAGGATCATACATTTTGTGATTGATAATCATATTATGACTAAGGAGGAGATTGATTGTGTATTTGCGGAAGATCTTGATATATTTAGGCGAATACAGCTGAACGCTTTCCTGCGGTCAATTAGGCAACGGGTGCCTGAAGTACGTATACCATCTAGGTTCGAACAGATATGTCTAAAAGGGGAACCATTGAGACACTCACTCTCAATTATGTATGCTCTGTTGATAGAGTCAGAAGCCCCACAAGAACTGGCCTTCATACAAGCATGGGAGAGAGACTAATGCCCCATACACACGATCATTTTTCATGCCATTAAAAATGCCATTAAAAAAAATGGCCATTAAAAATGATCGTGTGTATGCTCCAGAGCATTTTTAACGACGTGAAAAACGGCCATTAAAAATTTCGAACATGCTCTCTTTTTTCACGTCGTTTTTCATGTCGTTTTTTTTAACGACGTGAAAAACGATAGTGTGTATGCTTTATAGACGTGAAAAAAAATGCGCATGCTCAGAATCAAGTATGAGACGGGAGCGCTCGTTCTGGTAAAACTAGCGTTCGTAATGGAGATAGCACATTCGTCACGCTGTAACGGACTGAAAAACACAAGACTGAAAAGAGCGAATCGTCTCTCAACAAACTTTACTAACATGAAGGGTGGCGCCATTCGAACGGAACTTCCCCTTTATAGTGCCGTCGTACGTGCTGTACGTCACTGCGCTTTGCTTGAACATTTTTTAAAATGATGGTGTGTACGCAAGACAGGCTTGAGAGGAAACAAGAAAAAAAATTACAAGAAAAACGTCAGTTTTAAAAATGACATTAAAAATGATCGTGTGTATGGGGCATTAGGAGTTACATTCTCTGAGAAGCAGAAAAAGAAAATATTTTTGTTTACGCATAAAGCGTCAATGGCAACAAGATATCAAGAAGGAGGGTACAAAATCCTGACTAGGTGGTATAGAACCCCGGCAGTATTGAATCGGATATTTCCACAAGTATCGAACCAATGCTGGCGCTGCAAGGGAGCGGAAGGCACCATGCTACACATATTCTGGGACTGCCCGAGATTGAAAGAATTTTGGAATATGGTTTCTGAAACAGTTAAGGAAATTACTGAGGTGTCTCTTGGAGAAAATCCGGCAGCTTTTCTTCTACATGATATTCCGTTATCGACAGAAAAATACAAAAACTCCCTTTTAAGGCATCTGCTTACAGCAGCAAAAGCATGTATTCCGATTCTGTGGAAAGGTACGGCAGCTCCAACTAAAATACAATGGATGGGGAGAATAACAGAAATCCAGCAAATGGAGAATCTCACTATGATGTTGAGAGAGCAAGAAGAGAGGTACTGGGAGGTCTGGACTCCCTATATTATATATAGGGAACAAAAATCTTAAGGAAGGTCCTGGGTGAGGAGGAGAGGGGGATGGGAGAAGGATTCTGGGGGGGGCTCCCCCTCCTTATTCTTTTTTTTTTTTTTTTGGTATCTTTCTTATTCCTTAACTGTTTTTCTTTCTTTTTTTTTCCCTTTTTTTTTTTTCTCTTTTTTTTTTTTTTTTTTCTCTTTAAAAAAATGGAACGGTAATAAGGGCAGGAAGTATCACATGGTTGTACTAAAAATATGAGGAAGCATGATTAAAAAGTAAAGAAGGTTTTAGGAGATTCCAACTATGTGATAAATGATGTAGTAATTGATAAGTTGAAGAAGTATAAGTGGAAGTGGGAGGTGTTGATGTACAAATGTAATTTGTTATTGCTGTGAAAAAAATAAAGAATTTATAAAAAAAAAAAAAAAATATCACTGCTCCCACTGTCCGCCCAGTGTCGCAGTCCCGCTAAAAATCACTGATCACCGCCATTACTAGTAAAAAAAAAAAAATAATAATAAAAATGCCATAAATCTATCCCCTATTTTGTAGGCGCTATAACTTTTGTGCAAAACAATCAATATATGCTTATTATGATTTTTTTTTTACCAAAAATATGTAGAAGAATACATATCGGCCTAAACTTTTTTGGGATATTTATTATAGCAAAAAGTAAAAAATATTGGTTTTTTTTCAAAATTGTCGCTCTTTGTTTGTTTATAACACAAAAAAAAAAAACGCAGAGGTGATCAAATACCACCAAAAGAAAGCTCTATTTGTTGGAAAAACAGGACATAAATTTTATTTGGGTACAACGTCGCATGACCGCCCAATTGTCAGTTAAAGTGGCGCAGTGCTGTATTGCAAAAAAATGGCCTGTTCATTAACCACTTGCCGACCAGCGCACGACGATATACGTCGGCACAATGGCACGGCTGGGCAAATGGGCGTACAGGTACATCCCCTTTAAGATGCGGCATTGTGGGCACCGCGAGCTCCGTAAGTATGACTGTGGGTCCCGCGGACACAATGTCCGTGGGGATACCCGCGATCGTGTCGCGGAGAGGAAGAACGGGGAAATGCTGATGTAAACAAGCATTTCCCCATTCTTCCTCTAATCGGGAGCGGTGATCAGTGTCGTGTCACACGTAGCCCATCCCCCCCACAGTTAGAACACATCCCTAGGACATACTTAACCCCTTCAGCGCCACCTACCGGTTAGCCCCTGGTTAGCCCCTTCACTGCCAGTGTAATCTTTACAGTAATCAGGGCATTTTTATAGCAATGTATCAATGACAATGGTCCCAAAATGGCATCAAAAGTGTCCGATTTGTGTCCGCCATAATGTCGCAGTCACGTTAAAAATCGCTGATCCCGCCATTACTAGTAAAAAAAAAAAATATTAATAAAAATGCCATAAAACTATCCCCTATTTTGTAGACGCTATAACTTTTGCACAAACTAATCAATAAACGCTTATTGCAATTTTTTTTAATCAAAAATATGTAGAAGAATACGTATAGGCCTAAACTGAGGGAAAACATTTTTTATATATTTTTTGGGGGTATTTTTTATAGCAAAAAGTAAAAAATATATATTTTTTTTTTCAAAATTGTCGCTCTACTTTTGTTTATAGCGCAAAAAACAAACAAACGCAGAGGTGATCAAATACCACCAAAAGAAAGCTCTATTTGTGGGAAAAAAAGGACGTCAATTTTGTTTGGGAGTCACGTCGCACGACCGTGCAATTGTCAGTTAAAGCGACGCAGTGCCGAATCGCAAAAAGGGGTCTGGTCTTTATGCTGCATATTGGTCCGGGGCTTAAGTGGTTAATATTATGTTGGAATGCTTTGTAAGAATAATGACTTAAAGATTCCACCCGCGATTTTCATTTTTTTTAAAAGGCAGCAGACTTTTGATAAGGACACTTACCTGTCCTACTCGCCCGCGATGTCGGGCCCCGACGGCGATCGCTCGGTCCTGGCAGGTCCCGGTTCCTCCATCCTGACTAAGGGAAACAGGCAGTGAAGCCTTACGGCTTCACTGCCCGTTTCCTACTGCGCATGCGCGACTCGCACGGCGCTTTGTAAATGGGCGGCTGCCTCCTGGGATTACACACAGTTCCCAGAAGGCAGCGCGTCCCATTCACAAGAAGAGGAAGCGGAAGGCGAAGCACCGAGGCAAAGGAAGAGGCAGATTAGGAGACTTCCGCATAGCAACGGGCATTTCGGGTGAGTATAAATTTTTTATTTTTTTATAATTTTTTTTAGGAATTTTAGTGTTACATTTTTTGGGTGGACCTCCGCTTTAAGTATGTTTCTATAATCTTGCAGATAAAAATCTGATGTGTTGCCCGTTATACACTAAAAGTGAAGCTGTGTGCACTCTAAAGCCTCGTACACACGGCCGAGAATCTCGTCTCAAAAAAACGTTGTTTTTCTCGACAGGTTTCTTGTCAAGCTTGACAAGATTCTTGTCAAGCTTTCCTTGCATACACACTGTCAATCCAAAATCTCGTCATTGTAAAGCGCGGTCACATACAACACGTACGACAGCAGTATAAAGGGGAAGTTCTATTCCAATGGTGCCACCCCTTGGGCTGCTTTTGCTGATCTCGTGTTACTGCGTGTTAGTAAAAGTTTGGGGAGAGACGATTCACGCTTTTCAGTCTTCGTGCTTTCAGTTCGTTACAGCGTGACGAATGTGCAATCTCAATTACGAACGCTAGTTTTACCAGAAGGAGCGCTCCCGTCTCATACTGGATTCTGACCATGCGCGGTTTTTGAAGACTCGGAAAAGCATACACACGACCGGTTTTCTCGTCCAAGTACAGTCTGACGAGAATCACGACGAGAAAACTGAGACTCCTGACGAGAAAAAAGAAAGCAGGTCTTTTTTTCTCGTTGAGATTCTGGGCAGTTTTCTGGACGAGAAACCTGAAAGCCTCGTACACACGCACGGTTTTCTCGGCAAAGCTCTCCCAACAGTTTTCTTGTCGTTTCTTGACGAGAAAACCGGTCGTGTGTACGAGGCTTAAGGTTTTGTCAAATTTTAGATTGTAAACTCCTATGAGCAGGGCCGCAAAAAAAAGGGGGGTAGAATGTGGGCCTCCACACCCAACTTGGAGGCTTATATATTCCAAGCTTCACTTTGGATCCTCCTTTTGCGTTGGTGAGCATTCATTGACATTATAGTCCCCCTTTTTCACTTTGTAGTCTATTTTATATTCTAAATAATTTATTAGATAATGTTAGTTATTTCCTCTTTTCCCCGTAGACGGGTCTCTGTTTGAAACTTGTCTTCACAGAAGTAATGTATCTTTGTCACCGCCACATATGAACTTCCTCAGCTTGGTTTAAACTGGTCAATAGACAGTGGGGAGGTGAGTGGGTCCTGTTATTATCCTCTGGTATTAGGACCGTAACTCCTTTTTAATTTTGATTATTATATACTAAAATGCGATTTTTCTCTCATTACCTACAGATATTTGTATTAAATATATCAACCTTTTTGCAACCACAAATTCATCCTCCCTTACGGGATTGTGATTGCTAGAGACAGGATCGGCCGACCACTTCTCTGGCAATCTATGACAGTGGTTCTGATCATTTTTTGACCAATTGATTTGTAGGTATGTGGGGATGTGGGGGTCCCCTGGGTGTTTGCTCCATGTGCTGTTTGGGGATGCTCCCATGTGCCGTTTTGAATGCATTCAAAGGACTATTACGTTTGTGATATATTATTAATATGTTTTTCTCTCTTTTATACCTAATAGCTTGTTTCAAATCTGTTATAAGTGTATGGTCGTCTATTCCTGAGGAAGCCTAATAGGCGAAACTGTAGAAAATCTATGGACGCTTCATCTCAACTGTATATATCTGCATGCTCATCTAGACTTTGGTATTAGGTGTATACCTGTGATGGTCACAGGCATGTATATGTATCAGTTTTTTTATGTATATTGTAATAAATATATTTTTTCTACTTTTTAAAAAAAGTTCTTTGTCTTGCAACCTATTTTTTTAATTGTTATAAGCACCTTTAACCACTTAGCAACCACCTGCCGACAAATAACGTCGACAAGGTGGTTGCTTAACTCTGGGAGGACGTTATATAACGTCCTCCCAGTATCGCGCTCCCGCGGGCCCCCTGGGGCGCGCACACGGGAAACTCCGTGACCGCCGGGTCCAGAGGACCCGGCGCATCACGAATCGCGGTAAATCGCCGCTGATAGCGGCCGTTTACCACGTGATCGCTCCGTCAAATGACGGAGCAATCACTTGTAAACAGACCGGCGTCATGTGATGACGCCGGTTCCTCTCTCCCCTCTCTGTACCGATCGGTACAGTGTGAGAGGGGAGGGGGAGGGAGCGGATCAAGGCAGCAGCGCTGTGGGCTGGATCTGTGACAATTGCAGTCACAGATCCAGCCATCCATCCATCCCTGCTCAGCCATCCCTGGTGCAATACCCTGCGCAATACTCTGCAAAATACCCTGCGCAATACTCTGCAAAATACCCTGCGCAATACTCTGCAAAATACTCTGCAATACCCTGTGCAATACTCTGCAATACCCTGGTGCAATACTCTGCAATACCCTGGTGCAATACTCTGCAATACCCTGCGCAATACTCTGCAAAATACTCTGCAATACCCTGCGCAATACTCTGCAATGCCCTGCGCAATACTCTGCAATACCCTGCGCAATACTCTGCAATACCCTGCGCAATACCCTGCAATACCCTGCGCAATACCCTGCAATACCCTGTGCAATACCCTGCAATATCCTGCGCAATACCCTGCAAAATACTCTGCAAAATACTCTGCAATACTCTGCACAATACCCTGCAAAATACTCTGCAATACCCTGCGCAATACCCTGCAAAATACTCTGCAATACCCTGCGCAATACTCTGCAATACCCTGTACAATACCCCCTGTGCAATACCCCCTGTGCAATACCCTGCCATACTCCGCAATACCCTGCCATACTCCGCAATGCCCTGCAATACTCCGCAATACCCAGCAATGCCTGGCAATACTCCGCAATGCCCGGCAATACTCCGCAATGCCCGGCAATACTCTGCAATGCCCGGCAATACTCTGCAATAACCACTTCCCGCCCGCCGGCCGTCATATGACGTCCTCGACTATGTGCGGGGATATCTGAATAATGGGAGCAGCTACAGGCATCTTTCAGATATTAGCTTTTTCAGCCGGCGATTCCCTACACCATAACAACAATCATAGCGGCTGTTCCGCCGCTTGATCATTCTTACGGGAGGCGAGAGGGGATGTCGTCCCCCCCGCCGCCCTCCGGTGCTTCTACCGACTCACCGCTACGATCAAAGCCAGGATTGTTTTTTTTTTTTTTTTCAGGCTTCCCAGCCTAGAGGTGAGATGTGGGGTCTTATTGACCCCATATCTCACTGTAAAGAGGACCTGTCATGCCATATTCCTATTACAAGGGATGTTTACATTCCTTGTAATAGGAATAAAAGTGATCAAAAAAAAATTTGGGGCGGAAAAACATGTCAAACTAAAATAAATAAAGTAAAATGAACAATAAAAAAAATATATTTTTTTAAAGCGCCCCTGCCCCCGCGAGCTCGCATACAGAAGCGAACGCATACGTAAGTCCCGCCCACATATGAAAACGGTTTTCAAACCACACATGTGAGGTATCGCCGCGAACGTTAGAGCGAGAGCAATAATTTTGGCCCTAGACCTCCTCTGTAACTCAAAACATGTAACCAGTAAAAATATTTAAAGCGTCGCCTATGGGGATTTTTAAGTAGCGAAGTTTGGCGCCATTCCACGAGTGTGTGCAATTTTTAAGGGTGACATGTTAGGTATCTATTTACTCGGCGTAACTTCATCTTTCACATTATGCAAAAACATTGGGCTAACTTTACTGTTTTTTTTTTTTTAAGCACAACACATTTATTTTCCGTAAAAAACGCGTTAAAAAAATTGCTGCACAAATATCGTACGAGATAAAAAGTTGCAACAACCACCATTATATTCTCTAAGGTCTTTGCTAAAAAAAACATATATAATGTTGTGGGGTTCTATGTAATTTTCTAGCAAACAAATGATGATTTTTACTTGTAGGAGAGAAATGTCAGAATTGGCCTGGGTGCTCCAGAACGCCTGATGGTGTTCCCTGCATGTTGGGCCTCTGTATGTGGCCACGCTGTGTAAAAGTCTCACACATGTGGTATCGTCATACTCGGGAGGAATAGAGGAATGCGTTTTGGGGTGCAATTTGTGGTATGCATATGCTGTGTGTGAGAAATAACCTGCTAATATGACAATTTTGTGGGAAAAAAAAAGAGAAAAAAAAAATCTTGATTTTGCAAAGAATTGTGGGAAAAAATGACAACTTCAAAAAACTCACAATGCCTCTTTCTGAATACCTTGGAATGTCTTCTTTCCAAAAAGGGGTCATTTGGGGGTATTTGTACTTTTCTGGCATGTTAGGGTCTCAAGAAATGAGATCAGCCGTCAGTACTTCAGGTGTGATCAATTTTCAGATATTGGCACCATAGCTTGTGGACTCTATAACTTTCACAAAGACCAAATAATATGCACCAATTTGTACTTATTTTTACCAAAGATATGTAGCAGTATAAATTTTGGCCAAAATTTATGAAGAAAAAATAGTAATTTGCAAAATTTTATAACAGAAACGAAAAAAAAAAAACATTTTTTCACAGAATTTTCAGTCTTTTTTCTCTTATAGCGCAAAAAATAAAAAACCCAACAGTGATTAAATACCACCAAAAGAAAGCTCTATTTGTGTGAAAGAAAGGACAAAAAATTCATATGGGTACAGTGTTGTATGACTGAGTAATTGTCATTCAAAATGTGAGAGCACCGAAAGCTGAAAATTGGTCTGTTTATTAAGGGGGTTTAAGTGCCCAGTGGTCAAGTGGTTAAAGTCCCACATTCTACCCCCCCTTTTTTTTTTCAAATATATTTACAGGGATGGTGGTGCCTTTAGATTTATAGTTTTCATGCTGACATCTGCTTATTTCCTATTTACTACTATGAGCAGGGCCCTTAAAATCCGATTGTTAAATGTAGCATCATGTATCCTGTCCAAATTTTTTTGAAGCTAGTACATGAATGTACATCATTTTTGTTTCTGCTGGCAAAATAAAAGTACATTATTGAGCTTTGGTGTGTTTTTTTTTTGTTCTTTTTAGTTTTTGTGGGTGGTGGTGGTTTTGGCAAAGTGCAATATCTTTTATATTTTATTTCTATATGCATTTGTGTACCAAAAAACGAATCTCTTCGCCCTGGTTCACATTGATGCTACTTTGAAATTGCGCTACTTCACTTGAGCTAGCGCTATTTTAGGTACTACTTGATAGAAATCTGTGTGGCTTCATACACAAATGTCTATTGAAGTCGCACCTGAAATCGGCAAAAGTAGTGCAGGAACTACTTTTGCAAATCGGTGCGGCGCTACAAAATTGGGGTTGCATCGATTGGAACAGTGCCATTGCCACCAATAGTCATGCAATTTGATTTCTGAAATTGCATGACAAATCGCCCCATGTAAACCTAGGCTTCATAGGCTTCAGCACACCTGCAAGTAAATGTTAAAGGTGGAATCTTTATATATAACAGCTGTGGAGAATTGCAGGTAATGAATTCAGCTGGAGGATAGGCAGTGTTGTATGTGTCAGCTCTGGTTCACATTGGTGCGATTTAACACGTCGAATCGGCGGCAATTGCACTGTTCTAATCTGTGCGATTTGTATTGATATCAGTCCAGAAACCTGCACAGATGTCTCTGATGTCCCCCCCCCCTGCAGTCGGGACTGAAATGCGGGAATGCTGCTATGCCAGAGACGCCATTTCTTATCAAACTCCCTTAAGTTTACCTTCAAATATCATTATATGTATGTAGCGGTGTGTTCAATTTAGGGGAACTGCGCCTTTTGTGTCCCCTCTCGGTGGTAGTACGGCGGGGCGGGGAACCTGCTGTGTTTGTCGGAGAGGGTATAAAAGGGGCGGACATCTTCCGTTCGTCGTCGTCGATGCCCAGGCACCTTCGGCCTGGGGGTGAGGAGGGTCGTCTCCGGCAGCCTTAGGCCCGGAGGTGGAGTTCCTGTTCCATCCCAGACACCTTCAGTCTGGGGTGAGGTACTATTTTGAAGGCGCGGGGCCCAGCAACATTCGGCTGGGGACCACTAGGGATCGAGGACTCCCAGGGTGCCGCCTTGCGAGGGGACCCGTATCTGGGATGAGGAGGCCAGGGAGGTAACCCTTTCCGAAGACCCAGCGCAGAGTCGTGGTGACGGTGAGGGCCTCTGGTAACTCTCCGGAGGGATGTTTTCTCCTTGACATGGGCCAAATACTTCAAGAAGGAAGTTCACGTTCAGGTCAGTGGCAGTGACCCTACTCTTCAGGTCAGTGGCAGTGACCCTACTCTTCAGGTCAGTGGCAGTGACTTCATAGGGCAAGGCCCTATTCACCCGGTCAGTGGAAGTGACCCTACTCTCCAAGTCAGTGGCAGTGACTTTATTCACCCGGTCTGTGGCAGAGACCAACCTCGCGGTCTGTGGCAGAGATCGTGCACCAAAGCTGTTTGAGAAACCTAAACAGTCTAAAGAGTTACTCAGGAGGGTACGGGCTTGTGGTGCGGTGTGCCTCTCTCTGCCTGCGAGGAGCCTTATTTAATGCAGGCTGGGGAGAGGTGGGTGCGCTACACGTGGGGGCTCGAGTCCGGGATTTGTTTGCGGTTGGGAAGTGTTGAAGAACCCCCCCAGAGTTTGAACTTTATTCCCCAGTGAAGTTCCGTGGATGTTGGCCATATTGAGAACTGCGCCACGAGGAGAACCCTGACTGCGTAGTTCGTGGGCGTGACAGAGAGAAAGCCCGCGAACGATGCAGGAGATGGGAGGAGTCTGGCCATTTGTGGAGTTGCACGTGGGGACTTTGGCGCGAAAAGGACAGTGCGCAATGGAACAGCGAATGGATAACATGGCTTCTCATGTCTCATGGATTCTGGCTACTACTACCATGAAGATGACTTCATTTGCTGCTCCCTTAACGGATACAGGGATTCAGCTCAAGCCCCGGGGACATTCTGCCCTCTTCGTTTGCAAAGATGTGGAGGCCCTCGGAGTGATTTGTCCCGGCTGCTCGGGACTGGTGGTACATCTGAAGCCATTCGATGTGAGCTATGTAAGGAGTTCTTGTTTGAGGTCGAGCAACCTACAGAAAAGCCTCGGGCTTTCCACCTCAATTGCCTTACAGGCGCCACCACTCTGGAAGGAGGAATCAGAGCTTACACAGCCACCCCTGCGCGCACTGTCAGGACTTCGGACGAAGAGATTGTTCCAGAGATTGAGAGACCGGAGGATGCTGCCTCGGTCACCAGAGTCCTTTCTCCCACCGTCCAAGAGGAAGATCGGGTTCGTGAAGGCTTCCCGCGGCCGTGGTGGAGCTACGCCCCAGCGCTTACTTGGAACGGATGCATCCGAAAGGAAAAGCCCCAGACGTCCTGGTTCAGCTACAAGCCGAGGTAAGCCGGGGGAAGAGACTCTGTCTAAGGTCCCAAGTTTTGGGGAGTCACATGTTCTTGAACTAGTCAAAGGGGGTGACTCGTCCTCTACCAGGAGTTACCTGCCTGCGGAGGAATATGATACCTCCGACCTGGAGTCAATCTCCGATGCGGGAGATGACACCGCAGTTAATGAACTGTTTGAACGGAAGGGATGGGATAAGATGCCCCTGTCCTCGTCCCGTAGAAATAGGGACCCACCCATGTCCACTGGGGATAGCACGCCCTGGGTGGAGGCCTCAAAGCCTGAGAAGGGATCTGTACCCTTGTCTGCCCTTCCACAGCCGGAGATTCCTGCATCAGTTACTGAAATGGGACGGGTGTCACCGCAGGCCCCTGTGTCTGGTCCTGAGGTAGTGAAAGTACCTCGACACCCGGATGCCATAGTTCTACCTGGTACGGGAGACCGTGCCACCATGCCACCATTGTCCCGATTACAGAGGTTATTTAACCAGAAGGTAGCCAGCGAGTATGGATGGGAGTACCCGTACCTGCCTAAAGAACTCTTGTTTGAAGTAGGGGCCTGCAGACACCAGTGGTACGCGGACTTTGTATGGACCCACATTAAAGTACCCCAGGCCCGCAGATACTTCTCATGTTCTCCTGTAGCTACTCCGAGATATAAAGACTGTAAAGCCTCGTACACACGACCGAGTTTCTCGTCCAAAACCGGCAAGAAAAGTGCCGCGAGAGCTTTTTCCTCGAGAAAACCGTTCGTGTGTATGGTTTTACGACGAGAAAATTGACGTGAATCTCGACGAGAAAATAGAGAACCTGCTCTCTATTTTCTCGTCAGGATTCCAGATTTCCTCGTCGTGTTTCTCGTCGGCCTGTTTTGTGACGAGAAAATGGTTCGTGTGTATGCTTTTACGACTCTTCAAAAAGCGCGCATGCTCAGAAGCAAGTATGAGACGGGAGCGCATCTTCTGGTAAAACAAGCCTTCGTAATGGAGAAAGCACATTCGTCACGCTCGAAATTATTGCATCGTTTAAATGTTGTGCATTGAAATCTTCTTTAGAATGTTACATTAATCCAAACGAATGAACTTCTTTTGCTGCTGATATTCACAGAGTTATGACTATCTTTTTTTAACCTTTTTCATGCTGCTCTTAAGAAGAGTTAGGTGTATTATATCGTGCAAGATCTTCTGAATATTTTTAATTTTTAAATTTTTCAAACTGATGTTAATTGTAATTTGGCAATGTTTTGATAGTGATCTCCCATTGAATATTTTAATATATATTTGTTAAATTTTACACACTTTTTTTTTTAAATAAGATTGTTTTTCTTTTTTTGGGGTTGTTATCTGTCACTTTTTTTGGCTGTCAAATGTCTCTGCTTACTCCAAAGCTAAATTTAAATTTTTTTAAAAATACACATAGTCAAGTATGAACTTAAACAAAAATAACATTTATTCATGTTTGAAATAAAATAGAGAAGGCAGCGCTGGAGAACCTGCTGCCATTTGTGCATCCCAGGGACCCCAGAGCACACATCAACCCTGTGTGGACACTAAAATTGGGAGCTTGAGAGAAGGCCAACATTTCTGAGCACAATCTGATGCTGGCCTCCCAGAGGTCAGGAACAGCAGCAGGTGAGAGATATGTCCCAAGTGTGTGGTACTACAACAGGCTGCCTTCTGTCCGACCACAATGAAGCAAGGCCATCACTTCCTCGTCTTCCTGGCAACCTTCCCTGCAACCTTCCCTGAAGCCTTCCCTGCAGCCTTCCTTCTTCGTTTGGCTGGAGGCTGGGCCACTGGAGGGGTACTCCTGTCAGGAGGAGGAGGAGGTGGAGGAGAAGGGGGTGGCGCAGAAGAACAAGGTGGAGGTGGAGGAGAAGGGGGTGGGGCAGAAGAACAAGGTGGAGGTGGAGGAGAAGGGGTGGGGCAGAAGAACAAGGTGGAGGTGGAGGAGAAGGGGGTGGGGCAGAAGAACAAGGTGGAGGTGGAGGAGAAGGGGGTGGGGCAGAAGAACAAGGTGGAGGTGGAGGAGAAGGGGGTGGGGCAGAAGAACAATGTGGAGGTGGAGGAGGACGTTGAGGAGAAGGGGGTGGGGCAGAAGAAGAAGGTGGAGGTGGAGGAGGAGGTTGAGGTTGGGACAGTTGTGCCACCTCACAAATAGCGGTATTGGGGGTAATTTTTTTCATCACCCCCTTGTTCAGCAAGGTGATGAGCAGGGGCTCGCATAGGAGGCGTTGCTCCATGCTCATCACCTTGAACTTTGCCTCCACTAGGCCGGCAATGGCCTCTTCAGGGGATGTGGGCTCCTTGAGGGTGGCATGGGCCTCTCGAATAAGGGCCATTGCTGCCTCACTGGTGGTCCTGTCCCTCCTGCTTCTTTTGGGAAGTCGGATGGGAGGCACCTGTGATCTGGTGCTTCTCCTTTGCCCTGCCACCTCCTGGCTGCCACTGGGCCCTGCCACCTCCTGGCTGCCACTGGGCCCTGCCACCTCCTGCCTGCCACTGGGCCCTGCCTCCTCCTGCCTGACAGTTTCCAGACCCTCCTCCTGGCTAATTTCATCCTGTGTATGAAAAAGGGACATAGTTTAATATGTTGGTTTAATCTTTGCATCCAAAATTCAGATCATGATTGAAGCAATTTGAATGTAAATCCAGAAATCATTTTGACCAATTTACAACTACATCAGATTGACTATTTAGCACCCAATTTAGGCCAGACTAATGTCTCGAGATCTTGATTTCACTTGTGGAACCCAAAATTGTTTATGTTTGTCATCTTGACATATTTGTCAAACATTAATTTTATCCCAATACATTTTCTATAAATACTATAACTGGCTCCAGATGGCCAAATCAGGTTCATCCAGGATGGCTGCCTCCTCTTGCTCCAGAGAAGGCTCAGGTTGGCTGCAGGGAAGTCTGGGGGGAAGAGTGGAGAGTGATGGCCTTGTCTCAATGTGGTCATCCAGAAAGGACATCCTGCTGTAGTACCACAAATTCGGGACATACACATCATCTGCTGCTGCTCCTGACCTCTGAGAAGCCAGGACCTTAGAGCGTTCATTCCTGTATGTGCCTCTCAAGCTCCCAATTTTAGTGTCCACCTGTTTTGCTGTGGCTGTGGGCACCTTGGTATGCACAAATGGGAGCAGGGTCTCCAGCGCTGCTTTTCTCACCCCTTTTTTTTTGTGTATGGGGTTTTTGGTCTCCCACAGAGCGGGCAGCTCCCTTACCCGGTCTATAAATTCCGCCAGGAATTCTTTGTCGCTAATAAAGACATTCATATTGTATCTGCAAGTAAAATAAATAATATATAACTAATGTGAGGCACACAGTCTAACCTCCTTAAAATCGTAGTCACCATATATATCCTACAACATTCTCCAGACAGTATAGGCCAACAATTTGTCAAAGTCACAAAATCACATACCTTAGTTCGCACGTCCGTCACTTGAACTCCTCTCTCCGCACAACGAACGTAGTATAGTCACATGTGTGTTTGCTATATATACACCACGCATGCGTCAAACTACGCACCTGTCGCTCCGCACACGTCGCCCGCCCATGACGTTCTAACTAAGATCTTTTCCCCGCCCCTTCTCTTTCGGCACGCAGACAGATATGGCGGATTTACAGCAGGTGTCTGATAATTCCTCAAATAACGAGGAGGAGACAAGCCCGGAGACTGAGGAAATGTCACGATCAAGGAGGAGATTCAAGGCATCTAATATGTCTTTTGCGGAGATGGCGGAGATGGTGGACATATTGCTCAAGTCGGATTATGACGCAAAGCATGGGCCGTATAGCAAACCTAATAGAAGGAAGGCCAAAATCCTGAAGAAAGTCGTGAAGAGTCTGAAGAATAATTTCGGGGTGAAACGCTCAAATGAGCAGCTCAGAAAGAGGTGGTCAGACCTCAAACTGAGGGAGCCAGAGCAGTTAAGGAGCATTAAGAGAATGCTAGCAAAAAGTAAGTAAAATGTACACTTTTCTGCTATTAATGTTTTTCTCAAATTACATGTTGCTCCTTTTTTTTTATTTTCATATTGGACTCCCTTCCAAAATTTCCTAATTTGAACTTGGTTTGGCACAGTAATCGTTCGTTACGTTACAGACACTTCGTTCGGCCACTATCCGCTGTTTTGGCTTATTTTACAGCCACAAAAGAAAATAGACATCTGCCTGTTTTTTACAAATTGTTGTTCCTAAATTTTCGCCTAGATGATGTGTTTGTAAAGAGAATGAAATGCAAACTTTAATCAGTGTAAAGGAGAGGACACTCAGCAGCTGGTACCACATCTGTACTTTGGAGCACTATAGTGTGGGCCACTATACCCGCCTTTTTTGGGTGTCCCACACAGGTGCATCAGTAAATTTTTGTGGTGCCTCCATGTCTAAAAATGTACATCCAAAAGGTGAATACTAAACATATTTTTGTTTCCAAATAATGCATTCATCTTTAAAATCCGCACAAACACACACTTGTACCCCACTTCCAAACAATTTAGCCTGTTTTTATTTTTCATAGAGAATTTCAGTGTGATAAATAGACCTTTTGTTTGATTCTCATAGGGGAGAGAAGACTGGGAGGAGAACACTCCAGGGAGCACAGGAACCCCACAGCTTCACAACAACCCCAAACTCCCAAAGACCCACAACCGAAGGATGTTGAGGAAGTTGAGGTGGAGGAAGGAGAAGTGCAGGAAGGAGAGGTGGATGACGTTGTGGAACTGGTCACCACAACAGGTCAGTATCTGACACCACAGCTTCAGGTAAGAGATGTAGGCCTGCAGAGTTATAATACCTTTTTATTTTGTTTTTAGGGGATGTAAATGTTGTGGTGAAGGATAGTACACGTTTCTCTGCTGACAGTGCCCTCCGAATAATACAGCAAGTGATGGAATGTAGCACAGAACTGGACAGAATAAAACAAAGAATTCATGTGATGGATCAAACATTTAAAGACATTCTCAATGTATTGGGGAGAATCGAATAAGTCAACCAAACCCCCATTTTTGTTTCAGGAATGACTGTTCTTTAAACTTTTAAACTCTTTTTGACAATCAAACCAGCCAAAAATTGAATATGCACACAGTGTGTCAACATGTGCTATCTGCCATCAGGGGATATCCATGTATGTCTTTTGGGGGTGCAACCCCTTCCTCGTATCTAAAGTAGGTGAACTGAGGAAGGGGTTGCACCCCCAAAACACGTCCATTGATCACCCCTGATGGCAGATAGCACATGTTGACGATAGGGATCAGGAGTCTAAAATCCCTATTGGAAATTACTACAAAATGTGTGCATATTCAATTTTTGGCTGGGCAAGGGGTGGCAAGACACCATATTAGGACGGGCACATAGAGACATAGTTTGTGTAAGTGAATGTCTCAGATTGCTCAGAGATATCCAAAGTTGTACTTTTTGGAATGCAACTGTTGTTTTTGTATTTTCCTAAGAAAAGAATTGGCGGTTTGTGGCCAGGACAAAAAAATGTTTTAAAAAGTAAACGTGTGTGAATGTGCACAGAGTAAAATGTTTGAACACAAACAACGTGTAGCTTCTTTTTTCAATACGCTCTAACCTTATTTGTGTTTTTTTAAGGTTACATAGTGAAATGGTTGTTATTTACTAAAGGAAAATACACTTGGCACTACAAACTAGGAGACAGGAAACAAACAAAAGTTAAAAGTTGAAATCAGATTTTTATTTAGCTCATTCTCCATGAATCTTTAGGCATAGCCTGGCATAGAAATTGCCCCCTACCCGTGAAATATTGCATATATTTCTCTCGAACCTCACGGGCATTTTGGGGGGGCAAGCCAGGACGGGCAGATTCAAGGCCCGGCAGGGGATTTACAGACAAAAGTCCAGCCTCAGGCAATACTGTGGCCATATAAGAAGTGGATTTTCTGCTGAGAAAGTTGTGTAGCACACAGCAGCATAAAACTACATAGTTTATTTTGTAGTCCGCCAAGTGGATGGAAGTCATAAAAATGTGGAACCGGCTGGCCATTATGCCGAAGGCATTTTCAACGACCCTTTGGCCCCTGGCCAGCCGGTAATTGAACACCCTCTTCTCTGGGGTCAGGGTCCTCTGAGGAAATGGCCTCATAAGATGCGGTCCGAGCCCGAAGGCTTCATCAGCCAAAAAAACAAAGGGGAGTCCTTCAACATTCCCTGCATCCAGTGGCAATGCAAGGTCGTCACTCTGGAGATGGAGGGCAAACTCCGTCTGGATGAAGGATCCCCCATCGGACATCCGGCCATTCTTCCCTACATCAACAAAGAGGAATTCATACCGTGCTGACACCACCGCCATCAGCACAATGCTATGAAACCCCTTGTAGTTGAAGTAGTAGGACCCAGAACGGGGTGGTGGCACGATGCGGACGTGCTTCCCGTCTATGGCACCACCGCAGTTGGGGAAGTCCCACCGCGTGGCAAACTCCGATGCCACAGTCTGCCATTCCTGTGGCGTGGAAGGAAGCTGGGGAGTCAAACAAGATGAAAGAAAATTAGAATTTTAAAATATTACATTACAAGGAGATTATAATAAAAAAACATAAGAGGCCAACATCAAACAAATTCTCAGTTTATTAATCTGTTTTTAAGAAGTATAATGGAAGGCTCATGTTTCATATTCATCACCCCCTCTGATGGTCCATTCAAAAAATATTTTGGGGGGGGGGGTAGATGTGTTCGGCCACAGGATAGCATTGCAGTGGCGGTGCGTCCAGAGTCGGCGCTGGAACACTGCCCCCTCTCTCCTGTGCCCGTCACTCCGAACAATACATCGGTTTATGCCTTGCATGAACCTATGTATTGTCAATGCCGCCCACTATTCAGGTGGATGGCCCCCTGTTAAGCGACCAACATATGAATAACTGCAGCATTTATGGGGTGAAAATTGCATATCAGAAACAGGGAGGCAAATAGGCTTGCACATTACAGCCTGAGGGATGTAATTGGCTTCATAAAAGTTAAATAGGTGACGCAGGGGGGGGGGGGGACATTCCTTGGGTAAACACTGACAGGCTGCTCTGCCAATCATGTTCACCAAGTCTGTTTAATGGTAACATGATTGGCTGATGCAACATCAAGGGCAGGAGAAGACATCAAGGACAGAAGAAGGATGGCGCTGACCACAAGAAGGTAAGTGCAGGGCTGATGGGAAAATGGCTGCATTGGAGAGAACAAAATGGCTGCATTGGAGGGAACAAAATGGCTGCATTGGAGGGGGCAACTGGGGGCGTTTAATAGGCACAGTCGCAAAAAAGGAGGAAGTTTATTTCCTAAATTGGGGTTGGACCCCCAATCATTTGGAGCAACAGGCGCCCCTGCTGGAAAGCTTAGTGAAGGGAAATATGCATGGAGGAGAAAAAAGGGGCATTTAAAAGCTTCCAACATGCATGGGGACAAAGGGGACATTCTCAGCATATTACAATCATGGTAATTAGGGAAGGATGAAAGAAATACAATACATTATCATACATGAAATACATAAAATGTGATGTTAATGGAGAAAACTTACCCTAATATAGTCCTCCTGCAGGACTTGTATAATGGCAGAACAGGTGTCTGTGATTATGAGGCCCAGAGCCTGGGGGGAGATGCCTGTCGTGAACTTCAAGTCCTGAAGACTTCTCCCTGTCGCCAGATAACGTAACGTGGCGATGAGCCTCTGCTCAGCACTGATGGCTTCCCGCATAACGGTGTCCTTCCTGGTAATATAGGGGGACACCAAAGCCAACAGTTCCTGAAAAACGGGGTCAGACATCCGCAGAAAATTCCTGTAGTCCTCAGGATTATTCTCGACGATCTCCCGCAGCAGAGGCATATGGCAGAATTGGTCCCGCTGGAGCAACCAATTCTTGGTCCATGAACTCCTCCTCACACCGTTCATGGACTGGTCTTGGTCCAAAACAAGCAGACCAACACCAAGCGCACGCACAGCACGAACTCGACGACGAGAACGTCCAGGCGACATGGCTAGGAAACGGTCGTCTTATCAGAACGTACAGAACAGAACGCACTTTAGAACAGCAAGGCCTATGAATAACGAACTGAAAATCAGAAACGAACGGGCAAGAACGCACTGTAAAACAGATACGACCTGCCTAGATGCCCTGAAAGTCAAGATACGAACCCACAAGCACAAACTGAACCTCAGAAAACAAACTGAAAAGCACGAAGACTGAAAAGCGCGAATCGTCTCTTCCCAAACTTTTACTTCACACGCGGTAACACGAGATCAGCAAAAGCAGCCCAAGGGGTGGTGCCAAGGAAATCGATCTTCCCCTTTATAGTGCCGTCGTACGTGCTGGACGTGACCGCGGAGAACAACGAGGAAATTTGGAATTGTCAGTGTGTACGCATGGAAAGCTTGACGAGAAACTCGTCAAGGTTAACAAGAATGTCGTTGAAAAAAACGACGAGATTGTTACGACGAGAAACTCGGTCGTGTGTACGAGGCTTCAGGCTGCCTGGATGCTTGGTCGGCACATATATGCGGACAAGGTGCTCATCTGCCGGAAAGATAAAGACAATGTCGAGCTACACATTGACACTTTCGATAGGCATTGGAAACCGCTGGTGTTGCCAGACCCACACTATTACCTTTAAGAGACTTGACTCTTGTGTGTTTGCTTTATTTCTAAGAGTGCATCCTCTGGAACCCAGGAACTTTGCCCTAACAGAAGGGTATTCTACTCATTGGAGGAGCGGGAGCCATTGTTTTTTTCTCCCCTCTCTCCCTACCGCAAAGATACAAGGACTTTGGGGTGTAGATAGTTCAGGGCCACAGCCAAGAAGAAGAGGATTTGTCAAGCACCTGTATCTCAATCACAGCACTACCACTAGGCGGCGGTGTTGTGCAACTATTGCTTTGCAAATGTGATATATGCAGTTTACTTTTGGAAGGAAGGGATTTTCCTCTAGGGGAAAATCTGTTCATTCCAACAAATGTCATTTTTAGTTGTGTATGTTTTTTTCTTCCCCTGCAGGCGGACGTCAAACAAGGTTACTGAGAATGGGGTGAACCTTAGTTAGTGCAGGTGGGAGGGAAATGTAAATATCTATTGAAGTATGTCATGTGACATTTGATGTTTTAATGTGCACATGTGTGTTATTCTTCTTTCTTCTCTATGTTTAACCCCCTTTCCCCATGTTTAGGTTCCGGCACAAACAGGCAGTTTTTTTTTTCTCTCAAATTGTTTTTTTTGTGTTTGGTCTCTGGATTTGGCCTATGCTGACTCAGGCTTGAGAGGCATAGGTTTGCTCCAGACACTGGGGACCAGTGTCTATTTAGTGGGGGGAATGTATAGCGGGGTGTTCAATTTAAGGGGAGTGTCTGAGTGGTAATTAGGCTCAGACACACTGATTGTTAGGGTTTATGGACCATTTCTGTTCATTGGAGATAGTATTGGTGTACAGTTCCCTGTGGCCTACAGGTGGCGCTGTCGCCATGGGCCAGGGTTGAACCGCCAATAGAGGGCTGCGCCTTTTGTATCCCCTCTCGGCAGTAGTACGGCGGGGTGGGGAACCTGCTGTGCCTGTCGGGAGAGGGTATAAAAGGGGCGGACATCTTCCGTTTGTCGTCGTCGACGCCCAGACACCTTCAGCCTGGGTGTGTGTGGTTCATTCACGCCCAGGCACCTTTGGCCTGGGGGTGAGGAGGGTCGTCTCGGGGTGCCTTAAGCCTGGAGGTGGAGTTCCTGTTCCATCCCAGACACCTTCAGTCTGGGGTGAGGTACTATTTTGAAGGCCCGGGGCCCAGCAACCTTCGGCTGGGGTCTGCTAGGGATCGAGAACTCCCAGGGTGCCGCCTTGCGAGGGGACCCGTATCTGGGATGAGGAGGCCAGGGAGGTAATCCTTTCCGAAGACCTAGCGCAGAGTCGTGGTGACGGTGAGGGCCTCTGGTAACTCTCCGGAGGGATGTTTTCTCCTTGACATGGGCCAAATACTTCAAGAAGGAAGTTCACGTTCAGGTCAGTGGCAGTGACCCTACTCTTCAGGTCAGTGGCAGTGACCCTACTCTTCAAGTCAGTGGCAGTGACTTCATAGGGCAAGGCCCTATTCACCCGGTCAGTGGCAGTGACCCTACCCTCCAAGTCAGTGGCAGTGACTTTATTCACCCGGTCTGTGGCAGAGATCAACCTCACGGTCTGTGGCAGAGATCGTGCGCCAAAGCTGTTTGAGAAACCTAAACAGTCTAAAGAGTTAAGCTACGTTTGTGCCTGGACCTCCTCCACATATAAGCTGTCCTGTATCTTCGCTCCAACCTGTCTGCTCTCAAAGAGGCTGTTTATTATCCTGTGTGAAATAAATGTTGAGTTGGACTTTCAGCTGGTGTGGACATTCACATTCCTGGGGAAAACGAGGACTTACATCTATCTAAGGTAGAGGTGAGATCATTCTTGGGAGGACTTTGACTCTGGCCGCAGACAAGGCCCAAAACTAACACCGCTCAACCTCTTTACTCAGGAGGGTACGGGCTTGTGGTGCGGTGTGCCTCGCTCTGCCTGCGAGGAGCCTAATTTAATGCAGGCTGGGGAGAGGTGGGTGCGCTACATGTAGAAATACAGATTTGCATATCTGCAAATAATCAAAAATAATAAATTCTAATCGTGATGGAGATCAAATATTTGCAGCTGCAATCAACAGAGCGTGGTTTCACCTCCTGACCCGGAAATGAGTCATTGTAATCACCCGGAAGTTCCTGTGCTGGTCAGGATCTCCATCTAGGTGGACAAGGCAAGGTCCCTCTTTAGCAAAGAGGAGGTGCTGCTGATTTGCCGGGTAAGTGTAGGATATGTACTTGTGCTTACTCAAGGTGGGGGTGGATTTGGTGTGGGTGGGCTTCATTGATTTGTTTAGCATCACCACACATTTGCTTCTGGCCCATGTGCACACATCATTACTTACTGCATTTGTTCTGCTGATGTAAATCAGTAAGGACTATGCAAGTATAAATGAGAGCTCCTTTCTATTAAAATATATATGACTTGATTCACAGTTGGGCGATTTTTCATGATTCTCAATGATAACCATTCATATCTGTGCTACTTTAAGTCACACCAACTTCAAAGTAGTCCCTGTACTACTTTGGTGTGACTTTCAGGCTCGGTTTCCACTAGTGCGACTTGTCATGTGACTTGGGACTGCAAAGTCGCATTACATGTCATACCACATGATTTCCAATGAGTATGGCTCATATCTGTGTGACTTCAAAGTAGTCCCTGCACTACTTTGGTCCCACTTTGATACGACTTGAGGTCCATAGACCTCAAGAATATTTAGGCATTGCTCCAAGTCAAAAAAACAGAAAAATCATGCCAATTTAGGGTTACAATCGTTGAAACAGAGCCCCCATGTGACTTGAGGTACATAGGGTGCAATATTACACAGGCATTCCCAGAAGTTGGGGCCAAGTTGCAGTGGCAAAGTGGCAGCAAATTAGTGTGACTTTCAGGTCGCAGCAGTGTGAAAGAGATTCAAGGATATCTTTGAATTTGGCCCTATTGTCACTTGTGCATCCTGAAAGTTGGGCAAATTCATCCCTGCACTACCTTGGTTTGACTTTGATGCAATTTGAGGTCCATACACCACAAGATAACACAGACATTGCTTCAAGTCATGGCAAAGCTGTGCAATTTTAAGGTCGCACAAGTGAAAATGGGCCTTTATTCAATGGTGTTATCATTTAATCTCATTAGGTTACTTTCACACTTATGTGAGTTTTCATGCACCTTTGGACCTCAGAGTCGCATTAAAAGTTACCCCCCAAGAGTTCCATTCATATCTATGCAACTTCACCCATGTTCACATAGCTCTGAATTAACATGTCAAATTGCAGGCCAAATCAGCGCCTATTGACGGCAATAGAACTGTCTGAATTGGTGCGACGCCACACAGATTCCCAAAAGTAGTTCCTACACTACTTTGAGCGACTTCAGGAGGTGAGTTCTTACCTCCCAACCTTTTGAGATAGGTATAAGGGACACCTATTAGCAAAAGTATGTTGGCATAGTACACACCTCCTAAAACACCTTCTTAAAGGGGAATTATTAAAAAAAAAAAAAGATTAGTTAAACCCCCAAGTGCTTTTTTTTTTTTTTAACAATAATATCCCTTTTAGATTGGCTTTGGGAATTTACAAACAAAGTAATTCAGAAATTAGATGAATGGTTTAGCGCTGGAAAACCCTTTTTGAAAGATAAAAATTGCATTTTATATAAAACTATACAGATCAGAACAAAATGAGGGACAAATGAGGAGGAAAGAGGGACAGATGGACTTTGTTCCAAATCAGGGACAGTTGAGACCTATGTGATTTCACTAGACATCTGTGCAGGAAAGTGCACTGATGTCTCTGAAATCGCTCACAAAGTCGGGCTGAGGCCCCTTTCACACTTGAGTGACTTTTCCTGCGACTTTGGTCATCAGTGTCGCATGACAAGTCATACCCCATGATTTTCAATGTGTATCATTTATATCTGTGCAACTTCAAGTTACACTGACTTCAAAGTAGTCCCTGTACTACTTTGGTCCGACTTTGATACGAGTTGAGGTTGATAGACCTTAAGTTTACAGGCATTACCTGGAATCGTGGAAAAATTGCAGACGGAAATTTGCGCGCCTTTCCCTGCGACTCCTGCATCCATAGACCTCAAGATTACACAGGCATTGCTTAAAATCGCATCAAAATCGCACAACTTTCAGGTCGCACAAGTGTGAAAGGGGCCTAAGTCACTGTGCTGAGTACTATTATACCTAGAATATAAAGTAGTCCCACCATCAAACACTAGTAAACGAATGTTCTCAATATAATTGTGCTCAAATGGCTGAAAATCACACAGATGGTATAACCTACTGAAAGCTTACATTGTACTCAGCAGCATATGCTGAAAAGAGGCAAATGCCTATTAGCCAATGCCACATCAGCATGAGCATGGTTGTTACTATAATTTTAATGCCTGAAATGCAAAACATTATTGTATAGAATTAAACATTAGTAAATGTACTTTCTCTGTAGGTATGTGCTCAGCAGGGATGAGCCGAACACCCCCCTGTTCGGTTCGCACCAGAACCTGCGAACAGACAGAATGTTTGCC
Organism: Rana muscosa; assembly: GCA_029206835.1. Taxonomy (NCBI): domain Eukaryota; kingdom Metazoa; phylum Chordata; class Amphibia; order Anura; family Ranidae; genus Rana; species Rana muscosa. The sequence continues at coordinate 1,157,346,125 of CM055116.1, read as the reverse complement.
TGAACTTTAGAACCCTATTAAATACAATAGACTTGAACGTTCGAAATCTAAAGTGCTAATTATAAAGGCTAATATGCAAGTTATTGTCCTAAAAAGTGTTTGGGGACCCGGGTTCTGCCCCAGGGGACATATATCAATGCAAAAAAAAGTTTTAAAAGTTGACGTTTTTACGGGAGCAGTGATTTTAATAATGCTTAAAATTAAAAAATATAAGTGAAATATTCCTTTAAATTTCGTACCTAGGGGGTGTGTATGATATGCATGTAAAGTGGCGCTTGTTTCCCGTGCTTAGAACTGTCCCTGCACAAAATGTCATTTCTGAAGGAAAAAAAGTAATTTAAAACTCACTCGCGGCTATAATGAATTGTCGGCTCCCGGCAATACATAGAAAAGTCATTGATAAAAAATAAAAAAAAAGCGTGGGGGTCCCCCCAAATTCAATTACCAGGCCCTTCAGGTCTGGTATAGATATTAAGGGGAACCCTGCCGCAAATTTAAAAAAAAATGCGTGCGGTTCCCCCCAAATATCCATACCAGGCCCTTCAGATCTGGCATGGATTTTAAGGGGAACTCCACCCCAAATTAAGAAAAAAAAGGCGTGGAGTCCCCCCAAAAATCCATACCAGACCCTTATCCGAGCACGCAACCTGGCAGGCTGCAGGAAAAGAGGGGGGACGAGAGAGCGCCCCCCCTCCTGAACCGTACCAGGCCACATGCCCTCAACATGGGGAGGATGTCCCCATGTTGATGGGGACAAGGGCCTCATCCCCACAACCCTTGCCCGGTGGTTGTGGGGGTCTGCGGGCGGGGGCTTATCGGAATCTGGAAGACCCCTTTAACAAAAGGGGACCCCCAGATCACGCCCCCCCATGTGAATTGGTAAGGGGTACATTTTACCCCTAACATTTCACAAAGAAAGTGTAAAAAAATGTAAAAAAACCCACACAAACACCTTGGAAAAGTCCTTTATTAAAAAAATAAATAAAAAAAATAAAATAAAAACATTCCAGCGATGAAATCCAGTGTCCCGCGGCGATCCGATGTCCAGCACTGTCCGTCATTCTATTAAATGTATAGACCCGCCCCTTCTAAAGTTCCCCATCAGGTCCGCTCAGCCAATGACTAGGTGTAAGGCTAAGCGGACCAGATGCAGAACATGTTCCCCATCAGGTCCGCCCCCTCGGTATGTCAGACCCCGCCTACGTCATTGGCCTGAGTGGACATGATGGGGAACTTCCCTCACTGTGTAATACATGAATAGACCCGCCCCTTCTCACGTTCCCCATCTGGTCCGCTTAGCCTTACACCTATTCATTGGCTGAGTGGACCTGATGGGGAACTTTAGAAGGGGCGGGTCTATACATTTAATAGACTGCGGAGGAAGTTCCCCATCAGGTCCGCTCAGGCTCAGCCAATGACGGACAGCGCTGGACATCGGATCGCCGCGGGACACTGGATTTCATCGCTGGAATGTTTTTTTTTTTTTTATTATTTCTTTTTTTAATAAAGGACTTTTCCAAGGTGTTTGTGTGGTTTTTTTTACATTTTTTTACACTTTCTTCGTGAAATGGTAGGGGTAAAATGTACCCCTTACCAATTCACATGGGGGGGGCGGGATCTGGGGGTCCCCTTTGTTAAAGGGGTCTTCCAGATTCCGATAAGCCCCCTGCCCGCAGACCCCCACAACCACCGGGCAAGGGTTGTGGGGATGAGGCCCTTGTCCCCATCAACATGGGGACATCCTCCCCATGTTGAGGGCATGTGGCTTGGTACGGTTCAGGAGGGGGGGGGCGCTCTCTCGTCCCCCCCTCTTTTCCTGCGGCCTGCCAGGTTGCGTGCTCGGATAAGGGTCTGGTATGGATTTTTGGGGGGACTCCACGCCATTTTTTTTTTAATTTGGGGTGGAGTTCCCCTTAAAATCCATGCCAGATCTGAAGGGCCTGGTATGGATATTTGGGGGGAACCGCACGCATTTTTTTTTAAATTTGCGGAGGGGTTCCCCTTAATATCTATACCAGACCTGAAGGGCCTGGTAATTGAATTTGGGGGGACCCCCACGCTTTTTTTTTTTTATCAATGACTTTTCTATGTATTGCTGGGAGCCGACAATTCATTAATAGCCGCGAGTGAGTTTTAAATTACTTTTTTTCCTTCAGAAATGACACTTTGTGCAGGGACAGATCTAAGCATGGGAAACAAGCGCGACTTTACATGCATATTATACACACCCCCCAGGTACGAAATTTAAAGGAATATTTCACTTTTATTGTTTCACTTTAAGCATTATTAAAATCACTGCTCCTAAAAAAACGTCCGTTTTTAAAACTTTTTTTTGCATTGATACATGTCCCCTGGGGCAGGATCCGGGTCCCCAAACACTTTTTATGACAATAATTTGCATATAAGCCTTTATAATTAGCACTTTAGATTTCTCCCATAGACTTTTCGAATTTGCAGCAAACACCCCAAATTATTCGCTGTTCGGCGAACGGGCGAACAGGCAATGTTCGAGTTGAACATGAGTTTGACTCGAACTCGAAGCTCATCCCTAGTGCTCAGCTCTGTAGCATAGTGGTATTCCCTGCTGCCCTCAAAGGTTTAAGCCATGAGTTCAAATCCTACTGATGGCAGCACCTCCTGAAAGTGTGCATTTTACTCAGCAGCATATTTCTCCCATTGCTGTGTTCTTCCACCAGTCGGCTACCTGTGACGGTCTTCCTCCTCTGTGTTGTCACCCGCTGTGTGGCGTCTCTCCGGGTGATGTTATCGGATGGCCACAGAAGTCCGACACAGAAGAAGAGCAGCTTTTTTTTTAAATTTGCGGGTAACCGACTGCGCGGAAGAACACAGCAGCGGGAGAAGACGGTGGTGGCAGGAGAGACGGCTCGGGAAGAAGAAACATCACACACTAGAAGATGTTTGTGCTATGCTCAATAGGCTAGTGGTCAGCACTTCTACCTTGAAAAACTCAGGCTTTGAAGCACTCATGGGTTCAAATCCCACAGAGATACTAAAAGATTGTATTGGTAAAAAAAGGCAAATGACTATTAGCCAAAGCAGCATATGCTGAATATAGGTAAATGCCAATTAGCCAATGCACTTTTATTCAATAATATTATGGTGTGGAATTCCAAACATCACACACTAGCTAACGGGCAGTTTACATTTCTTTGTTTGTTTATTTTAATTTGCTTGTGCAAAAAATAAACATAGCTGTTGGATGGTATTTGAACTTGTACCATGAGAGCTGTGGAGACATCTGAGCAGACCACTAAGCCATTGTGCTAAGTACAAGACCTGCATAATAGTGTAGTATGATTAAAGAATGAACATAAATAATTACCGCTTTTATAGCCACCTAAATAAAAAAAAATAAAAAAACATGAAAAAAACAACATACAACAAATAGGTAACCTAAATGTTTAATACATGTAACTTTACAGAATAGCAGACATTACTATGTAATAATCATTCATAGCTGCATTCGTTAGCAAAAGGAGGAAAAAAACTAGGAATACTAATTGCAAAATACATCAATAGATGCACACGAGGTAGAGCACATCTCACATAAAAATGTTTCTTTCACATACATGGATCAAGGTTACAGTGCAGTGCTATATAAAAGCGTAGTGGAAATTGGCATTTGCATGTACGCGGATTTGCTAATTAGCGCTGATTCCATATTTACTAACACTTGTTTGCTGCTAATAGCGCTCTTTTTCATTCGCAAATTTGCGCGTTGAATTTTTAATTGGCTAAAATGGGAGTTATTATTTGCAATAGTGCTCAGTACTTCCTGGAGTTATAGTAAATTACCCCCAATATCTTTTACTTTTTGCTATAATAAATATCCCAATTTTTTATTTTATTTTAATTATTTTTCCTCAGTTTAGGCCGATATGTATTCTTCTACATATTTTTGGTAAAAAAAAATCGTAAAAAGCGTATATTGATTGGTTAGCTCAAAAGTTATAGTGTCTACAAAATAGGGGGTAGTTTTACGGCATTTTTATTATTATTTTTTTTTTTTACTAGTAATGGCGGCGATCTGCGATTTTTATCATGACTGCGACTTTATGGCGGACACATCGGACACTTTTGACACATTTTTGGGACCATTGTCCTTTATACAGCGATCAGCGCTATAAAAATGCACTGATTACTGTGTAAATGACACTGGCAAGGAAGGGGTTAAACACTAGGGGGCGCTGAAGGGGTTAAGTGTGTTCTAGGGAGCGATTCTAACTGTTGGGGGGATGGGCTATCAGTGACACAACAGTGATCACTGCTCCCGATCACAGGGAGCAGTAGATCACTGTCCTGTCACTAGGCAGAACAGGGAACAGGGAAATGCCTTGTTTACATAGGCATCTCCCCGTTCTACCTCTCCTGATCGCAATCGCGGGCCGCTGGCGAACATTGAGTTCTCGGGACCCGCGAGCGCACTCCCGAGGCACGCTGCGGCCGCGCGCCCGCTGGGCGGCAAATTCAAAGGGACGTACAGGTACACCCATTTGCCTGCCCGTGCCATTCTGCCGACGTATATCGGCGTGCATCGGTTGGGAAGTGGTTAAAGTGGATGTAAAGCCCAAATGTTTTTTTTTAATTAAGGCTTGCACCTTGTACAGTATAGGACTTAATGTCATCTGTGCCCAGTCTTGCCACGAAGTGTTAATCCAGCTCTGAGCAATCCTCTTATCTTTTTTCAGTGAGATAAAATGAACAGAGAAATAGGAGTCAGTTATTTCCCCTTTCTGTGAGTGACAGGTGATTTACATATCTCATGCACGAGCCTGAGAGACATTCTGTGAACTTCAGATCCCCCCCTCCTTTCTTCTCCAGCTCTCACAGGATTGGCTGCTCCACACCTCAGCATGATTGGGCTGAATTCATGTGGTGACCTTTCTGGGTTTTGACTGGATGTTAGTGATCATAGCATGTTGACAAGGGGAGTGTAGAGGTGGGCAGGGAGTCTACTGATATCATGACTCCACCCACAAGCTCCGGACAACAGACCCACCAACAAAATCTGCAGATTTTCGGGTCTCATAACAGACAGGGGAGACATTTGACAGGTAAGGATACATGCAGGAGGCATGTATATCCTTATAGATAACCACTATGGCAGTAGTTTAAAAAGGATTTACATCCATTTTAAGTATATACATCTTTCTTATACAGGTTAGTTAGCATGTGGGTGGGTGCAGTGTGGTGTGGCAGCAGTAACACACACTCAGTCCAGATGCAATTAAAAAAACTAGTATTGAAGTCAAAATACAACAATTCACAACAAACCTGGTGGAAGAAGGCCCAACTGGGAAACACTCATGGATGACAACAGTGTGTAGCAGAGCCGGTCTCAGCCGAGGGGTGGAATGGGGCCTGGCTGGGTATATAGAATGCTCAGAATGTGGAACAAGTTTTTCTTTACCCAAGCAAATCCTAGAAGCCATTGTGCTTTAAACTTGAATTTCAGCTTTATCCTAACTACTCTTAAAACTGTCCCCTCCTCCTCTCCTAACACCTATGCTAGTAGGCAGGTGCAGTACACTTTCTCCACTGCAGGTGGCACTCAACTGCAGGGAATGGGGCCTGGCTGGTCCAAGCCCAAGTGGTGAGGTTTCCAGATGAATGGTGAATCCCTATGCTTTCTCTTCTCACCTGAATCCTTTCCCTACCGCTAATACGGTCCCATACAGATGGGTCACCTGTCCCTATACTACCCACATGCTAGAATGTGCACCAAACACAGGAGCCAGGGTCTTAAATAGACTCTGCCACACCTAAGATGGCCACCACATGCAACCGGATCGCTGGCCCAGTGACCCAGGAAACAATAGAGGAACCATGTTCCTCTTGACTTCCTCTCCCTCTGCAATGCCACTGCAGTTGAGTGCCACCTGCAGTGGAGAAAGTGGACTGCACCTGCCTACTAGCATAGGTGTTAGGAGAGGAGGAGGGAACAGTTTTAAGAGTAGTTAGGATAAAGCTGAAATTCAAGTTTAAAGCACAATGGCTTCAAGGATTTGCTTGGGGAAAGAAAAACTTGTTCCACATTCTGAGCATTCTATACCCAGACTAGGAATTTCTGCAGGAGAACTAACTATTGACCTATGTGGACTTCTCACATCAGAAATTAACAATGAACCTAAATATACTGAATTCTACATTGACAGCAAAGTAGTTTTACATTACATCTACAACGAGACCAGAAAATTCTACATTTATGTTAAAACATTTGTGCTAGGGATTAGCAGCAGATCATGCTACCAGAGCTGTTTCTGTAAGTCACCTTAAAACAGAACATGGCTTTCAGGACCTTCATTGTGACATAACACAGAGGAGATAGTTCCTGAGAGTGACACATTTAAGCTAGTACAGTAGATGTAGACTTAGATGCTGAAAGCCATCCTGAGGTCTCTACACTTCAGGAAGTGACCTCAGATAGTCAATTTAAAGACACAGATTAGGGATTCTCAACCTTAAAACCACTGATTTGAGCTATTACATGCCTACCTCGCATAGTTTGTTCCTGCAAAGGTGCATGCATTCAGACAACAGTAACTGTAAAGGCTGATACTATTGCTAAAATGTATGTTCAGCAGTAGAATTTTAGCAATCTCAAGATGTAATTTTCCACACTGTGCATCATGAAACCTATGCGACAGAGATTATTGTATTGTATTGTAACCAAAGAAAATATACCTAGAAACAGTGCCCTAAGAAAACTCGACCCATTTCTTGATTAAAATGGCTTTTTACAAGTAGGTGTTCATCTCAGGCAGGCCAAAAAAATTAATGTTTTGATTTGATTCCCTCATCCACACATTTGATGTGGATGGAGGAATCCTTCCCGCTGAGCATTTTTATTCTGAAAGCAGGGAGACTTCCAGCCAGCCAGGTAGCAGCGCTGACTGAATGGAAAAATCAGGGCCCCCCTGCCCCAAAGCACCCACCCCCCATGTTGAGGGCATGCGGCCTTGAACGGTTCAGGAGGGGGGGCGCTCGCTCGTCCCCACCCCCTTTCCTGACCGGCCGGGCTGCGTGCTCGGATAAGGGTCTGGTATGGATTTTGGGGGAACCCCCACGCTGTTTTTTTGACGTAGGGGTTCCCCTTAAAATTCATACCAGACCCAAGGGCATGGCATGCTCTTGGAGGGGAACCAATGCCAGTTTTTTATTTAAAATTTGGCGTGGAGTTCCTCCTCATGATTCATAACAAACACAGTGATTGGTATTGGCAGGGATCCAAGTCGGATCCCTGTTCATTGAAGTAGGACGAGTGTCGTGTCGCACCAGTGTGAACCCGGCCTTAATGTCAGCAATGCTTGTTGCTCATTGAGAAAGGAAAAAAATAATTTTTCCTTTCCCGATGAGCGAGCCAGTTCGGCGCTCGCAGGTGTCATTGACACAATATCGCGGTCACCTACTGTACAATGAACTACCATGTAGTATTGTGCCCTTGTATTTATTTCTGTGTATAATTATGCATTCACCATGTATGTATATATATGAAACTATTATCAAACTCACAGTGATGTGTGCTCTGATTTGGTTTTTACTCATTGACATACGCAATAAACTTTTTATAGAAATTTACTCCATTCAATTGCATGCTTCATTTATAGTCCCAACCCCCCAGTTAGTTTCTTATCAGAATTAGGGATGGAGGTAATCTTGAACCACATATCATAGACCTCATCTAAAGTCCCACCATTTTTCTTCTTTTTTCTTTATCAATATCAGGGATGGAGGCATGCATTTATGGACGGCCTATTCTGGCACATTTACCCTTGTGCCAGATATGTTTCCTCTGTATGTTACTATATTCCTATGTAGCGGCCTCACTCCTTTCACTTGTTTATCGGTTGTCCGATAGCTCTTGTCTAGGCGTATCTTGACTGCGAGAGTGAGATGCGCCACGGCCCATGTCCTCCCCATGCCTCAGGAGAGGTGAAGGCCAGTACCTGTTGTTTTTCCTCGGGCCTGTGCGTTTCTTTAAGAGCCAAGTCTGTTGTGCTGATACCTCCCTTTGCTCCCATTAACCAGAGTACCACACACCGATAAGGGTCCAACACTTGTTTATTATAGCACACGAATAAACAGTCCTTTGTCAGCCGACTGGTTGGGACCCAATAAACAGTTCAACATGGTGGGGTGAGTAGGTCGAGGCACAGTCCTAACAATCAAACTAAACCACTGTGGTTTCACCAGCGGTTGCTAAAGCCCATCGGCTTGAGAGAACTTAACTCTTCAGAGTCTCTACCAGTGACTCTAGAGAACAGGAACTGGAGTACCTTTGCTGCATTGTGGCCCCTGTCCGGGGGAAAGCGTCCCTCCAAGAGAGTTACCAGAGGCCCCTCTGTCACCGGGTTGATGCTTCTCCGTGCTCTTCAGAAGGGTAACCTCTCCGGCCTCTTCGCCTCAGATACGGGCCCCATCCACCTCAGGGACCCTCGGACCCATCCACCCTTGCGGAGCCCAGTCAAAGTCACTGGGCCCCAGGCCTCCGGTGTAGTACCTCACCCCAGGCTTAAGGTGCCTGAGATGGACTCCAACACGGCTCCGGCCAGGCCACGGGCACCCGGCCCGGAACTCCGGACCGCCAGCACCCAGGCCGAAGGTGCCTGGGCGCGGGATAGCAAAAAAAGACCTTGTGGCGAGGGCGTCTACCCCTTTTATGCCCTACCCCCAGCAGGCACAGCAGGTCTTCCCACCCCGCTGTACCACTGCCAGAGCAGGACAAAAAGGTGAAGCACTGTGACGGTGGCTCTAACTCGACCTGGGACAACAGCGCCACCAAAGTCCTCCACGACTTAAATGGTCCAAATCTTCTCACAATTAGTGCAACCTGGATCATACTACCACCCAGGTGCTCCCCCTAGATTTAGACCTCCGCTACACTCTCCCACTAGTGATTTGACGCTGGTCCCCAGCGTCTGGCGCAAACCCATGTCTCCCAAGGAGTGGTAACATGAGCTCGACCCCAGAGGCCATCCCTCAATCTCAAACCCCAATTTTTGTGCCAAGACCTACTCGAGGGAAGGGAACATAAAATGATAAACCTTTCAATAAAACAGTCTGAACATGTACACATATAAACAATCCCTCCCATCACTGTCTAAGAACCACCCCATACTCAGCAGCCTTGACAGACGAATCTCCTGTAGAAGGGAAACAAAACACAACATCCTAACACATGTGTGTTGGCTTGGAATGAATGGGTCTATCAGCCGAGAGGCCCATTCGCTCCAATGAGTAAGATGGTGCAAGTGTAAAAAAAAAAAAAAAGCCGTTGCGCAGCACTGCCACCTGGTGACAGTGCCGCGGTAATGACACTTGTTGGAATCTTCCAGACAACCTTCCTTCTTCTGGCTGTGTCCCTACTCTGATTCTACCCCAAAGTCTTTGTCTTTGATGCATGGAAAAAGAGGGAGAACAAAACAAAACAGCTCCCATTTCTCCAAAGAGTAGAAAAGCCCAAATAAAAAACTAGGGCACAGTCCTTGTGTTCAAGGGAGTTCCACAGCAAACAAAAGTGTAACAGCACACAGGAGTCTTCCTTCTCCTACAAGTAAAACTTTGGATGCGGCAAGAACAAGGGCTTCAGGTGCTTGTCAAAAGTTTCAACGTTGTACTCAATGTCCTCTCCATCCTTCCGGGAGATAAGCACCTTGTCTGCATGGATGTGCCGACCCAGCATCCACTCCACTTTGCAGTCCCTGAATTGCTTAGACACAGAGGGTGAACACGACAAGTACCGGCGAGCATGAGGTACTTTAACTACCTCCTGAGGTTTAGGCCTTGGCGGCCGCAGTGATGCACGCTGAGTTCCCACTACCGGAACGGGTGATGCTGCGGGTGATGGAGGAACAAGCAGAGGACTGGGCTTTCTCGCATTCTCCGGGGCTTCTACCTGGGGTGTACTTTCTCCTGTGGACATAGGTGGATCCTGTGGCGCACGTAGCGCAAGCAATGGCATTTTGTCCCAGCCCTTGCGATGAAAGAGTTCATCGATATCACCATCATCTCCACAGTCCGACAGCGACTCTAGGTCGGAGGTGTCATACACCTCTGCGGGTAGGTAATTCCCAGTAGACACGGAACCACCCTCCCTGGCGGGCTCCACCGACTGTGGACTCCCGACACCTCCAACCAACACCACAGTCCCAACCCCTGGCTCACCTGGGCCCTTGGAAGAACAGGGATGTCCAGGCCAGGCAAGCAGCGGGGCGAAGCTCGACCACGACCACAGGATGCCTGTACCAGGCCGACTTTCCTCTTCGGAAGTGGGAGCAGGGAGCTTGTGGCGACCGAAGCAGCATCCTCTGATTTTTCTCTCTCTGTCTCTGGTTGGGCAGTCACATCGCCCTGGTCAGTGCGTACGGGAACCTCCGCAAAGGCCTGGATCTCCCCTTCCGGAGTAGCGGTACCTGTGAGGCAGTTGAGGCGAAGGGCCCGGAGCCTTACTGTGGATGGCTCCACCTCGAATAAGAACTCTTTGCATGCCTCGCAACACCCGAATGGCTTCAGGTGGACCACCAGTCCCGAACATCCGGGACAGATCACGCCGAGGGCCTCCGTGTCTCTGCAGGTGTACAGAGCCAACTGCCCTCTGGGCCTAAGTCTTATCCCCGTGTCTGTAAGGGGAGCAGCAAAAGCAGTCATCTTCGTGGGGTAGGGAACCGGAATCCACGGGTAACTTGAGTTTATCCCGACTGACCTCGCGCCGGAGTCTCTGCATGTATCTCCCCACATGGCCAGACTCCTCCCATAATCTGCACATTTTCGCGGGCTTCCAGCAGCCTCCGCCCACGAACTGCGCAGCCATGGGGTGCCTCATGGCGCAGTGCAGTAAAAGCCCCCACATGTAGTACGTCACACGGCTGGACTTCTCCCTCTTCTCGCTCTTCTGCATGGGCCTTTCCCGTCCTAGGGTCATGTCCACGACTTCGAGCAGGGATGCACTTTGGCCAGTAATATGGCCGACCCACTCGGAACTCCTCCGGGCAGCAAAGTTCAAACACAGACGTTCTCAGTTCCATACTCAGAGCACACACGATCCCGAACTTACGAGCCCCCACGTGTAGCGGCCTCACTCCCTTCACTTGTTTATCGGTTGTCCGATAGCTCTTGTCTAGGGGTATCTTGACTGCGAGAGTGAGATGCGCCACGGCCCATGTCCTCCCCATGCCTCAGGGGAGGTGAAGGCCAGTACCTGTTGTTTTTCCTCGAGCCTGTGTGTTTCTTTAAGAGCCAAGTCTGTTGTGCTGATACCTCCCTTTGCTCCCATTAACCAGAGTACCACACCGATAAGGGTCCAACACTTGTTTATTATAGCACATGAATAAACAGTCCTTTGTCAGCCGACTGGTTGGGACCCAATAAACAGTTTAACACGGTGGGGTGAGGTCGAGGCACAGTCCTAACAATCAAACTAAACCACTGTGGTTTCACCAGCGGTTGCTAAAGCCCATCGGCTTGAGAGAACTTAAATCTTCAGAGTCTCTACCAGCGACTCTAGAGAACAGGAACTGGAGTACCTTCGCTGCGTTGCGGCCCCTGTTCGGGGGAAAGCGTCCCTCCAAGAGAGTTACCAGAGGCCCCTCTGTCACCGGGTTGATGCTGCTCCGTGCTCTTCAGAAGGGTAACCTCTCCGGCCTCCTCGCCTCAGATATGGGCCCCATCCACCTCAGGGACCCTCGGACCCATCCACCCTTGCGGAGCCCAGTCGAAGTCACTGGGCCCCAGGCCTCCGGTGTAGTACCTCACCCCAGGCTTAAGGTGCCTGAGATGAACTCCAACACGGCTCCGGCCAGGCCACGGGCACCCGGGCTGGAACTCCGGACCGCCAGCACCCAGGTCGAAGGTGCCTGGGTGCGGGATAGCAAAAAAAGACCTTGTGGCGAGGGCATCTACCCCTTTTATGCCCTACCCCCAGCAGGCGCACAGCAGGTCTCCCCGCCCCGCTGTACCACTGCCAGAGCAGGACAAAAAGGTGCAGCACTGTGACGGTGGCTCTAACTCGACCTAGGACAACAGCGCCACCAAAGTCCTCCACGACTTAAATGGTCCAAATCTTCTCACAATTAGTGCAACCTGGATCATACTACCACCCAGGTGCTCCCCCTAGATTTAGACCCCCGCTACACCTACAAAGTAGGTTCATACATAGGTTAGGTTGTTCCTTCTATGAAATACATCTACCTATATTTACCAGTATTTCTATCAATTTGTTTACTTATTGCTATTATCCACACCTTCCCTGCAAGGTCCAGCAATTCTCGGGAGGCTGGCCGCCACCACATGGTGGGGTTGTGGCCATTCTGGCTATATGGGAGCTGTGATGCGCACCTCGGGTCCGCCCCCTCCCTCTTTGTCTCCAGGCTGAAGGTTTGGATGGACACCTCGCTTTGCATCGATGTCACGCACCTGGCGCCAGACGCATGACGTCGGCAAGGTCGGAATCATGGCGCCGGCGCTGTGTGTATCTTTAACCACGGCTATGCGGGGAAGAATTTGGCGCCAAACATCGGGCGATTCACGCCCAGATACTGACGTCTTCTCTTCCCCTTCCACTGGCCTGCGTGAAGTTGGCGGCACATGATTGGTTGGAGTGGAGTACATAACTCCTCATCATGGGAACAGCCTTTGTTTCTTTGTTTGGCACTACCACCAACCGTACACAAGTTTTTCACAGAGAAAGGATTTGGACAAAGGGTACAAATGTACCCGGGACTTTTAAGATGTTGTTCAATAGGAAAACACAATATTAAAATTGTTTATTTATTGACAAAAGTACAAAACAAACAAGTAATTGAATAAAATGACCATCCATACTGGTTATGACTAGAGAGCCATGCGTATGAAGAACTGCCGTAAAGTCACTCGACTAGTTTCGCTCAGATGAGCTTCTTCAGGAGTTTTAATTGACGTTATAGCAGATCACACTAAACTTTAGTGACTAAAGAATGGAATACAAAAATACAATAAACAAGCAGAATGGTAATATGGCAAGTAAGTTGGGTTTAGATAGACAACGATCTAAACAAATACATAACAGATTGAGTGTGTTCAAAAAGATGAAAAACACCTAAACATTTTACATACAGTTATTTAAAATAGCACAGCAATTGAATATTTAAAGAATAATCAAGATCTGATACTGGAAAGAAAGAACTCACCCTAGCTCTCAGTTTCGGCTCAGTAAAGACTAGAGATCAAAAATAAATCATATTGAGTGCATAAATGGTCCCATTGTGGCAGCATACCAAAACACCTGGTCCTGCAAAACCAAGGCCAGCCCAACCGCAGAAGCCACAGAGGGCAAAAAGCAAATAGAAATTAACTTATAAAAAGATATAGGAGAAAATATCAATAAACATATTTATATTAACCTCTCCAGGGTTCCAATCACATAATATATAAGGTATTAAAAAATGAGGTCTGAATTCAAAAATTCCTACCTGACTGAACAGGTCACAGCATATATCTATTGAGGAATGTGCCAATTCAATGGTGGCCATTAAGTTAAAAGCACTGGAGATTACAGGTCGTTGACATGATATATTGTGATAGCCTGGAGATAGTCTGCTGAAGGGCAGTGTGACCAGTGTCTGTGGTTTGCAGAGAAAGATGTTGGTAAGCTAAGGAGTGAACAAAAGAAAATTTGGTAAGTAAAGAGCTAACTTCACTTGAAAGAAGAATCCATAAGGAAGGCCATGAATAAATCAAAGATTTCCATGGAAGACTTACCTGACTGTAACTTGTAAGGGACAAATAAACATGAGGAGGCAGCCACTGCCTCACCTGGTGTGGAAAGAAGCGTCCTGACAGGGATTGCAGCATAAATCGCTGCGCTCTTTTTTCACATTGAGACTACAGGTAACTTTTTTGTCAGTCTCCACTGTCCTTCACCTCATTACATTTATGTCCAGCTTGTTGACCACCCACTCTATACCTTCATCTTTTTCAAGTGTACAACATTTTACTAGCACACCACTCACTATATGTCACCCCAGCCATATTATTGGTTTCGCTCATTAACATGAGCTTCCACACACTCATCTTTATATCACCTTTCAATTCTCATTATGTTTGGGACGACTAATCCCACATCACTATGGACTATCTTATTAGACTTCCAATCTACCATTTAATACTAATATACCTACTTTATGTTCATTCCTAGATGTTTTGGGACGACCAATCCCACATCACCATGGATTGTCTGGTGATTGTCCAACCACACCCCATCAGCACAAATTATTTTTTGTTCCCTGATGCCATGCCTTCATGTGCCGCCTCGGCTCCCATGCTAGGTGTTGACCCGGCCCACCGTTGGTGATGTTGCCATAACCGAGACCCATGGCTAGTTTCGTAAGTATGGGTGGTATGTTATACCACTCCCTTATAATCCAACATTAATGGTATATCCTTGCACCTAGTCTGACCCATTGTTTATACCCTTTAGATACCTTGGCCACAATTTCTCCTGATGAGTTGTACTAATAACCACGAAACGTGTCAAGCTACCGATGCCACACCAATGCGTCTTTAATTTACAGCAACATCAAGATACGTGCAACAATATGTCTGATTGATTGTCTGACTAGCCATTTCTTTTTAACATGTTATTATTCATTCATTGCTATAGTCACCTACAATGAACTACCATGTAGTATTGTGCCCTTGTATTTATTTCTGTGTATAATTATGCATTCACCATGTGTGTATATACCGTATATGAAACTATTATCAAACTCACAGTGATGTGTGCTCTGATTTGGTTTTTACTCATTGACATACGCAATAAACTTTTTATAGAAATTGACAACATTCAATTGCATGCTTCATTTAAAGTCCCAACCCCCCAGTTAGTTTCTTATCAGAATTAGGGATGGAGGTAATCTTGACCCACATATCATAGACCTCATCTAAAGTCCCACCGTTTTTTCTTCTTTTTTCTTTCCTCAGAATGTACAACACTGTTGATTTGGCCACTCCTAATGTTGTTGCTATCTCTCTGATGGATTTGTTTAATTTTTGAAGCCTTACAATGGTGTAGGTTCAGAGCAATAGATTCCAAATTCAAACACCACACTTAGAATCAACTCCAGACCTTTTACCTGCTTAATAGGTGAAAAATAACAAAGGAATAGCCCACACTTGGCCATAAAACAGCCTTTGATTCAATTGTCCAATAACATTTAGTCCCTTGAAAAAAGCTGGCTATTCTTAAGAGCTGTAATTCCGAAACCCTTCCTCCGATTTGGATGTACATACCCTCAAATTAAACATGAGAGTGTGCACTTTCAGCCCATATCCATTATATAATTATAGCTTGAATATGTTTTGGTAAATACCTTAAAAAAAAAAATTGTGCCTGTGTCCAAATATATATGGACCTAACTATATATCTGAAAATCGATCAATCTTGATGTACTGATGGCCGATCTAATTTCTTGAGGCCCAAAAATGTCAGGACAGTACAGATTTCCCTCAAATGATAACTTTTTGGAATGTAGATAGTCCAAGGTATTTAGTAAGAGGCACGGCAAGTTTTTTAAAGTTGTAATTTATTGTCCAAATTTTTGGGAAAATGAAGAGTTACATTTTTTTTTTTTTTTACATACTGTCACCAGTGCAGTACAGCACCATATTATTACTGGTGTGATGGTGATCAGGGACACTGACTGGTGAAAGTACGAAGAAATAAAAATTAAAAAAAAAATTCTAAATTTTTATTATATATATATTTTTTGTTTTTTTTTACGATTATTTTTTTTCCCAGAGCAATATAATGTTACCATAGTAAAATTGTGCTACTCTGGGGAAGTGTTCAGTATTTTTTTTGTTTTTTTGCACATTATGTTTGCTTATAGCAATTAATTTCATTGCTATATGCAAGCATTTTACTGAATGACACCAATTCATTCAGTTTGTTTTGTTGTAATTAGCTGTGATTGGCCACAGCTCAGATGATCACATAGCACAGATGGACTGTGATTGGCCCAGTCTGTACCATGTGATCAGTGTCACCAATCACAGTTAGCAACACAATTGTACACAATGGATGGCTTGAAAGGAAGCCATCCATTGTATACTGTCATGTGACCTGCTGTGATCGGTTACAGCGGTCACATGGTACCGGCAGCAGGCCAGTACAGTGATCAATCATTGGCTGTGACAGAAAGTGCCGCGGCACAATATGGGAGAATGTCATATGATGATCACCCAGAGGGAGGAGAGGCTGGCTTCGACTTCATTATGCTATAGGCAGGGGGGGGGGGGGGGGAAACGTGTAAATAACAGATGAAAAAATCCACATTCCTGGCCATCATCACATTGCTTCTTTAATTCTGCTGCACTACTACAATTAGGTCAAACATTAAGGACAACTATTTACAGAAGGAACTTTATGAGCTTCTGGTTTGTGGTTAGCTGGAGCTAAAAGATGTGTGGGTAGTGAGAACTTTTGTATAAATTGCTGCAAGCTTTTGGCAAGCTATAATTGATTGATTGATTTATTATTTTTAAAGCGCCAAATACAGTTCATGAACTGCGCCTAAGCGCTAGATAGACCAGATACATATACTGACCTTCAAAAATGAACATAACAGATAACACATACAAAATAAGTTAATAATAAATAACAACAGAGGGAAAAATAAATAAAAAATAAAAGAAACAAAGTAACAGTCCACATTTAGGTAAGCAGCAACAAGTCAGGGCGGGCTAATCAGCTGGATAGTAATAGGTAACAGACGTCCCTTATCCATATACGTTGGAAAGTAAGTGAGTCTTCAGTACCTTACGAAAGAAAGTTAGCGAGTTGATTTTTCGCATATTCTCAGGAAGATTACTCCATAAAAATACACCAAAGACTTGGAGAGTTTTTCCACCAGCTGCTGCAAAGTTATATGGTTTAGGCATAAGGCGGTTTTGATTCGCCGAGCGTAAAGATCTTGTGGGAGTATAGTGGGAAACTATACTAGATAAATAAATAGGATCTTGATTCCAGTATGCCTTAAAAACAAGGCAGAGGGCCTTGAATTCGGCCCTTTTAGCAATGGGTAGCCAGTGAACAGGGATGAGCCGAACACCCCCCTGTTCGGTTCGCACAAGAACCTGCGAACAGACAAAATGTTCGTGTAAACTTTAGAACCCTATTAAATACAATGGACTCGAACGTTCGAAATCTAAAGTGTTAATTATAAAGGCTAATATGCAAGTTATTGTCCTAAAAAGTGTTTGGGGACCTGGGTCCTGCCCCAGGGGACATGTATCAATGCAAAAAGAAGTTTTAAAAACGGCCGTTTTTTCGGGAGCAGTGATTTTAATAATGCTTAAAATGAAAAAATAAAAGTGAAATATTCCTTTAAATTTCGTACCTGGGGGGTGTGTATGATATGCATGTAAAGTGGCGCATGTTTCCCGTGCTTAGAACTGTCCCTGCAAAAAATGTCATTTTTGAAAGAAAAAAAATGCATTTAAAACTGACTCGCGGCTATTAATGAATTGTCGGCTCCCGGCAATACATACAAAAGTCATTGAGAAAAAAAAAAAAAAAGCGTGGGGGTTCCACAGAATTCAATTACCAGGCCCTTCAGATCTGGCATGGATTTTAAGGGGAACTCCACCCCAAGTTTAAAAAAAAAATGGCGTGGAGTCCCCCTAAAAATCCATACCAGACCCCTTATCCGAGCACGCAACCTGGCCGGCCGCAGGGGAAAAGGGGGGGACGAGAGAGCGGCCCCCCCTCCCTCCTGAACCGTACCAAGCCACATGCCCTCAACATGGGGAGGATGTCCCCATGTTGATGGGGACAAGGGCCTCATCCCCACAACCCTTGCCCGGTGGTTGTGGGGGTCTGCGGGCGGGGGGCTTATCGGAATCTGGAAGACCCCTTTAACAAAGGGGACCCCCAGATCCCGCCCCCCCCTATGTGAATTGGTAAGGGGTACATTGTACCCCTACCATTTCACGAAGAAAGCGTAAAAAAAATGTTTAAAAAAACGCACAAACACCTTGAAAAAGTCCTTTATTTAAAAAAATAAATAAACATTCCAGCGGTGAAATCCAGTGTCCCGCGGCGATCCCGATGTCCAGCGCTGTCCTTCATTGGTTGTGCCTGAGCGGACCTGATGGGGAACTCCCTCTCAGTATTTTAAATGTATAGACCCGCCCCTTCTAAAGTTCCCCATCAGGTCCGCTCAGCGGACGAGATGCGGAACATGAGAAGGGGCGGGCCTATACATGTATTACCAAAGTGAGAGCAGTTCCCCATCAGGTCCGCCCCCTCGGTATGTCAGACCCGCCTACGTCATTGGCTTGAGCGGGGAACTTCCTTCACTATGTAAATTTAAATTACATAGTGAAGGAAGTTCCCCGCTCAAGCCAATGACGTAGGCGGGTCCGACATACCGAGGAGGCGGACCTGATGGGGAACTGCTCTCACTTTGGTAATACATGTATAGACCCGCCCCTTCTCATGTTCCGCATCTGGTCCGCTGAGCGGACCTGATGGGGAACTTTAGAAGGGGCGGGTCTATACATTTAAAATACTGAGAGGGAGTTCCCCATCAGGTCCGCTCAGGCACAACCAATGACGGACAGCGCTGGACATCGGGATCGCCGCGGGACACTGGATTTCACCGCTGGAATGTTTTTTTTTTTTTTTTTTTAAATAAAGGACTTTTTCAAGGTGTTTGTGTGTTTTTTTAAACATTTTTTTACGCTTTCTTCGTGAAATGGTAGGGGTACAATGTACCCCTTACCAATTCACATAGGGGGGGGGCCGGGATCTGGGGGTCCTCTTTGTTAAAGGGGTCTTCCAGATTCCGATAAGCCCCCCGCCCGCAGACCCCCACAACCACCGGGCAAGGGTTGTGGGGATGAGGCCCTTGTCCCCATCAACATGGGGACATCCTCCCCATGTTGAGGGCATGTGGCTTGGTACGGTTCAGGAGGGAGGGGGGGCCGCTCTCTCGTCCCCCCCCTTTTCCCCTGCGGCCGGCCAGGTTGCATGCTCGGATAAGGGGTCTGGTATGGATTTTTAGGGGGACTCCACGCCATTTTTTTTTTTATTTGGGGTGGAGTTCCCCTTAAAATCCATGCCAGATCTGAAGGGCCTGGAATGGATATTTGGGGGAACCCCACGTCAATTTTTTTTTTATTTGCGGCGGGGTTCCCCTTAATATCCATTCCAGACCTGAAGGGCCTGGTAATTGAATTCTGGGGAACCCCCAAGCTTTTTTTTTTTTTTTTTATCAATGACTTTTGTATGTATTGCCGGGAGCCGACAATTCATTAATAGCCGCGAGTCAGTTTTAAATGCATTTTTTTCTTTCAAAAATGACACTTTTTGCAGGGACAGTTCTAAGCACGGGAAACATGCGCCACTTTACATGCATATCATACACACCCCCCAGGTACGAAATTTAAAGGAATATTTCACTTTTATTTTTTCATTTTAAGCATTATTAAAATCACTGCTCCCGAAAAAACGGCCGTTTTTAAAACTTCTTTTTGCATTGATACATGTCCCCTGGGGCAGGACCCGGGTCCCCAAACACTTTTTAGGACAATAACTTGCATATAAGCCTTTATAATTAGCACTTTAGATTTCTCCCATAGATTTTTCGAATTTGCCGCGAACACCCCAATTTGTTCGCTGTTCGGCGAACGGGCGAACAGGCAATGTTCGAGTCGAACATGAGTTCGACTCGAACTCGAAGCTCATCCCTACCAGTGAAGCTCTCGAAGAGAGCTTGTGACGTGTTCTCTGTAATTTAGTCCTTTAATTAGGCGAGCGGCCTGATTTTGAACTAGTTGCAGCTTAGCAATCCATTTCTTTGGGAGATTTAATAAGAAAACATTTGAGTAATCCAACCTGGAAATTATAAATGCTTGTACTAGTTTTTTCCGATTCAGTTCAGTAAACAGGTTTTTCAGCTTCCGAAGAAAATATAGATAGTAGCTTGCATTCTTTGTGATATTTAAGACATGTGGTATAAATGTGAGTTCCGAGTCAAACCAGACCCCCAAGTACTTAATCTTTTTGGCAGGCGTTGGAGTTGGGCCAAATGATATGGGCCAATTAGAAATTGGTGATATAGATATAATTTTACCAATTAAAAGAACTTCAGTCTTAGCAGTGTTAATAACAAGTCTACTGGTAAGCATCCATTGATGTATTTAAGCTAAACAAAGTTGGAGTTTTAGTTGCATATCTGTAATATTAATCACAAAAGATGGTTAATATTCTAGCCAATAGACTCAGTACAGACCCTCCTTTCAAGTATTGGCCTTGATATGTTTAGCCCCTGGTATTACCGCACGTCACACTAGAGGAGGTCTTGCAAACAGCAAGTACTGAGAAGTCAAATTCACTTGCATGACTTTCAAAATTATCCGCATTGAGGTTATTGAGTCTATGAGCACTTTTAGCTTCATAAATGCCCTCAGATTTTTTATTTGCTATCTGAGGCCTTTTAAATCATATTTGCTCAGACAGAGCCAGTTTGTTGGCAAAGCAAAGGAGTTACATATCTCTTTGCATGCCAAAAGCGGGGACAGATTTCTGAGTGATCAGGGCTGTACTTTAGATTTATCAAAATGTTCTCAAATGGGAAGAAAATAGAAAAAATATTTGGCAAACTTGGCAGAATTCTTGATTCTATCTTTGCATAAGTAGGTACTGCAAGACAAACTCATGAGAATCTGACGAAATTCATAGCAGATATCTTAGCCATCATTAGAACCAAACCTCTAACTCCAGTTTCAAATGACAGAAATTATTCTTTCTTGATTACTCCACCAACTCTCTTTACTCAGAAAACTGGAGTAGTCAGTGCACAAGTAGTCAGTGCACCTCCTGGAGAGTTTAGTGCAAGGAAGGACCTGTATATGTGCCACTGAAAACAAGTGCAAAGTCTTGTAAATACCTTCTAAAAAGGTGGAGAAATAGATCTCAATTTTACAGTGCCAGATCAGCTGCCAATCCTAATTTAAAACCTGGTGACACCGTACTTGTGCAAGACTACCAGCCTCAAAGAAATGAGTGCCATCTAGTCCTTGTCATCAAAAAAAGATGAATTCAGAAAGTCTGAGGTTAAAGTTTACAGAAAAAGATAAACAAAGTTGTTCCTTAGGCCAGTGTCTGAAAAGATCTTGCTGTTTCCATCTGAGAACCCACCGGTGGAATTGGTTGATATCAGGCAGGTAGTTTCATATCTCCAGCATGGGACTTCATCAAGTTTATTGTGGTTCTTTTTGTTTTTGCTTAAAGCTCTACCTAGTGGTGAAGCAACACTGCTTCCATATATATCTACAGATATTTTGGCATCGTTTTTACCCCTGCAATGCTTTGATCATCCCGGTAGGGATGAGCCAAACACCCCCCAGTTCGGGTAACACCAGAACATGCGAACAGGCAATAAATACATTCAAACATCAGAACCCCGTTAAAGTCTATGGGACACAAACATGACAAATCAAAAGTGCTAATTTTAAAGGCTTATATGCAAGTTATTGTCATAAAAAGTGTTTGGGGACCCGGGTCCTGCCCCAGGGGACATGTATCAATGCATAAAAACGTTTTTAAAACGGCTGTTTTTTCGGGAGCAGTGATTTTAATAATGCTTAAAGTGAAACAAAAGTGAAATATTCCTTAAAATTTTGGACCTGGGGGGTGTGTATATAGTATGCCTGTAAAGCAGCGCTTGTTTCCCGTGCTTAGAACAGTCTCTGCACAAAATGTAATTTCTGAAGGAAAAAAAGTAATTTAAAAGAACTCGCAGCTTTAATGAATTGCCGGTCTCGGAAATACAGAGAAAAGTCATTGAAAGTCATTGATAAATTCAAATTCAATTACCAGGCCCTTCAGGTCTGGTATGGATATTAAGGGGAACCCTGCGCCAAATAAAAAAAAAATGGCGTCCGGTTCCCCCCAAAAATCCATACCAGACCCTTATCCGAGCACGCAACCTGGCAGGCCGCAGGAAAAGAGTGGGGACGAGAGAGCGCCCCCCCCCTCCTGAACCGTACTAGGCCACATGCCCTCAACATGACAGCTCTTATGTAGCTGAGGGCAGGGCCACCCGTCACGTGACCCCGTCCCCCTCTGATGCAAGGGGAATCCCGGGCTTCCCCAGTGACGTGACTGGTGACCCTGCCCCCCTCTGATGCAGCGGGAAACCTGCGTTGCATCAGAGGAGGCGGGGTCACCCGCACGTCACTGGGAAAGCCTGGGTTTCTCCTTGCGTCAGAGGGGGACAGGGTCACATGACGGGTGGCCCCGTCCTCGGCTACATAAGACCTGTCAGGCTTTGGCGGCGTCATTCCCAGGGAGACATGAGAGGCGCTTTTCAGGCGCTATTTTTAGCACTAAAATGCCTGGAAAACAATAGGACAGATTTACTAAGACTGGAGCATGCAAAATCTGGTGCAGCTCTGCATAGAAACCAATCAGCTTCCAGGTTTTATTGTCAAGACTTAACTGAACAAGCTAAAGTTAGAAGCTGATTGACTACCTTGCACAGCTGTACCAGATTGCGAGTGTTCCTGTTTTAGTAAATCTCCCATCAATGTGTTATAAATAGACAACTTTTAAGTTAAATGTTGAAAAAATAACCTAAAAATTATTCTTTCTGTCTAAACAAACTTTTTTAAATTGGCTTGAAAAATATAGGGAAAAATGCACACTAACCATATCAAACCTTAATAAATGGCCCCTAGTCATTAAAGAATGTCAATTCTTATGGTTGCAAATATCAACTAAATTCCAAGACAAGTTAATGGGTTATAGTTAAGGATTTCAACAGCTGCTCTTTTCAAAACAATAGCCTCCTTTAAAATTAGACCAGAGGTCTTGGACATCTTCGCTACTTTACATGATAAAGCTAAATAAAATGAATACTATTTTGTTCTTTACACCAAAAAAAATAAAAAATTAGGTGGGGGGCTGACAGTAAGGAAATGTCTACTCCCATTTGCAAACAGGAAATGTTGTGAGGTCTGGATCTGTGGTCATTCTTTGATCTGCTCCAACCACAATCTTCTGTTCTTGCAAAGACTTATATACCGTATGTTTTAGCCCGCTGTGCATCAAGTTTGCAGTGAGATTTTATTTCCTTTGCAACACCAGGAAACGCAAAGAAAAAAAAAAGAAAAAATTATCAGCCTGATTTTTTTCTTTTTTTTTGGAGAGCTGACAGTGTTCACAGTGGCGTGAATTAAACAAAACTGACGTATTGGTCCTTGGAGAACAGTTACTGCAATCTCAGGCTCTGTTTCTCACAGAAGATGTTTGCAGATTACACAGTGTGGAATCGGTTGGAGATCACTGTATATGATCATTCGCTGTAGTGTGCTGCTGGACAAACTGAAGTATTGCTTTAGAAAGTCTTGTACTACTTGGTAGCTAATCACTTTCTCTCCGGCTGCTGGAGCATACAGTTATTTTATTCTACTTTCTCATAGACAAGAGCTCTACCATGTGCTGGATTTTAACAGTGTACTTCTGTCTGCTGGCAGGTAAGTCAAAAAATATATTTGTTGGCATTTAAAGGGTGAGCTCAGCCAAAATGTATATTTAACCACTTGACAACTGGGCACTTAAACCCCCTTCCTAACCAGATGAATTTTCAGCTTTCGGTGCTCTCACATTTTGAATGACAATTACTCAGTCATACAACACTGTACCTATATGAATTTTTTGTCCTTTTTTTCACACAAATAGAGCTTTCTTTTGGTGGTATTTAATCACTGTTGGTTTTTTTTATTTTTTGCGCTATAAGAGAAAAAAGACTGAAAATTTTGTAAAAAAATGCATTTTTCTTTGTTTCCGTTATAAAATTTTGCAAATTAGTATTTTTTCTTCATAAATTTTGGCCAAAATTTATACTGCTACATATCTTTGGTAAAAATAAGTACAAATTGGTGCATATTATTTGGTCTTTGTGAAAGTTATAGAGTCCACAAGCTATGGTGCCAATATCTAAAAATTGATCACACCTGAAGTACTGACGGCCTATCTCATTTCTTGAGACCCTAACATGCCAGAAAAGTACAAATACTCCCCAAATTACCCCTTTTTGGAAAGAAGACATTCCAAGGTATTTAGAAAGAGTCATTGTGAGTTTTTTGAAGTTGTAATTTTTTCCCACAATTCTTTGCAAAATCAAAGATTTTTTTTTTCTTTTTTTTTTTTTTTCACAAAATTGTCATATTAGCAGGTTATTTCTCACACCCAGCATATGCATACCACAAATTACACCCCAAAACACATTCTGCTATTCCTCCCGAGTATGGCGATACCACATGTGTGAGACTTTTACACAGCGTGGCCACATACAGAGGCCCAACATGCAGGGAGCACCTTCAGGCGTTCTGGAGCACCCAGGCCAATTCTGACATTTCTCTCCTACATGTAAAAATCATCATTTGTTTGCTAGAAAATTACATAGAACCCCAAAACATTATATATGTTTTTTTAGCAAAGACCTTAAAGAATACAATGGTGGTTGTTGCAACTTTTTATCTTGCACGGTATTTGCGCAGAAATTTTTCTAACGCGTTTTTTACGGAAAAAAACTGTTTTGTGC
Organism: Rana muscosa; assembly: GCA_029206835.1. Classification (NCBI taxonomy): domain Eukaryota; kingdom Metazoa; phylum Chordata; class Amphibia; order Anura; family Ranidae; genus Rana; species Rana muscosa. The sequence continues at coordinate 1,157,321,517 of CM055116.1, read as the reverse complement.
TTAAAAGAAAAAAAAAACAGTAAAGTTAGCCCAATGTTTTTGCATAATGTGAAAGATGAAGTTACGCCGAGTAAATAGATACCTAACATGTCACCCTTCAAAATTGCACACGCTCGTGGAATGGCGCCAAACTTCGCTACTTAAAAATCCCCATAGGCAACGCTTTTAAATATTTTTACTGGTTACATGTTTTGAGTTACAGAGGAGGTCTAGGGCCAAAATTATTGCTCTCGCTCTAACGTTCGCAACGATACCTCACATGTGTGGTTTGAACACCGTTTTCATATGTGGGCGGGGCTTATGTATGCGTTCACTTCTGCATGCGAGCTCGCGGGGGCAGGGGCGCTTTAAAAAAAATATATATTTTATTGTTCATTTTACTTTATTTATTTTAGTTTGACATGTTTTTCCGCCCCAAATTTTTTTTTGATCACTTTTATTCCTATTACAAGGAATATGGCATGACAGGTCCTCTTTACAGTGAGATATGGGGGGGGGGTGTCAATAAGACCCCACATCTCACCTCTAGGCTGGGAAGCCTGAAAAAAACAAAACAAAAAAACAATCTTGGCTTTGATCGTAGCGGTGAGTCGGTAGAAGCACCAGAGGGCAGCGGGAGGGGGGGCATCCCCTCTCACCTCGCGTAAGAGCGATCAAGCGGTGGAACAACCTTATGGTGTAGGGAATCGCCGGCTGAAAAAGCGAATATCTGAATGATGCCTGTAGCTGCACCCATCATTCAGATATCCCCGCATAAAATTAAGGACGTCATATGATGACGGGTGGGAAGTGGTTATTGCGGAGTATTGCCGGGTATTGCGGAGTATTGCCGGGTATTGCGGAGTATTGCCGGGTATTGCGGGGTATTGCGGAGTATTGCCGGGTATTGCGGGGTATTGAGGAGTATTGCCGGGTATTGCCGGGTATTGTGGAGTATTGCCGGATATTGTGGAGTATGGCCGGGTATTGAGGAGTATTGCCGGGTATTGAGGAGTATTGCCGGGTATTGAGGAGTATTGCCGGGTATTGTGGAGTATTGCCGGGTATTGTGGAGTATTGCCGGGTATTGAGGAGTATTGCAGGGTATTGAGGAGTATTGCAGGGTATTGAGGAGTATTGAGGAGTATAGCAGGGTATTGCGGAATATGGCAGAGTATTGCACAGTATGGCAGGGTATTGCACAGTATGGGCAGAGTATGGGCAGGGTATTGCACAGTATGGGCAGAGTATGGGCAGGGTATTGCAGAGTATTGCACAGGGTATTGCAGAGTATTGCACAGGGTATTGCAGAGTATTGCGCAGGGTATTGCAGAGTATTGCACAGGGTATTGCAGAGTATTGCACAGGGTATTGCAGAGTATTGCGCAGGGTATTGCAGAGTATTGCGCAGGGTATTGCAGAGTATTGCACAGGGTATTGCAGAGTATTGCGCAGGGTATTGCAGAGTATTGCACAGGGTATTGCAGAGTATTGCACAGGGTATTGCAGAGTATTGCACAGGGTATTGCAGAGTATTGGCAGGGTGTATTGCAGAGTATTGGCAGGGTGTATTGCAGAGTATTAGCAGGGTATTGCACAGGGATGGCTGAGCAGGGATGGATGGATGGCTGGATCTGTGACTACAATTGTCACAGATCCAGCCCACAGCTGACATGATCTGACATGGGGGAGGGAGCGGACATGATCCGCTCCCTCCCCTCTCCTCTCACACTGTACCGATCGGTACAGAGAGGGGAGGGAGGAACCGGCGTCATCACATGACGCCGGTCTGTTTACAAGTGATCGCTCCGTCATTTGACGGAGCGATCACGTGGTAAACGGCCGCGATCAGCGGCCATCTACCGTGATCCGTGATGCGCCGGGTCTTCCGGACCCGGCGGTCACGGACATTTCCTGGAGCGCGCGGGAGCAAGATTCTGGGAGGACGTCCCTGGGACGTCCACCCTGGATAACTCGACCGCGCTGTGGACGTCTTTTGTCCATGGCGCGGTCGGCAAGTGGTTAAAGTGTGTACAACATATTATTATTATTATTACAGTATTATTATTATTATAATTTTTTTATTTTATTTTATTAATAGTGTGGTAGTTGAATTAAATTCCCTGTCAAACTGTATTTCTGTCTGTGTCACTGCTAGGTGCATTCAACTTTTCTATTTGTCCTGAGGAGGACATCGTCCCTTTGGAAGAAAGTGATAGGAAATATTTTTTTTTAGAGGTGAAGGTCTTCCAATAGTGACACCTGTTTAGCTGTGTAATAGGGAAATTACTTTAACTTGTGTAGCGCCCTTCCCAATATTTGGGGGCGCCGTGTATATATTTAGGGGTAATCCGAGCTAGTAGTTGGGCTCAGATCAATTGATTATTCATTATTGCTTCTGCTCTGGGTGTGATGCTGCCTGGAAGTAGTGTTCCCTGTTGCCTGTAGGTGGCACTGTCACCGCCGGCATAGGTTGAACCACAGGGGGTATCACAGCACCTTGGGTGTCCTCTCTCGGCAGCCGTGCAGTGGACGTGGTCTACCCGCTGTGCATGCTGGGAGAGCGTACATAAGGGGCAGACGCCATTGGGGTACGTTCGTTCCTTGGGTCCATTGGTCCTGTGTGTGCGCCTCGTGGCCTGTATGGCACGGGGTGCGTGTGTTCTGGTCCCGGGCACCTTCAGCCCGAGGCCACATCGCTGCTTGTAGGACCAGCTCTGCTGGCTGAGGCCTATGTTTCAAGAAAAGGATCCCAAGCTACCCACCACGGGAAGCCCACTGTTAGGAAAGGAGACCAGGGGAGGATCAGCCCCATAGGAGACTAGTGATGGTACTGCTGTCTCGGGAAGAGGCCTGGAAACTCGCCTAAAGAGGGATTCAGAATCAGAATCCTGCAATACGCCAATCTGGCCTAACGGTTCTCTTCATTATTGTCTGGCTGGGAGGATAGGGACTTTAATCCTGTGGCAGGGGATTTCCTGATCGTATCCAATATACAAAAAGAAAAGATTGATTTGTGCTACATTCCGGCTGCTAGGACCACTAAACGGGACTATCCGGGTGAGCAATACCCACTCAGGCTTGAGTGGCGACGAGTGCTATTTTAGTGTTGCGTGCCTGAACCTTCCCCTATGTGTTTTTTTCCTCTCGTGTCCTACTCTTCCTCTAAAGTTTCCTCCGCAAGGGAAAAATAAAGCCTGATGCCGCGTACACACGATCATTTTTCCCGTCGGGAAAAATGAATTTTTTTTTTTTCGCCGAGAAAAATGATAGTCTGTGGGCTTTATGCCGTTTTTCTCGTCGAGAAAAACGGCAGGAAAAACGACGAGAAAAATTAGAACATGTTCTAAATTTTCTCATCGTTTTTTCCATCATTTTTTTCCACGGCAGTTTTCCCATAGGGAGACACTGCCGCGGAGCCCACAGACGGTCGTTTTTCTCGACAAAGAAAAAAATGACGGGAAAAACGGTCGTGTGTGGGGTAAAATGCCGTTCCCTCGTTTTTCATTTAATTTCATGTCGTGATTCACGGCGGTGTTTTCACCGCCGTGAATCACGATCGTGTGTACGCGGCATGACTGTATGGGTTTTACATTGTGTGGACATTGGCCTTTCTGAACACTCTTCTCACACCCTGACAACGGAAGCCATGGAGGTAATTCGCAGACCTAAAAATATAACCAGCAGCTCCTGCGGGGGTAGTGCTATACTTGCTAAAGATTTCCTTTTGCTTCTTCTTGTGTCTTTGGAAAAGGAAACACTTGTAAAGTACAGCTAAACCCTCCAGCAGAAAACTGACACCGAAAGAGTAACTTTCGATGAATTACAAAAAGATTGTGGGAGTTTTTTGGGGAATTTTTTTTATTATTGGTTCTAGATTTAGTTTACCATGTTGATTATTGCAATGTCTGTCCATTGGGATACCTGTTGTAAAATCTACTTGTAGTTTTTTTCAAAATTGACCTTGAAGTCTATTCCCCCCCCCTTCTATTCAGTCAAATTAGATTTGTTTAAAGTGCACCTTATTTCATTTTATCGCTTTGTTTCCTACTGTTACCTTGTAAGGGTATGTACACGGGATGTTTTACAACCTCTCCTGAGCAATTTAACTGGACAGATAGTAACCAACGTTCAAAGACGTCTGTTTAGCCGCGTTTAGTCGCGTTTGCACTTAGAAGCGTTTATTTTTTAATAGTCAAAAATTAAAAACGCCTGTAAACGAAACATGGCTAAACGTGAGTTACCGCGTTTACACGCGTTTACAAGCTGTTACAGGCGTTTGGCGTTTCAAATGCCTCTGAACATCCGTCCTGAACGCATTTTTTTGCTTTTCAAAAAATGCTTCTAAACTTAACCACCTGGAAACAACTATAAACAACCCTATGTACTGATAAGATAACATAGAGGAGAGTTCGGCGGCGGCTGAAAAAAACTCCCAACTGCTCCTAAACGTCCGTTTATCAGCAGCAGTGTACATGAAGCCTAACCCTTTTCATATACCTTCCTATTTTATATGCATTACTTGTAGATTTGTATACTTGTATAAACCCTGTACAACCACTTTTACCTACAGGTAAGCCTAGATAGTTTAGGAGTTTCTTACAATAGAGACTTGTGCCGATGTCTACGGCGCATGCACCGTAGACAACGGCGCAGGCGCACTTTAGAAACGGCGATCGTGGCGTTTCTAAAGGAGGTCATGCCGTGACATGCCGATACCTGGAAGTAACTTCGGGAGGACATGTCGCCGGCCGGTGCTGTGTCGGGAACCGCAGTGGGGGCTTAGATCACAGGTGAGTATTACATAATGAGCTAGTATGCTATGCATACTAGCTCATTATGCCTTTGTCTTGCATTTTCCAATAAAAATGATATTGTGGGAAAAAATATATATTTCCGGTATTTATAAATTATAAATTATTACATTTTACATGTTTTTTTATCATTTTCCTTTCTTTGCCCCTGGGATTTACTGACAAAAAGTCCTGTGAAGACAGGTGTTTCAGAATCTAGTCTAGTTATCAGCACATCCAGTCGTAGCCCACCACTGGAATTTGGGGTGACAATGCTGCTGCATGCAGGGTATAGAAAGGCAGCATTACACAGGAAGTGCCAGAATTAAACATTTAGGCTTCATGTACACGTGACGTTTCAAAACCTCTATTGAACGCTGAAACATGACATCTAGTAACTGTCACTGACACTTAAAAACTTTAATTTTTCCCGCATTTACATGCCGCCTTTATGCGCGCTTAGCCGCATTTGCATTTAGAAGTGTTTTTACATTGGAAATGGTCAGAAATGTACCCCTATTGAAAACGCCTATAAACAAAACGCTTATAAACAAAACACTTATAAACAAAACACTTATAAACGTAAGTTACTACGCTTAGACACGTTAGCACGCTGTTACAAGCATTTGGCGTTTCAAATGCCAATAAACTTTTGTCCTGAATGCAATTTTTTGCTTTAAAAAAAAATTCCACCAAACTCAACTCCCTCTAAATGACTAACATGGACAGATAAGATAATGTAGAGGAGAGTTCAGGGGCTGCTGAAAATGGGTTCCCCTAGGTAGCTTCTGCTTTGTGCACCCTCCTCCTCAATTGCATCAACATCCTATAATGCCTCTGGGCTCCAAGCTGTAAGTGTTGGGGCTTTTTCAAAAGCAAGTTAGCTTGGAATCAACAGGGACTGCACATCTTTGGCTGCTTCTGTTTAGGGAGCTGCTCATGAATCATTGCCACCCAAGAACTGGGAGCTCAGGAACTGGCAGGATCACCTGAATGAATGAGTGACTTGTATAGCGCTCACATGCGAACTGAATCGCCCCTAGGCGCTTTTTGCAGCCAGTGTCTGCTTGGCTGGTGCGGTCATTTTACCCCGTAGGATCTCGACACGCTTGGTAAAATTTGAATGAAAGAAGGTCAAACAATGACACCACTGTAATGAGTAGTAGGCTGCTATTTGTAAACTATATTATACTGTGACCCATGTAAAACCTCTACAACTAAGCCCATGTGTGGGTGAAATTAGTTAGAGGGGCGTGGTTTGGAAGGAGACAAGCTGAAGCTGATCTTCTACTTTTTAGACCAGATTGTCTCCTGGTGTGTGATTATGTGTTCTTTGGCTATACTATTGTAGCACCCTGCTCCTATTGAGTAGGTGCTATGTTAAATTTAAGTTATCGGAGCTGTAGTTTGGCTCAGAAAGATTTGTATTAAATTGCTGGTTTCTGTTCCAGTCCAGTTGTGTTGCGTTTTTTTCCCCTTGACTGTGGGTGTCACTGTAACCACAGGTCAAGGTTGGAAATGCAGCAGGCTGGGTGTATTGGGTATTCTTTGCCCAGAAGCCGCCCAGCGGGAGTGGTCCCCCCGATGTGCATTCTGGGAGAGGGTACATAAGGGACAGACACCGTTGTCCCAGGCTCTCTGACCTGATGGCCCTCCTGGTCTAAGGTGTGCCATAACAGTTCTTCTGTCTCAGGGCGGGCTGGCCCGAGGCCTCGTTACTGATAGTAGGCCCAGGAGTTTCTAGGGCCTACTGGTCCAGGGGTGGTCCCGTGCTGTCTTGCCTGCGGGAAGAAGCCGAACAATTGGAGACTCAATTTTGAAGAAATTGCTTAAACGTGCATCCTCACAGGGTGACACTGTGGATGCACAGGTATAAATGTGCCAACGTCCCGATATAGTAGGAAGAATATGAATGGACTAAAGAATGGACTTTTTACTCTAATTTTACCAAGATGTGTGTCGCATGTGGCAGCACATTCGGCCTACTATTATGCTCCTGAAGAAGCGAAACTGGTAGAGCAATTCAAGACTACATCTGATACATTGGACCCATGGCTAACGCCACCTGCTTCATACGTTCACTGTTTTACTAGCCTTTGGTTGCTGGTTATGTATTTCATTTAGGATGGAGTGCATATATGTTGTATAATTCTGAAGCATTGTAGAGCATTAGCCTGAGCCTTGTATCTAAATACGAATAGACTGTCATTTTTTGAATGTTTATATGTATTTTCTTATTACTTTTTCTCAAATAAAAAACCTTAGTTTTTTACAATATCTATTCATGTGCTGCCTAAAGTCCATTCTTTAGTCCATTCATATTCTTCCAATTGGAGACTCAATTGGAGGACGCATCCCGGCCCATCTACCTCACAGTGTTGCCGGCTTGGCTGAAAGAAACTGGTACTGTGTGACTTTACTTAGACTTTGCAAAAGTTCTGGATCATACAATCCTGTGGCAGAGGATTGTGCAGAGACTATGTGTAATCTTCAAGTCTGTGGCAGAGACTATGACCGAGCACCGCACCGGCTGCTAGGTCAGTGAGAGGGGCCTATCCGGTGGTTGCTAGATCCAGTGTGGAAATCGTTTGTCCTCTGGATAAAAGAAGTACCCGTGATCCGCAAATACAAGGAACCTGAATCTCCCCTAACCCTCCATCCCTCTAACTGACTTTGTTGAATAAAACCATTGGAAAAGAGACTGTGTGTTGGTGCTGACATCTGTTAACTTCCGGTCCATCTGGCTGCTGTTCACGGCGGGTGGAACGCACGCCACCACGGAGGTGGAAGTGGAGTGTATCCAGACGAGCCAGCATCCCCTTTTAATGTAAGAAGCCATTTGGCGAATTTTTATACTTTGGAATTTTAAATAAAACAGTATTATGCAATGGATGTTCTCTATCCCTTTTTCATATCCTACCTGTAACTTCCGGGGAAGAGGCTACTGAACCAACTCCTGTCTCATTGCTATGTGTGCAGGCACAATCCTGCTAAAGCGTTTCTAACTTTCTTTTTAATTAAAGAGGTCAGATATATCTGGTAAGCACATTCATATTCTGTGCACTTTGGGTGTTGGTTTTATTCAGTGTGTGGTGAAGGATCACTTATCGCTATTCAAGAAGTGTTTACAGCAAGAGAATCTGTCATTGGATCCAATCAGCAAATATGCTATTCACTATGTTGGGACTATTATAATTTGATTCATGTGGTGACAAATCACGGACTATGGATTAATAATTTCACAGCAATTTTATTAATTTATTTATAGATATACCGGTAAGTTTCATTTGGTCACAACACCCAATTGTGGCAATTGCACAGCGCCCCCTTTCTTTCACAAACGCGGTACTGCAGGCCCTATTAGGTTGAATTCTGCTCGTCTTGCGAGACAACACTCGCAAACCGAGTCAGAATTTTTTTTTTAAAGTTATTTGCAAATCAAATTGCTCTCAAACCAAGTTACTCTTAAACCAAGGTTCCACTGTACACTACAACACATGATATCACTTCCAAATTTTTATTTCTAATTTTTTTTTCTGTCGTACGAGAATTTTCGGAACTTTAGTAACCTGTTCAATTTCTACTTGAGACTAGCAAGCGAAAAAAGTCAGAAGATCTGTCGCCTGATTTTCATATTGTGTGTATGCGGTGTTGCAAACCGTCAGTATTTTTACTGGCAGCCAGTAAAAAACAGATAATTTTCTCCTGCCAGTAAATGCCAGTAAAAGCTTGCCAGTAAAAAATATGGCTGTGACGCTCGGCTTGGTCCGGATCTGGCTGAGACCATTCGATTGCCTGCTACAGTGTGATCAGGCGGCTCTGGCAGAGGCGTTGCCTGAGCATGTCGTGTGATGTCATGGTGCAATGGAGCCAAGCAGAGTGGCCAGAGCCTCGTGTGCGGGTCTGCAGTATGGGAGCAAGGCAGACCAGGACTGTTAGTGCTGTTTAGACTGTAGTGGACTGGAGGGACCACTTTGGCTTAGAGAGAGACTGTCACTGTGACTTAGGAGGGGATGTGTTGTGTCGGTGAGGTCTCATCATCATCTGTGCTGCTGCACACTGCTGTCAGTGTCACTGGGAGAGTCAATTTTATGTGTGTGTGCCGCCCATTCTAATTTCTTGCCCTCCTGAGTCCTGTCCCTGAGCTGCTTACTTACTATATCGAAAATAAAAAAAGAAATATGTTTTTTGCCTTATTATCTACCGTAAATCATATTGCTAATTGCATATTGCATTTGTTTGTAGCCTAAATACTCTAAAGCCCCATACACACGGTCGGACTTCCATCGGACTTTTCCGTGGATTTTTGTTCGAATGGAGTTGGCCGGGCACACCCATAGCATACACAACACAGGACTTTTCTGCAAACTTTCCCAAAACTTTTTGCAACATCACGTGGTTTTTCAGCTCTTTTCTGCTCTTTACCGCCACCCTTTGGTCAACTTCTGCTATTGTTGGTTGATTTTAACATTAGTTGTTTTGTCCATCGGACAAAAGTCCTATGGTTTTCTGTACACACGGTCGGACTTTGCTCCATTTGACTTTTGTTGGCCAAAAGTTTGTCCATTTGCAGACCCAACTTTTGTCCGATGAAAACACAAAAAAAAGCAAAAAAGTTTGTCCGATGGAGCGTACACACGGTCGGATTGTTGGTCCAACTTGCTCAAAATGAAGTTTGTTGGCCAAAAGTCTGACCGTGTGTACGGGGCTTAACTTTCACTTAAAACTGTAATTTTGTAACTTTTGTAAATGGCAGTAAAAACTTGCTGTGCCAGTAAATTTTGGGTGTTGTGTCAGTAAATTTCAATCTGGTAGGTTGGTAACACTGTGTGAATGGGGCATTAGATAGCTGTGATTTTGATTGGTTGCTAAAGATGACATCACTGGTTTAAGATTACAATGTTTTTGTGTCTGATCTGACAAAGATTGAATTAAAGAAACAAGGTGGAGATTATTGTAAAAATCATAATAGTTTTTTTTATGAAAACCATCTAATCAAATGTACTGTGTAATCGTGTACTGTGTGTTTTTAGGTTTTACTGATAACATCTCTTGACATACATGTAAACCCAGTTTTCTCTGCTGCAATTAAGTAACACAGGTCTTGTCCTTTCTCCAGCCTGTGACTGGACAATGAAAGAAGAAGCAGCACACTGAGCTCATCTCTCTTTCAAGTTTGCTCTCTCATCCTATCAGCATGATCCTTGTTAGCATTTGAGGACTGCAGGACATCTGACTGGCTATTTGCATTGCTTCTGCCTCTCCCAGCCTCAGCTCTGTTGTACAGGGGTTGCAAGTGGCTGGTACTAAGTGGCATTCAGGTACTTATGCTTCTTGCATTTAACACAATACATGTAATGTATTAATGAATACAGAGATGCATAAATATGAGTTTGGACTTATATTCTAAAAATTGCATTTACTTGCAGTTTTGTAATCTGTCACTGGAACATCTGTTTGGTCATATCCATCTCACTGATTTACCATATAAGGACTGTGTGTTAACTGTGGCTGCTGTTCAGATAATATAATTGGATTTGAAATTTTGCAAGAGATGATAAATTACCATATCTGTAAAACAGAGAAAGAGACTCTGTAAGTAAGTGTAAGATGTGTTTTCAGAAAAAATAATGACTGCAGATTTAAAGTAGTATTAAACCCAAAAGAAAACATTTATTATATTGCAGCTTACCCATTCTTAGATGTGATGCCTGCATTAGATTTCTTTTTTAGGCTTTCTTTATTCTATTTTCATATGATGATCTGGCCAGTAAGTCTGTTGTTTTTCAAAAGAACAAGCTCTTTTGCAGATGTATCACTTACAGGGATGAGAACAACCATTTAACACTGCCAGAGGTGCTTACAATGATCAGTTTTACTTTTTTTAATGTGTAGTGGGGTCCTAAATTTAGGGGAAGTATTTGAGTGGTAGTTATGCTCAAACACCCCAATTGTCAGGATTCTTTCAACCATTTTTGTCCGCAGGGAGAGCATCAGTGTATAGTTCCCTGTGGCCTGCAGGTGGCGCTGCCTTGGTAGGCCAGGGTTGAATCGCTGATACAGTGCTGTGTCTTGTGTGTCCCCTCTCGGCAGCCGTGCAGTGGGTGTGGTAGGCCTGCTGTGCATGCTGGGAGAGGATATAGAAGGGGCAGACGCTGCCTGTTCGGGGTTCTTCTTCTTCGGTCGTCGGGAGTCCTACTCCCAGGAGAGTGTTCCTGTCCGCCCTGGGCACCTTTGGCCCAGGGGCGGAGGTCGGTGAATCGGTCCCAGGCACCTTTAGCCCTGGGACTGAAGCAAAGGCCTTGGGCCCAGCACCTTCGGCTGGGGCCCATCAAGGATCGAGGAATCCCAGGGTGCCGCCTTGCGAGGGGACCTGTATCTTGGACGAGGAGGCCGGGGGAGGAACTGTTCCGAGGGACCGGTGAGAAGTCACGGTGAAGGAAGGGGCCCAGTAACTCTCTGGAGGGATGTCTTCTCCTTACAAAGAGGTCATGCTTTGAAACACCAAGTTCACCAGGTCTGTGGCAGAGACCAAGTTCACAAGGTCTGTGGCAGAGACCAAGTTCAAAACAAAAATCTCCTGCACTCTCGGTGTATCCTCAAAACATAGGTGGCGTGGTTCTGTCTAGAGGCAAAGTCTATAGTCTTGCAGCCCTCCTCAGAACAATGGGTGTTCATATGGCTAGAAAAAGAAAGAAAACAGGAGGGCGCACCGACCTAGTGTATTACCACTTACAGGTTTATTAAAATGTAAATAAAAAGCAATAGTCCTACTCACAGACAAAGCTTAAATACAAGCTTATCGGACAAGATGGCTGGAAATCTTGGCATTCACCGACAGGACTTGACAACAGGGAGGGTCAGACGATACCCCAAAAACATCCAGATGGCTTACGTTTCAGGGGCGTACCCCTTTCATCAGAGCCTAAATGGTCCGACGGACAACACCGCTCAACCTCTTTACACAGGAGGGTACGGGCTTGTGGCGTGGTGTGCCCTCTCTACCTGTGGGGAGCTGAAGGCAGGTGAAGGGGGTGAGGTCGCTACACATGGGGGCTCGAGTCCGGGATTTCTACAGCTGGAAAGGAGTGGAAACCCCCCCAGAGTTTGAACTTTATTCCCCTGTGAAGTTCCGTGGAGGTCGGCCATATTTGAAAGGAAAAGGGACTGCGCCACGAGGAGAGCCCAGGCTGCGTAGTTCGTGGGCGTGCCTAGTGTAAGAAAGCCCGCCGAACATTGCAGAAGATGGGAGGAGCCTCGCCATGTGATGAGTTACACGTGGTAACTTTAGTGCAAAAAGGACAGTGCGCGATGAATCGGCAAGCGGGTAACATGGCGTCTAATGCCTCATGGATTCTGGCCACTTCAACCATGAATGTGACCTCGTTTGCTGCTTCTGTGACCGACACGGGGATCCGACTGAAGCCTCGGGGTCGCTTCGCTCTCTATGTCTGCAGAGAGGCGGAGGCCCTTGGAGTGGTTTGTCCCGGATGCCAGGGACTGGTGGTGCATCTTAGGCCTTTTGGAAGATGCGAACAGTGCAAAGTGTTCCTATTTGAGGTAGAACAGCCTACTGAAAAACCTCGGGCCTTCCGTTTGATTGAACTGCCTTACGGGCGCCACCACTTTAGAAGAAGGAACCAGAGCTTCCACAGTCACCCCTACGCGCACTGTTGGGACTTTGGAGGAAGTCGCAGTTGAGAATGTTCCGGTGATTGAGGAACCGGAGACGGAGAAACCGGAGGATGTTGTCTCGGTTGTTACTGAGTCCTCGCTCCCACCGCCCAAGAGGAAGGTCGGTTATGTTAAAGCTTCCTGCGGCCGTGGTGGAGTTACACCCCAGCGCTTGCTCGGATTGGATGTTTCCACAGGAAAAAGTTCCGGACATCCTGCATCAGCTACAAGCGGAGGTAAGCCGGGGAAAGGGATCTTGGCTAAGGTCCGAAGTGTCGGGGATGCTTGGGCCAAGGACCCCAGAGCCCTTGAACTTGTTAGAGGCGGTGATTCCTCGTCCACTAGAAGTTACCTGCCGGTGGAGGAATGTGATACCTCCGACCTGGAGTCAGTCTCCGATCCAGGGGATGATGTGGCCATAGATGAACTGTTCGATTGGAAGGGTTGGGATAAGATGCCCCTGTCCTCGTCCCGTAGAAAAGGGGACCCACCCATGGTCACTGGGGATGATACACCCCGGAAGGAGGCCCAGGAGCCTGAGGAGGAATCTGTCCCGTTGTCTGCCCTTCCACCATTGGAGATACCTGCCCCTGTTGCTGGGATGGGACGAGTGTCGTTGCGGGCCCCTATGTCTGGTCCGGAGGCAGTGAAAATGCCTCGACACCCGAATGCCATAGTCTTGCCAGGTATGGGAGATCGTGTAACCATGCCTCCGTTGTCCAGAATGCAGCGGTTATTCAATCAGAGAGTGCCAAACGAATATGGGTGGGAATACCCGTACTTGCCTAAAGATTTGCTATTTGAAGTGGAGGCCTATAGGGATCGGTGGTATGGGGACTTCCTATGGACTTATTTAAATGTACCCCAGGCCCGTAGGTACTTTGCCTGTTCTGCCGCAATCACCAAGCGGTACAAAGAATGTAAAGAGTCCTGGATGCTTGGCAGGCATATCCACGCAGATAAAGTGGTTATTTGCCGGAAGGAGAAAGACAATGTTGAATATTTCATTGACACTTTTGACAAAAACTGGAAACCACTAGCGTTGCCTCATCCGCAGTACTATCTTTGAGAGACTGGACTCTTTATGTTTGTTCTTTGCTTATCCCAGAGTGTACTCTCCTGGAGCCCAAGAACTTTTGCCCTTACAGATGGGGTATTCTACTTTGCTGGAAGAGCAGGAGCTGTTTGTTTGTTTGTTTGTTTTTTCCTCTCCTCTCACAGCACCAAAAAGACAGTGACTTTGGGGTAGAAATAGTTCAGGGCCACAGTCAGGTTCAAGAAGAAGAGGATTCGTCTTCAAGAGGGGACAAGTGTGTTGACGGTGGCACTTCCACTAGGTGGCAGTGTTGCGTAACTCTTGCATTATGTTCTACTTGTTAGAAGGAAAAGATTTTTCCTCCGGGGAGAATTTTTTCTCTTCTACTGTACATAAGTTAGGATGTCAGATTGTTGGTTGTGTGTGTGTTTTTCTTTTTCCCGCTCCAAGCAAATCACTGAGAATGGGGTGGATTTAGCTATTGCAGTAGGGTAGGGAAATGTAAATGGTAAAAAAAAATATTTTGAACTATGTGACATTTGAGAATGGGATGTACACATTGGTTTCCTCTTACTCTTTCTTCATCTCTTCATTTAACTCCCTTTCCCCATGTTCAGGTTCCAGCACAAACAAACATATTTTTTTTCAAATTCGTTTTTTTTGTAGATAGTTTCTGGAATAGGTCTATTTTGACTCAGGCTTGAGAGGCATAGGTTTGCTACAGACACTGGGGACAGTGTCTAATTTAGTGGGGGGAGAGTGTAGCGCGGTTCTAAAATTTAGGGGAAGTGTTTGAGTGGTAGTTATGCTCAAACACCCCAATTGTCAGGATTCTTTCAACCATTTTTGTCCGCAGGGAGAGTATCGGTGTATAGTTCCCTGTGGCCTGCAGGTGGCGCTGCCATGGTAGGCCAGGGTTGAACCGCTGATACAGTGCTGTGCCTTGTGTGTCCCCTCTTGGCAGCCGTGCAGCCGTGCAGTGGGTGTGGTCGGCCTGCTGTGCATGCTGGGAGAGGATATAGAAGGGGCAGACGCTGCCTGTTCGGGGTTCTTCTTCTTCTGTCGTCGGGAGTCCTACTCCCAGGAGTGTGTTCCTGTCCGCCCTGGGCACCTTTGGCCCAGGGGCAGAGGTCGGTGAATCGGTCCCAGGCACCTTTAGCCTTGGGACTGCAGCAAAGGCCTTGGGCCCAGCACCTTCGGCTGGGGCCCATCAAGGATCGAGGAATCCCAGGGTGCCACCTTGCGAGGGGACCCATATCTTGGATGAGGAGGCCGGGGGAGGAACTGTTCCGAGGGACCGGTGAGAAGTCATGGTGAAGGAAGGGGCCCAGTAACTCTCTGGAGGGATGTCTTCTCCTTACAAAGAGGTCATGCTTTGAAACAGCAAGTTCACCAGGTCTGTGGCAGAGACCAAGTTCACCAGGTCTGTGGCAGAGACCAAGTTCATCAGGTCTGTGGCAGAGACCAAGTTCATCAGGTCTGTGGCAGAGACCAAGTTCATCAGGTCTGTGGCAGAGACCAAGTTCACCAGGTCTGTGGCAGAGACCAAGTTCACCAGGTCTGTGGCAGAGACCAAGTTCATCCAGTCGGTGGCAGAGACTGTGCGGTTAAGTTAGAGTACCATTTGGCTGCTAGTCCCTACCTAGCCGAGCAGTGAATTGATTACGTTTGTGCCTGGACCTTTCCCATACCTTATGCTGTCCTGTCTTCTTGCTCCAAACTTTACTTATCTTTACTTATCAGAGACTGTTATTTTTGAGAAATAAACTCTACATTGGAGTTGCAGCTGGTGTGGACATTCAAGTCACTGGGGGGAACAAGGACTTATCTCTGTTTATTGTAGAGGTGAGAATCATTTTCTGGAGGATTCTGGTTTCTGGCCGTGGAGACCCGCTAATAACACCGCTCAACCTCTTTACACAGGAGGGTACGGGCTTATGGCGTGGTGTGCCCTCTCTACCGAAGGCAGGTGAAGGGGGTGAGGTCGCTACAAATGTAACCCAAAAAAAAAAAGTGTGAGCTGGAGCTTGGCTTCAGTTTGTTAGAATATTTAAATCTGACAGTACATTTAAAACTCCCCCCAGACTGACAAAGGACTGCTGTCCGATGGTGCCCTGTGCTCCTACTTACAAGGAGGAGGTGTTACTGGCCAGATCACCAGGTGAAAACAAAAGGAAAAGGCCTAAAAAAGAAAATGAATGCAGATACCACATCTAATGATTGGTAAGCTGCAATATATGACATTTTTGGTTTGGGGTTTAATACTGCTTTAAAAGACCTTTATAACCCCTTCCCGCCGAGCGTGCGCATATATGCGGCCTCGGCTTTAGGGGGTTATACTGGGATGATGCCCACAGCTGCAGGCATCATCCCAGTACCGTTTTTTAGAGCGTGCGATCGGCTTTCCAGGGATAATAACCGATGTGGCTTAAAGCCGCTCGGTTGTTATCCCGGAGGAGCGGGAGGGGACATCACCCCTCCCGCCGCCTCCCGCCACTCTTACCAGGCCCCCGTCCCACCGGGAGACCCGATCCGCGATGCGCCACTTCCGGTGCCTAGAGACAGACTAGAACGAAGCCGTAAACGACTTCCGGTTTACTCTTTACTCGGCTGCCAATGATGCCAGATTTAAAAAAATATACAGTACTTCTTGTAAAAAAAAATATATATATATATATATATATATATATATATATATATATATATAATGTATTCAGAATCACCGTTTTCGGCGATCTGAATACTTTGAAGTGCAAAGGAGGGATTGGAGGTCTTTTAGACCCCCGATCCCTCCATAAAGAGTACCTGTTACCACATATTACTGTCACAAGGGATGTTTACATTTCTTGTGACAGCAATAAAAGTGATAATTTTTTTTTTTTTAAAACACAATTTAATAATATAAAAATAAATAAAATAAATAAGAAAAAATTTTTTTTTTAAAGCGCCCCCGTCCCCGCGAGCTCGCGCAGCAAAGAAAGCGCATACGGAAGTTGCGCCCGCATATGTAAACGGTGTTCAAATCACACATGTGAGGTATCGCTGTGATCATCAGAGCAAGAGCAATAATTCTAGCACTAGACCTCCTCTGTAACTCTAACCTGGTAACTGTAAAAAAAAAATGAAAACGTCGCCTATGGAGATTTTTAGGTACCGTAGTTTGTCGCCATTCTACGAGTGCGTGCAATTATAAAGCGTGACATGCTTTGCTATTTACTTGGCATATCATCATCTTTCACATTATACAAAAAAATTGGGCTAACTTTACTGTTTCGTTTTTTTTAAATTCATGAAAGTGACTTTTTTCCCAAAAAGTTGTGTTTAAAACATCACTGCACAAATACCGTGTGACATAAAATATTGAAACAATCGCCTTTTTATTCTCTAGATTCTCTGCTAATTATATATATATATATATATATATATATATATATATATATATATATATATATAATGTTTGGGGGTTCTAAGTAATTTTCTAGCAGAAAATACGGATTTTAACTTGTAAACACCAAATGTCAGAAATAGTCTTAGGCATGAAAGGGTTAAAGTATAACTGTGAGTATGGAAAATCATAAACCAACCAGAAGAATTCAAGCCCAGCCACCTTTAGGTTCCTGTACACCAGGGGTAGGCAACCTGGGGCCCTCCAGCTGTTGCAGAACTACAAGTCCCATCATGCCTCTGGGAGTAATTGTAACTGCCAGCCTTGCAATGCCTCATGGGAAATGTAGTTCCACAACAGCTGAAGGGCCCCAGGTTGCTTACCCCTGATGTACACCCTCTCATCTGGGGCAGACAATATACTAATTTCAAATTCAATCTCTGAATTTGCAATTGGGTCAACCCCTCCTGCTCTTCCAAAAGTATGATGGAGTGCAGAACTATGATTGGCAGCAATACGGAGGGATTGAACTGCTGGAATTTTTACACTAGAACACCTCCTCTGATGGTATGCAGTCAGAGGCACACCTGCCGTGAAAAGAAGTCAAAACCTTGACTCAGATAGTGCCCGATCAATGCACTGGGGGGGAAGATCCTTCAAGACTTTCCCAGGATTTAAACTATATTCTGGAGTCCCGCAGATCTGGGCCTTGTCTTGAGGACAAATGTTGAAGCTAAGGTTCTTAGCACTGCATTTGAGCCGCACTGTCGAGGGGAATGATCTCCCTGCCCAACAGTGTATAGTTGGCTACAGCAGAACGAAGTGGCAAGGTGATACAATGGTGTGGGACACAGACTTCTCTAAGTGCTAGTTCACACCAGACGCAGTTCCGTTCAGTTCCGTGCGCTTTTTTTCTGCACAAAATGCATGCAAAGTGTTTTCCATGTATTCCAATGGCTCTAGTTCACACCTGCTTAAAACATAGCCAATATAAGCATAGAGCTGGGATAGAAACAAGGAATCAGCAGTATACTGTAGTAGTCCCTTGAAAAATGTGTTTGTGAAGAACAAGGAAGAGAAGAAAAAAAAGGGGGGGGGGACATAAAAGAAGAAATAAGGAGAGAAAAGAAAGAGAAAGATGTCCAACGTGTCTCACGAACTAGAGGAACCTGCCGACCCCCTCCCATCCCCCAAGGCAGAAAAGGAAGAGTTATACACAATGATCACCAGCATTAATTAAGGGGGAACTCTAAAGCCCTGTACACACAATCGGATTTCCTATGGATTCTAATCCGATGAAGCTGACTTCCATCAGTCTTGCCTACACACCATCAGTCAAAAATTTGACCGTCCAAAACGCTGTAACGTAAAACACCCGACAAGCCGAGAAAAATGAAGTTCAATGCTTCTGAGCATGATTTGACTTGATTCTGAGCATGTGTGGGTTTTTTGTCCGATGGAGTTCCACACAGGCGATCGGAATTTGCGATCGGTTTTTTGCCCATCGGATAAATTTAAAACATGTTCTATTTTTTCTCACCGATGGAAAAAAGACTGATGGGGCCCATACACGATCGGTTTGTCCGATGAAAAAAGTCCATCGGACTGTTTTCATCGGACAAACCGATCGTGTGTACACGGCTTTAGGCACGTCACAACTCCCAGGTCCTTCTATGTCTTTCCAGGAAAGTCATTCAGAGAGGCCGTTAGATATTCAATCCTTAATACGTCCCGAATCCTAGCATGGAGCTCTGTCAAAGAAGGTGTCTCCCGTTGTTTCCACCGAAATGCCGCTGTAAGGAGATACGATAACAGTCGTTTGTATGTTTTAGAAAATTTTAAAGGGGGTAAGCCCAAAAGAAAGGTTTTAAGTGTAAATGTGATCCAGGAGTCAAAGACCTGATGGAGGAATACGTGCACTGCGCGCCAGTAAAGTGCAATGAGTGGACAGGACCATAAAATATGTTAGAGATTCCCCAGATCCAGCAGCTGAAGATGAAGGATCAGAGGGAGCCGCCCTGCAAGTCTCCCTTCATCCATTGGTGCCATATCCAGAGGGAGAAAGGCTTCTGCTCACTGACCAACACTACATACTGCTCACTGACCAACACTACATACTGCTCACTGACCGACACTACATACTGCTCACTGACTGACACTACATACTGCTCACTGACCGACACTACATACTGCTCACTGACCGACACTACATACTGCTCACTGACTGACACTACATACTGCTCACTGACCGACACTACATACTGCTCACTGACCGACACTACATGCTGCTCACTGACCGACACTACATGCTGCTCACTGACCGACACTACATGCTGCTCACTGACCGACACCACATACTGCTCACTGACCGACACTACATACTGCTCACTGACCGACACCACATACTGCTCACTGACCGACACCACATACTGCTCACTGACCGACACTACATACTGCTCACTGACCGACACTACATACTGCTCACTGACCGACACTACATACTGCTCACTGACCGACACCACATACTGCTCACTGACCGACACTACATACTGCTCACTGACCGACACTACATACTGCTCACTGACCGACACTACATGCTGCTCACTGACCGACACTACATACTGCTCACTGACTGACACCACATATTGCTCACTGTCCGCCCTACCACTGCATACCGCCCTATCCTGTCAATACATTCTGATAACTGATTTCTACAGGTACAAGGCAACTCTGTGTCATAACCTACTGACCAATGAACTCTGCCTCACATACTATCCTTTAGGTCTTGTTCACACCAGGTGTGGTGTGGGATCACATGCAAAATCACACTTTATCCCACAGATCGCAGATGATACAGCAGTATAAAATTGGCCAGCAGCTGGATAGATTTATTTAGGATTAGCAGGCCTAACTAGCTAGCTTGCATTTTATTTATGGGAATAGCATGGTGATGTGAATGTGTGGGACATATTGTGATATATATAGTGCACACTGTTCTTGCAATTTTTTATTTCTTTCAAACAATGCAGCTGTATAAACAAAAAAGATGGTCCGTAACAAGTAAATGCTTCCCTTTGAGCACCCCTAAAAGAAAAAGGCCCTATCAACGTACCATAAATATAAACAACCCATAGAAGATATGAAAACAACAAATTACCACCCATAAAACAAAAGTCCACTTAAAGTGAAGCCTTGCAGCAAAAAAAAAAGGTTGCTGTGGATGAAACGCTAGAAATTATGATTTCAAAATACAATGAAAGACAAAACAGACCCAGATAAAAGAACAGAAAAAGCAGGAAAAAAAGCATTAATTAAGGGGGAACTCTAAAGCCCTGTACACACAATCGGATTTCCTATGGATTCTAATCCGATGAAGCTGACTTCCATCAGTCTTGCCTACACACCATCAGTCAAAAATTTGACCGTCCAAAACGCTGTAACGTAAAACACCCGACAAGCCGAGAAAAATGAAGTTCAATGCTTCTGAGCATGCGCCGACTTGATTCTGAGCATGTGTGGGTTTTTTGTCCGATGGAGTTCCACACAGGCGATCGGAATTTGCGATCGGTTTTTTGCCCATCGGATAAATTTAAAACATGTTCTATTTTTTCTCACCGATGGAAAAAAGACTGATGGGGCCCATACACGATCGGTTTGTCCGATGAAAAAAGTCCATCGGACTGTTTTCATCGGACAAACCGATCGTGTGTACACGGCTTTAGGCACGTCACAACTCCCAGGTCCTTCTATGTCTTTCCAGGAAAGTCATTCAGAGAGGCCGTTAGATATTCAATCCTTAATACGTCCCGAATCCTAGCATGGAGCTCTGTCAAAGAAGGTGTCTCCCGTTGTTTCCACCGAAATGCCGCTGTAAGGAGATACGATAACAGTCGTTTGTATGTTTTAGAAAATTTTAAAGGGGGTAAGCCCAAAAGAAAGGTTTTAAGTGTAAATGTGATCCAGGAGTCAAAGACCTGATGGAGGAATACGTGCACTGCGCGCCAGTAAAGTGCAATGAGTGGACAGGACCATAAAATATGTTAGAGATTCCCCAGATCCAGCAGCTGAAGATGAAGGATCAGAGGGAGCCGCCCTGCAAGTCTCCCTTCATCCATTGGTGCCATATCCAGAGGGAGAAAGGCTTCTGCTCACTGACCAACACTACATACTGCTCACTGACCAACACTACATACTGCTCACTGACCGACACTACATACTGCTCACTGACTGACACTACATACTGCTCACTGACCGACACTACATACTGCTCACTGACCGACACTACATACTGCTCACTGACTGACACTACATACTGCTCACTGACCGACACTACATACTGCTCACTGACCGACACTACATGCTGCTCACTGACCGACACTACATGCTGCTCACTGACCGACACTACATGCTGCTCACTGACCGACACCACATACTGCTCACTGACCGACACTACATACTGCTCACTGACCGACACCACATACTGCTCACTGACCGACACCACATACTGCTCACTGACCGACACTACATACTGCTCACTGACCGACACTACATACTGCTCACTGACCGACACTACATACTGCTCACTGACCGACACCACATACTGCTCACTGACCGACACTACATACTGCTCACTGACCGACACTACATACTGCTCACTGACCGACACTACATGCTGCTCACTGACCGACACTACATACTGCTCACTGACTGACACCACATATTGCTCACTGTCCGCCCTACCACTGCATACCGCCCTATCCTGTCAATACATTCTGATAACTGATTTCTACAGGTACAAGGCAACTCTGTGTCATAACCTACTGACCAATGAACTCTGCCTCACATACTATCCTTTAGGTCTTGTTCACACCAGGTGTGGTGTGGGATCACATGCAAAATCACACTTTATCCCACAGATCGCAGATGATACAGCAGTATAAAATTGGCCAGCAGCTGGATAGATTTATTTAGGATTAGCAGGCCTAACTAGCTAGCTTGCATTTTATTTATGGGAATAGCATGGTGATGTGAATGTGTGGGACATATTGTGATATATATAGTGCACACTGTTCTTGCAATTTTTTATTTCTTTCAAACAATGCAGCTGTATAAACAAAAAAGATGGTCCGTAACAAGTAAATGCTTCCCTTTGAGCACCCCTAAAAGAAAAAGGCCCTATCAACGTACCATAAATATAAACAACCCATAGAAGATATGAAAACAACAAATTACCACCCATAAAACAAAAGTCCACTTAAAGTGAAGCCTTGCAGCAAAAAAAAAAGGTTGCTGTGGATGAAACGCTAGAAATTATGATTTCAAAATACAATGAAAGACAAAACAGACCCAGATAAAAGAACAGAAAAAGCAGGAAAAAAAGCAGCAATGGAGTTGATTACCCAAAGAGCTAGCAATCAGAATTTAAGTACAGTTTCCCCAGGGACCCTAATTTCCCAGTATACAATTTGTCAGCTTTCCCTGCAACAGTTTAATTCATGGACACTAAGGTAGCTCTGTGCCCCATTTTATAGTAAGGGGCTGGCTTAACCAAAAGTCCCCTAATTGACCATTCTAAGCCTGCTGGCCATGCAGTGCATTATGTTTTTCCCAGGTAAATGAGTACTTAATATCGTCTTTGCTGCAAATCCTAGACTTACAGGACTTGTCTCAAACCCATGGCAACTCCAAACCCAAAGCTCAGTATGGAGGTGAGTGGTGGGCCGGGTGTTGAGAGATGAATGGTGAACAAGGGGTGCAGAGGTGACTGGTGGAAGAGTGGTGCAGAACTTAGCTGTAGACAATGGCTTTAGGAAGGGTTGTTTTTGGGAGAAATTTTTCTAGGGAGAGAGGAATTTTTCCTTGGTGAGGATGATGAGATTTTTTCTTTGGAGAAGGGGGAGTTTTTATTTGTGGGAGGGAAGTTGTGCTAGTGTTGACTTCAGAGAGGGGGTTGGTTTTTGCTGAGGAAAATGTTTATTTAACCACTTAACGACCGCCCACCGCCGATTTACGTCGGCAGAATGGCACGGACAGGCAGAATCACGTAGATCTACGTGATCGCCTTTGTGCAGTTGGGGGGTCCATCCGGACCCCCCTTCACTGCAGTGAGCGGCCGTTAAGTGTTCGGGAGCGATCAGGCATGAGGGGGCGGCCGCTCGATTCCGCCCCCCCCCCCTCGCGATCGCTCCCGGCCAATGAAAATGCTTCCTCCGCCATGTGATGTAAACAAGGCTGGAGGAAGTGATGTCATCTCCCTCGCCGCGGTCTTTTCGTTCCCGGCGCCGAGCAGAGAAGAAGCAGGTTAGTGCACCAACAGTCCACTGACACGTAGGTACACATAGGCACACAAATCACCCCCCAGTCACCCCCAGATCACCCCCCAGGTCACCCCAAAGCCCCCAATCACAGTGTCACTGATTGCAGTGATCATTTATTTTACTGATCACTGCATTTAGTGTCATCTGTGATTGTAAAAAGTTGCAGGGCAGTTAGGATTAGGCCCCTTTAGGTCCAGGGTAGCCCCCTAACCCCCCCTAATAAAGGTTTAACCCCTTGATCACCCCCCAGGTAACCCTTTCACCCCCTAACTTCAGCGTCACTAAGCGATTGTTTTTCCGATCGCTGTATTCGTGTCGCTGGTGTTTTAGATAGGCAGTTATTTTTTTTTTGGTTCGCCGCAGGTTTTTATTAGTGTCAGGTACCCCCATATATTATTTTAACCCCCTGATTGCCCCTAGAGTTAACCCTTTCACCAGTGATCGCCGTATAAGCGTCACTGGTGTCACTGGTTAGCCAGTAAGTTATTTAGTTATTTAGGTTACCCGTCAGGTTTTTATATAGTGTCAGGTACCCCCATATTTAACCTAATAAAGGTTTTAACCCCCTGATTGCCCCTAGTTAACCCTTTCACCAGTGATCACCATATAAAGGTTACGGGTGACGCTGGTTGATTAGTTTGCTTTTTATAGCATCAGGGCACCCGCCGTATATAACCCAATAAAGGTTTAACCCCCATGATCGCCCGGCGGGTGAGATCAATTAGGTTTTAGCGCCAGAGAGGGTCTGCGTCGCCCCAGGCAGTGTTAGGTTAGTGACAGTAACGCTAACACCCACGCGCAAAGCATACACCCCCCTTAGTGGTATAGTATCTGATCAGATCTGATCAGTTCTATACTAGCATCCCCAGCGGTTTAGGGTTCCCAAAAACGCAGTGTTAGCGGGATCAGCCCAGATACCTGCTAGCGCCTGCGTTTAGCCCCTCCGCCCAGCCCAGCCCAGCCCAGCCCACCCAAGTGCAGTATCGATCGATCACTGTCACTTACCAAACACAACACACATAACTGCAGCGTTCGCAGTGCTTGGTTTTTGGGGCCCTGTACGCGGCTAGGCTCCCAAAAAGTCCCACACATGTGGTATCCCCGTACTCAGGAAAAGCAGCAGAATGTATTTTGGGGTGCAATTCCACATATAACCATGGCATGTGTGAGCAATATATCATTTAGTGACAACTTTTTGTACATTTTTTTTTTCTTTTTGTCATTATTCAATCATTTGGGACAAAAAAAAATATTCAATGGGGTCAACATGCCTCTCAGCAAATAGCTTGGGGTGTCTACTTTCCAAAATGGGGTCATTTGGGGGGGGTTTTGTGCCATCTTGGCATTTTATGGCCTTCAAAACTGTGATAGGTAGTGAGGAGTGAAATCAAAAATTTATGCCCTTAGAAACCTTGAAGGCGGTGCTTGGTTTTTGGGGTCCCGTAAGCGGCTAGGCTCCCAAAAAGTCCCACACATGTGGTATCCCCGTACTCAGGAGAAGCAGCAGAATGTATTTTGGGGTGTAATTTCACATATGCCCATGGCATGTGTGAGCAATATATCATTTAGTGACAACTTTGTGCAAAAAAAAAAAAGTTTGTCATATTCCCGCAACTTGTGGCAAAATATAAAATATTCCATGGACTGAACATGCCTCTCAGTAAATAGCTTGGGGTGTCTACTTTCCAAAATGGGGTCATTTGGGGGGGTTTTGTGCTATTTTGGCATTTTATGGCCTTCGAAACTGTGATAGGTAGTGAGGAGTGAAATCAAAAATTTGCGCCCTTAGAAATCCTGAAGGCGGTGCTTGGTTTCCGGGGTCCCGTACGTGGCTAGGCTCCTAAAAAGTCCCACACATGTGGTATCCCCGTACTCAGGAGAAGCAGCAGAATGTATTTTGGGGTGCAATTCCACATATAACCATGGCATGTGTGAGCAATATATCATTTAGTGACAACTTTTTGTAATTTTTTATTTTTTTTTGTCATTATTCAATCACTTGGGACAAAAAAAAAAATATTCAATGGGCTCAACATGCCTCTCAGCAATTTCCTTGGGGTGTCTACTTTCCAAAATGGGGTCATTTGGGGGGGTTTTGTACTGCCCTGCCATTTTAGCACCTCAAGAAATGAGATAGGCAGTCATAAATTTAAAGCTGTGTAAATTTCAGAAAATGTACCCTAGTTTGTAAACGCTATAACTTTTGCGCAAACCAATAAATATACGCTTATTGACATTTTTTTTACTAAAGACATGTGGCTGAATACATTTTGGCCTAAATGTATGACTAAAATTGAGTTTATTCGATTTTTCTTATAACAAAAAGTAGAAAATATCATTTTTTTTCAAAATTTTCGGTCTTTTTCTGTTTATATCGCAAAAAATAAAAATCGCAGAGGCAATCAAATACCATTAAAAGAAAGCTCTATTTGTGGGAAGAAAAGGACGCAAATTTCATTTGGGTACAACATTGCATGTCCGCACAATTTACAGTTAAAGCAGCGCAGTGCCGAATCCCAAAAACAGGCCTGGTCCTAATGGCCCGAAATGGTCCGGGGCTTAAGTGGTTAAGAACGTTTTTGCTTGGGGGAGGGGATTTTTGCTTGGAAGGAAGATTTTTGCTTGGGTGGTAATTTTTCTTGCAAACATACACAGTGCAATGGTCAGCATTCAGTAACATAATGGGGGAAATTTACTAAAACTGGAGCATTCAACATGTGGTGCAGCTCTGCAAAGAAACAATTCAGCTTCCAGGTTTTTTTGTCAAAGCTTAATTAAACAAGCTGAAGTTAGAAGCTGATTGGCTACCATGCACAGCAGCACCAGATTCTTAGTGCTCCGGTTTGAGTACATTTCCCCATCATGTACAAAACTCCAGACTGCCATATGTAAAATATGCTGTATGGTAAATACCTCTCAAGCCCTGTACACACGATCGGTTTTACCGATGAAAACCGTCCGATGGATTGTTTTCATCAGACAAACCGATCGTGTATGGGACCCATCTGTCTTTTTTCCATCGGTTTTAAAAAATAGAACCTGTTTTAAAATTTTCCGATGGATTAAAAACCGATGGTAAATTCCGATCGTCTATGGTCAAGTCCATTGGTTAAAAAACCCACGCATGCTCAGAATCAAGTCAACGCATGCTCAGAAGCATTGAACTTCATTTTTCTCGGCTCATCGGAGTGTTTTACGTCACCGCGTTTGGAACGGTCGGTTTTTGTACTGATGGTGTGTGGGCAAGACTGATGGAAGTCAGCTTCATCGGTTTTCCGATGGAAAAATCCATCCGTTTAAAAACCATAGGAAATCCGATCGTGTGTACAGGGCTTTACTGTTTTACATACTTGCACAGTATGTCACATACATCACAACCACTGAACTTTGTATGCTTAGCTGTACACAACATACTCCTGACCCCTTAATGCTGATTTGGAATTTACATACTTCTGACCAAGGTATTCACTTAACAATTCTTCTTTGACTATTTTAATGATCAGACTCAGACAAAGCGTCTCTGTCTATATTCTATTATAATACAAAAGTGCAGCGCAACTACTATTTTCCCATCCATCTCAAAAATTATAAATATATCAATTCTCACAATCCCTAAAAAATCAAAAACATTCCATATAGTGCAAGTAAAACTTCGTATGGTGAAATTAAATGGTCCAATGTTCATAAAAGTGAAGAAAATCACCACTCAGTGACCTTGCTACTTTTTTTATGATTTAGGCTGGGTTCACACTGATACTACACGACATTCATCCGACTTTCATCCTACTTTGCTCTGCGACATCAGTCCTACATTGATCCTACATTGGTCCGACATCCATCCGACATTCATGAACAGAATACTAATTTGATCCGACATTGTGCTAGTCTGACTTGTCCTTTGACCAATCAAAACAATCCCAGGGTGAGATAAATTCCTTTTACTGCTGCTGTAATCACCATGTCGGATGTCAAATGTCGGATGGTTAGGACAAGGATCCTACTTTGATCTGACTTCAATGATAGTCAATGGGCTGAAGTAGGATCAAAGTCGGACAGAAGTAGTACAGGGAGCATTTTTAATGTCGGACCGACTTGTGTCGGACCAGTTAAGACGGCTCTCATAGGGATTTATTGATTTTCACACGTCATGAGCTCCTAATGTCAGAGCGTTTGTCGGACAAGTGTGAACCAGGCCTCAGTGTGTCTCCATCACCAGGTGAAAAACCTGCTCACCTTAATAAAATAATTAACCAGATTTTCTCATGATTTTCACTGATGTGGCTCCTCAGGAACCACCTCTTAGTCCTTCATAATACACTCAGGATGAGCACACAATCCACTCTCCAGTGTGGTCACAGAACCCCATACATGCATCACATGGAATAAAAAAGCATGGACATAGTGTATTCCACTTTCAAATATTTATTAAAACCCCCCACTTCCAAAATGTCATTAAACATTAAAAAGCACATTAAAAACATCAACTATTGTCATCCAGCTCCCCACCGTGTATCGACTCGATGGTCGGCGTGGCATCATGGATTTAGCTCCTCCTTTTCAAGATGCGTTTCGCCCTGTGATTGAACTTCTTTGGTAGGCCGGGAGTTGATCACCATGAGACCATAAGTAGCTTACATTACCATAGTAACATGTATACTATCACTTGAGAAACCAGAAGTGTGTCTCTGGCCCACTTCCAGAGAACTCCGGAAGCTCTGAATCACATAATCTAAGGCAAGGGGACATCATACAAAGGCAACAACAGCCTACTCCCCACTCAAACGATTTTTTTTAAATAAAATCTGTTTATATTCTGTTCTCATAAAACATATAATGGAATAAAGTGTTGTTTTTTTTTAATTATTGTGCTGATTTTTTGGGGGGTACAGGGACAGTTTCATATGTATGCTGTATATACAGCACATAGTATCATGTTCCATTTCACTGTGCCACTTTATAGCTTCTGTCTACGCAGTGTGGCTACATCCATACTTAACCATGGCACTCTACATGTGCAGACTCTTTTTTCTTCTTGGAGTCCCCAAAGGTGCCCCAAGTCTTTTACCATCTTAGGAACACTGATGGGTTTGGGATTTTTCATATGATGGCAAAAAACAGAAAACCCTCAGACCTGTTCATGCCAATGTGTCTTGTTGCAGTGAAAGTCTCATATGCTATATTTGTGTGTTGACCTTCATTGTGCCAATAAGTCAACTAGATGATATTCTTAATGCAATGCAATGCATTGAACACGTGTCAGCATGGGTTAGCGCATACATTTTCATTGTGGACCTAACTTGATTCAGATACAGAAGTAAGCTGTTGGTTTGGGTCTGTAGAGTTTGTAGTTGAGGTTTTCTCTACTTCTTCTTTTTTTGGTTTTAAAAACACATTTAGGGTGAATGTCTGTAACCGAATAATCAACATTGCAAAACACTAGAAGAATGCTATTTTTAAGGAATGCATGTGGTGCAATTTCTCTAAACTGTACATCTGTATATTTTCAAAGCTGAAACTATCCTATCCACAGCAACAGCCTAGTCAGATAAGTGTGATACATACCACAGACCGCAACATACGAATACACTTTGCTGACAGCTGCAACTTTTAAGTCCATGAATTCACTTAGACATTTAGATGTTTAATTTTTTATTTATCAAAGAACTGTAGTATGTACAAAATGAAAATGCATTTTTGTAAAAAAGGAAACTCTTTGTTAAAAGATATTAGCCTCACAAGCCACTTTGCAATAATAAAAATGATCTGTGATTTTGCAGCTACTGTGGATTTTTAAAGCCTATTTGCTAAAGAAGTAAAGCATGTTCACTTTGCAAAGTGGATTTTAAGGAATTAGGTAAAGCCCAGTAAAATTCACATTATCATGTTCAATGACAATAAAAAATTACAAAATAGAAGTTTTGATAAAAGCCGAATTCTAAGCATGCATAGATTTGCATCGTTACATTGGTCCAGCCTGTCATTTGACTATATGCCGGACAGGAGCCCTCTCGTTCCGGGTGGACATCTTAATATGTTCTCCCGAGAACATGCCTCGTGCACACCCAATGGGCCATGCTGTGGCACATTCTGTTACCCACTGTGTCCACCGGACACAGCAGATGACAGATCTTTTCAGGCGCCGGGTGCCTGAATTACAGTGGTGGGGGTGTTTTTGAAGCACAGTGTCTACTATTGATGGGCACAGTGGCTGTTTGATGGCACAGTGGCTGCAATTGATGTTTTTTTTTTTCAGAATTTTTCAGTTTGTTTGCGCCCCCCCAAAAATTTTGAGCACCAGCCACCACTGACCTTGGTCCTTTCACGATAAATACTGTTGTTATGGCAGCAGATAGCTGCCATAACTCCAGTATTTTCTTCAACAGCGGGCGGTCCGTTTTAAATTAAAAGTGGTCACCCCCCTCCCGCCGCGTCCTGGTCATCTCTGATGCTTACCAGAGCCTTCTGTAGCGGCGGAGACGATCCGGTCGAGTGAGGGAATGATGGCCCCCACTTGACTCCATACCATTGGATGACGGAAACAACGTCAAACGTCACTTCCGCCCGATGGCCTTAAAGGGACAATTTTTTTATTTTTTTTATTTTTTATTTTTTTTATTGAAAAAAAAACAAAACTTTTTTTTATTGTTTTTAAGTGTAAATGTGAGATCTGAGGTCTTTTTGACCCCAGATCTCACATTAAAGAGGTCCTGTCATGCTTTTTGTTCTATTAAAAGGGATGTTTACATTTACTACATTTTTGGACAGTGTAAAAATAAAAAAAACAAAACGTAAAATCAATAAGAAAAACTAAAAAAATAAATTTAAAGCGCCCCGACCCTCCGTGCTCGCGTGCAGAAGCGAACGCATATGTAAGTCCCGCCCGCACATGTTAACGGTGTTCAAGCCACACATTTGAGATAACGCTACGATCGCTAGAGCGAGAGAAATAATTCTAGCAAAGGACCTCCTCTGTAACTCAAAACTGGTAACCTGTAGAAAGTTTTAAACGTCGCCTATGGAGATTTTAAGGGTCAAAGTTTGTCACCATTCCACGAGCGGGCGCAATTTTGAAGCATGACACGTTGGATATCAATTTACTCGGCTTAACATTATCTTTCACAATATAAAAAAAAATTGGGCTAACTTTACTGTTTTCTTATTTTTTTATTCAAAATACTTTATTTTTCCCCAAAAAATTGCATTTGTAAGACCGCTGCGCAAATACGGTGTGGCATAAAGTATTGCAACAACCGCCATTTTATTCTCTAGTGTGTCTGAAAAAATATATATAATGTTTGGGAGTGCTAAGTAATTTTTTAGCAAAAACAAATGATTTTAACTTGTAAACACCAAGTGTAAGAAATAGGCCTGGTACTATAGTGGTTAAACATCAATTGCCATGCAGTAGCCCAGTCCATTAATTTATTCAGGTCCTCTTGTAAAGTTTCTATATTCTGCTGTGCTATTGCCCTGCATATTTCTGTGTCATCAGCAAACAATGAAATCAAGCTATTTATTCAACCCTCATTTTTGGGGGACTGTATCAAATGCTTTTGCAAAATCCAGATAAACCACATCCACTGGCCTTCCTTTATCTAGATGTCAGCACACTTCCTCGTAGAATGTTAATAGGTTCGTTTGACAAGAGCGACATTTTGTAAACCTGTGTTGATTACTGCTAATGATACTGTTTGCGTCAGCAAATTCTTGGATATGGTCCCTTGTCATCCCCTCAAATAGTTTAAAAACTACCAAAATTAGGCTGACAGGTCTATAGTTCCCAGGAATAGATCTCTGCCCTTTTTTGAATATTGATACCACGTGGGCCTTCAGCCAAATTAGCTGGTACCAATCCTGTCAGTATGCTGTCCATGAAGATTAGGAATGGTCTGGCTATAACCTGACTGAGTTCTTTAAGGACTCTCGGGTGTAAGCCATCTGGTCCTGGTGATTTATTTATGTTAAGCTTCTCTAATCCTTTCCGGACTCCGGCCTCTGTTAGCCACAAGGGTAGATCCTGTGGCGTGTTACTAACAACACTATTGTGGTCGGAATACCCCTCCTTTTCCTGTGTGAAGATTGAGGAGAAGAAAGCATTTAGCACAGCTGTCTTCTCCTTGTCATCTGTAACCACCTTCCCTTCCTCATCCTTTATATGAGGTTCCGACCTTGCCATTTTACTATTAATATATTTAAAAAACTTCTTGGGATTATTTTTACTCTCCTCTGCTATGTGTCTGTCATAGCCTTTTTTAGCCGCCCCAAAAGCGTTCTTACACCTCACATTGCATTTTTTGTATTGTTGGAATGCTGACACTGATCCCTCTGCTTTGTACTATTTAAAGGCCATTTTTTTTGTCCTTAATATGACATTTTATGTTTTGGTTCAGCCACCCAGGTTTAACCTTTGTTCTTCTATATTTATTACCCCTTTAATGCACTCGAGGATACAAGTATTCCTAAAGGACTCCAAATTTTCCTTTGTGTACGTTGTTTCAAGGATTTGGCCCCACTTAATATCCTGCAGCATTAAGTGCAGTTTAGAAAAGTTTTTTTATTTTTTTATTTAGTGTTCTTGTACTCCCCTCGTGCCTTCCTTTCCTGTGATTTATGTGGAATGTAATAATTCTGTGGTGGCTAGTTTCCAAGTTGTCCCATATTTCCACATCTGCAATTACATCTGTATCATTTGTAACTAAAAGATCTAGCAATGCATTACTTCTAGTCGGGGAATCCACCAATTGGGCCATGAAGTTGTCCTGTAGAATATTTAAGAAATGGCGGGCCTTTAATGAGTGGGCTGTCCCTTCCGCCCAGTCGATGTCGGAATAATTGAAGTCCCCCATTATGATGACATTACACTTTCATTTCTACCTGTGAAAGGAAATCCAACTCCATCTTTTCCCTCAGGTTAGGGGGCCTGTAACCCCCACTTGTAATTTCCAGCTTACTCCCTTCTCACATCGCTAATGTCATTCTGCTCTTCTACCCATAAATCATTCCTGATATATAGACACACCCCTCCCCCTCTCCTACCCTCCCTGTCCCTCCGGGACAAGGAATACCCCTGGATGTTTGCCAGCCAGTCATGTGAGCTGTCAAACTAAGTTTCTATTATTCCCATGAAGTTCACATCCTCCTCATGTAATAGCAGCTCCAGTTCCTCCATTTTACTGACTAGGCTCTTGGCATTTGAACATTCCCCTGAGTTTTGTATTGGTGAATATATTCTTTTTTTCCCATATGATTTCTCAGGCTTTGTTTTTGATTCGGTAACACATTAACCCCGGAATTAGATGTTATAGATATACTATCACTAGTGACTTCACTATTCCCCTCTGTCCTATGCTCACTGCCAGTTATCGCTACCTTTAATCCCTCCCCCCCAACACCTAGTTTAAAAGCCCCTCCAACTTTGGGGCCATTTTTCTTCCCAATAGAGCTGTACCATCCCCATTAGGGTGCAGCCCGTCCTTACTAAAGAGCCGGTAACCGACTGAGAAGTCAGCCCAGTTCTCCAGGAACCTGAACCCCTCGTTTCTACACCAGTTCCTAAGCCACTTGTTCAGTTCCCTAATCTCCTGCTGCCTCTCTGGTGGGGTTCGAGGTACAGGTAGTATTTCGGAGAAAATCACCTTGGAAATTCTTTCTCTTCAATCTATTCCCTAAATCCCTGAAATAATTTTTTAGGACCCTCCACCTTCCTCTCACTTTGTCATTGGTGCCAACGTGTACCATGACAGCTGGGTCTTCCCCAGCCCCATCCAATAATTTGTCCACCCGACTAGCGATGTGCCAACCCCAAGTGCCAACATACTGTTCGGTCATCACTGACTTTATGGCAGGTTACCCCCTCTGTCCTCCTAATAATTGAGTCCCCTACTATCAGAACCTGTCTAAACTTTCCTGCATCTCTGCCCCCCTCCTCACCAGAGCCGTGATTTCCCTGGCAGCTAGGGGAGGTCGCCTGCTCCAGCACTGCCACCCTTGAGCTTATATCCCCAGCATCATGCAACTTGACATTATTTGTTGGGGTGTAACTTGGGTGTAACTTAGGACTGGCCTCCCTAGCGCTCTTCCCTCTACCCCTCCTTCTAGTTGTCACCCAGCTACCTACCCCTGCTCCTGTGCCTCCATGTCTCCAACCTCCTCTACAATTTTTTTACTGGAACCCTTAGGCTTGTCTACTTCTAAAGAAAAACAAATACTGCAGCTTTTTTTTTTTGTAGCACTAGGACTGCTCATGTGACTTAACTAAAGGCAGGTCTTCCTGCTTGCGAATCAGTTTGGTGGAACAAACAGCATCAGAGAAAGGTATGGATCTGCAAAAAGTATATACCGCACTTGTTGATGTACTTAAAGCGTATTTTTCCACAAGTAAAGCAGAACTTAACTATGTCTGAATATCACAAACAGAAAACAGCGTTTAACTCACTTTTGATATTCAAAGCAAAATCACCCATCCATCATGTATCCATGCTTTATTTTGTTGAGAAACCACTTTGAAATCACCCTCCCGCGCCCCCCCCCCCCCTCGCCAAGCATTTCTAGTTGGGGCCATCTTGAGTAAAGACAGATGACTCATGTAGCATTTTTTTCCAGGGCTTCATTTGCCCTTAGCTCAGACATGCAGGCAGAAGGGTATGCTTAGCTGAGAAAGCCCCTCCTTCCCTTCTACCGATGCAATTGAAAAAATGCCCATGAAGACTCCTGGGACAAATGGCATCATTTTAGCCAAGGCCAGAAACCAGGAAGTAACTGAAGAAAGGTTAAAAATAGTGTTAAATAAATAAATATAATATACCTTCCTATCTATTTACTAATTTACCACTAGCAGCGTAAAATAGGTAATGTTGATTGAAAGAACCACTTTAAGGTCTTTCCAGAGAAATTGTGTCAAAGGGAGAGGCCCAGTTGTACTATTAAACTAAACTTGTCAACATGTACTGTATAATATATACTGAATTATTAAGGTTTGGCAGGCAGCATCGAGTTTTTGTGTGCATAAAATGAAAAGAATAGCGGTTAGACTTGAGCTGAGCAACACAGTAACTAACATAAACAACACATTCAGGCAAGTTAAAAAAGAACATAGAACAGATTGGTCAATACACTCCACAAATAGGAAGTATTGTGTGCTCATCCTATGAAGGAGGAACAGTTGACAATTGGTTTCAGAAGAGGAGGTCTGTTATAGTGGTTAAGAAAAATTACTTTGAATATGATTAAACTTAAGAAAAAGGTAATCTAAGCGAAATCTCAGTGAAGTGCCTGTCTTTAGCAATGACAGAGAAGGGATGTAGGAATGCCTGTGGAAAGAAGATATGACAATAAGATAGAGCAAAAAATGTAGGTCTTCTGCCTTCATAAAGTTCATTAGCATGCAAACCTTTAATTGAAGAAAACTTCAACCAAAGAAATCACCAAGTGTGGAGTAGAGTTGTTTTTGTTTAAAAGTGAAAATACAGAAGGAGAAACTTTTTGATAAGGTGTGAGCGGCTGGACTATAAGAGCCGGTTCACACAGGGGCAAAAACAACTTCCAGCGTGACTTTGGGAGGCAACTTGGACACGACATGAGTACTGTATGAATCACAACGTGACTCCAGGCAACTTACAAGGCAACTTCAAGTTGCCTCCAGGACAGGCGACTTTCCAGTGGCCAATCAAACAATAATCAGCTCTGTGGGAGGGAGGGGAGGGAGGGGTTTGCCTGGAAAACTATTTTTACTTCCTGGAAAGTTGCTTCAGTTAAGACAGGGGATCCGACTTGGAGACAACTTCCATTGAAATCAATGGGTACAAGTCGCCTAGAAGTCGGATTGAAGTTGTACAGGAACCTTTT
Source organism: Rana muscosa (assembly GCA_029206835.1). Lineage (NCBI taxonomy): Eukaryota > Metazoa > Chordata > Amphibia > Anura > Ranidae > Rana > Rana muscosa. Next base: position 1,157,286,489 of record CM055116.1, on the reverse strand, counting down.
CTGAAGTCAGAGCAACTGCAGTAGTGTACATTAAGACGGCTCCATTCACTTCCATTACTTTTCTAAACCGCGGCGACTTGGGGCGACTTGAAGTCGGATCCCAGGACGCCCCCTGTGTGAACCGGCTCCAAGTCTTGTGTGTTATAGGAAGTCCACTGAGTTATAGGAAAACATGGTAAAGCTATATACAATAGATAAGTTATTTTTAGGAAAAAGGCAGAAGTGAACACAACACAATACACATGGTTCAGCAAAGAAATGTCTGGTATATGCATTAAAAACCTTCAATTTTAAAATAATTTGTGAAAGTACAGTACTATATTTTGCAGCCAGGTTGTACTTCCTGGTTTAAAAAAAAAAAAGATACAACCTATGAGGAAGGATTGTTGCAGAGTCTTAAAGTCTAAGTTTAGATAAAAAAAAAAAAAAAGTAAAAACTCAGCATAAGTAACTTTACTTACATTTAATGTGAAGTGTTCATTGTGCTGGTACCGGCTGTCCTAGTGGAGCTCCAAAGTCCTCTGCCTCCTCCCATACCCCTCAGCTGTAATCTTATAGAGCTGGGGTTAGTACGATCAGCTCACCTGTAACAGACACTCATCAAAAGTGTTAAATATGCCCACCCTTCACCCCTCTTCTCCATGCAAAGAAACTGTACTATCATTTCCATAAATTAAAAGTGATCTAGGAATGGAGGGGTGGACCTTTTATTCGTTCACCTGTCCTCCATTCATAAAGTGCTTTTCATTGGAAGGAGGGTACCTTGATGTCATTCTGGCTCTATAGGTGCAAGGGGAGATGGTGCTGCCACTACTGGCTCCTAAGAGTTCCAAAAATGACTTTCAATTATCTTGGACCTGTTCTTGTGCCCAAATTTCTAATCAATAATCTCATTATTCTATATATTTTTTTCTTAGTAACATTTTCATTGAATGCAAAGACTATGTTCTTATTCTACTAAAATACTAAAATGTGAGCTTGTGTGCTTCAACCATATTGTTCTATAATTATATATGTAATTTAATGTACCAAAGAATGAGAAAGATAACCCCTTTCCCTACTTGCTCTACCCCCACCTCCCCCCCAGCCCCAGAGTGAGTAGGGAACCCAAAAAAAAGGCAAAATTGGTAACCTTATTGTTTGGACTTTTCTTGTACTCATTGGTAAATGTTGCCAGTTTGTGGAGGATTAGGGATGAGCCGAACACCCCCGGTTCGGTTCGCATCCAGAACATGCGAACGGACCGAAAGTTTGCGCAAACTTTCAAACACAGTTTAAAGTCTATGGGACTCGAACGGGAGAAATCCAAAGTGCGAATTTTAACAGCTAATATGCAAGTTATTGTCCTAAAAAGGGTTTGGGGACCCGGGTCCTGCCCCAGGGTACATGTATCAATGCAAAAAAAAGTTTTAAAAACTGTCATTTTTTCAGGAGCAGTGATTTTAATGATGCTTAAAGTGAAAAAATAAAAGTGAAATATTCCTTTAAATATCGTGCCTGGGGTGTCTATAGTGTGCCTGTAAAATGGCGCGTGTTTCCCGTGTTTAGAACTGTCCCTGCACAAAATGACATTTCTAAAGTAATAAAAGTAATTTAAAACTGCTTGCGGCTTTAATGTAATGCCTGGTCCCGGCAATATGGATGAAAATCATTGAGAAAAAGGGCATGTGTACCCCCCCACCCAGCCCATTGCCAGCCCCTTTGGGTCTTGTATGGATATTAAGGGAAACCCCGCACCCAAATTAAAAATAGGAAAGGCGTGGGCCCCCCAGGCCCTATATACTCTGAACAGCAGTATACAGGCGGTGCAAACAAGACAGGGACTGTAGGTTTGTTCTTAAGTAGAATCTGTTTGTAATTTTGAACTGGTACATTTTTAAAGTGTAGCTCCAGCCAAAAAAATCTATTTTTAAGCTTTTTGGAAAACATAGGGAAGGGTTATCACCCCTGTAACATTTGTTTTGCTGTTTTTGCACCTGTTCAAAAGATTTCACCTCACTTTGTGTCCCAATGACAATTGGATTTTGAAAACTTGGGGTTTTTAGGGAAACAAGGATTAGTGATAAAGCATCAGTGGAGAGGAGACACCTTTTAACCATATTAACTCTTACAGGAGAGAATTTGCCTTCCTAGGGGTAGATTTCCGCTCACTTCCTGTTGTCTCCCTCCGTTTGTAAGTAGGAGTCGTTTGAAAGTCAGATGTTTGAAAGTAGAGGCCTGCCCTACATACTCTGCAGAAATTTGGGCCTTAGGTGTTTGTGTTGCCACAACACTGTAAGCCCTCACAGCTACTCTTGGTGGGTGCAGGAACGGGCCCTGCTGTGAAATATTAGATCAAGAAATGTAATTACATGCCCCTGTTGAACAGGGTCAGAAAAATTGGGCTTTTGGTGGTGGACGGTGTGGTGGTGTTGCCACAATACTGTAAGCCCTCACAGTTACCATTGGTGGGCGCAGGAATGGGCCCTGCTGTGTAATATTAGATCAAGAATTGTAATTACATGCCGCTGTTGAACAGGGTCAGAAAAATAGGGCTTTTGGTGGTGGACGGTGTGACAGAACCCACTGTCACTGTGTGTTTTGGAAGGGACTGAGGGCTGGCCTCCTACCCACAGATTATGGCCCAGAAGAGACTGAAAGACTTGGGACAAGCTGGCATTGAGATAATGTAATGTAATGCTACATCCCTTCTCCCCCATCCCCCCCCCTCTTGTTGCTGTGCTTAATTGTGTTGGTTCAGGGCACATAGACAATGGTCTGGACTGCAGAGATCTCTCCGCAGGGGATGTGTATTGAAGGGCTGCCTGCTTACCATAATCCCTTTATGTTTAACTGTAGTCTCTGTTTTACTGTTCAGTTCTCATTGGTTCTTCCTTGTCCCCTACCCCCCCCCCCTCTATGACAAGGCTAAGGGGAGTGTTCCTAACTGTGTGTAAAAGTGTATGTTTTGTATTTAATAAACTGTTGATGCTCTGCATGTTTAACCCTCAACACCTGTGTGGATTGTCTCGTGATTGAGGGGTTAAGGGCTGGTTATGGCGAATCTGCAGGCTGCAGGTGCGTTTGGAGGACAGGAGACACAGGTCTGGCGGATGTGCCCACCTGGGGTATCCGAGATCCGTCACAGTGTTGGCAGCGGTGGGATGTCTCCTGCAGTCCGGGACATCCAAACCACTACCAGGATTCAAGATCTGGGCAGCCACCGAGGAGCGATACGGGGACCGGCCAGCATGAGAGCTGAGTTCGGAGGGAGGTTGCAAGGCATGCGGAAGCAACATCGGGGACCAGCGACGGAGCACACCATGCTCGGCTGGGGGGATGTGATCCGCTGGCAACTCTGGCATGAGACGCTAAGCCACGAGCGGCACCATCGGGGGAAGATCCTTCCCTCCTCCACAGAGATGTACTGGACGCAGTACCGTGCGCGAGAGGTGTTCCTGAGGGAACGACCGCGAGATGAGAGGAAGACGGAGCTCGGAAGATTGGTCCAGGAGGAGATGAGGCTGGACGCCAGCTACAGAGCCCTCCGGTGGTTCGCGGCTAAACTTTGGCCAGGTACAGCAGATGGCAGCCCGACAGAAGGCGTTGGCTACGGCAGCGTGGGGCTGCTCCTTCAAAAAATGTACGGAGACCCAGACTTTGGGAGCGACGAGGAGTGGTGGCTGGAAAACATCCTGGACTTCTGAGATGAGGTGCTGGACCTCCCTGAAGAGGCGTGTGAACTGGAGGAATTGGAGTTCCTGGTTGAGCAGAAATGGGAGCTAGAAATTGCCTACAAGTGGCTGTTTGACGGTGATCAGCAGCCTGTCATTGTTCCTGTTGCTTGGGACTGTCCGGGAGAAATAGGGGACAGTCACAAAGATGCGGAGCAAATGGGGCCAGGGGTGCCCCTACGTTTTCCCTTCCTAACCGCAATGGAAGAAGCGGCGATGATACAGAGGGCACTGGGAGTGCTAGAATGCCAGAATGCACCAGAGGTTTCCCAGGCAGTGAGACAATATAATAGCATAAAGGTCTCAGAAGGGGAAGTTGAGACGGGCCCTGGAAGGCTGGTAAATGGTGATCAGCAGCAAGTCCAGAGTATCGCATTCGGTGCCCCAGCAGAAGCGCTGGCTACAGGGCAGAGTGCTGCTGGCCTCTGCCCAGCATCAGAAAAAGAGTTGGATCCGGAGAGTCTGAGAGATGATCTTCGTGAGCCGTTTCCCCAACAGCAGATATCCCCAACGGGAGTGGAGGAAGCAATTCTCCCTCCCCAGCAATTGGACACTACCCTAATGTTCATCCCCCCAGCAGAAGTGCTGGCTGCAGGGCAGAGTGCCGCTGGCCTCTGTCCACCCTCAGAGTTAGATCCAGGGAGTCCGAGGGAGGACCTCAGTGAGCTGGTTGCCCAGCACTTGGACACTACCCCAGTGTTTATCCCCCCAGCAGAAGCGCTGGCTGCATGGCAGAGTGCCACTGGCCCCTGCCCAGCCCTCAGTATGTCTTTGGAGGGTTTGGGAGACAGCCCCTGTCAAAATTCGCCTCAGCAGCTGGTCACAGAACCAAGAGGGGAGAAAACCCTTCCCCCTCTCCAGCGGCTGAACTCTACCATTGTATATGTCCCCCTAGCAGAAGCACTGGCTACGGGGCAGAGCGCTGTTGGTCTCTGCCCAGCATCAGAAAAAGAGATGGAGAGTCCGGGAGATAGTTCCTGCAAGATGCCTCCTCAGCGGCTGGTAACTACTCCAGGAGAAAAGCAAGTACCTTTTACTCCCCAACTGCATAGCACTACCAGCCTACGTTCCCTACCAGCTGAAGCGCTGGCATCGGGGCAAAGGATTATTCAGCTCCCCTCAATATCTGCAACCCAGTCCTGGATCACGGGAGTGCGGACAGCTGTTCCCACTCTGCAGCGGCTGTTTTTATTCACGGGAGACTGTACGTGCGATTTTGCTCCCCAGTGCCAGAGACGTACTTTTCCTTTTCCTGGTTGCCTGGGGTGGAAGTTTGTGACTAACGCAGGTCCAAACCAGTTGGGGGTCAGGAACCTGGTTAGTCTGTTTTTAAAAGGGGAGAAATGTGACAGAACCCACTGTCACTGTGTGTTTTGGAAGGGACTGAGGGCTGGCCTCCTAGCCAAAGATTATGGCCCAGAAGAGACTGAGAGACTTGGGACAAGCTGGCATTGAGATAATGTAATGTAATGCTACATCCTTTCTCCCCCATCCCCCCCCCTCTTGTTGCTGTGCTTAATTGTGTTGGTTCAGGGCACATAGACAATGGTCTGGACTGCAGACATCTCTCCGCAGGGGATGTGTATTGAAGGGCTACCTGCTTACCATAATCCCTTTATGTTTAACTGTAGTCTCTGTTTCAATGTTCAGTTCTTATTGGTTCTTCCTTGTCCCCTACCCCCCCCCATGACAAGGCTAAGGGGAGTGTTCCTAACTGTGTGTAAAAGTGTATGATTTGTATTTAATAAACTGTTGATGCTCTGCATGTTTAACCCTCAACACCTGTGTGGATTGTCTCGTGATTGAGGGGTTAAGGGCTGGTTATGGCGAATCTGCAGGCTGCAGGTGCGTTTGGAGGACAGGAGACACAGGTCTGGCGGATGTGCCCACCTGGGGTATCCGAGATCCGTCACAGACGGTGTTGCCACAACACTGTAAGCCCTCACAGTTACTCTTGGTGGGCGCAGGAACGAGCCCTGCTGTGAAATATTAGATCAAGAATTGTAATTACATGCCCCTGTTTAACAGGGGCAGAAAAAGTGGGCCTTAGGCACTGGTGCTGGTGCCACAACACTGCAACCCCTCACAGATACTATAGTTGGAGCGCAGGGATGAGCCCTGCTGCAAAGTATTGCAGCAAATTTTTTTTATTACAAGCCCCTGTTAAACAGGGGCAGAAAAATTGGGCCTTTGGTGGTGGACGGTGTGGTGGTGTTGCCACAACACTGTAAGCCCTCACAGTTACTCTTGGTGGGCGCAGGAACAGGCCCTGCTGTGAAATATTAGATCAAGAATTGTAATTACATGCCCCTCTTTAACGGGCAGAAAAATTGTGCCTTAGGCACTGATGCTGGTGCCACAACACTGCAACGCCTCACAGATACTATAGTTGGAGCGCAGGAATGAGCCCTGCTGCAAAGTATTGCAGCAAAAATTGGAATTACAAGCCCCTGTTAAACAGGGGCAGAAAAATTGGGCCTTAGCCCCTGGTGGTGGTGCCCAGAACCAAAAATGTTCTTACAAGCTATCAACATGAACATTGAGGAGGAAGAGGATAGTCACTCAGCATAACAGGATAGTCACTCAGCATAACAGGATAGTCACTCAGCATCAGCATAGGCAGTCTTGGAGGGATCTCACATTCAAAAAAATTTTATTCGGTTACATCAGCATCAGGTGCTTGGTAGCTGGTGATCCAAGACTGATTCATTTTTTTGAAGGTCAGCTGATCGTCCGAGTCGGTGAACAGGCGCACTCTGTGATCGGTTACAAAGCCTCCAGCAGCACTGAATGTGCGTTCCGAAAGAACACTGGATGCAGGACAGGCCAGTAGCTCAATTGCATACTGTGCAAGCTCTGGCCAGTGATCCATCCTCAAGACCCAGTAACCCAGAGGATTTTCGGTGGGAAAGGTGTCCAAGTCTTATCTTGCCCCTAGGTATTCCTGCACCATGTAAATCAGACGCTGGCAATGGTTGCTGGAACCGATCATACCTTGGGGCTGCGGACTAGAAAATTGTCTGAACGCATCGGTCAGACGGCCACCTTCTCCACCGCTCTTTATGTGACTGACCGAAGCTTCAGCAACACGTTGTCCAGGACCAGGAATTTGTAACCTCCCAGGCCCTGGAAATGCATTACACAAACTTTTCTGCAAGGCCTCACGAAGATGTTTCATCCTCTGCGACGACTGGATAAGGTCCGCAACCTTACCCTTGTAACGTGGATAAAGGAGGGTTGCCAGCCAGTAATGATCCCTCTCTTTGATACCACGAATTCGAGGATCCTTTCGCAGGCTTTGCAGGATCAGGGAGGCCATGCAGCGTAGGTTTGCTGAGGCATTTGTTCGGGAGTCCTCTGGGTCACTAAGGACGACATGATCCGCAGCCACCTCCTCCCAGCCTTCTTGGGCAGGTTGTATTCCTTTTGGAGGTCAGCCAGCCAAGCACTGGCATTTAATGGCCAGCGGAAATGCACACAGACTTTCCTGGCCTGCCTCAGGAGATCCTGTAAGCCCGGGTACCTGCCCAAGAACCGCTGCACCACAAAGTTAAGGACGTGAGCCAAACGGGGCACATGGGTCAGCTGTCCCTGTCGGAAGGCGGAGAGGAGGTTGGTGCCATTGTCGCAAACCACCATTCCTGGCTTAAGTTGGCGTGGCGTCAACCACCTCTGAGCCTGCCCCTGCAGAGCTGACAGAATCTCTGCCCCAGTGTGGCTCCTGTCCCCCAAGCACACCAGCTCAAGCACCGCATGGCATCTTTTTGCCTGCGTGCTTGCGTAGCCCCTAGAACGTCTACGGAGCACCGCTGGTTCCGAGGAGAAATCGGCAGAGGAAGAGGCCATGGAGGAAGAAGAAGATGAGGGGTGGAGGAGAGAGGTGTGGCAGAATCACCACTAGTAGCATTTTGGAGGCGTGGTGGCGGAACAACCTCCAACACTACTGCACCCTGTCCTGCATCTTTCCCAGCTGCCAGCAGAGTCACCCAGTGCGCCGTGAAAGATTGGTAATGTCCCTGTCCATGCCTGCTGGACCATGAGTCAGCAGTAATATGCACCTTACCGCTGACCGCCCTGTCCAGCGAGGCCAAGATATTGCCTTCCATATGCCGGTAGAGAGCCGTAAGAACCTTCCGTGAAAAAAAAAGTGGAGTTTGGGAACCTGCCACTGAGGTACCGCACATTCCACAAACTCACGGAATGGGGCAGAGTCTACCAACTGAAAAAGCAGCAGTTAAATTGCTAGCGATTTATCCAAGCTAGCATTCAACCGCTGGGCATATGGATGGCTGGGAGCAAATTTATTTCGCCGGTGTAGCAACTGGGGGCAGGGAAATTTGCCTGGTACAATCGGATGTTGGTGTACCGATAGCAGATTGCCCGCAAATACTTGGCAGTGGCACACCTAATTCTACACCTTCATGCCTCTCAGTGCAGGTTTCTGAGAGGACTAAAGGTATAGTGGAGTTGGAGATCCCAGCTGATGAGGAGCAAGGAGAGGTCTGCTTTGTTCTTTGGTGTGGGTCTTTTATGTACGCTTGCCAATGGACTGCATGGCAGGTCGACATATGTCTGGTCAAGCATGTGGTGCCCAAGCGGCTGATGTTTTGGCCACGCTTGATACGCTTCAGACATATGTTGCAAATAGCAACGGTGCGATCTGCTGCACACGTGTCAAAAAAGGCCCACACCAAAGGACTTTTGAAAAAATGCCCTGCACATGCAGAGCTCTGTGATGTGATGCAGTCGGTTGGCTGCCCTTAAGCTGGCCCCTGGAGGGCATCCTGCCTCGTTGGAGATGTGCCTCCTCCTCCTCTCTCCTATCAGGCACCCACGTAGAGTCAGTGACCTCATCATCCCCTCCCTCCTCGTCACTGGAGCAAACCTGGCAGTATGCTGCAGCTGGGGGAACATGACTGCCAGTTTTTGTTGTCCTTCTTGGGCACCCCCTCTGTCTAGGCTCACGGTACTGCCTTCCTCAAGCTGGGTATAATTATCGGAGCCTTCAAAACGCTGCACATCCTCCTTCAGCACGTACCCAACACTGTGGTCAAACAGTTCGGGGGACTCCTCCGTGCATGATGGTGGGGCTAGGGAAGGAGTAACTGATGACCTCGAGCCGATGGAATAGGCCGCTTTGGCACCTGCATTGGCAGCCAAGGTAGCCTGGGTGACAGAGGATGAGGACGGCTTGGTCATCCACTCTACCAACTCTTCTGCATGTTTCAGCTCAACACGGCCAGCTGCCGAAAAAAAGGACAAGCGTGCCCCGCGGCCAGGTGCTGATGAGGATGCACCGTGTCCACGACCAGCACTGTTGCCTCTAGACACAGAGCCTGCTTGCTATCTTTTAATGGCCTGTGAGTGTCTGCCTCTCCTTGTTGGCCTTCCAGACATACTGTATTTGATGTATTGGAATAGGTACACAAGGAATGGCCTGCAGTGAGATGTAGCTGTACAAAGCTGGGATTAGGGATGAGCCGAACACCCCCGGGTTCGGTTCGCACCAGAACCTTCGAACGGACCGAAAGTTCGCGCAAATTTTCGAACCCTATTCGTTATAATGGACGCGAACGTTCAAAATCAAAATTGCTAATTACAACGGCCAATATGCATGTTAATGTTATAAAACAGGTTTGGGGACCCGGGTCCTGCCCCAGGGGGCATATATCAATGCAAAAAGAAATTTTAAAAACTAAAGTTTTTTCGGGAGCAGTCATTTTAATGATGCATAAAGTGAAAAAAAAAAAAGTGAAATTTTCCTTTAAATACGGTACCTGGGGGGTGTCTAAAGTATGCCTGTGAAGTGGCATGTGTTTCCCGTGTTTAGAACTGTCCTTGCACAAAATGACATTTGTAAAGGAAAAAAAGAAGCCATTTAAAACCACTTGCGGCTTTAATGTCATGTCTTGTCCTGGCCGCCATATGGCTGAAAATCCTTGAGAAAAATGGCATGGCTACCCCATCACCCCCCCCCCCCACCCCAGCCCCTTTGGGTCTTGTATGGATACTAAGGGGGACCCCGCACCCAAAATAAAACCCTATACCTACAACCCTATATACTCTGAACAGCAGTATATAGGTGGTGCAAACAAGACATGGACTGTAGGTTTGTTCTTAAGTAGAATCTGAACAGGTACATTATGAAGTGTAGCTACATCCCCAAAAAATCAATTTTTAAGCTTTTTGGAGAACATAGGGAGGGGTTATCACCCCTGTAACATTTGCTGTCTTTGCACATCTGTTCAGAACATGTCACCTCACTTTCCGTCCCAATGACAAATGTTTTTGGAAAAGTGGGGTTTTAATTGAAACAAGGATTGGTGATAAAGCATCAGTAGAGAGGAGATACCTTTTTCCCAAATTAAATCTAACAGGATAGAATTTTCCTTCCTAGGGGTAGATTTCCTCTCACTTCCTGTTTTCTCTTGCCGTTTGCAAGTAGGAGTCGTTTGTAAGTTGGATGTTTGAAAGTAGGGGCCTGCCGTATATACTCTGCAGAAATTTGCCCTATTAGATGTTGGTGTAGCCACAAGACTGGTGGGCACAGGAATGGGCCCTGCTGTGAGTTAATAGATCAAGATTTGTACTTGCATGCACCTGTTGAACCGGGCAGAAAAATTGGGCCTTTGGTGGTGGTGGTGGTGGTGGTGGTGGACGGTGTTGCCACAAGACTGTAAGCCCTCACAGTTACTCTTGGTGGGTGCAGGAATGGGCCCTGCTGTGAGTTATTAAATCAAGATTTGTAATTGCATGCACCTGTTGAACAGGGCAGAAAAATTGGGCCTTTGGTGGTGGTGGTGGTGGTGGACGGTGTTGCCACAAGACTGTAGGCCCTCATAGTTACTCTTGGTGGGCGCAGGAATGGGCCCTGCTGTGAACTATTAGATCAAGATTTGTAATTACACGCCCCTGTTAAACAGGGGCTGAAAAATTGTGCCTTAGGCATTGGTGCTGGTGCCACAACACTGCAACCCCTCACAGATACTGTACTTGGAGCACAGCAGTCACACCTGTTGCGAAGCATCTTTTTAAAAAATTGTAATTACACGCCCCTGTTATACAGGGGCTGAAAAATTGTGCCTTAGGCACTGGTGCTGGTGCCACAACACTGCAACCCCTCACAGATACTGTACTCTGAGCACAGCAATGAGACCTGTTGCAAAGCATTGCCTAAAAATTGTAATTACACGCCCCAACAGGGGCTGAAAAATTGTGCCTTAGGCACTGGTGCTGGTGCCACAACACTGCAACCCCTCACAGATACTGTACTCTGAGCACAGCAGTCACACCTGTTGCGAAGCATCTTTTTAAAAAATTGTAATTACACGCCCCTGTTATACAGGGGCTGAAAAATTGTGCCTTAGGCACTGGTGCTGGTGCCACAACACTGCAACCCCTCACAGATACTGTACTCTGAGCACAGCAATGAGACCTGTTGCAAAGCATTGCCTAAAAATTGTAATTACACGCCCCAACAGGGGCTGAAAAATTGTGCCTTAGGCACTGGTGCTGGTGCCACAACACTGCAACCCCTCACAGATACTGTACTCTGAGCACAGCAGTCACACCTGTTGCGAAGCATCTTTTTAAAAAATTGTAATTACACGCCCCTGTTATACAGGGGCTGAAAAATTGTGCCTTAGGCACTGGTGCTGGTGCCACAACACTGCAACCCCTCACAGATACTGTACTCTGAGCACAGCAATGAGACCTGTTGCAAAGCATTGCCTAAAATTTGTAATTACACGCCCCAACAGGGGCTGAAAAATTGTGCCTTAGGCACTGGTGCTGGTGCCACAACACTGCAACCCCTCACAGATACTGTACTCTGAGCACAGCAGTCACACCTGTTGCGAAGCATCTTTTTAAAAAATTGTAATTACACGCCCCTGTTATACAGGGGCTGAAAAATTGTGCCTTAGGCACTGGTGTGGTGGCATGGATCATTGAGGAGGAGGAAGAGGATAGTCAGTGAACATAACAGGACAGTCACTCAGCATCAGCATAGGCAGTCTTGAAGGGATGTGACATTATAAATTATTCCGTTATATCCGCTTCAGGTGTCTGGTAGCTGGTGGTGATCCAAGACTGATTCATTTTTATGAAGGTCAGTCGATCAACCGAGTCGGTGGACAGGCGCACCCTATGATCGGTGACAAATCCTCCAGCAGCACTGAATGTGCGTTCGGAAAGAACGCTGGATGCAGGACAGGCCAGTAGCTCAATTGCATACTGTGCAAGCTCTGGCCAGTGATCCATCCTCAGGACCCAGTAAGCCAGAGGATTTTCGGTGGGAAAGGTGTCCAAGTCTGACCTTGCCCCTAGGTATTCCTGCACCATGTATATCAGACGCTGGCGATGGTTGCTGGAACCGATCATACCTTGGGGCTGCGGACTAAAAAATTGTCTGAACGCATCGGTCAGACGTCCACCTTCCCCACCGCTCCTTCTGCTACTGACCGAAGCCTCAGCAACTCGTCGTCCAGGACCAGGAGTTTGTAACCTCCCAGTTTCTGGGAACGCGTTGCACAGACCTTTCTGCAAGGCCTCCCTGAGATGTCTCATCCTCTGCTCCCTCTGCGACGGCAAGATAAGGTCCGCAACCTTACCCTTGTACCGTGGATCAAGGAGAGTGGCCAGCCAGTAATGGTCACTCTCCTTGATCCGAAGAACACGAGGATCCTTCCGCAGGCTTTGCAGGATCAGGGAGGCCATGCAGCGTAGGTTAGCTGAGGCATTCGGTCCGGAGTCTTCTGGGTCACTGAGGATGACATGATCGCCAGCCACCTCCTCCCAGCCACGTACAAGTCCACTGGTTTGTTGGGACTGTACATCATCCCTAAAAGACTGCTGCTGCTGATGCTGAGTGCCAGGCTCCACCTCCATGCTCACACAATCCTCCTCCTCCTCCTCCTCCTCCTCTTCCTGTGTGATGGGTGGGACAGAAGGAACATTGTCTGGATAAAGGGGGCCTTGAGAGACAAGGAAGTCCTCCTCTTCCTGCCTCTGTTCTGCCTCAAGTGCCCTGTCCATTATCCCACGCAGCGTATGCTCCAACAGGTGGACAAGAGGTACAGTGTCACTGATGCATGCACTGTCACTGCTCACCATCCTCGTGGCCTCCTCAAATGGTGAGAGGACAGTGCATGCATCCCTGATCATGCTCCACTGGCGTGGGGAAAAAAAGCCAAGCTCCCCTGACCCTGTCCTGGTGCCGTAGTCGCAAAGGTACTCATTGATGGCCCTCTGCTGCGTGTGCAGTCGCTGCAGCATGGCCAACGTTGAGTTCCACCTGGTGGGCATGTCACATATTAGGCGGTTCTTGGGCAGGTTCAGCTCCTTTTGCAGCTCAGTCAGCCGAGCACTGGCATTATAAGATCTGCGGAAATGCACACAGACTTTCCTGGCCTGCCTCAGGACATCCTGTAAGCCTGGGAACCTGCCCAAGAACCGCTGCACCACCAGGTTGAGGACGTGAGCCATACAGGGCACATGGGTGAGCTGCCCCTGTCGCAGGGCGGAGAGGAGGTTGGTGCCATTATCAGAAACGACCATTCCTGGCTTAAGCTGGCGTGGCGTCAACCACCTCTCGGCCTGCCCCTGCAGAGCTGCCAGAACCTCTGGCCCAGTGTGGCTCCTGTCCCCCAAACACACCAGCGCAAGCACGGCATGGCATCTTTTTGCCTGCGTACTCGCGTAGCCCCTTGTACGCCTACGGAGCACCGCTGGTTCCGAGGACAGAGCACTCGAAGAGGACATGGAGGAAGAAGAAGAGGAGGGGGTGGAGGAGAGAGGTGTGTCACAACCAGTAGTAGCATTTTGGAGGCGTGGTGGCGGAACAACCTCCAACACTACTGCACCTTGTCCTGCATCCCTCCCAGCTACCAATAGAGTGACCCAATGGGCCGTGAAAGAAAGATAACGTCCCTGTCCATGCCTGCTGGACCATGAGTCAGCGGTAATATGCACCTTACCGCTGACCGCCCTGTCCAGCGAGGCATGGACATTGCCTTCCACATGCCAGTAGAGAGACGGAATTGCCTTCCGTGAGAAAAAGTGGCGTTTGGGAACCTGCCACTGAGGAACCGCACATTGAACAAACTCACGGAAGGGGGCCGAGTCTATCAACTGAAAAGGCAGCAGTTGAAGTGCTAGCAATTTAGCCAAGCTAGCATTCAACCGCTGGGCATGTGGATGGCTGGGAGTATACTTCTTTCGACGGTCCAGCAGCTGGGGCAGGGAAATTTGCCTGCTACAATCGGACGTCGGTGTACTGCAAGTACTTGGTTGTGACACACCTAATTCTACACCTTCAGTCCTCTCAGAGCAGCTTTCAGAGAGGACTGAAGATATAGTGGGGATGGAGATCCCAGCTGATGAGGAGCAAGGAGAGGTCCGCTTTGTTCTTTGGTGTGGGTCTTTTATGTGTGCTTGCCAACGAGCTGCATGGCAGGTCGACATATGTCTGCTCATGCTTGTGGTGCCCAAGCGGCTGATGTTTTGGCCACGCGAGATACGCTTGAGACAAATATTGCAAATAGCAGTGGTGCGATCTGATGCACTCGTCTCAAAAAAGGCCCACACCAAAGAACTTTTGTGATAACGTGCAGAGGCAGCGCCCTGCACAGGCGGAGCTCTGCAGTGTGGTACAGTTGCTGTGCTGGCCTCTAGCTGGCCTCCAGGGGGCATCCTGCCTCGTTGGACATGTGACGCTGCATCCTCCTCCTCCTCCTCCTCTCTCCCTTCAGGCACCCACGTGGAGTCAGTGACCTCATCATCCCCTCCCTCTTCACCACTAGAGCAAACCTGGCAGTAAGCTGCAGCTGGTGGAACACTACTGCCAGATTGCTGTCCTTCAGCATCCCCTCTCTCTGCGCGCACACTACTGACTTCCTCAAGCTGGGTATCATCATCCGAGCCTTCGAATCGTTGGGCATCCTCCTGGAGCATGTACCCAACACTGTGCTCAAACAGTTCGGGGGACTCCTCAGGAGGACATGGTGGGTCTAGGGAAGGGGTGGCTGATGATGCCATTGAGTACGCGTTGGCAGCTGCTCTGCCAGTACCCTGAGCCTGGGTGAGAGAGGATGAGGAGGATGAGGAGGGCTTGGTCATCCATTCTACCAAGCCTTCGGCATGATGCGGCTCCACATGTCCAGCTGCCGAAAACAAAGACAAGCGTGTCCCATGGCCACGTGCTGATGACGATGCACGACCACGTCCACGGCCAGCACTGTTGTCTCTAGAAACAGAGCCTGCCTGCCCTGTGTTCTTGCCTCGGCACGCTCTGCCTCTCCTTGGCGGTCTTCCAGCCATTGTAGTCGGTAGTGTATATAGTATAAAAAATAGAACTCCTATGTGTGCTCACAACACACTGTAGGTCCTATGGGTGCTGACACTAACACACTATAGGTACTATGTGTGCTGCTGACAAGAAAATATAGGAGCTCTGTTTGCTGCCACTAACACACTAGAAGTCCTATGGGTGCTGCTGAGAAGAAAATATAGGAGCTCTGTTTGCTGCCACTAACACACTAGAAGTCCTATGGGTGCTGCTGAGAAGAAAATATAGGAGCTCTGTTTGCTGCCACTAACACACTAGAAGTCCTATGGGTGCTGCTGAGAAGAAAATATAGGAGCTCTGTGTGATGCCACTAACACACTAGAAGTCCTATGGGTGCTGCTGAGAAGAAAATATAGGAGCTCTGTTTGCTGCCACTAACACACTAGAAGTCCTATGGGTGCTGCTGAGAAGAAAATATAGGAGCTCTGTGTGATGCCACTAACACACTAGAAGTCCTATGGGTGCTGCTGAGATGAAAATATAGGAACTCTGTGTGATGCCACTAACACATTAGAAGTCCTATGGGTGCTGCTGAGAAGAAAATATAGGAGCTCTGTTTGCTGCCACTAACACACTAGAAGTCCTATGGGTGCTGCTGAGAAGAAAATATAGGAGCTCTGTGTGATGCCACTAACACACTAGAAGTCCTATGGGTGCTGCTGAGAAGAAAATATAGGAGCTCTGTTTGCTGCCACTAACACACTAGAAGTCCTATGGGTGCTGCTGAGAAGAAAATATAGGAGCTCTGTGTGATGCCACTAACACACTAGAAGTCCTATGGGTGCTGCTGAGAAGAAAATATAGGAGCTCTGTTTGCTGCCACTAACACACTAGAAGTCCTATGGGTGCTGCTGAGAAGAAAATATAGGAGCTCTGTGTGATGCCACTAACACACTAGAAGTCCTATGGGTGCTGCTGAGAAGAAAATATAGGAGCTCTGTTTGCTGCCACTAACACACTAGAAGTCCTATGGGTGCTGCTGAGAAGAAAATATAGGAGCTCTGTTTGCTGCCACTAACACACTAGAAGTCCTATGGGTGCTGCTGAGATGAAAATATAGGAGCTCTGTTTGCTGCCACTAACACACTAGAAGTCCTATGGGTGCTGCTGAGAAGAAAATATAGGAGCTCTGTTTGCTGCCACTAACACACTAGAAGTCCTATGGGTGCTGCTGAGAAGAAAATATAGGAGCTCTGTTTGCTGCCACTAACACACTAGAAGTCCTATGGGTGCTGCTGAGAAGAAAATATAGGAGCTCTGTTTGCTGCCACTAACACACTAGAAGTCCTATGGGTGCTGCTGAGAAGAAAATATAGGAGCTCTGTTTGCTGCCACTAACACACTAGAAGTCCTATGGGTGCTGCTGAGAAGAAAATATAGGAGCTCTGTGTGATGCCACTAACACACTAGAAGTCCTATGGGTGCTGCTGAGAAGAAAATATAGGAGCTCTGTGTGATGCCACTAACACACTAGAAGTCCTATGGGTGCTGCTGAGAAGAAAATATAGGAGCTCTGTTTGCTGCCACTAACACACTAGAAGTCCTATGGGTGCTGCTGAGAAGAAAATATAGGAGCTCTGTGTGATGCCACTAACACACTAGAAGTCCTATGGGTGCTGCTGAGAAGAAAATATAGGAGCTCTGTTTGCTGCCACTAACACACTAGAAGTCCTATGGGTGCTGCTGAGAAGAAAATATAGGAGCTCTGTTTGCTGCCACTAACACACTAGAAGTCCTATGGGTGCTGCTGAGAAGAAAATATAGGAGCTCTGTTTGCTGCCACTAACACTCTAGAAGTCCTATGGGTGCTGCTGAGAAGAAAATATAGGAGCTCTGTGTGATGCCACTAACACACTAGAAGTCCTATGGGTGCTGCTGAGAAGAAAATATAGGAGCTCTGTTTGCTGCCACTAACACACTAGAAGTCCTATGGGTGCTGCTGAGAAGAAAATATAGGAGCTCTGTTTGCTGCCACTAACACACTAGAAGTCCTATGGGTGCTGCTGAGAAGAAAATATAGGAGCTCTGTTTGCTGCCACTAACACACTAGAAGTCCTATGGGTGCTGCTGAGAAGAAAATATAGGAGCTCTGTGTGATGCCACTAACACACTAGAAGTCCTATGGGTGCTGCTGAGAAGAAAATATAGGAGCTCTGTTTGCTGCCACTAACACACTAGAAGTCCTATGGGTGCTGCTGAGAAGAAAATATAGGAGCTCTGTTTGCTGCCACTAACACACTAGAAGTCCTATGGGTGCTGCTGAGAAGAAAATATAGGAGCTCTGTGTGATGCCACTAACACACTAGAAGTCCTATGGGTGCTGCTGAGAAGAAAATATAGGAGCTCTGTTTGCTGCCACTAACACACTAGAAGTCCTATGGGTGCTGCTGAGAAGAAAATATAGGAGCTCTGTGTGATGCCACTAACACACTAGAAGTCCTATGGGTGGTGCTGAGAAGAAAATATAGGAGCTCTGTTTGCTGCCACTAACACACTAGAAGTCCTATGGGTGCTGCTGAGAAGAAAATATAGGAGCTCTGTTTGCTGCCACTAACACACTAGAAGTCCTATGGGTGCTGTTGGGGTGCAATGCTGTGCTAACAGCACTGCGGTTGGTACTACTGCAATACTGTACTAACAGTAAGCACGCACCAGACTAATCCCCAGCAGCAGCTAATAACACACTAACTGTGCAATCAGCAGCAATGAACGATCAATGACTTAGGTAGCAATGGTTTAGCAAAGAAATAGCCAATGGTTTAGCAAAGAAGAGCAAATCTTTCAGTATCAAGCAAAGACAGAATCAGCAGACTAATCTCTCCTAAAGCCGGAACTCATGTGACCGGGGCCGATGGCGTGGCGGCCTTTTAAATGGTGGGGCGTGTACTAAAGCCCCTGAGCTGTAATTGGCTACAGGCGTCCTGCCTGTAGCCAATTATTGCTCTCCGAGTTTCGGGCGCTGTGATTGGCCAAGCATGCGGGGTCACAGTGCATGCTTGGCCAATCATCAGCCAGCAATGCACTGCGCCGGCCGCGCCGGCCGCAATGCATTGCGGGGCCGCTCGCATCACACGAATGTGATGCGAACGGCCCAAATAGTTCTGGGCTCGACGAGCGAGCGAACGCCCGATGCTCGATTCGAACATGGGTTCGAATCGAGCACCGGGCCCATCCCTAGCTGGGATGTATATATATACTGATTATACTGCAGCTAACTAAATCAACTGCCTTTCTGTAGTATATTAGCAAGAGAACAACAGGAATGGTCTGCAGTGAGATCTAGCTGAACACTGTGCACAAGATATAGTACTTTATATACTGCAGCTAACTGAATCAACTGCCTGCCTGTAGTATATTAGCAAAAGAACAACAGGAATTGTCTGCAGTCAGCTTTACCTGCACACTGTGCTCAGTATACAGCACACTGACTTAATATACTGTAGCTTAGCTCAATCAACTGCCTGCCTGTATTATTAGGAAGAGAACAGGAATTGTCTGCAGTCAGCTTTACCTGCACACTGTGCCCAGTATACAGTACACTGACTTAATATACTGCAGCTTAGCTCAATCAACTGCCTGCCTGTATTATTAGGACGAGAACAGGAATTGTCTGCAGTCAGCTTTAGTGAGATCTAGCTAAACTGTATAAATATATATATATATATATATATACACACAAAGCTTTCAATTCATATATATATATACTAAATATACTGGAATACTGGATCTAACTAGCTCAATCAACTGCCTGCTCAATCTAGCTATTGCTAACTGAAATAAAACAACAATCTCTCTCTCTCTCTCTGTCTCTAATACGCCGCCGGAACACACTATACAAGGCCTACATGCAGGCGGCCTTATATAGTGGGGGGCATGTACCTAATCCCCTGAGCCATGATTGGCCAAAGGCACCCTGACTTTGGCCAATTATGGCTCTCTGTGCTGACGGCGCTGTGATTGGCCAAAGCATACGGGTCATAGTGCATGCTTGGCCAATCATCAGCCAGCAATGCACTGCGATGACGCAGTGCATTATGGGCCATGACGCGCAACTCGAATTTGGCGCGAACGGCCCATAAAGTTCAATCTCCGTCGAACGAGCGAACAGCTGATGTTCGTGTCGAACTCATGTTCGACTTGAACTCGAAGCTCATCCCTATGGAGGATACCTGACGATTTTTATATCATTACCCTCTTGAATTTCAAAGTCAGGGTTGTTCCCTCCTTATTTTTTGCTGATTTTTTGTTTTGCTTTCCTTGTGGTGCAGACAGGATTTCTATTTGAGCTATTTACTTTCATTTACACAGTCATATGAACTAGGCTGTAATCAGAAATTGAAAATAATACCTGTCACCTGTATCTCATAGGCACCACATCCCTTCATTAAGAAGCTATATAGGAATATGAAGGTATTGGGACTTTTAAGGTGCAACAACTACACAATATTCAATATAAAAAATATAATTTTATTACAAAAAAAATATGAAAATTCATATGTACAAATATACATGAACCATCAAAATAAACATAATAGAGTTTCCAAAGTGCATACAGACAAAATTCTCTACATGTTTCGCCATTTTGTAGGCTTCCTCAGGAGTTTGTCATGCAAATACTGGAAACAAAGAAAGAAAAATAATAAATACATAATAATATTTACTCAAATTTCAAACTCAAAATTACAAAACAGAATATTATTAAGAAAAAAAGGATAACTGAAAACCATAACCAGCCCAATGGTTGCTCAAAAGTTCATCTCAAAATTAGATCTATTTATTCAAGGTATATGACCTTATTAGTATCAGTTGTAAGTACATTACCTGTAAATTTTGATGGTACAATCTAAAATGAAGAATGACCAGATAGCCAATGAGCTATTTGATGGCCTTATGACTAAAATCCATCTAGCCCAAGGGTCTACATTTGGTGGGATTACCCTTGAACGCTTTTTCAATAGCCTTCAACGTTTATTGGAAAAGAAAGCACGTATTTTTTGGAATCGCAGGTATTTCTTGAAATATTTAGAGGATAAAATTGTACCGTGGGGATTACGCATACAGATTTTTCCTAATATATTTAAAGTGGAGACAGAATTCAAATTAGACTGGGAATCGAACTTACAGTCATGTTCATTTAAGATGATGGAGGCTCTTTGCCAAAACTATGCTAAAGATTTAGAGATAGTCAATAACGACATAGAAAAATTGTATGTTGAAAATTCCAACTTGACTACGGAGGAAACCTTCTCTAATAGAGAGGCTCTTTTAGAAAAACATTTGGAGTCTTTTGTCTCCAATATCCTTAAAACTAAGGATAAAAAATATTATAGGGATCGTCTGGCATATGAATCAAACACAGCCTATCGGTGGACTACTGAAAACCAATGGAGGAAATCCAAATCCTCAGCTCGTAAGCAAACAAATAAAAATCAGGAAGCCACTGATTCCGATGAATCATCTTTATCTTCCTCGTCCCTACCAGGTAATGCCTCAAACACGTCAGCTAGTTCTAATAAAAGAAAGACTAATCGAGCACCTTCGATGTCAGCGCTTTCTAAACGTACTCAACAGGACATGAATCGTCAGGGTTTACGTTCACAGTCCAAAAATGTACCCCCTCCCACTCATCCCACAGGTGATGGTCACCTTAATTTATCCACACCCAGTTTTTCTAATATTCTTAATGCACCGAAGTTAAATCAATCAATCGTTACCCCTTCGGGGGACTTTCAAATCCCCAATATAGGGGATCTTCGCACTGCGCCAATCTTTTCACCACCCCCAATTGTGGACACCAAAAAGACACCCATTCTTTCACAGGCACTCAAAGTAACTTCCAAAGTAATTTCCAAGTAATTAATCTGTCTTCACATTTACTTACACCGGATCAGACGGAGGTTTTGGGCCTTGGCCTGACTTTTTGTCCTGATCAGGAGGTTGATGCCTTTGAAATTATAAAGGACGTCAATCTCTTTGCGAGAAAACTTACTTTTAAGATCATGTTTGACAGGGATTATAAACGTTCTCCCATGGATTCCATGGGGGAAGATCTCTGGCAAAATAAAACAATTAAGGAGATTCAGGCAATAAACGAATTAATGGAATTATGGGAAGAAGGTAATCCACTAGATGACCCCCTTGAGGAACCCCAGTCTGGCCTCGTAGATGAGATTCCCACGGAGAGAATTTTTCCTCCACCTAATCTATATAAACCGAAATCTAGGACCTTTCCTACTCTCCAAGGAAACCCCAACATTTGGGCATTCACCCAACAAGTTACAAAGGAACTACAGAGTACCAATTGGAAAAGGTTTAGAAGAAATAACAACCTTAAGCCATCCCAACAAAAAGCCGTGTTATCTTTAAAACAGAACGAACATTTAGTGATAAAACCCTCGGATAAAGGAGGTAACATAGTGGTAATGGATTTAAACAAATATAAGCAGATGGTCATGAACCTCCTATTAAATAAAAGTTGGTATCGCTCTATTCCTTTTGCACAGGTAAAATATGCGGAGACAAAATACCGTATCCTCATTAATCGGGCATTTTGTGATAACCTTATAGACAAGAAGACGTGTGAATTCTTGGTTATTGATAAGCCGAGACTTCCCACGTTTTATGCTCTGCCAAAGGTGCACAAAAATTTGGAAAATCCCCCTGGCCGTCCGATTGTGTCAGGGATTGGTTGCCTTACAGAACCAGCTAGTAAGCTGGTAGACGACTATTTGAGGCCCCATGTAGGTTCTTTAAGTTCCTACATTCAAGACACTGCCGATCTACTGAGATCTTTGGATGGTCTATGTGTACCACCGGGGTCATGGCTAGTAGCTATAGACGTTGAAGCCCTCTATAACTCTATCCCCCACACTAGGGGTATTCAAGTTATAGACGGCTTCCTTTCTGAGAGAGGACCTGGAGCCAGGCCCTACAACAATTTCATTTTGGAATTGTTGCTGTTCATACTTACCAACAATATTTTTGTTTTCGACCGTTCCCACTACCTCCAGGTGCAGGGTGTTGCGATGGGGACCAAGTGTGCCCCATCGTACGCCAACCTGTACCTGGGGGGGTGGGAACGGGAGATTTTTTCTTTAGAATCATTTGAAATGTTTTTTGATAAAGTCTTGATATGGCGACGCTTTATCGATGACATTTTTGTTGTGTGGACTGGCTCCTTAGAGGAATTAACATCTTTTATGTCTTCATTAGCTGTAAATTCCTTTAATCTCAAATTTACGATGATTTGTGACCAGAATGTGATAAATTTTCTGGATATTTCTATTTACTTAAATTCTGATGGCACCTTGGGCTTTTCATTATATAGAAAGCCCTCTTCAGGCAATACCATCCTGCATGCCACAAGTTCTCATCCCAGGACTCTGGTACAAAGTATCCCAGTACTTACGAATTCGAAGAAATTGTAGTAAGGAAGTAGATTTCGAGACGGAGGCCTCTGCCCTCCAATCTCGACTAATTGCTAGAGGGTATAGTCGTTCAACCCTCAAAAAAGCTTACAAACGAGCAAAAAATAAAAATAGGAAAGATCTAATACATCCTAAGAAATCTCAAACTACTGACCAATCGGTACGATTAATTACAAGGTTCTCTGGTGAACATCAGAAAGTAAGAAAAATTATTGAAAAATTCTGGCCTTTGCTAGCAACAGATGAGATTATCTCCAAATATATTAAGCCATTTCCCCAAATTACCTATAGAAAATCTAGGTCTTTAAAAGATCAACTAGTTCATAGCCATCTCCAAATCAAGAGGGTTGAGAGTAGAAAGGGTTTGGCCCCATGTGGTCATTGTGAATTTTGCAGGTTTATATATGATTCTACTGAAATAGTTCTCCCTAATGGAGTTACGTATAGACCAAATTTCTTTAGCAATTGCCAGTCAATTGGCGTTATTTATTTGATGATCTGTGATTGTAAGGCCTTTTATGTTGGTAAAACGAAGAGGCCTTTCTTTCACAGAATGAGAGACCATGTATCTCTCATTCAAAAGAAAAAAATGGAGACTCCTATTAGTAGACATAGTGGTCTTTTCCACTCCTTCGATCTGTCAAAGATTAAATTCTTTGCTTTAGAATACATACCTCTTAATGAAAGAGGTGGGGATGTGGACAAAAATCTCCTACAACGAGAAACCAGATGGATACATACCTTGAGAGCTACTATGTATCCCGGGTTAAATGAGTCCATCAGTTTCAAACCCTTTTTGTAGGATAAAAATAGTTATGCTGTATATGTAGACTCTGTTTAAAACAAATAAAATTTTGTTTTGTTATTTTATTTTTGTTTATTAAATTTGTCTTTATGTACAGGTGACTGAATGTACCATTTCTATATTCCATAGGGGCTCTCTTTAATTATTGATAAATCTACATTATATGTAATTGATTTCAATGGAGCTTACCACATTTTTTAGGGTGGCGTTTCCCTTTTCTTTTTTGGGGGGGATTTGGTGATCATATGGGCGCCCAGGGCGTTTCTCTTTGTTCTCCTTTGGGAGACAATCTGAGCGCCATCTGACCAAGCCCACCGGATATCCTGGCCCCATTTTTCTAACATCCAATGTGCCATTTCTGCCGTGATTTTAAAGGGAAGTCTGCCCTTTTCTATACTTTAGGCATGTTTTTTCCCCTTCCGGATCCGTCTTATGGTGCGTCCAGCTCGTCAGGATGTTTTCTCCTGATGAGCGGGGTGGCGCTTCCGGCGGACGTCTCCGGTTTTTCAGTGGTGGAATTGTCACTTCCGGGTCGGATCTGACGATGGGCGGATGTCGGAACTGACGTGCCCGCTCCGCCCATTGATTTGGCGCCATTGTGCGTCCAATGGGAAGGGGGAGGGGGGTATATAGTCCGGATCGCAGCCTTGCAAATCAGTAGCATGACCAACATTCTGGGGAGAAGACGTTCTTAGATATCAGTCAAAGGTAAATTACTTAGGCACTAGATCTCTTTACGGGCAACATTGGTTTTTATCCTGTTGTCTGGTTTACTTGGTCTTTAATCTAAAATGGTTTTTATATTATATTTTTATATATTTTTTCAGTAAACTGATTGATCGGTTTTGTAAAACAAGTTTTTCGGCAGAGATGCCCTAATGTGGACACACTTTATCCAATTGGATTAACCAGGTATATATCAGCTAGCAAGTATATGGCTAAAAAATTTAAATTTTGATTACCAACTAGAGGGGATTATTATATATTTATAGTAATTTCCACTAATTCTTTTTCCTTTAGAGTGGGCACTGATTGGGGTACTTTGGAGATACTGCCCCCTTTTTTGCCTATTCTAATATTTTTTACTATCAACAGCCATAAACAGGTAAATACTGATGGGGTATGTGCCGTATAATTAGATGGAGACGCCTTTACTCTTATACATAGATTGTTATTTGACCTCATTCGATTTTTCTTTGTAATTTCCCCCAGATGGCCCTCTGTTCCTGTGCTAGTAATATCCGGGTGGTTATTTGTGCCAGTATTTCTCCCCCTCTATGATACACCATATGATCCCCTCCTTACGGGCGCCCCCGTGTGGGATAGCTCATTGGCTATCTGGTCATTCTTCATTTTAGATTGTACCATCAAAATTTACAGGTAATGTACTTACAACTGATACTAATAAGGTCATATACCTTGAATAAATAGATCTAATTTTGAGATGAACTTTTGAGCAACCATTGGGCTGGTTATGGTTTTCAGTTATCCTTTTTTTCTTAATAATATTCTGTTTTGTAATTTTGAGTTTGAAATTTGAGTAAATATTATTATGTATTTATTATTTTTCTTTCTTTGTTTCCAGTATTTGCATGACAAACTCCTGAGGAAGCCTACAAAATGGCGAAACATGTAGAGAATTTTGTCTGTATGCACTTTGGAAACTCTATTATGTTTATTTTGATGGTTCATGTATATTTGTACATATGAATTTTCATATATTTTTTTGTAATAAAATTATATTTTTTATATTGAATATTGTGTAGTTGTTGCACCTTAAAAGTCCCAATACCTTCATATTCCTATATAGGCTGTAATCAGCTTGATAGTTCCAAACTCAGGGGATGGTCCAATCAGCAGGTGTTATCCTGATGCACTTATTCAATATGACCTATCAGGATTTTCTGTTTTTGGGTTGATGGCAAAATAATGGCATTTTCATTACAGGTAGCTCATGTCATTGGTTGCTTTCACGCACGTGAAGAAATACAATCTCTACTATTTTATTCCCGCAGCGCAAGGGTGGGCTTATGAAATTTCTGTCAGTAGCAAAGGAGGTCTCTCAGATGAAACAAGGTAGCCGGTTTACCCTCTTGAAGCATTTAGGGCAAAAGGGAACACCACCTAGATTTTAGATTTAGATTTTTAAGGATTTCCAGAAGTGATTTTAGTTCCCTCAGTTTCTGCAGGGTCTACCTTGAGAGGTCTGAGTAAATGCAAAGTGTTGTTTTATCATGTGAGGAACTCCCCTTAGCTTTTAAATAATCTGTTATTTTTTTTATTGTAGTAATGTAGTCACTAGGGAGCCTGCGTTGTGCTTAATTGACATTTTAAAAAATGCCCCGCAGTGTGGGTTGAAGGGCTTGATCATTGGTTGCCTCTGGAAGGCTCTGTATTCTTGGATTGTTGCACCATGCATGTTTTTTGTCTAGAGAGGGGCTGCATAACATGATATTTCTTTTATTTGAGGTCCGCAACAGAAGTGGAATGGGTAATATGTATAGTTTCCAAATCTTTATGGCATATAATAATAAGCCGGGATTACCTTTCATATTAGTAACCACTTTTTTTCTAAAAAAAAAATTAAGTGGGCAAATATAGCTGACAAGTCAATTTTGGAAGGAATAATATTGTGGTGATGTTCAGGTAGATTCAAGTTTAAGATAATGTAAAGACTCTGAACGAGGTTATTGGCTTCTGGGTGTCAAGAGATCATTTGCATTGTTCTGTTCAACTACCTGTAGTTGGGGTCTAGGTGGATGCCAGATGCTTCCTCATTGTGCTTGCATTATGAGGGTCATCCCCATCTGTAGGTCTCTGCTATGTTTGCCCATCTCAGTCTTCGAGTTATAGGGGGTAGGTCATGAGAATACATTCAATGATTTCTTCCCAGCTTTAAATATTAGTTGCAGGCCTGTTCTGGATGCTTTCTAGTTTATAAAGCTGCTTGTTACAGAAAATTTTGTTAATGCTGTCATCCTGCTGTTGTCCCACATTTAATCTTTTATGTGGGTCAGAACTATGAACACAGAGGAGCAGTCTGTGTTTCTTTGCTAATAGAGAAGGGATGGTAAAGTTACTTAACAATGGCACCGCAATTGTCATTTCCCCTTGAAGCTGGAGGGTCAGGGGCAGAGAATATTTACTAACTGGGGCCTCAGTGATAGAACTTTAGTGAATTGGTCAGGAGAGAGAAAGACTGAGCTTAATAATTTTTTGTACATAGTGCCAATCTGGTGAGGAGTTCAATTAGTAGCCGGTAGTATGTGTGGCTGCATGCCCCCACACAACTACCACCTTGTGTGTACTTCATTGATTATAGGTTGGAGACACTAAGGACACTCGCCTCTTCTCTCTGAGATAATCTGCTGGGTGTACTGGAGTAGCAGGTGGCTGTAGTTGCAGGCTCTCACTGCTTAATTTCTGGAAGGGAAATAGGATCAGTATGGAGCTTGGCAGTGTGTCCTTACTCCATGCTGACCTGGATACACCCACTATACATATATTTTTTACACAAAAGTAATCAAATCAGCAATTTTGCCATAAAATCAATTTCTACAAAATGTTCTGCCCATCCCTAGTCTAGACAGACGAGAGTTTAAATTGTATATAAGGTGAGGACTATGACATGTCTCAAATCTATTAACCTAATTTTATTTAAGTTTTCCATATGCCCAATTCTTGAATATTGCAGTTTGGAGATTCCTTCCCAGTAACTCCTCCAAATTCTCATGCCTTTTGCTTTGTGTCAGATAGAAGAATTCCCTAACAATTCCTTGAAGAAATGTTAGTGGAAGGTGGACTAGATGAAAGAGCACAATCTATATACCGTATTTATCGGCGTATAACACACAGTTTTTTCCCCCTTAAAATCAGGGGAAAATCGTGGGTGCGTGTTATACACCGATCCCCCGCTGATTGTGAGGAAATTTGTGAGCGGAGCCGAGATACACAAAGCCGAAGTACACTCGGCTTTACTCGGCTCCTCTCACAGTCACGCCCACCTCCACTGATCGCGAGAGGAGCGAGCGCCGCTGACATACAGAAAGCCGAGTTTACCTTGGCTAGTCTCGGCTCCTCTCACAGTCCCGCCCCTGACTGTGAGCAGAGCCGAGTCTAGCCAAAGTACACTCGGCTTTCTGTATGTCAGCGGCGCTCGCTCCTCTTCTCTCGCAATCAGTGGAGATGGGCGGGACTGTGAGCAGAGCCGAGTCTAGCCGAAGTATACTCGGCTTTCTGTATCTCGGCTCCGCTCGCTCCTCTCCGCTCACAGTTAGCGGAAATCAGCGCCAATTTTAAATCAGGGCAGAGACTGGCAAGGCTGCAAAGGCACTGGGCAATGCTGAAAATGCACTGGGCAAGGCTGCAAAGGCACTGGGCAAGGCTGCAGATGGACACTGGGCAAGGCTGCAATGATGGACAAGGCTGCAGATGGACACTGATAAGGCTGCATTGATGGGTATTTAAATGTAAGTTTTTTTCCTTAAACTTCTGTCCTAAAAGTTTTTTTCCTTAAAATTCCCTCCTAAACTTGGGGTGCGTGTTATACGCCGGCGCGTGTTATACACCGATAAATACAGTAATTTGGAAGGTACCGAGGCAAATTGGTTAGCACCCACAATTCCAACTCTCTTTGGTCCCCTTCTATAAACAATGGATTTTATATTTAAAAAGTCTTAAAAATGCCTTAAAAAAGGTGTTCTAGAAATGAACTGTAGCTGTCAGTCCTGTTGTCACTAGGAAACAACATATATTACGAAATGCCAGTAATTGTCACCTTTGCTTCACAGGAAATACTTTAACATGGCTATCCCTCTTGGTGGTTAAGTTGTGACGTTGCGCACCTTCTCTTATTCTTTAAAAAATGACTCATCTTGTCTATAACTCTCATATAAATAAACATTTTACCATGCTTTCATTTTAACAAACGAATACAACTTAGTCAAGGAGCAACAGATTAAATGACACAAATTAGTCAACTGCTATTTTTCCGAATACTTGTGGAACTGCCATAAAATGTTACCATTTCTATGTCACTAATAACAGGCCCAAACCCTCTCTGAGATATGGCTGTGCAGCTTACACGCCTCTGCATCCTGCCATTGAGCTGGAGGTGAAAAGTTTAAGACGTCAATGTTTTATCTCAAATTGTTCAAATGTGACATCAAACATCCTGCTTTGCTGCATCACCAGATTAGGCAGAATTGTATTATTTCTACCAAAAAAATGTTATGTCAAAAATAACAGGGAAATTTCATTCTTTTTTTTACATTTTTTTTAGAAAATTATGCATGAGAAAATACAAGTTTATATGAACGGTGATTTGAGCCATCTATTAGGAGAAATACCTTGAGAATGGTGTGACTACAACGTAGTATATCTATAGCATTAACATTTAGTCTATTTATAAATAATTTGCTTTGCAAATTCATTTATTATTTGACTTATTTCACGTTGTGTTAATTTAAATTTTTTATCTTTTGCCCGACAGAATGTAACATTCCCTAACATTATTATTATTATTTTTATTATTATTTAGGATTTATATATGGTAGCGCCAACAGTTTGCTGAGCGCTTTACAATGTGAGGGTAGACAGAACAGTTACAATACAATTCAATACAGGAAGAATCACAGGGCCCTGCTTATTAGAGCTTGCAGTCCAAAAGTAAATACCCATAAGAACATTGGACCATAAGAGTTAAAGAACTTTTGAACAGTAGAGAAAATAGCCTAACACTATAGGCTAAGAACATTCTACCATAAGCACAAATAATATAAGGGATACCACTGCACTGTGCACAAAGTGTATAGAGATATCTGTGCGATTGGGCAAACAAATTAGTGTTTGGCCCTTCCAGATTCCAGAAAGTCCCCCACCTGTAGACACCCTCAACCACAGGGTTGTGGGGAAGAGGCCCTTGTCCTCATAAACATGGGTAAAAAGGTGCTTTGCCAAGAGGAACACCCCATGTTGAGAACATGTGGCCTGATATGGTTCAGAGCAGGGGGGCCGTATGTTTGTCTTACCCCTTTCCTGCATGCTCAGATAAGGATCTGTACATTGTGGGGGGCACACTTTTTTTCTTATTTTGTTGTGGGTCCCTTTTTAAATGATCTAAACCAGGACTAAAAGAATCCCTGTTTTTTTGCAGAGCGATACTCTACTTTAACCTTTGTCGTATCCCTGTCTGGCGTGACAGCATTTATTACAGCCTTTTCTTTAAAGTTAGTATTGCTGCAGCAGATAATGTAAACTGTGTGCTTCCATTATAAATGTGGTAGCAACAATTGTGTGTGTAAAGGGTTAACTTTAGAGTTAACTAATCCCAGCGACAATTGTTCTCAGTCTGCTGGCACTTGTTGGGATTGTTGTCCTGTGAGCTGCAAAATCTCTGTGCAGGGTGAGGCTGAGAGTGCCACAAATCCTATCTGATATAACCCAGAGCTTGCACACTTTCTAATTGTTTCCAATTGTCCTCAATGTGCTCAAGTGGAACTAAAATGCCTGCACCTGTTGTACTAATTGCACTTTATTTAAATTGTTTTTCACATTTAAATAGGAGCTGGAGGTTTCTGATGTCTGCTACTTGAAATATCTCTAACTTATACACAAGCCTACCTTAAAGACCCACACCAAAGAACAAAGCGGACCTCTCCTTGCACTGCATCAGCTGGGATCTCCAACCCCACTATACCTTCAGTCCTCTCTGAAACCTGCACTGAGAGGAATGAAGGTGTAGAATTAGGTGTGTCACAGCCAAGTACTTGCGGGCACTCTGCTAGCAGTACACGGACGTCCGATTCTAGCAGGCAAATTTCCCTGCCCCAGCTGCTGGACCGTCGAAAGAAGTTCACTCCCAGCCATCCACATGCCCAGCGGTTGAATGCTAGCTTGGCTAAATTGCTAACGCTTCAACTGCTGCCTTTTCAGTTGGTAGACTCGGCCCCCTTCCGTGAGTTTGTGCAATGTGCGGTTCCTCAGTGGCAGGTTCCCAAACGCCACTTTTTCTCACGGAAGGCGATTCCAGCTCTCTACCGGCATGTGGAAGGCAATGTCTTGGCCTCGCTGGATAGGGCGGTCAGCGGTAAGGTGCATATTACCGCTGACTCATGGTCCAGCAGGCATGGACAGGGACGTTACCTTTCTTTCACGGCCCATTGGGTCACTCTTTTGGCAGCTGGGAAGGATGCAGGACAAGGTGCAGTAGTGTTGGAGGTTGTTCCGCTGCCACGCCTCCAAAATGCTACTACTGGTTGTGACACACCTCTCTCCTCCACCCCCTCCTCTTCTTCTTCCTCCATGGCCTCTTCCTGTGCTTTGTCCTCGGAACCAGCGGTGCTCCGTAGGCGTTCAAGGGGCTACGCAAGTACGCAGGCAAAAAGATGCCATGCCGTGCTTGCGCTGGTGTGTTTGGGGGACAGGAGCCACACTGGGGCAGAGGTTCTGTCTGCTCTGCAGGGGCAGGCCGAGAGGTGGTTGACGCCACGCCAGCTTAAGGCAGGAATGGTGGTTTGCGACAATGGCACCAACCTCCTCTCCGCCCTCCGACAGGGACAACTGACCCATGTGCCCTGTGTGGCTCACGTCCTTAACCTGGTGGTGCAGCGGTTCTTGGGCAGGTACCCGGGCTTACAGGACTTCCTGAGGCAGGCCAGGAAAGTCTGTGTGCATTTCCGCAGATCTTATAATGCCAGTGCTCGCCTGGCTGAGCTGCAAAAGGAGTTGAACCTGCCCAAGAATATGTGACATGCCCACCAGGTGGAACTCAACGTTGGCCATGCTGCAGCGGCTGCACACGCAGCAGAGGGCCATCAATGAGTACCTGTGCGACTACGGCACCAGGACAGGGTCAGGGGAGCTCAGGTTTTTTCACCACGCGCCAGTGGGGCATGATCAGGGATGCATGCACTGTCCTGGCACCATTTGAGGAGGCCACGAGGATGGTGAGCAGTGACAGTGCATGCATCAGTGACACTGTACCTCTTGTCCACCTGTTGGAACATACGCTGCGTGGAATAATGGACAGGGCACTTGAGCCAGAACAGAGGCAGGAAGAGGAGGACTTCCTTGCCTCTCAAGGCCCCCTTTACCCAGACAGTGTTCCTTCTGTCCCACCCATCGCACAGGAAGAGGAGGAGGAGGATTGTGTCAGCATGGAGGTGGAGCCTGGCACTCAGCATCATCAGCAGCAGTCTTTTAGGGATGATTTACAGTCCCAAGAAACCCGTGGACTTGTACGTGGCTGGGAGGAGGTGGCTGCGGATCATGTCGTCCTTAGTGACCCAGAGGACTCCGGACCGAATGCCTCAGCTAACCTACGCTGCATGGCCTCCCTGATCCTGCAAAGTCTGCGGAAGGATCCTCGTATTCTTCGGATCAAGGAGAGGGACCATTACTGGCTGGCCACTCTCCTTGATCCACGGTACAAGGGTAAGGTTGCGGACCTTATCTTACCGTCGCAGAGGGAGCAGAGGATGAGACAACTCCGGGAGGCCTTGCAGAAAGGTCTGTGCAATGCGTTCCCAGAGACTGGGAGGTTACAAACTCCTGGTCCTGGACAACGAGTTGCTGAGGCTTCGGTCAGTCAAATAAGGAGCGGTGGGGAAGGTGGCCGTCTGACCGATGCGTTCAGACAATTCTTTAGTCCGCAGCCCCAAGGTATGATCGGTTCCAGCAACCATCGCCAGCGTCTGATATACATGGTGCAGGAATACCTAGGGGCAAGGTCAGACTTGGACACCTTCCCCAACAAAAATCCTCTGGCTTACTGGGTCTTGAGGATGGATCACTGGCCAGAGCTTGCACAGTATGCAATTGAGCTACTGGCCTGTCCTGCATTCAGCGTTCTTTCAGAACGCACATTTAGTGCTGCTGGAGGATTTGTCACGGATCACAGGGTGCGCCTGTCCACCGACTCGGTTGATCGACTGACTTTCATAAAGATGAACCAGTCTTGGATCACCACCAGCTACCAAACACCTGAAGCTGATATAACAGACTAATTTATTTTCAAATGTCACATCCCTTCAAGACTGATGCTGATGCTGAGTGACTGTCCTGTTATGTTGACTGACTATCCTCCTCCTCCTCAATGATCCGATTGATGATGATAGCTT
This sequence comes from Rana muscosa, assembly GCA_029206835.1. Classification (NCBI taxonomy): domain Eukaryota; kingdom Metazoa; phylum Chordata; class Amphibia; order Anura; family Ranidae; genus Rana; species Rana muscosa. The sequence continues at coordinate 1,157,254,078 of CM055116.1, read as the reverse complement.
GGAAGAACATTTTTGTTTCTGGGAGCCGCCACCAGTGCCAAGGCCCAATTTTTCAGCCCCTGATTAACAGGGGCATGTAATTACAATTTTTTATGCAATGCTTTGCAGCAGGGCTCATTCCTGTACTCCAACTAGAGTATCTGGGAGAGGTTGCAGTGTCGTGGCACCAGCACCAGTGCCTAAGGCCCAATTTTTCAGCCCCTGTTTAACAGGGGCATGTAAATACATTTTTTTATGCAATGCTTTGCAGCAGGGCTCATTCCTGCACTCCAACTAGAGTATCTGGGAGAGGTTGCAGTGTCGTGGGACCAGCACCAGTGCCTAAGGCCCAATTTTTCAGCCCCTGTTTAACAGGGGCGTGTAATTACAATTTTTGATGCAATACTTTGCAACAGGGCTCATTGCTGTGCTCCAAGTACAGTATCTGTGAGGGGTTGCAGTGTTGTAGCACCAGTGCCTAAGGCCCAATTTTTCTGCCCCTGTTTAACAGGGGCAATTAATTACAATTCTTGATCTAATAATTCACAGCAGGGCCCATTCCTGCACCCACCAAGAGTAACTGTGAGGGCTTACAGTGTTGTGGCAACACCAACATGTAAGGGGCAAATTTCAGCAGAGTATATAGGGCAGGCCCCTACTTTCAAACATCCAACTTACAAACGACTCCTACTTGCAAACGGAAGGAGACAACAGGAAGTGAGCGGGAATCTACCCCTAGGAAGGGAAATTCTCTCCTGTAAGAGTTAATATGGGAAAAAGGTGTCTCCTCTCTACTGATGCTTTATCACCAATCCTTGTTTCAATAAAAACCCCACTTTTCAAAAACATTTGTCATTGGGACGGAAAGTAAGGTGAAATGTTCTGAACAGGGGCACAGACAGTAAAACAAATGTTACAGGGGTGATAACCCTTCCCTATGTTTTCCAAAAAGCTTAAAAATAGATTTTTGGGCTGGAGCTACACTTAAACAATGTACCTGTTCAAAATTACAAACAGATTCTACATAAGAACAAACCTACAGTCCCTGTCTTGTATGCACCGCCTGTATACGGCTGTTCAGAGTATATAGGGCCTTTTTTATTTTGTGTGCGGGGTTCCCCTTAATATCCATACAAGACCCAAAGGGGCTGGTAATGGGCTGGGGGGGGGGTGATGGGGTAGCTATGCCATTTTTCTTAAAGATTTTCATCCATATTACCGGGACCAGACATTACATTAAAGCCGCAAGCAGTTTTAAATGGCTTTTTTTCCTTTAGAAATTTAATTTTGTGCAGGGACAGTTCTAAACACGGGAAACACGTGCCACTTCACAGGCATACTTTAGACACCCCCCAGGTACGATATTTAAAGGAATATTTGACTTTTTTTTTTCACTTTATGCATCATTCAAATGACTGCTCCCGAAAAACGGCCGTTTTTAAAACTTATTTTTGCATTGATACATGTCCCTTGGTGCAGAACCCGGGTTCCCAAACCCTTTTTAGGACAATAACATGCATAATAGTCGTTATAATTAGCACTTTAGATTTCGAACGTTCGCATCCATTTGTATTTAATAGGGTTCTAACGTTCGTGCGAACTTTCGGTCCGTTCGCAGGTTCTGGTGCGAACCGAACCCGGGGGTGTTCGGCTCATCCCTAATGCTTAGTATTGATACCGATACCAGTATCGGAATCGGTGCAACCCTATATGGGAGTGTATCAAATATAGACCCTGCTGGCCACAAATTACTCAATTATTTCTTAGAACTTTACCCTCCCCAAAATATTGTATGCTATCCATTGTGGTGTCACACTGGTAATTTTGGTAAAACTAATTGTAGTGTACCAAAAACGTATTTTGCATTTATTGCTCTTCTATGCAAGCAATACTTCAGTATAGACCTGGACATCCACTGAGGCTCTAGACATACATTTATAAAACTGACTAGTTAATAAAGTACCACACCTTTTATAGAATAACTTATGAGTCCAGAGGATGTCCCACCAAATTTGATGAAAATCTGTGGGGGAATGGGTGTTCTGTCCTAACACCTGGTTCCTTTGCCTCAGCTTCTGGGATGGACACCCTCCTTTGGCCCTGGTCCAACACTTCATACATCCCCATCATTTACTCCAGACATGTAAGTTTTCAGGACTGGCATATGCCCTTTCCTGTTATGTCTAGTGTCATTTTAGACTAAATATTTTTAATCTTTATAGATCTCCTGTTTGGGAGCATCCGCCCCTGATGAGTGTATCAACACGAAACGCGTCGGGCAATATAGGATGCTACTACACTCCCATATCAGCAACTGATTTATTTATTGTCTTACCAGCATCATTTTACAACTTTTTACATCATGCCATTTCATTGCACTGTGCCGCCCAAAGGATCATGTATATGTATGTGTTATTCATGGGAGCTGCCCATCCATTTTCCACACTTCGTGTAATTTCAGTTGATATTATTTTGTATCCTTGATGTCCATGTTTTATATGTATTGCCATATTGTCATGAGTTTCCAAGTTGATATGAATCTGTGTCCTCAGTGTCCACGACATGTGTGTACTTTTTGTGTGCAACTCCCACTATCCAGGTACTGTACCACTTTCAATTACATGTCAATAAAACATGTGTTTCCTTTAATATACCCCTACCATGTCTTGAACTTCATTCAAAGTCCCAAACTCCCTCCTTTCCACATTGTGTACCGGGGATGGAGGCACATAGTTATGTGCCTCATTTAAAGTCCCACCTGTGCTTATGCACAGCCCCCTCTTTTTTGTTCTGTCCTAACTCCTGTGAACATCAGTCTTCATTCTTCAATCTATCACTTTCATCCTTAATACAGCAACTCCAACATCCCCAAGCACAATCACACCCTAATCACCTTCTGAGCTCCGCAATTACAAATGACACACAGCAACTGGCTAAAGTGACCTTCATTTTTTAATCGTACTGTAAATGGATAGACGGACAATTTTTTATAACTGCATATATCTACTATTTCTGATTTGCCCTACTTGTGTCTATGTACAATTTTTGAAACACAAAATCATTAAAAGAGAAGTATGGCCAAAGTTTTATTTTTTTTGTGTGGAATATTTCACTTTTGGGTCACAGAACTGCACTTACTTTGCTCCCTTATGACTTCAAGAGAGCTTTAAGCGGGCTACGGTCTGCTGTCAGCCAGCATGGCAGAACTGCTTCAGGCCCTGGAAGGATCCTGACAATATTATTGAGATCCACCCAGCTGCCTGATTGACAGCTGGCTCCAGCTCTCAACGTGCGACTTTGAGCTGGAGCCGGCTGTGCCCATTCCCGCTCCAGCCGGTGCTCCAGTGAGTCATTGCTCTCTGCTCAGAGCAGACCGAGAGCTGAGCAATCAGTGGTCATGTGATTGCTCAGTTCTCGGTCTTATAGCTGGCATGGGACAACTGCATCATCACAACGATATGGCAGCATAGAGGTCAGTATGGGTGTTTTATTTTTTATAAACCTCATACTTCTCCTTTAAATTCCTTATCCAATTGTTCACATTGTTACATGTTTGTATTTGTTTCATTTTATTGAGTATCTTGGCTATGGATAACATGTGATTATTACTTTGATCTGCTTAATAGACTTTATTATTGGCTTTTTATTTTTATATAAAAAAAAACAGATTGCCAATCACTAGAGTTCATAGAAACATTTCTGTTTTTGAGATCTCTTAAAGCAGAATTAAACTTTGTCAATAAACATGAACTATTTTTAATCCTTTTGCTGATAGCATTAGAAAATAGATAGGAAGGTAGATTATATTTCCTCTTTTTTTTTCTGTTGTTTTTTTTTTTTTTTTTACATTTCCTCAGTTACCTCCTGGTTTCTGGCCTAGACCGAAATAAGTGTAGCGGGTATTTGAATTTAGGGGAGGCATCTGGATGGTAGTGTAACCCAGATGCATTGTATGTTAGGGAATCTGAGACCCTTTTGTGGTTTTTGGAGGACTCTGGTGGTGTGAGGTTCCCTGCGGCCTGCAGGTGGAGCTGAACACTCACCGCAAGACTGCATCCCTTTTTGTCCTTTCCTGGCGCTGGTACAGCGGGGCGGGGAACCTGCTGTGACGCAAAGGGAGAGGAGATAAAAGGGGCGGATGCCCTGACCTTGAGGTTCAGAGTTCGGAGTCGGAGGACGCGGCCGCACCCAGGCACCTTTAGCCTGGGTGCTGGCATTCCGGAGTTCCGGGCCCAGGTGCCCTCGACCTGGCCAGAGCGAGAGATGGAGTCCATCTCAGGCACCTATAGCCTGGGGTGAGGTACTATGGCGGAAGCCTGGAGCTCAGAACCTTCGACTGAGTTCCGCGAGGGTGGAGGAATCCGAGGGGGCCCTAACTCCTTGGGTGTCCGTGTCTGAGATTGAGGAGGCCGGTGAGCGGAACTTCTCCGGAGAGTCCAGCGCTGCATTGCTGGTGACGGAGAGGCTTCCGGTAACTGTCTTGGACGGATGTCTTCCCCCTGATAGGGGCTACGTTAGCGAAGGTAATCCATGTTCTGTTCAATATAGTCAGTGGCAGTGACTAGTCGCCATTGGTGACACCACAGTGGTTAGCGCTACTTAAAGAATTGTGCCTTGGCCTACTCCCCACAAATACTGAAGTGTCTATGGGTCTCAACCTGTCTGTGCTGTATGACTGTTTATTACTGGAAGAGAATAAATACGAGTTGGACCTTTTCAGTGTGTGGAACTCTGGTTACTAGGAGCAAAGGAAGTCAATTCAGGAGAGGATTTGACTCTGGGACACACGCACAAAACCCGATAGTTCTGGCTTTCACCTCCAGTCTCTCTGGAGGACATGGGCCGTGGTGTATCTCATCCCTCCCCCCAGTACTAACCCCTAGACGAGACAAACAAGCCGTGAATGAGAGGGGTGAGGTCTCTACACATACAAAGAGTCTTCATCATCATTTTTTTTTTTCTTTCATCTAGAAGAGAAGTGGAGGGGCTTTCCACATTCTCCTGCCTGCATGTCTGAGCTAAGGGGAGATGAATTCCAGGAAGTAAATGCTACATGAATCATCTGCCCCTACTCAAGATGTCCAGCTAGTCATGCTAGTTGGTGTTTTTCAAAGTGATTGCTCAACAAAATAAAGCATGGAGACATGGATGGAGGGGTGAGTTTGCTTTGAATTTTAAAAAGGAATTAAATAGCATTTCAGGTTTATGGTGCTCCGATACAGTTAAGTTCCACTTTAAGTTCTCTTTGTCATTTTATATTTGTTCAGCAAGCAGGAACTGATAAAAACTAAACAAAATGTAAGCACCTTGCCAAAGGGAAATCACTAACTTCCTGTACAGTGCAGTAGTAGTCCAGTAAAAAAACTTTCCATCAGATAATGTCTGGGAATAATTCTATTTTGAGTGCTTCTGGCAAGGGAATGGGCATTTATCATTTGAACTGATTGAGAGGAAAATTCATTGAGTGTTTCTGACTACTTCATTCATTCAGAATAGATAGTGATGACAACAGACAGGGGAGCAGACTTCTGGAAGTTGTATTAGGGACAGCTCAATGCTAATATGAAAGTGAAATGTAAGCAATTAGCATTTACTGCAACCCTGTACTGGCAATCAAAGAACTCTGCCAATGGCTAGATAGTCATCTGTGCTGAAATTAGTCCTGGAAGGTACATGTCTACATAAACAGGACTAGGATAGGAGGAAATTCTGCATGACCCAAAGAAACTTATACTAATGCTTTGTTTGTGAGTATCGTGCATTTTTAAAATTCATGGATATATAACAGATACAATTCTTGAAAACCATTTGGTTGTGTTTTTTTTTTTTAGCATTAAGGGCACTGTGGATCATATTAACATTAGTGATGAGCCGAACACCCCCGGGTTCGGTTCGCACCAGAACGGACCGAAAGTTCGTACGAACATTAGAACCCTATTAAATACAATGGATGCGAACGTTCGAATTCTAAAGTGCTAATTATAACAACTATTATGCATGTTATTGTCCTAAAAAGGGTTTGGGAACCCGGGTTGTGCACCAGGGGACATGTATCAATGCAAAAAGAAGTTTTAAAAACGGTCGTTTTTCGGGAGCAGTCATTTTAATGATGCATAAAGTGAAAAAAAAAAAGTCAAATATTTCTTTAAATATCATACCTGGGGGGTGTCTAAAGTATGCCTGTGAAGTGCCACGTGTTTCCCGTGTTTAGAACTGTCCCTGCACAAAATGACACTTCTAAAGGAAAAAAAAGCCATTTAAAACTGCTTGCGGCTTTAATGTAATGTCTGGTCCCGGTAATATGGATGAAAATCTTTAAGAAAAATGGGCCTTTCGTGGTGGTGGTGGTGGGGGCGTTGCCACAACACTGTAAGCCCTCAGAGTTACTCTTGGTGGGTGCAGCAATGGGCCCTGCTGTGAATTATTAGATCAAGAATTGTAATTGCATGCCCCTGTTGAACAGGGGCTGAAAAATTGGGCCTTAGGCACTGGTGGCACAACACTCCAACCCCTCACAGATACTGTACTTGGAGCACAGCAATGAGCCCTATGGCAAATTATTGCTAAAAAAATTGTAATTACACGCCCCTGTAAAACAGGGGCTGAAAAATTGGGCCTTAGCCACTGGTGGCGGCACCCATAAACAAAATTGATCTTCCAAGCTATCATCATCAATCGTATCATTGAGGACTCGGAGGAGGAGGATAGCCAGTCAACATAACAGCACAGGCACTCAGCATCAGCATCAGTCTTGAAGGGATGTGACATGTTAAAATCAATTAGTCTGTTATATCAGCATCAGGTGTGTGGTAGCTGGTGGTGATCCAAGACTGGTTCATCTTGATGAAAGTCAGTCGATCAACCGAGTCGGTGGACAGGCGCACCCTGTGATCCGTGACAAATCCTCCAGCAGCACTGAATGTGCGTTCCGAAAGAACGCTGGATGCAGGACAGGCCAGTAGCTCAATTGCATACTGTGCAAGCTCTGGCCAGTGATCTATCCTCAAGACCCAGTAAGCCAGAGGATTTTCGGTGGGGAAGGTGTCCAAGTCTGACCTTGCCCCTAGATATTCCTGCACCATGTTTATCAGACGCTGGCGATGGTTGCTGGAACCGATCATACTTTGGGGCTGCGGACTAAAGAATTGTCTGAACGCATCGGTCAGACGGCCACCTTCCCCACCGCTCCTTCTTTGACTGGCCGAAGCCTCAGCAACTCGTTGTCCAGGACCAGGAGTTTGTAACCTCCCAGTCTCTGGGAACGCGTTGCACAGACCTTTCTGCAAGGCCTCCCGGAGTTGTCTCATCCTCTGCTCCCTCTGCGACGGTAACATAAGGTCCGCAACCTTACCCTTGTACCGTGGATCAAGGAGAGTGGCCAGCCAGTAATGGTCCCTCTCCTTGATCCGAAGAATACGAGGATCCTTCCGCAGACTTTGCAGGATCAGGGAGGCCATGCAGCGTAGGTTTGCTGAGGCATTCGCTCCGGAGTCCTCTGGGTCACTAAGGACGACATGATCCGCAGCCACCTCCTCCCAGCCACGTACAAGTCCACTGGTTTCTTGGGACTGTAAATCATCCCTAAAAGACTGCTGCTGATGATGCTGAGTGCCAGCCTCCACCTCCATGCTGACACAATCCTCCTCCTCCTCCTCCTCCTCCTCCTCCTCCTCCTCTTCCTGTGCGATGGGTGGGACAGAAGGAACACTGTCTGGGTAAAGGGGGCCTTGAGAGGCAAGGAAGTCCTCCTCTTCCTGCCTCTGTTCTGCCTCAAGTGCCCTGTCCATTATTCCACGCAGCGTGTGCTCCAACAGGTGGACAAGAGGTACAGTGTCACTGATGCATGCACTGTCACTGCTCACCATCCTCGTGGCCTCCTCAAATGGTGCCAGGACAGTGCATGCATCCCTGATCATGCCCCACTGGCGTGGAGAAAAAAAACCAAGCTCCCCTGACCCTGTCCTGGTGCCGTAGTCGCACAGGTACTCATTGATGGCCCTCTGCTGCGTGTGCAGCCGCTGCAGCATGGCCAACGTTGAGTTCCACCTGGTGGGCATGTCACATATAAGGCGGTTCTTGGGCAGGTTCAACTCCTTTTGCAGCTCAGCCAGGCGAGCACTGGCATTATAAGATCTGCGGAAATGCACACAGACTTTCCTGGCCTGCCTCAGGACATCCTGTAAGCCCGGGTACCTGCCCAAGAACCGCTGCACCACCAGGTTAAGGACGTGAGCCACACAGGGCACATGGGTCAGTTGTCCCTGTCGGAGGGCGGAGAGGAGGTTGGTGCCATTGTCGCAAACCACCATTCCTGGCTTAAGCTGGCGTGGCGTCAACCACCTCTCGGCCTGGCCCTGCAGAGCAGACAGGACCTCTGCCCCAGTGTGGCTTCTGTCCCCCAAACACACCAGCGCAAGCACGGCATGGCATCTTTTTGCCTGCGTACTTGCGTAGCCCCTTGAACGGCTACGGAGCACCGCTGGTTCATAGGACAAACCACAGGAAGAGGCCATGGAGGAAGAAGAAGAGGAGGGGGTGGAGGAGAGAGGTGTGTCACAACCAGTAGTAGCATTTTGGAGGCGTGGCGGTGGAACAACCTCCAACACTACTGCACCTTGTCCTGCATCCTTCCCATCTGCCAAAAGAGTGACCCAATGGGCCGTGAAAGAAAGGTAACGTCCCTGTCCATGCCTGCTGGACCATGAGTCAGCGGTAATATGCACCTTACCGCTGACCGCCCTGTCCAGCGAGGCCAAGACATTGCCTTCCACATGCCGGTAGAGAGCCGGAATAGCCTTCCGTGAGAAAAAGTGGCGTTTGGGAACCTGCCACTGAGGAACCGCACATTGCACAAACTCACGGAAGGGGGCCGAGTCTACCAACTGAAAAGGCAGCAGTTGAAGCGCTAGCAATTTAGCCAAGCTAGCATTCAACCGCTGGGCATGTGGATGGCTGGGAGTGAACTTCTTTCGACGGTCCAGCAGCTGGGGCAGGGAAATTTGCCTGCTAGAATCGGACGTCGATGTACTGCTAGCAGAGTGGCCGCAAGTACTTGGCTGTGACACACCTAATTCTACACCTTCATTCCTCTCAGTGCATGTTTCAGAGAGGACTGAAGTTATAGTGGGGTTGGAGATCCCAGCTGATGCGGTGCAAGGAGAGGTCCGCTTGTGGGTCTTTGAGGTAGGCTTGCCAACGAGCTGCATGGCAGGTCAACATATGTCTGGTCAGGCATGTGGTACCCAAGCGGCTGATGTTTTGGCCACGCGATATACGCTTGAGACATATGTTGCAAACAGCAGCTGTGCGATCTGATGCACTAGCCTCAAAAAAGGCCCACACCAAAGAACTTTTTGAATGACGGGCAGAGGCAGCGCCCTGCACAGGCGGAGCTCTGCGGTGTGATTCCGTCGGTGTACTGCCCTTACGCTGGCCACCAAAGGGCATCCTGCCTCGTTGGAGATGTGCCTCATCCTCCTCCTCCTCCTCTCTCCTATTAGGCACCCACGTGGAGTCAGTGACCTCATCATCCCCTCCCTCCTCATCACTGGAGCCAATCTGGCAGTATGCTGCAGCTGCTGGAACATGACTGCCAGATTGGTGTCCTTCTTGAGCATCCCCTCTGTCTGCTCTCACGCTACTGCCTTCCTGTAGCTGGGTTTCATCATCAGACCCTTCGAAACGCTGGGCATCCTCCTGGAGCATGTACCCAACACTGTGCTCAAACAGTTCGGGGGACTCCTCAGGAGGAGGACATGGTGGGTCTAGGGAAGGAGTGACTGATGATGAGTCTGACATTGATACCAGGGAAGAGGACGCTTTGGCAGCTGCTTTGCCAGTACCCTGAGCCTGGGTGAGAGAGGATGAGGAGGAGGAGGAGGGCTTGGTCATCCACTCTACCAAGTCTTCGGCATGATGTGGCTCAACATGTCCAGCTGCCGAAAAGAAGGTCAAGCGTGTCCCATGGCCATGTGCTGATGACAATGCACCGCGTCCACGACCAGCACTGTTGCCCCCAGACACAGAGCCTGCTTGCCCTCTTTTATTGCCTCCTGACTGTCTGCCTCTCCTTGTTTGCCTTCCAGACATTCTAATAGATGGCCTGCAGGGAGATGGGAAAAAAGCAATAAGGGCTACCTTCAGGTGTCCTTCTCTGTCCCTTTACTTAAGGATTTCTAAATATGGTTGAGGATGATTGCTTTTGCACAGAATAGCACAACGACAATTTCCCTGACTGTCCAAAAAACAAGGATTTCAAAGATGGTTGATGAGGAATGCTTTAGCACACTATAGCACAAGGAGAATTTCCCTCACTGTCCTTCCCTGTCCCTAGAAACAAGGATTATCACAGTGAAAGAAACTGACACTCTTCCTACCTATAGTTTTCTGTCCCTAGAAAAAATGTTTTTTTAAAGCACACTATAGCACAAGGAGAATTTCCCTCACTTTCCTTCCCTGTCCCTAGAAACAAGGATTATCACAGTGAAAGAAACTGACACTCTTCCTACCTATAGTTTTCTGTCCCTAGAAAAAATGTTTTTTTAAAGCACACTATAGCACAAGGAGAATTTCCCTCACTTTCCTTCCCTGTCCCTAGAAACAAGGATTATCACAGTGAAAGAAACTGACACTCTTCCTACCTATAGTTTTCTGTCCCTAGAAAAAATGTTTTTTTAAAGCACACTATAGCACAAGGAGAATTTCCCTCACTGTCCTTCCCTGTCCCTAGAAACAAGGATTATCACAGTGAAAGAAACTGACACTCTTCCTACCTATAGTTTTCTGTCCCTAGAAAAAATGTTTTTTTAAAGCACACTATAGCACAAGGAGAATTTCCCTCACTTTCCTTCCCTGTCCCTAGAAACAAGGATTATCACAGTGAAAGAAACTGACACTCTTCCTACCTATAGTTTTCTGTCCCTAGAAAAAATGTTTTTTTAAAGCACACTATAGCACAAGGAGAATTTCCCTCACTTTCCTTCCCTGTCCCTAGAAACAAGGATTATCACAGTGAAAGAAACTGACACTCTTCCTACCTATAGTTTTCTGTCCCTAGAAAAAATGTTTTTTTAAAGCACACTATGGCACAAGGAGAATTTCCCTCACTTTCCTTCCCTGTCCCTAGAAACAAGGATTATCACAGTGAAAGAAACTGACACTCTTCCTACCTATAGTTTTCTGTCCCTAGAAAAAATGTTTTTTTAAAGCACACTATAGCACAAGGAGAATTTCCCTCACTTTCCTTCCCTGTCCCTAGAAACAAGGATTATCACAGTGAAAGAAACTGACACTCTTCCTACCTATAGTTTTCTGTCCCTAGAAAAAATGTTTTTTTAAAGCACACTATAGCACAAGGAGAATTTCCCTCACTGTCCTTCCCTGTCCCTAGAAACAAGGATTCGCACAGTAAAACACACTGACACTCTCCCTACCTATAGTTTTCTGTCCCTAGAAAAAATGTTTTTTTAAAGCACACTATAGCACAAGGAGAATTTCCCTCACTGTCCTTCCCTGTCCCTAGAAACAAGGATTATCACAGTGAAAGAAACTGACACTCTTCCTACCTATAGTTTTCTGTCCCTAGAAAAAATGTTTTTTTAAAGCACACTATAGCACAAGGAGAATTTCCCTCACTGTCCTTCCCTGTCCCTAGAAACAAGGATTATCACAGTGAAAGAAACTGACACTCTTCCTACCTATAGTTTTCTGTCCCTAGAAAAAATGTTTTTTTAAAGCACACTATAGCACAAGGAGAATTTCCCTCACTGTCCTTCCCTGTCCCTAGAAACAAGGATTATCACAGTGAAAGAAACTGACACTCTTCCTACCTATAGTTTTCTGTCCCTAGAAAAAATGTTTTTTTAAAGCACACTATAGCACAAGGAGAATTTCCCTCACTGTCCTTCCCTGTCCCTAGAAACAAGGATTATCACAGTGAAAGAAACTGACACTCTTCCTACCTATAGTTTTCTGTCCCTAGAAAAAATGTTTTTTTTAAAGCACACTATAGCACAAGGAGAATTTCCCTCACTGTCCTTCCCTGTCCCTAGAAACAAGGATTCGCACAGTAAAACACACTGACACTCTTCCTACCTATAGTTTTCTGTCCCTAGAAAAAATGTTTTTTTAAAGCACACTATAGCACAAGGAGAATTCCCTCACTGTCCTTCCCTGTCCCTAGAAACAAGGATTATCACAGTGAAAGAAACTGACACTCTTCCTACCTATAGTTTTCTGTCCCTAGAAAAAATGTTTTTTTAAAGCACACTATGGCACAAGGAGAATTTCCCTCACTTTCCTTCCCTGTCCCTAGAAACAAGGATTATCACAGTGAAAGAAACTGACACTCTTCCTACCTATAGTTTTCTGTCCCTAGAAAAAATGTTTTTTTAAAGCACACTATAGCACAAGGAGAATTTCCCTCACTTTCCTTCCCTGTCCCTAGAAACAAGGATTATCACAGTGAAAGAAACTGACACTCTTCCTACCTATAGTTTTCTGTCCCTAGAAAAAATGTTTTTTTAAAGCACACTATAGCACAAGGAGAATTTCCCTCACTTTCCTTCCCTGTCCCTAGAAACAAGGATTATCACAGTGAAAGAAACTGACACTCTTCCTACCTATAGTTTTCTGTCCCTAGAAAAAATGTTTTTTAAAGCACACTATAGCACAAGGAGAATTTCCCTCACTTTCCTTCCCTGTCCCTAGAAACAAGGATTCGCACAGTAAAACACACTGACACTCTCCCTACCTATAGTTTTCTGTCCCTAGAAAAAATGTTTTTTTAAAGCACACTATAGCACAAGGAGAATTTCCCTCACTGTCCTTCCCTGTCCCTAGAAACAAGGATTATCACAGTGAAAGAAACTGACACTCTTCCTACCTATAGTTTTCTGTCCCTAGAAAAAATGTTTTTTTAAAGCACACTATAGCACAAGGAGAATTTCCCTCACTGTCCTTCCCTGTCCCTAGAAACAAGGATTATCAGAGTGAAAGAAACTGACACTCTTCCTACCTATAGTTTTCTGTCCCTAGAAAAAATGTTTTTTTAAAGCACACTATAGCACAAGGAGAATTTCCCTCACTGTCCTTCCCTGTCCCTAGAAACAATGATTATCACAGTGAAAGAAACTGACACTCTTCCTACCTATAGTTTTCTGTCCCTAGAAAAAATGTTTTTTTAAAGCACACTATAGCACAAGGAGAATTTCCCTCACTTTCCTTCCCTGTCCCTAGAAACAAGGATTATCAGAGTGAAAGAAACTGACACTCTTCCTACCTATAGTTTTCTGTCCCTAGAAAAAATGTTTTTTTAAAGCATACTATAGCACAAGGAGAATTTCCCTCACTGTCCTTCCCTGTCCCTAGAAACAAGGATTATCACAGTGAAAGAAACTGACACTCTTCCTACCTATAGTTTTCTGTCCCTAGAAAAAATGTTTTTTTAAAGCACACTATAGCACAAGGAGAATTTCCCTCACTTTCCTTCCCTGTCCCTAGAAACAAGGATTATCACAGTGAAAGAAACTGACACTCTTCCTACCTATAGTTTTCTGTCCCTAGAAAAAATGTTTTTTTAAAGCACACTATAGCACAAGGAGAATTTCCCTCACTGTCCTTCCCTGTCCCTAGAAACAAGGATTCGCACAGTAAAACACACTGACACTCTCCCTACCTATAGTTTTCTGTCCCTAGAAAAAATGTTTTTTTAAAGCACACTATAGCACAAGGAGAATTCCCTCACTGTCCTTCCCTGTCCCTAGAAACAAGGATTCGCACAGTAAAACACACTGACACTCTCCCTACCTATCCTTCTCTTTCCCTAAACTAAAGGAATCCAGGTTAAGCAAGAAAAAATAAATGTCACTGTCCCTGCCTATGCTTCTCTTTCCCTGCTCCGGAACACACTACACTAGGCCGCCGTGCTGGCGGCCTTTTATAGTGTGGGGCGTGTACTAAACACCCTCAGCAATAATTGGCCACAGGCATCCTGCCTGTGGCCAATCATTGCTCTCCTCGCTGCCGGCGCTGTGATTGGCCAAGCATGCGGGGTCACAGTGCATGCTTGGCCAATCACAGCGCCTGGATGACACTGCGATGGCGTAGTGCATTGTGGGCCGTTCGCGTCACTCGAATTTGGCGCGAACGGCCCAAATCGTTCGATCTTCGTCGAACGATCGAACAGCCGATGTTCGAGTCGAACGTATGTTCGACTCGAACACGAAGCTCATCCCTAATTAACATTCACAGATATAAAGCACATGCTGTATAATGGAATTAGCCACTGATCTGTTTGTAAAAACATGTGTCAGCTTTACTGCAAGCCAAATTCAACTTTAGCTAAGTATAGTTTCTTACATTTTTGTACTTTTGGATGCATTGTCTTATTTTTTTGGGTTGTTTAATTCACCCTAATATGATATGTCTTCCTTACAATTATGATGACTCACCTTATATCTTCCAGTTTACTGGGGTTGAGGTACTGAGATACTGTACATATGGTTATGATCCACATATTACTTCTTTTGGTAAAAAAAAAAGTGACCATGTGTGCAACCTTTATACCTTCTTAACCATTTAAAGCGCAGGTCCACCCTGAAAAAATGTTTACATTAAAAATCCTAAAAAAAAAAAAAAAAATGAATAAAAAAAATGATACTCACCCTAAATGCCTGTTGCTATGCGGAAGTCCCCTAATCTGCCTCTAATGTGCCTCTTCTCGTCCGCGGTGGGTCTCCTTCCGCTTCCTCTTTTTGTGAATGGGGCGCCCTGCCTTCTGGGAACTGTGTGTATCCCAGGAGGCAAGCCGCCCATTCACAAAGCGCCGTGCGAGTGGCACATGCGCAGTAGGAAACGGGCAGTGAAGCCGTAAGGCTTTACTGCCTGTTTCCCTTAGTCAGGATGGAGGAGCCGGGACCTGACAGTAGCGATCGATCGCCGTGGCAGGTCCGACATCGCGGGCGAGTAGGACAGGTAAGTGTTCTTATTAAAAGTCAGCAGCTACAGTGTTAGTAGCTGCTGACTTTAAAAAAAAAAAAAAAAATGACTGCACCTCCGCTTTAAGGACCGCCGCACGCCGATGTACGTTGGCAGAATGGCACGGCTGGGCACAAGGGCGTACAAGTACGTCCCCTTTAAGAGCCCAGCCGTGGGTCGCCGCCAGTGTCCCGCGATCGGGTCACAGAGAGGAAGAACGGGGAGAGGTAAGTGTAAACAAACATCTCCCCGTGCTTCCTAGTGTGCCTGTCACTGATCGTCTGTTCCCAGTCATAGGGAACGACTATCAGTGACCTCACACGCTAAGCCACGCCCCCCCACAGTAATAAACACACATCAGGGCACACTTAACCCTTACAGCGCCCCCTCCTGGTTAACCCCTTCACTGCCAGTGTCCCAAAATAGTGTCAAAAGTGTCCGATGTGTCCGCCATAATGTCGCAGTCACGATAAAAATCACTGATCGCCGCCATTACTAGAAAAAACAATTATTAATGAAAATGCAATAAAACTATCCCCTATTTGGTAGACGCTACAAATTTTGTGCAAACCAATCAATAAACGCTTATTGCGATTTTTTTTTATTTTTACCAAAAATATGTAGAAGAAATACGTATGGGCCTAAGCTGAGGAAAAAAAATGTTTTTTTATATATTTTTTGGGGATGTTTAGTATAGCAAAAAGTAAAAAATATAGATTTTTTTTCAAAATTGTCGCTCTATTTTTGTTTATAGCGCAAAAATAAAAATTGCAGAGGTAATCAAATACCACCAAAAGAAAGCTCTATTTGTGGGAAAAAAGGATGCCAATTTTGTTTAGGAGCCACGTAACACAACCGTGCAATTGTCAGTTAAAGCGACGCATTGCCGAATCGCAAAAAGTGGCCTGGTCCTTAAGCTGCATAATGGTCCGGGTCTTAAGTGGTTAATGTGTATAACTGGTTACATGCTTTTCAAGGGAATATTTTGGCTTGCAACAATGAAAGCTATCTCAGTCCTGACTGTAGAAAGTCAAAGAGAGTACCCACCATTGCTCTCAGCCTCATCCAAATCTCCGAAATCCTTTTTTGGTTTCTGTGATCTGACTATCCGTAAGAGGATGGCTACGTTCATTCTCTATGGTCCCACTGTATGTAGGAACATAGTCACCCTCTCTTGTTCTCTCCCAAGGTGGACTATGGAGTATGGGATTTGTAGTGTGCATAGAGCTGTGCACATGACTGCATGTAACGTGTACTGCTTGTTCCAAACAAATGGGAAAGGGATAAAAAAAAAGAGGTTTGGGAGGATGTTACAAGGAGGCAGAAAAAGATAGTAAGAAATAACTTCATGGAAAACAGATTACAAGGTAATTAAATAGTGGTTGTGTATGGGTTATTTTTGAAAAATAAGGATGTTGTTTAACCACTTCCCTACCCAGTAGGGATGAGCCGAACACCCCCGGGTTCGGTTCGCACCAGAACCTTCGAACGGACCGAAAGTTCGCGCGAATTTTCGAACCCTATTCGTTATAATGGACGCGAACGTTCGAAATCAAAATTGCTAATTACAACGGCCAATATGCATGTTAATGTTATAAAACAGGTTTGGGGACCCGGGTCCTGCCCCAGGGGACATATATCAATGCAAAAAGAAATTTTAAAAACTAAAGTTTTTTCGGGAGCAGTCATTTTAATGATGCATAAAGTGAAAAAAAAAAAAGTGAAATTTTCCTTTAAATATGGTACCTGGGGGGTGTCTAAAGTATGCCTGTGAAGTGGCATGTGTTTCCCGTGTTTAGAACTGTCCTTGCACAAAATGACATTTGTAAAGGAAAAAAAGAAGCCATTTAAAACCACTTGCGGCTTTAATGTCATGTCTTGTCCTGGCCGCCATATGGCTGAAAATCCTTGAGAAAAATGGCATGGCTACCCCATCACCCCCCCCCCCCACCCCAGCCCCTTTGGGTCTTGTATGGATACTAAGGGGGACCCCGCACCCAAAATAAAACCCTATACCTACAACCCTATATACTCTGAACAGCAGTATATAGGTGGTGCAAACAAGACATGGACTGTAGGTTTGTTCTTAAGTAGAATCTGAACAGGTACATTATGAAGTGTAGCTACATCCCAAAAAAAATCAATTTTTAAGCTTTTTGGAGAACATAGGGAGGGGTTATCACCCCTGTAACATTTGCTGTCTTTGCACATCTGTTCAGAACATGTCACCTCACTTTCCGTCCCAATGACAAATGTTTTTGGAAAAGTGGGGTTTTAATTGAAACAAGGATTGGTGATAAAGCATCAGTAGAGAGGAGATACCTTTTTCCCAAATTAAATCTAACAGGATAGAATTTTCCTTCCTAGGGGTAGATTTCCTCTCACTTCCTGTTTTCTCTTGCCGGTTGCAAGTAGGAGTCGTTTGTAAGTTGGATGTTTGAAAGTAGGGGCCTGCCGTATATACTCTGCAGAAATTTGCCCTATTAGATGTTGGTGTAGCCACAAGACTGGTGGGCACAGGAATGGGCCCTGCTGTGAGTTAATAGATCAAGATTTGTACTTGCATGCACCTGTTGAACCGGGCAGAAAAATTGGGCCTTTGGTGGTGGTGGTGGTGGTGGTGGACGGTGTTGCCACAAGACTGTAAGCCCTCACAGTTACTCTTGGTGGGTGCAGGAATGGGCCCTGCTGTGAGTTATTAGATCAAGATTTGTAATTGCATGCACCTGTTGAACAGGGCAGAAAAATTGGGCCTTTGGTGGTGGTGGTGGTGGTGGACGGTGTTGCCACAAGACTGTAGGCCCTCATAGTTACTCTTGGTGGGCGCAGGAATGGGCCCTGCTGTGAACTATTAGATCAAGATTTGTAATTACACGCCCCTGTTAAACAGGGGCTGAAAAATTGTGCCTTAGGCATTGGTGCTGGTGCCACAACACTGCAACCCCTCACAGATACTGTACTTGGAGCACAGCAGTCACACCTGTTGCGAAGCATCTTTTTAAAAAATTGTAATTACACGCCCCTGTTATACAGGGGCTGAAAAATTGTGCCTTAGGCACTGGTGCTGGTGCCACAACACTGCAACCCCTCACAGATACTGTACTCTGAGCACAGCAATGAGACCTGTTGCAAAGCATTGCCTAAAAATTGTAATTACACGCCCCAACAGGGGCTGAAAAATTGTGCCTTAGGCACTGGTGCTGGTGCCACAACACTGCAACCCCTCACAGATACTGTACTCTGAGCACAGCAGTCACACCTGTTGCGAAGCATCTTTTTAAAAAATTGTAATTACACGCCCCTGTTATACAGGGGCTGAAAAATTGTGCCTTAGGCACTGGTGCTGGTGCCACAACACTGCAACCCCTCACAGATACTGTACTCTGAGCACAGCAATGAGACCTGTTGCAAAGCATTGCCTAAAAATTGTAATTACACGCCCCAACAGGGGCTGAAAAATTGTGCCTTAGGCACTGGTGCTGGTGCCACAACACTGCAACCCCTCACAGATACTGTACTCTGAGCACAGCAGTCACACCTGTTGCGAAGCATCTTTTTAAAAAATTGTAATTACACGCCCCTGTTATACAGGGGCTGAAAAATTGTGCCTTAGGCACTGGTGTGGTGGCATGGATCATTGAGGAGGAGGAAGAGGATAGTCAGTGAACATAACAGGACAGTCACTCAGCATCAGCATAGGCAGTCTTGAAGGGATGTGACATTATAAATTATTCCGTTATATCCGCTTCAGGTGTCTGGTAGCTGGTGGTGATCCAAGACTGATTCATTTTTATGAAGGTCAGTCGATCAACCGAGTCGGTGGACAGGCGCACCCTATGATCGGTGACAAATCCTCCAGCAGCACTGAATGTGCGTTCGGAAAGAACGCTGGATGCAGGACAGGCCAGTAGCTCAATTGCATACTGTGCAAGCTCTGGCCAGTGATCCATCCTCAGGACCCAGTAAGCCAGAGGATTTTCGGTGGGAAAGGTGTCCAAGTCTGACCTTGCCCCTAGGTATTCCTGCACCATGTATATCAGACGCTGGCGATGGTTGCTGGAACCGATCATACCTTGGGGCTGCGGACTAAAAAATTGTCTGAACGCATCGGTCAGACGTCCACCTTCCCCACCGCTCCTTCTGCTACTGACCGAAGCCTCAGCAACTCGTCGTCCAGGACCAGGAGTTTGTAACCTCCCAGTTTCTGGGAACGCGTTGCACAGACCTTTCTGCAAGGCCTCCCTGAGATGTCTCATCCTCTGCTCCCTCTGCGACGGCAAGATAAGGTCCGCAACCTTACCCTTGTACCGTGGATCAAGGAGAGTGGCCAGCCAGTAATGGTCACTCTCCTTGATCCGAAGAACACGAGGATCCTTCCGCAGGCTTTGCAGGATCAGGGAGGCCATGCAGCGTAGGTTAGCTGAGGCATTCGGTCCGGAGTCTTCTGGGTCACTGAGGATGACATGATCGCCAGCCACCTCCTCCCAGCCACGTACAAGTCCACTGGTTTGTTGGGACTGTACATCATCCCTAAAAGACTGCTGCTGCTGATGCTGAGTGCCAGGCTCCACCTCCATGCTCACACAATCCTCCTCCTCCTCCTCCTCCTCCTCTTCCTGTGTGATGGGTGGGACAGAAGGAACATTGTCTGGATAAAGGGGGCCTTGAGAGACAAGGAAGTCCTCCTCTTCCTGCCTCTGTTCTGCCTCAAGTGCCCTGTCCATTATCCCACGCAGCGTATGCTCCAACAGGTGGACAAGAGGTACAGTGTCACTGATGCATGCACTGTCACTGCTCACCATCCTCGTGGCCTCCTCAAATGGTGAGAGGACAGTGCATGCATCCCTGATCATGCTCCACTGGCGTGGGGAAAAAAAGCCAAGCTCCCCTGACCCTGTCCTGGTGCCGTAGTCGCAAAGGTACTCATTGATGGCCCTCTGCTGCGTGTGCAGTCGCTGCAGCATGGCCAACGTTGAGTTCCACCTGGTGGGCATGTCACATATTAGGCGGTTCTTGGGCAGGTTCAGCTCCTTTTGCAGCTCAGTCAGCCGAGCACTGGCATTATAAGATCGGCGGAAATGCACACAGACTTTCCTGGCCTGCCTCAGGACATCCTGTAAGCCTGGGAACCTGCCCAAGAACCGCTGCACCACCAGGTTGAGGACGTGAGCCATACAGGGCACATGGGTGAGCTGCCCCTGTCGCAGGGCGGAGAGGAGGTTGGTGCCATTATCAGAAACGACCATTCCTGGCTTAAGCTGGCGTGGCGTCAACCACCTCTCGGCCTGCCCCTGCAGAGCTGCCAGAACCTCTGGCCCAGTGTGGCTCCTGTCCCCCAAACACACCAGCGCAAGCACGGCATGGCATCTTTTTGCCTGCGTACTCGCGTAGCCCCTTGTACGCCTACGGAGCACCGCTGGTTCCGAGGACAGAGCACTCGAAGAGGACATGGAGGAAGAAGAAGAGGAGGGGGTGGAGGAGAGAGGTGTGTCACAACCAGTAGTAGCATTTTGGAGGCGTGGTGGCGGAACAACCTCCAACACTACTGCACCTTGTCCTGCATCCCTCCCAGCTACCAATAGAGTGACCCAATGGGCCGTGAAAGAAAGATAACGTCCCTGTCCATGCCTGCTGGACCATGAGTCAGCGGTAATATGCACCTTACCGCTGACCGCCCTGTCCAGCGAGGCATGGACATTGCCTTCCACATGCCAGTAGAGAGACGGAATCGCCTTCCGTGAGAAAAAGTGGCGTTTGGGAACCTGCCACTGAGGAACCGCACATTGAACAAACTCACGGAAGGGGGCCGAGTCTATCAACTGAAAAGGCAGCAGTTGAAGTGCTAGCAATTTAGCCAAGCTAGCATTCAACCGCTGGGCATGTGGATGGCTGGGAGTATACTTCTTTCGACGGTCCAGCAGCTGGGGCAGGGAAATTTGCCTGCTACAATCGGACGTCGGTGTACTGCAAGTACTTGGTTGTGACACACCTAATTCTACACCTTCAGTCCTCTCAGAGCAGCTTTCAGAGAGGACTGAAGATATAGTGGGGATGGAGATCACAGCTGATGAGGAGCAAGGAGAGGTCCGCTTTGTTCTTTGGTGTGGGTCTTTTATGTGTGCTTGCCAACGAGCTGCATGGCAGGTCGACATATGTCTGCTCATGCTTGTGGTGCCCAAGCGGCTGATGTTTTGGCCACGCGAGATACGCTTGAGACAAATATTGCAAATAGCAGTGGTGCGATCTGATGCACTCGTCTCAAAAAAGGCCCACACCAAAGAACTTTTGTGATAACGTGCAGAGGCAGCGCCCTGCACAGGCGGAGCTCTGCAGTGTGGTACAGTTGCTGTGCTGGCCTCTAGCTGGCCTCCAGGGGGCATCCTGCCTCGTTGGACATGTGACGCTGCATCCTCCTCCTCCTCCTCCTCTCTCCCTTCAGGCACCCACGTGGAGTCAGTGACCTCATCATCCCCTCCCTCTTCACCACTAGAGCAAACATGGCAGTAAGCTGCAGCTGGTGGAACACTACTGCCAGATTGCTGTCCTTCAGCATCCCCTCTCTCTGCGCGCACACTACTGACTTCCTCAAGCTGGGTATCATCATCCGAGCCTTCGAATCGTTGGGCATCCTCCTGGAGCATGTACCCAACACTGTGCTCAAACAGTTCGGGGGACTCCTCAGGAGGACATGGTGGGTCTAGGGAAGGGGTGGCTGATGATGCCATTGAGTACGCGTTGGCAGCTGCTCTGCCAGTACCCTGAGCCTGGGTGAGAGAGGATGAGGAGGATGAGGAGGGCTTGGTCATCCATTCTACCAAGCCTTCGGCATGATGCGGCTCCACATGTCCAGCTGCCGAAAACAAAGACAAGCGTGTCCCATGGCCACGTGCTGATGACGATGCACGACCACGTCCACGGCCAGCACTGTTGTCTCTAGAAACAGAGCCTGCCTGCCCTGTGTTCTTGCCTCGGCACGCTCTGCCTCTCCTTGGCGGTCTTCCAGCCATTGTAGTCGGTAGTGTATATAGTATAAAAAATAGAACTCCTATGTGTGCTCACAACACACTGTAGGTCCTATGGGTGCTGACACTAACACACTATAGGTACTATGTGTGCTGCTGACAAGAAAATATAGGAGCTCTGTTTGCTGCCACTAACACACTAGAAGTCCTATGGGTGCTGCTGAGAAGAAAATATAGGAGCTCTGTTTGCTGCCACTAACACACTAGAAGTCCTATGGGTGCTGCTGAGAAGAAAATATAGGATCTCTGTGTGATGCCACTAACACACTAGAAGTCCTATGGGTGCTGCTGAGATGAAAATATAGGAACTCTGTGTGATGCCACTAACACATTAGAAGTCCTATGGGTGCTGCTGAGAAGAAAATATAGGAGCTCTGTTTGCTGCCACTAACACACTAGAAGTCCTATGGGTGCTGCTGAGAAGAAAATATAGGAGCTCTGTTTGCTGCCACTAACACACTAGAAGTCCTATGGGTGCTGCTGAGAAGAAAATATAGGAGCTCTGTTTGCTGCCACTAACACACTAGAAGTCCTATGGGTGCTGCTGAGAAGAAAATATAGGAGCTCTGTGTGATGCCACTAACACACTAGAAGTCCTATGGGTGCTGCTGAGAAGAAAATATAGGAGCTCTGTTTGCTGCCACTAACACACTAGAAGTCCTATGGGTGCTGCTGAGAAGAAAATATAGGAGCTCTGTGTGATGCCACTAACACACTAGAAGTCCTATGGGTGCTGCTGAGAAGAAAATATAGGAGCTCTGTTTGCTGCCACTAACACACTAGAAGTCCTATGGGTGCTGCTGAGAAGAAAATATAGGAGCTCTGTTTGCTGCCACTAACACACTAGAAGTCCTATGGGTGCTGCTGAGAAGAAAATATAGGAGCTCTGTTTGCTGCCACTAACACACTAGAAGTCCTATGGGTGCTGCTGAGAAGAAAATATAGGAGCTCTGTGTGATGCCACTAACACACTAGAAGTCCTATGGGTGCTGCTGAGAAGAAAATATAGGAGCTCTGTTTGCTGCCACTAACACACTAGAAGTCCTATGGGTGCTGCTGAGAAGAAAATATAGGAGCTCTGTTTGCTGCCACTAACACACTAGAAGTCCTATGGGTGCTGCTGAGAAGAAAATATAGGAGCTCTGTGTGATGCCACTAACACACTAGAAGTCCTATGGGTGCTGCTGAGAAGAAAATATAGGAGCTCTGTTTGCTGCCACTAACACACTAGAAGTCCTATGGGTGCTGCTGAGAAGAAAATATAGGAGCTCTGTTTGCTGCCACTAACACACTAGAAGTCCTATGGGTGCTGCTGAGAAGAAAATATAGGAGCTCTGTGTGATGCCACTAACACACTAGAAGTCCTATGGGTGCTGCTGAGAAGAAAATATAGGAGCTCTGTTTGCTGCCACTAACACACTAGAAGTCCTATGGGTGCTGCTGAGAAGAAAATATAGGAGCTCTGTTTGCTGCCACTAACACACTAGAAGTCCTATGGGTGCTGCTGAGAAGAAAATATAGGAGCTCTGTTTGCTGCCACTAACACACTAGAAGTCCTATGGGTGCTGCTGAGAAGAAAATATAGGAGCTCTGTTTGCTGCCACTAACACACTAGAAGTCCTATGGGTGCTGCTGAGAAGAAAATATAGGAGCTCTGTGTGATGCCACTAACACACTAGAAGTCCTATGGGTGCTGCTGAGAAGAAAATATAGGAGCTCTGTTTGCTGCCACTAACACACTAGAAGTCCTATGGGTGCTGCTGAGAAGAAAATATAGGAGCTCTGTGTGATGCCACTAACACACTAGAAGTCCTATGGGTGCTGCTGAGAAGAAAATATAGGAGCTCTGTTTGCTGCCACTAACACACTAGAAGTCCTATGGGTGCTGCTGAGAAGAAAATATAGGAGCTCTGTTTGCTGCCACTAACACACTAGAAGTCCTATGGGTGCTGTTGGGGTGCAATGCTGTGCTAACAGCACTGCGGTTGGTACTACTGCAATACTGTACTAACAGTAAGCACGCACCAGACTAATCCCCAGCAGCAGCTAATAACACACTAACTGTGCAATCAGCAGCAATGAACGATCAATGACTTAGGTAGCAATGGTTTAGCAAAGAAATAGCCAATGGTTTAGCAAAGAAGAGCAAATCTTTCAGTATCAAGCAAAGACAGAATCAGCAGACTAATCTCTCCTAAAGCCGGAACTCATGTGACCGGGGCCGATGGCGTGGCGGCCTTTTAAATGGTGGGGCGTGTACTAAAGCCCCTGAGCTGTAATTGGCTACAGGCGTCCTGCCTGTAGCCAATTATTGCTCTCCGAGTTTCGGGCGCTGTGATTGGCCAAGCATGCGGGGTCACAGTGCATGCTTGGCCAATCATCAGCCAGCAATGCACTGCGCCGGCCGCGCCGGCCGCAATGCATTGCGGGGCCGCTCGCATCACACGAATGTGATGCGAACGGCCCAAATAGTTCTGGGCTCGACGAGCGAGCGAACGCCCGATGCTCGATTCGAACATGGGTTCGAATCGAGCACCGGGCCCATCCCTACTACCCAGCCATAGTCAAATGACGTCCACAGATGGGAGCTTCCATCCTGGGTGGACGACATATGACATCCTCGGCTTTGTAGGGGGATATCTGAATGATGCCTGCAGCTAGAGGCATCATTCAGATATCCTTTTGTTGTGCCGGTGATTCTGCGCAGCATAAGAATGATCATAGCGGCGGTTCCGCCGCTTGATCATTCTCATAGGCAGCGGGAGGGGACATCCCCCCCCCTCCCGCCGCCATCCGGTGCTTCTCCGGGCTCTCCCGTGCCATCGGGGACCTGGAGAGAATTGTCCGGCGCCAGTGGTGGGTAACGTGACAAGCATAGAGATGACTGGTGACCAGTGTTGGTCATCTTACTTTAAAAAAGTAATTAGTTACAGTTACAAATTACTTCTCCCAAAAAGTAATTGCGTTAGTAACTCAGTTACTACATTGAAAAAGTAATTAGTTACTCAGCAAAGTAACTGACTTTTTTTTTGAGGGCACATAGCACATCAGGGCATGGGGCACATAGCACATCGGGGCACATAGCACATCAGGGCACATAGCACATCAGGGCACATAGCACATCAGGGCATGGGGCACATAGCACATCGGGGCACATAGCACATCGGGGCACATAGCACATCAGGGCACATCAGGGCACATAGCACATCAGGGCACAGGGCACATCAGGGCATGGGGCACATAGCACATCAGGGCATGGGGCACATAGCACATCAGGGCACATAGCACGTGACGAGCATAGAGATGACTGGTGACCAGTGTTGGTCATCTTACTTTAAAAAAGTAATTAGTTACAGTTACAAATTACTTCTCCCAAAAAGTAATTGCGTTAGTAACTCAGTTACTACATTGAAAAAGTAATTAGTTACTCAGCAAAGTAACTGACTTTTTTTTTGAGGGCACATAGCACATCAGGGCATGGGGCACATAGCACATCGGGGCACATAGCACATCAGGGCACATAGCACATCAGGGCACATAGCACATCAGGGCATGGGGCACATAGCACATCGGGGCACATAGCACATCGGGGCACATAGCACATCAGGGCACATCAGGGCACATAGCACATCAGGGCACAGGGCACATCAGGGCATGGGGCACATAGCACATCAGGGCATGGGGCACATAGTACATCAGGGCACATAGCACATCAGGGCACAGGGCACATCAGGGCATGGGGCACATAGCACATCAGGGCATGGGGCACATAGCACATCAGGGCATGGGGCACATAGCACATCAGGGCGCACAGCACATCAGGGCGCATAGCACATCAGGGCACAAGATAGCACATAGCACATCAGGGCATGGAGCACATAGCACATCAGGGCATGGGGCACATAGCACATGAGGGCACATCAGGACATGTGGCGCATAGCACATCAGGGCGGGGCACATAGCACATCAGGGCAGGGCACATAGCACATTGTTTACCAGCCATGCAGAGTAGCGCAGGAAGCGTGTGTAATAAGTTCTCTCTCATGTCACGGCACTGACGGCGGTTACGCTACTCCCCGGTGGCCCCTCCTCTCTGCTAGTCTTTCCCAGATGATGTCACAAGCAAATGGGGATAGACGAGAAGAGAGGAGGGGCCGCGGGGAGCAGCATGACTGCCGTCAGTGCCGTGACATGAGAGAGACCCGGTCATAGAAGAGAGGTGGAATTACACTACTGCCATCTAGTGGCGGTAGATGTAATTGAGGTAACGCCACCCAAGTAATGGTAACTGCGTTACCATGAGGGGAAGAGTAGTCAGTTAGATTACTCGTTACCCTCTAAAGTAACTGTGTTACGTAACGTTTATTCTAACTCAGTTACTTACATCACTGCTGGTGACCAGATGGTCACCAGTCATCTCTATGACCGTTGGAGGCCCGGGCACAATGTGATGACGTCACGCCCGGTTCCTCAGATGTAAACAAAGCCGCCATTGCGGCAGGAAACATGAGATCAGTGAATTTTTTTCACAATCTCATGCTTTCCAGCCTGGAGGAGAGATGTGGGGTCTTATTGACCCCGCATCTCTCAATAAAGAGGACCTGTCACACACCATTCCTATTACAAGGGATGTTTACATTCCTTGTAATAGGAATAAAAGTGATCAAAAAAAAAAAAGAAGTAAAATAAGTGTAAAAATAAAAAGAAATAAGTAAAAAAAAAAAAAAATTTAAACGCCCCTGTCCCCGGTAGCTCGCGATCAGAAGCGAACGCACATGTAAGTCCCGCCTACATATGTAAACGCCGTTCAAACCACATATGTGAGGTATCGCCGCGTGCGTTAGAGCGCGTGCAACAATTCTAGCACTAGACCTCCTCTGTAACTCTAACCTGGTAACCTGTAAAAAAATTTAAAGCATTGCCTATGGAGATTTTTAAGTACCGAAGTTTGGCACCATTCCATGAGTGTGCGCAATTTTAAAGCGTGACATGTTAGGTATCAATTTACTCGGCGTAACATCATCTTTCATATTTTACAAAAAAATTGGGCTAACTTTACTGTTATGTTATTTTTTAATTCATGAAACCATTTTTTTTCCAAAAAAAAGGCGTTTGAAAAATTATTGCGCAAATACCGTGCAAGAAAAAAAGTTGCAATGACCGTCATTTTATTCCCTAGGGTGTCTGCTAAAAAAAACATATATAATGTTTGGGGGTTTTCTAGCAAAAGAATGATGATTTGTACATGTAGGAGAGAAGTGCCAGAATAGGCCCAGTATTGAGGGGGTAAAAAAAGCCCGGTGTTGAAGTGGTTAATGTCACTTTAAGGACATATGTCAATGAGATTCAAAGGGGAAAGGCAGCCTACTCTTTCAACAGTTTGAGATGCTTCTGAGATTATCTAGAAGTCATTGACTTGTGCATTTGACCTGCAGTTGTTCCTTTTGGCCTTCTTCAAGCTGCTTCTGCATTCCCATAGGCATGTGTGCGGAGAGAAGCAGATCTGAAGCAAATAGAAGGCCAACGTCTCTTACCCTTATGCCGCATACACACGATCAGAAATTCCAAAGAAAAGTTTGATGTCAGCTTTTGGTCGGAAATTCCGACCGTGTGTTTCCATCTGACTTTTTCTGTCGGAATTTCCGACAGCAAAAATTTGAGAGCTGGTTCTCAATTTTTCCGACAAGAAAAGTTCTTGTCGGAAATTCCGATCGTCTGTATGCAATTCCGACGCATAAAAAACCACGCACGCTCTGAATCAATTCGACACATGCTCAGAATCATTGTACTTAAGTTTTCTCGTTGTAGTGTTGTATGTCACCGCGTTCTTGACGATCGGAATTTGGTGTGACCGACCGTGTGTATGCAACACAAGTTTGAGCCAACATTCCGTCGGAAAAAAATCCACGGTTTTCTTGTCGGAATTTCCGATCGTGTGTATGCGGTATAAGGAGAACGTTGCATATGTGGTTGGCCCATATATTTTGTTGTAGATGGGCTTTCAACAAAGTACAAGTCCATCACTGTACTTGCTTCTAGAAAACTAGACTTCAAACTAAGTAGCAAAGCCTGATTTGTTTAATAGGCTCATTGCCAGTTAGAGGTTCAAAAAAATGTATGAAACTTCTAAAAAAAAATGATATAGCTTTGAAAACATGCATCAGGCTTGTTGGTAATCAATGTTGAAAAGACAAGCATAAACTTTTATTTAGTCAAAAGACAAATGTTTGTAGTTCCAGAGGTCCAGTCTGTTTCCTTACTAATCAGCTCAAGACCTTTTTTTTCAGCTATCCTAATTTTATCTAGACATAATATTGTAAATCTGATCTAAGTGTTTCTAAACCCAGGACCCTGCATTCACTATATCTGGTCTCCCATGGTACACAGAACATGGAAATGCAATTATTTTAGTAAATATAAATTGCTAAATGCCTATTCTCATCAGCAGTATATAACAGTCTTGTGACTTCTATCAGTGTTCCTTTGAGCACTGGTTAAAGCTCGTAGGAAGAGTTTTCATTTTCCTTTTACTATCCTATGAGGCTGCATGACCCCTGACCCCCCCTTCTGGAGAGTGCTGATTGGCCCTGTGCTGATCACATGCACCCTCCCCCCCCCCCCCCCAAAAAAAAAAAAAAAAAACTCTCTAGAAATACACACCAAACTGAGCATGTGCAGAGTGCCTCATAGGGCTCTGTCTTATCAGCAGATGGATTGGGGACTGTGAAAGAAGGGGAGGATCAGATAACACAGGACCAAACAGCCTTTCTATACAATGAGGAGGATTAACCCCTTGGGATCCACAGTGAGTATAACAAGCATGCTTTACTGCATATACAGAGTGATTTCACTATTGTGGGTTTAGCACTAATATAAGGTAAACAGCTAAATATACAGATAAAAAACATAAATAAGAGCTGAATTAACTACCTAAGAGCCCATTCACACAGGGGCAACTTTGGATCCGACTTCAAATCGCCCCTAGTTGCCTCAAGTCGCGCTGGCTGAGGAAATCAATGTAAGTTAATGGAGCCGTCTTAATGCACACTACAGCAGTCGCTCCGACTTCAAAAAAGGTCCCTGTACTACTTCAATCCGACTTCTAGGCGACCTGTACCCATTGATTTCAATGGGAGTTGCCTCTGAAGTCGGATCACTGTCTTAATAGGAGCAACTCTCCAGGAAGAGAAAATACATTTCTCAGGCAAACCTCTCCCTCCCCCCTCCCTCCCACAGAGCTGATTCTTGTTTGATTGGCCACTGGAATGTCTCCTGTCCTGCAGGCAACTTGAAGTTGCCTTGTAAGTTGCCTGGAGTCGTGCTGTGATTCATACTCAAGTCAGGTCTGAGTTGCCTCATAAAATCGGGCTGGAAGTCGTGTTGCCCCTGTGTGAATAAAGGATTTGTTTTCCTATACATCCAGGATTGATTTACACAGCAATGTCCTACAGGGCAGAACTGACCTTTCTCTGCTGCAGTTTCAGGGTTAATCCATCTTTTTTGGATACCATTTTTTATTTTTTTTGGCAAGAAATTGTACCAAAACTCATCCTACACCATGTATTAAAACAAAAAAAAGCCACAGAACCCTGGCCTGAAATCTATAAAACAATGGTTCACATCTGTTACAAAAACTTCTCCAGGGTCCTATAGCCACTGGTCTGAAGGGCATTTTCTTTTTAAGTGAACCTATGGAATCCACTACGGACTCAAATACAGTGGAACCTTGGATTACGAGCATAATCCGTTCCAGGAGAATGCTCGTAATTCCAAGTACTCGCATATCAAAGCGAGTTTCCCCATTGAAGTCAATGCAAACAAAAATAATTTGTTCCGCATTGACTTCAATGGCATGCAATACCGCATGTCGCCAGAGGTGGGGAGCACCGGAGAACATCGGAAACACTTCGAAAAGCCCGAGGACACCTCAGCTTAACTTGGAAAACCTCGGAAAGGCTTGGGAACGGAGTATTCCTGAGATTTTCCAAGCATTTCCGAACTGCTCCGAAAGGCGCTGTCCGGCTCTGCTCGGCTCCGGCGCCCCCCCCACCTCAGGCCAAACGCAGTATTGCACACCACTTTAAATTGAATCCTGCTTGTTTTGCGAGACAACACTCGCAAACCGAGTCAGGATTTTTTTAAATACAGTGCTCGTATTGCGAAACGCTCATTAACCGCGTTACTCGCAATCCGAGGTTCCACTGTATCGCATAACATAACTGTAGCGGGGTCCTCAAATAGATGGGATACACCTGGGCAATAGTGTGACCCAGGTGTATAATTGTGTTAGGATTCAGACCCTTTTTTATCTCGTGGAGGATTGGAGGATGTAATATTCTCCTTTGCCTGTGGGTGGCGGGGTACCCACAGGCTTCAGGTAGAATCATCTTCGCAGTGCTCCCTGTTTTGTCCCTTCCCGGAGATGGTATGGCTGGGGCGGGGAACCCGCCGGGCCGTTGAAGGGAGGAGATAAAAGGGGGAGACGCCCTTACCACGCGGTCGTGGTCGTCGTCTGGCGGAGAAGGAGGTCCTCGGAAGAGGAGGGCTGCGGTCCGCACCCAGGGCCCTTAGGCCTGGGTGCGGGAGATCCAGGAGTCTGGTCCAGGTGCCCATGGCCTGGTCCGGAGTCATGTTGGCGTCCATCCCAGGCACCTTTGGCCTGGGGTGAGGTACTATCGAGGAGGCCTGGGGCCCAGTACCTTCGACTGGGTCCCGCTAGGGTGGACTGTCCGAGGGTCCCTGAGCGGAGGGACTCGTACCTGAGGTGAGGAGGCCGGGGAGGTTACCCACTGAAGACCCGGAGCAGCACCAACCCGGTGACGGTGGGCCTCTGGGAACTCTCTTGGGAGGACACATCCCCTGATAGGGGCCACAGCGTATCGAAGAGGGCTCCATTGCTGTTCATAGGGGTTGCTAGAAGAGACCCTATCTTTAGAACTTAAACTTTAGGAAGTGCCTCGATCTGCTCATCCCACCGTTGGAAAGGTTATAGGTCCCAACCAGTCTGTTGCAATAAGAACTGTTTATCGTGCTTTGCTATTGGAGTGCCAAATAAACAAGTGTTGGACCTTTCTTCGGTGTGTGAACTCCAGTTACTGGAAGCAAAGGGGAGGCGGGTGAGCTTGTGGTTACAGACTCAGTGCATTCACAGAACACACCGGCCCGAGGAAACATCAGGAAGTGGCCTTCACCTCCCTACTACAATGGGGAGGACATGGGCCGTGGCGCATCTCACTCTCACAACCCCTAGACATGAGTTGGTGTGTAAAACCGATGAAGAAGAAGAGAGGGTGAGGCCGCTACATAACCATAAAAAAGTTATGAAGAAAGGGATTCTATATAAAAAATATGACTGTGCTGCCTATAAGCATAGTTCTAGGAATCATATAAAGACAACTAGCTCAGCCGTAATCAGCCCTTTCCAGAATCTTGTTCGGGGTGCATACATGAAAATTTCAAAACATTATTAGCACCTCCAAAGTAGCAATAAAAGTCAAAGACTTTGTACACTTTCAGATGTGCTTGTTGTTTAACCACTTGTCTACCACCCACCGTCAAATGACGACGGGCGTAAGACTCTCTCGTTCTGACTGAACGTCATATGACGTTGTGGCTTTAAAAGCAGCTAGGGGACCCGATGCGCGTGCCCAGCGGCCGCGATGGCCGCCGGGCACCCGCGATTGCCCAGTAACTGAGCAGGACCGTGGATCTGTGTGTGTAAACACACAGATCTATGTCCTGTCAGGGAGAGGAGACCGATGGTGTGTCCCTTGTACATAGGGACACAGATCGGTCACCTCCCCCAGTCAGTCCCCTCCCCCCACAGTAAGAATCACTTCCAGGGAATACATTTAACCCCTTCCTCGCCCCCTAGTGTTAACCCTTTCCCTGCCAATCACATTTATACAGTAATCAATGCATTTTTATAGCAGGGATCGCTGTATAAATGAGAATGGTCCCAAAAATGTGTCAAAAGTGTCCGACGTGTCCGCCGCAATATCGCAGTCACGATAAAAATCGCATTTTTTGCCAAAAATATGTAGAAGAATACATATCGGCCTAAACTGAGGAAAATTTTTAAAAAATATTTTAAAAAATGGATATTTATTATAGCAAAAAGTAAAAAATATTCTGTTTTTTTTCAAACTTGATGCTTTTCTTTTGTTTATAGCGCAAAAAATAAAAACCGCAGAGGTGATCAAATACCACCAAAAGAAAGCTCTATTTGTGGGAAAAAAAGGACGCAAATTTTGTTTGGGAACAGCATCGCACGACCGCGCAATTCTCATTCAAAGTGTGACAGCGCTGAAAGCTGAAAAATGGCTTGGGCAGGAAGGGGGTTTTAGTGTCCGGTAGGCAGGTGGTTAAACTAGAGATTAGTGTAGTTATATTCACTGGGGTGGATTTAATAAAGGCAAATAAACTGTGCACTTTGCAAGTGCAGTTACCCTAATTTTCCCAAGAACTTTCTTAAATGTGATAAAGCTCTGCTGATTTCCATCATCCAAATAAGTGCAAGCAAAAATGCTGTTTTTTGGGGGGCCTTTTGGAGTGCTAATATGATGAATACACATCTCTTCAATCATGGGGATCTCTCTATTATTTGCTATGCCTGATTGTGGCTGTGTCAGTTCTAATTACTATTTAGCTCTCACCTGCACCTGTGCCAGACTGAGAGGCCCAGGGATTGTGGGGTATGTTGTTTCTTCACAGAAAGTGTCAGTTATACAGACTATAGACAGAGGTCATGCATTAACATGTGTAGTGCCATGCCACATGCCTCACACACAAACAAACTTCTGACTAGGGATGAGCTTCGTGTTCGAATCGAACATACGTTCGACTCGAACATCGGCTGTTCGATCGTTCGACGAAGATCGAACGATTTGGGCCGTTCGCGCCAAATTCGAGTGACGCGAACGGCCCACAATGCACTACGCCATCGCAGTGTCATCCAGGCGCTGTGATTGGCCAAGCATGCACTGTGACCCCGCATGCTTGGCCAATCACAGCGCCGGCAGCGAGGAGAGCAATGATTGGCCACAGGCAGGATGCCTGTGGCCAATTATTGCTGAGGGTGTTTAGTACACGCCCCACACTATAAAAGGCCGCCAGCACGGCGGCCTAGTGTAGTGTGTTCCGGAGCAGGGATAGAGCAGCATAGGCAGGGACAGTGACTTTTATTTCTTTCTTGCTTAACCTGGATTCCTTTAGTTTAGGGAAAGAGAAGGATAGGTAGGGAGAGTGTCAGTGTGTTTTGTGCTTGTGCTATAGTGTGCTTAAAAAAAACATTTTTTCTAGGGACAGAAAACTGTAGGTAGGGAGAGTGTCAGTTTCTTTCACTGTGTAAGTCCTTGTTTCTAGGGACCTGGAAGGACAGTGAGTGAATTCTCCTTGTGCTATATTGTGCTTAAAAAAAACATTTTTTCTAGGGACAGAAAACTGTAGGTAGGGAGAGTGTCAGTTTCTTTCACTGTGCAAGTCCTTGTTTCCAGGGACCTGGAAGGACAGTGAGTGAATTCTCCTTGTGCTATATTGTGCTTAAAAAAAACATTTTTTCTAGGGACAGAAAACTGTAGGTAGGGAGAGTGTCAGTTTCTTTCACTGTGCAAGTCCTTGTTTCTAGGGACCTGGAAGGACAGTGAGTGAATTCTCCTTGTGCTATATTGTGCTTAAAAAAAACATTTTTTCTAGGGACAGAAAACTGTAGGTAGGGAGAGTGTCAGTTTATTTCACTGTGCAAGTCCTTGTTTCCAGGGACCTGGAAGGACAGTGAGTGAATTCTCCTTGTGCTATATTGTGCTTAAAAAAAACATTTTTTCTAGGGACAGAAAACTGTAGGTAGGGAGAGTGTCAGTTTCTTTCACTGTGCAAGTCCTTGTTTCTAGGGACTGGGAAGGACAGTGAGTGAATTCTCCTTGTGCTATAGTGTGCTTAAAAAAAACATTTTTTCTAGGGACAGAAAACTGTAGGTAGGGAGAGTGTCAGTTTCTTTCACTGTGCAAGTCCTTGTTTCTAGGGACCTGGAAGGACAGTGAGTGAATTCTCCTTGTGCTATATTGTGCTTAAAAAAAACATTTTTTCTAGGGACAGAAAACTGTAGGTAGGGAGAGTGTCAGTTTATTTCACTGTGTAAGTCCTTGTTTCTAGGGACCTGGAAGGACAGTGAGTGAATTCTCCTTGTGCTATATTGTGCTTAAAAAAAACATTTTTTCTAGGGACAGAAAACTGTAGGTAGGGAGAGTGTCAGTTTCTTTCACTGTGCAAGTCCTTGTTTCTAGGGACCTGGGAGGACAGTGAGTGAATTCTCCTTGTGCTATATTGTGCTTAAAACAAAATTTTTTTCTAGGGACAGAAAACTGTAGGTAGGGAGAGTGTCAGTTTCTTTCACTGTGCAAGTCCTTGTTTCTAGGGACCTGGAAGGACAGTGAGTGAATTCTCCTTGTGCTATATTGTGCTTAAAAAAAACATTTTTTCTAGGGACAGAAAACTGTAGGTAGGGAGAGTGTCAGTTTCTTTCACTGTGTAAGTCCTTGTTTCTAGGGACCTGGAAGGACAGTGAGTGAATTCTCCTTGTGCTATATTGTGCTTAAAAAAAACATTTTTTCTAGGGACAGAAAACTGTAGGTAGGGAGAGTGTCAGTTTCTTTCACTGTGCAAGTCCTTGTTTCCAGGGACCTGGAAGGACAGTGAGTGAATTCTCCTTGTGCTATATTGTGCTTAAAAAAAACATTTTTTCTAGGGACAGAAAACTGTAGGTAGGGAGAGTGTCAGTTTCTTTCACTGTGTAAGTCCTTGTTTCTAGGGACCTGGAAGGACAGTGAGTGAATTCTCCTTGTGCTATATTGTGCTTAAAAAAAACATTTTTTCTAGGGACAGAAAACTGTAGGTAGGGAGAGTGTCAGTTTCTTTCACTGTGTAAGTCCTTGTTTCTAGGGACCTGGAAGGACAGTGAGTGAATTCTCCTTGTGCTATATTGTGCTTAAAAAAAACATTTTTTCTAGGGACAGAAAACTGTAGGTAGGGAGAGTGTCAGTTTCTTTCACTGTGCAAGTCCTTGTTTCCAGGGACCTGGAAGGACAGTGAGTGAATTCTCCTTGTGCTATATTGTGCTTAAAAAAAACATTTTTTCTAGGGACAGAAAACTGTAGGTAGGGAGAGTGTCAGTTTCTTTCACTGTGCAAGTCCTTGTTTCTAGGGACTGGGAAGGACAGTGAGTGAATTCTCCTTGTGCTATAGTGTGCTTAAAAAAAACATTTTTTCTAGGGACAGAAAACTGTAGGTAGGGAGAGTGTCAGTTTCTTTCACTGTGCAAGTCCTTGTTTCTAGAGACCTGGAAGGACAGTGAGTGAATTCTCCTTGTGCTATATTGTGCTTAAAAAAAACATTTTTTCTAGGGACAGAAAACTGTAGGTAGGGAGAGTGTCAGTTTCTTTCACTGTGCAAGTCCTTGTTTCTAGGGACCTGGAAGGACAGTGAGTGAATTCTCCTTGTGCTATATTGTGCTTAAAAAAAACATTTTTTCTAGGGACAGAAAACTGTAGGTAGGGAGAGTGTCAGTTTCTTTCACTGTGCAAGTCCTTGTTTCTAGGGACCTGGAAGGACAGTGAGTGAATTCTCCTTGTGCTATATTGTGCTTAAAAAAACATTTTTTCTAGGGACAGAAAACTGTAGGTAGGGAGAGTGTCAGTTTCTTTCACTGTGCAAGTCCTTGTTTCTAGGGACCTGGAAGGACAGTGAGTGAATTCTCCTTGTGCTATATTGTGCTTAAAAAAAACATTTTTCTAGGGACAGAAAACTGTAGGTAGGGAGAGTGTCAGTTTCTTTCACTGTGCAAGTCCTTGTTTCTAGGGACTGGGAAGGACAGTGAGTGAATTCTCCTTGTGCTATAGTGTGCTTAAAAAAAACATTTTTTCTAGGGACAGAAAACTGTAGGTAGGGAGAGTGTCAGTTTCTTTCACTGTGCAAGTCCTTGTTTCTAGGGACCTGGAAGGACAGTGAGTGAATTCTCCTTGTGCTATATTGTGCTTAAAAAAAACATTTTTTCTAGGGACAGAAAACTGTAGGTAGGGAGAGTGTCAGTTTATTTCACTGTGTAAGTCCTTGTTTCT
Organism: Rana muscosa; assembly: GCA_029206835.1. Classification (NCBI taxonomy): domain Eukaryota; kingdom Metazoa; phylum Chordata; class Amphibia; order Anura; family Ranidae; genus Rana; species Rana muscosa. Next base: position 1,157,217,990 of record CM055116.1, on the reverse strand, counting down.
AGGGACCTGGAAGGACAGTGAGTGAATTCTCCTTGTGCTATATTGTGCTTAAAAAAAACATTTTTTCTAGGGACAGAAAACTGTAGGTAGGGAGAGTGTCAGTTTCTTTCACTGTGCAAGTCCTTGTTTCTAGGGACCTGGAAGGACAGTGAGTGAATTCTCCTTGTGCTATATTGTGCTTAAAACAAACATTTTTTCTAGGGACAGAAAACTGTAGGTAGGGAGAGTGTCAGTTTCTTTCACTGTGCAAGTCCTTGTTTCTAGGGACCTGGAAGGACAGTGAGTGAATTCTCCTTGTGCTATATTGTGCTTAAAAAAAACATTTTTTCTAGGGACAGAAAACTGTAGGTAGGGAGAGTGTCAGTTTCTTTCACTGTGCAAGTCCTTGTTTCTAGGGACCTGGAAGGACAGTGAGTGAATTCTCCTTGTGCTATATTGTGCTTAAAAAAAACATTTTTTCTAGGGACAGAAAACTGTAGGTAGGGAGAGTGTCAGTTTCTTTCACTGTGTAAGTCCTTGTTTCTAGGGACCTGGAAGGACAGTGAGTGAATTCTCCTTGTGCTATATTGTGCTTAAAAAAAACATTTTTTCTAGGGACAGAAAACTGTAGGTAGGGAGAGTGTCAGTTTCTTTCACTGTGCAAGTCCTTGTTTCTAGGGACTGGGAAGGACAGTGAGTGAATTATCCTTGTGCTATAGTGTGCTTAAAAAAAACATTTTTTTCTAGGGACAGAAAACTGTAGGTAGGGAGAGTGTCAGTTTCTTTCACTGTGCAAGTCCTTGTTTCTAGGGACCTGGAAGGACAGTGAGTGAATTCTCCTTGTGCTATATTGTGCTTAAAAAAAACATTTTTTCTAGGGACAGAAAACTGTAGGTAGGGAGAGTGTCAGTTTATTTCACTGTGTAAGTCCTTGTTTCTAGGGACCTGGAAGGACAGTGAGTGAATTCTCCTTGTGCTATATTGTGCTTAAAAAAAACATTTTTTCTAGGGACAGAAAACTGTAGGTAGGGAGAGTGTCAGTTTCTTTCACTGTGCAAGTCCTTGTTTCTAGGGACCTGGAAGGACAGTGAGTGAATTCTCCTTGTGCTATATTGTGCTTAAAACAAACATTTTTTCTAGGGACAGAAAACTGTAGGTAGGGAGAGTGTCAGTTTCTTTCACTGTGCAAGTCCTTGTTTCTAGGGACCTGGAAGGACAGTGAGTGAATTCTCCTTGTGCTATATTGTGCTTAAAAAAAACATTTTTTCTAGGGACAGAAAACTGTAGGTAGGGAGAGTGTCAGTTTCTTTCACTGTGCAAGTCCTTGTTTCTAGGGACCTGGAAGGACAGTGAGAGAATTCTCCTTGTGCTATATTGTGCTTAAAAAAAACATTTTTTCTAGGGACAGAAAACTGTAGGTAGGGAGAGTGTCAGTTTCTTTCACTGTGTAAGTCCTTGTTTCTAGGGACCTGGAAGGACAGTGAGTGAATTCTCCTTGTGCTATATTGTGCTTAAAAAAAACATTTTTTCTAGGGACAGAAAACTGTAGGTAGGGAGAGTGTCAGTTTCTTTCACTGTGCAAGTCCTTGTTTCTAGGGACCTGGAAGGACAGTGAGTGAATTCTCCTTGTGCTATATTGTGCTTAAAAAAAACATTTTTTCTAGGGACAGAAAACTGTAGGTAGGGAGAGTGTCAGTTTCTTTCACTGTGCAAGTCCTTGTTTCTAGGGACTGGGAAGGACAGTGAGTGAATTCTCCTTGTGCTATAGTGTGCTTAAAAAAAACATTTTTTCTAGGGACAGAAAACTGTAGGTAGGGAGAGTGTCAGTTTCTTTCACTGTGCAAGTCCTTGTTTCTAGGGACCTGGAAGGACAGTGAGTGAATTCTCCTTGTGCTATATTGTGCTTAAAAAAAACATTTTTTCTAGGGACAGAAAACTGTAGGTAGGGAGAGTGTCAGTTTCTTTCACTGTGCAAGTCCTTGTTTCTAGGGACCTGGAAGGACAGTGAGTGAATTCTCCTTGTGCTATATTGTGCTTAAAAAAAACATTTTTTCTAGGGACAGAAAACTGTAGGTAGGGAGAGTGTCAGTTTATTTCACTGTGTAAGTCCTTGTTTCTAGGGACCTGGAAGGACAGTGAGTGAATTCTCCTTGTGCTATATTGTGCTTAAAAAAAACATTTTTTCTAGGGACAGAAAACTGTAGGTAGGGAGAGTGTCAGTTTCTTTCACTGTGCAAGTCCTTGTTTCTAGGGACCTGGAAGGACAGTGAGTGAATTCTCCTTGTGCTATATTGTGCTTAAAACAAACATTTTTTCTAGGGACAGAAAACTGTAGGTAGGGAGAGTGTCAGTTTCTTTCACTGTGCAAGTCCTTGTTTCTAGGGACCTGGAAGGACAGTGAGTGAATTCTCCTTGTGCTATATTGTGCTTAAAAAAAACATTTTTTCTAGGGACAGAAAACTGTAGGTAGGGAGAGTGTCAGTTTCTTTCACTGTGCAAGTCCTTGTTTCTAGGGACCTGGAAGGACAGTGAGTGAATTCTCCTTGTGCTATATTGTGCTTAAAAAAAACATTTTTTCTAGGGACAGAAAACTGTAGGTAGGGAGAGTGTCAGTTTCTTTCACTGTGCAAGTCCTTGTTTCTAGGGACTGGGAAGGACAGTGAGTGAATTCTCCTTGTGCTATAGTGTGCTTAAAAAAAACATTTTTTTCTAGGGACAGAAAACTGTAGGTAGGGAGAGTGTCAGTTTCTTTCACTGTGCAAGTCCTTGTTTCTAGGGACCTGGAAGGACAGTGAGTGAATTCTCCTTGTGCTATATTGTGCTTAAAAAAAACATTTTTTCTAGGGACAGAAAACTGTAGGTAGGGAGAGTGTCAGTTTATTTCACTGTGTAAGTCCTTGTTTCTAGGGACCTGGAAGGACAGTGAGTGAATTCTCCTTGTTCTATATTGTGCTTAAAAAAAACATTTTTTCTAGGGACAGAAAACTGTAGGTAGGGAGAGTGTCAGTTTCTTTCACTGTGCAAGTCCTTGTTTCTAGGGACCTGGAAGGACAGTGAGTGAATTCTCCTTGTGCTATATTGTGCTTAAAACAAACATTTTTTCTAGGGACAGAAAACTGTAGGTAGGGAGAGTGTCAGTTTCTTTCACTGTGCAAGTCCTTGTTTCTAGGGACCTGGAAGGACAGTGAGTGAATTCTCCTTGTGCTATATTGTGCTTAAAAAAAAACATTTTTTCTAGGGACAGAAAACTGTAGGTAGGGAGAGTGTCAGTTTCTTTCACTGTGCAAGTCCTTGTTTCAAGGGACAGAGAAGGACACCTGAAGGTAGCCCTTATTGCTTTTTTCCCATCTCCCTGCAGGCCATCTATTAGAATGTCTGGAAGGCAAACAAGGAGAGGCAGACAGTCAGGAGGCAATAAAAGAGGGCAAGCAGGCTCTGTGTCTGGGGGCAACAGTGCTGGTCGTGGACGTGGTGCATTGTCATCAGCACATGGCCATGGGACACGCTTGTCCTTCTTTTCCGCAGCTGGACATGTTGAGCCACATCATGCCGAAGACTTGGTAGAGTGGATGACCAAGCCCTCCTCCTCCTCATCCTCTCTCACCCAGGCTCAGGGTACTGGCAAAGCAGCTGCCAAAGCGTCCTCTTCCCTGGTATCAATGTCAGACTCATCATCAGTCACTCCTTCCCTAGACCCACCATGTCCTCCTCCTGAGGAGTCCCCTGAACTGTTTGAGCACAGTGTTGGGTACATGCTCCAGGAGGATGCCCAGCGTTTCGAAGGGTCTGATGATGAAACCCAGCTACAGGAAGGCAGTAGGGTGAGAGCAGACAGAGGGGATGCTCAAGAAGGACACCAATCTGGCAGTCATGTTCCAGCAGCTGCAGCATACTGCCAGATTGGCTCCAGTGATGAGGAGGGAGGGGATGATGAGGTCACTGACTCCACGTGGGTGCCTAATAGGAGAGAGGAGGAGGAGGATGAGGAGGAGGCACATCTCCAACGAGACAGGATGCCCTTTGGTGGCCAGCGTAAGGGCAGTACACCGACGGAATCACACCGCAGAGCTCCGCCTGTGCAGGGCGCTGCCTCTGCCCGTCATTCAAAAAGTTCCTTGGTGTGGGCCTTTTTTGAGGCTAGTGCATCAGATCGCACAGCTGCTGTTTGCAACATATGTCTCAAGCGTATATCGCGTGGCCAAAACATCAGCCGCTTGGGTACCACATGCCTGACCAGACATATGTTGACCTGCCATGCAGCTCGTTGGCAAGCCTACCTCAAAGACCCACACCAAAGAACAAAGCGGACCTCTCCTTGCACCGCATCAGCTGGGATTTCCAACCCCACTATAACTTCAGTCCTCTCTGAAACATGCACTGAGAGGAATGAAGGTGTAGAATTAGGTGTGTCACAGCCAAGTACTTGCGGCCACTCTGCTAGCAGTACACCGACGTCCGATTCTAGCAGGCAAATTTCCCTGCCCCAGCTGCTGGACCGTCGAAAGAAGTTCACTCCCAGCCATCCACATGCCCAGCGTTTGAATGCTAGCTTGGCTAAATTGCTAGCGCTTCAACTTCTGCCTTTTCAGTTGGTAGACTCGGCCCCCTTCCGTGAGTTTGTGCAATGTGCGGTTCCTCAGTGGCAGGTTCCCAAACGCCACTTTTTCTCACGGAAGGCTATTCCGGCTCTCTACCGGCATGTGGAAGGCAATGTCTTGGCCTCGCTGGACAGGGCGGTCAGCGGTAAGGTGCATATTACCGCTGACTCATGGTCCAGCAGGCATGGACAGGGACGTTACCTTTCTTTCACGGCCCATTGGGTCACTCTTTTGGCAGCTGGGAAGGATGCAGGACAAGGTGCAGTAGTGTTGGAGGTTGTCCCACCGCCACGCCTCCAAAATGCTACTACTGGTTGTGACACACCTCTCTCCTCCACCCCCTCCTCTTCTTCTTCCTCCATGGCCTCTTCCTGTGGTTTGTCCTATGAACCAGCGGTGCTCCGTAGCCGTTCACGGGGCTACGCAAGTACGCAGGCAAAAAGATGCCATGCCGTGCTTGCGCTGGTGTGTTTGGGGGACAGAAGCCACACTGGGGCAGAGGTCCTGTCTGCTCTGCAGGGCCAGGCCGAGAGGTGGTTGACGCCACGCCAGCTTAAGCCAGGAATGGTGGTTTGCGACAATGGCACCAACCTCCTCTCCGCCCTCCGACAGGGACAACTGACCCATGTGCCCTGTGTGGCTCACGTCCTTAACCTGGTGGTGCAGCGGTTCTTGGGCAGGTACCCGGGCTTACAGGATGTCCTGAGGCAGGCCAGGAAAGTCTGTGTGCATTTCCGCAGATCTTATAATGCCAGTGCTCGCCTGGCTGAGCTGCAAAAGGAGTTGAACCTGCCCAAGAACCGCCTTATATGTGACATGCCCACCAGGTGGAACTCAACGTTGGCTATGCTGCAGCGGCTGCACACGCAGCAGAGGGCCATCAATGAGTACCTGTGCGACTACGGCACCAGGACAGGGTCAGGGGAGCTTGGTTTTTTTTCTCCACGCCAGTGGGGCATGATCAGGGATGCATGCACTGTCCTGGCACCATTTGAGGAGGCCACGAGGATGGTGAGCAGTGACAGTGCATGCATCAGTGACACTGTACCTCTTGTCCACCTGTTGGAGCACACGCTGCGTGGAATAATGGACAGGGCACTTGAGGCAGAACAGAGGCAGGAAGAGGAGGACTTCCTTGCCTCTCAAGGCCCCCTTTACCCAGACAGTGTTCCTTCTGTCCCACCCATCGCACAGGAAGAGGAAGAGGAGGAGGAGGAGGAGGAGGAGGATTGTGTCAGCATGGAGGTGGAGGCTGGCACTCAGCATCATCAGCAGCAGTCTTTTAGGGATGATTTACAGTCCCAAGAAACCAGTGGACTTGTACGTGGCTGGGAGGAGGTGACTGCGGATCATGTCGTCCTTAGTGACCCAGAGGACTCCGGAGCGAATGCCTCAGCAAACCTACGCTGCATGGCCTCCCTGATCCTGCAAAGTCTGCGGAAGGATCCTCGTATTCTTCGGATCAAGGAGAGGGACCATTACTGGCTGGCCACTCTCCTTGATCCACGGTACAAGGGTAAGGTTGCGGACCTTATGTTACCGTCGCAGAGGGAGCAGAGGATGAGACAACTCCGGGAGGCCTTGCAGAAAGGTCTGTGCAACGCGTTCCCAGAGACTGGGAGGTTACAAACTCCTGGTCCAGGACAACGAGTTGCTGAGGCTTCGGCCAGTCAAAGAAGGAGCGGTGGGGAAGGTGGCCGTCTGACCGATGCGTTCAGACAATTCTTTAGTCCGCAGCCCCAAAGTATGATTGGTTCCAGCAACCATCGCCAGCGTCTGATAAACATGGTGCAGGAATATCTAGGGGCAAGGTCAGACTTGGACACCTTCCCCACCGAAAATCCTCTGGCTTACTGGGTCTTGAGGATGGATCACTGGCCAGAGCTTGCACAGTATGCAATTGAGCTACTGGCCTGTCCTGCATCCAGCGTTCTTTCGGAACGCACATTCAGTGCTGCTGGAGGATTTGTCACGGATCACAGGGTGCGCCTGTCCACCGACTCGGTTGATCGACTGACTTTCATCAAGATGAACCAGTCTTGGATCACCACCAGCTACCACACACCTGATGCTGATATAACAGACTAATTGATTTTAACATGTCACATCCCTTCAAGACTGATGCTGATGCTGAGTGTCTGTGCTGTTATGTTGACTGGCTATCCTCCTCCTCCGAGTCCTCAATGATACGATTGATGATGATAGCTTGGAAGATCATTTTTGTTTATGGGTGCCGCCACCAGTGGCTAAGGCCCAATTTTTCAGCCCCTGTTTTACAGGGGCGTGTAATTACAATTTTTTTAGCAATAATTTGCCATAGGGCTCATTGCTGTGCTCCAAGAACAGTATCTGTGAGGGGTTGGAGTGTTGTGGCACCAGTGCCTAAGGCCCAATTTTTCAGCCCCTGTTTAACAGGGGCGTGTCATTACAATTTTTGAAGCAATACTTTGCAACAGGGCTCATTGCTGTGCTCCAAGTACAGTATCTGTGAGGGGTTGTAGTGTTGTGCCACCAGTGCCTAAGGCCCAATTTTTCAGCCCCTGTTCAACAGGGGCATGTAATTACAATTCTTGATCTAATAATTCACAGCAGGGCCCATTCCTGCACCCACCAAGAGTAACTCTGAGGGCTTACAGTGTTGTGTCAACACCACCACCACCACCAAAGGCCCAATTTTTCAGCCCCTGTTCAACAGGGGCATGCAATTACAATTCTTGATCTAATAATTCACAGCAGGGCCCATTGCTGCACCCACCAAGAGTAACTGTCAGGGCTTACAGTGTTGTGGCACCAGCACCACCATCAAAGGCCCAATTTTTACTACCACTGTTCAACAATTATATGTAATTACAATTCCTGATATAATAGTTGACAGCAGGGCGTTCCAGCACCAACCAAGAGTAACTGTGAGTGCTTACAGTGTTGTGCCAACACCAACAACTAAGGGGCCTATTTCTGCAGAGTATCTACGGCAGGTCCCTACTTTCAAACATCCAACTTACAAACGACTCCTACTTGCAAACGCAAGAAGACAACAGGAAGTGAGAGGAAATCTACCCCTAGGAAGGAAAATTCTCTCCTGTAAGAATTAATATGGGAGAAAGGTGTCTCCTCTGTACTGATGCTTTATCAGCAATCCTTGTTTCAAGAAAAACACCACATTTCAAAAACAGTTGTCATTGGGACGGAAAGTGAGGTGAAATGTTCTGAACAGGGGCACAGACAGCAAAACAAATGTTACAGGGGTGATAACCCTTACCTATGTTTTCCAAAAAGTTTAAAAATAGATTTTTGGGCTGGAGCTACACTTAAACAATGTACCTGTTCAAAATTACAAACAAATTCTACATAAGAACAAACCTACAGTCCCTGTCTTGTATGCACCGCCTGTATACGGCTGTTCAGAGTATATAGGGCCTTTTTTATTTTATGTGCGGGGTTCCCCTTAATATCCATACAAGACCCAAAGGGGCTGGTAAAAGGCTGGGGTAGGGGGGGGGTCATGGGGTAGCTATGCCATTTTTCTTAAAGATTTTCATCCATATTACCGGGACCAGATATTACATTAAAGCCGCAAGCAGTTTTAAATGGCTTTTTTTTCCTTTAGAAGTGTCATTTTGTGCAGGGACAGTTCTAAACACGGGAAACACGTGGCACTTCACAGGCATACTTTAGACACCCCCCAGGTACGATATTTAAAGGAATATTTGACTTTTTTTTTTTCACTTTATGCATCATTAAAATGACTGCTCCCGAAAAACGACCGTTTTTAAAACTTCTTTTTGCATTGATACATGTCCCCTGGTGCAGAACCCGGGTTCCCAAACCCTTTTTAGAACAATAACATGCATAATAGTTGTTATAATTAGCACTTTAGAATTCGAACGTTCGCATCCATTGTATTTAATAGGGTTCTAATGTTCGTACGAACTTTCGGTCCGTTCGCGGGTTCTGGTGCGAACCGAACCCGGGGGTGTTCGGCTCATCACTACTTCTGACACTGAAATGTGAATATTAACTCTAATATACAGTAGGCTGTACATTTAGGCCAACAAATAAAACAATGAAACTACATGATCAATGCATATCTTATGTAGGTGAAAAACACAAGGTGCAGGTAGAAAGGTTTATAATGCCTTTAAGACTTAAAGTGGATGTAAACCCCATTCATGAAATCTGACCTGGGCACATATATCTGTAGTGTTTACTTATCTCTCTCCAAAGCCCTAAGTCCAGTGTCTTTCTGCTGCTCCGTTCCTCTCTTATCAGCATGATAACTTCTGACAAGCTCTCTGACACAGGAGTTAAAAGCAGCTATAGTATTGTGTCGGGGTGGGAACATAGAGAAAGATAAACAGAGAGCTTGTCTATTCACAGCAGAGCTCTGCAAGTTTCTTCCTTCCGCTGCCTATGTGTAGAGGGGTGTGTGCCTTTCCTCCAATCAGCTATCTCACAGTGTATGCCCAGACTCCCCTCTCACAGCTGAAAGAGGAAAAAACTTTTCTAACACGATGTGCACTTTCTAAAGAGTCTAAAAAGCTGAAGACAGCAGATATACATGTAAAACTTATGTAGGGAGATTTGTTTTATCTCTGTGTGTTATCTGAGGCTGTTCACTTCACTGGGTATATGTGAGGGCTTACATCCACTTTAATTCCTTTAATTAAAATAATTGCATTACCCAAGTCTTTATCAAATTTGATCTGGTTGGTCAACATGTCTTATTCACAAGAAGCGCTGTGTTTTTTAATTGTTATCTCTAATTTTAAGGGTGCTGATCATCTTTTGAAATTTTTATAGGTAAAATAGTACTTGATTCCTTGTGACATCAAGGGTCTGAGGGCCATTGTATCCATTGCAGATATGCCATAGTCAGCTACTCTGTAGATTGTGTTGTGAAAATTCAAATGATATGCACTCTAGAAAATGTGTCCCCATAATCCATGCAATTATACTATATTCTCAATTCTTTATAGAAGAATTGGGCCAAACAGTATACATTTGTTTGTAGGACATTGTATTAAAATAATTTCAAATATGATCATGTTCATGTCATCCCAGATTTCTGGTCAATTAGCTGTTTCTTCTGGAGAATAAGATGACTTTTGTAACTTTGTTCATTCATTGAGACTTTGTGAGACTTTTAACCTTTTGGTAACAAAAGCAGGGTTGGTGCGATGCATTCCAGCAGTGTGTTCTGGCACTTTTATTTCATAGTTAAAATAGAGGGATATTTTGAGCAACAGTCATTATGAGTACTACTATATCAGACAAGTTATGTTCGACTGTAAATTTCATAAGATATTAACTTAGAGACCGGGGAATGGTATTATATATTTATCCTTATTATGGCAAAGACTAATGAAAATAAAAATGTATAGTGATCCTGTATGTATTGTATTTTAACATATACATATTATTTTATAAAATATGTTTTATTTAGTCAGGTAAATAATATGGAAAATATATATGAATATTTTGTAATTTTATATCCATCCAGCTTGTGGGGATATGCTCCATTTCTATTCTTATTACCTTTCCTGATGAAAGTCTGTAGTTTACAGTGCTAAATAGCTCAAGGTGAAATATACACAAACAAGTATATAATTCAGAGAAGTGATGCACTCTCCTATTTCCTCTTCCCTCTTGCTTAAAGCGTTTGTTAACCCATCATATTCCTAAAATGTGCCTGTTGTATCATGTACTTGTATGAGAAAGTATCCTGTTCTCTCTGTATTCCTTTATGTGAAATCCCTGGTGTTCCTGCCAGTCCCCTTGCTTTCCTATAAAGACTGAGCACACTAAGCAGAAGAGCACAGCATGGTCAATTCTCTAGCTATGCTGGGAACTCAGCCTGCTCTGCTCCAATTATCAGACTTGTCCTGACACACCTCCGTTGCACAGTCATTCACTGTAATGCTCAGTGTACTGCTGCTTCTCCTCCCCCAGCATTTATGCAACTGAGAACAGAGGGAATGTGATCACTTATATCAGTGATTCTCAACTCCTGTCCTCAGGACCCACTAACAGGATAGATTTTAAGTATTACCTTGGGGAGATGCAGACTAGAATATTGCAATCACTGAGCAAAAAATTATCTCACCTGTGATGTATTTCAGTTATCTTGAAAACCTGGCCTGTTAGTGGGTCCTGAGAATAGAAGTTGAGAACCACTGACTTATATAAGAGGTGAAAAGGGTATTTATAATGTTTTCATATATACAGTGGGGCAAAAAAGTATTTAGTCAGCCACCAATTGTGGAAGTTCTCCCACTTAAAAAGATGAGAGAGGCCTGTAATTGTCATCATAGGTATACCTCAACTATGAGAGACAAAATGTGGAAACAAATCCAGACAATCACATTGTCTGATTTGGAAAGAACTTATTTGCAAATTATGGTGGAAAATAAGTATTTGGTCAATATCAAAAGTTCATCTCAATACTTTGTTATATATCCTTTGTTGGCAATGACAGAGGTCAAACGTTTTCTGTAAGTCTTCACAAGGTTGTCACACACTGTTGCTGGTATGTTGGGTCATTCCTACATGCAGATCTCCTCTAGAGCAGTGATGTTTTGGGGCTGTCACTGGGCAACATCGACTTTCAACTACCTCTAAAGGTTTTCTATGGGGTTGAGATCTGGAGACTGGCTAGGCCACTCCAGGACCTTGAAATGCTTCTTATAAATGCACAATTGGTGGCTGACTAAATACTTTTTTGACCCAATATATATATATATATATATATATATATATTAAATTACTAAAAACGGCAAGGTGCAACATGGCAGGTGCAAGTGCAAAGCAATCCGAGGGATTGCTGCACAAATAGAATATTTATTGAAAAAAAAATTGAAAAAACACACTTACATACTTTCCATGTTATGCAAGGTAACAGTTGCTAAGACGATAGCGCCCTTCTTCAGACAAAAAGCATAAATGACATCAAGATACAAATTCACTACATATATTCACAATAATCATTTGCAACCAATTAATTAATTTAGCATTCACTACATAATCAGAAGCATATAAATTAGCATAATGGAACGACAGAGCTATTAGGTGTAATGAGTTCCCCACACATCATGAGGATACCAAGAAAAGGCATCTGTTATCAAAAAAGAAGAATACACACATATATATTATGTGAACACATACTCCAAAGCAAGAACACCCCTAAGTGAAAATGTCCAAATTGGGCACAATTATCCATTTTCCCTCCCGGTGTCATGTGACTAATTAGTGTTACAAGGTCTCAGGTGTGAATGGGGAGCAGGTGTGTTAAATTTGGTGTTATCACTCTCACTCTCTCATACTGGTCACTGGAAGTTCAACATGGCACCTCATGGTAAAGAACTCTCTGAGGATCTGAAAAAAAAAATTGTTGCTCTACATAAAGATGGCCTAGGCTATAAGAAGATTGCCAAAACCATTAAACTGAACTGCAGCACGTTGGCCAAGACCATACAGTGGTTTAACAGGACAGGGTTCCATTCCGAACATGCCTCGCCATTGTAGACCAAAGAAGTTGAGCGCACGTGCTCAGCGACATATCCAGAGGTTGTCTTTGAGAAATAGACGTATGAGTGCTGCTGTCAGAGAAACATATTATAAAGAAACATATTATCCTTTGAACACTAGATAGCAGCAAAGTTGACAGTGAGAAGCTCTCAGAGAAACACTCAGCTGCGTAGTGCACGCACCACATGACTTCCTGGCTGCCTATAAAAGCTGAGCAAGTGCTCAGAGGAATTGCTGGTTCGTCTTCAGCTTCCTCTTTACCTGTGACTTGTTCCTGTGTTTGATTACCTGCTATAACCCGGATTGCCTCTGAATCTGCTGATCTTTTCCTGGACCTGACCTCGGCTTGTACTTCTGACTCCACTTGTCTCCTCTGACCCTCAGCCTGTGACCCGGACTCTGCCTCCTGTCTCCTTGCCTTGACCTTTGGCCTGTGACCTGGACTTGCCTTGTGTGTTCCCTACACAGTACCTCCGTCTGTGTTTGGACTATTTTACCTGCCTGTGCTTGACCCTCAGCCTGGTCCCGGACTCTCTGATCAAGTTCTTCCAACAAACCACACACCTGCCAGGTTGACACAGCTGCTCGACCACTTGAAAGACCTTGTTACAAGTCTACTTGCACCTGCTGGGTAGCCTGTGCCTCTTTGTGCCATTCCTCCCCTGTCTCACCTCCAGGGGTCAAAGTGCGCTTTGTCGCAAGGGTGAACCGCTCTCGGCATCTCGGCCTCGGTAAGTACTGGTCTGCCCGTGATAGCTGCCAGAATTGCTGCAGAGGTTGAAGGGGTGGGAGGGGGTCAGCCTATCAGTGCTCAGAATATACCCTGTCAAATTAGTCTGCATGGCTGTCATCCCAGAAGGAAGTGTCAGGTCACCTGTGGCCAGGTGACAGATGCACACCGTAGGGGGACAGGAGTGCACCGCAAGGTAGTGAACCCTATGGCTGACAGCTGCGGATGGGAAACTGGGTGGTTGTGGAAAGCGGGACCAGAGGAGCACAACCGGGATCCTATGGGAAGCTAGAGCCAAGATTCCCCAGGGTGCGGAGTCTAAGACCCAGCAGGTCTTCTCCAGAGCCTCTAGTGGTGAGGATGTTATGCTGCAGGCTGGGTCCAGGTCGCGGCCCCTAGAGTCTCCTAGCTCACGCCCCGTAGGATAAGGGGACAAGAGGGGAAGCAGCAGCATGAGATATAAGAGTAACGAATAACAAGCTGAAAGTCAAGGGCCACAAGCAGACAAGGATAACGAAAGACAAGCCGAAGGTCAAGGGTCACGAGCAGACAGGGATAGTCGGGGACAAGCCAATAACGTAACAGAGAGACAGACGTAGCACACGGCAGGCAGGAACCCAAACACGCAATGCCTAACAAACACGTTGATCAGCAAAGCAGGCTTGCAGTGCACATGTTAATATAGTGTTCTGTGATAGGGCCTGGGGTGGAGTCAGGCTGGGAGGAGATTATAAAGGAAGCCAGGTGAAAGGGTTCAGGCCTCTAAGATGAACACATGGGAAGGAAGGTAAGCTGACAGACAAACACTACTGCATATCCATGACAGTACCCTCCCTGTTATGGGCCCTCCCCCGCCTGGGCCCAGGCTTAAAGGGAAATCTCTGATGAAACCTCCTCAACAGATGAGGTGCAGTGACATCAGATGCAGCGATCCAAGACGCCTCCTCAGGACCAAAACCTCTCCAATGCACAAGGTACTGAAGAATGCCTCTGCAGAGCCGAGAATCCAGAACTTGTCTAACCTCATACTTTAGATTATAATCAGAGACCGAAAACGAGGTAGGGAGATGACAAGAAGATCTATTGAGGACCAAAGGCTCTCTAGGAATAAGCAAGGGCATGAGAGGATCAACAGGAATCTGAGGAGGGTCCCCTAGACCCTTAAAGGGGAACTGGTCATCTTGCACAGGACCATCAGACTGGGCAGATGTCAGTGGAACCCTGAAGTCAGGTTGGTTAGAAGGTGACATGTCGCCGGAGTCAAGCTGAATAGCTGAAGGACAAGCAGAATGTCCTGAACAAGAAAAAGTAGGAGGCTCACTGGGCATGGGCTGTACTGGCATAACTAGTACAGAGGCAGAGTGAATAGCTGAGTCAGGTGTAGCGACTACCTGAATCACATCGCAAGACGTAGCGACTGCAGGACTTGTAGACAAGCTAGCCTGTGCGTCCAAGGATGGTTAGGGACAGAGAAATGTAAATGGTTATGCAACCTGGAATGAATGACCGGCTCAGGTTCACAGGGGGCAACCTTGGGTAGGCAGGACGAGGAACAGGAGGGACCCCAAGCCAGGATCTGTCCAGTAGTCCAGTCCACATGAGGAGAATGGAGCTGTAACCATGGGAGACCCAAAATTATAGGCGTTGAGGCCTTGGGTAAGATAAGGAAGGATATCCACTCCTGGTGGAGTGTCCCTACTGACATCTTAACAGGGAGGGTCTGGAAGCGGATAGGTCCCCCTGGGAGAACAGTACCATCAATCACCAAGACCACCAATGGCGTGGTGAGGGGCAAAAGAGTAAGTCTCATGGACGATGCGATTTCCCAGTCCATGAAATTACCAGCGGCTCCGGAATCCAGATATGCTGAGACCGAATGAGAAGAAGCACCAACATGAAGGAACACAGAAAGCAGAAGACGAGAAGGGGAAGGTGATATTTCTGGGTCCAAAACTCCACTTTCCAGATGAAGTGGACCCGAACGTTTTTCTGGACAAAGAGAGCAAGTGTCACGAAAATGACCTTTGCCTCCACAGTAAAGACACAGACCAAGAGTTCTGCGCCTAGCACGTTTCTCGGGGGATAGCCTGGTCCGACCCAGCTGCATGGGTTCCTCAGCTGGTAGGAGATGCTCTACGGGTCGAAGAGAGGGGAGCTCAGGCTGACTAAGAACCAAGGAGTGCTGGCGTTGCTTTTCTAAGGTCCTCTCCTGAAAGCGAATATCGATCTGGTTACACAAGGAGATAACGCCGGCCAGATCAGTGGGGATGGTTCTTCCTGCTAATTCATCCTTCACTCTATCAGTCAGGCCATGCAAAAAGGTTGTGACTAAGGCCTCATTGTTCCAGCTCAACTCAGCCGACAGTATGCGGAAATGAAGGGCATACTGTCCCACAGAAGCAGACTCTTGGCGGAGACGTAAAAGGGCGCTGGCCGCTGAAGAGACACGAGCCGGTTCTTCGAAGATATTCCGAAAAAGTTTCAAGAAGCCAGACAGGCTAGAAACCACTGGATCATTCAGTTCCCACAGAGGGGCTGCCCAGGCTAAAGCTTCACCAGAGAGGAGGGAAATGATATAGGCTACCATAGCCCGATCAGACAGGAAGTTTTGGGGCTGGAGCTCAAAATGAATCGTGCATTGGCTAAGGAACCCCCTGCAAGCCTTGGAGTTCCCAGAGAAACGGGACGGAGCTGGCAGTTGTAGTGAGTGTGTGGCTGCGACTGGTGCAATAGGTGCAGCCGCTGGTTGTATTTGAGGTTGCGGATTCAGGGTTCCCAAGGAGCTCGAAGCGAGAAGCCAGATCCTGGAGGAATCGCATCACCTGAGTCTGATTCGATTCCTGGGTTTCAAGTCTGCAAACGATGCCCTGCAATGGATCATCCGCGGGGAGCGGGATGTCAGCCGGGTTCATGGCTGATCAAACTGTCAGGTCACCTGTGGCCAGGTGACAGATGCACACCGTAGGGGGACAGGAGTGCACCGCAAGGTAGTGAACCCTATGGCTGACAGCTGCGGATGGGAAACTGGGTGGTTGTGAAAAGCGGGACCAGAGGAGCACAACCGGGATCCTATGGGAAGCTAGAGCCAAGATTCCCCAGGGCGCGGAGTCTAAGACCCAGCAGGTCTTCTCCAGAGCCTCTAGTGGTGAGGATGTTATGCTGCAGGCTGGGTCCAGGTCGCGGCCCCTAGAGTCTCCTAGCTCATGCCCCGTAGGATAAGGGGACAAGAGGGGAAGCAGCAGCACGAGATATAAGAGTAACGAATAACAAGCTGAAAGTCAAGGGCCACAAGCAGACAAGGATAACGAAAGACAAGCCGAAGGTCAAGGGTCACGAGCAGACAGGGATAGTCGGGGACAAGCCAATAACGTAACAGAGAGACAGACGTAGCACACGGCAGGCAGGAACCCAAACACGCAATGCCTAACAAACACGTTGATCAGCAAAGCAGGCTTGCAGTGCACAGGTTAATATAGTGTTCTGTGATAGGGCCTGGGGTGGAGTCAGGCTGGGAGGAGATTATAAAGGAAGCCAGGTGAAAGGGTTCAGGCCTCTAAGATGAACACATGGGAAGGAAGGTAAGCTGACAGACAAACACTACTGCATATCCATGACAGGAAGCCTCTTCTAAAGATGATGCACAAGAAAGCCCACAAACAGCTTGCTAAAGACAAGCAGACTAAGGACATGGATTACTGGAACCGTGTCCTGCGATCTGATGAGACCAAGATAAACCTATTTGGTTCAGATGGTGTAAAGCGTGTGTGGCGGCAACCAGGTGGCGAGTACAAAAACAAGTGTGTCTTGCCTACAGTCAAGCATGGTGGTGGCAGTGTCATGGTCTGGGGCTGCATGATCGCTGCC
Organism: Rana muscosa; assembly: GCA_029206835.1. Taxonomy (NCBI): domain Eukaryota; kingdom Metazoa; phylum Chordata; class Amphibia; order Anura; family Ranidae; genus Rana; species Rana muscosa. Next base: position 1,157,201,295 of record CM055116.1, on the reverse strand, counting down.
GGTACTGGGGAGCTACAGTTCGTTGAGGGAACCATGAATGCCAACATGTATACCTCCAAGACGACCACTGCCTTGCTAAAGAAGCTGAGGGTAAAGGTGATGGACTGGCATGTCTTTAGACCAACACCCTATTGAGCATCTGTGGGGCATCCTCAAACCGAAGGTGGAGGAGCGCAAGGTCTCTAACATCCACCAGGTTGTGATGTCGTCATGCAGAGGCGTTGCTAGGGGGTGCGGGGGGTGCGGTCCGCCCCCGGGTGACACCCGCTAGAGGGGTGACACCCTCCCTTTTTATTTTTTTATTTTTTACAGCTGACCCATTCATTGATTAATTTCACCCCGCTGGGCTGGAAGCCTGGAACAACACCTCCAGCGCCACGGCCGCGCCTGGTGTGTGTCCTCCGGCTCCTTATTCTTCCTATTCCTAAATTCCAATCCTCCTCCCTACCCTACAGAGCCAGCGAGCGACTCAGCCTGTCACATCATCACACTGCACTGTGATGATGTCACTGCAGCACACACACAACTTTCTCCGCCCGGGCGGCGCGGCTGCTGTGTGTGACGGTCGCTGCCCACAGTGCCCAGCCCTCCTCCTCTCCACTCTCCAGGAGTACAGACTGTCTGAGACTCCAGCTGGCGGCGGCGCGGCACGGCGCACAGAATAAGAACAGGTGGGGGGGGGGTTCTCCACCGTCGGCCCGCCGGAGCACAAGATGAGGTGTGTGTATGGGGGGGGGGGGTTGCCTTTGTAAGAGAGCTAGTGTGGGACAGTGGGAGGACTCAGTTTCAGTGTCTGGCGCCCTGCCCCTGACGGCCTGTATATGATATGATAAGGAAGGGGGGGGGGATGCAAGATGGTCTGCTGCTAGACACAGCTATAGATTTTATATATATATATATATATATATATATATATATATATACTATGTAATATAGCTGGTCCAGCCGCCCCTCCCCCCACCAGACCAGCTAACTCCTGTGCTACTGTGCCTATTATATGTAATATAATATATCTGTGTCCAGCAGCCCCCCCCCCATTATCAGACAGCCAACACTCACAATATAATTTATATTAGCTGACTGAGACACCCCCAGCCTGAGCTGGTCTGATGATGATGATGATGGGGGGGGGGGAATGCTGCTGGCCACAGATATATTATATTAGATATAGGCACAGTAGCTGAGTGACACACCTACCCACCCTGAGCAAGCTGGTCTCATGGGGGGGGGGGGGTGCTCTGTGTCACCAGGTATGATAGCTGAGCAGAGCCGCCCTAATCTGGCCTGATAAGGGGGGGGTTTCCACAGACCACAGCACAGGTGTAGGCAGACAGTGACCCACACCCACATCAGATCCATCCAGCAAGCAGAAGGTCACAGCAGCATCTTCTCGTCTTCTCTGTGGCCATCAGATCCGGTCCAAGCAAGCAACACGCCTTGTTGTCAGCAGGTCACAGCATCTTCTCGTCTTCTCTGTGGCCATCAGATCCGGTCCAAGCAAGCAACACGCCTTGTTGTCAGCAGGTCACAGCATCTTCTCGTCTTCTCTGCGGCCATCAGATCCGGTCCAAGCAAGCAACACGCCTTGTTGTCAGCAGGTCACAGCATCTTCTCGTCTTCTCTGCGGCCATCAGATCCGGTCCAAGCAAGCAACACGCCTTGTTGTCAGCAGATTACAGCATCTTCTCGTCTTCTCTGCGGCCATCAGAACCGGTCCAAGCAAGCAACACGCCTTGTTGTCAGCAGATTACAGCATCTTCTCATCTTCTCTGCAGCCATCAGATCCGGTCCAGCAAACAACACACCGTTTCAGCAGTTCAGTTCCAAAATCCAAATCATGCCAATGATGCCATTATCTGCTGTCCCCAGGGACAGATCCGATCCAGAGATCACCATACAGTGGGATCTCTGGATTGGATCTGTCCCTGGGGACAGCAGATAATGAAAAGTGTGGGGGCAGAGCTGCGATGAAGTCACTCATCGTGTTGGAGCCCTCGGTTAAGCCCCTTTTACACTGGGGCAGTTGGTGCGTCGGCGGCGCTTTACCATCAATTTCACGGCGCTTTTAACCCCCGCCAGCGTCCGAAAAAGGGTTAAAATCACACACAAAGCGCCGCTGCAGCAGCGCTTTTCCGGTGGTATAGCCGCAGTGCCCATTCATTTCATGGGGCAGGAGCGGTGGAGAAGCGGTATACACACCGCTCCTTCACCGCTCCAAAGATGCTGCTAGCAGGACTTTTTTTAGCATCCGGCCAACGCACCGCTCCAGTGTGCGGAGCGGCTCTTTTAGGGTGCTTTGCAGGCGCTATTTTTTGCGTTATATCGCCTGCAAAGTGCCTCAGTGTGAAAGGGGTCTTACAGCACAATACTCTGAAAGTCCGGCGCGGTATGCTGGACCTTCAGAGTGCATACGCCAGTGACGTTGCCGGATGCATCTAGTATGAATATGTCCTAAACGGTGCCCGTTTAGGAGATATTCATTTTACCTACAGGTAAGCTTTATTATAGGCTTACCTGTAGGTAAAAATCACAAAGCGGTCTTTACTAGGCTCCCTTTCTTTAGTACTGCACTGTTTTTTATCTTTAAAATGTTATATCTTATATTGTTTTCCAGCAATATTGTGTCAGCAGCTTTACTAAGTTGAATTTTAGGTAACCCTAGTGCAACCTAATTTGTGTATTATATAATTGCCACTGGGATTGATTACAGTAAAATATTATAAATAAGAAATTATGGCTACACATTCATCACACATGATTAAATTACACAGTGCAGACATTTTTTTTTTATACATTCAATGTGTAATGGGACCATCCAAAAAGGATGTGTGAAAAAATTCCGTGCACTTTAATAATTAGCCATAATATATTATAGTTTACTTATGATATGTACTAATGTGTAACCAAAATGTATTATATATAATATTTTATTATAAGCCATTACAATAGCAGTGTCTAGGCCTGTCACTCAGCTCACTGGAATTGATTACGCTAAAATTGTTATATATAATTATACTCTTACTAAATACATCAGACTTTCTACTTTACAAAAAGGTCATTTGGGGGGTATTTGGACTGTCCTGGTGTTTTCGGGTCTCAAGAAATGAAATAGGCCGACAATACATCAGGATTGATCAATTTTTTCATAAATTCCATAGATTGTGGACTATAACTTTTCACAGACTAAATAATTAAATGCTTTCATATTTGTTCCTGTTTTTGTGTTATTTATTTATTAATTCAGTAAAGTTTAAAGTTAAAATAAATACAGTTCTTTAACAGTTTAAGCTTTGATTTCTATTATTTTCATATGATTTTGTTATTCAAATTTGCTAGTTGATTGATAGTTATTAACGGCACTACTGTTGCCAATATATGCAGTGTTATTAGGGTGAAAAAAATTATTGGGGGGGGGGTGACACCATGTTATACCGCACCAGGTGACACCAACCCTAGTGACGCCACTGTCGTCATGGAGGAGTGGAAGAGGACTACAGTGGCAACCTGTGAAGCTCTGGTGAACTCCATGCACAAGAGGATTAAGGCAGTGCTGGAAAATAAAGGTGGCCCCACAAAATATTGACACTTTGGGCCCAATTTGGACATTTTCACTTAGGGGTGTACTCACTTTTGTTGCCAGCGGTTTAGACATTAATGGCTGTGTTTTGAGTTATTTTGAGGGGACAGCTAATTTTCACTGTTATACAAGCTGTACACTCACTACCTTACTTTTTTTTTTTAACAAGAGACACTACCTTACATTTTGTGAGAAACTATATATATATATATATATATATATATATATACAAATGTTTTGTTTTACTTTTCATTTAAATTTTAAACTGAATGTGTTGTTTTACAAGGTGATCGTTTACAATCACTTTATTTCAGTAGGCTTCATCCAAAATCTCAGTTACAGACAGGGAAATTACTTCTACTGTTCTCTCTCTTTAGAAAGCCCATAGTGCCTTGGAAGCCCTTTGTCATGATTGCACCTCATATTAAGTGTTTATTTTTAACACAAGTATGTTCCTTAAAAATTAAAAAAGTTAATATAAAGAAAACATAACTTTAAAAATATGAATTTGAAAAATTAACATATATTTGACTTAAAAACATTATAGTTTCCCCATTTAAAATATCACTGAGTTTTCTGCTTTAAATGACTCATTTGTTTCTGCCTCTTCCATATAACAATAAAGAGAAGCACACACACGTACACAGCATAGGTCACAGGAAGCCTCCTCCACATACATAGAACCTGGGAGGAAGCAATCCATACCCTTTTTTTCTAAATGTGTGGCCTGTATTTTGCAGCTCCCGTTTTTTTTAAAATATGTACTGTATTAATTTACTTATGTAAGTATCTGAATTTGATCTAGTATCAGTGTAGCGGTCTTCCCCCCACCTTCTCCCCTCTCTTTATGGCTGGTTTAACTCGTCTAGGGGTATCTGGGAGAAGGGGGAAAGATGCACACCACCAGCTCGGCTCTCTGATGTAGTATGCAGAGATATGAGCTAAACCGTTTACCTTCGGGTCTGCGTTTTGGGCCGGAGCCTCAGCTTTTCCTGTGGAGGATGATTGTCACTGTCACTGACAGGAACACTTGGCTTCCAGTAACACGAGTTCCACACCAATAAAAGTCCAACTCTGTTTTATTGCTTTGATCAATAGGTAGGCTGGTTGAACTATAAAAGAACAGACAGGGTGTGGGGAGGAGTAGGTCCAGGCATAACACAATGAATAAAGTTTCTTCTGTTCCGTTTCGTGCAAACAGGCTTGGCGCACAGTCGCTGCCACCAACTGTGAATTTGGTCCCTGCCACTGACCTGGGTGAACGTTGAGGCCTCTGCCACAGGCCTTGGATGAGGCCTGCCACTGACCTGATGAAGATGGGTCTCTGCCACAGACCATGAGAACATGAACTACCTCCTTTAGAACAAACGACCCCTGTCAGAGAAAGACATCCATCCGGACGGTCACCAGAGGCCTCCACCGTCACCAGTAAATGCTGCGCTGGCTCTTCGGGGAGGTCACGTCTCCGGTCCCTTACGCCCTGGATTCAGGCACCCAATACCGGGGGCACCTTAGGAATGCTTCCCCCTCGCGGGACCCAGTCGAAGGTACTGGGCCCCAGGCCTCCTTGTAAAGTACCTCACCCCAGGCTGAAGGTGCCTGGGATGGAACTCGACTCCACGTGCCCAGGCCAAGGGCGCCTTGGCACAGACGAACCGCAGCAGCCCCCAGGCTGAAGGTGCCTGGGGAATGGACCTCGTGCGCAAGATGTCCGCCCCCTTGTATATCCTCTCCCAGCAGGCACGGCGGGCTCCCCGCCCCGCCGTACTACTGCCGCGAGAGGACACAAAGGGCACGGCTCTAGAATGGCAGTTCAACCCCGGTCCCAGACGACAGCGCCACCTAGGGACCGCAGGGAACATGACACCATTCATACTTCCCACACTCCAAAGTGTCCATAAATCCCTAAAAATCAATGTATCTGGGCCATCTATGGCCCAGATACACCCCACTAAATTTGACACCCGCTACACTCTCCCCCCAGCAATTTGACACTGGTCCCCAACCTTCTGGCAAAACAACCGTTGTAGCCTAGACAAGGGAGGCATAGTAGAGCGGTCTCCCTCGCCCGACAGGACGATCGAATCCGGATGGCGAGGTGCCTTGACCACCTCTGATTTGGGCATAGGCGCCCGCAACGACATTCTCTTGTCCCCGGTGGTAGATGAAGGAGGCACCAGGGACTGGGGGGCAGGCAGGGGACGGGGTCCTTCCTCAGGCGCTGGTGCCTCCACCCGGGGTGTACTATCCCCTGTGGACATAGGTGGATCCCTGGTTCTATGAGATGAGGAGAGAGGCCTCTTGTCCCAGCCCTTTTCAGCAAATAGTTAGTCTATGACAACGTCGTCTCCCACATCGGAGAACGACTCCAGGTCGGAGGTGTCACACTCCTCCGCAGGCAGGTAGTTGGTAGTGGACAACGAATCCCTCCCACCCATGGGCTCAAGGGGCCGTGAATCCCTGACACCTCCGTCCCAACACCAAGTCCCGTTCCCTGGCTTACCTCGACCCAAACTTGTGAAGGGATGTCCAGGACTCTTCCTACCGGATTCATCCGGGCCAGGCAAGTGCAGGGATTGTCCTCCATCTCGGCCGCTGTAAATTTGGTCCCTGCCACTGACCTGGGTGAATGTTGAGGCCTCTGCCACAGGCCTTGGATGAGGCCTGTCACTGACCTGATGAAGATGGGTCTCTGCCACAGACCATGAGAACATGAACTACCTCCTTTAGAACAAACGACCCCTGTCAGAGAAAGACATCCATCCGGACGGTCACCAGAGGCCTCCACCGTCACAAGCAAATGCTGCGCTGGCTCTTTGGGGAGGTCACGTCTCCGGTCCCTTACGCCCTGGATTCAGGCACCCAATACCGGGGGCACCTTAGGAATGCTTCGCCCTCGCGGGACCCAGTCGAAGGTACTGGGCCCCAGGCCTCCTTGTAAAGTACCTCACCCCAGGCTGAAGGTGCCTGTGATGGAACTCGACTCTACACGCCCAGGCCAAGGGCGCCTGGGCACAGACGAACCGCAGCAGCCCCCAGGCTGAAGGTGCCTGGGGAATGGACCTCGTGCGCAAGATGTCCGCCCCCTTTTATATCCTCTTCCAGCAGGACGGCGGGTTCCCCGCCCCGCCGTACTACCGCCGCGAGAGGACACAAAGGGCACGGCTCTAGAATGGCAGTTCAACCCCGGTCCCAGGCGACAGCGCCACCTAGGGACCGCAGGGAACATGACACCATTCATACCTCCCACACTCCAAAGTGTCCATAAATCCCTAAAAATCAATGTATCTGGGCCATCTATAGCCCAGATACACCCCACTAAATTTGACACCCGCTACATCAGCATTCTAAAACTCTCTATAGACATAGAGTAACACTAATGCCGCGTACAGACGATTGGAAATTCCGACAACAAAACCGTGGATTTTTTTCCGACTGATGTTGGCTCAAACTTGTCTTGCATACACACGGTTGCCCAAATGTTGTCAGAAATTCCGAACGCCAAGAACGCGGTGACGTACAAAACGTACGACGGCACTATTAAAGGAAACTTCAATACCAGTCTTGTTAGTAGAAGTTTGGTGAGAGACGATTCGCGCTTTTCAGTCCGTTACAGCGTGACAAATGTGCTATCTCCATTACGAACGCTAGTTTTACCAGACCGAGTGATTCCGTCTCGTACTTGATTCAGAGCATGCGTGGAATTTTGTGCGTCGGAATTGTCCACACACGATCGGAATTTACGAGAATGGATTTTGTTGTCGGAAAATTTGAAAACCAGCTCTCAAAGTTTTGTTGTCGGAAATTCTGACAGCAAATGTCCAATGGAGCCTACACACGGTCGGAATTTCCGACAAAAAGCTCCCATCGAACATTTGTTGTCGGAAATTCCGACTGTGTGTACGCAGCATTAGACTGGAAGAGGTAATGGCAGCAATTGGAGCCAATCAGATGAACGGCATGCAAATATACAGTATATACTTACCTAGAACATGCTGACAAAAAACAAAAACAAAGTGATGAGTCTCCTGTCCCTTCATTGTCCAATCAGCAGGCTGCGGTGGAGGGAATTCACTCCTGCACTCCTTATCTGTAAGTGTTGTCGTCCACCCGGCTGTACTATGTGATGAACCTTGATAAATTTCAGGACCTGACAGACAGAAATACAAATTCTTTGGCAGGTAAAACAGCTGCCTTACATGTATTTCATCTGTATATTTAGCTGTTTGCCTGGAGTTAAGCTTTAAAGAGGTTGTTAAGCCATGCAACCACATTTTAACAATCCCCTCTGCTGTGTTAATCAATGTCCCCAGTGTATTTTTTTTTAAAACTGCCACTGCATACCTTTATTTTTTCAAATATAAATGTTATTGTTTTATAAAGACATACATTACCGTACAAATAGAGTGTAATGTAAAAAATGCACACTCATTTATCTCAGACAGGGCTGGACATTTGTCTGGTGTAGGTAACACAACATGGGGTACTATTATCGCAGAGCTCGTGACTATCTGTTCAGTATCCTCCTCAGATGTTTAACATTACTCTAGGGTCATCAGGTGGGTATCACCATGTCACAACTACTGTATCAGGAGTCCGATTGCCCTGTCCAATTCTCGTATCTCATTAATTAAGGAAAAAAAAAGGAGAGAGAGAGAAAAAAAAGGGGGAGATCAATAGAGATTATAAAAATTTACCCAAAAAAGGGGGGGGGAAAGGACACACTACGGTCCCTGAAAAGAAAACAAGAAGAAAGGAAAGAAAAAAGGGAAAGTGAGAAGAAGAAAGAGAGGGGAGATGGGAGGGGGAGAGGAAGAGGGGGAAGGGGGAAGTGGGGTGACCCGGAGTTATGAGCGTGTCTCCAGCCATAACGACTATCAAGACTGTATCCCCTTGCCAGATTAAGAGTTAAGTAGGGCGGATCCTTCATCTGAAAAGATGAAGATGTTCCAGAGCCTCCACGCTTTAGAGTGCCTCTCCTGTTTGTTTTGGGCAGTGAGGACTAAATCCTCCAACTTTTTTGATGTCCTCCACTCTGCGCAATCACAGCCCCACTGACGGGAGTAAACTTTTCTTCCATCTGAGCAGGATTTGACCGCGTTCAGTAAATGCCGTATGATTGACTTCTTGTAGCTCCGTGCCGGTATTGAGGTAGCATGAAGCAGGAAAAAGGTGGGGTCATTACTGATTACGTGGTCGGTAAATTTCTGAGTGATAGTTCTAACTGTTGTCCAGAAGTGTTGCAAACGGGCACAGGATCAGAAGATATGAAGAAGTGTTCCCACCTCTGTCTGACATCTCCAACATTTGTTTGTGGAATTAGGGAAGTATCTATGCAATACCTGGGGTGTGTAGTACCACCTGGTCAAGATCTTGAAGTTAAGTTCCTGAATTTTTGTGCATATCGATGTTTTCAAGGAGAATCAAATTATCGTCTGTTTTTGGGTGTCAGTGAACGAGCGCTGTAGGTCAGTTTCCCATTTCTGCAGGAAGAGCAAGTCAGGTTGTGTGGGAGGGGAGTTAAGCAGTGCATACGTTTTGGATAGGACCTGAGGCAATGTCCCCTCGTCCCTGCAGTACTCTTCAAAGGTTGTCAATTCTCGCTGATATTGTGCCGGGTTCGCTATTGAATGTAGGAAGTGATGTAGGCGAATCGCCTTCCAGAACAGAAGTCAAAAGTGTCCTGCGTCGCTAGTCAGGGCTTGAACAGAGGGCCAATGAGTGCCCTCTAAGAAATGAGAGGCCTGGTCCCTCCCTATCGATGCAAGTGACATGTACTCCGCCGATTCCAGTCCCGGGGGGAACGCTGGGTTTCCCAATATTGGGTAAAGAGGAGATTCACTCGAAGAGAGGTGGGTTGATAGTAAGTTTGTCGCCCCTAATCGAAGAATGGTGTCAATAACAGGGTGGGAAGTCAGGGCTGGGGGTAGTCGGTCAAAGCACCAGGTGGCGCCCCTCAATGGCACCACTGTTTGGGCTTGTTCTAGTTGGACCCAGAGTTTAGACTTACTGTGGCGGTTCCAGTCTATGATTCTGCCAAGATGCACTGCCCCATAATAATTATGCAGATCTGGTAGGGCCAGCCCTCCAAGATGTTTCGGCAGTGTCAGAAGGCGTCTACGTAGCCTGGGTTTGGAGTTAGCCCATATAAAGTCAATGAAAAGGGAATTAACCTGCTTAAAGTACAGGGGTGCAATCCTGATTGGCAGTGCCTGGAACATGTACAAGAATTTAGGGAGGATGGACATTTTAACGAGGTTACACCTACCAAACCAGGAGTGCAATCCCCTGGTCCACTCCTGTAACAACAGACGGACCTTGGTCAATAAGGGTGGAAAGTTGAGGTCGAAGGTGCCCTTCAAATCGTCCGGGATCAAGGTTCCCAGGTACTTGAGAGAGCAGTCCGACCATTTAAATTTAAACTGGGATTTCAGTGAGTTCAATCTAGTGGAAGGGATATGAACCCCCATTGCTGCAGATTTGTCGAAATACATTTTTAGATTGGAGAGGTTTCCGTATCTATCAAACTCCCGGAGCAGGTTCGGCAGGGACACTACCGGGTTGGTCAAGGAGAACAGTAAATCATCTGCCTACGCTGAGATTTTAACTTGTATATCGCTCACCGTGACCCCTGTAATGTCAGGGTGCGCACGTACCGTGCACAGGAATGGTTCTAAAGCTAACGCAAAGAGTAGGGGCGAGAGTGGGCACCCCTGTCTGGTTCCGTTTGTGATAGGGAAAGTTTCTGACAAGATTCCATTGGCTTTGACCTGGGCCGTGGGTATGGAGTAGATACTGGAGATCCATTGGAGCATTTTAGGCCCCAAGCCAATACGTTTGAAGATGGAAAACATAAAAGTCCAATTGTCACGGTCAAGCGCCTTCTCAGCATCTGTGCTGAGAAAGACGCAGGGTGTCTTGGACGTGGCCGCTATGTGGATGAAGTTGAGCACCTTGGTGGTATTATCCCTAAGCCTCTCGGGCAGGGATAAAACCTACTTGGTCTAAGTGAATTATATCCGGCATAAGTTGGGTCAATCTGTTGGCTAGGATTTTAGTGAAAAGCTTGAGGTCAGTGTTTAATAGGGAGATGGGCCTGTAGCTGCCGCATGCTGTTGGGTCCTTACCTTCCTTATGAATAAGGGAGATATTCGCTCGCAGGGTATCCCTAGGGAAAGAGCCCCCCTCCCCAAGGCCGTTGAACATCCCCACCATATGTGGACCCAGCAGTGGGAGGAGAGATTGGTAGTACTGCAAGGTGAACCCATCAGGTCCCGGTGCCTTGCCGGGTTTTGTCCCTCCCATCGCCCGTTGCAGTTCCTCCACAGTAATGGGGTCGTCTAATTCCGTTCCCGACATCGTAGGTAATTGAGGCAGCTGTGAGGTGGCAATGTACTCTTCTATCGTCACGTCAGTAGGGGTCCTGGGCGGGAGGTTATAGAGAGAAGAGTAGTAATTCCTAAACTCCTGCGCTATGTGAGTTGGCATAGTTCTCTTTTGTCCCGAGGGAATTATTATTTGGGGTATGAAAGTTTTGAGTCTGTGGTTCCTGACCACTTTAGCGAGTAGCTTCCCACATTTATTTCCCGATTCGTACGTGAGTTTTCTGCAGAATTGTAATGCCGCTCTAGCTCTATAGTGGAGTAAGTCCACCGTTTGTCTTCTAAGAGAAAGCAGCTCAGCCTCTAAGGAGGGCACCAGCGTTCGCTTGTGCTTAGATTCCACCACGCAAATCTTATCCAGAAGCTTCAACAGTTGGTGTTCCCGTTGTCTTTTAATGCGTGTGCCATGTTTGATTAGTATCCCCCTGATTACTGATTTATGTGCCTCCCACAGAATACCCGGGTCGCAGTTGTCTGTGTCATTAGTCCTAAAATAGTGGTGTAATTCATTTGTGACCTCCGTCATGACTTCCGGCATCTGTAGTAAACTTTTGTTCAGGCGCCAGAACCTAGTTCTGGACGTCGAGGTCACTGAGAGATCGTAGCGCATAGTAATGGGCGCGTGGTTCGACCACGTGATGTTACCTATCGTCGGGTCATGTACCGCCTCCAGCTGACCGTGGGGGACAAAAAAGTAGTCAATCCTCGAGTACACTTTATGTGGTGACGAGTAAAAGGTGTAATCCCTCTCTCCAGAAAGATGGAGCCTCCATACGTCAACCAGCTGGGTGTCGTGTAAGTCCCGGCTAATGCGTTTATGTATTCCTGAGCTTACGGAGGAACGACCCGATGAGGTGTCGACCAAGGGGGACAGAGGAATGTTAAAGTTGCCTCCCACAATCAACAGTCCCACTTTGAATTCCGGCATGAGGTCTAGTGTGTCATGTAGGAAGGTGTCTTGTCGGTCATTGGCCGCGTAAATAGTGGCCAGTGTCACCCTTGTGTCCCCTATCGTTCCCTTTATGAACATATAACGACCTTCGGTATCCACCAAGGTATCGCTGCATGTCCATGGCACTGCTCCAGATATGAGTATGGACACTCCCTTGGTATTTGCTGTCTTGTTAGTGGCATGGTTTACAGAGGGGAAAAAGCGGCTTCCAAGGCAAGGTGGCCCCCCGGTTTTGAAATGTGTCTCCTGGATGAACGCTACATCAGCCCTAGCTATTTTGAGATCATGTAGGCGCATACAGCGCTTTTCAGGCACATTTAGTCCCTTTGCGTTTAGCGAAAAAATAAGAAGGGTGTCCATCATCCCTGGGTCAAAAGGATAGGACCAATAAAAAGGGAACGGGGAGGGGAAAAAAAAGAGGGGGGGGTGTTGTAAACTGAGAGAGAGAAAAAACAGAGAAACAAGGAAAGAAAAAGGGGAAATAGAGTGAAGAAAAAGAATGAAAGGAGAGAGAAAAATATATATATATATATTAGAAAAATATATAGACTAAGAGATGTGAACGAAATTTGTTCACAAAGAAGCACGCCCCGATTCACACCAGGGGTGGTACTTCGGCCTATTGGGGAGAAGGTTAGAAAGAACCGAGGGTAGCTACCCTAGCCCAGCCCGGCCTCCCCAGCTTGCTAACATAAATTAACCTTGTATCCCCAGAAGAAAAAACCTGAGAAAGAATAACAGTAGTGTATAAAACAAAGAAAACATACAGCCGAACAAAAGTGCAATTATAACAGTAAACCGGCTTAAACATGATAACCATCACCATCCATCCTTCATGTAGCCTTTCAGTCAGAGGAAGCCATTACGTGGAACCACCTCCCAGCCTAAGTAGCCCCCCCCCTCCCTGGTCCCATTCCCCCCTATCCAGGGGGGTGACTATGTGGGATGTCTCCCCCTCCGCATCCCAAGAAATAGGCAGGAAAGCGGTGTCTGCCCCACTCAAACCGCTCATCCCCAGGACGAAATCGCGTCCTAATAACCTCATTCGTGGCGTGGTGGACCTCCCGTCATCTAATAAGTTGGAACACCCCCAAGGAAGACCATCTGACCTCTAGAGAGTCGGAATTACTCTCCCGTTCCAGCTGAACCCTACAACACCCAGCCCCTTACCTGAGCCCCCATGTGGGTTGCGGACATCTGACTACATGGGTCAGACCCCGGATGTCCCTCCTCCGTCATTCCCCCCCTTTCAGGGGTGACCGCATGAGTCCCGCACCCACCCCCTCCCCATGACAAGGAGGGCTCATCCCGAGAATCCCCCTGTGTGATACACTGTCAACCAGCAAACATACTTGTAGGACAAATAATGAGTAGAGGCAGACATGGTAACCACCCCACCACACAATTAAAATCACAACACATGGGAAATCTGATCTGAGCATCTGAGAGTCTCATTTCCATCCTCGTGGTGTGGACTGTCAGCTGATGGCGTGCGATTATGCACCATGGTGTCACTGCATACCTTTTTTTTATAGCGCCGATCGGCGCTCACATGACTGGCTGCCTCTCTCCTCTCTCAAGCTGACAGCTCCAGTGGGCAGGGCTGGGAAACCCCCACTGACGTCAGTCAGAAGGAGGAGAAGTGGAGAGAGGTGGCCGGCCATATGAGCGCCGATCAACGCTCTGAAATCAGGTTCACAGCGGCATTTAAAAAAAAAATACACTGGGAACATTGTTTAACATAGCAGAGGGGATTGTTGAAAGGTTGTTGTATAATGAGAGCAGAAGAAGGGGAGGATCATGGAGAGAGCAGAGAGCAGGGCTGCGGATGACGGTGTCATGGCTCAGCAGCCATGATATACCATGGTCAGTTTACAGGGGGGAGGGCAGAACCAGGCAAGATCAGCCAGGTATTACGGGGGGCCATATTACACAGCACAAGCACTTTAAGGGAACAGGATCCAATTTTTTTTTTAGGGTAACAAACACTTTAAGACATGACTAGGTGCTGTGTATCGCAGCCACTATATTAGCACATGTATGAGGAAATACAGTATACATCACGCAAAACCTCATTATTAATTACGAGCCTTACAAACATACTGGTGAGATGGGTAAATGTTTAGTGGGATCAACAACCTTTACCCAAGGCTAAAAAAATACCTTGTGCTGGCCCAGGTCCTCACAAACCTCACTTTCTTACCTGCTTTTTATTTGCCAGCTTAGGAAGGAGGGTTTAAAGAAGAATACTATAGACATACTTAAAGAGGAATTACAGATATGGATATTTTATACATACAGGTAGGGATGAGCTTCGAGTTCGAGTCGAACTCATGTTCGACTCGAACATTGCCTGTTCGCCCGTTCGCCGAACAGCGAACAAATTGGGGTGTTCGCGGCAAATTCGAAAAATCTATGGGAGAAATCTAAAGTGCTAATTATAAAGGCTTATATGCAAGTTATTGTCCTAAAAAGTGTTTGGGGACCGGGGTCCTGCCCCAGGGGACATGTATCAATGCAAAAAGAAGTTTTAAAAACGGCCGTTTTTTCCAGAGCAGTGATTTTAATAATGCTTAAAATGAAAAAATAAAAGTGAAATATTCCTTTAAATTTTGTACCTGGGGGGTGTGTATGATATGCATGTGAAGTGGCGCTTGTTTCCCGTGCTTAGAACTGTCCCTGCAAAAAATGTCATTTTTGAAAGAAAAAAATGCATTTAAAACTGACTCGCGGCTATTAATGAATTGTCGGCTCCCGGCAATACATACAAAAGTCATTGATAAAAAAAAAAAAAAAGCGTGGGGGTTCCCCAGAATTCAATTACCAGGCCCTTCAGGTCTGGAATGGATATTAAGGGGAACCCCGCCGCAAATTTTAAAAAAAATTGACGTGGGGTTCCCCCAAATATCCATTCCAGGCCCTTCAGATCTGGCATGGATTTTAAGGGGAACTCCACTCCAAATGTAAAAAAAAAATGGCGTGGAGTCCCCCCAAAAATCCATACCAGACCCCTTATCCGAGCACGCAACCTGGCCGGCCGCAGGGGTAAAGGGGGGGACGAGAGAGCGGCCCCCCTCCCTCCTGAACCGTACCAAGCCACATGCCCTTAACATGGGGAGGATGTCCCCATGTTGATGGGGACAAGGGCCTCATCCCCACAACCCTTGCCCGGTGGTTGTGGGGGTCTGCGGGCGGGGGGCTTATCGGAATCTGGAAGACCCCTTTAACAAAGGGGACCCCCAGATCCCGGCCCCCCCTATGTGAATTGGTAAGGGGTACATTGTACCCCTACCATTTCACGAAGAAAGCGTAAAAAAATGTTTAAAAAAACACACAAACACCTTGAAAAAGTCCTTTATTTAAAAAAAAAACAAAAAAACATTCCAGCGGTGAAATCCAGTGTCCCGCGGCGATCCCGATGTCCAGCGCTGTCCTTCATTGGTTGTGCCTGAGCGGACCTGATGGGGAACTCCCTCTCAGTATTTTAAATGTATGTGTGCCTCAGCGGACCAGATGCGGAACATGAGAAGGGGCGGGTCTATACATGTATTACCAAAGTGAGAGCAGTTCCCCATCAGGTCCGCCCCCTCGGTATGTCGGACCCGCCTACGTCATTGGCTTGAGCGGGGAACTTCCTTCACTGTGTAATTTAAATTTACATAGTGAAGGAAGTTCCCCGCTCAAGCCAATGACGTAGGCGGGTCCGACATACCGAGGGGGCGGACCTGATGGGGAACTGCTCTCACTTTGGTAATACATATATAGACCCGCCCCTTCTCATGTTCCGCATCTGGTCCGCTGAGCGGACCTGATGGGGAACTTTAGAAGGGGCGGGTCTATACATTTAAAATACTGAGAGGGAGTTCCCCATCAGGTCCGCTCAGGCACAACCAATGAAGGACAACGCTGGACATCGGGATCGCCGCGGGACACTGGATTTCACCGCTGGAATTTTTTTTTTTTAAATAAAGGACTTTTTCAAGGTGTTTGTGTGTTTTTTTAAACATTTTTTTACGCTTTCTTCGTGAAATGGTAGGGGTACAATGTACCCCTTACCAATTCACATAGGGGGGGGCCGGGATCTGGGGGTCCCCTTTGTTAAAGGGGTCTTCCAGATTCCGATAAGCCCCCCGCCCGCAGACCCCCACAACCACCGGGCAAGGGTTGTGGGGATGAGGCCCTTGTCCCCATCAACATGGGGACATCCTCCCCATGTTGAGGGCATGTGGCTTGGTACGGTTCAGGAGGGAGGGGGGGCGCTCTCTCGTCCCCCCCTTTTCCCCTGCGGCCGGCCAGGTTACGTGCTCGGATAAGGGGTCTGGTATGGATTTTTAGGGGGACTCCACGCCATTTTTTTTTTAAATTTGGGGTGGAGTTCCCCTTAAAATCCATGCCAGATCTGAAGGGCCTGGAATGGATATTTGGGGGAACCCCACGTCAATTTTTTTTTAATTTGCGGCGGGGTTCCCCTTAATATCCATTCCAGACCTGAAGAGCCTGGTAATTGAATTCTGGGGAACCCCCACGCTTTTTTTTTTTTTTTATCAATGACTTTTGTATGTATTGCCGGGAGCCGACAATTCATTAATAGCCGCGAGTCAGTTTTAAATGACTTTTTTTCTTTCAAAAATGACATTTTTTGCAGGGACAGTTCTAAGCACGAGAAACATGCGCCACTTTACATGCATATCATACACACCCCCCAGGTACGAAATTTAAAGGAATATTTCACTTTTATTTTTTCATTTTAAGCATTATTAAAATCACTGCTCCCAAAAAAACGGCAGTTTTTAAAACTTCTTTTTGCATTGATACATGTCCCCTAGGGCAGGACCCAGGTCCCCAAACACTTTTTAGGACAATAACTTGCATATTAGCCTTTATAATTAACACTTTAGATTTCGGAAGTTTGAGTCCATTGTATTTAATAGGGTTCTAAAGTTTACACGAACATTTTGTCTGTTCGCAGGTTCTGGTGCGAACCGAACAGGGGGGTGTTCGGCTCATCCCTGCATACAGGCAGTCTCCGACTTACGAACGCCCGACTTACAAACGACTCCTACTTACGAACGGCCTCAATCCCTTCTGCTTGTGCTCCACGCTGGTCCTGGATACCCCCGAGCAGCTATCTTGCCACATTCCACACTGCAGTACTTCATGTACTGCATGGCCAGAAGAGCCCCAGAAGTGCCCGGAACATGCCACATCCCTGCACAGGCGGAAGCCGGAACATTCCACATCCTTGCACAGGCGGAAGTTACAGTTACACTTACAAGCCGTGTTCCGACTTGCGAACACATTCCACTTACGAACAAACCTACAGTCCCTATTGCGTTCGTAACTTGGGGACTGCCTGTAGTTACATTGGTCCAGGTTGGACCAATGTAACTTTGTATATACCATACCTGGCAGATGCCCCTGGAAGTCTGAAGTCACTAATATATTCACCACAACTTCAGTTTTGCTTTCAAGTTCATTCAAAGAATGCTTTGCACTTTATGAATGAGTGCAAAGCTTACATTGGACAAGGTGGGGCAGTGATGTCACACTCATCACCATGTCACCTTGTCACCTTGTCCAATCAGAGAATGCAATCTATTCATTCAGAAAATGCTAAGCATTCTCTGGGTCGTGGTTGTGATTGTGGCCAACAGCCTGTGTTCAGAATACATCAGGCCAGCCGCTCAGCATGGGACTTGATAGCAAGAGGGGATCATTGGAGTAGTGGTTTCTACTTCAGTGGTTTCAAGCTTTCAGGTATGATACATGCATATGTAGTGGTACCCCTGTAAGGGCTGCTGAAAGTTGTGGTCCACCTGTCACCTGTCACCCTGCCCAGCCCAGGATTCACTTCCCAGTCACTCTTGAGACAATGAACAGTCCGTATGTTTGTTTTTGTATTTTATTAAAGGATTTTTTTTATTTTTTTTTAGGGATTTTTTACTTGGATAGGGTAAGAGAAATTATGGAATGCCCAGAGTCGATAATGGAATCAATAAGATGATCGGTTGGAACCTCTATTTACACTCCTAGAGTTCCAGTCTCCTCCAGCAAAATGCTTATTTGTAGACTGTTTCTCTCTCTCCTGTACAATACTTGGTTCCTGATACAGCTAGCACATGTTAGGCCTAACTCTGACTTTGTCAGGCCTTAGCAACTAACATTTGCAGTCAGGGACCACGGGCCCCTTTAGTGTAGCAACAAAAATAGGGAAGTCTTTGGTGCTAGCTGACCTCTGGTGGACTACTGCTCCCAGTCAGTCTTCTTTAGGCCCAGCCAGCCCCCCTGGCTGCAGCTGCCTGATTCCATTGCCTATGACATCACAGTCTCTCTTGCTGGCTCTACATCCATCTCTGACTACACTCTCCCAGTCCGCTCCGGCATGCCTCCTCAGCTCTCCCAACTGTGCCCGTCACTCACCAGCCCTCCTGGCTGCACTCCGATGGATCCCTCCTGGAGACTTGCCCACCAACACTAGCTCCCACTGTCCTCCTCGGTTCCTCTCTGTGCCTCCTGTCCAGAGCCTTCTTTATTTCTCAGCAAGGTTCCAACTTGCACCAAAACCCCCTAGGCCCAAGGTCACCCCCCCAGACTGGGGAGTGCCTCAAAGGCCCAGACCACCTAGTGCTTCATCTCCAGTTTTGTCCACCCGACAACTCTGCCCCAGCTGGGCTGACCCTGGGTATATCCAGGAGGCCTGCCCCCTGCCAATCCTAGCTGAGGATTGGTCAGGGCTCCCTGAGACACCCCAGAAAGCTCCACCTCAGCTGGACCAATATAACTATGTATGAATATACCATGCCTAGAATTATTCTTTTTTTTTTTCTTTTGGAATTCTCTTTTTAACATGCCTAAAATATATAGAATGTAAATATATTCTTACGGGAAGATTGTTGAAATGAATGGTCTGGCAATGAGCAGAGCTGTACATCTGAATCTCTGTTTTTAGGGTGTGTGGTCAAACTAAAAATAGGTATAGGTTTGGTTAAAGAGGATGTAAACCCTGATGGACTTTACTTCCTCTTTGTTCCCTGCAAAGTAAAAGCATAATGGGCTAGTATGCAAAGCATACTAACCCATTATGTGCCACTTACCTGCAGAAGAAGCCCGCTGTGTGGCGCGCCCATCTTCAACCCCTCTTCCTTCCGTGGCCGTGGACTCTGGCTCTGTTACTGGCCAGAGTCGCGTGACGTCACTCCCATGCATGTGTGCGGGAGCCGACGGTCACGGCACGGGCACTATAGAAACGGCACTTCAGAAACATGCCCTTTCTTCAGTCGGCATGCCCCGATGACATTGGCGCAAGCATATATGGTGAATATCTCCTAAACCATACAGGTTTAGGAGATATTTCCAGTACCTACATGTAAGCCTTATTATAGGCTTACCTGTAGGGAAAAGTGGTTGTACAGAGTTTACAATCACTTTAAACTGTGAATGACAAAATATCAAAGTGTGAGTTAGAATTAGGAATTGCATTGCATCATTCTATGGCTTTCCTTTGTAAAAACGCTCATCTTAGTATTCAACTCAGTTTTACCCAATGTGCAGTGTATTATTGTCATTTACTTTCTGCAGACTGGAAGAAGTAACATGAGTTCTGGGACTTAGTAGTAAATAAAATTAAACCTTCTGTTTTACACAGGTCACACTCTAAGTTCACAGAGAAATTCTTCCATGAAAAAAGCAGTGAGAAAGTCCTGGTGGAATTTTTAGAATGTGAATCTTCAGTCGTTGCACACAGTACTGTCTTGAAAGAAAGATGCATAAATTGAAGGCAGCATCTATTTATAGAAAATTAGGGAAGACTTGAAAAGTGGAGAATACATTTCCTAGCACTTAGTTTGTAAAAGCAGATTTCCTTTGGGCGCAATTCCT
Source organism: Rana muscosa (assembly GCA_029206835.1). Taxonomy (NCBI): domain Eukaryota; kingdom Metazoa; phylum Chordata; class Amphibia; order Anura; family Ranidae; genus Rana; species Rana muscosa. The sequence goes on along the minus strand of CM055116.1, from coordinate 1,157,181,506 downwards.
ACGGGAAAAAAAATTAATAAGACAATTTATAAACTAGATCACTGCTGCAAGCCAACATGCCCTGGTCTAGATGGGAGTAACTTTATATATCCCACAGGTTTTATATATTCTTAAATATCACTGCGCTTCCAGGGTGTGTGAGCAGCCTTGCATTAACATGCCTCCCCCCCTTCTAAAAGTTAGTCTCTATACAATAAATAATGCTGGCACTCCATTCCTATATCAATATATACCTCAGCAGTCCTCCCCAAGTTGGGGTGATATTATTCAAGCAAAGATGTCAAGCACTATACTCACAATCCACATTGTGTGTTTGATTTGCTAAAGTGCAAATCAGCTGTTCACCTTGTAAGGGAAGTTGCACTTTGCAAGGGAATTTACCCCAGGCCTCATGAATATGGTGAAGCTCTACTGATTTCTATCATCCAATCGTGTGCAAGCCAAATCTTTTTTTTTTTTATTTCCTTGCATGTGTAATTTTACCACATTCACCAAATTCTGTGGAAAAGTCCTTTGCAAAGTGTAACAACCTATTTGCCTTTAGTAAATAAACCCAAATGACACTGCAAATCCTTTATACCATCCACTTCCAGATTACTGTAGTAGACTTATTTAAATCATCATAATTTGTAATTCCCTAAAGAGAGTTTTAGACAATGGCATGCCAATAAACAATAGTGCGCTGTAGTCATATAATAATAAATGATGTTCCTTCATGACTTTATAACCGCAAACCCTGCAACTTCAGATTTAAAGTGACACTAAAGCTTCAATTATTATTTTTTTTTAAATAACAAACATATCATGCTTACCTCCACTGTGCAGTTCGTTTTGCACAGAGTGGCCCCGATCTTCCTCTTCTGGGATCCCACGGAGGCTCTCACGGCTCCTCCCCGCAATAGCTAACCCCCTCTGGGAAGCGCTCTCCCAAGGTAGTTTACCTTGCGGGTGCGCTCCTGTGTGATACAATCGGCGTCCATAGTCGCCGATTGTATAACTCGGCACCGCCCCCCGGTGGCCACGTCATTGAATTTGATTGACAGCAGTGGAAGCCAGTGGCTGCACTGCTATCAATCTATCCAATGAAGAGCCGCTCAGGCATGGGGAGAACGACGCGGGATCGCGCCCTCGGAAAATCAGGGCTCAGGTAAGTAAAACGGGGGGTCGTGAATGCAAGGTGTTTTTTCACCTTAATGCATAGGATGCATTAAGGTGAAAAAGCACACAGATTTACAACCCCTTTAAGATCGGCCCCAATGCATGCAGAATCAGAACTTGGATCTTCCCCAATGCATGCACTATCAGATCTCAGATCAGCCCCAATGCATGCACCATCAGACCTCAGATCAGCTCCAATACATGCATCATCAGATCTAAAATCAGCCCCAATGCATGCATCATCAGACCTCAGATCTGCCCCAATGCATGCGCCATCAGATCTCAGATCAATCCCAATACAAGCATCATCAGACCTCAGATCTGACCCAATGCATGCACCATCAGATCTCAGATCAATCCCAATATAAGCATCATCAGAACTCAGATCTGCCAAAAGACACACACCGTCAGATCCCACTATCAGCCCCAATGCATGCAGCATCAGAACTTGGATCTGCCCCAATGCATGCACCATCAAACCTCAAATCAGCCCCAATGCATGCAGCATCAGAACTTGGATCTGCCCCAATGCATGCACCATCAAACCTCAAATCAGCCCCAATGCATGTACTATCAGACCTCAGATCATCTCCACTGTATGTGCCATCAGACCTCAGATCAGCCCCAATGCATGTATCTTCCGACTTCAGTTCAACACCAATTCATTCATCTTCAGAATCCAGATAAGCTCCAATGCATGCACTTTCAGACCCCAAATTAGCACCAAACCCTGCACCTTTAGAACATAGGGGTTTTACATCAATGCTAAAGCAGTTCCAACAAGAGCAGGAAGAGTGTAACCTCCTCTGCCCACAAGCCTATGTTGTCATTGATATTAGGCAGGTGGTTGGGCCATGGGCAGGCCAGTCTTTGTAATTGATAGCCTAGTGAGCTATCAATTAAAGCCTATGGCAGCAATGCTTCAAGTACACTGAAAAGGCCATTACGTGTCTACCTGGCACGAATGATGTAGGTTACAGTAGGTTGCATATGCCTGGTTTAACCTTTTAACTGATTTACAGAAAATGAAGAAATTTAATTATCAAAGCTATTATTTAGAGGACCTGGATTATTACCAGATTATTAATGGAAAGTTTTGTGTTTTGGAATTACAGCCATCCTTAGGAGTGGAGATGCTTTCAACGTGGATGTGAAGAATGGATTATCATTTAGTGGTTCTGTCGATGATATGTTTGGATATACTGTTCAGCAATTTGAGAACGAGGAAGGAAAATGGTAAAGTAGACTTGCACTGTGTCATTTTATCTTAGTGGAAATCACAGTGTTTTATATTTGAAGCTTCCTTTAATGCAGGGGTCTCCAAACAACTGCCCATTGCCTACATCTATGCTTCAATCCCCCCTCCCCACTTCCCCGATGTAACAGGGGACACGGATCTAAGAGGTATTTTGATATAAGGGAGACTCTGATGGGGACCCTAATGTAAGAGTTGCTCTGATGTGGATTATGATGTAAAGAGGACTTTGACGGGTTCCCTGTTGTAAGGGGAGACTTTAATGGGGGTCTTGGTGTAAGGTAGGGGACCCTGATAGTGATCCTGATTTAAGGAGGATTCTGATGGGATTTTTTTTTTTCAGACCACAAATATTTGTAAAATATACAATGTGTCCTTTTTACTGAAAAGTCTGGAGACCCTTGCTTTAGTATATCGTTTTTAATGATATGCATGTTTTATGGGACAGTCATATGTATTCATTACTCATTACTGTTTCCTGTGCTTTCTACTAACAGTACACAATAACTATGCTTTAGTGTAACTAATTTTCTCCATAGGTAGTTTACAAACCATTGGATTAATTGATGTACAGACAGATTTAGGGGCTGCACCTTCAATTCCATCGTTTGTCTATGGTCATAAAAACAAGGAAAAACAAGCAAAAATGCAAAACTTGCATTAAAAATCAGTTTAACTGCTTGCCGACCAGCCGCCGTCATTATACAGCGGCAGGCTGACACCGCAGGTGTATGTCGGCCGCTTTAAGAGCTCCAATGTAAACAGACAGATCCCTGTTCTGACAGGGGAGTAGAGAGAGATCTGCTGTTTCTAGTGATCAGGAACAGCGATCTCTCTCCTTCTCAAGTCACTACACTCCCCCCACAGTTAACACCTCCCTAGGGAACATTTAACCCCTTGATCGGCCCCTAGTGTTAACCCCTTCCCTGCCAGTGACATTTATACAGTAATCAGTGGCTATTTTTAGCTCTGATTGCTGTATAAATTTCAATGGTCTCAAAAAAGTGTCAAAAGTGTCCGATCTGTCCGCCGCAATGTTGCAGTCCCACTAAAAATCGCTGCTCATGGCCATTACTAGTAAAAAAAATAATTAATAATAAAAATGCCATAAATCTATCCCCTATTTTGTAGTCGCTATAACTTTTGTGCAAACCAATCAATATATGCTTATTGCATTTTTTTTTTACCAAAAATATGTAGAACAATACATATTAGCCTAAACTGATGAAAATTTGGGATATTTAATATAGCAAAAAGTAAAAAATATTTTTTTTTTCAAAATTGTCGCTCTTTTTTTGTTTATAGCGCAAAAAATAAAAACCTGCAGAGGTAATCAAATACCACTGAAAGAAAGTTCTATTTGTGGGGGAAAATGGGATGTAGATTTTGTTTGTGTACAAAGTTGCATGACCGTGCAATTGTGAGTTAAAGTGACGCAGTACCATATCGCAAAAAAATGGCCTGGTCATTAAGGGGGCAAATCCTTACGGTCCTTGAATGGTTAACAAGTCACAAACATTTTTTGGGTTCAGGTAGTTGTGATTCTCACAGGGTTTCATCTAGCCCTTTGTACTATATAAGAAGCATTTGCTAAGTGTAGAGCACACAACAAAATCCACCTTTACATTCAAGAACACGGGATGGGGGGTACCATGACTTTGTCCAACAAATGTAGAAAGGCAGTTGTTTAGCCAACCTGTTCTTTTTGGTAAATCTCTTAAACCAAGCTTACAAATGTAACCAATGGCATCTCATTTCGAAATGTTGTTAGTGTATTGAAGCCTAAAATCTATTTTTCATTATGTTTAAAATAATCACTTAGCCTTACTGTATGCAGCTGTCTCCAGCAAATATTTTTTTGTGAATCTGTAGCAAAGCTTCTTGCCATTAACAGCACTCCCTGTTGCAGGAATACAGCATTATGCTACTGCCTTGCAGCATTGTCAGCCTGCCATGTGCGTGCCTTCAGTAGGCCATTTGACTGCCTTTAGTATCTGAGGGAAGCATGCACAGACCTGATGGGCGGCCCGATGGCCAACTGAAGGAGCACACACAGCTGAAGTAATGTGATCATTTCAAGGAATCTGATAAGAGTTAAGCCCTGTACACACGATCGGTTTAACTGATGAAAACCGTCCGATGGATTGTTTTCATCAGACAAACCGATCGTGTATGGGACCCATCGGTCTTTTTTCCATCGGTTTTAAAAAATAGAACATGTTTTAAATTTTTCCGATGGATAAAAAACCAATCGAAAACTCTGATCGTCTATGGGCAAGTCCATCGGATAAAAAACCCACGCATACTCAGAATCAAGTCGACGCATGCTCAGAAGCATTGAACTTAATTTTTCTCGGCTCATCGGAGTGTTTTACATCACCGCGTTTGGAACGGTCGGTTTATTTTTTTTTTTATTTTTTATTTTTTTTAACTTTCGATGTTTATTATTTTTCAAAGATAGAGAGTAGTACAAAAAAACATCGCCAATTGGGCATACCCTGGCGTTAAATTTGCGTACATAAGAGACAAGTGAGAGCAAAGAGAGCAAACGGATAGTAACGAATGGCATCTATTTAGTTATCAAAGGATGAAGATTTATGAGTAGTCAAACGGTATAGAACAATCCTACAAATAGGCATAAAGTATCAGTGTAATGAACACTTGGGGAACTATGTTAAGAGAGTAACCACAGTGATGCAGTAAAACAAAGCAAAAAGAGCTGTTGTAATTATCACAAGTACGCCTTTTGTGGATAGGCCGAGTAGGGCTAGGGGGAGGTACCTGTCTTGCAAGGGAAAAAGTAAGGCAACTAACCCAGTGGTGAGCTTCTAGAGTCATTGATCCACAGTTCCCAGGCTTTGTTGAATTGGTTTGTGGATAAATTGGCTCTGGCAAAAGAAAATTCCATTAGGAAGTGTTGGTTGAGTAATTGAATGGCGTCCTTTAGTAAGGGCAGATGCGTCGATTTCCATTTTTTTGCGGTCGCTAGTCTTGCTGCTATGAGGATGTGTGTCACCAGAGTTTGTAGGTGCTTCGGCCACGAGGGGATAGATAGACCCAGGAGCAGATCAAGTGGGGACATAGGGATGGATATGCCACACAGAGAAAAGATTAGATTCTTCACTTTATTCCAGAACCTCCTGATAGAGGGGCAATCCCACCAAATGTGTGATAGGGATCCAGTTGTTTCACAGCCTCTCCAACATTTGGGTGAGGTATTTGGGTATATTTTTGCCAGTCTTTCTGGGGTGTAGTACCATTTGTGGAACAGCTTCTGTACTGATTCCCAGTGGGTGAGGCAGTGAGATAATCGTAGGGGTAATGTGAGGGCTTTCTGCCATTGTGTAGCCGGGGGTGTCTGGTCTAGCAAAGAGGACCAATATTGAGCGGAGGAAGAGAGTAGGTCTGGAGAAGGGTTGGTAAGCAGCTTGTATATCAGAGAGATGCCCTTGGTTTTGGATGCGTCAAGGCTGTAATACTTTATCAGCGGGAGCGACAGAGAGTCTGAATTTGACCAGCAGATTTTTGAAAGACAGGATCTGATCCGCAAGTAAAGAAAGAACGTTTGGCTGGTTAGACCAAATTTTTGTTTTAGGTGGGCGAAGGAGTGCATTTCTGATGCTGAGAAAAGCATACCTATGTTGGTGACGCCTGCTTTGGTCCAGACCGATAAGGGCAGGTCCGGGGATATAGGGTGTATCGCTTCAAGGGGTAATGATGATAGGACGTCTGTTGATATTCCTTTCGTAAGTTGCAGAATTGCTGCCCAGATCCTTGTGGAGGCCGTGATGGTATCCAGTGGGTATTGCTTAGGGACAAAATTAGAGTTGAGCCAAGCGGAGGCCAGGAAAAGTTTAGGGTTAGTAAAAAGTACAGTGGCTTCTATTTGTTTCCAGGTTGTGTGGCATTTATCTGACCACCAAGATTTCAATTGGTCTAGGAGAGTTGCTCGGTAATAGGCCTGGATGTCCGGTGCGCCTAAACCTCCATTTCGAACTGGGGTTAAAAGGATGTTTCTTTTCACACGGGGACGTTTCTGTTGCCAAATAAAGTTGTTAATAATTCCCTGGAGCTTTTTAATTTGATTTTGTGCCAGTGGAAGAGGTATCGTACGAAAAAAATATAATACATGCGGGAGTAAATACATTTTTGCCTGAGCCACCCTTCCAGCCCAAGAGGCCGGAACGTGACTCAGATCTTTCGCTAGCCGAGTGAGCCTGCCCACGAGGTCTTCTAGGTTGGATCTTAGTAGTATATGGCTTGGGAACGTCAAGTGTATTCCTAAATACGGAAGGAAGGAGTTGGGTGTCCAAGCAAAGGGGGAATTAGCGGAGATGGAATTAGAGGTTTGAGGGTCAAGGCCGAGGTTAAGCATAAGTGATTTACTATGTTTCAGTTTGTACATGGATATTGCACTAAACGTTTCTAGGACTCGTTGAGTTTCCGGACGTTAAGGGAGTGGTGAGGGCTATGATCACATCATCGGCATAAAGGCCAATTTTATGGTCTACGGTTCCAATTTTTATACCCGAAATCGCTGGATTAGATCTTATGGATTCTGCTAAAGGTTCCATTATCATGGCAAAAATTAAAGGGGACAATGGGCACCCTTGCCTGGTGCCGTTAGTAATTTTGAAGGGATTGGAGACGACGCCCGAAGTCCAAATGCGTGCGGTTGGGTGAGTGTATAGACCTAATATGGCAGTGAGAAAGGTGCCCGACAATCCAAATTTACGAAGAACTGCTTCCATGTATGGCCAGTAGACCCTGTCGAACGCCTTCTCTGCATCCAAAGACAGGAAAAGAGAAGGCGTTCGCGTGTGTTCTGCCCACTGGATTAGATCAATAAAACGTCTAGTTCCGTCTGAGGCCTGTCTGCCGGGCACGAATCCAACTTGATCGGGATGTATAATTTGGGGGATGACCTCGGAGAGACGCTGTGCAAGGAGTTTAGCGTAAAGTTTTGTATCCGTGTTAAGGAGTGAAATCGGGCGATAATTAGCGGGGTTATCTGGGGTTTTTCCTGGTTTGGGGATGGTGACCACTAAGGCATCAAGGGATTCTTTAGGTAGTTTACCCGTGGCAGCAAATTGGTTGTACATATTGCAAAGGTGAGGGACTAGGGGTTGGGCAAAACGTTTATAATATTCATTGGACAGTCCATCAGGGCCTGGAGCTTTGTGTAGTGGAAGGTGTTGGATCAGTTTGTGGATTTCAGCATGTGAGAACGGAGTTGCAAGGGAGTCAAGTTGTTCTGGAGAAATAGAGGGGAGGGATATGGAGGATAAGAAGCTTGATATATCCGCTTGGGAAGGTGGGGGTAGGGGATCTGTTTCCTTGAGATTGTAGAGTTTGGCGTAAAAGTTGCTAAATTCATTGGCAATGTCAAGGGGGTTGGTTAAGCGCTTGCCATGGGAGTTAGTGAGATGTGAGATTTTTTTGTTAGAGAGTTGCCTCTTGAATTGTTTGGCCATAAAGGCCCCCGGTTTATTGGCTGCTGAATAGGTTTGTAGTCTGAGTCTTTTGATATAATAGTCAAAATTTTTGCGAAGGTGGTCACTAAGCTGGTGTCTAAGATTTCTAAGTTCTGAGGAGATAGCATTGGAGGGGGATCTTTTGTTTAAGGATTCTAGGGATTGAATCTGTTTTAGGAGGGACTCTGTGATGGCGGAGTATTTTTTTTTGCGCGGGCCCCAAGTTTTATAAAAAGACTTCGTAGGCAAGCCTTATGAGCGTTCCAGATTATAGCATGATCAGTTACAGAGTTTACATTGTCATGGAAGTAAGTATCAATCTCGGACTGTATTTGATTCTCAAAAGTGGGGTTGTTGAGGAGGGAGGTGTTTAGTCTCCAGATCGTGTGGCTAGGAGTTTGGGATGGGGAGGCTAGCTGGATAGTGACCGGAGCGTGGTCAGACCAGGATATTGTTCCTATGCGGGAAGCCTTGATGGACTGAAGCAGGTGTTTGTCGGTAATGAATAAATCAATCCGAGAGTAAGACTGATGTGGGGGGGAGAAAAAGGTGTAGTCTTTCTCCGTATCATGCATGCATCTCCAGGAGTCATATAAATCCTCCCGTTTAAGGAGGGTAGATAATGCAGAGGGTCTACATCTGGAAGCATTGGAGGTATCGAGCGTGGGATCAACCACTTCATTGAAGTCTCCACAAATTATCAAAGGTGAGGATCTATAGGGAGTCAATTTGGAGAAGAGGGTAGCATAGAATTTTTTTTGGGCTGTATTAGGGGCATAAACGTTGACTAGGGTAAGGGGGCGATTATCAATCGTGGCCGACAGGATTAGAAACCTGCCATCTTCATCATATTCACAGTGATGTAATGTGAAATTCACTGCCGCGCTTATGGCAATCATTACCCCTCTTTTCTTCTTAGAGGCATTCGCAAAGAAGCAATGAAGGTATCTTTTGTGGTTACATTGGGGTTGTTTTAGTTTGGAAAAGTGGGTCTCTTGTATACAGAGAACATCCGCATGATGATTTAATGCTTCTTTCCAGAGAAGATTGCGTTTAAAAGGCGGGTTTAGACCTTTGACATTTAGGGAGGTAATCGTAATGGTCATGGTGGAAAGTTGCTTCAGGAGAGAGGGTAGAGGGAGAAAGACTACACCCACTAGTGGTACTTGAGAAGTATACACAGATAAACAATAAAAACAACTGTCAATACCGTATTTGCAGGTAGAGGCTGACAAGGAACTAAAGAGTTACTAATACACTAAATAGATGTACTTATGTAAAAAAAAACAAGAAGGCAATAAAACAATTCTAAATAACTTATATGTGAAACAAGTTTTACAGAAACGTGTGCCTAGCACACTATTAACCTGGGGGTGGAGAGGAAAAAAAAGGAAGGTAAATTGCCCAGGCCGGATATGGGTGGGCTGAGGATCTGGGTTGAGATAAAGATCATATTTTATCGACCAGTTTGGATGACAGATTCCTGAAATCAGATGATATGCGAGAGGAGCTGTTTTGCCCTGAGTCTCCAGGAGAAATAGGGAGGAGTCCCCAATTGGTCAGCTTTTTGTAGCCATCTTTAGGATTGAGTATAGGGACGATCTTCTGTTGGTGTGAGACCAGCAATTTTGTGGGGAAGCCCCATCTATAAGCAATTTTTTTTTTGTTGGAGAATAGAGGTGACGGGGAGAAAGCTCTGCGCATCTCCATTGTGGCAGGAGATAAATCAGTATAAAGCTTAATATTGGCGTACGGGTCTGGCAAGACTTTTGCAGATCTGGCGGTGGAGAGAATTTGTTCCTTGATATGGAAGAAATGTATGCGGGTCAACACATCCCTAGGGATGTCATCTGGGAGGTGTGATGGTTTAGCAATTCTGTGGGCCCGATCAATCAATGTATCACGAGCATTGAGGCGTGGGAGTAAGGTTGTGATGAGTTGTTGCAAGTATGGAGTTAAATCGTTCGGTTTGATCGATTCCGGGATGCCTCTGAATTTGATATTATTTCTCCTGGAACGGTCTTCTAAATCTGCTAATTTCAGTTTGATTTGGTGGATTTCCTCCGCTTGGTGCTCATGAGCATCCAACAAATCATTATGTGCTTTGGAGTAATCCTGCAAGTTGTCCTCCAGAGCATCTGTGCGAGTTTCTAAGCAGTCTATTCTGTCATGCATCTGGGACATTGATATCTGAAGCTCCCTGTGTAAATCTTGCTGCAGTGTGAGGAGCATAGATTTTAGTGTTGCTTCTGAGACAGTATTGTCAGTGGCAGGGATAGAAGCCAGTGAGGGAGCATCTTGGGATCCGTGTGTCCCTGCAACAACAGAGGCCCATAGATGTTTTTTTGCCTGCAGCTCCTTGTGAGGGGAGTTTGCAGGGGAGGTAGCCAGTCTCTTACCTCTATCAGCCTGCTGTCCTCCTGTGTTGGTTTCTGGAGGAGGGAGGGTGTCCATGCTGTCTCTGATGGGAGCGGTGGATGGGTCTCCTGGAGGATGCAGCGGTGGAGATCTGGCTGGCAGGCTCACAGAGTCAGTGCGGTTTATGGGGGGCCTAGGCATGGCGGCAGCTGACGGGTAGTAATCGATCAGGCGGCGGGGAATCGGCGAGTTGTAACGCCGTATCGTCATACCCTGAAGTGTCCCCGGTCCTCTCCCGCTCTAGTGGTGTGAGCTGCGGGGAGGAATGTAGCGGAGGGTTGCTGTTATCCAGGCCGTGGAGCGGAGCTCGGACTTCAGGCAGCCATCCTGGTCCGCAGCAGGCCACGCCCCCCGGAACGGTCGGTTTTTTGACTGATGGTGTGTAGGCAAGACTGATGGAAGTCAGCTTCATCGGATTTCCGATGGACAAAACCATCGGATTAGAATCCATAGGTTATCCGATCGTGTGTGTACAAGGCTTTACAGTATCAACCTGCAAGGCTGTCAGGATCTCCAGGTAAGAAACATTGCAAAAGATTTGCAAAAAAAGACAAAAACAATTTGCTTAGGAAAATTTAATCCAGTGAGACACAATGACAAAACAAAAATGTGGGGTTTACATACACATTAAGGGCTAATGCGTTAAGTCATTGGCCCTAACAAATGTATTTATTTATTTTTATTTATTACAGGTACTTATATAGTACCATGAATTTACACAGCACTTTAAGACAAATAAGGATTGTTGAATTTTTGTGACTTTCATGATCTGGATACTTATTCCAGATCAGTGACCCAGACAGTATTGAACTCCAGGCAAGCCACTAAATACTCAGATAACATACATATATGTGGGAGCTATTTTACAGTATGTGCTGTTTCACTAGACAAACCACTATGCAAAATTCTCAGAACCCTTTGGTGTGATATAACAATCAATTTTTCTATACTAACAATGCTTTGACTTTCAGGGTGCTCATTGGTTCACCCCTGGAGGGACAACCAGCTCGCAAGACAGGAGATGTGTATAAATGTCCAGCAAATGGTCAATCAAAATGCATGAAGATTGACTTGCCAAGTAAGCTGAACAAGTATTGTTTTCATATTGGATAAATGTTTATTTGACAATTAGTCACTTATGTGCATTTTGGTAAATGGCTTATTAAGTTGCATATTTTTTTATTCTTTAACTTTAAGTGGATGTAAACCCCATTCGTGAAATCTGACCTATGCACATATCTATCTCACCAAAGTGAGTACACCCCTCACATTTTTGTAAATATTTTATTATATCTTTTCATGTGACAACACTGAAGAAATGACACTTTGCTACAATGTAAAGTAGTGAGAGCACAGCTTGTATAACAGTGTAAATTTGCTGTCCCCTCAAAATAACTCAACACACAGCCATTAATGTCTAAACCCTGGCAACAAAAGTGAGTACACCCTTAAGTGAAAAATTTCCAAATTGGGCCCAAAGTGTCAATGTTTTGTGTGGTCACCATTCATTATTTTCCAGCACTGCCTTAACCCTCCTGGGCATGGAGTTCACCAGAGCTTCACAGATTGCCACTGGAGTCCTCTTCCACTCCTCCATGACGACATCACAGAGCTGGTGGATATTAGAGACCTTGCACTCCTCCACCTTCCATTTAAGGATGCCCCACAGATGCTCAATAGGGTTTAGGTCTGGAGACATTCTTAGGCCATCAAGTTTACCCTCAGCTTCTTAAGCAGAGCAGTGGTCGGCTTGGAGGTGTGTTTGGGGGTGGTTGTTATGTTGTGACCCAGTCTCTGAAGGGAGGGGATCATGCTCTGCTTCAGTATGTCACAGTACATGTTGGCATTCATGGTTCCCTGAATGAACTGTAGCTCTCCATTGCCGGCAGCACTCATGCAGCCCCAGACCATTACATTTCCACCACCATACTTGACTGTAGGCAAGACAAACTTGTCTTTGTACTCCTCACCTGGTTGCTGCCACACACGCTTGACACCACCTGAACCAAATAAGTTTATCTTGGTCTCATCAGACCACAGGACATGGTTCCAGTAATCCATGTCCTTAGTCTGCTTGTCTTCAGAAAACTGTTTGCAGGCTTTCTTGTGCATCATCTTTAGAAGAGGCTTTCTTCTGGGATGACAGCCATGCAGACCAATTTGATGCAGTGCGTGCGGCGTATGGTCTGAGCATTGACAGGCTGACCCCCCACCCCTTCAACCACTGCAGCAATGCTGGCAGAACTCATACGTCTATTTCCCAAAGACAACCTCTGGATATGACGCTGAGCACGTGCACTCAATTTCTTTGGTCGACCATGGCGAGGCCTGTTCTGAGTGGATCCTGTCCTGTTAAACCACTGTATGGTCTTGGCCACCATGCTGTAGCTCAGTTTTAGGGTCTTGACAATCTTCTTATAGCCTAGGCCATCTTTGTGTAAAGCAACAATTCTTTTTTTTCAGATCCTCAGAGAGTTCTTTGCCATGAGGTGCCATGTTGAACTTCCAGTGACCAGTATGAGAGAGTGAGAGCGATAACACCAAATTTAACACACCTGCTCTCCATTCACACTGACACCTTGTAACACACTAAAGAGTCATATGACATCGGGGGGGGTGGCTAATTGGGCCCAATTTTGACATTTTCACTTAGGGGTGTACTCACTTTTGCTGCCAGCCCTTTAGACTTTATTGGCTGTGTGAGTTATTTTGAGGGGACAGCAAATTTACACTGTTATACAAGCTGTACATTAACTACTTTACATTGTAGCAAAGTGTCATTTCTTCAGTGTTGTCACATGAAAAGATATAATAAAATATTTACAAAAATGTTAGGGGTGTACTCACCTTTGTGAGATACTGTATATCTGTAGTGTTTACTTATCTCTCTCAAAACCCTAAGTGCCATGTCTTTCTGCTGCTCCATTCCTCTGTCATCAGCATTAAAAACTTCTGACAAGTTCTCCAACACGGGAAATAAAAGCAGCTGGAAGTTTGAGGGATCTTAGAGACAGATAGGTAGAGAGCTTGTCTATTCACAGCACAGCTCTGCAAGTATTTTTGTTCCTCTGCCTATGTGAAGGGGTGTGCCTTTCCTCCAATCAGCTCACACCCCTTGCTGAATGAGAAAACAACATTTTTAACATGATGTGCACTTTCTAAAGAGTATAGAAAGCTGAATAGAGTAGAAATACATTTAAAACTTATGTAGGGAGATTTGTTTTATCTCTGCGTATCATCTGAGGCTGTTCACTTCACTGGGTATATGTGAGGGTTTACATCCACTTTAAGGTTAAAGCTTGAAGCATGACTCTTCTCTCTGTTTAAAATAAATATTACAACCTTTCACTCACTATTTCTTTTAGCATATACTACCATTGCCAATGTTACAGAGGTGAAAGACAACATGACAATGGGATCAACTTTAGTCACAAATCCTAAAGGTGGATTCATGGTAAGACTAGTGGTGGACTACTGCCTTGTAAAGTGTGTCAAAACCCAGAATCAAATCAAATCATATAGATTTATTGGCTATGTTCGTTTCCCTTTTCAGGCTTTTTTTTCCTTTATATTTAACTGGAGATTCTTAACATTAGGCCATGAGAGTCTCCATGTTGGAGCATACATAGCAATGAATAAATTAGGTATCCAATGTGTCCTTACAGCAGTTCCTGACAGTTCAGTTCAACTACCAATGTGGCCCCATTATAGCAATAGGTCAATGGTAATATGTGAAAATCGGGCTAAGCAGCAAGCTCTGACACTACATGAAAGAGTTGGAGCTTTGCCTGCATAAATCATCCAGGCTATAGCTGGGCCAGAGGGTTTGGGTGGCTGTTATATGCATTTGTAGGTCCTCGATACCTACAGAAGTATGGTTTATCTTACCATGACAGTATTCAAAGAGTTTGAAGTGAGAGGCCCACATCCCTAATATGGCACACAAAACTAAAAACAACCTCTAAATTGGATTTTTAAGGGCATCCAAAACTTCAGTAATACGTAAAAAATATCAGTCAACACCCAAGTTTGATGGAAACCATTGTCTCCATCAAACTTGGGTGTTAACTGATCAAAACAGTTTTCTGTCATGTAAACTGCATCTGAGATTTAAACTTTACGTATGGAATAAGTTTTAATTTGTTTTAATAAACTATATTTTTTTACGTATTACTGAAGTTTTGGATGCCCTTAAGTCTCATTTAGAGGTTGTTACTAGTTTTTTTGTACTCTTACCATGACAGTCAGAAACAAAACAAGTCAAAATGTAAAATGCGAACCAGCCCTTGGGGTTAACTAATAGATGCAAACGTGATGTAAAGTGAGCCTGTGCTCTCTTAAAAAAACAACAGGGCAGCCCATTTGACCTGAGTTCACAAAATAAATATAGTTTTGACACACACCCCCAAACCCCCAATGCTCCTGGTGTGAACTTCTCCACATTGTCTTTAGCTATATAGGTGAATGAGAGTTTGTTTTAAAGTGCTTTCACTGCTTCCTTAGGATATGAAAATATTTTATTGTGCATAGTTATGGCACAGGTTCACTTTAGCAGCAATTCTTTGATTTCATAGAATATGAAATATTTACAATTAATCTAAAGCCTAAAGTTTTTTTGACATTTTGGATAGAGTGATTCAAGCTTAGAACACTGTCAGGTATTTATTGCTATCTGTGTCCCCTCTAAGGAAGTTCCTTCCCTCTCTTTATCCTATTGACCATTGTCATGAAAACAAAATGTGAGGGGAAATCCAAAATGTTGAGTTTATCACCAAAAATGAATAAGACCACATTCACATGGGCGGACAAGGGTGGCCACTAGGGAAAATTAGTAGATTCTTGCCGACGGAGTTAAACGCTGTCAGAATTGTGCCCTCTACAAATCAATGACCAGTGCTGGCTCATGTAACCACTCGTCTGATTGTTGCAAACAGTGTCTGACTAAACCTGGATACAGACAGTTTACATCTAGGGATGGCTTTTTGACCTCAACTCTAGCTGTACACAAATGGGCAGTTTGTATATGGCCAAAGCAAAGAGTGCAGCTGTGTCCAAAGGTAGACTCTAGCTGCCTCCGAATGCAGAAAAATATCTGCTCCCAGCTGTCCATGTGAATGTAAACTAAAGGAGAAAATATTACAATGGAGACACTTGTTCTAGTGACAACTGTGTAAGAGGGTATTTCTCTCACCTCACTCTGGAGAGATTTCCTTTCATTTCCTGTTTTGTGTACAGGACTGGGGGTGAAGGAATGGGTCATAGAAGGCAAAGTAAAAAAAAAAGCTAAGAGAGTTTTAATGATTTCCTACTTTATCCAAAATAAAAAAAATGGGGCTTTAGAAATACTTTATTAAAGTGGAAGTTCAGGCAAAACCTAACTAACGCTAAACCTGCTCTCTGCCACATTCTAAACCTAATCTATCTAACTGTCAGGGCTGGGCTCAGCCCTTCCTTCTCTGTGCTGGCAGCTTAGCTGTCAGCTAATTGCCAGCTCCCATCTCTCTACAGTGATCCACCTGTTGATGATCCTGCTCGTCAGCTCTGCCTACTTAAAGCCTTCCAGTTCATTTGCTCTCTGCCTTCGCCTGTGTTAACATCACAAGAGACATTCTCCTGCCTTCCTGCTGAAGACCTGCTTGACTAACGTTCCCTCTGGCTACAGATCCTGCTTGCTGTACTATTTACTACCTTTATCGCTGGCTCTTAGACATTGGCTTGGCCGACTACCCAATCTGGTTACTGAACTCTGGCTATGTTTTGACTACGCTTACTCTGTTTACCTTTTTATTTTTATTATTAAACAAGTGTGATTTAACTGTACTTCTGTCTCGGTCTGATTCATGGTCTCTGACACTAACCCTTCAAGCAAAAATTGCTATACTTACCTATTCTGCAGCCAATCCGGTCCCAGCATCAGTTTTCGGTGGCGGCTTCAGTGTGGAGGCGGGGGCAGGAGAGGCAGCCGATAACAGAAGCTCCATAGTTTGTCTATGGGTGACGTCACCTCCCAGCCATTTTACAGCTGTTGTCAGTCCTCTCCTGTACACAGCTTCTGCCGCTGGAAGAGGGACCGGATCGGCTGCAGAATAGGTAAGTACAGAGAGTTTTTCTTTACAGGGTTAGATATATTAGGTTTAGAGTGTGGCAGAGAGCAGGTTCAGAGTTAGTTTTTGCCTGAACTTACACTTTGATTGCATAACTGACAGTAGGGCATATTTATTTTTGTGAAATATTAAGTTATTTTCTCTGTTCTCAAAGGCCTGTGGACCTCTCTATGCATACAGGTGTGGAAGCATGCACTACACGACTGGAATTTGTTCAAATGTCAGTTCTAAATTTCAAGTTTTAAACTCAATTGCCCCTGGAGTTCAAGGTAAAGTACACTCACTGCATAATAATTTGGGTTGCTTTTTTTGTGATCTTGGAGAACTAGCTTCTCACCTAGGCTTTAATTGCCTGAGGGCAGGTTTTCTTAAAGTAAACCTTTTGCTCTGCCAACGTTTACAGAAACTGCTGTCAGGTATGGACTAGTCAGCTAAAAACAGAAGTGCATAATCATACTTAATACTCCTGCTCCAATTTGTCCCCAGAGATTTACTTATTCTCCTACTGGGTGCCAATATTATGTAGGGAATTTTCAAAAACTGGAGCAGACAAAATCTAGAGTGGCTGTGCATGGCAACCAATCAGCTTCTACCTTTAATTTTCAAAGCTTAACTGATCAAGCTAAAGCTGATTGGTTATCATGCACAGCTGCTCCAGATTTTGTCTCTTCCGGTCTTAATAAACTTGCTTCCTTGGCCCTTCCATATCATAAACAATCTGAAGTCAAGCTGACACACATCAGCCCACACATCAAACAGGTGTGAAGGTACCACTGTGTCAGCATGCTTGAGGGAAAAAAAAGTACCCTTTTACATTTTTATAATGCCCCCCCAACCCCCTCCCTTTTTAAATACTTTAGAAACTTACATAGTGAAACATTGTAACACTCCTATTGTTTTGTAGGAGTTGCAGGGGCGTACCTAGAGCATTTGGCACCCGGGGCGGATCCTATATCTGGCACCCCCCCACCTTAAAATGTAAAAACACCCCACTGTGCCCCCTGCATCCTTCAATATCTTTTTGTCACTACTGTGTACCCCCTCTCCACAACTGCACCTCTGGACCCCTTTACATTACACTGCACCCTGCACCTCTGGACCCCTTTACATTACACTGCACCCTGCACCTCTGGACCCCTTTACATTACACAGCCCTTGAACCTCTGGACCCCTTTACATTACACAGCACTCTGGACCCCTTTACATTACACTGCACCCTGCACCTCTGGACCTCTTTACATTACACTGCACCCTGCACCTCTGGACCCCTTTACATTACACAGCCCTTGTACCTCTGGACCCCTTTACATTACACAGCACTCTGGACCCCCTTACATTACACTGCACCTTCGGACCCCTTTACATTACACTGCACCCTGCACCTCTGGACCCCTTTACATTTCACAACCCTTGTACCTCTGGACCCCTTTACATTACACTGCACCCTACACCTCCGGACCCCTTCACATTACACAGCCCTTGTACCTCTGGACCCCTTCAAATTACACTGCACCCTGCACCCCTTTACATTACACAGCCCTTGTAACTCTGGACCCCTTTACATTACACAGCCCTTGCACCTCTGGACCCATTTACATTACACTGCACCCTGCACCTCTGGACCCCTTCACATTACACAGCCCTTGTACCTCTGGACCCCTTCAAATTACACTGCACCCTGCACCTTTGGACCCCTTTACATTACACTGCACTCTGCACCTTTGGACCCCTTTACATTACACAGCCCTTGTACCTCTGGACCCCTTTACATTACACTTCATCCTGCACCTCTGGACCCCTTTACATTACACTGCACCCTGCACCTCTGGACCCCTTTACATTACACAGCCCTTGTACCTCTGCACCCCTTTACATTACACAGCACCCTGCACACCTTTACATTACACAGCCCTTGTAACTCTGGACCCCTTTACATTACACAGCCCTTACACCTCTGGACCCATTTACATTACACGGCACCCTGCACCTCTAGACCCCTTTACATTACACAGCCCCCCACAGCTCTGGACCCCTTTACATTACACAGTACCCTGCATCTCTAGATGCCTGTATGTTACACAGACACCCCCCTCAACAGTTCTGGACCCCCTGCATGTTACACAGACCCCCCTACAGTGCAGACCCCCCTACAGTGCAGACCCCCTACAGTGCAGACCCCCGCTACAGTACAGGCCCCCCTATAATGCAGACCCTCCTACAGTGCAGACCCCCGCTACAGTACAGGCCCCCCCTACAATGCAGACCCCCCTACAGTTAAGACCCCAGCTACAGTGCAGACCCCCCTACAGTGCAGACCCCCCTACAGACCCCCTACAGTGCACAGACCCCCTAACAATACAGACCCCCTACAGACCACAGACCCCCTAACAATACAGCCCCCCCTACAGACCCCCCTACAGACCACAGACCCCCTAACAATACAGACCCCCTACAGACCACAGACCCCTTAACAATACAGACCCCCTACAGACCACAGACCCCCTAACAATACAGACCCCCCTACAGACCCCCCTACAGACCACAGACCCCCTAACAATACAGACCCCCCTACAGACCCCCCTACAGACCACAGACCCCCTAACAATACAGACCCCCCTACAGACCCCCCCTACAGTCCCATAATGTACTTCAGAACTGACAGAGAGCCCGGGGTAGTGGCTTTGCAGGGAGGGGGGTGCGAGCCACACCCGAGCCAGTCAGCACATCTGGGACCGGCGCAACGATCCACTTCTCTCAAGGCTCTGATCAGTCTCGGCACCGGCTGTCAGCCGACAAGTATGAAGCCGCCTCCCCCTCCTCCTGCATGCACAGCACTGTATAGACATAAAGGAGGAGGGGGAGGCGGCTTCATACTTTTCGGCTGACAGCCGCTGCCCGAGACTGAGCCGTGAGAGAAGGGGATCGTTGCTCCAGTCCCAGATGTGTTTGCACCCCCCCTGCAAAGCCACTACCTGCTGCCCCCCTCCGTGACTGAAAGGAGACAGCGCCGCGGGTTTAACAGCAGCATCGCGTGGTGACAGAACAGACATGTTCTGTCACCAGGCGATCTGCTGTTAAACCCGCGGCGGCGACGCTGTCTCCTTTCAGTCATGGAGGGCGCGGGGGGCGCCGGCCTGACACGCCCCAGTGTGTGGCACCTGGTGCGGCACGCCCCCCCGCCACCCCCTTAGTACGCCACTGAGGAGTTGCAATTTTTGGAATTAAAGAGGGAATTTCTGATCCACATGATAATTTAGTGCCATGTTAAGGCAGGGGTTGAATCTTCTATGGTAACATCTGTTTTATAAGTACTTTAAAGGTAAGGTATTTGCCCTTCCAGGCTTAGTGTTACGGAAGTTGCAGGAATGTACAGCTAAGGTTTCCCTGCAGCTTTTGTAAAGCTATGCATGGAAATCACAATCCACTTGCTCCATTACCCAAAATATATAATGAATGAAATATCCAGCAGCAAAATGAGCTCTAAGCTTGTAATAAGCAGAGTCCTATAACCACAGCTGATCAATGGAAAGGCAAACAAAAAACACAATAACGCGTGGTCCAACTTGCTCCAGCTAGGGGGAAAATAAATTCCTTCCTGGTCCCCCAGAAAGCAATCAGATATTTCCTGGATCAACAATCTCCTGTGATATTACCTATAAATATTAATATCCAGTTATATTTTTGTGCATTTAGGAATGCAACCAACCCTTTTTTAAAACAATCTACTGAGCTGGCCAGAACCAGTTCTTCACGGAGTCCACATTTTTGCAGCCCTTACTATGAAGAAGCCTTTCTGCGTGTGGATGTTAAATCTCTTTTTTCTCCAGACATAAAGAGTGCCATCTTGTCCTTTCTAATGACCCTAAAATAAATAACTCTACACCAAGTTAACTATATGGACCACTTATGTATTTATACATGTTGATCATCTCACCCCTTAATCTCCTCTTTTCAAGAGAGAATAAATTCAGTTCCTCTCATCTTTCCCCATAGATGAACTCCTCCATGCCTCTTATCAGTTTGGTTGCCCTTCTCTGCACTTTCTCCAGTTCCCCGATATTCTTTTTGTGAACTGGTGCCCAAAACTGAACTGCATATTCCAGATGAGGTCTTACTAATGATTCGTACAGGGGCAAAATTATATCTCTCTCCCTCTGGAGTCCATACCTCTTATAATACAATAAAGTATGTTTCTTGCTTTATAAACTGCATGTAGAAGTTGGATGATGCTGGGAACTCAAGTTAAGAGATTTGTTAACTGGAATTTCTATGAGATAGCAAGCTGGAGTGTGATATAATCTACTGGCATCAACCTAAAAGAAACATTGAGTGGACTTTGCCTGTAATAATTCTCTATGTATTAAATATGATGTAACATACCCTAAATTTCTTTACAGAATGTACAACCCAGCTGGATCTGGTGATAGTTCTCGATGGCTCTAATAGTGTTTTTCCTTGGCACAGTGTAAACACATTTTTAATAAAACTATTGAGCGGAATGGACATTTCTCCAACACAAACTCAGGTAAATATGCTTTATTATATGTGTGGATAAAAATATGTTAAATATGCATTATAATTGTGAAAGTATGGCATGTTTGGTAGTTGTCCATAATGTATAGAAAACATTACATGGTGACAACCTCCATTAAACACAAGGTTAACTGACTTGGTTCTAAACCTTAAACCATCCCTTTATTGTTTTCCCAGGCAGTGAAAAGATCAGCTCCAGACCTTCCATTTACATGTAAAATGATAAGACTCCACAAAAAACAATGTTCAGCTGAAAATAAATGCTGTACAGTTGAATGACTTTCTAATATATTACAGTAGGGGCTCATTGTTGATATTTTCCATCTCAGTATCCCTCAGCCTTCCTCCCCACACTTTCCTACCTTGAAGTCTGCATACTGGGCATCAAAAATGCCACTGTTAAGGGTGTTTTATTTATTTTTTTCTGCCTTTAAATACCCCTCTATGTTAGTCTAGGTGTCCTTGCACTCATAGGTGATCACAGGCATTTAGAGCCAGGAGCATTTAGAGGCAGAGAAAAAAACATCACTTGCATGCTCAGGATAGGAGTGTCTTTGCTGCAAAGAAAGCCCACCACCCCCCAGCATGTATAAACACGTATAAGTGCACTTAAGCGCTAGCGTGTTTACTGTTCATTCATTCCAATGGCCAGAATAAAGGATGCATCGAAATGTGTCCAGTCCATGCTGAACCAGACAAATTTTGATCCACCTGTGGCCAGCTTTAGACTCTTAATCCAATGACCAGATGTTACAAAGAGATACAGTATACTATTACCTTGCACTGTAAATCTTAAATTGATTTGAAAGAAGAAAATTCATTAGATAAGCAATTTAATTCTCTCAACATACTATCAGTGAAGTAAAACAATAAAAATAATGCAAAATAACATTTACCTTACTGATAACATAACAGGTTGAGTTTCGATGGCCATTTCTTGGTCTTATAGTGTTAAAAGCAACAGCACTATATTATTATTCTCACATGTGGGACTCCAGCAGCTCTACCCCAATTATTCAAAGTATTTGAAACCCTTATAATGTAAAACAACCCATTCAGTTTAAAACGGTGATTAAACTCACCACCATCCATCTAAAGACCAAGTAAAGTTTTGGGATCAATATTTCTTAATAAGGGAATTTTTCTCTGTGTGTTTCATTTTTAAGGTCGGCATTGTTCAGTATGGAGAACGTGTGGCTCATGAGTTCAATTTGAACACACACTCTTCCACAAAGAGTGCACTGGATGCGGCCAGAAAGATAACACAACTAAGAGGCAATATGACCCTCACGGCTCTTGGTATTGAAAAAGCAAGGTATGTGCAGAAAAACAATCTCTTCTTCCTTTTCTGAGAAAGTATAGAGGTTGGCTTTCTAAAGATCTAAAGACAGACAATAATGTGAGTCCAACAGCAGCAGTGTAGCATGAATGTAAAGGATCCTGGTGCTAGTAGTAATCTTAGTAATCTCTTACACTTAAATTTGCATCTTACTTTCAACATCCCAAGCTGCCTATAAGACCCAGTCTACCTCTCCAGGTCCCTCATACCTGCCTGCACTTTCTCTGGATCCAACACCTCCACTCATCTAACCATTGTTCCACCAACTGCATCTGCATATCTACCCACTGCATCCCACATACACACACCATATATAACCCACCCTATCATACACAAATTAAAGCCAATATCTTCCTCCATTCACATCAGTATATCCTACAACCACATCTGTCTGTAAAGGCAAACCTTAACACCCTCCTACTTCTCACAACTTCACATTTTCATACTCCACATAACTATCTACCAATATCAACATATTCTAAATCCACATGTAGCACACGGACCCTTTTCCCTGCTTACCTTCACTTTGCAGGGGTAAAGGCACACCATGCCACAAGCCCATATCCTCCTGGTATGAGAGGTTGAGCGGTGTTCTTACAATTTTGGGTCCTGCAGCGAGTTACCTCCCTTCCATTGGTTCTTGTCCCTAGAATGTAGGGAAAAGTCTGTTCTTTCCCCCAAAAGAAGGCCAATGTCCAGACAGTGTTTAAACTCCAAACAGACGAGTTTATTTTCTCTTGCTTGAAACAGGTTTGGGAAAAGGTTGAAGACAGCAATAGGATTAGGTAGGGAGATAAGAAGGAAGGGACTAATGGAGAAAAAAGTGGGACTTTAAATGAAACAAAACACTAGGGGCAAGTTGAATCAATCAATGAAATAAAATATAGTATTTATTATTGACATATTTGGATATAGTATATTGCAGGTATACATAGTGAACCAATAAGTATGTTACAGTGTATAATAGAGACATAGTTGGTAGGGAGATAGGTTCAGGCACACAGTTACCCTATTCTCCACTCAAGCCTGAGTGGAAATTGCTCACTCGGATAGATCCCTCCCACAGTTCTAGCAGCCGGAGTGAAGCACAAACAATTTATTTAATTTAGTCCCCTTCACTGACAAGTCCAAGAGATCCTCTGCCACAGAATCCTTTGGTTACTGAATTAGAACTTTGAAACCCCTTATAGATTAGTAGAGACCATAGGTGCCAATGGGGCACACTACAGGGGCTATACTGCAACTCACAAATCCTTCCCTCTGATAGGCAACCAGGCCTCTCTGAGACCGTGACTTCCTTCACCGATCCATAGGACAGGTCCTCCCCTGGTTTCTTCTCCTTCAGAGTTGGTTGGGTTGGTTGTAGACCCAGTTGAAGGTACTGGGCCTACCTGGAACTCTGTAGCCTCGGGCTAAAGGTGCCCGAGACTCCTCGGCCAGTTCACGCACCCCAGGCCAGCAAGGCCAACGGGCGCGACTTCGCCACCAGGGGTCCTCCTTGGAATTCCCCCGGCACACCACCCCAGATCATGGCATCTGCCCTTTATGTACCTTCTCCCGGCATGCACAGCAGGCCGAACCCGCCAACTGCACAGTAGCCAAGAGAGGACACCCAATCACACCACAATGCCACCCGTGGTTCAACCCGAGACCTGGGCAACAGGGCCACCACAGGCCAAGCGGAACTATACACCAGGCAACACCATAGCAGAGCAGAGGCCAAACTGAACAGAATTGGAGAACCTGAGCCACACTACTGCTCAGGCTGCCCCTAAATTTATAGCATAGCGACCCCATTTTTGAGGGTCCCGCTACACACAGTAAATCCACTTTTAAAATTGTAAGGAAGTTTGCCACATCCCTAAAGCAATTAGAAATGGTGGGTGGTTGTAGCTAGAGGACTGCAGCTTATGTACCCTTGTCAGCTTTGAACATACAGGTCATTGCAGTAATTTCCTCATATACAGGATTTGCCTGTTAAAATCACACATTTAGTCTCGGGTTGTAAAGAGAGAGAAACTGCAATACTGCAATAATGCTGCAATAACAATAATGCAATATCTTAAGAAATAAAAGGCTCACTGAAATAAAACAATACAGGGGATGTCTCCTATGTCATTGCAAGTTCTGTGTAGACTACTGGGAAAACCAGTAAACCAATTATAAATGCAGATAATGAGATTTCTGAGGTGCTGCAAATTAGTTTAGCAATTCATTTTAATAGCAATAAAGCTTTCTGGCCCTCACTGTCTGTATTTAATGCCTTTTATATTTTAATTCTTATCTTTTACAAAGTCTTTAGGATAGTCTTTTTCCTCTTTACCTCGTTTTGGGGCTGGGTGGTGTTCACTGATACAGAGAGCTGATTGCATCAGTACATTATAAATTAGGTGCACTGTAGTGAAGCTGCCTTGTGCGGCTAGCCCATGATTCCCTGCATTGACACCAGGATCTACAGTCTTCTGGCTTGAAGAACACTGGGTATCCTTCAACCTGGAGGACATCTTTAGGCCAGTCCTTTTCCTTGGGTTGTGCGATCCTCACTGATGCAGAGCAGAGGACCAACATGATATCAGCATCACTCCCTGCATCAGTATACTGTGAATGAGAGGAGCCATGGTGACACTTCCATTGCTGTCTAAAACTGATAGTAAACGTAAATACCTTTTGCTTCCCCACACCCATGGAAACAATGGAGACATTCTGTGCACGGCTTGTGAAAATTATACCTCCAGAAATATTGTTGCTTAACCTTGCATACAGGGTAGCAGAGTCTGCAGGATTTCCTATAACTGATCTGGTGATGATAATGAAAGGAGACTAAGCTGACTATTTTTAGTGCTGCTGAGATCTACACCAGTATCTCCAGAATGGAGGCAGAATAATAAATCTTCAACCCCTTTTATTTATGTTTGCAATGCAAGTAGGGCGCCTTTATATTTTTTATTTAGGAAGAACTATACTCTGCCTAAACTCCAACAAAAACAATAACCCCTAACACTTGTGGCTGACTTACAATAAAAAAAAAATTACTAAACCAAGGAGTTCAGTGTTGTCTTGCTTTAAGTTCTCCCTTCGCCCTTCTTCTCAAGTATCACTGAGAATTTTTGCCAGGTCTACAGCACCTGGCAGAGACTCCACAGCATGTGTTCCCATGCATGACATGTCACAAACGGTTTCTGGAGTGGCAATGTCACACATCCCAGGAATGTCGCTCATGCGCACACACGTCACAGGGTTCCACGGCATGCCCTTGCATCAGGGGTAGGGGGTGTGATGTCAATCTGGCCTAGGTTGGAATTTAGCAAATAAGAGAGAAGAAATTACAATTAAAGAAAAAAGTTTTTACTTTTTAAATATTTTTTTGATAAGAGGGAGGGTGGAGGAGGCAAAAAAGTTCCGCTTTAAGAAAACCAAAGTTTCATTGTAAGTAAGTGTCTGAAACCTTATGATGCTAAGGATTCATTCTCTTGGCAGCACTTCAATACAAATAAAAACTATGACTTTGTTCTCCATGCTATGTAAATGCAGTGGAACTAATGTTAAAATAATGTATGTATTATGAGAACGCGGCAACGTGAAAAATTTGACTTCTTTGAAGGCATAGAGAGAAATATTTTACAGCAGACGCTGCTCTACATTCAGTGGTTTTGATGTAAAACCAACTGCTACACAATTAATTATTGAGATAAAGTATAAATTTACCAAGGACACTGAACAGATTTATCAAGGCATTGGACACATAGTGCTAATCCCTCTTGCAATTGGCTGGATATAGATTGGACAGATTTTGCCCCAGTTTGTGTCTTATGCTTCCACATCAATGACGACGAGTCTTAGACAGAAGAGGAAGTGAGGGGAAATCCCCCTAGAGGGTATACAGCAGTATTAATTTGAATTTTTAGCAAAGTAAAGAAGGTTTAGAACATCTGGCCGGATTTGAGTGCTGTCTGTGGCCCCTATAGGCAGGTTTCCCTTACTTCCTGTTGCGGTGATGGTCTTCAGACAGAACAGGAAAAGAGAAATTCCCTGGATATACAGACAGCATTTACAGCCTTACAGTAGTTCCCACCCCTCTTAACTCTACTAACTCTCTTAACTTCTAAGAAGAACTTCAGCCCCCCTATCTTGGTTTTTCTTGTCCCTTCGCCCTGGACCTGTTTTTGCAAAACACTTTTGGGAATTGTTCACGCCAGCTGCTGTGTTACAATGCAGCAACTGGTGTGCGTTGCGATGCGGCGATATAGCTGCAGCACTGATGCACTAATCACGGCACTTTGCACTGTTCACTTTTGTTTATAAACTTTATTAACATGCAACAGTGACATTTCATAAAGTCTTATTGGCCCCTGTGCAGTGCAAAGCAGTGGATTGCCTCGCACTATGCTGCACTGGAAAAAAAGCTATGGCCTTTTTATCAGCGAACACCAATCGCAGATTACAGCTCCTGGGCCCATAGAAGACAAGACATGTTGCCTTTTCTTTCCATGGGACTGTGCTGGAATAGCCAACCAAAGTGGTCCCACCACACTTGGTGTGAACATACCCTTAAACATTCCCAGGATACATACCTTAAACCCCAATATCTTAGCATGACAAACTAGAGTACCACTTCATTATCTTCAGCAGATGGGGATAGTCAGTCCTTTCTCCTGCATAGACTGATTCTCACAATAAAAGATGTGCGTGTCTATGCAGTTTTTTACTGTAAGCCCAGGCTGCATTATGACATGCCCCCAAAGGGTGTGTCATTGACAACTGAGGTCAAGGGAAGTGGGTTGAATTCTGCTGGGTGTCATTCAATCTGAAAGACGACCCATGCTGGGTGACGGAGCAGGACAGTGCTGTATTGTGGGGAGGCTGTGCTGCACGTTGCTGACTTATTTTTGCCAGGGAATGAAGTGGCCAAAAAAAAAAAAGTGGGGTTGTACTTGAAGAAATACTAAATTCTCCAACACTGAGCATTGTGCATAGAATATGGCTGTTGAACAATAGCCCTTTATATTTGGGAGCATGGCCCTAAAGACAAAAAATATTACTTGGCACCAATTTGTGAATTCAGTGAATACTGTTCCTAATCACTCTAACTGCATTGAAGGTCATATATCCACTTGAACTTCATTTTTCAGATAGACACAAAAAGACTAAAACTGAAAGAGACACAAAGTAAACTAAATATAGTGTAGTGGATCTTTTAACGACTCTGAGCACATAGCCGAATATGGAAACTTAGCAGTTCCTGCTGAATTATGATGTGTACTATACGGCTTGTCATCCTGGAATGCTAAGACAGCTAATTGAATTCAACTAAGGCTTCACGGAATGACTGATTCCAGACAGATGCATGGCGTATTTAACTTCTTAAACAATATACAGTATACAATATTTTCTTCCTATAGTCACCACCTACTGGAAACTTTGAGGCTATGTCACATGATTGTAAAAAGATGATAACTCGTCGACAGAAATGCTTTTTTGTTTTTGAAGGGGTGGTGTTCGCTTATAATCCTTGATAAGACAGAAGCATTCATAGGCTTGGCTTATATAGAAACTAGAATGTATTTTGAGTGAGCATTCATCTAAAATTTTACTAAAAGTGAATTTAGTGATGCTTTTATTAGTTTAAATTGCGTTCTGTCCCTTTTTTGCAAGGTTTTAAATTTATGTATGGGTTTGTTGGTTGGTTCTTCCTCTGGTATCTGTCAAGCCGAATGGCATCCTTGCTGAACAACTGCTGTAATAAAGTCCATGCCAGGATAACTCATCTAGAGTGTGTATTGTTCCTTTAAATGTCTATGTTTCTATAGCCAATAAGAGGACACAGAAGCAAAATGTCACAATAACTGGGCTTCTTTACTAAGCAAGAAGTCCAACATGGAAATGCAACTGTAAATGACCCATCCACTTGTATAATTAAAAAACTATAAAAAGAACAGGACATCTGAAAGATTAAGATGTATGTCATTAAAAAATAGACATTTAAATATTGTGAAGATTCTGCATCAAGGGTAGAGATTAAAGGATTCAGTCCACTCGCCAACATGCGTTTTGAGGCTTTCCACTCTCTTTTATTCTTTTCAAGGAGGTATTCCTTTGAATGTTTTTTTTTTTTTTTTTCAATTTATCAATACAGCAGACAAGAAAAATACTATTTATTTGGCCAGTTCTTTGGCATAGACTCAACCATTATCTGCGTCTGGTGACCTGGTCAGAATGCCTGTCTCTCATGCCAGGTTAAAGACTTTACTGGTGACTGAGGAAGGAGCACTTGCCTGGCTAGCCTGATTCTCTTTTGTGGGTCCACACCAACCTGACTCTCATGATTCCTACACCTTAACAGGCACGATTTTACAGTGATAGACTTTACAAAAAAAAATATTTCTGCTTTCGTATATGTTCTTCAGAGCAGTTCTGAGCCCCCCAATGCTCTTTGTGTGGCAATCACCTGTCTATTAGACTAGAAAATGGCCATTGCTGATTTTTAACACTTGCCTCCTGTTAACAGCCATGTGGTTCAGGTTCTGTACCTGAACTTCAGTAAAGTTTGTCAACAGTGCTTCAAAGAGAAACCAGGTATATTCGACTCACAAAAGCAGTCATAACAGCAGAGGGGACTGTAGGAGACCTGTGGTCTCAGGTGCAATTGCAGAGCTACATTAGTGGTCCTGGAAACTACAGCGGCAAGGTGAGTTTATCTCTTCATCGGGTAGAACAATAAAAGCCGGTATGGGTTAGAGGGAGTGAATGTTTGAAAAACTAATTCATACCTTGCTAAGAGAGAGGCTTTAATCATGTTGAATACACTTTTCTATACTCTTTTACAGTACACTGTACTTTGTTTTTAAACATAATACCTCACAAAATGCTCAAGCGGATTTACACCCTCCCCCCCCCCTAATGTTTTTAAAAAAAAAAAAATGCTTACCTCGTGGTGTGTTCAGCACATTTCAGATACTCACCCACTCAGCAGATCCGGCATTGTCCAGCTGAGAACCTCTTCTCTTCTTGTAGTGCTCAGTCCCACGCTGCCGTGTTTCGCTGTGACGTCATGCTGCCAGTTGTTCTGGGTTCAGCCAACATGCCTCCCTATGACTCACTGATAGGCCTGATCTCTCCTCCTTTCTTGAATGAAAGGCTATGCCTCCTGGAACATGTTGTCATGGATATGCAGTAGTGTTTGTCTGTCAGCTTACCTTCCTTCCCATGTGTTCATCTTAGAGGCCTGAGCCCTTTCACCTGGCTTCCTTTATAATCTCCTCCCAGCCTGACTCCACCCCAGGCCCTATCACAGAACACTATATTAACCTGTGCACTGCAAGCCTGCTTTGCTGATCAACGTGTTTGTTAGGCATTGTGTGTTTGGGTTCCTGCCTGCCGTGTGCTACGTCTGTCTCTCTGTTACGTTATTGGCTTGTCCCCGACTATCCCTGTCTGCTCGTGATCCTTGACCTTCGGCTCGTTCTTTCGTTATCCTTGTCTGCTTGTGGCCCCTGACCTTCAGCTTGTTATTCGGTTCTCTCATATCTTGTGCTGCTGCTTCCCCTCTTTCCCCCTTATCCTACGGGGCGTAAACTAGGAAACTCCAGGGGCCGCGACCTGGTCCCAGCCTGCAGCATAACATCCTCACCACTAGAGGCCCTGGAGAAGACCTGCTGGGTCTTAGACTCCGCGCCCTGGGGAATCTTGGCTCTAGCTTCCGTTAGGATCCCGGTTGTGCTCCTCTGGTCCCGCTTTCCACAACCACCCAGTTTCCTATCCGCAGCAGTCAGCCATAGGGTTCACTACCTTGCGGTGCACTCCTGTCCCCCTACGGTGTGCATCTGTCACCTGGCCACAGGTGACCTTGACAGTTTGATCAGCCATGAACCCGGCTGACATCCCGTTACCCGTGGATGATCCGTTGCAGGGCATAGTTTGCAAACTTGAAACCCAGGAATCGAATCAGACTCAGGTGATGTGATTCCTCCAGGATCTGGCTTCTCGCTTTGAGCAGCTTCAGGCCTCCTTGGGAACCCTGAATCCGCAACCTCAAATACAACCAGCGGCTGCACCTATTGCACCAGTCGCAGCCACACACTCACTACAACTGCCAGCTCCGTCCCGTTTCTCTGGGGACTCCAAGGCTTGCAGGGGGTTCCTTAGCCAATGCACAATTCATTTTGAGCTCCAGCCCCAAAACTTACTGTCTGATCGGGCTAAGGTAGCCTATATCATTTCCCTCCTCTCTGGTGAAGCTTTAGCCTGGGCAGCCCCTCTGTGGGAACTGGATGATCCAGTGGTTTCTAGCCTGTCTGGCTTCTTGAAACTTTTTCGGAATATCTTCGAAGAACCGGCTCGTGTCTCTTCAGCGGCCAGCGCCCTTTTACGTCTCCGCCAAGAGTCTGCTTCTGTGGGACAGTATGCCCTTCATTTCCGCATACTGTCGGCTGAGTTGAGCTGGAACAATGAGGCCTTAGTCGCAACCTTTTTGCATGGCCTGTCTGATAGAGTGAAGGATGAATTAGCAGGAAGAACCATCCCCACTGATCTGGCCGGCGTTATCTCCTTGTGTAACCAGATCGATATTCGCTTTCAGGAGAGGACTTTAGAAAAGCAACGCCAGCACTCCTTGGTTCTTAGTCAGCCTGAGCTCCCCTCTCTTTGACCCGTAGAGCATCTCCTACCAGCTGAGGAACCCATGCAGCTGGGTCGGACCAGGCTATCCCCCGAGGAACGTGCTAGGCGCAGAACTCTTGGTCTGTGTCTTTACTGTGGGGGCAAAGGTCATTTTCGTGACACTTGCTCTCTTTGTCCAGAAAAACGTTCGGGTCCACTTCATCTGGAAAGTGGAGTATTGGACCCAGAAATATCACCTTCCCCTTCTCGTCTTCTGCTTTCTGTGTTCCTTTATGTTGGTGCTTCTTCTCATTCGGTCTCAGCATATCTGGATTCCGGAGCCGCTGGTAATTTTATGGACTGGGAAATCGCATCGTCCATGAGACTTACTCTTTTGCCCCTCACCACACCATTGGTGGTCTTGGCGATTGATGGTACTGTTCTCCCAGGGGGACCTATCCGCTTCCAGACCCTCCCTGTTAAGATGTCGGTAGGGACACTCCACCAGGAGTGGATATCCTTCCTTATCTTACCCAAGGCCTCAACGCCTATAATTTTGGGTCTCCCATGGTTACAGCTCCATTCTCCTCATGTGGACTGGACTACTGGACAGATCCTGGCTTGGGGTCCCTCCTGTTCCTCGTCCTGCCTACCCAAGGTTGCCCCCTGTGAATCTGAGCCGGTCATTCATTCCAGGTTGCATAACCATTTACATTTCTCTGTCCCTAACCACCCTTGGACGCACAGCCAGGCTAGCTTGTCTACAAGTCCTGCAGTCGCTACGTCTTGCGATGCGATTCAGGTAGTTGCTACACCTGACTCAGCTATTCACTCTGCCTCTGTACTAGTTATGCCAGTCCAGCCCATGCCCAGTGAGCCTCCTACTTTTTCTTGTTCGGGACATTCTGCTTGTCCTTCAGCTATTCAGTTTGACTCCGGCGACATGTCACCTTCTAACCAACCTGACTTCAGGGTTCCACTGACATCTGCCCAGTCTGATGGTCCTGTGCAAGATGACCAGTTCCCCTTTAAGGGTCTAGGGGACCCTCCTCAGATTCCTGTTGATTCTCTCATGCCCTTGCTTATTCCTAGAGAGCCTTTGGTCCTCAATAGATCTTCTTGTCATCTCCCTACCTCGTTTTCGGTCTCTGAGGATAATCTTAAGTACGAGGTTAGACAAGTTCTGGATTCTCGGCTCTGCAGAGGCATTCTTCAGTACCTTGTGCATTGGAGAGGTTTTGGTCCTGAGGAGGCGTCTTGGATCGCTGCATCTGATGTCGCTGCACCTCATCTGTTGA
This sequence comes from Rana muscosa, assembly GCA_029206835.1. Classification (NCBI taxonomy): domain Eukaryota; kingdom Metazoa; phylum Chordata; class Amphibia; order Anura; family Ranidae; genus Rana; species Rana muscosa. The sequence continues at coordinate 1,157,149,332 of CM055116.1, read as the reverse complement.
GAAGGTTTCATCAGAGATTTCCCTTTAAGCCTGGGCCCAGGCGGGGGAGGGCCCATAAGAGGGAGGGTACTGTCATGGATATGCAGTAGTGTTTGTCTGTCAGCTTACCTTCCTTCCCATGTGTTCATCTTAGAGGCCTGAGCCCTTTCACCTGGCTTCCTTTATAATCTCCTCCCAGCCTGACTCCACCCCAGGTCCTATCACAGAACACTATATTAACCTGTGCACTGCAAGCCTGCTTTGCTGATCAACGTGTTTGTTAGGCATTGTGTGTTTGGGTTCCTGCCTGCCGTGTGCTACGTCTGTCTCTCTGTTACGTTATTGGCTTGTCCCCGACTATCCCTGTCTGCTCGTGACCCTTGACCTTCGGCTCGTTCTTTCGTTATCCTTGTCTGCTTGTGGCCCCTGACCTTCAGCTTGTTATTCGGTTCTCTCATATCTTGTGCTGCTGCTTCCCCTCTTTCCCCCTTATCCTACGGGGCGTGAGCTAGGAAACTCCAGGGGCTGCGACCTGGTCCCAGCCTGCAGCATAACATCCTCACCACTAGAGGCCCTGGAGAAGACCTGCTGGGTCTTAGACTCCGCGCCCTGGGGAATCTTGGCTCTAGCTTCCGTTAGGATCCCGGTTGTGCTCCTCTGGTCCCGCTTTCCACAACCACCCAGTTTCCTATCCGCAGCAGTCAGCCATAGGGTTCACTACCTTGCGGTGCACTCCTGTCCCCCTACGGTGTGCATCTGTCACCTGGCCACAGGTGACCTTGACACATGTGATGCAGGGCCGATCCTAGGGTCACAGACGCCTGGGTGCAGAAATATTTCTGGCGCCCCCACGTGGGCGTGGTCATCTTACAAACTCCTCCCCTTTACACATGTTTCTATGGCAACGACTCAAACGCAGAGATGCTCACTGTAATATCCACATCTCCCCACTGTAATATATCCACATCTCCCCCACTGTAATATATCCACATCTCCCCACTGTAATATATCCACATCTACCCCATTGTAATATATCCACATCTCCCCAACTGTAATATATCCACATCTCCCCCACTGTAATATATCCACAACTCTCCCCACTGTAATATATCCACATCTCTCCCACTGTAATATATCCACATCTCCCCACTGTAATATATCCACATCTCCCAACTGTAATATATCCACATCTCCCCCACTGTAATATATCCACATCTCCCCCACTGTAATATATCCACATCTCCCCCACTGTAATGTCCACATCTCAGACTCCCCAATACATCATAGTCCGCTCAGCCCCCCCCCCTGATGTCCTCAGCCCACCACATCACAGCCTTTAACAACTCCACTTTAATGTCCTCAGCAAGTCAGCACACACTTTCCTCCTTTTCAGACTAGTGTCCTCACTCCCTGTAACTTCGCCCCCTCCCTCCCTCACTCCCTCCCTCACTTACCTTGCACAGACCGAAGATCAGAGGGAGGCACGGCATGTCTCGGATGGAGGGCTGGTGTTGCAAGATGGTGATTGGTTGCTAAGACCGCCCTTCATTCTAGTAGCCAATCACCTGCTTGTTAACCTCCGGCAGCTCCGCCCTCCATCCAGAACTGTCCCGCCTCCCTCTGTCGGCTCTGTGTGAGGATTACAGAGATGGCAGGGGCAAGAAATAGCTGCTAAATGGCGGTACCGCGGCGGGCCGCACAGGAGAGTGAGGCGGTCTGCATTTGGCTCACGGTCCGCCATTTAGTGATGCCCGCTGTATACCAACAAGGAGGAGGGAGGGGGCACTCTGTCGCTCGAGCGCCCCCACCTCTGTGGCACCTGGGTGAACTGCACCCCTCGCACCCCGTCTGGGATCGGCCCTGATGTGATGTACATATCCCAGGAGGCAAAGGGAGCACAGTGCATGTCATTCACCTAGACAAATGACTTGAGAGGGGGAATCAGCATTAAGATTGTTTAATAAGCAGGTCGAGATCCTACAGGGTAAAATGACCGCACCAGCCAAGCAGACACTGGCTGCAAAAGCGCCTAGAGGCGATTCAGTTTGCATGTGTAGCGCTATACAAGTCACTCATTCATTCATTCATTCAATAATAATATCAAATGAGAGTTAAAAATGTACATGATTATTTTTTGATCTTGTGTATATTTTAGAGAAGAAGCTTTCAGTGAAGAAAGAGGTGCACGGAAAGGAGTCAAGAAGGTTATGTTGGTTGTAACAGATGGTGAATCTCATGATGGTTATCGATTGCCTAATGTCATTGCTGATTGCGAAAAAGATGGCATTGAAAGATATGGTGTTGCTGTAAGTATCTAATTGTAAATGTGTATGTACATATATCTGTACATCTTAAAGGGGTTGTAAAGTCTCAATGTTTTTCACCTTAAAGTGGTTGTAAACCCTGAAAACATATATATTTTTTAAAAACCACCTGCAAGACAAAGCCATAATGAGCTAGTATGACTAGCATACTAGCTCATTATGCATCACTTACCTTAGATCGGGGCCCCCGAAGCCGTCCTCGTCTCCCCCTCCAGCCGCAGCCATCGCTCCACAGGTTACTTCCGGGTATCGCCGCTCCAGCCAATCACAGCGGCGCTCCGGAGCAGCAAAGACGTCACTCCGCGCAAAGCCGGATTTGTGAATGGGATTAACCCTGTGAATGCACCGTTGTCTACGGCGCGCATGCGCCGTAGACATCGGTGCATGTCATTTTTTGCAAATATCTCCTAAACCATGTAGGTTTAGGAGATATTTCTTCCACCTACAGGTAAGCCTTCATCTATGCTTACCTCTAGGTGCAAGTTGCATAAGTGGGTTTACAACCAATTTAATGCATTCTATGCTAAGGTGAAAAACCTTCTTTTCTGCAGCGCCCCCCCCAACCTGAGCCCGTTCACTCCAGCGGCGTGCACGAGCCCAGTGTCAACCAAATCCAGTGACGCGGGAGCGGGGCCGTGTCCTGTTGTCTGTGTCAATAGACGCAGCAGCAGGACTCGGGAGCACGCCCGCACGGGTGCCCCCCAGGCAAAGAGGCTTTATGTGGAGACACCCAATGAAGAGGAGGGGCCTGCTATAGGGGCACCTGAGCTGAGTCACAGCTTCCTGTGACCATTCAAACAGAGAGCCACCATCTGACCTGGCCCCACCCCCTCTCTCCTCATTGGCTCACTGAATTTGATTGACAGCAGTGGGAGCCAATGGTGCCACGCTGCCGTCTCAGCCAATGAGGAGGGGAAGCTGAGACACTCCTACAACATCGCTGGATAGAGATGGGCTCAGGTAAGTATTGGGGAGCTGAGGGGGGCTGCTGCACAAAGAAGACTTTTTATCATAATGCACAGAATGCACCTTCTGCCTTTACAACCACTTTAAGGTTTACATGTACTTTATTAATTCAGGGCCTGTATAATACTTAAATAAAAAACATAGCAGCATAAACACCCTGTGAGTGGACAGGCTTTACTGGTATTGGCTGCGGTAAACTATGCATGAGACATGGGGTTCCAAGGAACAGTCTAAGCAGGTTTGCACTGTTATTCAGCAAGGCGACAGTTTTCAATACAGGAGGGCATTGTACAGCAAGTCCATAGCTTAATGCAAACAAAACCTCTGCTTGTGTGAGCAAGTAACTAAATTCAGATCAGTTCTAGACTAACAGAATGTTCTTAATGGTATCTCCAATACAAGCAAGCCACTCTTGTACCTTTTAGGGCTTTGTCAACACTCAACCCTTTTACCCAGCAGCAGATTCCCACGGCAGGGAGAACAAGAGAAAGAGAGAAAGTCCTGAGCATCAGTCAGCGCAGCTTACATGTACAGGTGCATTTCAAAAAATTAGGATATCATCAAAAAGTTGATTTATTTCAGTAATTTAATTCGAAAAGTGAAACTCATATATAATATAGATTCATTACACACAGAGTGATATATTTCAAGCATTTTTTTTCCTTTAATTTTGATAAATATGGCTTACAGCTATTGAAAACCCAAAATTCAGTATCTCAGAAAATTTGAATATTGTGAAAAAGTTCAATATTGTAGACTCATGGTTTCACACTTTAATCAGCTAATTAACTCAAAACACCTATAACGTTTTCCTAAACCTTTAAATGTTCTCTCAGTTTGGTTCAGTAGGTTACACAATTACGAGGAAGACTGCTGACTTGACAGTTGTCCAGAAGGCATTAATTAACACCCTCAACAAGGAGGGTAAGTCACAAAGGGTCACTGTTAAAGAAGCTGGCTCTTCACAGAGTGCTGTATCCAAGCATATTAATAGAAAATCGACTGGAAGGAAAAGGTGTGGTAGAAAGGGGTACACAAGCAACAAAGATAATCACAGCCTTGAGAGGATTGTGAAGTAAAGGCCATTCAAGAATTTGGGGGAGATTCACAAGGAGTGGACTACAGCTGGTGTCAGTGCTTCAAGAGCCACCACACACAGACGTATCCAGGACATGGGCTACAACTGTGGCATACCTTGTGTCAAGCCACTCCTGAACCAGAGACAAAGTCAGAAGCTTCTTACCTGGGCTAAGAAGAAAAAGGACTGGACTGTTGTTCAGTGCTCCAAAGTCCTCTTTTTGGATAAAAGCAAAGTAAATTCTCCATTTCATTGGGAAATCAATGGCCCAGAGTCTAAGGGAAGAGTAAAGAGGTCCAGAATCCAAGTTGCATGAGGTCCAGTGTAAAGTTTTCACAGTCAGTGATGATTTGGGGAGCCATGTCATCTGGTGTTGGTCCACTGTGTTTTATTAAGTCCAAAGTTAGCAGAGCCCTTTACCAGGAAATTCTAGAACAATCCATGCTTCCCTCTGTGACCAGCTTTATGGAGATGCTGATTTAATTATCCAGCAGGACTTGGCACCTGCCCACACTGCCAAAAGTTCCAATACCTAGTTTAATGATCATGGTGTCACTGTGCTTGATTGGCCAGCAAATTAGTCTGCCCTAAACCCCTTAGAGAATCTGTGAGGTATTGTCAAGAGGAAGATGAGAGACACCAGACCCAAGAATGCAGACGAGCTTAACCTCTTGGCGTCCGCGCTATACCTGAATGACGGCTACAGCGTGGACCTGAATTGCCGGGAGGCCGTCAATAGACGTCCTCTCATGCTTGAGCGGCCAGCGCGCCCCCTCAGGGTGCGCGTGGCTCGCTCTGTGATCAGCGAGTCTATGAGACTCGCTGGATCACAGATCGGAGTAAGGGGTTGATTTCGACCCCTTACCATGTGATCAGCTGTCAGCCAATGACAGCTGATCATGTGACGTAAACAGAGCTGGTAATCGGCAATTTTTTCTCCTCACGAAAAAAAAAGCCCGATCACCGTCAGGTGACAGAGGGACATCGGTCCCGATCAGGGAGAGTTGCCCAGCTCATCTGTGCCATCTGTCAGTGCCACCTACCATTGCACAACAGTGCCGCCTACCAGTGCCCACCAGTGCCACCTATCAGTGCCCACAGTGCCACCTATCAAAGTCAATAATCAGTGCCTCATCAACAGTGCTGCCCATCATTGCCACCTACCAGTGCCCCCTTAGAGTGCCCATTGGTGCCACCTATCAGTGCCACCTATCAGTGCCCATCAGTGCCATCTATATGTTCCCATCAGTAACACCTATCAGTGCCACCCATCAGGGCCCATCAGTGCTGCCTTATCTGTGCCCATCAGTACCGCCTTATCTGTCCCCATCAGTGCCGCCTTATCTGTGCCTATCAGTGCCGCCTTATCTGTGCCTGTCAGTGCCCACCAGTGCAGCCTATCAGTGCCCACCAGTGCAGCCTATCAGTGCCCACCAGTGCAGCCTATCAGTGCCCATCAGTGCCGCCTCATCAGCGCATATCAATGAAGGAGAAAAATTACCTGTTTGCAAAATTTTATAACAAAATATAAAACATGATTTTTTTTTTAATTTTCCATGTTTTTTTTCTTTGTTTAGCAAAAAATAAAAACCCCAGAGGTGATCAAATACCACCAAAAGAAAGCTCTATTTGTGTGAAAAAAATGATAAAAATGTCATTTGGGTACAGTGTCATTCAACTTGCATCGGCGCTGAAAGCTGAAAATTGATCTGGGCAGGAGGAGGGTTTAAGTGCCCAGTAAGCAAGTGGTTAAGGACGCTATGAAAGCTTCCATAACGCCATAGGCTGATCATCTCCATGCCAGGCTGCATTGATGTAGACATGTGCATTTTGTTTCGTTCCGAATCGAAATTCGGACAAATTTTTCATTATTCGGACATTTGGATGCATCCGAATTACCGAATTACAATACTAACGAATTTAACCGAATCTGAATTTTTTCGAATCTAAAAATTGCGGACGAAATTCGAACCGGATTCGAAAATATTTTTGACCCGACTTTGGGTCCACGTATCTCGGGGTTACTTGGTGATAGAAGCCCCAAATTTGGAGATGTTGTAGTGCTAGTTCTTCTGTGTTTGCATACCAAATATGGGGTTTCTATAACTAAGTGACCCCGAGATACGTGGACCCAAAGTCGGGTCGCAAAATGTCAAGCACTTTACTGGAGCAGAGAATGACATTTTGCGACCCGATTTTGGGGCCACATATCTCGGGGCCACTTGTAGCTAGAAACCCCAAATTTGGTATGCAAACACAGTAGAACTAGCACTACAACATCTCCAAATTTTGGGTTTCTATCACCAAGTAACCCCAAAATACATGGACCCAAAGTCGGGTCGCAAAATATTTTCGAATCCGGTTGAAATAGTATCAACATGATTCGAAATTATTTCAACTGCATTTGAAACTATTTCAACCGGATTCGAAAATATTTTGTGACCCGAATTTGGGTCCATGTATCTCAGGGTTACTTGGTGATAGAAACCCCAAATTTGGGGTTATTGTTTTTCTAGTCTATTTTCTATTTTATTATAATCTTTTCTATCCAAAGTTAAAATTAATTAATTAAAAAATTTGAATTCATACTATTCGAAATTCAAATTTATTCTATTCGAAATTCGAATTTCAGAAGATGGTTGTATATTCTTTCTATTTTATTCTTCTAAATTATATATTTTTTCTATTCTGTTCTAATCTTTTCTATTTGAATTATAAATTTTGGAAGAAGGTTATTTACTTACTTATATACATCTGTCACATAAAAAAAGATGTGAAATGGCTGTCACGGATGTCGATCGCAAGGCAAGTACATATGCTGTATGTCATTGTCCACTTGCCACAACACCTGCCACGAGTGCCACGACACCGGCCACGAGTGCCACGACACCGGCCACGAGTGCCACGTGACCTGCCACGAGTGCCACGTGAACGGCCACGAGTGCCACGTGACCTGCCACGTGACCTAGTTGTGGATTGTCTACTTGCCACGTCACCTGCCACAAGTTATGGGGCTCCTAGCACCAAGTGACCCCCAGATATGGGCGATATGTCAAGTACTTTTCTGCAGCAGAGAATGACATTTTGTGACCCGACTTTGGGGCCACGTATCTCGGGGCCACTTATAGCTAGAAACCCCAAATTTGGTATGCAAACACAGTAGAACTAGCATTACAACGGGGTTACTTGGTGATAGAAACCCCAAATTTGGGGTTATTGTAGTGCCAGTTGTAATGTGTTTACATACCAAATATTTTGGGATTTCTAGCTATAAGTGGCCCGAGATACGTGGCCTCAAATTCGGGTCACAAAATTTAATTCTCTGCTGCAGAAAAGCACTTGACAGATCGCCCATATCTGGGGGTCACTTGGTGCTAGGAACCCCATAACTTGTGGCAGGTGACGTGGCAAGTGGACAATCCACAACTTGGTCACGTGGCCGGTCACGTGGCACTCGTGGCCGGTCACGTGGCACTCGGACAATGACATACAGCATATGTACTTGCCTTGCGATCGACATCCATGACAGCCATTTCACATCTTTTTTTTTATGTGACAGATGTATATAAGTAAGTAACTAACCATCTTTCAAAATTTATAATTCAAATAGAAAAGATTAGAACAGAATAGAAAAAAATATAATTTAATAGAATAAAATAGAAAGAATATGCAACCATCTTATGAAATTCGAATTTCGAATAGAATAAATTTGAATTTCGAATAGTAGGAATTAAAAAAAATGTAATTAATTAATTTTAACTTTGGATAGAATAGATTAGAATAGAAATAGAGAATACACTAGAAAAACAATAGAATAGAATAGAATATAGATACTATCTATTTCATGTTTAATTTTTTTTGCAGATTACTATTTTTTACATAAGATCTCCTGCAGACTATTAGCATTTATTTAGTTTTCTCACCAGGTCTCCTGCAGACTATTAGCATCTATTTCTTTTTTTAGCAGATCTCCTGTAGACTATTAACAGCCATTTCACTTCTTTTTTTTTTTGCAGATCTCCTGCAGACTGTTAGAATCAATTTCATTTTTTTTTCAAAGTCGGGTCGCAAAATATTTTCGAATCCGCTTTAAATAGTATCAACATGATTCGAAATTATTTCAACCGCATTTAAAACTATTTCAACCGCATTTGAAACTATTTCAACCGGATTCAAAAATATTTTGCGACCCGACTTTGGGTCCACGTATCTCGGGATTAGTTGGGGATGTTGTAGTGCTAGTTCTCCTGTGTTTGCATACCAAATTTGGGGTTTCTATCACTAAGTGACCCCGAGATACGTGGACCCAAAGTCGGGTCGCAAAATGTCAAGCACTTTACTGGAGCAGAGAATGACATTTTGCGACCCGATTTTGGGGCCACATATCTCGGGGCCACTTGTAGCTAGAAACCCCAAATTTGGTATGCGAACACAGTAGAACTAGCACTATAACATCTCCAAATTTGGGGTTTCTATTACTAAGTGACCCTGAGATACGTGGACCCAAAGTCGGGTCGCAAAATATTTTCGAATCCGGTTGAAATAGTTTCAAATGCGGTTGAAATTATTTCGAATCATGTTGAAATAATTTCGAATCCGGTAGAAATATTTTTGAATTCGGTTGAAATATTTTCGAATGCGACCGATTTTCGAATTCGGTCGAAAACAAAACGAAATCCGAAAAATAATTTAACAAATTTAACGAATCTAACTAAACGAAATTAATTAATTAACGAATTAAAACGAAACTAAACTAAACTAATTTTTTCCTTTTGCACATGTCTACATTGATGCAGTAATTCATGCAAAGGAGCCCCAACCAACTATTGAGTGCATACTATTAATCTTATTTTAAATTATAATATTATAATATTATATATATATATATATATATATATATATATATATATATATATATATATATATAATTATTATATAATTATACTATATATAAATCTATATAATATATGAGTTTCACTTTTTGAATTGAATTACTGAAACAATTAACTTTTTGGTGACATTCTATTTTTTTGAAGTGCGCCTGTATAAAGGTCTTTGTACAGCTGAGACTAAAAATAAAGGACTGGTTACCGGGTAAGATGTGGACCGAGGAATGGAGACTTATTCCCACCCAAAGCTCTGTAAAGCCTTCAGGTTCCAAGACTGAGAACAGAACATATTAAGAACAGGAAAACAAGTTTGTTTTCTCCATATCAGACATCAACCCTGGATCCTCTCACCATGTGCACGTGTGAAACCTAAGTGACACATACACACACTGTCCACAGTCAGTGCCTCACACCCAACTTTCACACCTACTGTACTTTAGGTCACTTCTCACACTTATTACTTCAGGAGTCTGGGAAATATTTGAAGATAAATGGAGGAAATAGTTTGTAAATTGGAAAAGTTAGGATAGTTGCTGGTATGTTTTAATTTCTTGGTTAAAATAAGGTGAAAATGACTGGGATATCGCTGTAAATATTTTAAAAAAATAAAAAAAGTACAAAGGTCAAAATAAACAAAACAATGCATAGTCATTTGTACTCGTATTGCATATATGTATATAATGTGTTATCATTTTAGATTCTTGGGTACTACAACAGAGGAAACATAAGTACAGAAAAATTGATCAATGAGATTAAATCCATTGCAAGTGACCCAAAAGAGAAACATTTCTTTAATGTGTCGGATGAGTTGGTTCTTTCAACAATTGCGGAATCACTGGGAGAACGAATATTTGCTCTTGAAGGTACCGAAAACAAAAGTAAAAGATATGTGGGCTGCCACAATTTAGCTATGACTGCACTTAGACAAGTGTGTAAAACACGCAAGTGTGTTTTTTTGTCCAACGAGCAAAGCTCAAAAATTTCCAAACATCTAAATGATCCATCCCAATGTCTATGTTACCTCCCCTTACTCAAACTCTTAACTTAACCCTTAAAATTTACTACTAGCATTTAAAAGTAAAAAACATCTAAAGCCAAAACCATTTTTTTATGTGGATTGACTGGGGAAGTCTTAAGCCAATCATAGATGGATCCAAATTTGGCTAGTTCAGCAGGGACCAGTCAAATTTTGATCCCCTCTGTTAGAATAAAATAGCTCTGTGTTAGGGATTCTCTCATCAAAAGAGTGTGTTGATGGAAAACTGAACCATTTTTTGATGGGGAAATGCATCATGTATGGTCTGTCTTAGCCCTATCCCTGCCACATCAACCGCAGTACCATCATTTAAACAAACTCCTGTCTGCTTTAACAGACAAAAGTTTGTTTATCTTGTATTTAAATATCATGTGACATTAAGAATTGCCACCGCCATGTTTTATTCTACAAGGCCCCTGCATACAGAAAGCACATAATGAGTTTTAGGTAATCATGAGGCCTAATACGTTCTTTTTAACATGGATGCAAAAAAAAAAGTTCCAGCATTGAAAAATGTAAACCTTCATTCGGTTTTTGTTACTGAGTGATGTCTGTAAACGGGCTGGGTAGATTTATCCTCTCTCATTGTCCTTGTCACCAGGACTGACATTTATAGGAAATTTTACAGTACAGGCTTGGGAAAATCTTCCAATGGTGACACCTGTGCTGGTGACAGCTGTCAAGGGGGGCTTTCCTCCCACTTCCTGTTGTGTCTCCAGGTCATGAAGTAAGGGAAATCTCCAGCAGAGCAAAGACTACTAAAAAAATGAAAGAAGTGCTAATTATATACAGTATATAACACATATTCTTACAAATATAAATTCTTGCTCTCCCTTATTGAGACACATTCACCAAAAGAAGACTTTTCGGGTTTCTAACTTTATCCAAAGATTTAATTATTTTTGGCTTTAGGTATATACTTTAATCTTACTTTTTTTTATCACTGGGGTTCATACTCACTATTAGGGATGAGCCCGCAGTTCGAGTCGAACGTAAGTATTGAGCATTTGCCCACTCAAATCGGTTACGACAACGAACTGCAGTCAGGTCAAGACCCCGATGAGGATGACGAGCATGCATATGAGCTTCCCTGAGACGGTTTCTGACAGTTCGTGCAGAAATTCTTTGGTAATGCAAACCGATTGTTGCAGCAGCTGTCCGGGTGGCTGGTCTCAGACGATCTTGGAGGTGAAGATGCTGGATGTGGAGGTCCTGGGCTGGTGTAGTTACACGTGGTCTGCGGTTGTGAGGCCGGTTGGATGTACTGCCAAATTCTCTGAAACGCCTTTTGAGATGGCTTATGGTAGAGAAATGAACGATCAATTCAAGGGCAACAGCTCTGGTGGACATTCCTGCAGTCAGCATTGCAAATGCACGCTCCCTCAAAACTTGAGACATCTGTGGCATTGTGCTGTGTATTAAAACTGCACATTTTAGAGTGGACTTTTATTGTGGCCAGCCTAAGGCACACCTGTGCAACAATCATGCTGTCTAATCAGCATCTTGATATGCCATACATTTGAGGTGGATGGATTATCTTTGCAAAGGAGAAGTGCTCACTAACACAGATTTAGAGAGATTTATGAACAACATTTGAGAGAAATAGGCCTTTTGTGTACATAGAAAAAGTCGTAGAGCTTTGCGTTCAGCTCATGATAATTAGGGGCAAACACAAAAGTGGTTGCGTTTATAATTTTACTCAGTATATATATATATATATATATATATATATATATATATATATATTCCATTTTTTATTTTTGCATTTATTATGCTGAGGCCTAAAAACTACACATACATATACTGTATATATACATACACACTATACATTTTATTACAGTTATGGGCATGCTGCCAAATACTTCCAGCAGAAGGTGTGGATGATAGGGGATTTATGAGCCCCACCTTAGATTTCACCCGGGGGTTAATTCTCCTCTGGAACCACCCTTGGACCCAACCTTGTTTAGAGGAAAGGTCCTTGATGTGTTTACATTATTACTATCCTACAAGGATACTGTATGTTATGAATCCCATCTTTCCCATTGTGAGTGGGCATTTAGTTACTTGACCCGTATTATATTTTGCACTGATTGAGAAGCTGAGTATTTCCAGAGAGAGTTACAACAAAAATCAAGTTTTCTACAACAGCTTAAAACATGTTATTTTAAACAAAAGTCTGTGAATGTACTTCCTGTGGTTACATCATAAGAAAAATCCAGAGTAGTGTTTAGGAGAGAGATAAAACAATGTTTTACTCTATGTAGGTCTCTGGAGGTTTATGTAATTTCTCATGTATAGGTCTAACGAGGAAGAGACAAGCTAAAGGTCTTGGGAAAGCGTTTCTGATGGTAAATGAAGGTCAGGCGTGTGGATGACTTTTAAGTCTCAAGCCTCGTACACACGCACAGTTTTCTCGGCAAGAAAGCTGCTGGGAGAGCTTTTTGCCATGAAAACCATGCGTGTGTATGCTTTCTCGGCGAGAAAACTGCCGGGAATCGCGACGAGAAAAATAGAGAACCTGCCGAGAAAACCATGAGTGTGTATGCTTACCTGTCCCCAGGTAAACCCGCACATGCTCGAAAAGACTTTGACGCATGCGCGGTAGCATACAAGGGTAGTGTAGGGTGTAGCAAGATGGCGGCGACGGCATCGAATGTGACGTGCCCAGGCTCGTCGTTGTCGATGACATCACCGTGTTCTTGCCATTCAAAAGAACTTTGGTTCTTTTGAATGGCCATCTGTATGCACGGCTTGGCAAGGAAAGCTTGCCAGGAATCCCGTCAGGAAAACCAACGTGAGTTTTCATATTTCTAAAAAGGAGAAAAAAATCACCAAGCATTGCATACACTACAATGCTGTCCAGTAATTCTAATAAACCCTGTCATGACTAGAGGTCATGCCTAGGTTCCTAGACAAAATTTAGCAGTCAGCATGACAATAACGACACAAATTCTTTTACGAATTTGCATACCTAAATGTTTATATTTTTGTAACCATTTTTGTAACCATTTTAGCCCAGGCTAGTTTTCAGATTTCAGCGCTGTCACACTTTGAATGACAATTAATCATGCATTAGTCATGCAATGCTGTGCCCCAACAAAGTTTTTATTTTATTTTTGAGATTTTTGAGACAGACAGAGCTTTCTTTTGGTGGAATTTAATCACCACTTTTTTTATGATAAAATTTAACAAATAAGTAATTTTTCTTCAGTGTGAGAGGAGAAGATGTCGGTAACAGTGATTTACTGGTCTTTGTTTACACTTGTGATTGGCTATGATTGGACACAGCGATCACGTGGTAAAGAGCCGCTGTCATTGGCTTTTTATCCTGATCGGTGATGTTCTGTGTTCGAGGGACGCAGCTCCCCACCACGAGTGGCGAGACCGGGAGGATGGTATATGATGTCCACAAACAGAGCTTTCTTTTGGTGGAATTTATTCACCACTTGTTTTTTTATTCTTTACAATTTAAGCAAAAAAAACCCAGAAAAATAGTTGTTATGATAAAATTTAGCAAATAAGTAATTTTTCTTCATAAATTTAGGCCAACATTTATACTGCTACATAGAATGATAGGCTGCACTGATGTCAGCTGTGACAGGTTCACCGATAGGCTGTACTTATGGTGGCTGTGATGGGTAGACTGATAGGCTGCACTGATGGCGGCTGTGATAGATGCACTTTATTCCAGGGTAGTGTTGTGCACAGTATGGAAGGGGATAAAACGGTAACTCACTGTTCCCAGATTCTCCTCCTCACACAGGATCAGTGTGAGAAGAGAAGATGCCGGTAACAGTGATTTACTGGTCTTTGTTTACACTTGTGATAGGCTATGATTGGACACAGCGATAACGTGGTAAAGAGCCACTATCATTGGCTTTTTATCCTGATCAGCGATGTTCTGTGTTCGAGGGACACAGCTCACCACCAGTGGCGAGACCGGGAGGATGTTATATGACGTCTACCCGGAAAGAGGAAAGTCTATACATTACTGTACTATAGTACAATGATGGCCGGGCAGGAACTGGTTAAGGATATAGAGTAAATAAGGATTTCGGTGCACTGCTTTTAAAAAATCTGACAAATCTGCCAAAATTTCTATAAAAAATAAATAAATATCTAATTCTAATGGAAAGTTACAATCTTAAACTGATTAGCACTGTCAACTTCATGCTGCAGTGGCATCTACAGTGCTATCTGCATGCTGAAGGCTTATTTTGTCATTGAAGCCCCTCCAAGCTGCATGTGATCACTATGTGAAATCTTGTCATAGCCGGCTTTCTTATCATCAATGGGGACTGAAACTGTCAGCAATTCCTGAATTGAGATCCACTAGCTGCTCAAAGTGTCATCTGGTGACATACATTAACAGATCCCCAGCATGGAGGAATATGCTGGGGAAGTATTAATGCACATATGGTGGGCAAAAAGAGTAAAAAAAAAAATTGTTTAGTCTCAAAAAAAGTTTTGGTCCACCAAAAACAAATTATTTAATTATGAAAAGGTGTAATAAATCGCCTGCTAAATATGGTGAATTTGCTGCAACTACATATTGTATAAGCCTGGGTTCACACTAGTGCAAATTGGATGCGGGTTCTAGCATCCAATTCGCAATAGCAGGAGATTGTGAGTGACTCTCTATGGAGATCTCCGCAGCGGCTCCGGTGCCATTTGCACAGGGGTCCTGTGCGTCTTCTGGTCCATTTCAGTTCTGAATTCAGCCAAAATTTCAGGCTGAAATCTGACCTAAAAAGGGGAACGAGGAAGCACCGGACCCCTGCTGTCACCTGCTGCGTGCTCATATGTAAACCCAGCCTTAAAGTATAACTGAAGCCAAAACGTTTTGTTTTTTTGTAGTTTTGGATAGAGTACAGAGAGTTTAGAACCCCTGTTAGGTTTTTTATTGCTTTCTGTGCCCTGGTTATGGAGATTCACCCTCTCTATGTGTCCTGTTTCCCTTTATCACCAAAAGTGAAATCAAAAGAAAATCACAAATTTTGGGTTGTCCCCAGAACAGAAATAGAGGGGAAATCATTTAATAGGGACACTATTTCTGATAACCCTGGTAACAACCAAGTATTCCCTCACTTTGGAGTGATTTCCTCTCACTTCCTGTTTTGTCTATCGGACAGGAAGTGAAGGGAAATCTCCCCAAAGGGACATAGATGTCAAAAATGACAGGGGTTATAGTCCTCCCTTACACTATCTGAAGTGAAAAAAAAAGGCTTTGCCTTTTTGTTTTACTTTAACTGTTCATTTAAAAAAAAAAAAAAAAAAAAACAAAACATTTATTATATACAAAATAGAGAAATAATGGCGATTTTAAAGTCAATACTTTACAAATAGCATTTTAATATATGATTTAAAAAAACACTGCGCAGGTGTTGCTTGTAGGGTTAATATCCAGTTGGTCTGCATTGTGACCCGGGACATAGTTGTGCCAGTATTGAGCAGGTACATGTCCCCCCCTCCACCTCATTCTCTGGATGGCCTGTACATATTTGTGTCATAATTGAAGTAGGGATCAATAGGTTATTTTAAAGTGAATCTCTCAAAAACATTGTCGCAATTGCAGCAGTTCAAGGTTGTCACTGTCTGACTTAAACAAAGAATATCCTTCTATAGTGTGTACTAGCCTCAATCCAAACCACCTGCCACCCCTCCAGCATATAGCATGTCATTGACAGCCTCAGCTGCACATATTTTCCTATGAGACTGTGTAGAGCAGGGGTAGGCAACCGCGGCCCTCCAGCTGTTTTGAAATCCCATGAGACATTGCAAGACCCTGACAATCACAGGCATGGCTCCTAGAGGCAGATGCTTGATGGGATTTGAAGTTTCAAAACAGCTGGAAACCAAGGTTGCGTGAGGGACGTATGTGCATTCCTTCCACTCAGGTCTCAGATTACACTCTGTGCTGTGGAGTGTGTGACTTCATATCCCCGCTCTCTGCCTTCTGGAGCTCAGAATTTCTGTGTAAAATTGTGCTTTAGGAGGCAGCAGAAGAAAAAGGGATGCAGAAAAAATTATGTAGGAGGATTTGTTTTATCTCGGTGTATCTCCTGAGGTTAGTCACTTCAGTCGGAAGGGTTTACAACCACTTTAACAGCATAAAATATTAGTGAATTCATTATGGGCTCAGCGTCACTGACTAGAAATATGCTTATGTATTAAATGCAAAGTTGTTTGCAGAGGTGTTGGAGATATAAATAGAAGGTGCAAAACCACTGTGGCCACTCTGCAATGACAGTATTTAAAGAGGAAAAGCGATCTTGCATCATCCCCTTTGATTTTCATCTGTAACACCATGCTTTATGCAACAATTATATATATATATATATATATATATATTGTGAGGGGGTTAGCTCGGCAGCGGGTGTGTGTGACCCCCGGGATGGGCTCCCCACACAAAAACAGGCCCAGCAGACGGAGGTTGTGGTTTTCAAAATCAAAAAGGTGCCGTTTATTTTCTATTTACAGTGACAAAAACACAGCAAAGCAAAAGAAACAAACAAAATAAATCCTGGTCAACTTGACCTCTGACTAAACATACAGGTTTCCTAACTAACAACTGGGATCAGCCTAGTGCTGTCCTAGTCCCTGGTTTTAAATGTCCAAGCAAAATATAGCCACACAGGCTTTCTCTCACCGCACAGGGGTTCACTCTCCCTAGACAGTCCACACAGGTCTGCTTCCAGGCATGAGCTAACATCTAATGAAGCTGGGAGTTTTTTTATAGAGGCCTAAATGAGCTGACAAGCTTCAGCTGGCCTCATCAACTCCCTGTCTGCACGACGCCCAGCCCTCTCCCTAGAGGTATGAGTCATCAATGAGCCCACTAGTCTCAGCTGGGCTTATACAACTCTCCACCTAGCTGTATAAATCGGCGTAAAGCCTGAATCTGGGCGAAATATATCTACCCCCCTGGATGCAACCAGGTGACTTTACCTTCCTGCTGTCACATACCCCCCCCTCTTGTTTTAACCTCGGGGTTGGAACACCAGCAATCAGGCATTCATGTACTCGAGACAAAGCATCCACATTCCCCATTTGAACGCCAGGGCGATGCTTTACTGTGAAGTTGAATTCCTGGAGGGCCAGGAACCACCTATTCACTCTTCTATTTGTTTCCTTGTTTTGAGCCATCCACTTTAACGGAGCGTGATCCGTAACCATGTCAAAGTGCCTACCTAGCAGGTAGTACCGAAGGGAATCTAGAGCCCACTTCACCGCTAAACACTCCTTTTCAACGGTGGCGTAATTTACCTCATGGGACTTCAACTTCCTGCTGAGGTAAATGACTGGGTGCTCTTCCCCGTTCCAGACCTGGGACAATACTGCTCCTAACCCCACATCTGACGCATCACTTTGTACGACAAAGTCTTTAGAGAAGTCGGGTGAGTACAACACTGGCTGGCTACATAAGGCTTGTTTCAAGAATTGGAATGCTGCCTCAGCCTCGGGGGTCCATTTAATCATGACCGACCCTTTCCCCTTCGTCAGGTTGGTTAGGGGCACAGCCTTAGAAGCAAAGTGGGGAATGAATCGCCGATAATACCCAGCGATTCCCAGAAAGGCTCGTACCTGCTTCTTGCTGTTGGGACGTGGCCAACTCTGGATGGCCTCGACTTTGTTGAGTTGGGGTTTTATTACTCCCCTCCCAATGGTGTACCCAAGATATTTGGCCTCCTCCTGCCCAATGGTACACTTCTTGGGGTTAGCCGTAAACCCTGCTTCCCGAACAGAGTCCAGGACTGCTTGCACTTTTGGCAGATGTGAGGCCCAATCTGTGCTATGGACAATTACGTCATCCAGGTAAGCCGCAGCATACTTCCGATGGGGCCTCAGCATCTGGTCCATTTTCCGCTGGAATGTGGCCGGCGCATTCTGTAACCCGAACGGCATTCTTTTATATTGGAACGCCCCGTCTGGGGTTACAAATGCGGTTTTCTCTTTGGCTGACTTGGCCAGGGGGATTTGCCAATACCCTTTTGTGAGGTCAAGAGTCGTCATGTATCGGGCTGTTCCCAGCCGGTCGATCAACTCATCTATACGTGGCATGGGGTAGGTGTCAAATTTTGTAACTTTGTTCAACTGACGAAAATCGTTACAAAATCGCCAGCTCCCATCCGGTTTAGGCACCAACACAATGGGACTAGACCAATCACTTTGGGACTCCTCTATCACCCCTAAGTTCAGCATTTTCTGTACTTCCTCCCGTATTGCCTCCCGTCGGGCCTCTGGGATCCGATAGGGTTTTAACTTCACCCTTTCACCGGGCGGGGTAATAATGTCATGCTCTACCCCAGATGTTTGTCCCGGCAGCTCAGAGAATACCTCCTTGTTGCGAAGCACAAACTCCTTAACCTCCTGTTGTTGGGGTTGTGACAAGGTGGCTGCGATTCCAACCTCAGGAATCACGCAACCAGTTTGAGCTGGTGACCAAGTGTCTGCGACTAGGGACTCTCTATCCCTCCAGGCTTTCAACAGATTAACGTGATAGATCTGTTCGGGCTTTCGCCTTCCTGGTTGTCTGACCTTGTAATTCACTTCGCTCACTTTTTCCATTATCTCGTAGGGGCCTTGCCATTTGGCAAGGAATTTACTTTCAACCGTAGGGACAAGTACCAATATCCTATCCCCCGGGGAAAAGGTACGGGTCTTGGCTCCACGGTTGTACACTCTCTGCTGTGCCAACTGCGCTTGGGCCAAATGTTCCTTCACGATGGGCATTACCTGTGCAATTCGATCTTGCATCAGGGCGACATGCTCAATCACACTCCTGTGGGGAGAACTCTCACTTTCCCAAGTTTCCTTGGCAATATCCAACAGCCCTCTTGGGTGTCTCCCATACAGTAACTCAAAGGGGGAGAATCCCGTAGAGGATTGGGGCACCTCCCTAATAGCAAACATCAAATAAGGAAGTAGACAGTCCCAATCCTTTCCATCCCTATCCACCACTTTCTTCAACATTTGTTTTAGGGTTTTGTTGAATCTTTCAACCAGCCCATCGGTTTGGGGGTGATACACAGATGTACGTAATTGCGTCACTTTGAACAATTTACACAGCTCCTTCATAACCCGGGACATAAAGGGTGTACCTTGGTCCGTAAGCAGTTCTTTACAAATACCCACCCGGCTAAAAACAAGAGATAGCTCTTTGGCTATGGTTTTGGCCGAGGTATTTCTGAGAGGGATCGCTTCTGGATAACGGGTGGCATAGTCCATTATAACCAATATGTACTGGTGCCCCCTAGCGGACTTGATTATAGGACCTACCAAATCCATTGCGATTCTCTCAAACGGGACCTCAATGATGGGTAGAGGGACCAGCGGGCTACGGAAGTGTGGCATCGGGGCCGACCTCTGACACACAGGGCAGGAGGAACAATAATTTTCTATGTCCTTCATCACCCCAGGCCAATAGAATCTCTGTAATACCCTCTCTCGGGTTTTCTCTGTCCCCAGATGACCTCCAAGAATGTGCCCATGGGCCAACTCCAACACCAACTTCCTGTAAGGTTTGGGCACCACAAGCTGCTCAACGGTTTCTTCTGCCCTTTTTGCCACCCGATACAGTAGGTCCTTCTCTACGCTGAAGTATGGGTAAGTGCAGGTATTATCTGGGTTCACTAACTCGCCATCTATTTTCACTACGTTTTCCCGTGCCTTTATTAGGGCGGGGTCTTTCAACTGTTCTGTGGCAAAGTTTTCCCTGTGAACCTCAAGATCAGAAAACTCCACAGACGGTAGGTTTTCGTCTGAGGAGGTGGGCTCCTCTCCAGTTTCTTGAGTCTCCCCTGCCAATACTGACAAGGGAAATTCGGGAGAGTCCTCACCACTCTCAGAGGAGTTCTGGCTATCATATTCCTGGTACATAGGGGCACCAGTGGGGGGCTCAGGATCATCCCACAGTTCCCAGAACTTCGGAAAATCCCTTCCCACAATGGCGTCATGCGGTAACTGAGACACTAAGCCCACTGGATGAGAAAGGGTACCTTTGGGGGTCTCGAAACACACTGTAGTCACTGGATACTCTCGGGTGTCCCCATGCACACAAATAACAGCTACCTTGCTATTCCCAGAGACCTCTGTTTTAACTAATTCAGCCTTTATCAGGGTCACAAGGCTACCTGAATCCAGCAATACCACAACATTTCTACCATTAATACACATTTTGCATAAATGTTTCTCAGTTCCCCGAATGGCAGTGCATGCGACTGTCGCACACAGCGACTGACGTCTGCCCGTCAGAAAGTCACACTGCATGGGTTCCTCCAAAACCGGGCAATTTGCTGCAATATGTCCCGCTTGCCGGCAGCGGTAGCAAATGATCCTTCTTGCCGCCTCTTGAGCCGCTGATTTCCCAGGCTGTTCTCGCCAAACTTGGGGTAGAGCTCCCACCCTCTCACTCTCTCCACCCTTACCCCTTGGAATCATCTTATCCGCCCCTGGGGATGGTCTGGTCTTAGGGTGGAAAGTCCGAGTGTCTCTGGAAGAGGCCGTCAGGTTCTCTGTAGCCAAGTATTTCTCCACACGATCCACAAGACCATCGGCCGTCTCTGGGTCTCCATGGCTTACCCACTTTTGGATGGCAGTAGGAAGAGCTCTCAAAAACCGATCCATTACAACACGTTCCACAATCTTTGGTGCGGACAAAGTCTCTGGCTGTAGCCACTTTCTGCTCAGGTGAATGAGATCATACATTTGAGACCTGGGGGGTTTTCCAAGCTGGAAAGTCCAGTTATGCACACGCTGAGCCCGGACAGCCAGGGTGACACCCAGCCTTGCCAATATTTCAGCTTTTAGCATCACATAGTCTTTTGCTTGGTCAGGCTCTAGGTCATAGTAAGCTTTCTGCGATTCACCCGTTAACAGAGGAGCCACCAGTCCAGCCCACTGCTCCTCAGGCCACTTTTCTCTTTCAGCAGTCCTTTCAAACGTGGTCAAAAATACCTCTGGATCATCCTCTCCAGTCATTTTTGTCAATAAACGACTCACCCCAAAGGACGCGGTATTAGTGGGACGGCTTTCCTCACTGGTCTGCGGACGTTGCTGCATTACTGCTTCCATTTGTTGTAGTCTCTGCTCTTGCTTCTGTAATAGGTCTATGAAGCGGGCCTCAGATCGTTGCTGGGCTTGTTGCTGAGCTTCCAGACTCTGTTGGTGAGCTTGCTGCTGGGCTGCGAAGTTCTGTTGTTGAGCTGCAAGGCTCTTTTGCAAACCTGCATTTGTCTGCTGTTGATTGGCATTTGCTAGAGCCAGCTGTTTCAGTATCTCCTCCATGCTGGCTTAAAAAAAAACTGCCACTGGTTCTCCACCAACTGTGAGGGGGTTAGCTCGGCAGCGGGTGTGTGTGACCCCCGGGATGGGCTCCCCACACAAAAACAGGCCCAGCAGACGGAGGTTGTGGTTTTCAAAATCAAAAAGGTGCCGTTTATTTTCTATTTACAGTGACAAAAACACAGCAAAGCAAAAGAAACAAACAAAATAAATCCTGGTCAACTTGACCTCTGACTAAACATACAGGTTTCCTAACTAACAACTGGGATCAGCCTAGTGCTGTCCTAGTCCCTGGTTTTAAATGTCCAAGCAAAATATAGCCACACAGGCTTTCTCTCACCGCACAGGGGTTCACTCTCCCTAGACAGTCCACACAGGTCTGCTTCCAGGCATGAGCTAACATCTAATGAAGCTGGGAGTTTTTTTATAGAGGCCTAAATGAGCTGACAAGCTTCAGCTGGCCTCATCAACTCCCTGTCTGCACGACGCCCAGCCCTCTCCCTAGAGGTATGAGTCATCAATGAGCCCACTAGTCTCAGCTGGGCTTATACAACTCTCCACCTAGCTGTATAAATCGGCGTAAAGCCTGAATCTGGGCGAAATATATCTACCCCCCTGGATGCAACCAGGTGACTTTACCTTCCTGCTGTCACAATATATATATATATATATATATATATATATGTAGCGGGTATATAAATTTAACACGTCACCATTTTTCTACGTAAATTTATTTCTAAAGGTGCTATTGACATGAATATTTCACCACATGTCGGTAGCAACCCATGCAATCCATACATACAAAGAAACCAAAACAAATAAGTTCAGCAATTAAGTTATGTGTAATAAAATGGAAGGACACGGAAAAAATATTGAACATGCTAACTGAACTTTATTTAATACTTGGTACAAAATCCTTTGTTGGTAATGACAGCTTCAAGACGCCTCCTGTATGGAGAAACGAGTCGCATGCATTGCTCAGGTGTGGATTTGGCCCATTCTTCCATACAAACGCTCTTCAAATCTTGAAGGTTCCGTGGGCCTCTTCTATGAACTCTGATCTTTAGTTCTTTGCATAGATTTTCTATTGGATTCAAGTCAGGTGATTGGCTGGGCCATTCTAGCAGCTTTATTTTCTTTCTTTGAAACCAATTGAGAGTTTCCTTGGCTTTGTGTTTGGGATCGTTGTCTTGCTGAAATGTCCACCCTCATTTCTTCATCTTCATCCTGGTAGATGGCAGCAGAATTTTATCAAGAATGTCTTGGAACATTTTTCCAGCCCCACGCCATGATGTTCCCACCTCCAAACTTCACTGTTTTTGGGGGTGATTTGCAGTGCCATTTGACCTCCAAACATGGTGTGTATTATGGCATCCAAAGAGTTCAATTTTGGTCTCATCTGACCAGACTTTATTCTCCCAATATTTCACAGGCTTGTCTAAATGTTGTGCAGCAAACTTTAAACGAGCTTCAACATGCTTTTTCTTCAGCAATGGAGTCTTGCGTGGTGAGGGTCAGTGCGCATACAGGTCATGGCGGTTGAGTGCATTACTTATTGATTTCTTTAAAACAATTGTACCTGTTAATTCCAGGTCTTTCTGAAGCTCTCCACAAGTGGTCCTTGGCTCTTAAACAACTCTTCTGATAATTTTTCTTACTCCTCTGTGAGAAATCTTGCGAGGAGCACCTGGTCGTGGCCGCTTTGTGGCGAAATGACATTCTTTCTACTTCCAGACAATGGCC
The DNA here is from genome assembly GCA_029206835.1 of Rana muscosa. Taxonomy (NCBI): domain Eukaryota; kingdom Metazoa; phylum Chordata; class Amphibia; order Anura; family Ranidae; genus Rana; species Rana muscosa. The sequence continues at coordinate 1,157,126,034 of CM055116.1, read as the reverse complement.
CCAACAGTGCTCACTGGAACATTCAGAACATTCTGTAACCAATGCCATCACAGTATGTTTTGCGAAGGTTGCGAAGGTCTTGAGAGAGCTCTTTGCTTTTACCCATCATGAGATGTTTCTTGTGTGACACCTTGGTAATGAGATTCTGTCAACAGAGAACGGACTTCAGCTCACAAGAGTGCAATAAATTTTGCTTTGACTGTACTTCTCCCTTAAGTTCCATTTTAAGTTTTGTAAACAGCAGTCTTCTTTCAGCGGAGGTAAAAACAAAAGAATGTGTGAAAAGGGAGAACAAAGCTCCATCTAGTGGCTGGATAAAAGTCTACATCGTTTTCATATGAAATATGACGTATTTACTAATAAAATTAATAACATTCTTTTTAATGCCTCACCATAAGTAATAAATAAAAACATCTGTACAATACCACAATGCATTCCCTAAAGGCAATAACATGTTTTGTTTTTTTCTCATTAAAGCTACAACAGAACAACAGACAGTGTCATTTGAAATGGAAATGTCTCAGTCTGGATTCAGTGCTCACTATTCTAAGGTAAGCAATATTTCCTTGGTTCGTTTTGCTCACTATACTGTGTCTCAAAGGACTTTAGTATGCCTTAAGCCCCGTACACACGGTCTGACTTTTGGCCAACAAACTTCATTTTGAGCAAGTTGGACCAACAATCCGACCGTGTGTACGCTCCATCGGACAAACTTTTTTTGCTTTTTTCTTGTTTTCATCGGACAAAAGTTGGGTCTGCAAACGGACAAACTTTTGCCCAACAAAAGTCCGATGGAGCAAAGTCCGACCGTGTGTACAAAAAACTAATGTTAAAATCAACCAACAATAGCAGAAGTTGACCAAAGGGTGGCGGTAAAGAGCAGAAAAGAGCAGAAAAACCACGTGATGTTGCAAAAAGTTTTGGGAAAGTTTGCAGAAAAGTCAGAGCGTGTGTATGCTATGGGTGTTCCCGACCAACACCGTTAGGACAAAAAACCACGGAAAAGTCAGATGGAAGTCCGACCGTGTGTACGAGGCTTTATTGAGGCGCCTGCTGATTCCTGACTGTTGATAACGTCTGAGTGATTATAGTGTAAGTTTACTCTTTAGTGTGTTCATTTTTGATTTCCTAAAATTGGTTTGTTCCATTAGCATCAATGTCATATTCCACCTTTTTGGTGCTAACAGCTTTGAATGCATTCTATGCACTCATCGTGCATAAATATTGTCTAAAATTTTTTAACAGGAAAAGGGTTCTTAGAACCCAATTCCAGTCCAAGTTTTTTTTATTTAAAATGGATCTAAAGTCAGAAGAAAACATGTACAGTATTGCGTCTTACTAGTTCTTGAATGTAATGGCTGTGTTAAGCCCTGTACACACGATCGGATTTCCTATGGTTTTTTAACCGATGGATTTTTCCATCGGAAAACCGATGAAGCTGACTTTTATCAGTCTTGCCTACACACCATCAGTCTAAAAACCGACCGTTCCAAACGCCGTGACGTAAAACACTCCGATGAGCCGAGAAAAATGAAGTTCAATGCTTCTGAACATGGGTCAACTTGATTCTGAGCATGCGTGGGTTTTTTATCCGCTGGAGTTCCCCACAGACGATAGTAATTTGCTATCGTTTTTTTAACCATTGGATAAATTTAAAACATGTTCTATTTTTAAACACTGATGGAAAAAAGACCGATGGGGCCCACACACGATCGGTTTGTCCGATGAAAAAAGTCCATCGGACTGTTTTCATCGGTAAAACCTATCGTGTGTACACGGCTTAAGTCTTCATATTTTAGGCTAAGCATTTTTTCAACAAGTACAGAAAATGTCTGTTGTTCTTGTCAGAAATGCAGTGTCCTTGTCACTTACTGTGAGCTTGCTTTAAAGAAAGCACAAGGAACCCTATTTATTATGTAAACTATCAATCCTATCAATCCACCATGTAATGGAAATGAACGAGGAACATGTTTGAAGTCCAGCTGGATAAAAGGGACAAAAAATGTGTTATTCACAGGATTATCAGGTAAAATAAGGAAAAAAGCATGAAGAAAATAAATGAATGCCAGCCACAACATTTAAGGACCGGTAAGCTTCACTATATAATAATACTTGTGTCTGTAGGTTTATATATTTTTTCATTTAGGTTAGAACCTGGAAGGATTAGAAACTCTTACATTTTTATTGGTTGAGTGGTGTGAGTGGGATTCCCTGGATCCAAACCACAATCAGACTTTACTATGCAGCCTAAAAAATTGTGTTAATTGTAAATGTTTCTGACTCCAAACTATTAATATAGCACTCCTATTTCCACTATACATTTATGAATCTTGTATAAAGCTTCCCTAGAGGCCCTCCTTTATGGATGACCTCTCCACCCACAGGCCTTGTGGGTGGAGAGGTCATTCATAAAGAAGGGCCTATAGGGAAGCTTTATACAAGATACATAAATGTATAGTGGAAATAGGAGTGCTATATTAATAGTTTGGAGTCAGAAACATTTACAATTAACGCAGATTTTTATACTAGCTCTTTAAGCCTAGATGAAAGGAATTAGAGAAAGTGGGAGGTAAGGTCAAAGTCCATATGTGTTGGAAATTTTACTGGAAATTTAAAGAAGAAATACATGTTTTTACATTAAACCATTAAACCATTTGTGTGTCACTCCTATTTCTTTGATAAGGTTTTTGTCTGGTTTTGTCAGGAGTGTGTAGTTCTCCTGCTGCATCACAGCTGCTGGTCTCATTCCAGCATCCTGGTTTCGGCTGTGATACATTCTCTCTGTCTGTCCACCTGCAAGGTGATTGATATGGCCAGTCTCTGGGTGGAGACCAGACCTGATTTAATTCAGCCACACCTGCAGTCTCAGGCTTGATATTGCATTTGTAACACATGCTTCAAGCTTCCTGTTTTTCTGCTCTGCTGATTGAATTTCCCTGTTTATGACCTTGGATTGAATATCGACTATTTTCTGAACTCTGTCTGCCTTTTGACTATGAATTAAACCCTGACTACTACCTTGCTTGCCTTGTACCTGGACTGTCATTGAACCACCCTGCCTGTCGGCCAACTGCAAGTACCTGTTTGCTTTGCTCAGTTTGCGCCTGCCCTGGCATGGTAGCCAGGCACTAAAGCATTGTGTATAAGACCTGGTGGCAACCCAGCACCGGTAGGCCTGCTTGCCTTATGGGAAAGAGGGCGAAGAACACAGATTCTAGCTATAGTGTCTGACCACCTGCGTTAGGGGTAAGCATGACAGGTTTCCTTTTGGAGAGAATTCCCCTTACTTCCTGTCAGAACAGGAAGTGATATGAAATCTCTCCAATGCGGGAGCAGACAGTAACACATTTTAAGTGGAGTGGAGAAGGTTTAGCACTTCTCACAATGTTTTTTTTGCTGAATGTGCCCCCCTGTCTTGGGGACAACTACTTCTCCCATTTATTGTCCGGGCATCACAGAAAAAGGAGTAATCGAAAATCTTCCCAATGAGGTCACAAAGTGCCAGTTAAATTCATAACATGTAAACAATTTTTTCCACCTGTTAAACATCTTTTATTTATTGTAATCAGCTGTTAAAAAGGGTCTCAATATGACCAAAATTTCAATAAAAACTTTATTGTCCACAGTCTGAACACAGGTGCACTTTAGCAGATGACATTTAACTCAGGTTAAAAATAAAATAACCATGTTCTACTAAACTATATTAGAAAACCCGTTTACAGATTTAGAAAAATCATACTTGCCTTACCATGACCTTTTGTTAGCCAGATCTAAAAATGGGAGGATCTACCTTCACAAGAATTGGCTGATCAGTTTCAGTTTTGTAAGAAGAAAAAGCAATCCCTTTCATTGTGATATGTATCCTTGGCAGCCCAGCCTTGGTGATACTACAAATCCCATAAGATGCTGCAAGACTGATGATACAAGTATAAATCCTAGAGGCAGAGGCATGATGGGATTGGTAGTTTCACCACTATTAGCGCACCAAGGTTGCTTACCCCTGTCATAGAGGGTATCTCACCAAAATTAAACATTTATTGCAGGGGATGCCTGCAATGGGAGGCTAGGTTCACATATATGTGGGTGTGAGAATGCGTGTAAATTGTGCGCATTCCTGCACCCATTGGTATCTGCAGGCAAAACGCGTTTCCTTTGAGCAGACATGCAGGGGTGCATGAATGGTTAGTGCCCATTCAAATCAAGGTACATATGAGGTTGGTGTGGGGTCGCACTAACCGCATATGTGTGAACCTAGCTTTAGAGAATTCATATGGGGACATCAGTAGGTCAACCAAGCGAGCAAGATGTCAGATATCTAGGTGCATTCTGCATAAGTGTGTCAGGTTATTATACTGTACAGAAAAGCAGCATTGTCATTTGCCAGCCCAGTTGCCAGAGCTATCCCGCAATCTCATAGACTTGTCTTCAAATCAAAACTCTTTCCAGTCTTAATTATCCTTTTCTTCATAAAGTCTGAAACCCTGATTAAGTAAGTCACCTATATGATCCCCCTGTAATGTGTTGGCTTGTTACTGAACTTTGTATTATCAATTATCAGACTTTCTTACTTGAGGTTTACTAATGGCCTTTTGTTCTCTTTGTTCTATAGTTTGTTTTAATTGCACAGTTTTACAGTATTTAATCTGCTTTAAAAGGCATGCATAGGTCATTTTAACAAAATGAAAAAAAAATAAAAATCTAAACCTAAAACCAAAAATGTAATATCCAAATTGCAGCTTACAGTACTAGTCCTTTTTGTTATTTTCTCCTGGGTAGCTATATCTCTCCCAGTGGCGTCACTAGGGTTGGTGTCACTTGGTGCGGTAATACATGGTGTCACCCCTTATCCCCTGACACTAAGCAGGCTAGTGCATCAGTATGGCTCTCCCCCCTTAACCTACCACAATGGATGGCACTGGGATGGGATTGGGAGGATGGATGGAGCCGGGATTGGATTGAGGTGATGGATAGAGCTGGAATGGGATTGGGGGAATGGATGGAGCCGGAATGGGATCAGGGGATGGATGGAGCCGGTATGGGATCAGGGGGGATGGATGGAGTGGGGATGGGACCAGGGGATGGATGGAGTAGGGATAGGATCAGGGGGGATGGATGGAGTGGGGATAGTATCAAGGGGGATGTATAGAGCGGGGATAGGATCAGGGAGGATGGGTGAAGCGGGTATGGGATCAGGGGGGATGGATGGAGCCGGGATGGGATCGTGGGGATGAATGGAGCTGGGATGGGATCAGGGGGATGGATAGAGCCGGGATGGGATCAAGGGAAATGAATATAGCCGGGATGGGATCAGGGGGTTGGATGGAGCGAGGATAAAATAAGGGGGGATGGATGGAGTGGATATGGGATCAGGGGGGATGGATGGAGCTGGTATGGGATCGGGGGGGATGGATGGAGCCGGTATGGGATTGGGGGGAGGGAGTGAGCCGGTATGGGTTTGAGGGGATGGAGTGAGCCGGTATGGGATCGGGGAGATGGATTGAGACGGAATGGGATCGGGGGGATGGATAGAGACGGGATGGGATCAGGATCAGGGGGTATGGATATACCCGGGATGGAATCAGGGGGTTAGATGGAGCGAGGATAGGATCAGGGGGGAAGGATGGAGTGGGTATGGGATCGGGGGGGATGGATGGAGCCAGTATGGGATCAGGGGCAGATGGATGGAGCCGGTATGGGATCAGGGGGGATGGATGAAGCTGGAATGGGATCGGGGGAATGGATGGAGATGGGATGGGATCGGGGGGATAGATGAGCGGGTATGGGATCAGGGGGTGGATGAAGCTGGTATGGGATCAGGAAGGAGGGATGGAGCCAGGATGGGATCGGGGGGATGGATGGAGCCGGGATGGGATCAGGGGGATGGATGAGCGGGTATGGGATCGGGGGGTGGGTGGAGCTGGATGGTGCCAGGATGGGATCTTTGATTTGGGGGGGGTTAAACGAAATGTGCTAGGGGGTGCTTTGGGAGGGGGGAGCATCTGCGCTGGGGGGAGGGGGTCAAACTTCAAATCTGCCCCCCTTCTACTTCTAGTACAAGTTCTCTCTAACCCAAAACAAAGAGCACCCCCTAGCACCTATTCTCTAACCCCCCTAATATCACTCCTGGCAGCATAATTGTTACCTGCAAATGTCTGCCCCCCAACCCTCCAACCACTATGTCCCCCTCCTATGCAATAAAGTACTCCTGTAGCATACCTCCGGAAAGGTGCTGACTGTAGCGTGGATGGTGTCCCTCTTCATCCTTGGCTATTCCTCCCGGCCTGCGTACACGTCCGAGCTGAGGAGGAAGCAGCAGTGAGTGCAGCCGGCGGGGACAGAGATCGTGGCCGCGCAGTGTGGAGGTGTGTGTGGGGACGGTCGGACCCCAGGCACTCAGTCTATCTCTGCCTCACTCCCTCCTCCCCCACTCTCCCGACACATCGCATTTAGCAGAGGAGATCCTGGAAAGGAAGGAGAGAGCTGCGGCGCCCCTCTCAATGCGGCGCCGGTACCAGTCTGAGCCGGGTGTCACCCTCTGGCGGGTGTCACCCGGGTGCGGGCCGCACCCCCCGCACCCCCATAGCAACGCCAGTGATCTCTCCTCCACTGTATCAATAGAGGAAGCCATGGTTGTCTACCTAGGCTGCTTTCATGATATCAACTACAAACATGTGTGTGTCTCTTCATCTCCAGGGCAATTGGTAGATTATGGAAAATAGCCTAGGAAGAAAACTATTTTTCTGTGCAGCTTACATGAAGTGACAAGGACACTGAATTTCTGGAAGGGTCAACAGGCATTTTATATATTTGCTGAAAAAGTTTTTAGCTTAAAAGAAGACAAAGGCAGTCACCACCTCTAAGGACTGTAATTTGCAAAATATTGCATTTTTGTTCATGGGTTTAGTTATCCTTTAATTCACTAAATGGCTTGTATGGCAATTCTAGGTATATGCAATATATAAAATATTCACTTAAACTGGAGCTTTCTCCAAGGCTCCATTCACACCTAGGTGTTTGCAATTGTGGGCTGAATTACCACAATTCTGTAAGTAACGGCATCACAATGGCATCACAAATGCGTTTGGCGCTTTGCCGTGATTTGGAATCACAGGCAGAATTGCAGCAATTCTGCCCGCGATTCCAAATGCCTAGGTGTGAATGGAGCCTTAGGGTGTCTCAGTGGAGGTTCTTTGTTGTTTATGAAATAATAATACACAAAGCTTGAATTGCATTAACCTCTCTATATATACTTTTCTATGATTTAGGACTGGGTGATGCTTGGTGCAGTTGGAGCCTACGACTGGAATGGGACAGTGGTCATGATGAAATCTGATGACGTTGTCACCCCAGGGAATAATTTATTTCACACTGGAAGCGAAGATAGATATGAACCTCTGGCAGCCTACTTAGGTTGGTTGGAAATTCCTATTCAGTTGCTGCTTTAATAAGATTCTCTAAAGATCTAAATCTCTAAAGATCTAAAATGACATGTAGTGTGGATCATATAAACAAAAAAACATTTTCCCATAGAATCTCGTTCTCACCATTTTCCCTTTCCAGTGTTGCTGATCTCCTCTAACCTCTTTCAGCCACTTTCTGTATAATGTACTGTCTAAACTTTCTGTCTAATGTACATACTGTATGCACTCACTCCGGCTTCTAAGGGTTATCATTGCTCATTGTGACAGTGGTGGACCATGCTTGCACTATGGTTATCAATAGATGCCACTTGTACTCTCCACCAGAAGTTTATGTGATAGAACAGGAGACCCCCATTACAGGTAATGTCTGATCAAGGTTCTTCATGGCAGGATCATTGAGTTTTTTTTTAACCACTTCAGCCCCGGAGGATTTGGCTGCCCAATGACCGGGCCATTTTTTGCGATTCTGCACTGCGTCACTTTAACTGACAATTGCGTGGTCGTGCAATGTGGCTCCCAAACAAAATTTACGTCCTTTTTTCCCCACAAATAGAGCTTTCTTTTGGTGGTATTTGATCACCTCTGCAGTTTTTATTTTTTGCGCTATAAACAAAAAACGTGACAATTTAAAAAAAAAAAGCAATATTTTTTACTTTTTGCTATAATAAATATCCCCAAAAATATATAAAAAAAAACTAATTTCTTTCTCAGTTTAGGCCGATATATATTCTTCTACATATTTTTGTTAAAAAAATCGCAATAAGCGTATATTGATTGGATTGCGCAAAAGTTATAGCGTCTACAAAATAGGGGATAGATTTATGGCATTTTTATTAATATATATTTTTTTACTAGTAATGGCAGCGATCTGCAATTTTTATCGTGACTGCGAAATTATCGCGAACACATCGGACACTTTTGCCACTATTTTGGGACCATTGACATTTATAAAGCGATCAGTGCTATAAAAATGCACTGATTACTGTGTAAATGACACTGTCAGGTCAGGGGTTAAACATTGGGGGCGATCAAGGGGTTAAGTGTGTCCTAGGGAGTAATTCTAACTGTAGGGGGGTGGTCTCAAAACAACATGACAGAGATCACTGCTCCCGATGACAGGGAGCAGTAGATCAGTGTCCTGTTGCAAGGCAGAACAGGCATCTCCCTGTTCTGCAGCTCCCTGACACACTATTGCCGGTTCAGCGGCGAACATCGAGTCCGCGGGTCTCGCGGGCACAGTCACGGAGCTCGCGGCAGGGGCGCGCACGGCGTCAAATTCAAAGCAGCGTACCTGTACGTTGCTTTGTGCAAACCGTGCCATTCTGATGACATATATCTGCAGGAGGCGGCCTGCAAGCGGTTAAAGCTGAAGTCTAGGCAGTTAAAAAAATGCCCACAGCACAAACATCAATACGAGCATGTATCATTTATTAAAAGCATAAAATCACACTTACATATGTAAGGTAAGGGAAGGGCTGCAAAACTGTGAAGATGGTGAAGAGGAGCGCAGCTGGCCGGCACAAACAGCTATCATGCATGGACTCCAGGACCACCAGAGGAGATAGGCAGCGTCTTCAGGCTAACTGGCTCAAAGTAGCAGCCATCAAAAGTGAAATGGGGGCATATACAATACATTTCAGAGGCCCGGCCTCCTTTTTCAAGTATGATACTTGAAAAAGGTGGCAGGGCCTCGGAAACGTGTTGTAAATGTCCAGTTGCAGTAGCAGAACTTTATTGAAGTTAAAGTGGTTGTAAAGGCTGAAGGTTTTTTACTGCATTCTGTGTGTCTTATGGACACTCAGAACAGGGCTTGGAAGTGAGCATGCATGATTCCCCCCATAGCAAGTGGTTTGCTATAGGGACACTTGGTGAGGGGTGGAGCCAGAAGAGCTGACGGGAGTACCGAAAAGAGGAGGTTCGGGGCTGCTTTGTGCAAAACTAGTGCACAGAGCAGGTAAGTATGACATGTTTGTTATTAAAAAAAAAAAAAGCCTTTACTATTACTTTAAAGTTCAGTAAAGCACAGCTACCTGGTGGGAAGACAACCCGACTGAGTACACTCACAGAATGTTGCAGTGAAGAGTATAACAGTAGGTTTCGGGTGTACCGACAGCGTCTGTCTTGAGAGGCGGAAATGAAATCTGTCCGGTCCATACCCAAACAGGGAGGATTCCAGGAAGAATGGCATGTCCCTACTCTTTCCCTACTCATCTTGAACCTCTCCCTGCTGCTAATCACTGTCCCTGACAGACGGGGGACCTGTTCCCTACACTACCCACATGAGAAATGCATGCCAAGCTTGGGAGATGGTGTCTTAAATAGACTCTATCTGACCCAAGATGGTCGCCAGAGTCCCCCAGTGACCCAGGAAACCATAGAAGATCTATGTTCCTCTTGATTTTCTCTCCCTCTGTGGTCGAGTTCCACCTGCAGTGGAGAAAGTATACTGCACCTGCCTACACAGGTATGGCATTTACATTAAAGGATCAGTAAAGGAAAAAATTTTTTTTTTAAATAACAAACATGTTATACTTACCTCCACTGTGCAGCTCGTTTTGCACACAGTGGCCCCGATCCTGGTCTTCTGGGGGTCCCTTGGTGGCTGTCTCGGCTCCTCCCCACAAGGACTCCACACCTTCATGCGAGCGAGCTTGCATGGTGTGGAGTTATTGCGGGTGCGCTCCCGTGATACAGCGGCGGCCATAGCCGCCGACTGTATCACTCGGCCCCGCCCCCCAGCGCGCCGCGTCATTGGATGTGATTGACAGCAGCACCAGCCAATGGCTGCGCTGCTTTCAATCCATCTAGTGTAGCCAATCGACGGCCAGGCTGAGAACTGAGGAGGATGACAGGGACGAGCGCGGGACTTTCGAGGGGTAAGGTAAGTAAAACGGGGGCTCGGGGGGGGGGGGGCGGTACTGTCGGATGTTTTTTAACCTGAATGCATAGGATGCATTCAGGTCAAAAAACATGTACCTTTAACAACCTCTTTAAGCAATCATTTTACAAACAGCACAGTATACTGTAATTTCAACTACTGGGGCCCCTTGTTTGCATGGGCGAGTTTCTGTAAAAGGTGAACTATGCCATTAAAGATTATATGAGATTTTATATCTACTTTAACAACAATCTGGAGTAAAGTAACACTGAAAATGACACTCTGATAGTTTGATGCTGCGTACACACGATCGTTTTTAATGTCATTGAAAAAAACTGCATTTTTCTCGACGTGATTTTTCGTGTTTCCTCTCAAGCCTGTCTTGCCTACACACTATCGTGGAAAAAAATGTTCGAGTAAAGCACGGTGACGTACAACACGTACGACAGCACTATAAAGGGGAAGTTCCATTCGGATGGCGCCTCCCTTCATGTTAGTAAAGTTTGTTGAGAGACGATTCGCGCTTTTCAGCCTCGTGCTTTTCAGTCCGTTACAGCGTGACGAATGTGCTATCTCCATTAGGAACGCTAGTTTTACCAGAACGAGCGCTCTCGTCTCATACTTGATTCTGAGCATGCGCATTTTTTTTCACGTCATTAACCACTTCCCGCCCAGTCAATAGCAAATTGACGTCCGGGAAGTGGTTCTGTTATCCACACTGGACGCCATATGACGTCCTGCGGGATAACAGCCGCCGCTCACCCGGGGGGGCACGCATCGCGGCGATCGGTGGAGCGGTGGGTCAGTCTGACCCACCGCTACACTGATCTCGAAAAAAGCCTCCGTCGGAGGCTTTTTATCATGTGATCAGCCGTGTCGAATCACGGCTGATCAGGAAGTAAACAGGAAGAGCCGTTGATCGGCTCTTCCTCACTCGCGTCTGACAGACGCGAGTAGAGGAGAGCCGATCGGCAGCTCTCCTGACAGGGGGGTTCGCGCTGATTGTTTATCAGTGCAGCCCCCCCTCGGATACCCACACTGGACCACCAGGGAAGCCCCCAAGGACCACCAGGGAAGCCCTAAGCATGTGGATGGCCCCCATGGCCATCCACATGTAGTAAAAAAAAATATATATATAAAAAAAAACATAAAAAAATATGCCAATCAGTGCCCACACATGGGCACTGACTGGCATGATCATGCCAAGAAAATAATGTGTGGTGGCTGGCATTGCTAGGCAGCAGTGTCACCAGTGCCACCTACTAGTGTCCATCAGTGCCACCTATCAGTGCCCATCCGTGCCCATCTGTGCCCATAAGTGCCCACCTATCAGTGCCCGTCCGTGCCACCTATCAGTGCCACCCATAAGTGCCCATCAGTGCCGCCTAAAAGTGCCCATTAGTGCCGCCTATGAGTGCCCATCAGTGCTGCCTATGAGTGCCAATCAGTGCCACCTATGAGTGCCCATCAGTGCCACATATCAGTGCCCATCAGAATCAAAATTAACAGAAACAAAGAAAAACATTGTTTTTTTTTACATTTTCGCTCTTTTTTTATTTGTTGCGCAAAAAATAAAAATCGCAGAGGCGATCAAATACCACCGAAAGAGAGCTATATATGTGGGAACAAAATGATAAAAAATTTGTTTGGGTACAGTGTAGCATGACCGCGCAATTGTCATTCAAATTGTGACAGCGCTGAAAGTGCATGGTATTGAAGTGGTTAAAGCCCACACATGGCCGTTTTTCATGATGTAAAAAACGACGTGAAAAATTAGAGCATGTTCCAATTTTTCTCATCGTGATTCTCTGCGTTTTTCTCGTCGGGAAAAATGCTGGAAAGCCCACACACGATAATTTTTAATGACCATTTAAAAAAAAAAAAATTCTCGTCATTAAAAATTATCGTGTGTACGCAGCATTACACCCTGCCCACCCACTTCTTGGTTTTCTGCAAACATGAAACCTAAATAACGTTTCATGGCAGGAAACGTGAACGTGTCTCTAAAGTGATTGTGTGTATGATATTGTTTTGTCTTTACATTTGAATGGATGCTCTTAACAAGTGATGTTTTGTGTTTCCTGATGCCAGTGACCAGCTATAGATGCAGACAGTGGCAGGATGCACTCTGAATTACAGGTCAATAGGAGGTGTTTCCTATAAGTGTCTACTTAAAGACCAAACAATTCAAAGAAACAGCACATTATGGTCAGTCCCATTTCCAGCAAAGGGACACTCAGGACACTGTTATGCTTACTTAGCTAAATACTGTAAGCTGAAGCACAAGGAGAAGTTCCCCATAGCCATCAGATTTCAATTTAGCATGTTGAATCGTATTTTGCTGCTATGGATTACTGTGCTTTGCATTGTTGAATAAACTAGTTTAAGTTTTGGATGAACTATTATAATCCATTCATTGGAATACCAGTCTGGAATACCAGAAGCAGGATGTCTGCCAAGTATCTGCTAAATTTAAACAGAAGTCGCATTTTACAACATACTGCTCATTCACACTGTATGTGCAAGAGAACCCGTGTGAATTATTTGTTGCAATCTTTTATTGTTTACATTTTTTTAATACATTTTTTTTCCAATTTAACTTTTTTTTTTTTCCACAATGCTTTGGGGGGGGGGGGGGCAGTGTAGGGCAGTGAGTGGTGTCAGTAGAGCAGTGGACAGTGTCAGTAGTTCATTTTTTTTATTATTTTTCACAATTTCATTTATTTTTTTATTTTTTTCAAAATGCATTTGGGGCTGGGTTTGGCAGTGGACGGCATCAGTTGGGCAATGGCAGTGCCCAAATGATCAGTCCAACCCTGCTGGGCCTATATTAAGGTAGGGGTCTGGAGCTGCAGCTCCAATAGCCCCTACGTTAATCTGGCCCTAGGGGTGCCTTCGGGTGTCTTCAGGGGTGCCTTGGAAAATTGCCCAAAAACTGTATACAAGCCAACAGGTGGTTTAAACCTTCCTATTAGTTACACAAAGCCACAGGTTTTCATTGTGTACCATTACATCCTTCTAGCCACCAACCAATGATGTAATTGGTTAATAGGAGGACATAAGGCACCTTCCCCTCCCCTGCCCCTCTCCTTCAGTGAGGGAGAGAAACCGAGGCAGAAGAGAAACATTGGAATACTAATCAGTAATAATTGTACCAACAATTATTAAAACACCATGGAATGTCCCATTAATTAAAACACAATGTCGCAATCTATATATATCTCCCTACAACTCCAACTCCACCTATCTAAATGCATAAAGCTGACTCTTATAATAGGGTGACCAGATATCCCCGGTTTTTGGGGACAGTCCCCAGACCAAGTCTGTCCCCAGTTTTGTCCCCGGATTGGATTTGAACAGGGGCTGGGGCAATTTCAAAGACAATCGGTGCAGAATAAAAATAAAAAAAATCAGAATTACACACCCCCGCTCCGCCACTCCTACTAGCTTAGGGGGTGTGTAATTGTTTCCATTATCTGTGCCCCTTTCTGATGATCGTGTGCTCGTTCGGGTGCATGCCCATTTAGCTCTGATCGCATGTTCTTCTGCCTTGGCTCAAGTCCCGGCCAGCCGCCTGCCTGTTTATCTCCTTGCCTTCCCTGGTGGAGTGATCTTCCTCCGCTCCCCACCCAGTAGTAGCCGGGGCCCGGAGAGTAAGACTTGACAGGCTGTGAGGCGGGCAGCGATGGGCAGAGAGTCGCTGATTGACGCCATTACTAGTAAAAAAATAAATAAAAAATATGTCCCTGGATTTCATTTTAAAAATCTGGTCACCTTATCTTATAAAGCCAAGTGGGACTGGTGAAACTGGTCAGAAGCCTTAAATATAATCTCCATGTCCCACAACAATTGACTGCAGAATGGTTCATCCCTGTGAATTTTTGAGGAAAAAATACTGGGATACCTTGGGCATAAATGAATAAAGTATATAGAACATGCCAGTATATGTGAACAAGATGTTTGTTTATGCCAAAAACTGGATTCCTTTGTCTTATGAACAGTTGATTGAATTTAAGATGGACATGGCATTATATGTGAACAAGGGACTACAGTTGCGTATTTATAGCATTCAATTGAATTTATCTTTATTTAGCATTTATTCAACAGCCAGGAGCCTTGGCAGCTATTCCGCCCATGTTTCCTCTTACTCTGTGTTTCTTCGGAACTGAGTGGCGCTTGCAGGCCTATTACCGTATTATTATTTTTTAAATATTATAAAATTTTGCCTTTTCACTGTTTTCAGCACAGTTTTTTTTTTTTGCTTCTTTTAAAATTAACCACTTAAGCCCCGGACCATTTGGTAGCTAAAGGACCAGAGGTGAATTCAGAATTTTGCACTGCACTGCTTTAACTGTAAATTGTGCGGACATGCAATGTTGTACCCAAACGAAATTTGCGTCCTTTTCTTCCCACAAATAGAGCTTTCTTTTAATGGTATTTGATTGCCTCTGCGATTTTTATTTTTTGCGATATAAACGGAAAAAGACCGAAAATTTTGAAAAAAAATGATATTTTCTACTTTTTGTTATAAGAAAAATCGAATAAACTCAATTGTAGTCATACATTTAGGCCAAAATGTATTCAGCCACATGTCTTTAGTAAAATGTCAATAAGCATATATTTATTGGTTTGCGCAAAAGTTATAGCGTCTACAAACTAGAGTACATTTTCTGGAATTTACACAGCTTTTAATTTATGACTGCCTATCTCATTTCTTGAGGTGCTAAAATGGCAGGGCAGTACAAACCCCCCCAAATGACCCCATTTTGGAAAGTAGACACCCCAAGGAAATTGCTGAGAGGCATGTTGAGCCCATTGAATAT
Organism: Rana muscosa; assembly: GCA_029206835.1. NCBI lineage: Eukaryota > Metazoa > Chordata > Amphibia > Anura > Ranidae > Rana > Rana muscosa. The sequence goes on along the minus strand of CM055116.1, from coordinate 1,157,110,912 downwards.
TTTTTTTTTGTCCCAAGTGATTGAATAATGACAAAAAAAATAAAATTACAAAAAGTTGTCACTAAATGATATATTGCTCACACATGCCATGGTTATATGTGGAATTGCACCCCAAAATACATTCTGCTGCTTCTCCTGAGTACGGGGATACCACATGTGTGGGACTTTTTAGGAGCCTAGCCACGTACGGGACCCCGGAAACCAAGCACCACCTTCAGGATTTCTAAGGGTGCAAATTTTTGATTTCACTCCTCACTACCTATCACAGTTTTGAAGGCCATAAAATGCCAAAATAGCACAAAACCCCCCCAAATGACCCCATTTTGGAAAGTAGACACCCCAAGCTATTTACTGAGAGGCATGATTAGTCCATGGAATATTTTATATTTTGCCACAAGTTGCGGGAATATGACAAACTTTATTTTTTTTGCACAAAGTTGTCACTAAATGATATATTGCTCACACATGCCATGGGCATATGTGAAATTACACCCCAAAATACATTCTGCTGCTTCTCCTGAGTACGGGGATACCACATGTGTGGGACTTTTTGGGAGCCTAGTCACGTACGGGACCCCAAAAACCAAGCACCGCCTTCCAGGTTTCTAAGGGCATAAATTTTTGATTTCACTCCTCACTACCTATCACTACCTATCACAGTTTTGAAGGCCATAAAATGCCAAGATGGCACAAAACCCCCCCAAATGACCCCATTTTGCAAAGTAGACACCCCAAGCTATTTGCTGAGAGGCATGTTGAGCCCATTGAATATTTTTTTTTTTTGTCCCAAATGATTGAATAATGACAAAAAGAAAAAAAAAAAGAAAAAATGTACAAAAAGTTGTCACTAAATGATATATTGCTCACACATGCCATGGTTATATGTGGAATTGAACCCCAAAATACATTCTGCTGCTTCTCCTGAGTACGGGGATACCACATGTGTGGGACTTTTTGGGAGCCTAGCTGGGTACGGGGCCCCAAAAACCAAGCACCGCCTTCAGGATTTCTAAGGGCGTAAATTTTTGATTTCACTCCTCACTACCTATCACAGTTTCGAAGGCCATAAAATGCCAAAATAGCACAAAACCCCCCCAAATGACCCCATTTTGGAAAGTAGACACCCCAAGCTATTTACTGAGAGGCATGTTCAGTCCATGGAATATTTTATATTTTGCCATAAGTTGCGGGAATATGACAAACTTTGTTTTTTTTTGCACAAAGTTGTCACTAAATGATATATTGCTCACACATGCCATGGGCATATGTGAAATTACACCCCAAAATACATTCTGCTGCTTCTCCTGAGTACGGGGATACCACATGTGTGGGACTTTTTGGGAGCCTAGCCGCGTACGGGACCCCAAAAACCAAGCACCGCCTTCAAGGTTTCTAAGGGCATACATTTTTGATTTCACTCCTCACTACCTATCACAGTTTTGAAGGCCATAAAATGCCAAGATAGCACAAAAACCCCCAAAATGACCCCATTTTGGAAAGTAGACACCCCAAGGAAATTGCTGAGAGGCATGTTGAGCCCATTGAATATTTTTTTTTGTCCCAAGTGATTGAATAATGACAAAAAGAAAAAAAAAATGTACAAAAAGTTGTCACTAAATGATATATTGCTCAAACATGCCATGGTTATATGCGGAATTGCACCCCAAAATACATTTGGCTGCTTCTCCTGAGTACGGGGATACCACATGTGTGGGACTTTTTGAGAGCCTAGCCGCGTACGGGCCCCCGAAAACCAAGCACCGCCTTCAGGATTTCTAAGGGCACAAATTTTTGATTTCACTCCTCACTACCTATCACAGTTTTGAAGGCCATAAAATGCCAAGATAGCCCAAAACGCCCACAAATGACCCCATTTTGGAAAGTAGACACCCCAAGCTATTTGCCGAGAGGCATGGTGAGTATTTTACAGCTCTCATTTTTTTTGAAAATGAAGAAAGACATATTTTTTTTTTCTTTTTTCAATTTTTAAAACTTTGTGACAAAAAGCGAGATCTGCAAAATACTCAACATACCTCTCAGCAAATAGCTTGGGGTGTCTACTTTCCAAAATGGGGTCATTTGGGGGGGTTTTGTGCCATCTGGGCATTCCATGGCCTCCGAAACTGTGATAGGCAGTGAGGAGTGAAATCAAAAATTTACACCCATAGAAATCCTGAAGGCGGTGCTTGGTTTTCGGGGTCCTGTACGCGGCTGGGCTCCCAAAATATCTCACTCATGTGGTATCCCCGTACTCAGGAGAAGCAACAGAATGTATTTTGGGGTGCAATTCCACATATAACCATGGCATGTTTGAGCAATATATAATTTAGTGACAACTTTTTGTACATTTTTTTATTTATTTTTTTGTCATTATTCAATCACTTGGGACAAAAAAAAAAATATTCAATGGGCTCAACATGCCTCTCAGCAAATAGCTTAAGGTGTCTACTTTCCAAAATGGGGTCATTTGGGGGGTTTTGAACTGTCCTGGCATTTTATGCACAACATTAGGAAGCTTATGTCACACATCATCCACTCTTCTAACCACTTGAAGACAAAGCCCTTTCTGACACTTTTTGTTTACATGAAAACATTTTTTTTTTTTGCAAGAAAATTATGTTGAACCCCCAAACATTATATATATTTTTAAAGCAAAGGCCCTACAGATTAAAATAGTGGGTGTTGCATTTTTTTTTCCACACAGTATTTGCGCAGCGATTTTTCAAACACATTTTTTAAGGGAAAAACACACTTTTTTTATTTTTAATGCACTAAAAAACACTATATTGCCCAAATGTTTGATGAAATAAAAAAGATGATCTTAGGCCGAGTACATGGATACCAAACACGACATGCTTTAAAATTGCGCACAAACGCGCAGTGGCGAGAAACTACATTCATTTTTAAAAGCATTTAAAAGCCTTTACAGGTTACCACGTTAGATTTACAGAGGAGGTCTACTGCTAAAATTACTGCCCTCGATCTGACCTTCGCGGTGATACCTCACATGCATGATGCAATTGCTGTTTACAAATGACGCTAGACCGACGCTTGCGTTCGCCTTTGCGCAAGAGCAGGGGGGGACAGCGGTGCTTTTTTTTTTTTATTATTTATTTTGCTTTTTTATTTTATTTTTAAACTGTTCCTTCCATATTTTTTTTTTTTTTTATCATTTTTATTGTTATCTCAGGGAATGTAAATATCCCCTATGATAGCAATAAGTAGTGACAGGTACTCTTTTTTAAAAAAAAAATGGGGGGTTAGACCCTAGATCTTTCCTCTGCCCTCAAAGCATCTGACCACACCAAGATCGGTGTGATAAAATGCTTTCCCAATTTCCCAATGGCGCTTTTTATATCCGGGGGGGGGACATTCCCTCCCACTGCTTGTAAAAGCAGTCTAGAGGCTAATTATCTGCTAGAATTGCTTTTACATGAAAGCCGGCCACTGGCTGAAAAGAATGATACCAAGATGATACCTAAACCCGCAGGCATCATTCTGGTATAACCATTCAAAGTCCAGCAACATACCAGTACGTTGCTGGTCCTTGTTGGACATGTATTGTAATCTTTTTTTTCATGCAGCCTGTTGGCTGAACGAAAAAAAGAGATTGATCGGTGGGTATGCCCACCATTAGAATACCTCCCTTCATCCACCCACTTCTAATGATGGGCATATATGCCGAAGCATGGGGGCATCCTCCCGCAAAAAAGTTATGCCGCGTACACACGGTCGGACTTTTCCACGGGCAAGCCTTCGTCGGAATTTCGACCGTATGTACGCGGCATAAAAGGTTATGCCGCGTACACACGGTCAAACTTTTCCACGGGCAAGCCTCCGTCGGAATTTCGACCGTATATACGCGGCATTAGGAGCAAAATCGCTCCTCCGCCCCTGCTGCCCCCATGCTTCGGCATATATGCTCTTTTTTTAACTGTGGTGGTGAAATCACCTCCTACAGCGTTGGAGTCATGGCTTTATGTATCGTGGGAGCAAACGCTGTTGCTGTCAAGATAAATAAATCCACGATGCAACTGAATGGCGTACCTGCTAAGCAAATGATGGTTAACATTAAAACAAAGTAACATTACAGTACAACAGTAAGACCTTACCATACCATACCTGCAAAGCAAATACCAAAACAAAACCTAGTAAAAAATAAAACATTTTTTTAACGCAACCTGTGCCTAAAATATATATATGCCGAAGCATGGGGGAATCCTCCCGCAAAAAAGTTATGCCACGTACACACGGTCTGACTTTTCCACGGGCAAGCCTCCGTCGGAATTTCGACCGTATATACGTGGCATTAGGAGCAAAATCGCTCCTCCGCCCCTGCTGCCCCCATGCTTCGGCATATATGCTCTTTTTTTTAAACTGTGGTGGTGAAATCACCTCCTACAGCACTGGAGTCACGGCTTTATGTATCGTTGGAGCAAACGCTGTTGCTGTCAAGATAAATAATTCCGCGCTGCAGTTGAATGGCGCACCTGAAAACAAAAAATTACATACCTGAAAAGCAAGCATGATAAAACATTGCAGAATGGAATACAGTAAAAAAGAGCAGAACAATAGAGAGAGAGAGAGAGAGAACAATAAAACCACAACTATTTTAGTTTTTTTTATTTTATATTTTTTTTGTGTTTTTGTTTTTTAAGTTTTTTTTTTCTTCTTTACACTTTTTTTTTTAAACTTTAACAACTGTAATGGTTCGGGTCTCTCAAAATGTAATGGCATCTTGGGAGACCCTGTGTAAGTGTGTCCTAGTCTGTGAAATGCTGTACCCTACGCTAAAACTTCACTTTTGAGTGGTAGCGTTCAAAACATTCACCAAGGCAAAGACCAGGTTTGTCAGGACAGAGTGGACAATAATAACGGGTGTCACGCCTAAATCCGCGCTTGCTACAGACACGACATCTTTTTTGGGGGGTTCGTTGGGTAGGGGTACTCGGGAGGAGATGCGTATAATGCCTCTCATGCAGCCGGCTTACTGCATTTGGTAGGGGATGGTGAGGTGCAGAACCGCCTGGATACAGGAGTTCTGTGACTATCTCATTCTGGAATTTTAGAAGAGATAAAGTCCCGCCTGAAGCTCTGTATAGCACATGAGCGTTCAGCAAAGCCAATTGGAATAAGGATAGAGACACTTTTTTTGTACCAGCGTCTCGCCTTACGGTCAATTAGATACGGCGCCATCAACTGGTCGTTGAGGTTCACCCCTCCCATATTTTTGTTATATTCGTGGACACAGAGGGGTTTCTCCACAACCCCAGTCGCCGTACGAATTTGGACTGTCGTGTCTGCATGAAGGGAGGTAAGAAGGAAAACATTCTTATTGTCCCTCCACTTCATAGCGAGCAAGTTATTACACTTTACGCAGGCTCTCTCCCCCAGCCTAAGACGGGCATCTACAAGCCGCTGGGGAAAGCCCCGGCGATTAGGTCGCACGGTGCCACATGCTCCAATCTGATGATCAAACAAGTGACTAAACAGTGGCACGCTCGTGTAATAATTGTCCACATACAAGTGGTACCCCTTTCCAAATAAGGGTGACACCAAGTTCCACACTATCTTGCCAGCGCTCCCTATGTAATCCGGGCAGTTGACCGGCTCAACCTGACTATCTTTTCCCTCATAAACCATAAAGCTCCATACATAGCCTGTTGCCCTGTCACAGCACTTATAGAGCTTGACCCCGTATCTGGCACGCTTGCTGGGAAGGTACTGCTTGAAAGCCAAGCGGCCAGAAAATTTCATCAGGGACTCATCAACGCAGACAGCTTGATCGGGAATAAACAAGGCTGCAAAACGTTCGTTGAAGTGGTTTATGAGGAGCCGAATTTTATAGAGCCGGTCGTATTCAGGGTCCCCACGTGGACGACAAAGTTCATTGTCGTTGAAGTGCATGAACCGCAAAATCTGCTCGTATCGTTTCCTGGGCATGGAGGCAGAGAACACGGGCATGTGGTCAATTGGGTGCGTGGACCAATAAGCACGCAATGACGGGAATTTATGTGTGCCCATGTTGAGGGAAAGGCCCAGAAAGGTCTTAAATTCGGAAACCGTAATTGGTTTCCAATCTTTGGCAATGGAAGGCAACTGGGGATTAGTGGCGATGAATTGACCAGCATATAAATTACTCTGGTCCACAATAGCTCTATAGAGATCTTCCGTAAAAAACAGCGAATAAAAATCGATTTGCATAAAATCAGCTGTTTCCACCTGAATACCGGGTTGGGCATTGAATGGGGGAAGTACGGGTTCTGCAGAAGTGGTGGGGACCCAATCAGGATAGGCGAATTCTGCAGGAAGAGCACTATGGGTACGACGGGCCTGCCTTTGTCTTCTTATTGGTGTCAGCGGGACACTACTTGTGCTTGCCACCTCGCCAGCTTGAACTGCACTTATGGGACTCGCCACGTCACCAAGTGATACTGCAGTGCTGGATGTACGCCCAGGCTGTACTAGGCCGGTGGTGCTTGCCAATTCACCAGAAGGAATAGCGGCGCTAGTACTACTCTGCTCCATGATACGAGAGCCCTGCGGTTCTTGCTCCTCAACAACCTCAGAAGATCGGGATCAGGTACGCCTGACCTTAGCAGGGACCTCAACTTCGTCGTCAGAGCTATCTGACGTGGGGCCGCTGACGTCACTGTCTTCTATGGGAAGATATTCTGAGCCTGAATCTGACAAATACGTGACCTCCTCTTCACTATCTGTCATGCTCAGAATCTCGTAGGCCTCTTTACTAGTGTACCTTCGACTTGCCATTTTGGGCTCTAAATTTAGGGGTACACTAGTAAGATTCACAGGAAAAAAAGCACCTGACTGTCGTCAGCAAATATATCAAACGCTACAAAAAAACTGTTAGCGGTCGCAGGGATCAGGACTGTCTCTGCGAACGCTGCAGTTATGTGTTTTGTGTTTGGTAAGTGACAGTGATCGATCGATACTGCACTTGGGTGGGCTGGGCTGGGCTGGGCTGGGCGGAGGGGCTAAACGCAGGTGCTAGCAGGTATCTGGGCTGATCCCGCTAACACTGCATTTTTGGGAACCCTAAACCGCTGGGGACGCTAGTATAGATCTGATCAGATCAGATATTGATCTGTTCAGATACTATACCACTAAGGGAGGTGTATGCTTTGCGCGTGGGTGTTAGCGTTACTGGCACTAACCTAACGCTGCCTGGGGCGACGCAGACCCTCTCTGGCACTAAAACCTAATTGATCTCACTCGCCGGGCGATCAGGGGGTTAAACCTTTATTGGGTTATATACGGCGGGTGCCCTGATGCTATAAAAAGCAAACTAACCAACCAGCGTCACCCGTAACCTTTATATGGTGATCACTGGTGAAAGGGTTAACTAGGGGCAATCAGGGGGTTAAAACCTTTATTAGGTTAAATATGGGGGTACCCGACGCTATATAAAAACCTGATGGGTTACCTAAATAACTAAATAACTAACTGGGTAACCAGTGTCACCAGTGACGCTTATACGGTGATCACTGGTGAAAGGGTTAACTCTAGGGGCAATCAGGGGGTTAAAATAATATATGGGGGTACCTGACGCTCTAAAAACCTGCGGCGAAACTAAAAATAAATAACTGGCTATCTAGGGCACCACCGGCACTAAATACAGCGATCGAAAATACGATCGCTTAGTGACGCTGGCGTTAGGGGATGAAAGGGTTTCCTGGGGGGCGATCAAGGGGTTAAACCTTTATTAGGGGGGGTTAGGGGGCTACCCTGGACCTAAAGGGGCCTAATCCTAACTGCCCTGCAACTTTTTACTATCACAGATGACACTAAATGCAGTGATCAGTAAAATAAATGATCACTGCAATCAGTGACACTGTGATTGGGGGCTGGGGGGTGACCTGGGGGGTGATTTGGGGGTGACTGGGGGGTGAAATGTGTGCCTATGTGTACCTATGTGTCAGTGGACTGTTGGTGCACTAACCTGCTTCTTCTCTCCTCTGCGCCGGAATCGAAAAGACCGCCGCGAGGGAGATGACATCACTTCCTCCTGCCTGTGTTTACATCACATGGCGGAGGAAGCATTTTCATTCGCCGGGAGCGATCGCGAGGGGGTGGCCGAAATCGAATGGTCACCCCCTCATCTCTGATCGCTCCCCAACGATAAACGGCCGCTCACTGTATACGATCGGACCCCCCAACTGTACAAAGGCGATCACGTATGCTCTACGTGATTGTGTCTGTCGGTGCCATTCTGCCGACGTATATATACAGTGAGCGGTCGTTAAGTGGTTAAAACAATAAATGAGCACCTACTATAATACGCTGGCATTTCCGAGCACTTTGCTGATACAAGGCAGTTCTAACTTCTTCACATGCTTGTATTTTTAGGATATACTGTAACTTCTGCTTCTGTGAAAGGAGGAGAAATCTACATTGCAGGACAGCCTCGATACAACCACATGGGTCAAGTTATCCTTTATAAAATGCACGGAAGAGATATCAATATTATTGGCACGTTAAATGGAGAACAGGTGAGTGTCCATTACTGTGATATATAATAAACTGATCCCTTTGGATGCACATAGGGGAACCAGTCATTCAATGGGTTGTGGCGTGCCTGAGGACATTCCCCTTTGTGGTAGGCCTCCAGGCTTTGTCCAAAATGGATCTGGCCTAATAGGAATACAAGCACATTTGATTTAGTTGCATTTTGGCGTGATTACATGTGTCTTGAGATTGAATTTTAAAATAGTTAAAGATATGAGTTTAACGTTTAAGAATACATCTATCAGGTCTTCTGTTTACATTGAACCCCAGGTAAGCCTATGATCAGTTTAGGTGATACTCTGCCTTTGTAATTGTAACAATTAGTAGTGCAAAGTATTGTCTGATTGGATGAGGTGGCGATTGTGATGTCACCGCCCCACCTCATCCTATCAGAGAATGCTTTGCATCCATTGAGAAAATGCATGAAGAAATAATTCCGGGTGGTTGCACTTCCAAAAATCCTTTTATTGAAGCTTCATATGACAAGTGGATGACAGGTGGAGCAGGGGACAAAGAGGTAGATGCGTTTCGCGCAAATGTTAGCGCTTAGTCATTACTATTACCATTGAGAAAATGCAACCGGTTCCATGAATAATGCCTGTACTGAGCAATTACCCTTGTGTTTTCACAATACAGTAGGGCAGCCACTTGGCTAGGGGAGATAACTGGAGTAGCTGTACCCACTACATTGATTTTCAGCTTTCTTGGGGTTCACACGGGTATGGCACATACATATTTACACTGGTCCAAGCTTATCCAATGTAAATGTGTAAAAAATTACATACCTAAACGTTAGCTTTAAAGGTAAACTGATTTAGTTGTAAAAAAAATACTTGTGATTGCTTTTTGTGCAAATTTTTAAATCAATATTAAATAACCAATTCAGTGGATAGTGTGAACTTAAAAAAGCAACAAACCAACAACTTGTAGATTATAAAACTATAAAAACCAATACACCAAAACAAATTGTGTAAACAAATTAAATAAGTTGCATAATTGTTGGTTAAATCACATTGGTGACAGTCCCAATAATTGATAGACGGTGCTCGTGCTCAAAGGTATTGTATTCATGCTTCTTGGTGGTCAAACAAGGTGCCCCACATGGATGTACACTCACCCCTCCATATGGACCAACTATCGCTTATGTGGTCAAACAAGCGTGTGAGGAGACCCCTGGAGATATCCTTACACTGGCAATTCCTGAAGTTTATAAGCCTCATGCAAGCAGATATGAAGAAAAGAACCTCATTGCGCAATAATGTTTAAAAAATAGTATTGTTTGTACTCACTGTAAAATCCTTTCTCTGTCGTCCATGGACGGACACAGCTCCTTAAATCTTGACATGTGGGTTATGTTCCTGTTCATAGGAGAGGACTAGGCAGAACATGTTAGTTATCTTAAAACATGTAACTTTAACAGAGTTGAACAGCCCCACCCAGGGGGCGGTCCCTCCTTACATAACCCCTCACCCTGCAGTCAGCAGCCTCAGTTTGTAGAAAAGCAGTACAAACTAAAAAAGGAGGGGTGGGTGCTGTGTCCGTCCATGGATGACAGAGAAAAGGATTTTATGGTGAGTACAAAAAATCCTATTTTCTCTTTTCGTCCAGGGACAGACACAGCTCCTTAAATATTGACATGTGGGACGTCCCCAAGCAGTGTCAGAAAAAACGAGGGGTGGGAACAGCAATCAAAAGAAGACTTAACGTCACCCCAAGAAACAGAGCTCCTCAACCTCAAACAGCCGCCTGCAAAACCTTGCACTCACATCAACCTTGTAACACTTTGAGAAAGTGTGAACAGACGACCAGGTTGCCGTCCTTCACACCTGTGAGACAGATGCTAGATGTCCGAAAGCCCAGGAGGCACCAATTGCCCTGGTTGAATGTGCCGTGACAGGAAAGGGAGGTGCCCGCCCCTTAAGGGCATAGGCCTGCATGACAGTCTGCCTGATCCACCTAGAAATGGTGGCCGACGAGACTGCCAGGCCCTTCTGTGGACCAGACACCGACACGAACAGTGAGTCAGAACTCCAGAACGGAGCAGCAGTAGACAGGTACACCCATAGAGCACGTACCACGTCCAAGATATGTAGCGCAGCCTCCTTGGGATGCGACGGCCGAGGACACAAGGATGAAAGTACAATGTCCTTGTGTAGGTAAAAAGCCGAAACTGCCTTAGGAAGGAATGAAGGTTGCGAGCGTAGAACCGCTTTATCCTTATGGAGGACCAAGTAAGGTGACTTGCAAGACAAGGCCGCCAATTCAGAATGGCAACTAGAAAGGCATTTTTCTGAGAAAGCGTTGAGAGGAATCTCCCTGATGTTCTCAAAGGGAGGCTCCTGAAGTACCTAGAGCGCCAGATTCAAGTCCCACGGAGGAAGCGATGGTCCAATCGGGGGAACCACGTGCCTGACCCCCTGTACAAACGTACTTACCAGTGAGTGAACCGCCAGGGATCGTTGGAATAAGACAGGCAAGGCTGAAATCTGTCCCCTAATAGTGCTTAAGGCAATTGTCAGATCCACTCTGCGCTGTAAGAACAACAGGATCCGAGAAACCGAATATGCCCGTGGGTGCCAAGCCATCTCTTCACACATAGAGATATAAGCCTTCCAAGTGCGATGGTAGGTCGTCCGGGAAGAAGATTTCCGGGCCCTCAACATGGTGGAGTTTACCGAATCTGACAGACCAGGGTCCCTTAGTACCTGGCTTTCAATAGCCATGCCGGTAAAGCCAGCGACTGTAAAGCAGGATAAAGTATGGGACCTTGAGACAGAAGGTCCTCCCGCATTGGCAGCTGCCAGAGAGCATCTGCTACCAGTCTCACAAGGTCGGCGTACCAGGGACGCCAGGGCCAGGCTGGGGCGATTAAAATCACCAGAATCCCCTCGGCCTCCACTCTGCGGAGCAGACGAGGAAGCAATTTCATTGGGAGAAAGGCATAAATTTACCTGATACTGACCCCATGGAGCCACCAACGCGTCTGACGCGTCTGCCCAGGGATCCCTGGACCTGGCCACAAACCTTGACACCTTGAGATTGAGTCGAGAGACCAGTAGATCCACAACTGGTGTGCCCCATTTCTGAGTTGAAACACCTCCGGGTGTAACGACCATTCCCCTTGGTCCAGCATCTGGCGACTCAGATAGTTTGCCTGCCAGTTTTCTACGCCCGGAATGTAAACAGCCGATAGAGCCGGCACGCTCCTGTCGGCACATCTTAGGATGTGAGTGACTTCCGACGCTGCGGCCGAGCTCCTTGTTCCTCCCTGATGGTTGACAGAAGCCACCACGTGGCGTTGTCCGACTGGATCCTGACCGGACGCCCTTGAAGTCTCTGTGACCACTTGGAGAAGCACAGTCTGATCGCTCGAAGTTCGAGGACATTGATCGGCAGGCAAAATTCGTCCGGAGTCCAGCAACCCTGGGCCGACTGGACCCCCCAGACTCCCCCCCAACCTGTGAGGCTGGCGTCCATCGTGATCACAGTTCAATGGAAAGGAAGGAACGACCTCCCGGACTGAAGAGCCGGGAATCTCAGCCACCCTCTCAGGGAAGCCTTGACCAAGGTGACTTACCTGAATACAGAGACAATGGAGATCTGTTCCATTTGGACAGGATCTCCTTCTGCAATACTCGAGTGAGGAATTGGGCATACGGTACTGCCTCGAAGGAGGCCACCATGAGGCCCAGAACTCGCATGTAAAAACGGAGAGATGACCATTTGTGGGATGCTAACAATTTCACTCCAGACCGGAGCATCTGCAACTGCTCCAAAGGAAGGAAGACCTTCGCCTCCAAGGAGTCCAGGATCAAGCCTAGGTACTCCAGACGGTACCAACACCGACTTCTGTATGTTCAGTACCCAACCAATTTCCCGGAGGGTCTCACTGGCTATAGACATGTCCTCCTCTAATTCTGAGCCAGAAGCAGCTCTCAGAAGAAGATCGTCCAAGTAGCCCACGATAGCAATGCCTCGCTGTCCCAGCAAAGCCAGATCTGGGCGAGCAACTTGTTAAATACTTTTGGTGCTGACGCTATGCCAAATCGCAAAGCGCAGAAACCTCTGATGGCTGTTGCAGATGGGGACATGCAAGTATGCGTCCTTGATGTCCAGGGACGCCAGAAAATCCCCCAGATGGAGCGCAGCAACCTCCAAACTAATGGATTCCATCCTGAGCTTTCGCACCCTCACAAAGGTATTGAGGGCCCGGAGGTCCAAGATTGGACAGATACCGTCCGTCTGTGGGACCACCAACAGATTCGAATAGAATCCCTGAAACCTTTCCTCCAGGGGCACAGGCAAAATTGCTCCGCACCTGAGCAAGTCTCGTACTGCTTCCATCAAAGCAGACCGACGAGCCGGAAGGAGAGGAAGATTTGAGGGAAAGATCTGTTTGGTGGACAAGAAAGAAACTCTTTCTTGTACCCCAAATTGACCACCTCGCAGACCCACTGGTCAGAGAACAGGGAGGTCCACCGAGCTGTAAACTCGCTAAGCAGTCCCCCCACCCTTGAGTCGGGCGGGGGCAAAATTCCATGCGGTAGCAGGTTTGTTAGCCGGCTTGTTCGGCTTCCTCACCCAGGGACGCTTCTGTCCCCCAGCTGGAGTCATGTCAGTCTGGGAGGATCTGCCAGGTGACCCTGACTGACGAAAATACCACTTCTGTGCGGAATAGGAGGGCCCCGGCCAACGGCGCGGCTCCTTCCCCTTAGAGGACTGCGGGAGAAGTGTGCTCTTACCTCCAGTGACATCCTTAATGGGGAAGAAAGGTCACATACTGACTCCATTAACACCCACCGACAGCCCTCAGGGACCAAGTGAAAAACACTTAAGAGTCCACCCTCCTTGCTGCACTGACCGGGGGGGTAACCCAAGGGACTCACCACCCAGAGGGAGACCGCTCAGCACCGCTGCCTGCCTTGTATACACAGCGTCTGTGTGATGAAAAAAACAGTGAGAATGAGCCATGCGCCGTTCAGAAAGCCAGTGCTAGAGGCCAAAACCCACTCCAAAATGGCCGCCAGACGCCTCAGATAAAAAGGGCACGGACCACAAGAAAATGGCCGCCCGCAATATTGACCTGCGCCACAGCGCGGCCACGACAAAATTGCCGCCATGGAAATTTTAATAGAGAAAAAAGCACACTAAAAATGGCGTCGGCGCAGCAAAAAATGGCGCCCGAGCCCCAGGATGTGGACGAGAAGGCTGTGCAGAGACTTCCCAGGAGACAGACCCCCCTCACAGAAAGCGGACCCCAGCGCCCCACGGTCCCCCACAGGGACCCGGAGTCCCCCCACAGGTACACCCTGGTCGCAGCGGGCCCTAGGGCAGGAGGGGAAAGGGCAACAGACAGCAGGGAAAGGGAGGACAGGAGAACCCCTTAATCTTGGGAATGCCCAACTGTTCCATCCTGCCGAGACAGGAGGAACCGTACTTACCCGTCCTTACGAGGACATGATGGCGCGTCCCTGACAGACCCACAACCGATGGTACGGAGTAGCTGTCGGCCCGGTCCACTGTGAGTGAGGCAGCAAGCAGCCCAGTCATATGTGGCCCCCGGAGCATGTGCTCACCGGCCACCCCTGGAGCCATGGGGTACGTTGTGGCAGAACCAGCGTGAAGCTAAGGACTGGCACACTCAATGGCTGGAACTGGGAAGACTACAAGGATCTATAATATCCAGCCTGTCGCCCAGCCGGCAGTTGATAGAAGATATCACAAAAAAATAAAATAAAAAATTCTTCAGGACTCTGGGCCCAAAGGGAGCCACGTCCTTCTCCTCTGCTAGGCAGAAAAAAACTGAGGCTGCTGACTGCAGGGTGAGGGGTTATGTACGGAGGGACCGCCCCCTGGGCGGGGCTGTTCAACTCTGTTAAAGTTACATGTTTTAAGATAACTAACATGTTCTGCCTAGTCCTCTCCTATGAACAGGAACATAACCCACATGTCAAGATTTAAGGAGCTGTGTCCGTCCATGGACGAAAAGAGAGAGGTTTATTTTAACCACTTGCCGACCGCCGCACGCAGATGTACGTTGACAGAATGGCACGGACAGGCAAACGGACGTACAGGTAGGTCCCCTTTAATTTGCCGCCGTGTGGTCGCGCGCACCGCCGGTGGCACGCTTGCAACCCTGACGCGAGCTCCGTGACCGTGCCCGCGGGACCCGATGTCCGCCGGTGTCCCACGATCGTGTCACGGAGCTGAAGAATGGAGAGATGTTAGTGTAAACACAACATCTCCCCGTTCTGCCTAGTGACATGTCACTGATCGTCTGTTCCCTGTCATCGGGAACAGCGATCAGTGATGTGTCATGGTAATCCACGCCCCCTAACAGTTAGAAGCACTCCCTAGGTCACACTTAACCCCTTCAGCGCCCCCTACAGGTTAGCCCTTTCACTGCCAGTGTAATTTTTACAGTAATTGGTGCATTTTTATAGCACTGTTCGCTGTAAAAATGACTGGTCCCAAAATGGTGTCAAAAGTGTCCGATGTGTCCGCCATAATGTTGCAGTCACAATAAAAATCGCTGAACGCCGCCATTACTAGTATAAAAATGTTTTAATAAAAATGCCATTAATCTACCCCCTATTTTGTAGACGCTATAACTTTTGCGCAAACCAATCAATAAACGCTTATTGCGATTTTTTTCTTACCAAAAATATGTAGAAAAATACGTATCGGCCTAAACTGGGGGAAAATTTTTTTTTTTTTAATATTTTATTTTATTTTTTTCAAAATTGTCGCTCTATTTTCGTTTATAGCGCAAAAAAGAAAAACCGTAGAGGTGATCAAATACCATCAAAGAAATCTCTATTTGTGGGAAAAAAAGGACATCAATTTTGTTTGGGAGCCACGTCGCACGGCCGCGCAATTGTCAGCTAAAGCGACGCAGTGCCGAATCACAAAAAGTGGCCTGGTCTTTGATCAGCCAAATGGTCCGGGGCTGAAGTGGTTAAAACAATAAAATTACACTCACGTGGATGGGTGCCTGTGTCCTGGCACCCGGTGTTAATATCAGGTGATTATTTAGGGGAAATCGGCCCACAAGAGATGGTTGACCGCTGGCCACGGTTCTGCTCGATTCCCAGAAGTTTACGACGGGCGGAAGTGTGTCGTGATGATGCGATCAAGCCACTACTTGTAGATTAATCCTCTTCCACTCAAACTGGCTGCAGTATGTGTGAAAGCTTTATAAACAATAGACTGTACAATGTGTACTTTGTAGAGACTGTCACATTAAAGGATTGCAATACCTTAACGTACAGTAAATCTTTGTTTTCCTAATGCCACTGCTTTCTTTTTTTTTTTTTTTTTTTTAGATTGGGTCTTATTTTGGAAGTGTCCTCACCACAGTAGATATAGATGGAGATGCAGTCAGTGACATTCTTCTGGTTGGCGCACCAATGTTTATGGGAGCTGAAAAACAAGAACAAGGAAAAGTGTACGTCTATAGCATTCAGGAGGTTAGCATTTTCTGACGTTCTTGTGATTTGATAAGGATGTAACTTACTGGCAGTCTCACATCTGAGTTATATTCACCTCTCTAATAAGACAGACTTCACAGACTCAGAGGCAGCTAGACATATACACTATATTGCCAAAAGTATTGGGACGCCTGCCTTTACACACACATGAAGTTAATGGCATCCCAGACTCAAGCCTCGTACACACGACCGAGTTTCTCGTTGAAAAACGACAAGAAACTTGCTGGCAGAGCTTTCTTGCAGAGTAAATCGGTCGTGTGTACGCGGCTATCAGGTTTCTCGTCAAGAAAACCGACAAGAATCTCAACGAGAAAAATAGAGAACTTGCACTCTATTTTCTCGTCGAGATTCTTGTCAGCATGTTTCTCGACGAGAAAAGTGTGTGTGTGTACACTTACCTGTCCTCCGGGAAGCCCGCGCATGCTTGAAATGACTTTGACGCATGCGCGGTAGCTTCCTAGGCATAGGTAGGGTGTAGCAAGATGGCGGCGACGGCATCGAATGTGACGAGCGCACACTCGTCGTAGTCGATTACGTCACCGCGTTCGCTCCATTCAAAGAACCGTGGGTTCTTTGAAAGGAGCGTCTGTACACTCGGCCGGGACAAGTTTCTTGTCCAAGAATCTCGTCAAGAAAAACGACGTGTTTTTTCTTGACGAGATTCTCGGTCGTGTGAACGAGGCTTTAGTACGTAGGGTTCAATATTGAGTTAGCCCACCCTTTGCAGCTTTAACAGCTTCAACTCTTCTGGGATTGAAATTTACTGGCACAGCCAAGTTTTTACTGCCATTTTCAAAAGTTAAAAAAATTACAGTTTCAAGTGCGAATTTCAGTATTTAGGCTACAAACAAGTAACATGTGCAATTAGCAAAGTGATTTAGGGTAGATATTAAGTCAAAAAGTATATTTCTTATTTTCAGTATAGTAAAGGCCGATTATTGTACCCCATCAGTATTTTTTCACCTATGTCAAACTGGAGAAATTTCCCCTTAATTTTTGTCCCCAAAGAGAGCGAGAGAGACTGCTCCCACATTACCTTGCACAGCCAGAGAGAAAGACCAACTGCCGCGCCCCCACTGAGAGAGCCTCAGCCTGCCCAGCAAACAGAATTAAGAGACTGCTGCTTACTACTTTCCATTCCTGGCGCTTCAAGTCTGTTTACCTGATTCAACTTCACACACAGTTATGTGACAAGATCACAAAGTATTGCTAGCACTTACTGGCAGTGGCATCACTAGGGTTGGTGTCACCCCAATAATTTTTTCCCTTATAGACGCTGGGCAGGCTATTTTTGGGCCGGCAGCATGCGGTCAGGGTGTGCACCTCAAGCCAGCTTCTGTAAATTATGCTGTTGGTGCTGGCACGCTGATCTGTGCGCCATAGACGTGCTCTAGGGGTTACTACACATTAGGGATGAGCCGAACACCCCCCACGGTTCGGTTCGTACCAGAACCTGCGAACGGACTGAAAGTTTGCGCGAACGTTAGAACCCTATTAAATACAATGGACACGAACGTTCGAAATCTAAAGTGCTAATTATAACGGCTAATATGCATGTTATTGTCCTAAAAAGGGTTTGGGAACCCGGGTTCTTCACCAGGGGACATGTATCAATGCAAAAAGAAGTTTTAAAAACGGACGTTTTTCAGGAGCAGTCATTTTAATGATGCATAAAGTGAAAAAAAAGGGAAATATTCCTTTAAATATCGTACCTGGGGGGTGTCTAAAGTATGCCTATGAAGTGGCATGTGTTTCCCGTGTTTAGAACTGTCCCTGCACAAAATGACATTTCTAAAGGAAAAAAAGCCATTTAAAACTGCTTGCGGCTTAAGGCTCCATGTACACAGAAGCTCAAAAACGGCCGTTTTTAAAACAGCAGAAAAAGCTAGCTTTTATCAGCGTTTTTTTTACTAGCTTTTATCAGCGTTTTTCAGTGTAGCTTTTTTTAGCTTTAAAAAAAAAAAAAAAAAAAAATAATAATTTTCAATGGACCAAAAACGCTAAAAAACGCGGCCAGCGTTTTTGAGCGTTTATGAGCGTTTTTCGGCGTTTTGCGTTTTTTTGCATTTTTTTCTGCTGAAAAACGGCACTTTGAACGCAAGTTTCCTGCGTTTAGAAAAAAGCCCATTAACTCCACTGCTCATTAAAGCTAAAAAACGTTATGTGTACATGAACACATAGGCTAACATAGAGTGCAGTTAATGGGCTTTTAAAAAAAACGCCAAAACGCCCATTAACTGCAGTTTATCAGCTTCTGTGTACATGGAGCCTTAATGTCATGTCTTGTCTTGGCAATATGGATGAAAATCTTTGAGAAAAATGGCATGGCTACCCCATCACCCCCCCCCCCCTACCCCAGCCCATTACCAGCCCCTTTGGGCCTTGTATGGATATTAAGGGGAATCCCGCACCCAAAATAAAAAAAGGCCCTATATACTCTGAACAGCAGTATACAGGCGGTGCAAACAAGACAGGGACTGTAGGTTTGTTCTTAAGTAGAATCTGTTTGTAATTTTGAACAGGTACATTGTTTAAGTGTAGCTCCAGCCAAAAAATATATTTTTAAGCTTTTTGGAAAACATAGGGAAGGGTTATCACCCCTGTAACATTTGTTCTGCTGTCTGTGCACCTGTTCAGAACATTTCACCTCACTTTCCATCCCAATGACAAATGTTTTTGGAAAAGTGGGGTTTTTATTGAAACAAGGATTGGTGATAAAGCATCAGTAGAGAGGAGACACCTTTTTCCCATATTAACTCTTACAGGACAGAATTTGCCTTCCTAGGGGTAGATTTCCTCTCACTTCCTGTTGTCTCCCTCCGTTTGCAAGTAGGAGTCGTTTGTAAGTTGGATGTTTGAAAGTAGGGGCCTGCCGTATATACTCTGCTGAAATTTGCCCCTTAGATGTTGGTGTTGCCACAACACTGTAAGCCCTCACAGTTACCCTTGGTGGGCGCATGAATGGGCCCTGCTGTGAATTATTAGATCAAGAATTGTAATTGCATGCCCCTGTTAAACAGGGGCTTAAAAATTGGGCCTTTGGTGGTGGTGGTGTTGACACAACACTGTAAGCCCTCACAGTTACTCTTGGTGGGCGCATGAATGGGCCCTGCTGTGAATTATTAGATCAAGAATTGTAATTGCATTCCCCTGTTGAACAGGGGCTGAAAAATTGGGCCTTTGGTGGTGGTGGTGGTGGTGTTGACACAACACTGTAAGGCCTCACAGTTACTCTTGGTGGGCGCAGGAATGGGCCCTGCTGTGAATTATTAGATCAAGAATTGTAATTACATGCCCCTGTTAAACAGGGGCAGAAAAATTGGGCCTTAGGCACTGGTGCCACAACACTGCAACTCCTCACAGATACTGTACCTGGAGCACAGCAATGAGCCCTGTTGCAAAGTATTGCATCAAAAATTGTAATTACACGCCCCTGTTAAACAGGGGCTGAAAAATTGGGCCTTAGGCACTGGTGCTGGTGCCACGACACTGCAACCTCTCCCAGATACTCTAGTTGGAGTGCAGGAATGAGCCCTGCTGCAAAGCATTGCATAAAAAATTGTAATTACATGCCCCTGTTAAACAGGGGCTGAAAAATTGGGCCTTAGGCACTGGTGCTGGTGCCAAGACACTGCAACCTCTCCCAGATACTCTAGTTGGAGTGCAGGAATGAGCCCTGCTGCAAAGCATTGCATAAAAACATTTAATTACATGCCCCTGTTAAACAGGGGCTGGAAAATTGGGCCTTAGGCACTGGTGGCGGCACCCAGAAACAAAAATGTTCTTCCAAGCTATCATCATCAATCGGATCATTGAGGAGGAGGAGGATAGTCAGTCAACATAACAGGACAGCCACTCAGCATCAGCATCAGTCTTGAAGGGATGTGACATTTGAAAATAAATTAGTCTGTTATATCAGCTTCAGGTGTTTGGTAGCTGGTGGTGATCCAAGACTGGCGCACCCTGTGATCCATGACAAATCCTCCAGCAGCACTGAATGTGCGTTCTGAAAGAACGCTGGATGCAGGGCAGGCCAGTAGCTCAATTGCATACTGTGCAAGCTCTGGCCAGTGATCCATCCTCAAGACCCAGTAAGCCAGAGGATTTTCGGTGGGGAAGGTGTCCAAGTCTGACCTTGCCCCTAGGTATTCCTGAACCATGTATATCAGACTCTGGCGATGGTTGCTGGAACCGATCATACCTTGGAGCTGCGGACTAAAGAATTGTCTGAACGCATCGGTCAGACGGCCACCTTCCCCACCGCTTCTACTTTGACTGACCGAAGCCTCAGCAACTCGTTGTCCAGGACCAGGAGTTTGTAACCTCCCAGTCTCTGGGAACGCGTTGCACAGACTTTTCTGCAAGGCCTCCCGGTGTTGTCTCATCCTCTGCTCCCTCTGCAACGGTAAGATAAGGTCCGCAACCTTACCCTTGTACCGTGGATCAAGGAGAGTGGCCAGCCAGTAATGGTCCCTCTCCTTGATCCGAAGAATACGAGGATCCTTCCGCAGACTTTGCAGGATCAGGGAGGCCATGCAGCGTAGGTTAGCTGAGGCATTCGGTCCGGAGTCCTCTGGGTCACTAAGGACGACATGATCCGCAGCCACCTCCTCCCAGCCACGTACAAGTCCACGGGTTTCTTGGGACTGTAAATCATCCCTAAAAGACTGCTGCTGATGATGCTGAGTGCCAGGCTCCACCTCCATGCTGACACAATCCTCCTCCTCCTCCTCCTTTTCCTGTGCGATGGGTGGGACAGAAGGAACACTGTCTGGGTAAAGGGGGCCTTGAGAGGCAAGGAAGTCCTCCTCTTCCTGCCTCTGTTCTGCCTCAAGTGCCCTGTCCATTATTCCACGCAGCGTATGTTCCAACAGGTGGACAAGAGGTACAGTGTCACTGATGCATGCACTGTCACTGCTCACCATCCTCGTGGCCTCCTCAAATGGTGCCAGGACAGTGCATGCATCCCTGATCATGCCCCACTGGCATGGTGAAAAAAACCTGAGCTCCCCTGACCCTGTCCTGGTGCGGTAGTCACACAGGTACTCATTGATGGCCCTCTGCTGCGTGTGCAGCCGCTGCAGCATGGCCAACGTTGAGTTCCACCTGGTGGGCATGTCACATATAAGGCGGTTCTTGGGCAGGTTCAACTCCTTTTGCAGCTCAGCCAGGCGAGCACTGGCATTATAAGATCTGCGGAAATGCACACAGACTTTCCTGGCCTGCCTCAGGACATCCTGTAAGCCCGGGTACCTGCCCAAGAACCGCTGCAACACCAGGTTAAGGACGTGAGCCACACAGGGCACATGGGTCAGTTGTCCCTGTCGGAGGGCGGAGAGGAGGTTGGTGCCATTGTCGCAAACCACCTTTCCCGGCTTAAGCTGGCATGGCGTCAACCACCTCTCGGCCTGCCCCTGCAGAGCAGACAGAACCTCTGCCCCAGTGTGGCTCCTGTCTCCCAAACACACCAGCGCAAGCACGGCATGGCATCTTTTTGCCTGCGTACTTGCGTAGCACATCAATCACATACCCATCTTTTTTTCAATGAATTACTCCCATCTGCAGATGTCAACACCCCTTAAATGCTATATTCAGTACCCACACTTTGCATACAAGGCCGAATGAAGCAAGATTTCTTCAACCTTTGCGTTTTGAAGTCTCCCAAACGACTTACGGCATTTGCAAACTTCAAAAAGGGGGATTATGTTGTGGGTTTCCTTAATAATAATATTAATAATAATAATAATTTTAATATTTACTTCAGAGACTTGAAAGTTCACTTAGGCCTTAAAAGCTGATAACCCAGGATGCACCATTATTGGCCTGTAACTTGTGAACCTTTCAGAGAAGAACACAGGAACACGTTTTTCCCATGGTCAATGGATAAGTCATCCCCAACATTTACGAGCCTGCTTTGAGACTTCAGAAACAATGGTGACTTTCGTCACAAGACAAAGGGATGTTGTCCCAGTTTTAATAAACAAACAAGAAATGTTTAATATATGGGTTAGTTGAAGTTTTGCCATAGAGGACAATTTCCACAGATAACTAACTAAACATTTATCACCGGGAGGTAAACTCTCTCTCTAAACTCACCCATTGTGAGAAAGGCTTTTCAGTACACAGAAAGGACAATACTAGCCGTATGGGGACAAAGGATGATGTTGACCAAGAAGGATCCATGTGAAGGATTTGTTTATATAGCTGAACTGGTATCTTGTCTTAAGGAAAACCCAGTCCATTATTAACAAGCAACTGAAACTGGAATTAAAAAAAATGACATTGCGGTTCATATACATATATAAATGTATATTACAACATGCCATACATTTTGTATACTGCTTAATAGAGCATCCTAGCCCATAGTAGTAATAGAGGAAGTTAGGTCAATCGGAATGCCTTCTTACAAACCATAAACAAATCAAACCAGGTATAGCTTTTCCTATATATCTGCCTATATAAATATAGGTCGGGAATAAATGAAAAATTATGTTTAGATTACCAAACGACATGTTAAGCCATAGGGAAATTATGATTTTAGTATCTGTTGACCTAGGGACTGTGTTAGAAGAATAAATATAGATACCAGTGTGACTTTATATATAGAAGTGTCATAAAGAGTTAATTAGCATTATGAAATACGTCAAATTATGATTATAGAATACAAAAGGAGCCCACGTTTAGAAATGACCACATATTCAAAACATATAGGTAAATATTGAATGTTATATTGATTGACATATATTCTGTACCCTGTTTAGAAAAAACAGCTTATAGATATATTTTTAGACAGGAATATAAAACAAATTATGTTATGTGAATGAATCAAGAAGTATATTAGAAGTATGTTATATATACCGGATTACCAGAAGATTAAAACCCACATATATTCTTTACATATTATACACATTATGAGAATAGAATATATAAACTTAAAGAATTGATGCTCCAGTGGCTGAAAGTGGTATTACTTGAGGTTCCCAAAAATTCAGAGAACAGTTAATTATTAAATTACCAACCTATAGAAACCAGAGATTTTTGGACAGTAACGCCCCTATCTGCAGCCACCAATGAGTGGAAGAACCACCTCCTTTGGGAAGAACCTAGGATAATTTTTATAACCTTATTGTCCAGAGACAATATTTAAGGGAAGAAAAATTAGATGAGAGGGACGGGGAGGCATGGAGAGACTGACCACACACTGACATCACTCACCAAGGACTCCCAGACAGCCAGTCACTCCCACCGGCCGGGGAGGGACACTCAGGGACCCACCCTGAGGGGCACACTGGGAGATCCACACGCTCAGACAGACTGACACCCATGCACCATGCATGAAGACATATTCTTACACTCATGAAGATTCCTAGACACCCGAATCCTGAAAGCCATGGCAGCCATCTTAACTCTGGTCACTTGCCAGTAGGAAATTGCGATTGTGGAATGGGTAATTATGCCATTTTGATTTTATCTTGAATTCATTGTTGTTCTCAATAATATTGAAGTATTGAACATTCTGCAACTATGATTTATTCTCATTAACCAACAACTGGTAGATGTTTTTGTAAAGATTACATTTTTCAATATATTTTTCTTTTTGCATAGTTCCAATCTTAGTGACAAAACAAACGTCCAATTTATTTCACATTGTTAACCACTTACTTACCTGCAGTATAGTAACGGTTGGATGTGTGAAATGCAGACGTTCTGTTTCATTGTCAATTATACAAGGTTGTTGAACCTATTGAGAATTCATCATGACCGCATTATGTCTAAGGGACTGTATGCCCATTTTGCGGGTAATTTTATTGATTTTGAAGTCGTTCATGTAACAGAATTGGTATTTTAATTTCATGTAAATATTTGCTTTTTGTCAACCAATAAATGTAGCTATTTTGTATGATCACACGTCTCCGTGAATAAGTTTCATATTATAGACTGTATCATATAGATTGACTTGTATTCAAAAATATCTTTCGTTAAAAAAGAACTTAAAATTAATATATTGTGCGGGCAAAACTGTCCCTTAAAAAGCACAACAGCCTACGGAGCACTGCTGGTTCCGAGGACAAAGCACAGGAAGAGGCCATGGAGGAAGAAGAAGAGGAGGGGGTGGAGGAGAGAGGTGTGTCACAACCAGTAGTAGCATTTTGGAGGCGTGGCGGCGGAACAACCTCCAACACTACTGCACCTTGTCCTGCATTCTTCCCAGCTGCCAAAAGAGTGACCCAATGGGCCGTGAAAGAAATGTAACGTCCCTGTCCATGCCTGCTGGACCATGAGTCAGCGGTAATATGCACCTTACCGCTGACCGCCCTGTCCAGCGAGGCCAAGACATTGCCTTCCACATGCCGGTAGAGAGCCAGAATCGCCTTCCGTGAGAAAAAGTGGCGTTTGGGAACCTGCCACTGAGGAACCGCACATTGCACAAACTCACGGAAGGGGGCCGAGTCTACCAACTGAAAAGGCAGCAGTTGAAGCGCTAGCAATTTAGCCAAGCTAGCATTCAACCGCTGGGCATGTGGATGGCTGGGAGTGAACTTCTTTCGACGGTCCAGCAGCTGGGGCAGGGAAATTTGCCTGCTAGAATCGGACGTCGGTGTACTGCTAGCAGAGTGCCCGCAAGTACTTGGCTGTGACACACCTAATTCTACACCTTCATTTCTCTCAGTGCAGGTTTCAGAGAGGACTGAAGGTATAGTGGGGTTGGAGATCCCAGCTGATGCGGTGCAAGGAGAGGTCCACTTTGTTCTTTGGTGTGGGTCTTTAAGGTAGGCTTGCCAACGAGCTGCATGGCAGGTCAACATATGTCTGGTCAAGCATGTGGTGCCCAAGCGGCTGATGTTTTGGCCACGCGATATACGCTTGAGACATATGTTGCAAACAGCAGCTGTGCGATCTCATGCACTCAACTCAAAAAAAGCCCACACCAAAGAACTTTTTAAATAACGGGCAGAGGCAGCGCCCTGCACAGGCGGAGCTCTGCGGTGTGATTCCGTCAGTGTGCTGCCCTTACGCTGGCACCCCGAGGGCATCCTGCCTCATTGGAGATGTGCCTCCTCCTCATCCTCCTCCTCCTCCTCTCTCCTATTAGGCACCCACGTGGAGTCAGTGACCTCATCATCCCCTCCCTCCTCATCACTGGAGCCAATCTGGCAGTATGCTGCAGCTGCTGGAACATGACTGCCAGATTGGTGTCCTTCTTGAGCATCCCCTCTCTCTGCTCTCACGCTACTGCCTTCCTCTAGCTGGGTATCATCATCAGACCCTTCGAAACGCTGGGCATCCTCCTGGAGCATGTACCCAACACTGTGCTCAAACAGTTCACGGGACTCCTCAGGAGGACATGCTGGGTCTAGGGAAGGAGTGACTGATGATGACATTGATACCAGGGAAGAGGACACTTTGACAGCTGCTTTACCAGTACCCTGAGCCTGGGTGAGAGAGGATGAGGAGGATGAGGAGGGCTTGGTCATCCACTCTACCAAGTCTTCGGCATGATGCGGCTCAACACGTCCAGCTGCCGAAAAGAAGGACAAGCGTGTCCCATGGCCACGTGCTGATGGCGATGCACCGCGTCCATGACCAGCACTGTTGTCTCTAGACACAGAGCCTGCTTGCCCTCTTTTATTGGCTCCTGACTGTCTGCCTCTCCTTGTTTGCCTTCCAGACATTCTAATGGCCTGCAGGGAGATGAGAAAACCAGCAATAAGGCCTAGCTTCAGGAGTATATTTTGCAGGAAGCACACTACGCCTGCTGTAAGTGCTGCAAATGCCTGTTGGTGTAACACACTAGGAAAACACAGCAATATGGGCTAGCTTCAGGAGTATATTTTGCAGGAATCACACTACGCCTGCTGTAAGTGCTGCAAATGCCTGTTGGTGTAACACACTAGGAAAACACAGCAATAAGGTGTAGCTTCAGGAGTATATTTTGCAGGAATCACACTACGCCTGCTGTAAGTGCTGCAAATGCCTGTTGGTGTAACTCACCAGGAAAACACAGCAATACGGGCTAGCTTCAGGAGTATATTTTGCAGGAATCACACTACGCCTGCTGTAAGTGCTGCAAATGCCTGTTGGTGTAACACACTAGGAAAACACAGCAATAAGGCCTAGCTTCAGGAGTATATTTTGCAGGAATCACACTATGCATGCTGTAAGTGCTGCAAATGCCTGTTGGTGTAACACACCAGGAAAACACAGCAATACGGGCTAGCTTCAGGTGTATATTTTGCAGTAATCACACTACGCCTGCTGTAAGTGCTGCAAATGCCTGTTAGAGTAACACACTAGGAAAACACAGCAATAAGGCCTAGCTTCAGGAGTATATTTTGCAGGAATCACACTACGCCTGCTGTAAGTGCTGCAAATGCCTGTTGGTGTAACACACCAGGAAAACACAGCAATACGGGCTAGCTTCAGGTGTATAATGTGCAGGAGGCACACTCCGCCCGCTGTAAGTGCTGCAAATGCCTGTTAGTGTAACACACCAGGAAAACACAGCAATAAGGGCTAGCTTCAGGTGTATACTGTGCAGGAGGCTTAGCAACAATGACACTGACACTGTCCCCTGCCTATCCTTCTCTCTCCCTGCACACAAGGTTTATCAAAGAATATGACACTGACACTCTCCCTGCCTATCCTTCTTTCTCCCTGCACACAAGGTTTAGTAAAGAATATGACACTGACACTGTCCCCTGCCTATCCTTCTCTCTCCCTGCACACAAGGTTTATCAAAGAATATGACACTGACACTCTCCCTGTCTATCCTTCTCTCTCCCTGCACGCAAGGTTTAGCAAAGAATATGACACTGACACTCTCCCTGCCTATCCTTCTCTCTCCCTGCACACAAGGTTTAGCAAAGAATATGACACTGACACAGTCCCCTGCCTATCCTTCTCTCTCCCTGCACACAAGGTTTAGCAAAGAATGACACTGACACTCTCCCTGCCTATCCTTCTCTCTCTCTACACACAAGAATAGCACAAAGAATATCACACTGTCCCTGCCTATCCTTCTCTTTCCCTGCGCCGGAACACACTACACAAGGCCGCCGCGCTGGCGGCCTTTTATAGTGTGGGGCGTGTGCTAAACCCCCTGAGGTATAATTGGCCACAGGCAACCTGCCTGTGGCCAATTATGGCTCTCCTAGCTGCCGGCGCTGTGATTGGCCAAGCATGCGGGGTCACAGTGCATGCTTGGCCAGTCACAGCGTGGGGATTGCACTGCGATGGCGCAGTGTATTGTGGGCCGTTCGCGTCACTCGAATTTGGCGCGAACGGCCCAAATCGTTCGATGTTCACCGAACGATCGAACAGCCGATGTTCGAGTCGAACGTATGTTCGACTCGAACACCGAGCTCATCCCTAATCAGGAATTGTAATTACATGCCATTGTTGAACAGTGGTAGGAAAAATTGGGCGTTTGGTGGTGGTGCTGGTGCTACAACACTGTCAGCCCTCACAGTTACTCTTGGTGGGCGCATGAATGGGCCCTACTGTAAATTATTAGATCAAGAATTGTAATTGCATGCCCCTGTTGAAGAGGGGCAGAAAAATTGGGCCTTTGGTGGTGGTGGTGGTGGTGTTGCCACAACACTGTAAGCCCTCACAGTTACTCTTGGTGGGCGCAGGAATGGGCCCTGCTGTGAATTATTAGATCAAGAATTGTAATTACATGCCCCTGTTGAACAGGGGCAGAAAAAGTGGGCCTTAGGCACTGGTGCCACAACACTGCAACCCCTCACAAATACTGTACTTGGAGCACAGCAATGAGTCCTGTTGCAAAGTATTGCATCAAAAATTGTAATTACACGCCCCTGTTAAACAGGGGCTGAAAAATTGGGCCTTAGGCACTGGTGCTGGTGCCACGACACTGCAACCTCTCCCAGATACTCTAGTTGGAGTGCAGGAATGAGCCCTGTTGCAAAGCATTGCATAAAAAATTGTAATTACATGCCCCTGTTAAACAGGGGCTGAAAAATTGGGCCTTAGCCACTGGTGGCGGCACCCAGAAACAAAAATGTTCTTCCAAGCTATCATCAGGAATCGGTTCATTGAGGAGGAGGAGGATAGTCAGTCAACATAACAGGACAGTCACTCAGCATCAGCATAGGCAGTCTTGAAGGGATGTGACATTTCAAAATATATTATTCTGTTACATCAGCTTCAGGTGCTTGGTAGCTGGTGGTGATCCAAGACTGGTTCATCTTTATGAAGGTCAGTCGATCAACCGAGTCGGTGGACAAGCGCACCCTGTGATCCAT
The DNA here is from genome assembly GCA_029206835.1 of Rana muscosa. Taxonomy (NCBI): domain Eukaryota; kingdom Metazoa; phylum Chordata; class Amphibia; order Anura; family Ranidae; genus Rana; species Rana muscosa. Next base: position 1,157,082,627 of record CM055116.1, on the reverse strand, counting down.
GACAAAGCCTCCAGCAGCACTGAATGTGCGTTCCGAAGGAACACTGGATGCAGGACAGGCCAGTAGCTCAAGTGCATACCGTGCAAGCTCTGGCCAGTGATCCATCCTCAAGACCCAGTAAGCCAGAGGATTTTCGGTGGGAAAGGTGTCCAAGTCTGACCTTGCCCCTAGGTATTCCTGCAACATGTATATCAGACGCTGGCGATGGTTGCTGGAACCGATCATACCTTGGGGCTGCGGACTAAAAAATTGTCTGAACGCATCGGTCAGACGGCCACCTTCCCCACCGCTCCTTCTTTGACTGACCGAAGCCTCAGCAACTCGTTGTCCAGGACCAGGAGTTTGTAACTCCCAGTCTCTGGGAACGCGTTGCACAGACCTTTCTGCAAGGCCTCCCAGAGATGTCTCATCCTCTGCTCCCTCTGCGACGGTAAGATAAGGTCCGCAACCTTACCCTTGTACCGTAAATCAAGGAGAGTGACCAGCCAGTAATGGTCCCTCTCCTTGATCTGAAGAATACGAGGATCCTTCCGCAGACTTTGCAGGATCAGGGAGGCCATGCAGCGTAGGTTATCTGAGGCATTTGGTCCGAAGTCCTCTGTGTCACTAAGGACGACATAATCCGCAGTCACCTCCTCCCAGCCACGTACAAGTCCACGGGTTTCTTGGGACTGTAAATCATCCCTAAAAGACTGCTGCTGTTGATGCTGAGTGCCAGACTCCACCTCCATGCTGACACAATCCTCCTCCTCGTCCTCTTCCTATGCGATGGGTGGGACAGAAGGAACACTGTCTGGCTAAAGGGGGCCTTGAGAGGCAAGGAAGTCCTCCTCTTCCTGCCTCTGTTCTGCCTCAAGTGCCCTGTCCATTATTCCACGCAGCGTATGCTCCAACAGGTGGACAAGAGGTACAGTGTCACTGATGCATGCACTGTCTCTGCTCACCATCCTCGTGGCCTCCTCAAATGGTGCCAGGACAGTGCATGTATCCCTGATCATGCCCCACTGGCGTGGTGAAAAAAACCAGAGCTCCCCTGACCCTGTCCTGGTGCCGTAGTCGCACAGGTACTCATTGATGGCCCTCTGCTGCGTGTGCAGCCGCTGCAGCATGGCCAACGTTGAGTTCTACCTGGTGGACATGTCACATATAAGGCGGTTCTTGGGCAGGTTCAACTCCTTTTGCAGCTCAGCCAGCCGAGCACTGGCATTATATGATCTGCGTAAATGCACACAGACTTTCCTGGCCTGCCTCAGGACATCCTGTAAGCCTGGGTACCTGCCCAAGAACTGCTGCACCACCAGGTTAAGGACGTGAGCCACACAGGGCACATGGAGGGCGGAGAGGAGGTTGGTGCCATTGTCGCAAACCACCACTCCTGGCTTAAGCTGGTGTGGCATCAACCACCTCTCGGCCTGCCCCTGCAGAGCTGACAGAACCTCTGCCCCAGTGTGGCTCCTGTCCCCCAAATACACCAGCGCAAGCACGGCATGGCATCTTTTTGCCTGCGTACTTGCGTAGCCCCTTGAACGCCTACGGAGCACCGCTGGTTCCGAGGACAAAGCACAGGAAGAGGCCATGGAGTAAGAAGAAGAGGAGGGGGTGGAGGAGAGAGTTGTGTCACAACCAGTAGTAGCATTTGAAGGCGTGGCGGTGGAAAAACCTCCAACACTAATGCACCTTGTCCTGCATCCTTCCCAGCTGCCAAAAGAGTGACCCAATGGGCCGTGAAAGAAAGGTAACGTCCCTGTCCATGCCTGCTGGACCATGAGTCAGCGGTAATATGCACCTTACCGCTGACCGCCCTTTCCAGCGAGGCATAGACATTGCCTTCCACATGCCGGTAGAGAGCCGGAATTGCCTTCCGTGAGAAAAAGTGGCGTTTGGGAACCTGCCACTGAGGAACCGCGCATTGCACAAACTCACGGAAGGGGGCCGAGTCTACCAACTGAAAAGGCAGCAGTTAAAGTGCTAGCAATTTAGCCAAGCTAGCATTCAACCGCTGGGCATGTGGATGGCTGGGAGTGAACTTCTTTCGACAGTCCTGCAGCTGTAGCAGGGAAATTTGCCTGCTACAATCGGATGTCGGTGTACTGCTAGCAGAGTGCCCACAAGTACTTGGCTGTGACACACCTAATTCTACACCTTCATTCTTCTCAGTGCAGGTTTCAGAGAGGGCTGAAGGTATAGTGGGGTTGGAGATCCCAGCTGATGAGGAGCAAGGAGAGGTCCGCTTTGTTCTTTGGTGTGGGTCTTTAAGGTACGCTTGCCAACGAGCTGCATGGCAGGTCAACATGTGTCTGGTCAAGCAGGTGGTGCCCAAGCGGCTGATGTTTTGGCCACGCGAGATACGCTTGAGACATATGTTGCAAATAGCAGCGGTGCCATCTGATGCACTCGACTCAAAAAAGGCCCACACCAAAGAACTTTTGGAATAACGGGCAGAGGCAGCGCCCTGCACAGGCGGAGCTCTATGGTGTGATTAAATCGGTGTGCTGCCCTTACGCTGGCCCCCGGAGGGCATCCTGCCTCGTTGGAGATGTGCCTCCTCCTCATCCTCCTCCTCCTCCTCCTCTCTCCTATCAGGCACCCATGTGGAGTCAGTGACCTCATCATCCCCTCCCTCCTCATCACTGGAGCCAATCTGGCAGTATGCTGCAACTGCTGGAACATGACTGCCAGATTGCTGTCCTTCTTGAGAATCCCCTCTCTCTGCGCTCACGCTACTGCCTTCCTCTAGCTGGGTATCATCATCAGACCCTTCAAAACGCTGGGCATCCTCCTGGAGCATGTACCCAACACTGTGCTCAAACAGTTCAGGGGACTCCTCAGGAGGACATGCTGGGTCTAGGGAAGGAGTGACTGATGATGACATTGATACGAGGGAAGAGGACGCATTGGCAGCTGCTTTGCCAGTACCCTGAGCCTGGGTAAGAGAGGATGAGGAGGATGAGGAGGGCTTGGTCATCCACTCCACCAAGTCTTCGGCATGATGCGGCTCAACACGTCCAGCTGCCGAAAATAAGGACAAGCGTGTCCCATGGCCACGTGCTGATGACAATGCACCACGTCCACGAACAGCACTGTTGCCCCCAGACACAGAGCCTGCTTGCCCTCTTTTATTGGCTCGTGACTGTCTGCCTCTCTTTGTTGGCCTTCCAGACATTCTAATGGCCTGCAGGGAGATAGGAAAACCAGCAATACGGGGTAGCTTCAGGTGTATACTGTGCAGGAGGCACCTACACCCACTGTAACTACTTGCAGATGCCTGTCTGTGTTACACAACAGAACAACACCACGACAAGCAATAAGGGGTAGCGTATACTGTGCAGGAGGCACCTACACCCACTGTAACTGCTTGCAGATGCCTGTCTGTGTTACACAACAGAACAACACCACGAGCAATAAGGGGTAGCGTATACTGTGCAGGAGGCACCTACACCCACTGTAACTGTTTGCAGATGCCTCTCTGTGTTACACAACAGAACAACACAACGAGCAATAAGGGGTAGCGTATACTGTGCAGGAGGCACCTACACCCACTGTAACTGCTTGCAGATGCCTGTCTGTGTTACACAACAGAACAACACCACGAGCAATAAGGGGTAGCTTCAGGTGTATACTGTGCAGGAGGCACCTACACCCACTGTAACTACTTGCAGATGCCTGTCTGTGTTACACAACAGAACAACACCACGAGCAATAAGGGGTAGCGTATACTGTGCAGGAGGCACCTACACCCACTGTAACTGCTTGCAGATGCCTGTCTGTGTTACACAACAGAACAACACTACGACGAGCAATAAGGGATAGCGTATACTGTGCAGGAGGCACCTACACCCACTGTAACTGCTTGCAGATGCCTGTCTGTGTTACACAACAGAACAACACCACGACGAGCAATAAGGGGTAGCGTATACTGTGCAGGAGGCACCTACACCCACTGTAACTGCTTGCAGATGCCTTTCTGTGTTACACAACAGAACAACACCACGACGAGCAATAAGGGGTAGCGTATACTGTGCAGGAGGCACCTACACCCACTGTAACTGCTTGCAGATGCCTGTCTGTGTTACACAACAGAACAACACCACGACAAGCAATAAGGGGTAGCGTATACTGTGCAGGAGGCACCTACACCCACTGTAACTGTTTGCAGATGCCTGTCTGTGTTACACAACAGAACAACACCACGAGCAATAAGGGGTAGCGTATACTGTGCAGGAGGCACCTACACCCACTGTAACTGCTTGCAGATGCCTGTCTGTGTTACACAACAGAACAACACCACGAGCAATAAGGGGTAGCTTCAGGTGTATACTGTGCAGGAGGCACCTACACCCACTGTAACTACCTGCAGATGCCTGTCTGTGTTATACAACAGAACAACACCACGAGCAATAAGGGGTAGCGTATACTGTGCAGGAGGCACCTACACCCACTGTAACTGCTTGCAGATGCCTGTCTGTGTTACACAACAGAACAACACCACGAGCAATAAGGGGTAGCGTATACTGTGCAGGAGGCACCTACACCCACTGTAACTGCTTGCAGATGCCTGTCTGTGTTACACAACAGAACAACACCACGACGAGCAATAAGGGGTAGCGTATACTGTGCAGGAGGCACCTACACCCACTGTAACTGCTTGCAGATGCCTGTCTGTGTTACACAACAGAACAACACTACGACGAGCAATAAGGGGTAGCGTATACTGTGCAGGAGGCACCTACACCCACTGTAACTGCTTGCAGATGCCTGTCTGTGTTACACAACAGAACAACACCACGAGCAATAAGGGGTAGCTTCAGGTGTATACTGTGCAGGAGGTTTAGCGAAGAATATCACTGACACTGTCCCTGCCTATCCTTCTCTGTCCCTGCACGCCAACACACTGTAAATGCACAAGGTTTCAAAGGATGTCACTGACACTGTCCCTGCCTATCCTTCTCTGTCCCTGCACGCCAACACACTACACAAGGCCTTCGCGCTGGCGGCCTTTTATAGTGTGGGGCATGTACTAAACCCCCCTGAGCTATGATTGGCCACAGGCATCCTGCCTGTGGCCAATTATGGCTCTCCTTGCTGCCGGCGCAGTGATTGGCCAAGCATGCGGGGTCACAGTGCATGCTGACCGAAGAAGGCTTGAGGGGGGGCCGGGGGGGACATCACAGAGAGCCTGCTCTGGCTCACTCCTTGTCACAGTCACAGCCGCTCCGGTCCTGACAGAGGAGATGCAGGCTCTCTAGGACATGCAGCCCACAGCCGTGCCTCTCCTCTGTCACAGTGTGGCCAGGAGAACAAGCGAGGGTGATGATGATGGTAAGTGCAGGGAACAGACAGAGCAGGGCACACTCCCGCCCGTCTCAATACAGCACAGCCACATTTTGGTCTCTGCCTGCATCTTCTTGTCAAATGTGGCGGGCTGCAGGAGGAGGGCGGGTTACAGTAATGCTGATTGGCTGAGAGGCGGTGGTGGGCAGAGCAATTATTAGAGGTGCAGATCAGATCATCTCGGCAGCTGGCTCTCAGGCATCCTCGGGAATTGCACATGCGCAGTTCCAAGCTGAGCTTGTCTCAGCCATTTTTACTGGCACTTTTCCCGCGCTACGGACAATTACGGGTGGGGGAAAACTGCCCTACTTTTACGGGCTGCCCGTAAAAATATGGACAGTTGGCAACACTGGAAGGCTGTCCACAAGGTTTAGGAGTGTGTCTATGGAAATGTTTGACCATTCTTCCAGAAGCACATTTGTGAGGTCAGGCACTGATGTTGGAGAGAAGGCCTGGCTCACAGTTTACTCTCTAATTCATCTCAAAGGTGTTCTATCCGGTTGAGGTCAGAACTCTGTACAGGCCAGTTAAGTTCCTTCACCCTAAAATCGCTAATCCATGTCTTTATGGACCTTGCTTTGTGCACTGGTCCAAATCCTGGTGGAGAGGGGATTATGGTGTGGGGTTGTTTTTCAGGGGTTGGGCTTGACCCCTTAGTTCCAGTGAAGGGAACTCTTAAGGCATCAGCATACCAAGACATTTTTGACAATTTCATGCTCCCAACTTTGTGGGAACAATTAGAGGATGGCCCCTTCCTGTTCCAACATGACTGCACACCAGTGCACAAAGCAAGGTACTGGATTTTCACACAAATAGAGCTTTCTTTTGGTGGTATTTAATCACCCCTGGGTTTTAAATTTTTTGCTAAATAAAATATTTTTTTGTATAAAAACACGTTTTTTCTTTGTTTCTGTTAGATTGGTCACAACTAATCACATGGTACAGATGGACTGTGACTGGCCCTGTCTGTACCATGTGATCACTGTGCTCAATCACAGTGAACAACACAAATGTACACAATGAATGGCATGAATGGAAGCCATCCATTGTGTATAATTGTCATGTGATCTGCTGTGATTGGTCACATTGATCAAATGGTACCGGCAGCAGACTGGTTCGGGAGGGGTGAACCACCAGCTCATATTTATGTATATACTTTTGTTGATTTGCTGTTTTTATATTTTCAATTGACTATTGTGACAGCAGGAAGGTAAAGTCACCTGGTTGCATCCAGGGGGGTAGATATATTTCTCCCAGATTCAGGCTTTATGCCGACTTATACAACTAGGGAGGGAGTTGATGAAGCCCAGCTGAGGCTAGTGGGCTCATGGATGATTCATACCTCTAGGGAGAGTGCTGGGCGTCGTGCAGGCAGGGAGTTGATGAGACCAGCTGAAGCTTGTCAGCTCGTTTAAGGCCTCTATAAAAACTCCCAGCTTCATTAGGTGTTTGCTCATGCCTGGAACCAGACCTGTGTGGACTGTCTAGGGAGAGTGAACCCCTGTGCGGTGAGACAAAGCCTGTGTGGCTATTTGTTTGGACATTTACTAAACCAGGGACTTAGGGACTAGGACAGCACCAGGCTGATCCCAGTTGTTAGTTAGGAAACCTGCATGTTTAGTCAGAGGTCAAGTTGACCAGGGTTTATTTTGTTTATGTTTCTTTTTGCTTTGCTGTGTTTTTTTGTCACTGTAAATAGAGAAATAAACCGCACCTTTTTGATCTTGAAAACCACAACCTCCGTCTGCTGGGCCTGTTTTTGTGTGGGGAGCCCATCCAGGGGATCACACACACCCGCTGCCGAGCGAATCCCCCCACAGTTGGTGGAGAACCAGTGGCAGTTTTTTTTTTAAGCCAGCATGGAGGAGATACTGAAACAGCTGGCTCTAGCAAATGCCAATCAACAGCAGACAAATGCAGGTTTGCAAAAGAGCCTTGCAGCTCAACAACAGAGCTTCGCAGCCCAGCAGCAAGCTCATCAACAGAGCCTTGCAGCCCAGCAGCAAGCTCACCAACAGAGTCTGGAAGCTCAGCAACAAGCCCAGCAGCAATCTGAGGCCCGCTTCATAGACCTGTTACAGAAGCAAGAGCAGAGGCTACAACAAATGGAAGCAGTAATGCAGCAACGTCCGCAGACCAGTGAGGAAAGCCGTCCCACTAATACCGCGTCCTTTGGGGTGAGTCGTTTATTGACAAAAATGACTGGAGAGGATGATCCAGAGGTATTTTTGACCACATTTGAAAGGACTGCTGAAAGAGAAAAGTGGCCTGAGGAGCAGTGGGCTGGACTGGTGGCTCCTCTGTTAACTGGTTGAATCGCAGAAGGCTTACTATGACCTAGAGCCTGACCAAGCAAAAGACTATGTGATGCTAAAAGCTGAAATATTGGCAAGGCTGGGTGTCACCCTGGCTGTCCGGGCTCAGCGTGTGCATAACTGGACTTTCCAGCTTGGAAAACCCCCCAGGTCTCAAATGTATGATCTCATTCACCTGAGCAGGAAGTGGCTACAGCCAGAGACTTTGTCCGCACCAGAGATTGTGGAACGTGTTGTAATGGATCGGTTTTTGAGAGCTCTTCCTACTGCCATCCAAAAGTGGGTAAGCCATGGAGACCCAGAGACGGCCGGTGGTCTTGTGGATCGTGTAGAGAAATACTTGGCTACAGAGAACCTGACGGCCTCTTCCAGAGACTCTCGGACTTTCCACCCTAAGACCAGACCATCCCCAGGGGCGGATAAGAGGATTCCAAGGGGTGAGGGTGGAGAGAGTGAGAGGGTGGGAGCTCTACCCAAAGTTTGGCGAGAACAGCCTGGGAAGTCAGGGGCTCAAGAGGCAGCCAAATGGATTGTTTGCTACCGCTGCCGGCAAGCGGGACATATTGCAGCAAATTGCCCGGTTGTGGAGGAACCCATGCAATGTGACTTTCTGACGGACAGACGTCAGTCGCTGTGTGCGACAGTCGCATGCACTGCCATTCGGGGAACTGAGAAACATTTATGCAAAATGTGTATTAATGGTAGAAATGTTGTGGTATTACTGGATTCAGGTAGCCTTGTGACCCTGATAAAGGCTGAATTAGTTAAAACAGAGGTCTCTGGGAATAGCAAGGTAGCTGTTATTTGTGTGCATGGGGACACCCGAGAGTATCCAGTGACTACAGTGTGTTTCAAGACCCCCAAAGGTACCCTCTCTCATCCAGTGGGGTTAGTATCTCAATTACCGCATGATGCCATTGTGGGAAGGGATTTTCCGAAGTTCTGGGAACTGTGGGATGATCCTGAGCCCCCCACTGGTGCCCCTATGTACCAGGAAGGTGATAGCCAGAACTCCTCTGAGAGTGGTGAGGACTCTCCAGAATTTCCCTTGTCAGTATTGGCAGGCGAGACTCAAGAAACTGGAGAGGAGCCCACCTCCTCAGACGAAAACCTACCGTCTGTGGAGTTTTCTGATCTTGAGGTTCACAGGGAAAATTTTGCCACAGAACAGTTAAAAGACCCCGCCCTAATAAAGGCACGGAAAAACGTAGTGGAAATAGATGGCGAGTTAGTGAACCCAGATAATACCTGCACTTACCCATACTTCAGCGTAGAGAAGGACCTACTGTATCGGGTGGCAAAAAGGGCAGAAGAAACTGTTGAGCAGCTTGTGGTGCCCAAACCTTACAGGAAGTTGGTGTTGGAGTTGGCCCATGGGCACATTCTTGGAGGTCATCTGGGGACAGAGAAAACCCGAGAGAGGGTATTACAGAGATTCTATTGGCCTGGGGTGATGAAGGACATAGAAAATTATTGTTCCTCCTGCCCTGTGTGTCAGAGGTCGGCCCCGATGCCACATTTCCGTAACCCGCTGGTCCCTCTACCCATCATTGAGGTCCCGTTTGAGAGGGTCGCAATGGATTTGGTAGGTCCTATAATCAAGTCCGCTAGGGGGCACCAGTACATATTAGTTATAATGGACTATGCCACCCGTTATCCAGAAGCGATCCCTCTCCGAAATACCTCGGCCAAAACCATAGCCAAAGAGCTATCTCTTGTTTTTAGCCGGGTGGGTATTTGTAAAGAACTGCTTACGGACCAAGGTACACCCTTTATGTCCCGGGTTATGAAAGAGCTGTGTAAATTGTTCAAAGTGACGCAATTGCGTACGTCTGTGTATCACCCCCAAACCGATGGGCTGGTTGAAAGATTCAACAAAACCCTAAAACAAATGTTGAAGAAAGTGGTGGATAGAGATGGAAAGGATTGGGACTGTCTACTTCCTTATTTGATGTTTGCTATTAGGGAGGTGCCCCAATCCTCTACGGGATTCTCCCCCTTTGAGTTACTGTATGGGAGACACCCAAGAGGACTGTTGGATATTGCCAAGGAAACTTGGGAAAGTGAGAGTTCTCCCCACAGGAGTGTGATTGAGCATGTCGCCCTGATGCAAGATCGAATTGCACAGGTAATGCCCATCGTGAAGGAACATTTGGCCCAAGCGCAGTTGGCACAGCAGAGAGTGTACAACCGTGGAGCCAAGACCCGTACCTTTTCCCCGGGGGATAGGATATTGGTACTTGTCCCTACGGTTGAAAGTAAATTCCTTGCCAAATGGCAAGGCCCCTACGAGATAATGGAAAAAGTGAGCGAAGTGAATTACAAGGTCAGACAACCAGGAAGGCGAAAGCCCGAACAGATCTATCACGTTAATCTGTTGAAAGCCTGGAGGGATAGAGAGTCCCTAGTCGCAGAAACTTGGTCACCAGCTCAAACTGGTTGCGTGATTCCGGAGGTTGGAATAGCAGCCACCTTGTCACAACCCCAACAACAGGAGGTGAAGGAGTTTGTGCTTCGCAACAAGGAGGTGTTCTCTGAGCTGCCGGGACAAACATCTGGGGTAGAGCATGATATTATTTCCCCGCCCGGTGAAAGGGTGAAGTTAAAACCCTATCGGATCCCAGAGGCCCGACGGGAGGCAATACGGGAGGAAGTACAGAAAATGCTGAACTTAGGGGTGATAGAGGAGTCCCAAAGTGATTGGTCTAGTCCCATTGTGTTGGTGCCTAAACCGGATGGGAGCTGGCGATTTTGTAACGATTTTCGTCAGTTGAACAAAGTTACAAAATTTGACACCTACCCCATGCCACGTATAGATGAGTTGATCGACCGGCTGGGAACAGCCCGATACATGACGACTCTTGACCTCACAAAAGGGTATTGGCAAATTCCCCTGGCCAAGTCGGCCAAAGAGAAAACCGCATTTGTAACCCCAGACGGGGCGTTCCAATATAAGAGAATGCCGTTCGGGTTACAGAATGCGCCGGCCACATTCCAGCGGAAAATGGACCAGATACTGAGGCCCCATCGGAAGTATGCTGCGGCTTACCTGGATGACGTAATTGTCCATAGCACAGATTGGGCCTCACATCTGCCAAAAGTGCAAGCAGTCCTAGACTCTATCCGGGAAGCGGGGTTTACGGCTAACCCCAAGAAGTGTACCATTGGGCAGGAGGAGGCCAAATATCTTGGGTACACCATTGGCAGGGGAGTAATAAAACCCCAACTCAACAAAGTCGAGGCCATCCAGAGTTGGCCACGTCCCAACAGCAAGAAGCAGGTACGGGCCTTTCTGGGAATCGCGGGTTATTATCGGCGCTTCATTCCCCACTTTGCTTCTAAGGCTGTGCCCCTAACCAACCTGACGAAAGGGAAAGGGTCGGTCATGATTAAATGGACCCCCGAGGCTGAGGCAGCATTCCAATTCTTGAAACAAGCCTTATGTAGCCAGCCAGTGTTGTACTCACCCGACTTCTCTAAAGACTTTGTCGTACAAAGTGATGCGTCAGATGTGGGGTTAGGAGCAGTATTGTCCCAGGTCTGGAACGGGGAAGAGCACCCAGTCATTTACCTCAGCAGGAAGTTGAAGTCCCATGAGGTAAATTACGCCACGGTTGAAAAGGAGTGTTTAGCGGTGAAGTGGGCTCTAGATTCCCTTCGGTACTATCTGCTAGGTAGGCACTTTGACATGGTTACTGATCACGCTCCGTTAAAGTGGATGGCTCAAAACAAGGAGACAAATAGAAGAGTGAATAGGTGGTTCCTGGCCCTACAGGAATTCAACTTCACAGTAAAGCATCGCCCTGGCGTTCAAATGGGGAATGTGGATGCTTTGTCTCGAGTACATGAATGCCTGATTGCTGGTGTTCCAACCCCAAGGTTAAAACAAGAGGGGGGGGGGTATGTGACAGCAGGAAGGTAAAGTCACCTGGTTGCATCCAGGGGGGTAGATATATTTCTCCCAGATTCAGGCTTTATGCCGACTTATACAACTAGGGAGGGAGTTGATGAAGCCCAGCTGAGGCTAGTGGGCTCATGGATGATTCATACCTCTAGGGAGAGTGCTGGGCGTCGTGCAGGCAGGGAGTTGATGAGACCAGCTGAAGCTTGTCAGCTCGTTTAAGGCCTCTATAAAAACTCCCAGCTTCATTAGGTGTTTGCTCATGCCTGGAACCAGACCTGTGTGGACTGTCTAGGGAGAGTGAACCCCTGTGCGGTGAGACAAAGCCTGTGTGGCTATTTGTTTGGACATTTACTAAACCAGGGACTTAGGGACTAGGACAGCACCAGGCTGATCCCAGTTGTTAGTTAGGAAACCTGCATGTTTAGTCAGAGGTCAAGTTGACCAGGGTTTATTTTGTTTATGTTTCTTTTTGCTTTGCTGTGTTTTTTTGTCACTGTAAATAGAGAAATAAACCGCACCTTTTTGATCTTGAAAACCACAACCTCCGTCTGCTGGGCCTGTTTTTGTGTGGGGAGCCCATCCAGGGGATCACACACACCCGCTGCCGAGCGAACCCCCCCACACTATATACAGGCATGGGGAGTTGTTCACTTTAAATATGACAGAGGGTAAAGGTAGGAGGAGGGGTTTCCCCTTAAAATAAGCTATCAGTGTAACATCTAATTGTCCTGACGAAGCTGTATATGCCTAACAGCGAAATGCATCAACGTCAGAGAACAGTGTTATCACGTCCCTTTTCTAGAATTCTAAGCAGCTTGACAGATGAGTAGCAAGCGGATTTGCATGTGGCTCTCATAGCTCGTGTGATGGAGAGATAGGAGAGCTGAAAGGGGACCCCAGCTATTCGAAGAGCATGTATGGCTGGTTAGGAAGCAATATAGTGTAAGTTTAACAGCAGAGAAGCCGGCAGATGTGTCAGTGGGAGTGGAACCTTCCTGTGCTATAAGCTCATATAATTGTCATAATATGAGTGAAGAGACGGAAAAGCTGACTTGAGGGATTTATTTACTAAAACTGGAGAGTGCAAAATCTGGTGCAGCTGTGCAGCCAATAGGCTTCTAACTTCAGCTTGTTCAATTAAGTTTTTATGACAAAACCTGGAAGTTGATTGGTTTCTATGCAGAGCTGCACTCGATTGTGCACTCTCCAGGTTTAGTAAATCAACCCCTAAGTCCCCTGCTAATTAAGAAGTTTGCACCACTGATGAGACACTATGAGAACATGTTCTGGCAGCTTTGGAGATGGATGGAGCTTGTTGCTGGGGTTGACACTCTTCTTAGTGCAAATGAACAGAGTGGATCACAAGCTACAAGCAGTAGGGGTACGACTATTGTAAAATCCTGTAACTTGTGTCTCCCCCATTACTTGACTCTTCCTTTGGAAGTATTTACTGTATGTAACTAATTAACTATGAATTTTGTTTATGGTTCTATTCTCCCAGCCTTTTTTTCTCCAGCAAATTCACTGCTTGCTACATTGCTTATCATTGATGTGAGCCATACTCATTCTTTTAAAATAAATAAAGTGCAGCGCTCATAATACAGATAAATAATAGCAAAAAGGAGGGGAAGATTGGGACTTTATATGAGGCATGTACAGCATAATAGAAATAAATATAAATATAGTCAGTCAGTATTAAAAAGGTATAATTTATTAAGTATAATGATGAATACACATTGGATTACAGTATACATACATAAATTTTAGTACATACATACAACATGCTTGCAATTCAATATACATAATGAGCATCAGTAACATGATGGTACATGGCATGCTATTTAACAAATGTCTCTCTTTGGTGACATGAAACACTTCACAACAGGATATAGTGGATGAATTGTTTTGCTGAATAGATGGGGGATAGGCGAGATTACTGATAAAGACCATAGTGCATAGACCATAGTGCATCAAATAAGTCCTACGCATTTCGTGGAATCTCTCCACTTCCTCAGGGGCAGATGAGTCAAATATCTGTAACAAAGCAGAAATGCCAATATGGTCTCTTATTGTATACAAGACAGTAAGAAGGAAGGAGGAGAATAGGCCTCCCTTTACAATACTCACATTAGACTGAATATGAAGTGAGAAACCTGCAGAAGGAAGGCTTTTGGTATAAATTCAAGGATGGAGACGTTTGTTTACATGCACCTCATATAATGTCCCTAAAAAAATAAACTTTAACAGATAAATAATATACAGTATATGTGAACAATCTCCATAGAATTTCCAAAAGTCCCAATTGAAAGTTCAAAATATGTAAGCATCTCAGTGTTAGCATCCCAGACTTCCACCACCAGTGAATACTGTATGCAAAGCCTCTTACCAAAATATATTGACCGGTCAAATAACGCGTGCTTATCAAAGGTTTCCAGGACACATGTATAACCTGGGTTCAACAGCTTTCACCAGACCTCTTCCACTCACATTGATACAGCTGGGCCACCTTAATTTATACCAGATTCTTTCTCCTCAATAGTGGTCTAGAGGCATCCAACTTCCATATAAGTTTCGTTCATAAAAAGCATACATAACAGCCTCATGGTGTAGTTGTCATGGATATGCATTAATGTCTGTCTGCCATCTTACCTTTCCTCCTCATGTGTTCATCTTAGAGACCAGACCTCCTTCACCTGGCTTCCTTTATAATCTCCTCCCAGCCAGACTCCACCCCAGGCCCTATCACAGAACACTATATTAACCTGTGCACTGCAAGCCTGCTTTGCTGATCAACGTGTTTGTTAGGCATTGTGTGTTTGGGTTCCTGCCTGCCGTGTGCTACGTCTGTCTCTCTGTTACGTTATTGGCTTGTCCCCGACTATCCCTGTCTGCTCGTGACCCTTGACCTTCGGCTTGTCTTTCGTTATCCTTGTCTGCTTGTGGCCCTTGACCTTCAGCTTGTTATTCATTACTCTTATATCTTGTGCTGCTGCTTCCCCTCTTGTCCCCTTATCCTACGGGGCGTGAGCTAGGAGACTCTAGGGGCCGCGACCTGGACCCAGCCTGCAGCATAACATCCTCACCACTAGAGGCTCTGGAGAAGACCTGCTGGGTCTTAGACTCCGCGCCCTGGGGAATCTTGGCTCTAGCTTCCTATAGGATCCCGGTTGTGCTCCTCTGGTCCCGCTTTCCACAACCACCCAGTTTCCTATCTGCAGCAGTCAGCCAAAGGGTTCACTACCTTGCGGTGCACTCCTGTCCCCCTACGGTGTGCATCTGTCACCTGGCCGTAGGTGACCTGACAGTAGTATTAAAAATTCAGCATTTAATCAAAAAAAATGTATATACTCACATGGTAATAGTAGATGATATATATATATTAGGGCTGTGGAAATTAACTATTAATTCCTCGATTAATCGATTAATTGTTTTGATCGATCAAAATTCTTTTGATCGATCAAAATTCTTTGGGCTTGCCGTGTTCATCTGAAGGGCTCCTTTGCTGTGCCTTCATATCTGCATGCCAGCGGGACCTTACTATCTGCCACATGCAAGGGCTGTTACACTTCCCTCTATCAACCTGGGATTCTACAGCCATCCACTGAGAGTTGTGATAGTTCCCTTCACGGGACATCTACATGCCGACGGACTGATGTTAGCCCCTTCTCATCTGGATTCAGCAGTGGTATCGTTGTACACATTTTTATACCAGTATCATACTTGGCTACATGTTTTTATGACTGCTTTTGCTACCGTTTGGTATTACTCGCAACATTTTTACAGTTTATGTAGCTACATCGATCTTATCTCCAGTGCAATGTTTATTTTGTTACCTACTTGAAGACTATAAAAGTTTTAATGCTATTCCCATAGAGCGCTGCCTTTGTGTGTGTTTTGTATCCTGCTATCGATTTTTCCAGTGGTTGGTAGCTGCACTGGGAATTGGCCAGCAAGGAGATCAGCTAAAAGTAGTTGGATCTGTATGTGCATTATAATTAATCGAAATTAGTCGATTAATCGATTAAAAAAAATCGATTAATCGAACACGAAAATTTTAATCAGTAACAGCCCTAATATATATATATATATATACTGTATATATAGAAAATCCACAACAAGATGGGTGTGGTCAACAGCGAGGTGATGTCACACGTTACATAACTCCACCCTGAGCATTTTGTCATATGGTAACATATAGGGGTACGACCCGGGTTATACATGTGCACTTGAAACCTTTGATAAGCAAGCGCTATTTGGGACAATATAGTTTGATATTTGACCCGTGTGTACTAGGCTTAACAAATAGGTCAGAGTCATCTTTTTTAATAAACATCAAGTTAGAGATTGGCATTAAGATTGGTATTGTTTACTGCCACTGACCACCAATGATGGTGGGATGGATTATTTACTACCAGTGAACACTAATAATTTAGCTGAGCAGCAATGTATTGTATGTTAAATACTCCTGATCTCTGCACTCTATACACCAGGTTTATGTTACATGTTCCTGACCTCTGTACTCTGTATGCTAAGGTACAAAGTCTTGATCAAGGTGCTTATTGTTGCAACAGGAACTGGTTGCTAAGCGATCTTCTGTTTTAAGAAAGCTCTATTTTATTTTGATGCACACAGCACAGCACTACAACATGGTTAACATGAAAAGGCTATCAACATACTTCAACAATTCTGTGTCAATGGCCTTTAAGCAGATTCTTTTAAAAAATAGAACCCACACTAATGGGGAACGCAGGAAGTTCAGTTCAACAGCTGTCATGGTTTGACTAGCGTTGTGCTAAGATCTCTTTTCTCAGGGCTGATGGGCAGCAGTAAAGGCTAAGCAAAGAAGTAGATCCTTTCCCACTCCTCAGAAAACTAGGAAACATAATTTAAAGTGATTGATTTTACAAGTTTTTTTCCCTACTAAGTAGATAATGTTCACACATACTTTGTCTCCACAGGAGACTTTTCAGCATGAGATGAGTTTGGAGCCCATGAACCAAACCTGCAAACAAGAAGCGGAAAATGAACCCTGTGGGGCTCGCTTTGGAACGGCTATTGCAGCTGTGACAGATCTCAACCTGGATGGCTATAATGATGTAGCTATAGGGGCTCCTCTAGAGGGAGATCACAGAGGAGCTGTGTATATTTATCATGGAAGTGGAAAAACAATAAAAAGGGACTATGCTCAGGTATGTGTCAAAACTATATTTGTTGGCCTCATACTTTGTACTTAAAATCAATAAAAGCTATTGAGATAAAAGAGTGGTTTGGCTTGATTCCTAACAGCGTATTCCATCAGGCGGAGATGGGAAAAAAGTCAAATTTTTTGGTCAGTCTATTGATGGTAAAATGGACTTGAATGGGGATGGACTGACGGATGTAACAATTGGAGGTCTTGGAGGAGCTTCTCTGTTTTGGTAAGTATTGAAGTCAAGTTAAAGTCAATGTAAACCCTGACAATTAACTTCTACTATTTACTTCCCTTTGGTTTGTTCAATAAACAGTTGAAACCTTTATACAGTTTTTTTTCATACCCGTTGATCCTGCTAGAAGTTCAGTGAGCTGATTCAGGACGAGGTTCGAGTTTACCTAAACCTTAGGTTCGAGGAAGATTCCTAGGATATGCATTCGGAACAAATTGTGAACTAGTGGCTGAAAAGTTTACAGTTTCACCTCCAAAAATTTTAAACAATTAACAAACTGTTTTGTTTATATTTGTCGGCAGAACCAGATTTGACATCTCACTAAATCTGTCCCAATCTGTTAAGCTAGAAAATATAGCTAATTTGTGCTGTTGTTGTGATTATCATTGTTATAATTACAATTTTTTTAATCATCTATATATTAAGTGGCTCTGGCAACACATTATGCAGTCCTTTTGTGCCACTGTTCATTACTGGGGACTGACTGCTTCTAACTTCATAGCTCTTGCCAACTGTTGTTCCATTGACTATTGAGTGGTCAGTAAGACACACTCATTGGAAACAGGGTTTTTTAATTTGCAGAGTTTAGTATTAGCAGTTAAGGAAAGCCAGGTGACAATAAAAGTGAAACTTAATCAGGTTGGAGCACAGAGGAGACTTTCTTGGTTAATAAAGTTAATAATGAGTGTCGAGTGTCTCTTGCTAGGCAGGCTTTTTCTTGTGAAAGTCTAAAATGGAGTATAGGTTTGCTTTGAATGTAAGAAACCAAAACCAGAAAATTAATATATCCAATATAGCAGAAGATGCTATTAAAAATAAAATATACAATTTCATACTTACTACAAAAAAAAAGAGATCCTGTTCCCTTATAGCAGGCTAAACAGCGCAGTGCTTGTTCTATCTAATCTGCTGTAAAAAACCTGGTTGATTCTGCCTGTTCATGTGTCCCCCTTAGTGTGCTGACTACGGTAATCATGGCTGCTAATCCATGATACGTGGTCAGTTTATGTGCCTCTGTTATGCCACCGCTCTCCTCTCTCCCCCCTCTCCCCTTCCCTCCCTGCCTGTCAGTTCCTGTGTGTGTGAGCCGATCTCTCCCCAGCCCCTCCTGCTGCTATTAGTAGCTGGCAGTAAAGTTAAAGAAATATTAATGCCAGCCCCTCTGTTCTACCAAGCCATACTTTACTGTGTACATGTTTGTATAAAATTTTGCCTCTAATTACCTTATTTCAGTTTGTTACTGATAGGTCACTTGACCACCGGCCGCTCTCCTCCCCTGATCTAAGGGCTACAGCGGGAGAGGCTGAGCAGACAGCACAGCAGTTACGTGACCTCCCTGACTGACTTCAGAGGGGGATCTCGGCTCTTCCCACTGTAGCCCTTAGATTGCGGGAGGAGAGTGGCCGAAGGTCACGTGACCGACCAGAAACAAACTGTAGTAAGATTTTACAGGCATAATTTCATCCAAAGATGTACACAGTGTAGTATAGCTTGGTAGAACAGAGGGGCTGGCAATATTCGTTCTTTGAGTTTACAACCACTTTAACTTTATTAATTTAAAAGGTAACTTCAATTTAGTGAAAAAAAGTACAGGTATATGAAAAAAAAAAGTAATATAACATATGTAGCGACCTCACCCTTTACTCCCTTCTGACACTTGGCTCTCGTCTAAGGGACCAGGGAGGAGAGTGTGGCGCACCACCAGCTCACACCATACTGTATGCAAAGATGGAGCTAATCAAACCATACCTTCGAGTCTGTGTTTCCATCCAGAGCCAAACCTTCTTTTGAGAATGATTCCTACCATCCACGCAGGTGGAGGTAGGGCCCTTAGCTCCCAGTAAGTTACTGTCCACACCACTGAAAGTCCAACACTTATTTATTCGTAGCAATAAACAGTCTCTGTGAGAGCAGACAGGTTGTAACACATTCAGTTCAGACGAGGTGGGGAAGGAAGGTCCAGGCACAAACTTAAACTTGGTTTTCTCCTGTTATGTATAGCACCAACAGGCTTGACACACAGTCGCTGCCACCGACCGTAAGAACTTGAACTACCTTCTAGAAGCGATGGCCCCTGTCAGGGAAAGGACATCCATCCGGACGGTTACCAGAGGCCCCACCGTCACCAGCGAATGCTGCACCGGGTCTTCGGATAGGGTTACCTCCCTGGCCTCCCCGTCCTAGATTCGGGTGTCCACACTGGGGGACACCCTAGGAGCCCTCGATCCCTCGCGAAACCCCGTCGAAGGTACTGGGCCCCAGGTCTCCAGAAAGTACCTCACCCCAGACTGAAGGTGTCTGGGGTGAGACCGCAGCTCCATCTCTGGGCCTAGGGCACCCGGAGACCACCATCACTCACACCCAGGCTGAAGGTGCCTGGGCGTGGACCCCGAGCGGAAGACGTCTGCCCCCTTTATACCCTCCCACAACAGGCACAGCAGGTTCCCCGCCCCGCTGTACTACTGCCGCGAGAGGACACAAATGGCACAGCCCTCCAATGGTGGTTCAACCCCGGCCTATGGTGACAGCGCCACCTATAGACCCCAAGGAACTGGACACCATTGATATTCCCCACTGGCATAAATTGGTCCATGATTCCTAACAATTATTGCATCTGAGCCTGTTACCACTCAGATGCTTCCCCTAAATATGACCACCCCCTACGCATACAATTGCTACACAAGACATATTATAATATTGTTATTAAAAATTACTTTTCCTTTTCATTCTTCAGCCACTGTAATTTTCTGTAAAATTCAATGCAATGTGGCAACCTGGAGACATTCGGTAAAAAATAATAATTGGTGTACAGATTACTCCCAGGAATGTCATTTTCTGCTTGAGTGATTGCCAAACTGATTTTCCTAGAAGTCTGCATTAAGATACAAGTAAAACTTTAGGCATCCTCTCCAATAGAAATTATATTTTAGTTACCTACTCCCTAAGTTTAAATTACTTCTAAAGGGCTGCAGACACTGAAGCTTTCCTCATTAGAACACTGGAAGTGCATCAGCTTATTATATTGAACACAGGAATCAGTATTCCAGGGAGATATTGAAACACACAGCTTTTTCCTAATAACAAAAACAGGTAAGACTCTGCTAAAAGGTTTGTCAAAATCTTTGCAATGTAGAATATGTAAGGACAGACTTGAATATACTTTTACAACATTAATGAGTTTAGTCTTTTTTTATTCTAGGTCTCGAGATGTTGTAGAAGTGACAGTAGCAATGCGTTTCCACCCAAACACCATCAACATGGAAGTAAAGAATTGTGTGATCAACAGAAATACTGTGTGCATCCAGGCAATGTATTGCTTCAGAATAGACCTTAAATCTGGTGAAAACAAGCAGGAAAATTATGGTATGTATGGGATAATTTTTAAAATTAAACTGTATTTATTTATTTATTTATTTTTACATTTTTTTTTTTATTTGATGTAGATCTGGAGTACAAAATCACACTTGACTCACATCGTTTTCTATCTCGAAGTCTTTTCATTAATACCAACGGAAGAGATGTACAAGGTGTAGTCTCTAAAAGTGGCGATTGTGTAAACCACGATTTCTATATGGTGGCAAGTAATACTTTAACCATATTCCTAATACATGAGTTTATTAACAATGAAATGAGTTTCCCGAATTTCATGAAGAAAGGGGCTCCATAGTTCACATCATTCTGGGGACTAAATTATATCTAAAACCCCCTTTTTTTTTTCTCATAGCGTAGAGATGGATTTTTTTTGGGCACATGTAGAGCATTGGGAAGTCCCTCACCTCCTGTCCCATACATACAACAGAAGACACAAGAAAATCCTTCCAAAGTGAGAAAATATCACCTGGATAGTAAGGACGTCTCTAAGACGTCCTTATTGGAAGATAATCCCTCAATTTTATTTCCGGTGATGACGCCAAATTTTTTGTTTTCAGTCCTAGTTGCAATGATCACCAGGACAAGCAGAGAGATTGAATCTCCCCAGTGGGGGGGGGGGTCACAAGCAACAATAAAATTCAGACAGTGCTGTATAATTGAGAAAAGTGGAAAAATAGAACAGAACCGGCAGGGTTATCTCACTGGTATTGCTATTTGAACGTATGGAGGTTAATGTAAATTATCAGGCAGATTCCCACGCAGGCAGCCTGAAATTGAAGCACTACACCACTGCTAGGAGGGCCAGTTACAACTTCCAATAAAAGTCAGGGGGACAATCCAAAAAGTATATAATACGTTTTGGGGGTCCAAGAGCATCCCCTTCATTGGGGCTTGATTGACAACAATGTGATTTATCTAGAAGTTAACTGGATCTTTAATATTATTTTTTCTCGTGTGATTGCAAGCACAGAGCTCATCAGCAACTGTATATACTGCTACTCCTTCTGGCTTATGCCCAACATGTATTTACCATTATCCCAACTTAAATCCATTGTCTTTCTGCCACAATATTTCATCAGGTGAAAATTCAACAAGCAGAGACTCAACGCATTTTGTTGAACTGTTTGTCAAAGTATTCAGGAGAACCATGGAGTTGTTTATTAAAATTAATATATCTGTCACAGTATTCCAAAGCATGCCAGAAGATTCGCAAACTAAGTGATATAGTAAGAATGAACGGGCCTAATAAATTCCCTTTAACAACACACTCACTGTAAACTGGCCACATACCAAAGAATGGGATTTTTACTTAAAATACACGTGTGAATAGGCGCATATTGTTATGTAGCCTTTCCATGTGGCTGCTTTTTTTCACATATGTGTTCTCTTTTCTATTCTAGGAAAAGCCAGATTTTTTGAATTCTGTAAATATTTCTGTTGAGTTCAATTTTAAAGATCCAGAAGAAGGCCCAGTTCTCAGCAATGAGCATCCAAGGATTATAAATGCATATGTAAGTACAGACTTAACACAGAACTGCATATGAAAGATCTTACATTTACAGTGCCTTGAAAAAGTATTCATACCCCTTGAAATGTTCCACAATTTGTCATGTTACAACCAAAAACGTAAATGTATTTTATTGGGATTTCACATAATTGTGAAGTGGAAGGAAAATGATAAATGCTTTTCCAAATTTTTTACAAATACATATCTGAAAAGTGTGACGTGTATTTGTATTCAGCCCCCGTATCAATACTTTGTAGAACCACCTTTATCTACAATTACAGCTGCAAGTCTTTTGGGGTATGTCTCTACCAACTTTGCATATCTAGAGAGTAATATTTTTGCCCATTCTTCTTTGCAAAATAGCTCTGTCACATTGAATAGAGAGCTTCTGTGAACAGCAATTTTCAAGACTTGCCACAGATTCTCAATTGGATTTAGGTCTACCTGGGCTATTCTAACACATGAATATGCCTTATCTAAACCATTCCATTTTAGCTCTGACTGTATGTTTAGGATTGTGGTCCTGACCAGTTTCAAGTCTTTTGCAGACTCTAACGGGTTTTCTTCTAAGATTACCCTGTATTTGCCTCCATCCATCTTCCCATCAACTCTGACCAGCTTTCCTGTCCCTGCTGAAGAAAAGTATCCACACAACATGATGCTGCCACCACCATGTTTCACGGTGGGGATAGTGTGTTCAGCGTGATGTGGAGTGTTAGTTTTCCGCCACACATAGCGTTTTGCTTTTAGGCCAAAAAGTTAAATATTTATCTTATCTGACCAGAGTACCTTCTTCCACATACATAGTTACATAGTTACATAGTTAGTCAGGTTGAAAAAAGGCAAAGTCCATCCAGTTCAACCATAAAAATAAAAAAAATATCGTGCAATCCCATATCCCCAATTCTATACCCATAGTTGATCCAGAGGAAGGCAAAAAACCCCAGCAGAGCATGATCCAATTTGCTACAGCAGGGGAAAAAATTCCTTCCTGATCCCCCGAGAGGCAATCGGATTTACCCTGGATCAACTTTACCTAGAACTGTTAGTACTCAGTTATATTATGTACATTTAGGAAAGTATCCATGCCTTTCTTAAAGCAATCTACTGAGCTGGCCAGAACCACCTCTGCAGGGAGTCTGTTCCACATTTTCACAGCTCTTACTGTGAAGAAACCTTTCCGCATTTGGAGATGAAATCTTTTTTCTTCTAGACGTAAAGAGTGCCCCCTTGTTCTCTGTGTTGACCGTAAAGTGAATAACTCATCACCAAGATCAATATATGGACCCCTTATATATTTGTACATGTTAATCATATCCCCCCTTATTCTCCTCTTCTCAAGAGTGAATAAATTCAGCTCCTCTAATCTTTCTTCATAGCTGAGCTCCTCCATGCCTCTTATCAGTTTGGTTGCCCTTCTCTGCACTTTCTCCAGTTCCCCGATATGCTTTTTGAGAACTGGTGCCCAAAACTGAACTGCGTATTCCAGATGAGGCCTTACTAATGATTTGTACAGGGGCAAAATGATGTCTCTCTCTCTGGAGTCCATACCTCTCTTAATACAAGAAAGGACTTTGCTCACTTTGGAAACCACAGCTTGGCATTGCATGCCATTATTGAGCTTATGATCTACCAAAACCCCCAGATCCTTTTCCACTACGGATCCCCCCAGTTGTACTCCCCCTAGTATGTATGATGCATTCATATTCTTAGCCCCCAAGTGCATAACTTTACATTTATCAACATTAAACCTCATCTGCCACATAACCTTAGACCATTCAGAGTAAGAATCATTAACTACTACTCTCTGAATTCTGTCTTTTAGCCAGTTTTCTATCCATTTACAAACTGATATTTCCAATCCTGTAGACTATACCTTACACATGAGCCGTGTGTGGGGAACTGTATCAAACGCTTTTGCAAAATCCAAGTATACCACGTCCACAGCCACGCCTCTGTCCAAGGTCTTACTTACCTCTTCATAAAAAGAAATCAGGTTTGTCTGACAACTTCTGTCTTTCATGAATCCATGCTGTCTGTTGCTGAAATAGTTTTTTTCCAGCAAGAACTCATCTATGTGGTCTTTTATTAATCTCTCCAGTATCTTCCCAACTATGGAAGTTAAACTAACAGGTCTATAGTTACTTGGTAAAGACTTTGTTCCCTTTTTAAATATAGGCACCACATTGGCCCTGCGCCAATCCAGTGGTACTATTCCTGTCATTAATGAGTCCCTAAAAATTAGATACAATGGCTTTGAAATTACAGAGCTCAATTCTTTTAGGATCCGTGGGTGGATGCCATCTGGTCCAGGTGCTTTATCCACCTTTACTCTGTCTAAATATTTCTGGACCATATCACTTTTGAGCCATTGTGGATTTGGGGCTGTGTCACTACCACCCCCATTATGGACATGAACTCCCCCATGCTCCATTGTATACACAGAGCTGAAGAAAGTATTTAATAAATTAGCCTTCTCTTTGTCCCCAGTCACCCACTCTAGATTATTTTGTAAAGGGCCTACATGCTCAGACTTGACCTTTTTACTATTAATATATTTGAAGAATTTTTTGGGGTTTGTCCTACTATCTTTTGCAATCTGTCGTTCGTGTTGAATTTTTGCATCCTTGATTTCCTTTTTACGTATCCTGTTATATTCTTTGTAACATTTAAACGACACTAGTGTTCCCTCATTTTTATATTTTTTAAAAGCGCTTTTCTTATTGTTTATAGCTTTTTTAACTTTAACTGTGAGCCACATAGGTTTTATTTTTAGCCTTTTAAACTTATTGCCCATGGGAATATACTTTGCAGTGAGTTCACAAACAGTCTTTTTGAAGAATTCCCATTTCTGTTCTGTGCCCATTGATGCCAATTTTCCCTCCCAGTCTAAGTCCTGGAGAGCAGCCCTCATCCTTGGAAAATTTGCTTTATTGAAATTAAGTGTTTTTATCCTTCCTGCATGTATTTCTTGCTTACAGCTAACATCAAATGAAATCATGTTATGGTCACTGCTACCCAGGTGTTCCTTTATCTGAACATTAGTAATGTGCTCTGCATGGTTTGAGATTACCAGGTCCAACAGAGCATCATTCCTAGTTGGGGCCTCAATAAACTGGACCATAAAATTGTCCTGCAATAGGCTTATAAATTTTTGCCCTTTAACTGTCCCAGTAGTGCCATTACTCCAGTCAATTTCTGGGTAGTTAAAATCCCCATTATTATCACCGTCCCAGCCCTTGCAGCCCTTTCCATCTGTGCAAGGAGCTGAGTCTCCACCTCCTCATTAACATTGGGTGGTCTATAACAAACTCCAATGATTAACTTTGAACTACGCACATCTGTATGCAGTTCCACCCATAATGCTTCAGCCTCATCACACTCTCCATCAACCAGGTCCTCTTTCACACTCGCTTTTCGCAAACTGCAAATGGGACTTCTTATGGCTTTCTTTCAACAATGGCTTTCTTCTTGCCACTCTTCAAAGCAAGATTTGTGGAGTGCACGACTAGTAGTTGTCCTGTAGACAGAATCTCCCACCTGAGCTGTGGATCTCTGCAGCTCCTTCAGAGTTACCATGAGTTACCTCTTAGCTGCTTCTCCTATGAATGCTCTCCTTGCCCGGCCTGTCAGTTTAGGTGGACGGCCATGTCTTGGTAGGTTTGCAGTTGTGCCAAACTCTTTCCATTTTAAGATAATGGATTGAACAGTGCTCTGTGAGATGTTCAAAGCTTGGGATATTTTTTTATAACCTAACCCTGCTTTAAACTTCTCCACAACTTTATCCTTGACCTGTCTGGTGTGTTCCTTGGCCTTCATGATGTTGTTTGTGCACTAAGATTCTCTAACAGACCTCTGAGGGCTTCACAGAACAGCTGTATTTATACTGGGAATAAATTACACACAGGTGGACTCTATTTGCTAATTAGTTGACTTCTGAAGGCAATTATTTCCACTTGATTTTAGTTGGGGGTATCAGAGTAAAGGGGGCTGAATACAAATGCACGCCACCCTTTTCAGATATTTATTTGTAAAAAATGTTGAAAACCATTAATCATTTTCCTTCCACTTCACAATTATGTGCCACTTTGTGTTGGTCTATCACATAAAATCCCAATAAAATACATTTAAGTTTTTAGTTGTAACATGACAAAATGTGCAAAATTTCAAGGGGTATGAATAATTTTTCAAAGCACTGTACATAGTCAGTAGAGGTATAGCCTAGTAGAATAGGGCCCCTGAGATTTACCTCAGCCTTACTTTTGTTCTCCTGGCTGCCCCACTCTGCAAAAGGCTATATTACTGCTGGTCAGGAGGGTATGCTACGATTTTTTTTTTTCCTTATAACAGAAAGTATCCCTTCCATTACAAATCAAAAAAATGAAGAGTTTATTATTATAGTAAGCAGAGCCAGGCAAATTATTATTTTATGCCTCTGGGCCATCTGTGAAGTCTGAAATGCCTGCATGTAGTTTGGAAGAAATAGTTTGATAATACCTAACTGCATCTGTCTCCACCTGGAGACAAGTATCAAAGTGGAGAAAGTCTTTCAAGGAAAGTTTTGATTGGGACTGTCGTTTAGTCCACATTGCAACACATGTATGATCAGAGCCGATCCGCCCTATACGCTCACTACGCAAGCTGCATAGGGCCCCACAAATGACTCAAGGCCCCGCCTCCCCAGGGGCAGTGCCAGGTGGGTGTGCTCAAGCCTCCCCAAAAATGATTTAAGCATCCCCATAGCACCCCCAAAATTCACGTGGTAGTATTTGCAGATGTTAGTGTTTTTTTTTTTTTTTTCCTTGCCTGCATCTTCTCTACTGCTGCCTGGAAGCTGGGACTCTTTTTTTTCTTGTGGAAGAATACAGCAGCTACGGCCGCAGAAGCCGATGATTTTTAGCTAGACCCGGCACAGGCTAATTTCAGAGGTGGATGGATATCCACCTCTCTGCTGCCTCCTCAGCCAATGGATAAGACTGTACCCGCCCCCTTCCCCCAGCCCGCCTTCTTTGATTTCTGAGAAGAGGAGATGTCGGCACTCCAGAGGTGGAGAGAAAAGGTAGAGAGGAGAGAACGCAGCCTGCTATGGCTGGGGACACATTCCTCAGCCCCAGCACTAAGTAAGTAACAGTGAGTTGTGTTTGCCTGCACTGCTGACAGCATGGAGAGAACAAGCTGCTTTCTACAGTGTGGGAAGGTTACCAGAGAACAAGATGGTTTATCTATCCTGTAATCTGACACCTGCATTCCTCTCTGCCAGCACAAGTCATATGATTCTTATAGAGACTCTGACAGGGAGAAAATACAGGATTTATGAGTTATTCTTCTATCTATCCATCCATCTATCTGCTCATCTATCCATCCATCAATCTGCTCATCCATCCACCTGCTCATCCATCCATCTATATATCTATCCATCCATCTATCTGCTCATCCATCCATCTATATATCTATCCATCCATCCATCTGCTCATCCATCCATCCATCTATATATCTATCCATCCATCCATCTGCTCATCCATCCATCTATATATCTATCCATCCATCTATCTGCTCATCCATCCATCTATCTGCTCATCCATCCATCTATCTGCTCATCCATCCATCTATATATCTATCCATCCATCCATCTGCTCATCCATCCATCTATATATCTATCCATCCATCTATCTGCTCATCCATCCATCTATATATCTATCCATCCATCTATATATCTATCCATCCATCTATCTGCTCATCCATCCATCTGCTCATCCATCCATCTGCTCATCCATCTATCTGCTCATCCATCCATCTATATATCTATCCATCCATCCATCTGCTCATCCATCCATCTATATATCTATCCATCCATCTATCTGCTCATCCATCCATCTATCTACTCATCCATCCATCTATATATCTATCCATCCAACTATCTACTCATCCATCCATCCATCTATCTGCTCATCCATCCATCCATATATCTGTTCATCAATCCATCTATATATCTATCCATCCATCTATCTACTCATCCATCCATCAATCTATCTGCTCATCCATCCATCTATCTATCCATCCATCCATCTATCTGCTCATCCATCCATCTGCTCATCCATCCATCCATCTGCTCATCCATCCATCTATATATCTATCCATCCATCTATCTGCTCATCCATCCATCTATATATTGTGAGGGGGTTAGCTCGGCAGCGGGTGTGGGTGACCCCCGGGATGGGCTCCCCACACAAAAACAGGCCCAGCAAACGGAGGTTGTGGTTTTCAAAATCAAAAAGGTGCGGTTTATTTTCTATTTACAGTGACAAAACACAGCAAAGCAAAAGAAACATAAACAAAATAAATCCTGGTCAACTTGACCTCTAACTAAACATACAGGTTTCCTAACTAACAACTGGGATCAGCCTAGTGCTGTCCTAGTCCCTAAGTCCCTGGTTTTAAATGTCCAAGCAAATAGCCACACAGGCTTTGTCTCACCGCACAGGGGTTCACTCTCCCTAGACAGTCCACACAGGTCTGGTTCCAGGCATGAGCAAACACCTAATGAATCTGGGAGTTTTTATAGAGGCCTTAAACGAACTGACAGGCTTCAGCTGGTCTCATCAACTCCCTGCCTGCACGACGCCCAGCCCTCTCCCTAGAGGTATGAGTCATCCATGAGCCCACTAGCCCCAGCTGGGCTTATACAACTCTCCGCCTAGTTGTATAAGTCGGCGTAAAGCCTGAATCTGGGCGAAATATATCTACCCCCCTGGATGCAACCAGGTGACTTTACCTTCCTGCTGTCACATACCCCCCCCCTCTTGTTTTAACCTCGGGGTTGGAACACCAGCAATCAGGCATTCATGTACTCGAGACAAAGCATCCACATTCCCCATTTGAACGCCAGGGCGATGCTTTACTGTGAAGTTGAATTCCTGGAGGGCCAGGAACCACCTATTCACTCTTCTATTTGTTTCCTTGTTTTGAGCCATCCACTTTAACGGAGCGTGATCCGTAACCAAGTCAAAGTGCCTACCTAGCAGGTAGTACCGAAGGGAATCTAGAGCCCACTTCACCGCTAAACACTCCTTTTCAACGGTGGCGTAATTTACCTCATGGGACTTCAACTTCCTGCTGAGGTAAATGACTGGGTGCTCTTCCCCGTTCCAGACCTGGGACAATACTGCTCCTAACCCCACATCTGACGCATCACTTTGTACGACAAAGTCTTTAGAGAAGTCGGGTGAGTACAACACTGGCTGGCTACATAAGGCTTGTTTCAAGAATTGGAATGCTGCCTCAGCCTCGGGGGTCCATTTAATCATGACCGACCCTTTCCCCTTCGTCAGGTTGGTTAGGGGCACAGCCTTAGAAGCAAAGTGGGGAATGAATCGCCGATAATACCCAGCGATTCCCAGAAAGGCTCGTACCTGCTTCTTGCTGTTGGGACGTGGCCAACTCTGGATGGCCTCGACTTTGTTGAGTTGGGGTTTTATTACTCCCCTCCCAATGGTGTACCCAAGATATTTGGCCTCTTCCTGCCCAATGGTACACTTCTTGGGGTTAGCCGTAAACCCCGCTTCCCGAACAGAGTCCAGGACTGCTTGCACTTTTGGCAGATGTGAGGCCCAATCTGTGCTATGGACAATTACGTCATCCAGGTAAGCCGCAGCATACTTCCGATGGGGCCTCAGCATCTGGTCCATTTTCCGCTGGAATGTGGCCGGCGCATTCTGTAACCCGAACGGCATTCTTTTATATTGGAACGCCCCGTCTGGGGTTACAAATGCGGTTTTCTCTTTGGCCGACTTGGCCAGGGGGATTTGCCAATACCCTTTTGTGAGGTCAAGAGTCGTCATGTATCGGGCTGTTCCCAGCCGGTCGATCAACTCATCTATACGTGGCATGGGGTAGGTGTCAAATTTTGTAACTTTGTTCAACTGACGAAAATCGTTACAAAATCGCCAGCTCCCATCCTGTTTAGGCACCAACACAATGGGACTAGACCAATCACTTTGGGACTCCTCTATCACCCCTAAGTTCAGCATTTTCTGTACTTCCTCCCGTATTGCCTCCCGTCGGGCCTCTGGGATCCGATAGGGTTTTAACTTCACCCTTTCACCGGGCGGGGTAATGATGTCATGCTCTACCCCAGATGTTTGTCCCGGCAGCTCAGAGAATACCTCCTTGTTGCGAAGCACAAACTCCTTAACCTCCTGTTGTTGGGGTTGTGACAAGGTGGCTGCTATTCCAACCTCAGGAATCACGCAACCAGTTTGAGCTGGTGACCAAGTGTCTGCGACTAGGGACTCTCTATCCCTCCAGGCTTTCAACAGATTAACGTGATAGATCTGTTCGGGCTTTCGCCTTCCTGGTTGTCTGACCTTGTAATTCACTTCGCTCACTTTTTCCATTATCTCGTAGGGGCCTTGCCATTTGGCAAGGAATTTACTTTCAACCGTAGGGACAAGTACCAGTATCCTATCCCCCGGGGAAAAGGTACGGGTCTTGGCTCCACGGTTGTACACTCTCTGCTGTGCTAACTGCGCTTGGGCCAAATGTTCCTTCACGATGGGCATTACCTGTGCAATTCGGTCTTGCATCAGGGCGACATGCTCAATCACACTCCTGTGGGGAGAACTCTCACTTTCCCAAGTTTCCTTGGCAATATCCAACAGCCCTCTTGGGTGTCTCCCATACAGTAACTCAAAGGGGGAGAATCCCGTAGAGGATTGGGGCACCTCCCTAATAGCAAACATCAGATAAGGAAGTAGACAGTCCCAATCCTTTCCATCTCTATCCACCACTTTCTTCAACATTTGTTTTAGGGTTTTGTTGAATCTTTCAACCAGCCCATCGGTTTGGGGGTGATACACAGATGTACGTAATTGCGTCACTTTGAACAATTTACACAGCTCCTTCATAACCCGGGACATAAAGGGTGTACCTTGGTCCGTAAGCAGTTCTTTACAAATACCCACCCGGCTAAACACAAGAGATAGCTCTTTGGCTATGGTTTTGGCCGAGGTATTTCGGAGAGGGATCGCTTCTGGATAACGGGTGGCATAGTCCATTATAACTAATATGTACTGGTGCCCCCTAGCGGACTTGATTATAGGACCTACCAAATCCATGGTGATCCTCTCAAACGGGACCTCAATGATGGGTAGAGGGACCAGCGGGCTACGGAAATGTGGCATCGGGGCCGACCTCTGACACACAGGGCAGGAGGAACAATAATTTTCTATGTCCTTCATCACCCCCGGCCAATAGAATCTCTGTAATACCCTCTCTCGGGTTTTCTCTGTCCCCAGATGACCTCCAAGAATGTGCCCATGAGCCAACTCCAACACCAACTTCCTGTAAGGTTTGGGCACCACAAGCTGCTCAACGGTTTCTTCTGCCCTTTTTGCCACCCGATACAGTAGGTCCTTCTCTACGCTGAAGTATGGGTAAGTGCAGGTATTATCTGGGTTCACTAACTCGCCATCTATTTTCACTACGTTTTCCCGTGCCTTTATTAGGGCGGGGTCTTTCAACTGTTCTGTGGCAAAGTTTTCCCTGTGAACCTCAAGATCAGAAAACTCCACAGACGGTAGGTTTTCATCTGAGGAGGTGGGCTCCTCTCCAGTTTCTTGAGTCTCCCCTGCCAATACTGATAAGGGAAATTCCGGAGAGTCCTCACCACTCTCAGGGGAGTTCTGGCTATCACATTCCTGGTACATAGGGGCACCAGTGGGGGGCTCAGGATCATCCCACAGTTCCCAGAACTTCGGAAAATCCCTTCCCACAATGGCGTCATGCGGTAACTGAGATACTAAGCCCACTGGATGAAAGAGGGTACCTTTGGGGGTCTCGAAACACACTGTAGTCACTGGATACTCTCGGGTGTCCCCATGCACACAAATAACAGCTACCTTGCTATTCCCAGAGACCTCTGTTTTAACTAACTCAGCCTTTATCAGGGTCACAAGGCTACCTGAATCCAGCAATACCACAACATTTCTACCATTAACACACATTTTGCATAAATGTTTCTCAGTTCCTCGAATGGCAGTGCATGCGACTGTCGCACACAGCGACTGACGTCTGCCCGTCAGAAAGTCACACTGCATGGGTTCCTCCACAACCGGGCAATTGGCTGCAATATGTCCCGCTTGCCGGCAGCGGTAGCAAACGATCCTTCTTGCCGCCTCTTGAGCCGCTGATTTCCCAGGCTGTTCTCGCCAAACTTGGGGTAGAGCTCCCACCCTCTCACTCTCTCCACCCTCACCCCTTGGAATCCTCTTATCCGCCCCTGGGGATGGTCTGGTCTTAGGGTGGAAAGTCCGAGTGTCTCTGGAAGAGGCCGTCAGGTTCTCTGTAGCCAAGTATTTCTCCACACGATCCACAAGACCATCGGCCGTCTCTGGGTCTCCATGGCTTACCCACTTTTGGATGGCAGTAGGAAGAGCTCTCAAAAACCGATCCATTACAACACGTTCCACAATCTTTGGTGCGGACAAAGTCTCTGGCTGTAGCCACTTTCTGCTCAGGTGAATGAGATCATACATTTGAGACCTGGGGGGTTTTCCAAGCTGGAAAGTCCAGTTATGCACACG
Organism: Rana muscosa; assembly: GCA_029206835.1. Lineage (NCBI taxonomy): Eukaryota > Metazoa > Chordata > Amphibia > Anura > Ranidae > Rana > Rana muscosa. The sequence continues at coordinate 1,157,050,195 of CM055116.1, read as the reverse complement.
CTGAGCCCGGACAGCCAGGGTGACACCCAGCCTTGCCAATATTTCAGCTTTTAGCATCACATAGTCTTTTGCTTGGTTAGGCTCTAGGTCATAGTAAGCTTTCTGCGATTCACCAGTTAACAGAGGAGCCACCAGTCCAGCCCACTGCTCCTCAGGCCACTTTTCTCTTTCAGCGGTCCTTTCAAATGTGGTCAAAAATACCTCTGGATCATCCTCTCCAGTCATTTTTGTCAATAAACGACTGACCCCAAAGGACGCGGTATTAGTGGGACGGCTTTCCTCACTGGTCTGCGGACGTTGCTGCATTACTGCTTCCATCTGTTGTTGTAGTCTCTGCTCTTGCTTCTGCAACAGGTCTATGAAGCGGGCCTCAGATTGCTGCTGGGCTTGTTGCTGAGCCTCCAGACTCTGTTGCAAAGTTGCGTTTGTCTGCTGCTGGGCTGCAAGGCTCTGTTGATGAGCTTGCTGCTGGGATGCAAGGCTCTGTTGATGAGCTTGCTGCTAGGCTGCAAGGCTCTGTTGATGAGCTGCAAGGCTCTGTTGATGAGCTGCAAGGCTCTTTTGCAAACCTGCATTTGTCTGCTGTTGATTGGCATTTGCTAGAGCCAGCTGTTTCAGTATCTCCTCCATGCTGGCTTAAAAAAAAACTGCCACTGGTTCTCCACCAACTGTGAGGGGGTTAGCTCGGCAGCGGGTGTGGGTGACCCCCGGGATGGGCTCCCCACACAAAAACAGGCCCAGCAAACGGAGGTTGTGGTTTTCAAAATCAAAAAGGTGCGGTTTATTTTCTATTTACAGTGACAAAACACAGCAAAGCAAAAGAAACATAAACAAAATAAATCCTGGTCAACTTGACCTCTAACTAAACATACAGGTTTCCTAACTAACAACTGGGATCAGCCTAGTGCTGTCCTAGTCCCTAAGTCCCTGGTTTTAAATGTCCAAGCAAATAGCCACACAGGCTTTGTCTCACCGCACAGGGGTTCACTCTCCCTAGACAGTCCACACAGGTCTGGTTCCAGGCATGAGCAAACACCTAATGAATCTGGGAGTTTTTATAGAGGCCTTAAACGAACTGACAGGCTTCAGCTGGTCTCATCAACTCCCTGCCTGCACGACGCCCAGCCCTCTCCCTAGAGGTATGAGTCATCCATGAGCCCACTAGCCCCAGCTGGGCTTATACAACTCTCCGCCTAGTTGTATAAGTCGGCGTAAAGCCTGAATCTGGGCGAAATATATCTACCCCCCTGGATGCAACCAGGTGACTTTACCTTCCTGCTGTCACAATATCTATCTATCCATCTATATATCTATCCATCCATCTATCTACTCATCCATCCATCTATATATCTATCCATCTATCTACTCATTCATCCATCTATCTATCTCTATATTCATTCACTCATCTATCCATCTATCTATATATCTATCTATCTATCTATCTATCTATCTATCTATCTATCTATCTATCTATCTATTCACTCACCCATCCATCTATCTCTGTCTATCTATCCATGCACTCATTAATCCATCTGTCTGTCCATTCATTCACCTATCCAGCCACCCATTCATTCATTCATCCATCCAGCCATTCATTCATCCATCCTATCTATCTATCCAGCCATCCATTCATTCATTCATCCATCCTACCATCCATTCATCATTGCTGGTGTCACAATACAAGAAGAATGGATTGAAAAATTTAAGGATATTCTGATGCCATTATACTAACCCTATGTTTCCCACACATTTAGTAACAAGCCAGAACTCTTGTACATGGCGCACTCCTGAACCCTGCATTGTATGCGTATCGCACTCCTGAACCCTGCATTGTGTGTGTGTGTAGCACACACCATAACCCTGCACTTTGTGTGTAGCACAAGCCTGAATCCTGCACTTTGTAAATTCCTGTAAATAGCGCACCCCTCAGCTCTGCACTCTTAACGTGACGCACTCCATGCATCCCCATACACACCCTATGCTCGCTGCACACTCAATGCATTGCCCATACACCCCCTATACTCGTTGCATATTGCACTTTATATGTATGCGCAGATTACACTTTTATCAAATATTTAATTTATACATTTATTGAAATTTGTATGCTTTTACTGCTTTCTTTGAATTATTGTGGCGTACATTGTGGTGATATTTAGCTTTAGCACATTTTGTAGTTTTTTGGGGTATGGGACAACGTGCCCGACTGCATGGCCTGTTTTCAATGTGTGACTGAGTTTTTGGATGGTTCTCTGGCTTCTTTGTGGCTGTTACTGTAACTTTTTATATTTAACTACCCCACTGACTTGAGGTTATTGCTGGCCCTGACATATGCTGGGGGCTATAATTGTTGGCCTTGATGAAACTTATTTTACTTCACAATCTCTTCAGTGTACCTCCAGGCTCTTTTTAGCCTATACAAAGAGGGAAAGGTGGCACACTACAAGCTATAGATTGGGAAGAATCACTCACATTTGGCCACACCCATTTTAGCCACACCCACATTTTAGGCACGCCCACAAATGTAAAATTTCACTTATTCTTCCTGCACAGCGCCCCCAAAAAATTTGGGCTGGAGCCGCCCCTGCGCCTCCCCCTCGTGTCATAGCGCGTCAATTAATATTTACAACATCCATTACAAAATTAGGCAAAACTATCCTTCTGGTCACGAAAAGAGGAAAAAAAACACCATGACAGTGAATTGCGGGAACAACAATCAGGTAAACTTGTGTTCTCTCCTCTCCAAGTTTGATGTCGGCAAAGTAGAGTTATGTTTATATGCATTTCTATTGTGTTTTTTTCGGTCTTGCTAACCTAGCTGGGCAGGCAGGCAGGCAGGCAGTGCATCTCTTGGTCTGTGTCTAGCTGCTAATGCCAGTCACTTCCAGGGCTGTGTTTTGTGACTTTGTGCCTGACAAAAGTGAGAGTAAAATACAATTATTTATTAAAGGAACACTACAGGTTCCCGATTTTTTTTTTTTAAATAACAAACAGTTTATACTTACCTCCACTGTGCAGCTCGTTTTGCACACAGTGGCCCCGATCCTCCGCTTCTGGGGTCCCTCGGCGGCTGTCTCGGCTCCTCCCCGCAAGGACTCCACACCATAATGCGAGCGAGCTCGCATGGTGTGGAGTTATTGCGGGCGCGCTCCCGTGATACAGCGGCGGCCATAGCCGCCGACTGTATCACTCGGCCCCGCCCCCAGCGCGCCGCGTCATTGGATGTGATTGACAGCAGTGCCAGCCGATGGCTGCGCTGCTTTCATTCCATCCAGTGTAGCCAATCGGCGGCCAGGCTGAAAACCGAAGAGGATGACGGGGACGAGCGCGGGACTTTCGAGGGGCCAGGTAAGTAAAACGGGGGCTCGGGGGGGGGGCGGTATTGTCGAATGTTTTTTCACCTTAATGCATAGGATGCATTAAGGTGAAAAAACATGTAACTTTACTACTCCTTTAAGTTTGATAAACGACAAAGTGTAACGGTGTTTGTTTACTGCAGCTCAGAAAAGATAACCGCGTCGGGTGTGTTATCATGCGTTAGGCGCGTGCACGAAATGAAACACACATCTTTAAGCAGAAATATATGTGAAGACCAGGTAGAGGGCCCCTTAGCAGAATTTTGCTTAGGGCCCCAGGGAGGTCAGGATCGGCACTGTGTATGATGCTCAATTTTTGTTTGTATGCACTAGCACTTTATATATGAACACTGTGTAATAATTATCATTGACCATTTTAATTTTATATTTATTTTTTGCATATTGCCACGGAGCACTTTTTGCATTGGTGTTATTCATGCATGAGGTGTAAGTTCACTGTCCTAACACAGAAGGTTGGTGCAAGCGAGGGGCGTGGCCTGAGGTGAGGGAGAATGGTCGCTCTGTAACCTGCTCCAGGATAACGGGAATCCCCTGAGCGGCTAGAAGCAAACAAAAAGCAGCCCTGAGAACTCAGATAAGCTCCGGTAGTGGCGGAGAACATAAGGTGCAGATGGGGAACAAAAAGAAGAAGGAGAAACCCCTTAAATTGAGTGATTTCCTGAGCCCTGACAGGACTCAGGGAAAACAAGATGGCGCAGGTCCCTCAGCCTCTCAGCACAATTTAAGGCGCTACTCTGCACTTCAGGAGAATAAGCAGAAATCAGCTATGGAAATACAGCTTCCAAACAGCACTCTCTCACAAGCTGAAATTCACAGCCCTCCTTCTCAGAAAAGAAGATTAGACAATTCAGAAGAGAATGTAAGTGAATCTCCTCATAACTTTGACATGACAGTATACAACAATCCATTTGATGAAAAACTGCATGCCATTCCCACCTCAGGACAGCCTGTCTCAGACTCCACACTTAAAGAGATAGTCATGTCATTAAGGGGGGCTCTGCAACAAGATATGTTTAATTTCATGCAACAGTCCAAGCGAGATTTTGACGCAATTGGTGACAGAGTAGACTACATAGAAAATAAGATGTGCGACTTTACTGAGGCACACAATGACCTAGTTGAAGCCCACTTTGATGTGGAAGAGGAATTAAAAAACCTAAAATTAAAGATCTCAGACCTTGAAGACAGAAGTAGAAGGAACAATGTTAAATTTCGTGGTATACCAGAAAATGTTAAGCCCCAGGAATTGAAGACATTTATAAAAGGCATGATAACAGCACTAGACATGTGCAATTCGTTTCGTTCCGAATTCGTTTTTTAACGAATTTCGACAAATTCGTTAATTCGGAAATATCCGAATTAACGAAAACTCATTTAACGAATTTTAACGAATATTCGTAAATTCAAATTTACGAATGTACGAATTTACGAATATACGAATTTACCAATGCACGAATTTACGAATGTACAACTATCCGGAAATTCGTAAATTTGAATTTACGAATTTCCGAATATTCGTACATTCGTAAATTTGTACATTCGTACAATCGTAAATTAGTAAATTCGGAAATCTGAAATAATAATTAACTAATAACTTAACTATTACTAACTATTCAATTATAGGTATTGTAATTTCCTTTCAAATTTGGCTGTTAGTGAACTTAACGAAGTTACGAATTGTTTTCCGACATAATGAATGCCGTATCTAAACGAATGGAACGTAATGAATTAATAATAATAATAAATAACAATAATAATAATAAAAACGTTTTATTATTATTATTATTAATTTGTTCCGTTCCATTTGTTTAGATGCGGCATTTGTTATTTCAGGTTATGCGTAACTTCAGATAAAGTTGTATTCGTTACGTTCGCTAACAGCCAAATTTGAAAGGAAATTACAACTATAATTTAATAGTTATTTTTTCAGATTTTCAAATTTTCGGGTTTTCGAAAATATCGAATTTCCAAATTTCCGAAATTACGAATGTATAAATTTACGAATGTATAAATTTACGAATGTACGAATTTACGAATGTATAAATTTACGAATGTACAAATTTACGAATGTACAAATTTACGAATGTATAAATTTACGAATGTACAAATTTACGAATGTATAAATTTACGAATGTACAAATTTACGAATTTACGAATTGCGATCATAACGAATGACCCGAAAAACGAAAAAAAAAAAAAACAAATGAAACGAAAACGAAAACTAACAAATTTTTTGGCAGTGCACATGTCTAAACAGCACTATTACCAATGGTCCCTCAACATGAACTGTCAATTGATCGGGCACACAGATTGCCTAAGCCCTCGCATATACCAGAGCACTTACCCAGAGATGTAATTGCAAAAATACATTTTTTCCAAGTGAAGGACCAACTAATGCAATATGCACGTCACCACTTACCGCTACCTGACCCATATGCAGGAATCAAACTTTACTTAGACCTATCGCAAGCTACATTATTGGCACGCAAGAACTTGAACCCGATAACAAAAATTCTCCGAAACCATAAAATACTTTATAGATGGGGTTTCCCCACAAAATTACTGATAGAACGTGAGGGCAAGATGCATTCCATACATACCCTGGAGGAGGGTCTAAAAACTGTACAGCTATGGGGGATACTTCCTACCGACAGTGAGGACATCTCGGATAATCCCCCATCAGGGAAAATGACCCAAAGGCATACTAACCAAGGAAGAACCTTGGCCGCTGCCGCCAAGGAAACTTTTGACTGAAAAATATATTTCACTTACACAGAAATGCTCCATTTCCAGTTCACTATATATACCAAATCCTATTCTCAGGGATTCAAATCCAGGGGGGGGGGCCCTAAGTCTGGGAGGTCTTGTTACTCCCCCTCCCTAAGGATAAAGGGTACATTCACAATGTACACAGGAGTTGCATACCAACTCCAAATTTCTTATTTTTATTTTTTGTTAAAACTGTTTGTTTTATTGTTGCGTTTTCACTTCATAAATTTTCAGATGCATTACCACCATCTACTGGACAAGAAAGGTATCAGTAAGAATAACAGTATTGAGATAATATTCTTATCGCATAATGACAAGACAAAATTAATAAGCACCAAATTCCTTCAATATGGGCCTTAAACTGCTGTCAATCAACACCAAAGGTCTCAATAGCCCATATAAAAGAAGAGCTCTCTGGACTGACGCACTAAAACACAAAAGCGATATAGTGTGTATACAGGAATCGCATTTTGCAAAAGACAAAATTCCCAAATTCTCACATCATAAGTTCCCAAAAATTTTTACTTCTAACAATAATAAGAAGAAAAAAGGAGTTGTAATTGCAATTAAAGATACAGTCACCTTTCAACTATTGGACCTTAAAACGGACAACCAAGGTAGATATATAATCCTGGTAGCAACCATTAACAACTCAGATTATACAATTATAAATATATATGCTCCAAATAAACACCCACAAAGATTTATACGGAAAACCATAACGGTTGCAAGGAAACTACAAAAAGGACCACTTATTCTCTGTGGGGACTTTAATGCACCTCTGGATCCCATTATGGACACTTCCAAAAAAGAAAATTCCACCAGATATGGACTGAACAAGATGCTTCAAGATGAAGACCTCTATGACCCCTGGAGATGTCTACACACAACTGAAAGAGACTACACTTTTTTTTCACAGGTTCATAAATCATTTTCCAGGATAGACTATTTTATTACAGACAAACACCTGCTACAAAGAATAATAGATGCCAAAATACATAATATAACCTGGTCTGACCATGCACCAATTACACTAGAAATCCAGACAGGAGGTACCTGTCCTAATAATTCCTTATGGAGAAACAATACGTTCATTCTATCTCAAAAGAGGAACCTGTCTGTAATAAAAAGGAATTTAACAGAATTTTTTGATATCCATAAAGGTGAATCTCTGAATATTGCAAATTTATGGTGTACCCATAAAGCTTTTGTTAGAGGGATTCTTATACAGGTAGCAGCAAGGGGAAAAAAAAAGAAACAAAATATTATAAATAATTTATTAAAAGATATAGCAAGTGTGGAAGAAATTCATAAAAAAAACCCCCAAAGATTCCAATTTGATACAACAATTAACCAAACTCAGGTTAGAACTGAGATGCGCCTTGCTAGAAGACCATGACAGATACCTAAAAAGAATAAAACTAAATTATTATTCCCAGAATAATAAAGCTGGTAGACTATTAGCAAATCTACTACGTCAACGACAAAACAATAATAAAATATCTAAAATAATACACCATAAAACAGGAAATACCCATTATAACCCCCAAGAAATAGCAGATTCACTGGCAGATTATTATACTTCTCTATATAACCTTCAGGAGGACAAAAATACCTTTCAACCTACTCCCGAGAGTATTTCTGACTTCCTGAAATCAGTAAACCTTCCTGAAATTGACCCTACCACCCTTGAAAAACTCAATGAACCAATATCGCGAATAGAAATTTTCAATGTTATCAAACATTTACCCATAAATAAAGCGCCAGGTAGTGATGGTTTATCAGCAGAATATTATAAAGCCTGTGTGGATATTTTAGTTCCATATCTAACCAATCTATTTAACCATGTAGCAAATACCAGTCAATTTCCTAAGGAAATGTTAGAGGCAATCATAATTACAATACCTAAAACAGAAAAAGACCCTACATCCCCCATTAACTACCGTCCCATTTCGTTATTGAATACAGACCTGAAAATTTACGCAAAAATATTGGCTAATAGACTGCTAGAAACTACCCCCTATCTCATTAAACCTGACCAAGTAGGATTTATTAAGGGCAGACAAGCACCAGATGGTACGAGAAGAATTCTAAACCTGATTAACCAGATAGATAACGAAAGAACACCTTCCCTTCTATTAGCTATAGACGCCGAAAAGGCATTTGATAGAATGCACTGGGACTACATATCTAAGGCATTAACAAAATTTGGATTCAAGGGATTTATACATACTGCTATTATGTCACTCTATACACAACCTTCAGCCAGAGTATCTACATCAGGCTCAATCTCTAAAAGATTTAATCTCACTAACGGAACTAGACAAGGGTGCCCTCTATCCCCCCTGATATTTTCATTAGCGATAGAACCTTTGGCAGAATCCATACGAATAAACCCGTACATTAAAGGTATAAAAATAGGACAATACGAACACAAAATCGGACTATTTGCGGACGATATCATATTATCATTAACTAACCCAGACGCATCATTACCTGCTGCACAAAATATACTAGACCATTATGGCAAAATATCCTACTACAAAATTAACAAAAATAAATGCAATGTATTACCAATGAACTTATCTCCTGACCAAATTAAAAATATGCGAGAAAAATATGGTTTTAACTGGGATGCAACTTCTTTATCATATTTAGGGATTAAACTTACTTACCCGCCCTCCAAAATGTATGAAATTAACTTCCCCACACTCCTAGAAATAGTACACAAAGATCTTCAAAATATACAAAAAACTCAACTCACATGGGTAGGGAGAATAGCAGCCTTTAAAATGCAAACACTACCCAAAATATTATATTATTTCCGCTCCCTCCCTACTATTATTCCCAATACATTTTTCACACAAATTAATAAGAAACTCAAAAATTTTATCTGGAATGGGAAAAAACCTAGAGTGGCATTTTCCATACTGACTTCCAATAAAACAGTGGGAGGAATGGGATTACCGGAAGTAAAAAGTTACTATTACGCCTCACTATTAGATCAAATGAAACACTGGTTCTCCCCTTCAGAGGATAAATTATGGGCAACTATTGAAAGGGAGGCAACACTAGGATACGACCTGTATGCACTTTCTATGGCTAGCCACTTACTTAAAAAAATCAACATCCCCAACCTAATTAGTATTAGAGCCACCTTGATAGCATGGAAACACGTTTTATCCAAAACAAAAAATTGGTTACAGTACAAATACCAGTGAAAATAATAGATTACTGCAAAATCCGCATTACATCAAAAGAATGGGTCAAACAGGGATACAACATTTATAATGAACTACCTGTAAGCTATAAAGAGTTGGTAATGGGTAAAATAGCAAAATGTTCTAGACTAAAAAACTTCCTTCCCCATAACAATATAAATATTCCAGCCTCAATTTGGCAATATTTAACAAACAATGAAGACCAAAAAGTGAGGGGTATCTCTTTATTTTATGACCTTCTCACCACATACCCCACAGACTACAAAAACCCCCATATGCTCAAGTGGGAAAAAGATTTATCTGAGACGTTCACAGGTACCCAATGGAGGAAAGCAATTTTAATATTCAGGAAGGCTTCCTCTTGTACTGATCACTGGGATAACTCCCAAAAAATTTTAAACAGATGGTATCTGACGCCATATAGACTATCAAAGATATATCCCACAGCTTCACCGATCTGTTGGAGATGCAATGAGCAAATAGGGAATCTTCATCATACCCTATGGAGCTGTAAAAATATACACAGTTTCTGGAATTCTGTCTCAGTGTTTTTAGCGGATCTCACTGGCAATTTGCTGGATCTCACCCCTGCCATGGCCCTTCTAGGAATAAATCTAGACATATACCCTATAATGTATAGAACTATTGTAGCCCATACACTGATAGCAGCCAGACTCACAATATCCAGTCTATGGAAATCCTTTGAAACTCCAAACCTAACCAATGTCATAATTAGACTGAATATTCAAGCTCAATATGAACTGATGTTGGCATACAAAAATTACAACACAGATAACTTTAAAGAAAAATGGCAAAATTGGATGGTCCACCCTAGAGCTTCTAAATATCTAAAAAACTGTTCTTTGTAGTTCTTTAGTTACCTATCTCAAGCTTAGCTAAGTAGATAATACATTTTTTATAATGAATTTAGCAACAGGTTGATGGGTCTTCGCCTACAGTTTGTTCCCAATATGGGGTGGGCGAGACCTACTAACTTGGAAAATGAAAATATTGGTTAATTGATTACCTTTATATTTTCGGAAGCTACAGTAAAATATTTATATTCTTATAATGTTGATTAAGTAGGGCATATGTGATGTGTGGAACACTGACATGAGCAGCTGCTCTTATTTATTTATTTATTTATTTATGTATTTACTTATTTATTTTTCATATGTATGTATGTGTGTATGTGTATGTGTGTGTATATGTGTATATATATATATATATATATATATGTATATATATGTATATATATATATATATATGTATGTGTGTATGTATGTATGTGTATGTGTGTATATATATATATATGTGTATATATGTATATATATATATGTGTATGTATGTGTATATATATATATATATATATATATATATATATATATATATATATATTTTATTTTATTTTTCCTGCCTTTTCTTTCTTTCTGTGTGTTGTGTTATAGAAAATTATAAATAAAGAGTTTAAAAAAAAAAAAGAAGGTTGGTGCAAGCGCATCATTATATTGTTTTATATTTCACATTGGAGGACACAGAAACCTTTTTGAATGATTGCAGCTGTCACTATTCAGTTATCTTTTGTTTGTTACACCCAAGTTTAATATTCATTAGCGCTTTAGTAAATTCCACTTCAAATATATGCATTTGCCTATGAGGCTTCTTTATGTATAATGACACCACATGCATATGTAGCACTACCCCCGTACAAATGACAGGATTCCCCACTGCTTCACCGCCAGGCCACAAGTAACTTCCACACTTTCGCCAGAGACAAGGAACCATCTTTGAGCTTTGTTTTTGATGTTTTATTAGGGGCAATAACTTGGATGGGGAATAGGAATTATGGGGTGCCCAACTTGACATGAACAAAACTTGGGACAACGTCCTCCCTATGTAGAACTCCAACTGATTCTTCTCCTTTACTCTGTACAACTCTGATTGATTCCTTTTCCTCAGTCTGTACAGCTCTGATTGATTCCTCTTTTAGTAGCTAACAGTTTCTGTTAGAAAAGCAACAGCCCCTTATGGACTAGGAAATCTCTGTCCCTTTAGGATGTAGCATAATGTGTTATGAACTGCATCCTGGATAACCTCCATCTCCCTTGTAGACACTGTTCCCAGCTCTACCACTGCAGGAAATGCTAGCCCACCTGGCTGCTTCTTCATCAGTCTACCAGACGGACTCTTTTCACCAGTCCACCCAACTGACTGCTTCGGAGATCTCCCAGGGCAAGGGTAGGGAAGACTTAGGCACACCACTATCTTCCAGAGAGACCTGCTACATGTGTCAGTCTCTCCCCTTCAGGGCTTTTTTTCTCAGAGAATAGGTACAGGAACTCACCCTTCCCTGCCAACTCTGCACCCTCAACCCTCCGGTTTTCCTTGAAGAAAGACGTAAAGCACTGCCAAATAATCTGCACCTTGCACAAGAGGCACAGAGTACTGCCCTCAGTATTGCATAACACACAGGGCTCAAGTGTGTATTGTGCAGTTTTGAGGTATTTGTATCACACAGGGCACCGAAAAATATAAGCACAATGAGCAGTACATAGATATCCTTTCTTCTCCCACAGTCCACAGCCCCCCTCTTCTCCCACAGTCCACAGCTCCCCTCTTCTCCCACAGTCCACAGCTCCCCTCTTCTCCCACAGTCCACAGCACCCCTCTTCTCCCACAGTCCACAGCTCCCCTCTTCTCCCACAGTCCACAGCTCCCCTCTTCTCCCACAGTCCACAGCTCCCCTCTTCTCCCACAGTCCACAGCTCCCTCCCCTCTTCTCTCACAGTCCACAGCCCCCCTCTTCTCCCACAGCCCCCCTCTTCTCCCACAGCTCCCCTTTTCTCCCACAGTCCACAGCTCCCCTCTTCTCCCACAGTCCACAGCTCCCCTCTTCTCCCACAGCCCACAGCTCCCCTCTTCTCCCACAGTCCACAGCTCTCCTCCTCTCCCACAGTCCACAGCTCCCCTCTTCTCTCACAGTCCACAGCCCCCCTCTTCTCCCACAGCCCCCCTCTTCTTCCACAGTCCACAGTCCCCCTTCTTCTCCCACAGTCCACATCCCCCCTCTTCTCTCACATTCCACAGCCCCCCTCCTCTCCCACAGTCCAGAGCCCCCCTCTTCTCCCATAGTCCACAGCCCCCCTCTTCTCCCACATCCCCCTTTTCTCTCACATTCCACAGCCCCCCTCTTCTCTCACATTCCACAGCCCCCCTTTTCTCCCACAGTCCATAGCCCCCTCTTCTCCCACAGCCCCCCTCTTCCCCCACAGTCCATAGCCCCCCCTCTTCCCCCACAGTCCATAGCCCACCTCTTTCCATACAGTCCATAGCCCACCTCTTCTCCCACAGTCCACAGCCCCCCCCCTCTTCTCTCACAAACCATAGCTTCCATGTTTGCCAAATCAGAGCACAGTTCTATACCACTGTCCACAACTTAACTCGCCCCCTCATCCAGCTGCTTTCACCCATAGCTGTGGATGGTGGACAGCTTACACAACCTGCCCCTCCCTACACAGCTCTCACTTTTCCCCCATTTTCCTTCACAGCTCTTACCTGTTTTGGCAAATCCCCACAAATACCAGAAAAACTCTTTAATAAATGGCTACAATAAAATGTATTAAAGAGTTTTTATGGTATTGCATGAGGTTGGTGCTCCTTCTTCCTTTGCTTTTATTTCAGTATTGGTTTCCCCAAACTGAAGTGGGCAGCAAGGCCGATGGGAGGAGTTCTGATCAGTCAACTTAGGTGCTCTTGATCAAGGTCATCTGCTGATCTGAGAACTGTAGTGGGGACTTTTAATGGCAACTATAATCACAGCTTGCAACAGCTGTCCCTGCAAGAATTTTACAATCCTGGTGATAATATCACAGGCCCAATTGAAAGCTGTTTCCCACTACAGCAGTGGTTCTCAACCTGGGGGTCGCGACCCCCTCGGGGGTCGAATGGTAATTTGCCAGGGTTCACCAAATCCTGGACCATTCCTGAAGACCGCACCGCTCTCCCAGTTGTTTTGCGGTGACCCAGCAGGTCTGTCCCTGGAGCCTGTGGCCACCCACTCAGCCTCTTCACAGCCGTCCATTCAGTTCACGGCATGGGTGGGGGGCAGAGACTAGAGGTCAGCTAACTGGTGAGGAATGTTAAGTGGGAGGGGCTGGAGGAGACCCTATCTCCTGATTTCAGCATAGGTGTCACTGCTACGAGACACCACAAAGTCGGAGACACAGTGAGTAACACTGCCTGTGATTATAGTTGCCATTAAAAGTCCCCACTACAGTTCTCAGATCAGCAGATGACCTTGATCAAGAGCACCTAATTTGACTGATCATAACTCCTCCCAGCACTGCCACTGATCCCACCCCCCACAAGCACTGCCACTCATCCCAACTCCCCACCAGCACTGCCACTGATCCCAACTCCCCGCCAGCTATGCCACTCATCCCAACTCCCTGCCAGCACTGCCACCATCCCATTCTCCCCACCCCCCCACCAAAGAATAAGTGATGGAATAAAAATAAATAATACGTGGAAGGGAGAGGAAAAGAGGGGAGGAACAAAGAAAAAGGGAGAAAAAGAATAAGAGAAAGAACAAGAAAGATGATTAGAGAGAAGGAAGGGGGTAAAAAAACAAGAAATTAGCATAGAGAGAGATAAAAGGGAAAGAAGGGGCAACAAAGAAAGAGTGGTACATCCTAAAATGTACCATAAGGGGTTTTATTACTGTACAAGTGGAAGGGACTCAGGGAGCGCTAAATGTCCGTGGGTTAGGGGCACAAATTACTTGTCTTGTGTGGCGGTGGGACCCTATGCTACCTGGAAGATTGCTGGTTTACGCCAGATTTTGGAGAGAAAGGCACACTGATTGCACAGCTGTGTGCTGGGCTATTTAGTTGTGACCTGACTATGGCTCAGGGCCCCACCCAACAGACAGGAAAACTGTCTGTGCATGAGAGTCAGGTGGACGCCGATTCCTCTGAGAGCAGTCAGAGGCTGCATGGGGCAGGTGTACTTGGTGACAGAGCAGCAAAGCGCTGATCAGGAGTAAGCTAGGAGAGAGCTTAACTCTTAGTTTGTTCTGAGGAGCAGACCTAAGGCCTAGGCTAAAAGCCTGAAGCAGCCGTGTGGCAAGATTGTAAGCCAGGAGGCTAAAGTATTGAGTGTGCAAGATACAGTAATGGTGGAACCCTCTGCGTCTTTGTGATCTTGTCCGTGCTTTTAAATAAAAGTGGGCTACCACGCCCTTAAAATACAGTTCTGGACTGGTGTACTCACTGGAAACGCACCTACCGCTTGAGTCTGATCACCCTAATCTTACACTTGCCTTGGGTGCTGACAACCCACGCTACGAAAACAATTTTACTGTTAGGGGTCCCCACAACTTTTGAAATTACATCAAGGGGTATTGGCACTAGAAGGTTGAGAACCATTGAGCTAAATAAAAAAAATAAAAAAATGTATTGCTTTGGGCCAGTTTTCATTTGATAAAAATCAGGAGATACAGTACCCATTACAATTTACCAGCAAAACAAAGCCTAATTTGTCCTGAAAAAAATGTGATATATTTCACCTGGATGCACAAAGTAGTTGTGATATGTAAAGTTTTCCTAATACATGTCAAAATTGCAAAATTGTGCTTAGGTGTTTAGATTTGTTTTACCCGTAGGTGTAAAGAGATTAAAGTGTATGTTACCCCAAAATTTCATATTTCTGATATGTGTCCGTGTTACTGTGTACTTTTGTTAATATAAAACTTGTTTTTTGCATTGCTTCCTTTGTATGAAATACCTGATGATCCTGACAGTCCCCCTGATTTCCTATTTCAAACTGGCCACACCAGGACATGGAAGCACATCCATCCCAGCGTGGTCAGTTTGCTTCTTTTTACTCCAATGATCAGACTTGTACTGACACGCCCCCCTGGCACAGCTTTTTACTGGGAAGATCAGTGCACTGCTTTATCTCTGCCTCCTGCTAACACTCCCCTCTGCACAGGAAAGATGCACTGTGATCTTTGTACCATATTCTACTGTTTTAAAGAACTACAGTGAGGAGATTTTTCTAAATAAGCATACCCCTACCCACAGGCCAAAATATAATTTTTGACAGAGCATTTTTTGTTTTAATTCAATGGTAATGACATTTCTTACATTTCAGATCCTAACAAGTACTTGTTTGCTAATTTTACAGATCCCATTTACCATGGACTGTGGTACTAAAAAAACATGCATCAGTGACCTTGTTCTAGATGCTCAATTAAGTTTGGATGAGCAAAGGTAAAATTATTTTACAATGAATAAGAGGTGTTTGAATTCTTCTTAGGAGGAAACAATAGATAGATGGATTTAGGTCAATTTTATGTATACAGTGGAACCTTGGATTACGAGCATAATCCGTTTTTACCTAGCCATTATCTTGCCATTACCTAGAGAACCATTGATCCACTTCTGTACATCTCTTTCAGAGTCCTTCCCTCTAAACATCACTGCAATGCTTTACTAGCTGATTGTAACAGAGGTATAGAGAAATACAAAAAAAATTATGAACATTTGAAGTAAATTTTGAGATAAAAAAAAAAAAAAATCCAGACATTACTACAGATGTTAATGTTTTAAAAAAAAATATTTGAACTTTAAAAACAGTAAACTAAAATGTTTGCTTTATGAATTAATCTGTTTGCTTTATTTAAATATTTTACAGCTTTGATGAGATGATTGTACAGCGTGGAAGGGACAGATTTAATGTCACCATTACTTTGAAGAATAGTGGGGATAGCGCTTATAATTCCAGGATATTAATGAAATATACTTCCAATATTATAAGGGCTAAAACAGAGGTGAGTAGACTTAAAGTGGATGTAAATCTGAAAAAAATGTTTTTTAACCACTTAACGACCGCCCACCGCCGATTTACGTCGGCAGAATGGCACGGACAGGCAGAATCACGTAGATCTACGTGATCGCCTTTGTGCAGTTGGGGGGTCCATCCGGACCCCCCTTCACTGCAGTGAGTGGCCGTTAAGTGTTCGGGAGCGATCAGGCATGAGGGGGGGCGCTCGATTCCGCCCCCCCTCGCGATCGCTCCCGGCCAATGAAAATGCTTCCTCCGCCATGTGATGTAAACAAGGCTGGAGGAAGTGATGTCATCTCCCTCGCCGCGGTCTTTTCGTTCCCGGCGCCGAGCAGAGAAGAAGCAGGTTAGTGCACCAACAGTCCACTGACACGTAGGTACACATAGGCACACAAATCACCCCCCAGTCACCCCCAGATCACCCCCCAGGTCACCCCAAAGCCCCCAATCACAGTGTCACTGATTGCAGTGATCATTTATTTTACTGATCACTGCATTTAGTGTCATCTGTGATTGTAAAAAGTTGCAGGGCAGTTAGGATTAGGCCCCTTTAGGTCCAGGGTAGCCCCCTAACCCCCCCCTAATAAAGGTTTAACCCCTTGATCACCCCCCAGGTAACCCTTTCACCCCCTAACTTCAGCGTCACTAAGCGATTGTTTTTCCGATCGCTGTATTCGTGTCGCTGGTGTTTTAGATAGGCAGTTATTTTTTTTTAGGTTCGCTGCAGGTTTTTATTAGTGTCAGGTACCCCCATATATTATTTTAACCCCCTGATTGCCCCTAGAGTTAACCCTTTCACCAGTGATCGCCGTATAAGCGTCACTGGTGTCACTGGTTAGCCAGTAAGTTATTTAGTTATTTAGGTTACCCGTCAGGTTTTTATATAGTGTCAGGTACCCCCATATTTAACCTAATAAAGGTTTTAACCCCCTGATTGCCCCTAGTTAACCCTTTCACCAGTGATCACCATATAAAGGTTACGGGTGACGCTGGTTGATTAGTTTGCTTTTTATAGCATCAGGGCACCCGCCGTATATAACCCAATAAAGGTTTAACCCCCCTGATCGCCCGGCGGGTGAGATCAATTAGGTTTTAGCACCAGAGAGGGTCTGCGTCGCCCCAGGCAGTGTTAGGTTAGTGACAGTAACGCTAACACCCACGCGCAAAGCATACACCCCCCTTAGTGGTATAGTATCTGATCAGATCTGATCAGATCTATACTAGCATCCCCAGCGGTTTAGGGTTCCCAAAAACGCAGTGTTAGCGGGATCAGCCCAGATACCTGCTAGCGCCTGCGTTTAGCCCCTCCGCCCAGCCCAGCCCAGCCCAGCCCACCCAAGTGCAGTATCGATCGATCACTGTCACTTACCAAACACAACACACATAACTGCAGCGTTCGCAGTGCTTGGTTTTTGGGGCCCTGTACGCGGCTAGGCTCCCAAAAAGTCCCACACATGTGGTATCCCCGTACTCAGGAAAAGCAGCAGAATGTATTTTGGGGTGCAATTCCACATATAACCATGGCATGTGTGAGCAATATATCATTTAGTGACAACTTTTTGTACATTTTTTTTTTCTTTTTGTCATTATTCAATCATTTGGGACAAAAAAAAAATATTCAATGGGGTCAACATGCCTCTCAGCAAATAGCTTGGGGTGTCTACTTTCCAAAATGGGGTCATTTGGGGGGGTTTTGTGCCATCTTGGCATTTTATGGCCTTCAAAACTGTGATAGGTAGTGAGGAGTGAAATCAAAAATTTATGCCCTTAGAAACCTTGAAGGCGGTGCTTGGTTTTTGGGGTCCCGTACGCGGCTAGGCTCCCAAAAAGTCCCACACATGTGGTATCCCCGTACTCAGGAGAAGCAGCAGAATGTATTTTGGGGTGTAATTTCACATATGCCCATGGCATGTGTGAGCAATATAT
Source organism: Rana muscosa (assembly GCA_029206835.1). Classification (NCBI taxonomy): domain Eukaryota; kingdom Metazoa; phylum Chordata; class Amphibia; order Anura; family Ranidae; genus Rana; species Rana muscosa. Next base: position 1,157,032,059 of record CM055116.1, on the reverse strand, counting down.
CATTTAGTGACAACTTTGTGCAAAAAAAAAAAAGTTTGTCATATTCCCGCAACTTGTGGCAAAATATAAAATATTCCATGGACTGAACATGCCTCTCAGTAAATAGCTTGGGGTGTCTACTTTCCAAAATTGGGTCATTTGGGGGGGTTTTGTGCTATTTTGGCATTTTATGGCCTTCGAAACTGTGATAGGTAGTGAGGAGTGAAATCAAAAATTTGCGCCCTTAGAAATCCTGAAGGCGGTGCTTGGTTTCCGGGGTCCCGTACGTGGCTAGGCTCCTAAAAAGTCCCACACATGTGGTCTCCCCGTACTCAGGAGAAGCAGCAGAATGTATTTTGGGGTGCAATTCCACATATAACCATGGCATGTGTGAGCAATATATCATTTAGTGACAACTTTTTGTAATTTTTTTTTTTTTTTGGTCATTATTCAATCACTTGGGACAAAAAAAAATATTCAATGGGCTCAACATGCCTCTCAGCAATTTCCTTGGGGTGTCTACTTTCCAAAATGGGATCATTTGGGGGGGGGTTGTACTGCCCTGCCATTTTAGCACCTCAAGAAATGAGATAGGCAGTCATAAATTTAAAGCTGTGTAAATTTCAGAAAATGTACCCTAGTTTGTAAACGCTATAACTTTTGCGCAAACCAATAAATATACGCTTATTGACATTTTTTTTACTAAAGACATGTGGCTGAATACATTTTGGCCTAAATGTATGACTAAAATTGAGTTTATTCGATTTTTCTTATAACAAAAAGTAGAAAATATCATTTTTTTTCAAAATTTTCGGTCTTTTTCTGTTTATATCGCAAAAAATAAAAATCGCAGAGGCAATCAAATACCATTAAAAGAAAGCTCTATTTGTGGGAAGAAAAGGACGCAAATTTCATTTGGGTACAACATTGCATGTCCGCACAATTTACAGTTAAAGCAGCGCAGTGCCGAATCCCAAAAACAGGCCTGGTCCTAATGGCCCGAAATGGTCCGGGGCTTAAGTGGTTAATGAAGACTTCTACTTGGTACAGTAGAGGATGCCAAGTCCTCTGTGCCCACTCTTGCCACAAAGAGTTACTCCAGCTCTGAGCAATCCTCTTGTCTTTTTTTAGTAAGATGAATAACGACACCCAGATAAGTTTGTGTCGCCACATCCCCCACTGCTGTGACTGACATCTGATTTATTTATCTCATGCATGGCATGAAAGCAGAGAGTGTGTTACGAATCAAAGCTTTACATCCCTCCTCCTTTCTTCTCCAGCTCTCCCAGGATTGGCTGCTCCATTCCTCAGCATGGATTGAGCATGCTGAAGTCATGTGGTGCCTTTCTTGAGTTTTGACTACATGTTACTCAAAACTCAGGAATAGAAGAGTAGGAGCATGTAAAGGTGGGTGGGGAAATCACGACTCCGCCCACCGAGCTCCAGCAAAGAGACTCACCCACCAATTCCAGAGTTTTGTGGGGCTCCTACTGCTGAAGGGGGTGACATTTTCAAGATAGGGATATAGACAGGAGGCTTGCATGTGCCATTAGTTTATACTGGGTAAGTGGTGGGTTTACATCCACTTTAAACCACACACAAGCCATTATTAAACACAACCACTGGCACATACCAAGAACCATTGAAAGCTGAAGATTTTGGAATGGCCTTCAAAGTCCCAAAGACATATGATATCCTCCCTTAAATCGCGCCACAGGCCACGCTCTGGCGCGATCTATCACCCACCGTGTACACTGGACAGGGCTGATGACATAAAACTGCACCGGCCCACTGCAGGTACCATGTGATTGCTGTGGCCAACCACAACAGATCACATGACAGTTGTACACAGTAAAAGGCTTTGTTACATGCCTTTCATTGTGTATTATCATGATGAGCTCTATGATTGGTCACGTTCACCACATGGTAAAGACAGGGCCAAGCAGAGTCCATCTGTGCCATGTGATTGGCTTTGGCCAATCACAGCTCTTCACAATACTAAACACTGAATGAGTCATTTTCATTCAGAAAAAAATGGTTGCTTATAACTGTAAAATGCATAGTTATACTGTAAGCTATCATAGTGTGTAAAAAAAAAAAAAAAAAAAATCCTGATCACGTCCCCAGCATAGTACAGTGTTACTGTGGTAACACTGTATTTGTCTGGTCACTGTATGTAAAAAAACGAATGGTGCAGGTGTTTGCTGGGTTCATATTAGCGTCAGAATTAGAGTTCATTGCTCCACCCTCCCGGGAGTCAGTGTGTGTGCAAGAGATTGAAATCCAAAAATGCAGCACTTCAGTGTAACATATAAACGTATATGTCCATGTGAAAAAAATGAATATATGTAGAGGCAGATGCAAAAATGATGAGACACCACCACCAGAAACTTCAGTGTGCAAAAACAACACACCACACCAATCGTGCTCACAATTTGCTTACCAGAAAGTGAAAATTTCAAGCGTTGTAGCAAATGCAGAGGGTCAAAGATGGATACAGCTCTCCAAACTTGATGGAATGATAGCAGGAATATCCAACACCACCAGCATCAGAGGGACCTCCAGGACTCAAAATGCAGTTGTAATGCTATGCAGTCCTCAACAGGAAGTATTACCCAATGTAGAGAAAAAAGATAACATAATGAAGCCCGTAAGGTCAAATAAAAAGGTTTATTAAAATTCTACTTACAGGATAAAAGGATCATCAAGGCAAAAAATACAAATCCGCGGCTTTCAGCGTGCTTACATTGGTCAGCCTGACATGTTTCATCCAAAAGGATATCATCAGAGACCCCTTTTGGATGAAACATGTCAGGCTGACCAGTGCCACATGTTTCCCGTGTTTAGAACTGTCCCTGCACAAAATTACATTTCTAAAGGAAAAAAAGCCATTTAAAACTGCTTGCGGCTTTAATGTAATGTCTGGTCCCGGTAATATGGATGAAAATCTTTAAGAAAAATGGCATAGCTACCCCATCACCCCCCCCCCTACCCCAGCCCATTACCAGCCCCTTTGGGTCTTGTATGGATATTAAGGGGAACCCCGCACACAAAAGAAAAAAGGCCCTATATACTCTGAACAGCCGTATACAGGCGGTGCATACAAGACAGGGACTGTAGGTTTGTTCTTATGTAGAATCTGTTTGTAATTTTGAACAGGTACATTGTTTAAGTGTAGCTCCAGCCCAAAAATCAATTTTTAAGCTTTTTGGAAAACATAGGGAAGGGTTATCACCCCTGTAACATTTGTTTTGCTGTCTGTGCAGTGTGCACCTGTTCAGAACAGTTCACCTCACTTTCCGTCCTAATGACAAATGTTTTTTGAAAATTTGGGTTTTTTATTGAAACAAGAATTGGTGATAAAGCATCAGTGGAGAGGAGACACTTTTTTCCCATATTAACTCTTACAGGAGAGAATTTGCCTTCCTAGGGGTAGATTTCCTCTCACTTCCTGTTGTATCCTTCCGTTGCAAGGAGGAGTCGTTTGTAAGTTGGATGTTTGAAAGTAGGGGCCTGCCGTATATACTCTGCTGAAATTTTACCCCTTACATGTTGGTGTTGCCACAACACTGTAAGCCCTCACAGTTACTCTTGGTGGGCGCATGAATGGGCCCTGCTGTGAATTATTAGATCAAGAATTGTAATTGCATGCCCCTGTTGAACAGGGGCTGAAAAATTGGGCCTTTGGTGGTGGTGGTGGTGGTGTTGACACAACACTGTAAGGCCTCACAGTTACTCTTGGTGGGCGCAGGAATGGGCCCTGCTGTGAATTATTAGATCAAGAATTGCAATTACATGCCCCTGTTAAACAGGGGCAGAAAAATTGGGCCTTAGGCACTGCAACACTGCAACACTGCAACCCCTCACAGATACTGTACTTGGAGCACAGCAATGAGCCCTCTTGCAAAGTATTGCATCAAAAATTGTAATTACACGCCCCTGTTAAACAGGGGCTGAAAAATTGGGCCTTAGGCACTGGTGCTGGTGCCACGACACTGCAACCTCTCCCAGATACTCTAGTTGGAGTGCAGGAATGAGCCCTGCTGCAAAGCATTGCATACAAAATTGTAATTACATGCCCCTGTTAAACAGGGGCTGAAAAATTGGGCCTTAGCCACTGGTGCTGGTGCCACGACACTGCAACCTCTCCCAGATACTCTAGTTGGAGTGCAGGAATGAGCCCTGCTGCAAAGCATTGCATAAAAAATTGTAATTACATGCCCCTGTTAAACAGGGGCTGAAAAATTGGGCCTTAGCCACTGGGGGCGGCACCCAGAAACAAAAATGTTCTTCCAAGCTATCATCATTAATCGGATCATTGAGGAGGAGGAGGATAGTCAGTCAACATGACAGGACAGTCACTCAGCATCAGTTTTGAAGGGATGTGACATTTGAAAATAAATTAGTCTGTTATATCAGCTTCAGGTGTTTGGTAGCTGGTGGTGATCCAAGACTGGTTCATCTTTATGAAGGTCAGTCGATCAACCAAGTCGGTGGACAGGCGCACCCTGTGATCCGTGACAAATCCTCCAGCAGCACTGAATGTGCGTTCTGAAAGAACGCTGGATGCAGGACAGGCCAGTAGCCCAATTGCATACTGTGCAAGCTCTGGCCAGTGATCCATCCTCAAGACCCAGTAAGCCAGAGGATTTTCGGTGGGGAAGGTGTCCAAGTCTGACCTTGCCCCTAGGTATTCCTGCACCATGTATATCAGACGCCGGTGATGGTTGCTGGAACCGATCATACCTTGGGGCTGCGGACTAAAGAATTGTCTGAACGCATCGGTCAGACGGCCACCTTCCCCACCGCTCCTTCTTTGACTGACCGAAGCCTCAGCAACTCGTTGTCCAGGACCAGTAGTTTGTAACCTCCCAGTCTCTGGGAACGCGTTGCACAGACCTTTCTGCAAGGCCTCCCGGAGTTGTCTCATCCTCTGCTCCCTCTGCGACGGTAAGATAGGGTCTGCAACCTTACCCTTGTTCCGTGGATCAAGGAGAGTGGCCAGCCAGTAATGGTCCCTCTCCTTGATCCGAAGAATACGAGGATCCTTCCGCAGACTTTGCAGGATCAGGGAGGCCATGCAGCGTAGGTTAGCTGAGGCATTCGGTCCGGAGTCCTCTGGGTCACTAAGGACGACATGATCCGCAGCCACCTCCTCCCAGCCACGTACAAGTCCACGGGTTTCTTGGGACTGTAAATCATCCCTAAAAGACTGCTGCTGATGATGCTGAGTGCCAGGCTCCACCTCCATGCTGACACAATCCTCCTCCTCCTCCTCCTCCTCTTCCTGTGCGATGGGTCGGACAGAAGGAACACTGTCTGGGTAAAGGGGGCCTTGAGAGGCAAGGAAGTCCTCCTCTTCCTGCCTCTGTTCTGACTCAAGTGCCCTGTCCATTATTCCACGCAGCGTATGTTCCAACAGGTGGACAAGAGGTACAGTTTCACTGATGCATGCACTGTCACTGCTCACCATCCTCGTGGCCTCCTCAAATGGTGCCAGGACAGTGCATGCATCCCTGATCATGCCCTACTGGCGTGGTGAAAAAAACTCGAGCTCCCCTGACCCTGTCCTGGTGCCGTAGTCGTACAGGTACTCATTGATGGCCCTCTGCTGCGTGTGCAGCCGCTGCAGCATGGCCAACGTTGAGTTCCACCTGGTGGGCATGTCACATATAAGGCGGTTCTTGGGCAGGTTCAACTCCTTTTGCAGCTCAGCCAGGCAAGCACTGGCATTAAAAGATCTGCGGAAATGCACACAGACTTTCCTGGCCTGCCTCAGGACATCCTGTAAGCCCGGGTACCTGCCCAAGAACCGCTGCACCACCAGATTAAGGACGTGAGCCACACAGGGCACATGGGTCAGTTGTCCCTGTCGGAGGGCGGAGAGGAGGTTGGTGCCATTGTCGCAAACCACCATTCCTGGCTTAAGCTGGCGTGGCGTCAACCACCTCTCGGCCTGCCCCTGCAGAGCAGACAGAACCTCTGCCCCAGTGTGGCTCCTGTCCCCCAAACACACCAGCGAAAGCACGGCATGGCATCTTTTTGCCTGCGTACTTGCGTAGCCCCTTGACCGCCTACTGAGCACCGCTGGTTCCGAGGACAAAGCACAGGAAGAGGCCATAGAGGAAGAAGAAGAGGAGGCAGTGGAGGAGAGAGGTGTATCACAACCAGTAGTAGCATTTTGGAGGCGTGGCGGCGGAACAACCTCCAACACTACTGCACCTTGTCCTGCATCCTTCCCAGCTGCCAAAAGAGTGACCCAATGGGCCGTGAAAGAAAGGTAACGTCCCTGTCCATGCCTGCTGGACCATGAGTCAGCGGTAATATGCACCTTACCGCTGACCGCCCTGTCCAGCGAGGCCAAGACATTGCCTTCCACATGCCGGTAGAGAGCCGGAACCGCCTTCTGTGAGAAAAAGTGGCGTTTGGGAATCTGCCACTGAGGAACCGCACATTGCACAAACTCACGGAAGGGGGCCGAGTCTACCAACTGAAAAGGCAGCAGTTGAAGCGCTAGCAATTTAGCCAAGCTAGCATTCAACCGCTGGGCATGTGGATGGCTGGGAGTGAACTTCTTTCGACGGTCCAGCAGCTGGGGCAGGGAAATTTGCCTGCTAGAATCGGACGTCGGTGTACTGCTAGCAGAGTGCCCGCAAGTACTTGGCTGTGACACACCTAATTCTACACCTTCATTCCTCTCAGTGCAGGTTTCAGAGAGGACTGAAGGTATAGTGGGGTTGGAGATCCCAGCTGATGCGGTGCACAGAGAGGTCCGCTTTGTTCTTTGGTGTGGGTCTTTAAGGTAGGCTTGCCAACGAGCTGCATGGCAGGTCAACATATGTCTGGTCAAGCATGTGGTGCCCAAGCGGCTGATGTTTTGGCCACGCGATATACGCTTGAGATATATGTTGCAAACAGCAGCTGTGCGATCTGATGCACTCGACCCAAAAAAGGCCCACACTAAATAACTTTTTGAATAACGGGCAGAGGCAGCGCCCTGCACAGGCGGAGCTCTGCGGTGTGATTCCGTCAGTGTGCTGCCCTTACGCTGTCCCCCCGAGGGCATCCTGCCTCGTTGGAGATGTGCCTCCTCCTCATCCTCCTCTCTCCTATTAGGATCTCACGTGGAGTCAGTGACCTCATCATCCCCTCCCTCCTCATCACTGGAGCCAATCTGGCAGTATGCTGCAGCTGCTGGAACATGACTGCCAGATTGGTGTCCTTCTTGAGCATCCCCTCTCTCTGCTCTCACGCTACTGCCTTCCTCTAGCTGGGTATCATCATCAGACCCTTCGAAACGCTGGGCATCCTCCTGGAGCATGTACCCAACACTGTGCTCAAACAGTTCGGGGGACTTCTCAGGAGGACATGGTGGGTCTAGGGAAGGAGTGACTGATGATGACATTGATACCAGGGAAGAGGACGCTTTGGCAGCTGCTTTGCCAGTACCCTGAGCCTGGGTGAGAGAGGATGAGGAGGGCTTGGTCATCCACTCTACCAAGTCTTCGGCATGATGCGGCTCAACACGTCCAGCTGCCGAAAAGAAGGACAAGCGTGTCCCATGGCCACGTGCTGATGGCGATGCACCGCGTCCACGACCAGCACTGTTGTCTCTAGACACAGAGCCTGCTTGCCCTCTTTTATTGGCTCCTGACTGTCTGCCTCTCCTTGTTTGCCTTCCAGACATTCTAATGGCCTGCAGGGAGATGGGAAAACCAGCAATAAGGCCTAGCTTCAGGAGTATATTTTGCAGGAAGCACACTACGCCCGCTGTAAGTGCTGCAAATGCCTGTTGGTTTAACACACTAGTGTAGCGGGGTATTCCCCTATATTGGGAAGAAACTACATTACCCATAACCCCATTCTTGTGATGTTCCACCGCAGAGACTCATGGGAGGGGTTATAAAAAGAGGAGGCGAGGCCGGGCTCGGCCTCTTTGGGGGACACGAGACTTCACAGACGGATCCTCCTGTGCGGATGTGTCGGAGTGCAAGGCCTGAAGCCTGAGGTCTTGCTCTGCACCAAAGAGCCTTCCACCCTCCCCTCTGCGAGCCTGGGTGGCATCTGACTTTGTGAGCTACAGCCTTGTCGGATCGGGGGCCCGATCGTTGGAGAGATCGAGTGTGTGTGACACGACCGGTGGAGGTTTCCCGGACTGGATCCGTAGTCCGGCGGGTGAGAGGGCGTAAGCCCAGCTAAGATACTGTTGCTGTATATAGGCCTATAGACTGCCGTGGCCTACAAGTTATTTTCATACCCCTTGGATTACAAAGTTATACTCTGTTTAAAGTGCACCACCATTACAGACCTGCCGGTGAAGAAAGAAGGACTAAGTTTAAATATTAGAACCAGGCCTGGTGGGGATTCTAGCGTGTTTGATTACTGCGCCATAGGGCACTTAGTTAACGGTCGCCCGTATGGCGCACCTGTAGCGTGTGTTACTATATAGTGTGTTAGAGTGGCAGGACGCTGCCCTTAGGAGTGATTATCTTGAACTGTGATTACTGTTACCCCCTTTATCCATATTGAGAATTAATGAGTAAAACACTTTACCTATTACAATTCATTACTGTGTCCTTGCTTAGTTATTCTATTGCATAGGACATATCATTGATTGTTAGTACTAGCTGTGCCAGAAGGGGGTAGAGCCTATTGCCGGGGGTTGGCGGAGCTGCACTCAGGGCCCAAATCGAATTCTGCGGCCTCCTTAGTTGGAGGTATCGCTACACGTGGGGGTTCTCGTCCGGGATCCTGATGCAGCAAGCGAACGCCAGAAGTGCCGGCATGGACCCCATGGATCCAAGAGCGGTAGAAGAGTGGTGCAAAGCCGCTAATACAGAGCCAAAACAGTCGATAGCCATTAGTCTCCCTGGCGAGAAATGGTCAAGTGAGACGGTAGAGGAACTGATGAGTTCAGTGTCCCCAGATCACACACCATGGGTGATAGACATGAAGACAGACCCAAACATCTCATATCAATACGCATTAGTGGAATATTGGGACGGGATGCCAGAGGCCTGTAAGCACAAGTGTCTGCGGACGCCAGACAACAGAACATTTAGGCTGGCGCACGCAATAACTGTAGAAAGGGAACCATCCCCTACGGGATCGCCACAGGCTGCGGCCCGAACTACACCTGAAAGAGAAGACAGGGCGACACCCCCGGTGGCACCTGCATCGGTCACTGCTATATCACCAGAACTGATAAATGCAATAGGGGATTTGCTAGCCAAATGTCAGAAGACAAGTACGGTGCATGTGGAAACTAGCTACCGGAGACTAAAAATATTCTCAGGGAAGCTCCCTGTCCCGGCAGGGGAAGAAGATTTTGATACTTGGGTGGAACAGGCATTACAGGCGGTGGAGGCATGGGAGGTGCCTGAAGCACAGAAGAGGCAGCGAGTGTTAGAAAGCCTTAAAGGTGCAGCAGCAGAAGCAGTGAAAAGTTTCCGGTTTGGGAATGCAGGGTGCACGGCGCAGGATTGTCTAGCTATGCTGCAGGAAGAGTTTGGTCAATTAGACAAGGTGACAGAGACGGTCTACCAGTTTGAACACACTTTCCAAAAACCGGAGGAGAAACTTTCCGAGTATGTCAGAAGGCTAAACAGGCTGCTGTGCAAGATTGTGTTAAAGAAAGGGATGAAGCCCCAAGATGCCGATGCGGCAAGAATGAAGCAAGTCTTAAAGGGAGCGCTACGCTCCGATCCAGTCTGGCTGCACCTGAAAACCTTGGGAGGAGGAATGTTGCTGACTTATGCTGATTTAATAAAAATTATCAGAGATGAGGAGGCGCTGCAACAGGACCAGCAGAAGGATAAGACAATTGTTGTACCCGCACAGGTGCTGGTCAATCCAGTAATGACCCCTGAAAGAGAGGCGGAGATAGACACCCTAAAAACTCAGATGTCCAAGGTGTTAGAGATATTGACCTCTCTGATAGCAAAAGACACAGAGTGTCCCAAGAAGAAGGAAAGTCCAAGGAAGGAATTGTTCCCGATTGCCTCAGCACCCGAACCTTTACAAGAATGGGGAGATATAGTCTGCTTCAACTGTGGGGGAATTGGCCACATTGTAGCCACATGTTCTAGTCCGAAGAAGAAGAGACCAGACAACCGCAAGCCGGCGGGAAACTCCAGAGGGCCCCGGTGAAGGAGTCAACCGGGTGCCCACCATCTTCAGTAAACTCCAAGCTGAATGCGAAGAAAAACAAAAAGAGAGATAGAACACCAAAGGGGAAACGCAATACCCCTCAACAAAGCTATACTCCAAGAAGAAGGGGGGAGACCCCTCAGGAGAGGCACGGCACCCCCCAAAGGGGGTGCCCACCCAAGAAAAATAATAGTACGCCTCAGCGGGTTCCTACACCCATTAAAAGGAGGGAAGTCAGTGCATACCAGGCTCAAGAAAGGTTCAAGTCCAAAGGGAATAGGACAAGAGAGAGTCCAAAGGGAAAAGGTCTGAAGAAGGCGGCTCCTGCCGGACCATATCCAGAGAAGCTGGTAGGCCCATCCCCTATAGTGCCCATTCAAGTGGAGGGAGTCTACACCAGGGGCCTCCTGGATACCGGGGCACAAGTGACCCTACTATACCGGGACTTCTACGACAGGCACCTGAGTCATCTGCCTATCCAGAAGATAGAGGAGCTGGAAATATGGGGAATTGGAACCCAGAGTTTCCCTTACGACGGCTACCTTCCCATCCAAATAACCTTTGACCCATCCGTGGCTGGGAAGGCCGAAGTGTTTGACACCCTGGCAGTTGTGTGTCCTAGGCCGCCTGGAGCCAACAAGAATTCCCTTATAATAGGGACAAACACGGACCTGGTCCGAAGACTCCTGACCCCTCTCGTGACAGAAGAAAGACAAGCAGCTACCAAGATCCATCCCATGCTGAAGACAGCCTACCAATGGCTGGTCCAAGAGCCGGAGACCCCTGGAGAGGAGATAGGGAAGGTGTGGAGACTTGGAAGAGAAGGGGTAGTGTTGCAGCCCGGTGAAGTAACCGGTCTCAGGGCCACTGTGAAGCTTACTTGGGAGCAGCCTGGTCCCTTTGTCATGCTGGAGTCAGACCCAAGGGGTGAGTCCTCAGGCCTGGAGGTGATACCGGAAGTGATTCCGCTGAAGGTCCTGAAGAAGGCCCATTATAGAGTTCCAGTGAGTGTTAGAAATACTACCAAAGACCCCATGGACATCCCAGCCAGAATGTTGCTAGGCCAGGTGAGCCCGGCGGCCCCTGTTACCCTGTCAGAAGTGAAGAGGACAGGTGAAGAAGGGGATGTTTGGGAGAAGCTGACCATGGAAAACCCGAATCTGTCCAGGGCTTGGAAAGAGAGAGCCAAGGCCCAGTTGAATAGATGGGAGAAGATCTTCTCTAAGGATGAGTTTGATGTGGGGTGTGCAAGGAGTGCCACCCATCGGATCCGCCTCCAGGAAGATAAGCCCTTCCGAGAGAGGGTCAGGCGGGTCCCGCTAGCAGATCTGGAGGATCTGAGGGAACAACTTGCAGAACTCAAGAGGACTGGTGTGATACGGGAGTCCAGAAGCCCCTATGCCTCTCCCATAGTGGTGGTCCGAAAGAAGAATGGATCATTGAGGCTCTGTATAGACTACAGGACTCTCAACAGGAGAACCATACCTGACCAATACACCACTCCGAGGATAGAGGATGCCCTACAGAGCTTGTCTGGAGCCAAATGGTTCAGCGTTATGGATCTCAAGAGTGGGTACTATCAGATTCCGATGCACCCAGCAGACAAGGAGAAGACAGCTTTCATAACCCCAGTGGGGTTCTTTGAATTCGACCGGATGCCCCAAGGTCTGTCTGGAGCCCCAGCTACTTTCCAACGCCTCATGGAGAAGACAGTAGGGGACATGAACTTGATCGAAGTCCTTGTATACCTAGACGATGTCATTGTCTTTGGGAGAACCTTGGAGGAACATGAAGAGAGGCTGAAGAAAGTGTTGAGAAGACTCAGTGAGGAAGGACTTAAGCTTTCGCCTGAGAAGTGTCGGTTCTACCAGTCTTCTGTGAACTATCTGGGGCACATAGTATCTGAAGAAGGGGTGGCCACAGACCCTGAGAAATTGGAGGCAGTTACCTCCTGGCCACAGCCCACCACAGTAACAGAACTCAGATCCTTCTTGGGCTTCTGCTCCTACTACAGGAGGTTTGTGGAGGGATTTGCCCGAATTGCTAGACCATTGAATGAGTTGCTCAAGACTGAAGGAGAGGAGGATAGATCGGGGCCCAGGAGGCCAGGAGAGTCCATCAGAGATCAGTGGAATCAGAAGTGTGAAGAGGCTTTCCAGGAATTGAAGAGGAGCCTGACCACTGCACCAGTCTTGGCCTATGCAGACCCAACCAAACCCTATGAACTGCACGTGGATGCTAGTCATGACGGTCTGGGAGGAGTACTCTACCAAGAACATGAGGGGCAATTGCGGCCTGTTGCCTATGTGAGTAGGAGCCTGACCCCCTCTGAGAAGAACTACCCCACTCACAAGCTGGAGTTCCTGGCCCTCAAGTGGGCGGTAGTAGACAAGCTCAAAGACTACCTGTATGGAGCAGAGTTCACTGTGAAGACCGACAACAACCCCCTTACCTACCTGTTCACCACGGCCAAGCTGGATGCCACTGGACACAGGTGGCTGGCCGCACTGTCTGGATTCAACTTCAGCCTTAAGTATAGACCAGGAGTGGGGAATCGAGATGCAGACGCCCTGTCCAGAAGATCTCATTCCCCGACCATTGAAATAGAAGATTGGACCCAAGTGGCACCGGACGGGGTGCAGGCCCTTTGTCAAGGAGCTGCATTCCAAGCCCGAGGATGCTCCAGAGCAGAGGAAATAGGAGTTACCACGGTGGGAGTCCCCAAACACTACTGTGGAGTAGCTCAATTGGAAGAGGACAACCTACCAAGACTGTCCAAGAAGGAATTGAGGTGTGACCAATTGGAAGACCCCATGGGGAGATTGGTCCTGGAGGCCTTGAAAAATCAGGATCCAAACATACTCATGCGTCAACCTTCAAAAGAAGCTCGCCTACTGAGGAAGGAGTGGGATAGGTTGCAGTTACATCAGGGAGTGGTCTACCGAAGGGGCCCCTCTGATGACTCAGAAGATAAGTGGCAGATGTTCCTCCCAGAGAAACATCGGGAGACTGTTCTGATGGCCTTGCATGACAATCATGGCCACCTAGGGGCTGAAAGGACCTTTCAACTTGTCAGAAGTCGGTTCTATTGGCCCTGCATGAGGGCAGAGGTAGAGGAGTACTGCCACTCATGTGCACGATGCATCCAGAGGAAGACTTTGCCTCATCAAGCTGCCCCAATGGGCCATCTACAGAGCCAAGGGCCCATGGACCTGGTGTGCATTGATTTTCTCTGCCTCGAACCCGACCTGAGTGGACTAGGAAATGTTCTGGTGATAACCGACCATTTCACCCGATATGCCCAGGCCTTCCCCACCAAAGATCAGAAGGCCTCCACCGTGGCCAAGGTACTTATGGAGAAGTATTTTGTCCATTATGGGCTGCCACAGAGACTCCATTCAGACCAAGGGAGGGACTTCGAGAGTAAGCTGATCCGGAAGCTCTTGGATTCGTTGGGGATTAAGAAGACTCGAACTACACCTTACCATCCTCAGGGAGATGCTCAGCCGGAAAGGTTCAACCGAACCTTGCTCAACATGTTGGGGACTCTGGAAAGCGAGAAAAAGCAACATTGGAGCAAACACATAGCAGCCATAGTACATGCTTACAACTGCACCATCAGTGATGCTACAGGCTATTCCCCATATCGACTCATGTTTGGGAGAGAAGCGAGACTACTGGTGGACCTGGCTTTTGGCACCTCACTGGACCATTCCTCAGTCACCTCCCACAAAGGATATGTGGACAGGCTCAGACACAGCCTGAAAGTAGCATATGAACAAGCTCAAGCGGCCTCAGATCAAAGGGGAGCTCGGAATAAAAGAAATTACGACTTGAAGGTCCGGGTACAAGACCTACAGCCCGGGGATCGAGTACTGTTGCGCAATCTGGGAGTCCCCGGAAAGCACAAACTTGCAGACAGATGGAGATCTGAACCCTATGCCATCTGCAGGAAGTTGCCGGGCCTACCTGTCTACAAGGTGAAGCCAGAGGGAAAGGTAGGCCCACGGAAGACATGGCATCAAAACCACCTGCTCCCACTTGCGGAGGCAGTTAGAATACCTTCCCTGGGAGACTCCCCTGCACCGGCCTCTATCTTGGATGCTCCTAGGCCGCACACTCGGTCACAGACCTCCCGAGCTGGAAATGGAGAAGCCTCCCAACTTAGTGGAGATGAAGAAGGAGAGCTTGATTGGCTGTGGTCTTCCCCAACTCCAGGAACTTCTATCATAGATCTTCCAGTCACCCAAGATACCACAGATGAAACACTGAACCCAGAGGCTACAGAATTCATCCCTTTCAGTCCTTCAGCAGATTACTGGGAAGATGCCCATGATAGTTGCTCCGAGGAAGAGGAGCCTGTGGCGCCAGAGCCAGAGATTCCAGGAGAGCAAAGAGCTCGAAGAGTCATTCGACCTCCTAAGAAGCTGACCTACCCCCAGATGGGGAACAGTTCGGAAGACTCTGTGGTCACTGCTAGGAGAAATGCTGAGATTCCGGATCCCTCCACTGTCCATTTGGTGGAGGGCAACCCCAGCTCACTCTCTGGCACAGTTAGGCAGGCCACCCATGATAATGTGACCTGTGGGCAAGGGAATTCAACCCCTCAGTTATGGTGGGAATCCCCTATCCCAACATCGTTTTCAGAATTGTCCAATGTTGTATATAGTTGTTGATAAAATTTATCTTTGGGGACCAAAGAGTTTAAGTGGGGGGAGTGTGTAGCGGGGTATTCCCCTATATTGGGAAGAAACTACATTACCCATAACCCCATTCTTGTGATGTTCCACCGCAGAGACTCATGGGAGGGGTTATAAAAGGAGGAGGCGAGGCCGGGCTCGGGCTCTTTGGGGGACACGAGACTTCACAGACGGATCCTCCTGTGCGGATGTGTCGGAGTGCAAGGCCTGAAGCCTGAGGCCTTGCTCTGCACCAAAGAGCCTTCCACCCTCCCCTCTGCGAGCCTGGGTGGCATCTGACTTTGTGAGCTACAGCCTTGTCGGATCGGGGGCCCGATCGTTGGAGAGATCGAGTGTGTGTGACACGACCGGTGGAGGTTTCCCGGACTGGATCCGTAGTCCGGCGGGTGAGAGGGCGTAAGCCCAGCTAAGATACTGTTGCTGTATATAGGCCTATAGACTGCCGTGGCCTACAAGTTATTTTCATACCCCTTGGATTACAAAGTTATACTCTGTTTAAAGTGCACCACCATTACAGACCTGCCGGTGAAGAAAGAAGGACTAAGTTTAAATATTAGAACCAGGCCTGGTGGGGATTCTAGCGTGTTTGATTACTGCGCCATAGGGCACTTAGTTAACGGTCGCCCGTATGGCGCACCTGTAGCGTGTGTTACTATATAGTGTGTTAGAGTGGCAGGACGCTGCCCTTAGGAGTGATTATCTTGAACTGTGATTACTGTTACCCCCTTTATCCATATTGAGAATTAATGAGTAAAACACTTTACCTATTACAATTCATTACTGTGTCCTTGCTTAGTTATTCTATTGCATAGGACATATCATTGATTGTTAGTACTAGCTGTGCCAGAAGGGGGTAGAGCCTATTGCCGGGGGTTGGCGGAGCTGCACTCAGGGCCCAAATCTAATTCTGCGGCCTCCTTAGTTGGAGGTATCGCTACACTAGGAAAACACAGCAATAAGGCCTAGCTTCAGGAGTATATTTTGCAGGAATCACACTACGCCTGCTGTAAGTGCTGCAAATGCCTGTTGGTGTAACACACTAGGAAAATACAGCAATACGGGCTAGCTTCAGAAGTATATTTTGCAGGAATCACACTACGCCTGCTGTAAGTGTTGCAAATGCCTGTTGGTGTAACACACTAGGAAAACACAGCAATAAGGCCTAGCTTCAGGAGTATATTTTGCAGGAATCACACTATGCCTGCTGTAAGTGCTGCAAATGCCTGTTGGTGTAGCACACCAGGAAAACACAGCAATACGGGCTAGCTTCAGGTGTATAATGTGCAGGAGGCACACTCCGCCCGCTGTAAGTGCTGCAAATGCCTGTTAGTGTAACCCAGCAGGAAAACACAGCAATAAGGCCTAGCTTCAGGAGTATATTTTGCAGGAATCACACTACACCTGCTGTAAGTGCTGCAAATGCCTGTTGGTGTAACACACCAGGAAAACACAGCAATACGGGCTAGCTTCAGGTGTATAATGTGCAGGAGGCACACTCCGCCCGCTGTAAGTGCTGCAAATGCCTGTTAGTGTAACACACCAGGAAAACACAGCAATACGGGCTAGCTTCAGAAGTATATTTTGCAGGAATCACACTACGCCTGCTGTAAGTACTGCAAATGCCTGTTGGTGTAACACACCAGGAAAACACAGCAATACGGGCTAGCTTCAGAAGTATATTTTGCAGGAATCACACTACGCCTGCTGTAAGTGCTGCAAATGCCTGTTGGTGTAACACACTATGAAAACACAGCAATAAGGCCTAGCTTCAGGAGTGTATTTTGCAGGAATCACACTATGCCTGCTGTAAGTGCTGCAAATGCCTGTTGGTGTAACACACCAGGAAAACACAGCAATACGGGCTAGCTTCAGGTGTATAATGTGCAGGAGGCACACTCCGCCCGCTGTAAGTGCTGCAAATGCCTGTTAGTGTAACACATCAGGAAAACACAGCAATAAGGCCTAGCTTCAGGAGTATATTTTGCAGGAATCACACTACGCCTGCTGTAAGTGCTGCAAATGCCTGTTGGTGTAACACACCAGGAAAACACAGCAATACGGGCTAGCTTCAGGTGTATAATGTGCAGGAGGCACACTCCGCCCGCTGTAAGTGCTGCAAATGCCTGTTAGTGTAACACACCAGGAAAACACAGCAATACGGGCTAGCTTCAGAAGTATATTTTGCAGGAATCACACTACGCCTGCTGTAAGTGCTGCAAATGCCTGTTGGTGTAACACACCAGGAAAACACAGCAATACGGGCTAGCTTCAGGAGTATATTTTGCAGGAATCACACTACGCCTGCTGTAAGTGCTGCAAATGCCTGTTGGTGTAACACACCAGGAAAACACAGCAATACGGGCTAGCTTCAGAAGTATATTTTGCAGGAATCACACTACGCCTGCTGTAAGTGCTGCAAATGCCTGTTGGTGTAACACACTAGGAAAACACAGCAATAAGGCCTAGCTTCAGGAGTATATTTTGCAGGAATCACACTACGCCTGCTGTAAGTGCTGCAAATGCCTGTTGGTGTAACACACCAGAAAAACACAGCAATACGGGCTAGCTTCAGGTGTATAATGTGCAGGAGGCACACTCCGCCCGCTGTAAGTGCTGCAAATGCCTGTTAGTGTAACACACCAGGAAAACACAGCAATAAGGCCTAGCTTCAGGTGTATACTGTGCAGGAGGCTTAGCAACAATGACACTGACACTGTCCCCTGCCTATCCTTCTCTCTCCCTGCACACAAGGTTTATCAAAGAATGTGACACTGACACTCTCCCTGCCTATCCTCTCTCCCTGCACACAAGGTTTAGTAAAGAATATGACACTGACACTGTCCCCTGCCTATCCTTCTCTCTCCCTGCACACAAGGTTTATCAAAGAATATGACACTGACACTCTCCCTGCCTATCCTTCTCTCTCCCTGCACACAAGGTTTAGCAAAGAATATGACACTGACACTGTCCCCTGCCTATCCTTCTCTCTCCCTGCACACAAGGTTTAGCAAAGAATATGACACTGACACTCTCCCTGCCTATCCTTCTCTCTCCCTGCACACAAGAATAGCACAAAGAATATCAACACTGTCCCTGCCTATCCTTCTCTTTCCCTGCGCCGGAACACACTACACAAGGCCGCCGCGCTGGCGGCCTTTTATAGTGTGGGGAGTGTGCTAAACCCCCTGAGCTATAATTGGCCACAGGCAACCTGCCTGTGGCCAATTATGGCTCTCCTAGCTGCCGGCGCTGTGATTGGCCAAGCATGCGGGGTCACAGTGCATGCTTGGCCAATCACAGTGCCGGGATTGCACTGCGATGGCGCAGTGTATTGTGGGCCGTTCGCGTTACTCGAATTTGGCGCGAATGGCCCAAATCGTTCGATGTTCGCCGAACGATCGAACAGCCGATGTTCAAGTCGAACGTATGTTCGACTCGAACACCGAGCTCATCCCTAGCCAGGAGGCTGAATACTGTTTTGTTCACTTTAATGGTGGAAACCCCTGCGTGGGGCAACTGATGTCTTGTTTTGAACTTTTCTTTGCTGTTTTAACCACTTCCAGCCCAAGGCTGTCTTATAATTTCCTTGACATTTAGTGGGAATATCTGAATGATGCCTGCAGCTACAGGCATCATTCACATATCCTCGTTTTCAGCCGGCGATTCTGTGCACCATAAAAACGATCATAGCGGCAGTTCCGCCGGTTGATTGTACTTACAGGCAACGGGATGGGACATCCACACACAGGGAGAATGCAGATAATGTCCTGGCCAAGACTTGAACCAAGGACTCGTTGAACCAAGGACCCATTTGTCCCATGGTATATTTGTTTGACAGCAGCAAACTACACGCATAATTGTTTCTCTAGTCTACCAATAAGACACTGGCAGTATGATGGGTAAGTGTAAAAAAACATGCTATAATTGTCATGTTATCTAAGTCAGACATTTTTACTATGACAGTTTTACTAGGCGATGAAAGTGTTTATATGAATAAGTAATGTTTTGTTTTAATAATCCCTAGGACAAGCCAGGAGTAAGCTGTGATGAATCTGGTGAAGACTTCTTATGTAAGGTTGGATACCCCTTTTTAAAGAAGAATGACAAGGTATACATGTATATTTTTGTGCTACCTTGATATATTAGCACTAAACACAGCTTTGATTAAGTGTACCTAAAACACCCTCACAGTTAGAAATGATTTACAAAGTGCAAATAGTTTTACAATTCCTACCTAAAAAATTTAATAAATCAATACAGTGCACTATAACAAAATAACCTCAAAATATCACAAAAAAACAATAGGTGTTACATTAGTGTCCATGAAGATAAAGTTTTAAACAACTGAAAAACAAATGAAAGCCAAATATATAATTTATTCGTATTCATAATGTAAACACCGCTGTGAATCTGCACTTTAAGCAACAATGAATCTTTGATTTTTCTTCCAAAAATTAAACCACCGCTCTGATAGTGTTTATTACATCCCTGATATTCCAGAATCTCTCATCAGAGTTTATTGACCTTAAGGCCTGGTTCACACTGGTCCGACAAACGCTCCGACATTAGGAGCTCATGTCGCATGACGTGTGAAAATCAATGTTTCCCTATGAGAGCCGTCTTAACTGGTCCGACACAAGTCGGTCCGACTTTGAAAATGCTCCCTGTACTACTTTGGTCCGACTTTGATCCTACTTCAGCCCATTGAATATCATTGAAGTCGGATCAAAGTAGGATCCTTGTCCTAACCATCCGACATTTGACATCCGACATGGTGATTACAGCAGCAGTAAAAGGAATTTATCTCACCCTGGGATTGTTTTGATTGGTCAAAGGACAAGTCAGACTAGCACAAAGTCGGATCAAAGTAGTATCCTGTTCATGAATGTCGGATGGATGTCGGACCAATGTAGGATCAATGTAGGACTGATGTCGCAGAGCAAAGTAGGATGAAAGTCGGATGAATGTCGTGTAGTATCAGTGTGAACCCAGCCTTAAGGGGTTGTAAAGGTTGGGTTTTTTCACCTTAATGCATCTTATGCAATAAGGGTGAAAAAACACCTGGCCATTATGCCCCCCCCAGCCCCCCCGTTTTACTTACCTGAGCCCGTTCACCTGCTGTGTGCGTTCCCAGACGCCCTCTTCTCCAAGAAGTCTGGTCGTTGATTGGCTAGATTGGATAGATTGATAGCAGCGTAGCCATTGGCTCGCGCTGCTGTCAATCACATCCAATGACGCGGCGCGCCGGGGGGCGGGGCCGAGTGATACAGTCAGCGGCTATAGCCACCGGCTGTATCACGGGAGCGCGCCCGCAAGCTAACCCCCCTGGAAGCGAGCTTCCCATGAAGGGGGTTAGCTCTTGCGGGGAGGAGCCGAGACAGCCGCTGAGGGACCCCAGAAGACGAGGATCTGGGCCACTCTATGCAAAACGAACTGCACAGTGGAGGTAAGTATAACATATTTGTTATTAAAAAAAAAAAAAACGAAGCCATACAACCACTTTAAGCTTAAAGCGTTTGTAAAGGAAAAAAATTATTAAACATGTCATACTTACCTGCCCGCCGGCACTCTGCGCCCCTCCCCCTTGCTGAATGCCCCTATAGCAAGCTGCTAGCTAGTTTTGTATGTTACAGTATTAATGTTGTTTTTCATAGTTATTTGCTTGTTTCTTTTAGATAACTTTCACAGTAACATTCCAGTTCAATGTGTCCCACCTCCTGGATAGAGTTTCAATATTTATTAATGCAACAAGGTACAACACCATGCCGACTGATTTTGTTTAATTAACTGAATGATTGATTGATTGGTTGCATGATTTTCAATTTGACAAAGTCCAGGGCTCATTCATACTTTGTGTGGCGACTGGCAGCTTTCCACACTGGATAAATGGCAGTTACTGCAGGGGCACCTAACCGCTTAGCGAGTGCCCTGCACACATATACTGCGGCAGGGTGACCGCTCTGTGCCAGATCACGTGCCTAGTACGTGATCTGACACTTACGGGTCTGGGACATGCGCACACCACTTGCGGCCCGCTCCCGCTGTGATTGGACACAGCTGGAGCCGGGACCCGGTGATCATTCGTGAGACAGGCAGAACGGCGGTCTGCCTATGTAAACAAGGCAGATCACCGTTCTGTTAGAAGCAGGAACACGGATCTCTGCCTTCCCAAAGTTAAAGCACCTCCCCCACATTTGGCAAGCACTCCCTGGGAACACATTTAACACTTTGATTGCACCTGATGTTACCCCTTCCCTGCCAGTGTCATTGTGGGTATTTTTTAGTACTGAATACTGTATTAGTGTCACTGTTCCCCAAAAAGTGTCAGTTAGGTATCCGTTTTGTCCGCCACAATGTCGCAGTCTCACCATAAGTTGCTGGTTGTGCCATTACTAGTAAAAAAAAATAGAGGAAGAAGGAAATTATCCCATAGTTTGTAGACGCTATAACTTTTGTGCAAACCAATCAATATACGCTTATTGGGATATTTTTTAAATATGTAGCAAAATACATATTGGCCTAAATTGATGAATAAATTTGATTTTTTTACAACTTTTTATCTGATATTTTTTTATGGCAGGAAGTAAAAAATATTGTCTTTTTTTTTGTTTTTTTTAAATTGGCAGTCTCTTTTTGTTTATAGCACAAAAAATAAAAACTGCAGATGTGATCAAATACCACCAAAAGAAAGCTCTATTTGTGGGGAAAAAAAGGACATCAATTTTATTTGGGTATATTGTCGCACGACCGCGCAATTGTCAGTTTAAGTAACACAGTGCTGTATAACAAAAATTGGCCTGGTCATGAGGGGGGGGGGGGGGGGTAAACCTTCCAGAGCTGAAGTGGTTAAAAACAATTTGTTACAAAAGCTTTTCATTCTCCATTTTTTCCAAAGCTGCTTTAAATTCTGATTGATTTCATTAAGTTATTGTTTCTTATTATGGAAACGAAATAGTATATCATTACACACATTGACTATAGTACTGTGTGCTTCCAATACAAACCAGTCAATACACAGGGCAGTTTAATCCAAATTGGTTTTGCCTTTTGCTATCTATATCAAACCTTTATAGCTTCTGGGCAGAGACATGTAAAAAAAAAAAAAAATGTATGTCCATTACATAATATTAGTTTTAGTAACCTGTGTTTTGTTGAATACTTTGATAAACCAACCCCACTGAGGTTGATCTATTTCAATTCACTTTAATATAGGTTATCTTCTGATTATTTCTGATTAGGTACTAAAGGTTTTTAAACTTTGCCCTTAGCCATTAGCTCTTTGCACTGGTATTTAAATAAGTATGTTTGTATAATATAATCACATAGGAACTATTGCTGCAATGGTCATGTGATTGGCGCCATAGTGAGATTTCCTGGTATTCTGCACCCCAAAAAAAATAAATAGAAGACTATAAAATAAAGGATATGTAGCACTACCCCCGAAGGAGCCGCTTAATGTATGTTTGGTTCTGTACTCTGCCTCTCAACCCCAAGAACGATCTCAACCCCTCTGGCACACCTGCTTGATAATATAAGTGTAGAACCCAGCAACAGAGAGAAAACACAAAAATGATAAACCATGAAGTATATTTACCGAGCCCTGGGTCCCGTCACTCCATCAGCTGTGGTAGTAAATAGAGACTCACACACAATATCAATGAACCACTTGTAAATGTTTACTATGGTAAAGAATAACACAAGGAAATGGTATGAGTAACAGATGAATGAACACAGGTTATGTTTGTCAGGAGGTACTTGTTCAATGCAATAATATCTTACACTTGTACCCAGCAGTTAATGGGGGTATATGTGAAAAGGTGCACAGGGGGATAGATCCTCAATATCTTTAACACATATATTGAATACTTTCCCACTGAGGCCTCAGCACACAGACAAATGCACACAGAAATTGCACAAACAGTGAATACAATAATACAATGCAAGTTCTGACTATAGTTCACTGAATGGCTCCCCCTAGGTTGCAGTTCAGAGCAATTCCTCAATGCAGAGCTTTGTAAAGGAATACAGCGATGAATGTCTCTCAAGTTCCAGTTTTGTCTTCAGCTAGCTTATTTTATACTGCAGTGTTGAGTTGTGTGATTAATTGTAATCCACAAGAACAGAGAAAAGCAATAACTGTGGAATAGAATGCTATGGATTCCTTAGCTGAAGAACTACAGTATCCCCACTTGTAATTCCTTCTATGTCCGAGTAATACATTACTGACCTTACAGCATGGGGGAAAGGACAGCAAGGCCCCAAAGTCTGGTTGTAAGATGCTCAGGTGCAGCACATCCACAGCCGTGGAACTACAGGTCTCAGCTGCAGTCTGTATTGAAGAAGCAATATTACAGTCACTACTTGGATAGGCAGGTGCCTTCTCACCACTATGGATCCCAGCTGGCTGCAGGCTACATCCGGAACCTCCTACAGGTGTCCCCGTCAGTGTAGATGGCACCGCCACACTGTGCTGCTCCTCCCGGTGTGCTGGAAGGCAGATGGCTTCAAATGCTCTGAAGGACAGGCCGATCCTCCTGCTCGATCAGCAGGGCTGTTCACAAGGATCCCTCTGGGCGGGGGATCCACTCTCTGCTGTAGGCCGCAGGCTCTCAGCCCTTGTCACACACACAGACCTCCTGCTGGTTGTTGAATGGTGTCCTGAGAGGCCGAAAGAATGCCACGCCTGTCCTTTTATCTGTTTACCCAAGCAGGCTGTTCTGTGACTTGACATTGTGGGTCCAGTAGTCCCCATACTGATTTAACAAGATGAGTCACTTCCTCATCAAACTATATATCCCACAATGCATAACTGTTTGCTTCTTAAATGAAGAAAATAAATCCTGATAAAGTTTCAGCGGTCACTAGAGGGAGCCAAACCCTTACTTAAGAGACAATGAACTATTCAATATAATAACTTTAGCAGCAACCCTGTGCTACACATATAATAATAAAGTAAAGTAAAGCAAAAGTAATATGTTGATGTTATCATTTTCCAGTGACAGTGATGAGAAGTACAATACTTTACATGACAACAGAAGAGACCTTTCTTTTTCAGTGAGATATGAATCTGGACTGACCTTTACTGGGTAAATACTACCTATTTCTATCCATAATGTATGTCTGTATCCATTGTACGAGCTGTTATTTCTAAATGTTCTACAATAATAGTTATGTGTACTGTATTTTAGATGTTATTAATTGGTTATTTTTTTCATTTACAAAGTTCTGCAAAAGAAATCAGTGTTATTATTGCTGCCAATGACTCCATACCTGTTCAGATTAACTCCACTGATTTCATTGGGCCTGAAGTCAATCTGAATTATTTGGTAAGTCCTTGATATACAGTATTTGCATGCATTAAGCACATGTGTTGACAGCTTAAAAGGGAACAAAACAAAGGTAGAAAACAATAGAAATTATTTACTAAAAAGAAACGTACAACAGCATGAAGAAATTGAAGAGAATTGGTTTACTTGCAGATTTAGACGTACACACCCAGCGATCACAAACTCTTTAGGGTCCAATTCCAATCTATACATTGCGGGACATGCATTGACTTACTGCTGTGCCATTCATTTTGAATAGCATCCCAATGCACAAGCATTGGAATGCACTGCAAAAATTTTGCGAGGTCCAATTTTTAAGATGTTTTGGTGTATTGGAAGGCCATTGGTTTCAATGGGCTGCCTTGATGCAATGCACGTTAATGAGTAACATAACACACAGGGGTTGATTTACTAAAGGAAAATCCACTTTGCACTTGAAAGTGCACTGAAAGTGCACATGGAAGTGCAGATGCTGTAGATCAGAGGGGGACATGCAAGGAAAATATAGTACAGCATTTTAGCTTGCACATGATTGGATGATAAAATCAGCAGAGCTTCCCCTAATTTCAGAGCTTCCCCTCAGATTTACAGCGATCTACAGCGACTGCACTTCCATGTGCACTTTTAAGTGCAAAGTGGATTTTCCTTTAGTAAATCAACCGCACAGTAATGAACTTGCATTAACACACTACTGGGGAACTGGAGAAAGTGCAGAGAAGGGCAACCAAGCTGATAAGAGGCATGGAGGAGCTCAGCTATGAGGAAAGATTAGAGGAACTGAATCTATTCCCTCTTGAGAAGAGGAGATTAAGGGGGGATATGATATAAAAGGAGTCCATATAGTAAACTTGGTGTTGAGCTATTCACTTTATGGTCAACACAGAGAACAAGGGGGCACTCTTTACGTCTAGAGGAAAAGAGATTTCATCTCCAAATACGGAAAGGTTTCTTCAAAGTAAGAGCTGTGAAAATGTGGACTAAAATCCCTCCAGAGGTGGTTCTGGCCAGCTCAGTAGATTGCTTTAAGAAAAGCCTGGATTCTTTCCTAAATGTACATAATATAACTGGGTACTGATATTTATAGGTAAAGTTGATCCGGGGAAAATCCGATTGCATCTCTGGGATCAGGAAGACATTTTTTCCCCTGCTGTAGCAAATTGGATCATGCTCTGCTGGGGGTTTTAACCTTCCTCTGGATCAACTGTGGGTATAGAATTAGGTATATGGGATTCTACGATATTTTTTTATTTTATTTATTTTTATGGTTGAACTGGATGGACTTGTGTCTTTTTTCAACCTGACTAACTACGTAACTATGTAACAACAAATGGGCCCTTACTAATCTACTGATCTTTGAAAGACTAGAACCCCAGCCAGTTTAATTGCTGTCTGTGTTCCTGTTGCAGATTTTCCCTCACTTCCTGTCTGGTGGAACCATGACATCAGGTAGGTGAGGAGGCTCCTGTCTACAGAGCCCTGGATAGCAATACAAGTTCAGCTGGGCTTCTAATCCTTCACCACTCTGTTTAAAACAAATATAAAGTCTTGGCTGGACATACTATTTGACCCCTGCTCTAATTTTCAGTCTACTTTTGTTGTATTCAGGCTGATACATTTATATTTATGGAAAATATTTCAGAATTTTCCTAGCTATTTTAATTACTGCAAGTAAAGTTATGTTTAAATATCATGTTTTTTTATTTCAGATTAAGAAGGATGACTACATTCCTATGCCAAGGGTTACGTTTCATCTTTCATTCCCATATACAACTCCAGATGGCAACATTCTCCTTTATGTGACCAATATGTCATTTTCTGATGTACGTTCACTTTCATTACTGTTAATTCAGCTTGGAATACCATAGCATTGCATGCTTCTTGAATCCAATAAGAGATAATTAAGAATATTTTTTTTATAAGTTTTAAATGATTATAAGTGTAGCGGACACCCTCTCCCCAGTCCCCTCTATTAAAGTTCAACTCGCACTGTCTCTGGTATAGGGGTATGATAGGGGAGGGAGAGGGTGAGCTACGCCAGGCTTCCACCACAGGTGTGATGTGGTATCAGCAATGTCTCTGTTGTTTTTACCTTCGGGTCTGTGCTGTGTATCTGGATCCTCCCTCCAAGAGTCTCCATGAACCTCGCCTTCCAGAAATTGAGCCCCACACCATTAAAGTCCAACACACTTTTATTGTAGAACATAACATGGACTCCCTTGGCTATAGAACGGAAAAGGAGGTGTGGGTGCGAATAGGCCCAGACACAAATTCGATCCTCCACTCTCCTCCTTGAGAGTAGGCTATGGTCTCCGCACGAGGGAAATTCTCCTTCCGGACGGTCTCCGACAAGAGACTCACCCGTCACCGGCAGTCTGCTGCACCGGGTCTTCAGATGAGGAGCTCTTCCCGGTCCATTACGCCCACCTCGGATTCAGGCATCCATCCCCGGAGTGCCTTAGGATCCTTCCCTCGCGGAACTCAGTGTTGGGCACTGAGCTCCGGACCTCCATCCAAGTACCTCACCCCAGGACTAAAGGTGCCTGAGGTGGAACACGACCTCCGGTGGTCCTCTAGGCCTAGGCCGCCTAGGGGACGAACACGAACCACCGTCCGCAAGCTGAAGGTGCTTGGGACTAAGACCCCGTGACTAAGATGGCCGGCCCCTTTATACCCCCTCCCAGCAAGCACGGCGGGTTCCCCGCCCCACCATACTGCTGCAGAGAGAGGACAAAAAGGAGGCTCAGCACACAGCGATGTCCGTCCGTCGGCCTCTGGTGACAGCGCCACCTGGTGGACTGCCAAGAACACACCACTGGTGTCACTGAAAAATTCAAAATTATCCCCGGGAAAGTAAGTACCCGCTACATAAGAAAAAAAGAGAGGGATAGGTACACAAAAAAGGAGAGCTCATCCCCTATAATCACACAGGAATATTATTTAAAGAACCTTTTAAATCACCAGTAATATTACTCTTGGAGGCTAACCGCCGATATGGGTGATGATATTAATGCTCTCAATGTTATTATCCTGTATTTTTCCTCTGAATTATTTTGAGCATATAAACAAAAAGGGAGGAAGGAAATAGTTCCTTCCAAAATAAATTCTTCAGTGAGGAATTGTGAAAAAAAAAATATATATTTTCTTTATTATATAAACCGCAATGTAATATAATGATTTAACAAACACTTAATATACACACCCTTCACCTATATATTTAAAATTAGACTAGTCTAAAAACAGCGACCCATGGAGCCCACCACCTGATCGCCTCTAGAAACTATTCATCCTACCCTCTTTTTCACCTCCGAGGAATGGACTACATCCACTCATAAACTGATGGGGAGAGCGCTGGAAAATTAGTGCTGAATGTGTGCAACCCGCGCTGTGTGATGATCTACTGAAACCAATCTACTCACAATTGCAAAGAGACTGAGTGACTATCGCTACTAGGAAATACCTGAAAGACAGTGGCTATATGAATAAAGAAAAAATCCACCTGTGGAATACTTCTAATGGTGAGATCCAACCAACTCATTCATGTCTATATATGCCATGTCAGTAAATCAGCTATTATACATACCAGATCTCTTATATGGCCATACAAGCCAATGAATATGTGAACATTGTCCATTATACAGACAATTATTAACGCGGGCTCCCATTCAGCTAAGTCCAATTACAGCATTGACTTTCCGTTTCTTTATTGAGTCTTTAAAAACGATTGACTATATTTTCTGTATTTAATCCATTCCAATATAGACTGCCTGTCTGAACTGGGTGAGGTACCTCTTCAGACATTCAAAAAATCCGGATTAATTTAGGTGAATTGGTGGATGAGTTGCAAACAGGCTGATTGTGGTGTGTATGGCGGGTCAGGTGGCCACCCATGTTCACAGGTTTTTAGACTAGTCTAATTTTAAATATATAGGTGAAGGGTGTGTATATTAAGTGTTTGTTAAATCATTATATTACATTGCGGTTTATATAATAAAGAAAATATATATATTTATTTTTCACAATTCCTCACTGAAGAATTTCTTTTGGAAGGAACTATTTCCTTTCTCCCTTTTTGTTTATATGTTTTAAATGATTAGTTTATTAAAATAGTCTAAGGTCAATTTTGTGTATTTATTTAAGTTTACAAGCTGATCATAGGATGTGTTTTTTGTCATATTTTTTATTACTTTTTTTAAAGGTACATTAATTCATTATTCTTTGTTTAAATAGCACACTGAGCCTTTTAATGATAGTATGTTTGTGCTTTTTAGAAGATTGTACTAATTCCCCAGTTAAAGCATATCTAAATCCTGGAAGAAAAGTGTAATATATTGCATTTAATCAGTCTCTATATGTGGAGGCTGCATTTATTTTAGTTTTTCAGGCATTTTTTTTTTTAATGTAGCGGGGTCTTTAAATTTAGGTGGGGTACACCTGGGTGGAAGTTCAGGTGTGTAGGTATGGGAGTAATGACCATTTGTTTTCGTGGAGGATTGGGCAGTGTAATAATCTTCTCCGCCGGTGGGTGGTGAGTGCCCGCAGGCTCAAGGTAGATTCACTGCCATAGTGCTGTCCTTTTTGTCCCTTCTCGGAGATGGTACGGCGAGGGCGGGGAACCTGCCGTGGCGTCATTGGAGGGGATAAAAGAGGGAGACGCCCTGGTTACGAGGTCTTGCTCTTCTGGAGTCTCTTCATCACGCGCCCAGGCACCTTAGGCCTGGGTGCGGGCGGTTCCGGATTCCGGCTCAGGTGCCCTAGGCCTGACCGGAATGGAGTTGGAGTCCATCCCAGGCACCTTCAGCCTGGGGTGAGGTACTAAACCAGGAGGCCTGGGGCCCAGTGACTTCGACTGGGTCCCGCGAGGGTGGAGAAGTCCGAGGGTCCCTGAAGTGGATGGGGCCCGTGTCTGAGGTGAGGAGGCCGGGGAGGTTACCCATTCGGAGAGTCTGGAGCAGCATCAACCCAGTGATGGATGGGCCTCTGGTAACTCCCTTGGAGGGACATCTTCCCCTGATAGGGGCCGCAGCGCAGCGAAGATACTCCTATCTACGTTCTCTTGAGTCGCTGGTAGAGACTCTCAAGTTCTAAGTCCTTTCAAGATATGGGTATAGTAACCGCTGGCGAGATCGCAGTGGTTTAGCTGGTAATTAGTATAGTGCCTCGACCTGCTCATCCCCTGTATCAAAATGTTATCAAGTCGCAACCAGTTGGCTACTGAAGCACTGTTTATTGTGAGAAATGCAATAAAACAAGAGTTGGACTGTGATCGGTGTGTGGAACTCTGGTTAATGGGAGCAGAGGGAAGCGTTGGCACAGCAGGACTTAATCCTTTACAGAAGCACATAGGCCCGAGGAAATATCTGATACTGGCCTTCACCTCACCCACAGCTATGGGGAGGACATGGGCCATAGCGCATCTCACCCTATCGTGTGTGATACCCCTAGAAGAAAGAGATGGGGTGAGGTCGCTACATTAACATAGGATAATTTTTATTAAAAGTTTTTTTGACAAAAATTAAATACAAACCCTTTAAACAAAACAAAAGAAAAAAATGATTTATGGTGCAAGAAAATAGTTATTTCCCAGACAAATTATACACACACGTAGTAGTTTGAGAAAGAGACACATTTAGACGTGTGTAAGATTGGGGGTTGTTAGCTCTTGTGGTGGATGCGTATTTCCAGTGATGCAAGCCAGTCAGCAACTCTGTTTAAGGGCATGGTAGCCCATTTTTATTTAAAAGCACGAAAGTTCACAAACACATCTGTAGTATTCACAGGGGGGTTCCACCATTCCTGTATCTTTCATACTAACAGTATCCTCGTAGCTTTACCTTCTAGCGATCCAGGCCTTTAGCCTAGGCCTGACGGTCTGTTCCTCAGACCCAAACAGTGTCCAAGAGTTTCAGCTTTCTCCTAGATTCTCCTGGTCAGCACCTTTGTTGCTGTATCACTAATGGTGTCTGCCTCCTGCAGACATGCACCGCCTTTGACTCCACTTCAGAGGATGAGAGCCCACTTGACTCCCATGCACAGACTTCCTCTCTATTGGGTAGAGCCCTGTTCCATAATCACCTCTGACTCCACTTCAGAGGATGAGAGCCCACTTGACTCTCATGCACACAGACTTCCTCTCTGTTGGGTGGAGCCCTGATCCATAATCACCTCTGAACTAAATAGCCCAAGACACAGCTGTTCCATCAGCGTGTCTTTCTTTACCAAATCTGGCATAAACCAACCCTCTTGAAGGTCTCACAAAGTCGCACCCTCACATACCCTCCCCCCTTGTTTCGAACCGGAGGGAGGAACACATGATCCCGTCACCATAAACGGGACACCTCTGTGGCCCATTTCTTTTTCGGGGTATGTGTCCACCAGCACTTCACCTTGGCGCCTCGGTGCCAACTATCCATAGCAGTAGTCCTAATCTGCCCAACCTTTTCTCTAAAGGGGCACTCCACCCACATCTTCTTCCGGGTGTACTTCCACCAGCCCTTCTTCCTGAACTATGGGCTCCCACTAATCTCTCTATCCCTTCTACCTTTTGGCCTCAGGACCCTTCTTTTTCCTCCCACAGACCTACTCTCCCGGAACTGTTGGGGACCCACTTTCATGACATCTGTCAGGGACTGGCCACTCTCCCTACCTGACGCAACATTAACCATCAACATTTGTTTCTCAGGTTCACCAACCCCTGTGTGGTCACTCTTGGCCACCGAACCATCTGTGATTAATACCATATCCTCAACAGCAATGTTCCACAAGGGGTTATTCAACACAATATGGTCATTCGGACCTCTTGTCCTGTTTGCTAGGACAGTGTCTATGGAGGGACCATCTACAGGCAAGCAGTTACTCCCTATGGGACAGTCCCGTAGTTTCACATCGCCCCCTGTTGTCCAACACTCCAATAACAATTGTCCTACCAACGCACATGTTCCACCACATTTTCCCACACCAATCTCTTTAACCATTTCTGTGTCCACTGGTACCTCAACCAATAGCTCAGAGTTGTCTGACAGTGCTTCCCAGTGCTTCTCATACATATTTCCGTTAGTTACCATTACTGTTATTTCCTGTCAAAGTGTCTCCGGGTACCTCAAACTGCACCTCTCTGCGCGTGATGGACTGAATTCCCACTACCGCCACATCCGTTCCGGTCCCTTCCTTTACATGAGGTGTAGCGGGTGAGACAGTACGCGTGCCCCGTACCAACCACTGCTTAGCCGCACCTGCAGGAATACACCCCATCACACCCGCATACGGAGAGACTTCCACTATGTCTAACATCTCTAATTTCTCAAACAATTCCCCTGAGCGCCTTCCGCACATAACCGCCACTGGAAGCACTCTCGCGGAGAACTGCGAGACAACTTTCCACAAAAGCAACCAACAGTGTAGCAACCAATTCTCATCAACATTGCTTAACAACGCATGTATCACCTGCGTCCACCAATTGTTATTATGCAGTACCATGTCGCCCTTCTGCTGTGGATACACGCAGGTGTATATTGGAAAGATTCTCACCAATTCCCACAACATCTCATAAATTTCTAGACATGCCGTATCTAAACACAGAACTCTAGGAACTTGACCTTCACCAACGATGTGGAGGGACTCATTTGCTAAGGCGTGAGAGGCCGGGACACTTAAAAGGACCTTTACCTCAGAGGCAACTAACAAAATTTGCGGCTCCCGCTGAGCACTGCCAATCGCATGTGTCACACTCATCCTCTCACCTTCAGCAACACTGAGCCCCTCCAAATTGCTATCCACTACCTCATCAATCTGACATTCAACATTACTCATCTCTTTTGCTGTGGACAAAACCTCTGCTATGTATGCGCCCTTTCCAGATCCTTCCAAGTGGAGAGGGTTAATTTCTGCAAAAGCCAACGCACCCGTGTCTACCGGCCCTGCAGCCTCTCTATTTAGCATAGCAGAAATTGTGTCCACTCCACTGTTACCCACAAAGCCTTCCTTGTGTAAATGCACTTGTGGCAAAACATTTTCAAACACAACAGGCTGCAATAACATAACTTCGCCACTTTGCTCGGGTGGCGCTTCACTAAACCCATGAGGACTGTCAGCAGTGACAGACCGTAACAACTCATTATCAGTACAAGAAATTTTAAACATTTGAGTTTTACCATTTTTCTCATCACCAAGGTCAAGTACCCTCTTATCTATCAGAGCAGCACCACAGATGTCCCAGGCAACCTCTGGCTCCAACACACAGAGCTCCCTGGAGGTTTCTAAGGACACCTCTGCAGCCTTAGATACTGTTGCCAAGGGGAATCGCATATCCTGCTTAGCGATCACCAATACCTCATTAAGCATCACATTACCATCAGCACATGTGTCATCAGCATTCATAAACATAGCAGTTTTATAAACTCTATCAAATTGTCCTTTGTCAAAACGCATGGCACTCTGCATGCCACTCAGCACACCACCCTTCCTCTCCACAGGAATTATTTTGCCCACTAGGGCGTCTTCACAGTTGTCCTGGGAAACCACTTGCCTCACCACTGCAGGCTCCTTGGTGGTTTCCCTTGGCAACTGCACAGCACCTGTCACTAGGGAACATGGCATACCAACTGCTTTGGTCACCCCTAGCACATCCTTTCCACCACTCCGCTGGATTACCTTAGCTGTACCCAGAGTCCATATGTCCCTTTCAATTTTTGACCTCGCTGCAAGCAGGATTTTAACCTGTGTCTCCCCACTGATCTGGGTAGCACACTGCAGCAAGTTCATTTTTTTCACCTTTAGTGGATCTCCGCTCTGGGGTCACTTCCACTTCATTGTGAGCAACCACACAGTCAGCCTTTCCCATGATTTTAACAGGAACAGTCTTATCATTTTCTTTAGCATGGGTTGAAGACTTCAATTGAGGGTGTTGTCCCTTCTTTGCCATGCTCTCACAAGATGACGCCCCCTCCTGGAAACAGGGTAACATTACATCCCTCTTGGATTTTCCATCATCGCCTGCAGACAAAGCATTAAGCCCAACAACACGATCAGCAGCTGTATTCCACAAGCTTGGACAAGAAAAGATCCCGTGGCCCAGCTGACCACATTCCAGGCATGGCACTTTCTCCTGTTGCTATGGGAGACCACCTTCTCCCCGCTGATCTCGGGAAGCGCTCTTTAGACTGGACTGCGCCTAGAAAATTATCGTAGTCATCTCGGTTACTATACATCCCACGGTACACCTCCTGGTACTCCTCGATCAGAAAAGGTTGCACCAACTCAACCCAGTGATTTCTGGGCCATCTTCTGTAGGAAGCAATCATCGCAAACTCATCCAAAAAGTCCTCAACACATTCAGAAGGCAACATAGGCCGTATGAAGTCAGCTGTACGGATTTCTGCTTTGTTGCCATGGGCAACCACACCCATCTGCTCACTCTTTACACTCAGAGCAGGCTTCTCATACCTTTGCTTTGGTGAAGCCTGGGACAAAGGGCATTTAGAAACTTCATGCCCCCACTCACTGCACCGCAAACAGCGCACTTGGTTCTTAACCCTTTGCACATTGATAGCTGGCCATCTTGCACCAGCATTGCCAGGGGCAACAATATGTCCTTCCCTTTTAACTTGGTTCAGTGCAGCCAAGTGTCGCCTGCACCAATCCACTGAAGACTCAGACTCTGGCGTACTCTCCATACTTGCAGTCACCTGTGCACTCCTTGCACCAGTGTTGCTAGGACCAACACCCGTTCTGTCTCTCATTTCAGCAAACATTGCTTCCTTTTCACACAGGAAAATTTTAAAGTACTGTCTCCAAGACTTTGCAAACAGCACGCTTTCACATGTAGACTTTACTCTCTGCTTGAGCTCAATTCCACAGGCACATCACTTGTATACAACACAGTCCATTAATTGAACTCCTGTGCAATGCAGTTCGCCTGGCTGCCACACACAGCTAGCAGCAGTTCACCGCAGAAAACTTTAACTTTCCCTTCAGATAGGCTGTTCATCACAGTATTGCTGTTAAACACACAGTTTATTTTTACTCACTGTTTTTGGTATGCGAGGATCTGGAACTCTTCCAAAAACTGCCCGCATTCTCCTTCACTTGTAAGATTGGGGGTTGTTAGCTCTTGTGGTGGATGCGTATTTCCAGTGATGCAAGCCAGTCAGCAACTCTGTTTAAGGGCATGGTAGCCCATTTTTATTTAAAAGCACGAAAGTTCACAAACACATCTGTAGTATTCACAGGGGGGTTCCACCATTCCTGTATCTTTCATACTAACAGTATCCTCGTAGCTTTACCTTCTAGTGATCCAGGCCTTTAGCCTAGGCCTGACGGTCTGTTCCTCAGACCCAAACAGTGTCCAAGAGTTGCAGCTTTCTCCTAGCTTCTCCTGGTCAGCACCTTTGTTGCTGTATCACTAATGGTGTCTGCCTCCTGCAGACATGCACCGCCTTTGACTCCACTTCAGAGGATGAGAGCCCACTGGACTCCCATGCACAGAGACTTCCTCTCTATTGGGTAGAGCCCTGTTCCATAATCACCTCTGACTCCACTTTAGAGGATGAGAGCCCACTTGACTCTCATGCACACAGACTTCCTCTCTGTTGGGTGGAGCCCTGATCCATAATCACCTCTGAACTAAATAGCCCAAGACACAGCTGTTCCATCAGCGTGTCTTTCTTTATCAAATCTGGCATAAACCAACCCTCTTGAAGGTCGCACAAAGTCGCACCCTCACACTTGGTATAGGAGGATAAGTTATTGTATATTGGTGTAACTAGGTGCTTGGCTAGAGAGAGAGGAGGCAAGTTAGGACCCTATGCTGCAATTGTTCTCTGTCCCTCTGGGATCATCAGCCTGAATAAGTTAACATCATTGCACCTCCACTCAGCAGGGGGAGCTAGTGAGCAGAAGAACTCTGAATGATAGAAGATGCAGTTCAGGATGGGAACCAAGCTGTGGAAATCAATGTATGGTCAGACTATAATTCTCAAAAAGTGAGCCTGATGGGAGGAGGGGAGAGCTGTATTTTCCCAGGCAAAAGACAGGGGACTCTCTCTTTGCTGTGGGGAGATTGGAGAGTGCGCACCTTTGCCATAGTGTGTACACCTACTATAACCTGTGATTTGAGTGCTAAGGGCCGGAGTGCTGAGGATCAGAGTTGTGAGTATCAGGGTGCTGTGACCAGTGTGCCCAAGTACAGATGCAGGTCAATCTCTGGAGAGTGGAACTAAAATGTCTTTATTGGGATTGGTGAGAGGACACTATTGCACTTTACTGGAACTGTACTTATGTGCACCACTATAAAGACTGGGCCCCAACCCTAGCTGGCTTAAGAATTAGGGCAAAAGACTGTCTCCTCAGATATCTGCTCTATAAGGACTTCACTTGCTGTCTATAGAAAGGGGTACTTCTGCAGTGAGGTCTGAGGTCTGGGTTTTAACATAGTTATTCATATACAGTGAACTCTAGCAGGACGATTATTACAGCACTGATTGTTATCTGTGCCATTGTTTAATGCCGACTTGCAGATTCTCAGATATAGATTAATCTAAACATATAGGTTCTTAATCCAAACTGCTACAATATAGCAACTCTTTTGTCTATGGATTTGTGTTTGACTCATACATTTGTTCCTATATGTACATATCACTTTGATCTGTTACAATATAGGGAATTTATTTATTCCTTGCCAGTCTAGTTTTTACTTCCTGATGTGGAACTGTAGTGTGTGCAGGATATTTATATTTGTGCTAGTAATAGTAGTGCAATATCCTCTCTGCTTAACCTGGTGTGTCAGAGGGGCTGAGGTTGTTCACCTTCACATGGTTTACATGCAGTCATAATGCCCCAAGAGTGTGTGCAGTTCCCACTAAAAACTAAAATATATAAGAGAAACAATATCAAAACTGCGATGGTCCCAGTGGGAAACTGTGATGGTCCCAGTGGGAAACTGTGATGGTCCCAGTGGGAAAATAAATCTGAATGCAAAAAACACTTTAAACACCTCAAGGAGAATTTACTGACTGGGGCAGCCAGAATATGCAGCAGCTGTGCATGACAACCAATCAGCTTTTAGCTTTTATTTTGAAAGCTTAAAGTAGTGGTAAACCCCCCCTGAGACATTGTGTACATATAGGTAAGCCTATAATAAGGCTTACCTATTTGTACTGAAAATATCTCTTAAACGTGTGCTGTTTAGGACATATTTATTTATCTTGTAGTGTACCAATGATGTAATCGGCGCATGCGCAGTGAAGAAATGGCCATCCGAGCTGTTTCTTCCCCAGCGTGTGCCGTGACTTGTAGCTCCCGCGTGAATGCGCGGGAGTGACATCACATGGCTCCGGCCAGTCACAGAGCCGCAGTCCAGAAGGAAGAGGGGCAAAGATGGATGCTTTCATCAGCAGGGACATCGCGGGCTTCGTTTGCAGGTAAGTGCCACATAATGGGCTAGTATGCATACTAGCCCATTATGCTTTTACTTTGCAGGGGAATAAAGAGGAAGTAAACCCCACCAGGTTTTACTTCCACCTTAACTGAGTATGTTGAAGTTAGAAGCTGATTGGTTACTGCAGTTTTTCGCAACCTTTTTTCAGTCAAGACACACTTTAAAAAGTATGGACAGTCTTGAGACACCACATTCTAAAATGTAAAAAAAAATATTCTAATAGTTTTGCATAATGCAGCAACATCCACACAAGTAGGACACCCAATATTAGGGGTGATTTATTCTTCCAAAGCAAATACACTTTTGCAAACTGGTACTGACTAGTATTCCAATATTTCTCTTCTCTCTCAGTCTTTCTCCATCACTCAGATAAGTTGCCTTCACTGCTAATGGGGAGAAGCAGGGGAGGGTCAAACAAGGATGCTATGCAGGCAACTGACATCCTCCTTATCAAATGGTGATGCCATTGGTCATTAGGATGCTGGCGGCTAGAATGTTGTAATGGTACACAATGAAAACCTGTGGCTTTGTGTAACTAAAAGGCAGCTTTATCCACACACCAACTTGTACACAATTTTGGGGCAATTTTTTGTAATTTTGCCAAGGCACACCTGAAGGAACCTCAAGGCACCCCAGGGTGCCTGGGCACCCTGGTTGAAAAAGGCTGGGTTACTGTATATACCTACTTCAGATTTTGTCTGCTCCAGCTTCTCCCTGGTTTTCTTCAGAAAGGCTTCTGTGTTAAAAATGGGAGGGACAGCAATAGCGAAGACTAGTAGAGATCATAGTAGTGAGTTTCTACAGGTTGAACCCCTAGACTGATGATTGGTAATTTTTCCAAAAGCAATACTTCCATCCATTTCCAGTAGCTATATCTTCAAAGGTGGAAGATGGTTTGATACCCATCTAAGTATAACCATTCTACTTGCTACAAAGAGCATGGGCAGGGGCAGGGACAGGGAGGTATCACTATCTGGTAGAGAGAAAGAAAAAGATCCCATAATACATGTACGTAGATGGTTGGTCAATGTAGAACCAAAAAGCAGAATTAACAGAAGATATAATGCCCTCCCAATAACACGCCAATATTGGGCATCTCCAAAGTAGGTGTAGTGGAGATCCTTGATTATTTCTGCATCTGGAACAGCAAGGGTTTTGTCTTAAGCTGGCTGTTCCTCCATCCACACAATCAGGGTGGGTGGAGGAATCTCACTCCCCACATTGTGTTCTAACAGTGGGACTCATAGCTGATAAACAAACGTTTTCTAACTTGTTCATTCAATATAAGCCAATCTAACAATTGACTTCTGTCGAACAAGGATGGCCACACGCTGATCAACATTTGGCCGGTCCCTGCTTAACCAGTCAAATTTTCATCTATCCATAGCCACTTTTAGGCCTATTTTGGGGGGAAAACCAGGGGCTTGATAATCTATGCCTAATGAAAATCTGGATCAGCCTAGGAGAGACAGAAACTTTTTCCACTAGGCTCCTTCAACTTCTCATTTGAAGTTTGTCAAGCTGAACAGTGTTGGCTCTTAACCGTTTGCCTACGGCTGCACGACGATATACGTTGACAGAATGGCACGCTGCACAAAGCAACGTACCTGTACCTCGCCTTTAAATCGAGTGCTCCGTGACGGTACCCGCGGGTCATGTAGACTCAATGTCGGCCGGGTGCCCGCAATCGTGTCACGGAGCGGCAGAACGGGGAGATGCCTATGTAAACAAGTCATTTCCTTGTTCTGCCTAGCAACATGACAGAGATCTACTGCTCCCTGTCATCGGGAGCAGTGATCTCTGTCATGCTGTAGTGAGCCCATCCCCCCACAGTTAGAATAACTCCCTAGGACACACTTAACCCCTTGATCGACCCCTAGTGTTTAACCCCTACCTTGCCAGTGTCATTTACACAGTAATCAGTGCATTTTTATAGCACTGATCGCTGTATAAATGACAATGGGCACAAAATAGTGTCAAAAGTGTCCGATGTGTCCGCCATAATGTCACAGTCACGATAAAAATCACAGATCGCCGCCATTACTAAAAAAATTCTAATAAAAATGCCATAAAGCTATCCCCTATTTTGTAGACGCTATAACTTTTGCGCAAACCAATCAATATACGCTTATTGCGATTTTTTTTTTTTACCAAAAATATGTAGAAGAATATATATCGGCCTAAATTGAGAAAGAAATTAGCTTTTTTATATATTTGTTGGGGATATTTATTATAGCAAAAAGTAAAAAATATTGCTTTTTTTTTAAATTGTCGCTCTTTTTTTGTTTATAGCGCAAAAAATAAAAACTGCAGAGGTGATCAAATACCACCAAAAGAAAGCTCTATTTGTGGGAAAAAAGGACGTCAATTTTGTTTAGGTGCTGTGTCACACGACAGTTAAAGCGGCACAGTGCCAAATCACAGAAAGTGCTCTGGTCAGGAAGGGGGTAAATTCTTCCAGGGCTGAAGTGGTTAATATCAATCTGGAATCTCCAATGGCAGTAAAGCTGAAAAAAATTCATCTTTACTGGCAAAGAAACCAAAATTCAATACTTTAAAGTGGATATAAACCCTCACATATACCCAGTGAAGTGAACAGCCTCAGATGATACACAGAGATTAAACAAATCTTCCTACATAAGTTTTACACGTATATCTGCTGTCTTCAGCTTTATATACTGTTTAGAAAGTGCACGTCCTTCCTGATTCACCTGTGGGTGTGGATTCTTGCCATACTCTGTGAGACAGCTGATTGGAGGAAAGGCACACACCCCCTCTTCACATAGGCAGAGACTTGCAGAGCTGTTCTGTGAATAAACCAGCTCTCTGCTAATCTATTTATAGCACCCGCCCTGACAGAAAATTCAGCCTGGTTTTATCACAGTTGACAGACAACTTGTCAGAAGTTATCATGCTGATAACAGAAGAACGGAGCAGGAGAAAGTCACAGGACTTAGTGCTTTGAAGAGAGATAAGAAAACACTGCAGATATATGTGCCAAGCTGAAATTTAATGAATCGGGTTTACATCCACTTTAACTGCTTGCCGACCAGCGCATGACTATATACGTCGACAGCATGGCACGGACAGGCAGAAGGACGTATATATACGTCCCCTTTAAGAAGCCGGCATTGTAGAAGAATACATATCGGCCTAAACTGAGAAAGAAATTTGTTTTTTTATATGTATTTTTGGGGGATATTTATTATAGCAAAAAGTCAAAAATATTGCTTTTTTTTCAAAATTGTCGCTCTTTTTTTGTTTATAGCGCAAAAAAATAAAAACCACAGAGGTGATCAAATACCACCAAAAGAAAGCTCTATTTGTGGGGAAAAAAAGGATGTCAATTTTGTTTGGGTGCAACGTTGCACAACCGCGCAATTGTCAGTTAAAGCATCGCAGTGCTGAATAGCAAAAGTGCTCTGGTCAGGAAGGGGGTAAATTCTTCCGGGGCTGAAGTGGTTAAACTGGCCATTTGAGCCATGTATGGCCAGCTTAAGACCTTAGTATCTTTTGCTAGCAGATTGACCTTGCATGGAGCGCCACCTGCTGTCTTCATGTTGAATAGGTTATGTGTAATATTTCATATTTGCCTAAATTAAAAAATGTTCTGCATTACATAAAGTCAAACCCATGTAGGGCAAAGCAACAGGCTTACTTAAATGCTCCTCTCTGCAGCAGTGCATGTTTACCTCTAGCTGAAGCTTATGCAGAGTATTCTCCCTGACCCTATGTGACAGCACAAGACCAAGCACCAAAAGTGTCAGTTGTTAAAAAAAATTAGTGCTCAAGAGTATCAAGTATTTTGCTCACCTCTGGCTGCTGAACAGATCAATGCGGGGACAAAGAAAAATGTAATTATTTGCTGCTGAGGTCAAGGTAATAAAGCAAAAAACACAGTCACTTCCAGCGCTCATAGGTCTTCCAAGGTGTGATGTAACAGATATCAGATAAAATGGTGGTGTAAAAGGTATATATGGTATTCCAAAGCTATGTGGATGCTGCCTTCCTCAGATGGGGTAATCCGAAAGGAACTACAAGAAAAACAGAAATGGAAGGCGCGCACACCTAATGCATTACCAGAGATAATTTAATAATAAAAAAAATTATCATAAAAGTGGGTACTCACAGAATGCAACTGACAAAAGGCCATAAACACAGTGCATGGACATGCACAGAACACAGGTTACAGCTAACGCGTTTCAAGGGGCACCACCTTCCTCAGAGCTAGCCTAGCTCTGAGGAAGGGGGTGCGCCCCCAAAACGTGTTAGCTGTACCCCGTGTTCTGTGCATGCACTGTGTTTATGGCCTTTTGTCAGTTGCATTCTGTGAGTACCCACTTTTATGATAATTTTTTTTATTATTAAATTATCTCTGGTAATGCATTAGGTGTGCGCGCCTTCCATTTCTGTTTTTAAGGGTAATAAAGCAGCATGGTCAAAGCACAGGCTTGCTTTAAAATAAATATAATAATAATTAATAAAAGTAATAATCATAAAATGTATTACCTGAGGGAGGAGCTTAAAGGCTTCTAATTCTTATACATTTTTTGTATTTTTTAACATTAAAAGTTACGGTAACTTTTTGCCTTCTCTATGTATCCTTCTCTAACACAGTATGTACACAATCTTTTTTTTTCTTGCTTGCATAGAATATATTTAAAATATTATAGTTTATATTTAGAGGTAAAATCTGTCATATAGAATACATGACTTGTGTACTTAAAATTTGGGATAACCTAAAATAATATGCTTTATTTCCAGAATGTGATATGCAATGTTGATCAGCTTTTGGATCCTCTAAATATATACTCAGGAACAAAATATGTCCTGCAAAAGTTTGAAGAAAATATAAAAGATACAATAATGGTAAGGCTTTATTTGTTTTATTTTCCTTTTGACTTGTTTATTTTTTTTATTTTTTTCAACACCATGTAATTATGAAATATAGAAAAACTACAGCAAAAGAAACATTTACAAAGTGATTTTTTTTTTACATCCTGATACTTTTGGCAAAAAAAGATGGCTCATGTCAGCACCTTACCTAGTACATCACACTGGAATTTTGTGGCTTCTTTTGGATGCACCATTTTCTTCCAATAATTAGGAAATATGCTGCAGTAACTTCTGCCCTAACTGATCCTACTGTATGAATGTGATAGGTTATTATATATTCTTTACAATGTCCCTATCTTCAGGGTTACCAGTCCCACTCCTGGGTTTGGGTGCTTTATGCGAGTGGCAATGTCCGAGGACAAATACTCATACAGCTAATACTAATGCTAATACTACAGCTAATGCTCATTCCCATGCACCTCATGCTCATTCCCATGCACCTAATGCTCATTCCCATGCACTCAATGCTCATTCCTGTGTAGCTAATGCTTGTGCACATGTACCAGCACACAAACAAGCTTGGGCTAATATCCAACGTGCACTGACATGTAGACGCATCTGTGTGCACCAGCATGCATAGGCACGCATGTCGACTTGCATAGGTGCCAAGCTGCCTATAAAGGAAACCCTAATGTGTGCTAATCGCTGGATGTTCTTCAGCTTCCCCTGACCTGTGTTTCTGTGTTCCTGGTTTTGCTGTCTTGTACATCTATTACCACCTTCAGGAATGCTTGGACCAGAGCAGCAAGGGAAGCCCTCTTGTTACCTCGGCCTCCAACCAAGGTATGTGACAGGCTAGCATAGGGAAAGCATCCCCGTCTGGCAGGGACAGTGCTTAGAGGTAGGGACAGGTTCCAGAGGAGTAGGGAAAGTGCAAGAACTATGTCAACCTCTCCCCTTTGGGTGTGGATCAGCCAGGCCGCATTCCACTCCTCGTTGCAGACGCTGTCAGGATCTGTAAGTCACAGTTTGTAAGTGGCTCCGGATGGTTGAGCAAAACCTGCAGAGCCTGAATAAGTTGTGTTGAACCTTTCTACAATATTAACTTTATTGCCTGACTTGTACTCTGTGTGTTTACTGCCTGCCACACCACGCTGCACCTTGCTTACAACCCAACCTATTTAAAATCAAAAAGATTTGACATGCAAACAGGGAACACAAACTCTCTGCTTGGGGGACTCTGTTTTTCATCTAGGTGCAGCTATAGTGCGTTCAATATCCTTGCTGCTTAAAATCTTCTTGTCAGTAATCTGACGTTATGAGAAAACCAGTTGCTGAGCTATGTGTATAGGCAGGTTTTGTATGTTTTTGTCCTATTCACTCTAGAATCTATCTCTATGACAGTTTTATGGAACTCTGGAAGGACAGCCATCTCTACATTCCTCAGCTCTCCCTGCCCCTCCCCTCTGCTTCCCATTCGGAGAAGCCTTTGTATTTTGTGACTGAATTCACCTATGCTCTATGATTGGGCAGGGGAAGGGGAGGGGCCGGCACAGCAGCTGTATGCTACTTTGCAGCTGAAGGAGCTGAGACCAGAAATTCCAGTGTCCGAGCTCCCAAAATGTTGTGAAGGCTATACTCCCAGATTCCATGAAACTGTCAAATGTAAATTAAAGAGATAAGTCCACAAGGTGCCATGCCCCTAATTGGACTTAACTCATGGCATGGCTGCACATTTTACAAAGTGG
Source organism: Rana muscosa (assembly GCA_029206835.1). Classification (NCBI taxonomy): domain Eukaryota; kingdom Metazoa; phylum Chordata; class Amphibia; order Anura; family Ranidae; genus Rana; species Rana muscosa. The sequence goes on along the minus strand of CM055116.1, from coordinate 1,156,988,891 downwards.
CTGATTTCCTGGAGTTTGGCTTTAAATGAAGTCTGAATTAATTGACTCTTTATACAATGTATACATTTTCTTGTGACATGAATAAAGCTTTTTTTTTTTTAAATACAGGACTGCAAGAGAATGAAGTGCTCCTCATTTAACTGCACTGTTGAGCCTTCTGACAGCACACACATCAACATATCATTAAGAATATGGAAATCAACTTTCATTAAGGTAGTTGCACTTTTTTTTTTCTTTTCCTCTGGATAATACTTTACCAGAAAATACCGAAACTGCTCATAGACCCAATATGACTACTGTGTAATAGGGATTTTTTCACTCCAATCAGATTCACCTTTTGGAACATGTTACATGTTCGGTCCATATTTGGGGTGGAGCATGTAACACGTTGCAACAGCTGCAGCCTTTCCTCCTCCCCCCCTCCCTGTGTTAGCGAGCGGGGGGATCTTCTACCTGCGCCAGCTGCCACTATTTGGAAATCACAGCCACACGGTCATGTCATTCACAGTTTCCTGTGAATGTATGAACTACAAATCCCGCCAGCCATTATGGCTAATGGCATGTAGCGCTGAATGAACTGCGAGGCTGCTGATGAGCGGCCTCATGGTTCATTCACAAGCCCTGTAGCTTGTAAACAGTCAGCCTGTATGAAGGTATGGGCTGAAAGCTGCAAGCCTTGTCTGCAGGAGTCTGGCATTGCACTCCTAATCCACTGATCACTGATGCAATCCTTTCCAGGCTCCTTAGGGAAAAAATAATAAAAGCACATATTTTTTCTGTAATCCCCATACCCATTCACATAGGGAGGGGGCCGGGATCTGGAGGCCCCCTTGATAAAGGGTGCTTCCAGATTCTGATAAGCCCCCCGACCGCAGACCCCCATAACCACCGGAAAAGGGTTGTGGGGATGAGGTCCTTGTTTTCCTCAACATGGGGACAAGGTGCTTTGGGGGGGGACCCCAAAACACCCTCCCCATGTTGAGGGCAAGCAGCCTAGTATGGTTCAGGAGGGGGGGCGTGCGCTTGTCCCCCCCTATCCTGACCTCCCAGGTTGATTGCTCAGATAAGGGTCTGGTATGGATTTTGGTGGGACCCCCACGCCATTATTTTTTTTGGCGCAGGGTTCCCCTTAACCACTTTAATACACTGTGTTATATATACTACACTGCCTGCACTGACTGAATATAGAGTCTACACTGAATATCCAGTCTACACTAAACGCAGAGTATATATATATATATATATATATATATATATATATATATATATATATATATACTAGACTGTATATATATATATATATTAAATACACTGCCTGCATGCCACTAACTAACCTGCCTGCCTAATCTAGCTCAATCTATCTCTGTCCACACACTATACATGACCGCTATGTAAGCAGCCTTATATAGTGTAGGGCGTGGACTTAGTCCCCCTGAGCGCTGTGATTGGCCAAAGCATGCCGGTCAGGTGCATGCTTTGGCCAATCATCAGACGTCAATGCACTGCGATCTCACAGTGCATTATGGGGCGTTCCTCCACACTCTAATTTCCCACGAATGCCTTATATGTTCGGTTAGTTTGCGAGCAAACAAACACCCGATGTTCGAGTGGAACTTATGTTCGACTCAAACCGCGGGCTCATCCATACAGAGTATATGACAGTAGGTAGTATGTTCAGGGGAGGAGTGCAAAGTGTGTGAAGGTGGGTAACATGCTCAGGAATGAGTGCAGAGTTTATGATGGCAGGTAGTGGCAGGCAGCACATAACCGGGGATTTGGTAAGGGAGAACTGCTAGGATAGATTTTGAATGGGCTGTCAGCACTCCTTAAAGGGGTTGTAAAGGTTTGTTTTTTATTTTCTAAATGGGTTCATTTAAGCTAGTGCATTGTTGGTTCACTTACCTTTTCCTTTGATTTCCCTTCTAAATGTTTTTTTTCTTTGTTTTCTTTGTCTTAATTTCTCACTTCTTGTTCCTCCTCAGTAAGCTGTTCTGGCTGACTAACCCCCAGCCAGAATGGCTTGGATGATAGGGACAAGCTTACTGAGGAGAAACAGAAAGTGAGAAATTCAGACAAAGAAAAAAAAACATTTAGAAGGGAAATCGAAGGAAAAGGTAAGTGAACCAACAATGCACTAGCTTAAAGGAACCTATTTAGAAAATAAAAATGAACCTTTACAACCCCTTTAATGCACGGAAAGTCAGACATGAATCTTTTTGAATGCAGTGCAGGTGCATTGCCTTCTACTGTATTATTGTGTTGGGATGTCAATCAAAATACATGGTACACAGATTAAAGTTTTCAAAAACATACAAGCGACATAAAATATTGAATCAATAAATCACAATGACAGGATATTATTAAACACCAGTGTCTATTCTACAGGCCAGTATCCACAGCTTGACTCTAGTTTTAAATGCTGCACTGAAAAGTGAGAATGAAGTACTCATTTTAAGGAAAGACAGTGAAAATTATGAGGTAAGTACAAGCCTACGTAAATGTTAAAAATTGGATTTCTATGTGAAACCACTGTATCCAACTACAGGGAATTGAGCACTTTACTATAGATGGAAATATCCTTGAAATGTGAATTCCATAGCGGTGCAAAAGAATTCCACCACCAGTCTAAAATAAAGTGTTTCCCCCCCCCCCAAAAAATAAATCTTCATTGATTCCTTTGCTTATGGTCACAATCTTTCTGTGTAAATGTTTGGAAAATGAGGGGTTTTATTTTTGTCTTTATTTTTATTCATTTTTTATCTGCAGACGATGATTAAACTATCTAAAGAGTTGGAGTATGGGAAGGTACCAGTCTGGGTCATTCCACTAAGCATTATTATAGGTTTACTTATATTAGCACTCATCATTTTTGCAATGTGGAAGGTATGTATGTCTATTTTCTGACTCCCTGGTAATATTTTGAGGCATGTGTTGTAAAGGGTTTAAACTGATTGGTATTTTGATTGGTATTTTGTTTGCCAAGGTACTAGGCATCATAAACATAATTTTTTTAAATTACATTCCTGATTTCACTTTTTTATCCTTTGTTGTATCTCAGAGCTTCTCTCTCTCTCTTTCTCTTCTGCAGTCTCTTTGCCACCATCATCTACAATGATGGCTGTATGGCATTTCATGGCAGGTTTCCTCACTGGACCATACCATTGTAATGTTTGTTTAATCGCTTGCCGACCAGCCACCGTCATTATACTGCGGCAGGTTGGCACGGCTGCGCGAATAGCTGTAGGTGTATGTCGGTCACTTTAAGAGCGACAGGGGCCTCCCACGATCGCTCCACAGAGAGCCAGAACGGGGATCTGTCAATGTAAACAAACTGATCCCCGTTCTGTCAGGGGAGTAGAGAAGGAAAGAACTGCTGTTCCTAGTAATCAGGAACAGCGATCTCTCTCTACTCCTTGTCAGTACACTACCCCCACAGTTAGAAACACCTCCCTAGGGAACACTTAACCCCTTGATCGCCCCCTAGCGTTAACCCCTTCCCTGCCAGTGTCATTCATACAGTATTCAGTGGCTATTTTTAGCTCTGATCGCTGTATGAATGTCAATGGTCCCAAAAAAGTGTCAAAAGCGTCCAATCTGTCCGCCTCTAAAAATCGCTGATCACCGTCATTACTAGTAAAAAATAAATAAATAATAAAAATGGCATAAATCTATCCCCTATTTTGTAGACGCTATAACTTTTGTGCAAATCAATATACACTTATTGTGATTTTTTTACCAAAAATATGTAGAAGAATACATATTGGCCTAAACTAATGAAGAAATTCGGGTTTTTTTTATTATTTTGGAATATTTCTTCTCGCAAAAAGTAAAAAATATAGTTTTTTTTTCCAAATTGTCGGTCTTTTTGTGTTTAAAGCGCAAAAAATAAAAACCGCAGAGGTGATCAAATACCACCAAAAGAAATCTCTATTTGTGGGAAAAAAAAGGACATACATTTTGTTTGGGTACAAATGCAGGTCATCAAGGAACTTCCCCTTGGGGGGTACCAACATGGCGCCCTGCACACACACATAGCAATGCAGAATTCATAATGTTTGTCTCTGTATTATTAAAGACCACATATTTGAAGTGGATAAGGACCTTGCACATCACATGAGGTGCTTGAAAACATCTGAAAAAGTATACCGTATATACTCGAGTATAAGCCGACCCGAATATAAGCCGAGGCACCTAATTTTACCACAAAAAAATGGGAAAACTTATTGACTCTAGTATAAGCGGGACCTGCGAACGGCCGGTAGCGGGTCCCCAAAGTCAGCAGAGAAATGACCGTTTAACATGGGAGTCTATGGTAGGGGTGCCCGGCTTTGAAAAATCGGTGCTCCCTGACCGTAGGACCCCTAGACAACAAACTTTGCACACTAGTAGAGGAGAAATGGGGCTACATGTGTGCCAAGTTTGGGGTCCATAGAACCTACGGCCAGCCAGTACCAGGTCCCCAAATTTTGGGAGATCAGGCGCAAAAAGGTGACTTGAGTATAAGCCGAGGCGGGCATTTTCAGCACAAAAAAATGTGCTGGAAAACTCGGCTTATACTCGAGTATATACAGTATATAAGTCTTCAGGCAACTTAGAGGGAGACCGGAGCCTGCAGTTGGATTTTAAAGAATAACTCCATCTTAAATGGTATTTCGGTACTGGATGGTCAACTTTTTTTTCGTCACACACTGCTTGATAATGTCTCTGACACTCTAGTGATGAATTATCCCATTTTAAACTCTGTAAGATACTCCTATTAAATTCCTTGTAGTTATTACTACCTCAATCAAGTAAAAGCTTGACAAAAGGCAATAGGGTAGCTTTGCTATGGCTGGAGCACTCAGAATCTGGTGCAGCTGTGCATAGTAGCCAATCAGCTTCTAACCTCAGCTTGTTCAATTGGGCATTGACAATAAAACCTGGAAGCTGATTGGTCTTTATGCAGAAGTGAGCCTGATTTTGCTTTCTCCAGCTTTAGTAAATAAATCCCAATGCCAGATGGGAGAACTAACTACTAGAGATCTAGAGAGAGAAATGTAGAATGTACTCAAGCACACTTACACATAACCTGTACTGGAATATTAGTTTTGGATGCTCTTAACCTTTAACTTAAAAAAAATATATTTAGGAATAACAGAAAATAATATCTTTATTTTTAATTATTTTTTTTGCTTTGCAGCTTGGCTTTTTCAAAAGACCACTAAAGGAGAAAATGGAAAAATGAGAAGAAACTTTAGTTTTACAGAACATTACGTGAATACTTGAACAGTGACTCATGCTTATTTGTAAAGGAATACTGAAATGAAAATTACGTTTTTTTAAAAAAATTATAGACAGTTTTATTGACTAAGGAACTTGTTTTCTATACTTTAATTGGACAATTTTCTTGGGGACCTGACCATACGACAATGAAAAGCACAAATGCTCCTGTCCTGATCCACAATGCAAAAACCTGTCATGCTGTAAATGTAGGTGTCTATGTGTCATACTCACAGTAAAAATAAGGAAGGTATGCAGTATCTTTGCATGGATGGAGATGGGCCAGCTTGGCAATTGCTGTTGAGAGTGGTTTGGACAGAATCCTGGTCCTCAGCTTCATGGAACAATGAAATTTAATTTTGCATTGAGGGAAATAACTATTAGAAGATGATGCAAGCTATTTTGTGGGCATTACCTGATTATGACCATGAGCAATCCCACAGCCTGAAGGCTCTCTTTCTTCTGAGGGACTGTAGTAAGACTCAAAGCACAGCTTGATGATACTATTAAGGACTTTGTTTTTCCTATCAGAGTAATCAACAGGCATTTTCAGTACAAGGTGTCATGTAAAATGTTTTCAAAGAAACAACTTTTTTAATGGTAAATGCAGCTGGAAAACTAGATTGCTCCTGTATGCTGCTCAACAGCAGGGATGAGCTAAGGCAGGGGTCTCCAAATGTTCTAAACAAAGGGCCAGTTTACTATCCTTCAGACTTTAGAGGGGCCAGACTGTGGCCATCGGTGAATAAAAAATGTCACTGCATCAGTTGGAGTAAACAATGTCCCATCACTGGTGTCTTGGTTGGAATTGTGCCCATCATTGGTGTCATCTGGCCCCATTTGTGGTGTCATTGGGAGGAATTGTGTCTCATTGTTGATGTAATTGGGAGGAATTTTGCCCCAACGTTGGTGTCATTGGGAGGAATTCTGCCCCAACGTTGGTGTCATTGGGAGGAATTCTGCCCCAACGTTGGTGTCATTGGGAGGAATTCTGCCCCAACGTTGGTGTCATTGGGAGGATTTCTGTCCCATCATCGGGAGTAACTGTGTCCCTTTGTTGGTGTCGGTGAAAGAAATGTTGCCCTAAGGGCCAGTTAAAAGCAAGCAATGAACTGCATCTGGCTCCTGGGCCACAGTTTGGAGACCATTGAGCTAAGGTTCGGGCCAAACTCAGTTCAGCTTGAACCCATGGAAAACCGTCACATGATAGAAGGCTGTCAATCCAGACATCTGCAGCTATAGAATTCCCTGCTCGCAACCACACATAGCAAAGGGTCAGGAATGCTGATGACATCATTGACCTAATATAGCCACCTCTGCATACTTAGACAATGTCATTGACCACATGAGCTCACCATACTTCCATTCTTGCATACAACATATATTTTAATGCAAGAGTATTTTGTAATTATACCACTCCAAAATTAGTTTTAATGGGAATATATAGTTTAACACTCATTTTAATAATGTACAAAATAAAAATGTTTCCTGCAATAGTAAGTAAGGTCATGCAAGCGCGTGTACATGTTCCTACAGTGCCAGCCAACTGCATTATGGTCAAATACTTCTCATGAAGGGATTACTTTGCCCTTGTGCGGCTTTGGATGACAAAATGAATAGGATAAATCCAGATTGGATATGATGTACTCCTGGGTTTTTTGGACTGATGTACACACAGAAGTATGTACAGGTTGGATCCCTGAGCACCTGCTGGACTGCCACTGATTACTTTGACCACATTGATTCTATTGTGGTCAAATATTCCAATAGATACACAAGCTAAATGTAGAATTCTCTTATAAGTAGTCTTGTTTGTGATTATTAGCCTCAGATAAGACCTACAGTATCTGAATTGCATTGAGACAACCAACATACATTTAGACTTTTATTTGAACAACTAGGGTAAAGTGAATGATAATCCTTACAATGAGCTTCTTTTATTTGCCCTGTTTGGTATTCTGTTGAAAGTGTTTTGTTATACACTATATTTCCAAAAGTATTGAGGCGCCTGCCCTTAAAGCACATGGTCCATAAAGACATGGATGAGCGAGTTTGGGGTGGAGGAACTTGACTGACCTGCACAGACTCCTGACCTCAACCCGATAGAACACCTTTGACTGCGAGCCTGTTGTCCAACATCAGTGCCTGACCTCAAAAATGCGCTTCTGGAAGAATGGTCAAACATTCACATAGACACACTCCTAAACCTTGTGGACAGCCTTCCCAGAAGAGTTTAAGCTGTTATAGCTGCAAAGGGTGGGCCAACTCAATATTGAACCCCACGGACGAAGACTGGGATGCCATTATAGTTCATGTGCGTGTTAAGGCAGGTGTCCCAATACTTTTGGTAATATAGTGTATGTGGGTTTTATTTCGAAAAAAAATACCTATTAAAATTGACAGAAACCCAAAGCTGCCTTGTGTCTATCTTAACCCCTTCCATACCGGGCCATAGCAAAATGACGCCGGCAGGAACCTTCTCTCCCTCCGGGTGGACGTCATATGACGTCCTGGGTTTGAGGGGGGATATCTGAATGATGCCTGCAGCTAGAGGCATCATTCAGATATCCTTTTTTTCAGCCGACGATCCTGCGCACAATAAGAACGATCATAGCGGCGGTTCCACCGCTTGATTGTTCTTATAGGCGGCGGGAGGGGACATCCCCCCCTCCCGCCGCCATCCGGTGCTTCTCCAGGCTCTCCCGTGCGATCGGGGACCCGGAGAGAATCGTCGGCGCCGGTGGTGGGTCACGTGATGAGCATAGAGATGACTGGTGACCAGATGGTCACCAGTCATCTCTATGATCGTCGGAGGCCCGGGCGCGATGTGATGATGTCACGCCCGGGTCCTCAAATGTAAACAAAGCCACCATTGCGGCTGTAAGTATGAGATTGTGAAAAAAATTTCACTGATCTCATGCTTTCCAGCCTGGAGGATAAATGTGGGGTCTTATTGACCCCGCATCTCTCCATAAAGAGGACCTGTCACACACATTCCTATTACAAGGGATGTTTACATTCCTTGTAATAGGAATAAAAGTGATCAAAAAAAAAAGTGTAAAAAAAAAGTAAAAATAAAAAAAATAAGTAAAAAAAATATATATATATATTTTTTTTTTTAAACGCCCGTCCCCAATAGCTCGCGCTTAGAAGCGAACACACACGTAAGTCCCGCCCGCATATGTAAACGCCGTTCAAACCACACATGTGAGGTATCGCCGCGTGCGTTAGAGCGCGTGCAACAATTCTAGCACTGGACCTCCTCTGTAACTCTAACCTGGTAACCTGTAAAAATTTTCAAAGCGTCGCCTATGGAGATTTTTAAGTACCGAAGTTTGGCGCCATTCCATGAGTGTGCGCAATTTTAAAGCGTGACATGTTAGGTATCTTTTTACTCAGCGTAACATAACCTTTCATATTTTAGAAAAAAATTGGGCTAACTTTACTGTTTTGTTATTTTTTAATTCATGAAACCATTTTTTTCCCCAAAAAAAAGCGTTTTAAAAATTATTGCGCAAATACCGTGCAAGATAAAAAGTTGCAACCACCGTCATTTTATTCCCTAGGATGTCTGCTAAAAAAAAACCATATATAATGTTTCGGGGTTCCAAGTAATTTTCTAGCAAAAGAATGATGATTTGTACATGTAGGAGAGAAGTGCCAGAATAGGCCCGGTATTGAAGTGGTATAAAAAGCCCTGTATGGAAAGGGTTAAGCAGTGTTTTCAAACCTGCATAGGTTACCTTTGGAATCTACAGAACACCACAAAAAGAAAAGAGTCTTGGAAAAGCAAGGATTTGTAAGGTGCAACATATTACAATTTTCTTCTTGGGTTTAGATATACACTGTACTTTAAATCTCTGTTTGTATCCTTCTAAGGTGATAAAGCTCACCACACACATTATAGTCTGATTGTACACTCCCTGTTTATTCTACCTACAAGTATGCAGTGCAAGAGCCTGTCTGACTGAATACAAATTGATTAGATAGTACAGTTAGGCCCTCATATTACCAAGTTTTGGTAAATTTAAAGTTGATTGTACAGAGATTTGAAGGTAAGGCGATAGTAACATGCATGGTGAATCTATGAAGAGTTTAACATTCAATCTTATTCAAATTGTTTCATGAACTTGACTGCTATGTGAAGAATTCTCAAAGTCTAAATTAGAAATTAGAGATCAAATAAAATGTGTGAATAATGTATAAATGCTAAGTGTAATTTACTATTTAGAAACATGTGAAATCCAGCAGTATTATTGCTTAAAGCGGATGTCCCACTAAAAAAAATATATTAAAAGCCAGCAGCTACAAATACAGCAGCTGCTGACTTTTAATACATGAAAACTTACCTGTCCAGGGCGCCCGCAATGTCGGCAGCCGAGGCCGACCCGTCGCTCGAGGATCGGCTGCTGCCGCCGCCATACTCGGTAAGGATATCAGGAAATTAAGCATTGCGGCTTCACTTCCCAGTTCCCTACTGCGCATGTGCGAGTCCCCGATGTGTTCTGGGAGCTGTGTGTCTCCCAGAAGAAAGCGGGGGTACAGTGTAGGCGCCGGAAGTGGCGTAGATCACCGAGGTGATCTATGCCAGGAAGTGGGAGCAAATACCTGTATTAGATAGGTATCTGCTCCCCCCTTTCCCCTGAAAGGTGCCAAATGTGACACCGGAGGGGGGGAGGGTTCCAAAAAGTGGAAGTTCCATTTCTGGGTGGAACTCCACTGTAAGGCCCAACTGCAGGCAACTAAAAAATTGTCCTTAATTGCTCCCTTGTTCTAGGGCAGTGATGGCGAACCTCGTCACCCCAGATGTTTTGGAACTACATATCCATGATGATCATGCACTCTGCAGTGTAGTTGAGCATCATGGTAAATGTAGTTCCAAAACATGTGGGGTGCCAAGGTTCACCATCACTGTTCTAGGGGAACAATAAAAGAAGATATACTTACCTAATCATATGCCCCTCCCTGCAGCATCTTGTCCTCCATGCTTCAGTGGTCTAGGCAGGGCTGCTGTTAGAAATCACTGGGGCCCCGTACAGCCTACCTGGCAGGGCCCCCCCAATATATCAAGACCACATTTTCACAAAAAATACACTAAAATCATTATTGGACACAAACATAACAGAGAACCTGTGTGAATTAGCCCTTTTTTATTTGTTTTTTACATTAAAAAAATTATATTTACAGTGACAAGGGGGCACAGGGGGGGGTGGGTCAGAAGTAGGCAGAACAGGGAGGGAAATCAGTGTCGGGAAGAAATTACAGGAATGATGCCCTGTGTCTGTGTCTCTCCCTGAAGCAGCTGAAACCTGGCAGGAGGGGGAGAAACTGTCTTTCAGCTGCTGCAGAGAGCTGCACAGGGCATCCTTCTGTAACTGCCCCTCCACCAAACCACACTAATTCCCCCTGCTGTTTGGGCCCCCCTGTGTGCCCGGGCCCCCTACAGGAGGACTGGTGGTCCCCCCCTATCAGCGGCCCTGGGTCTAGGTCCTGATGTCACAAAGACCCAAGGGATGTCCATAGTCTTGCATTGGACATGATGACACTGAGGGACAGTCCACCGCCGGAGCACTGGGGAGAGCCATTTGTTGAGAGAGAAGAGGATCAGGTAAGTGAAATAGTTCTCCTCTCTCATAGACAAAATGAGCAATTGACCATAGTAGTGCAGGCGACTTCCCACTGGGATGGATCATTTTATATTTCCCTGGAGTTGGATTTTAAAGAATCTTTCACAGAGTTAGTCGCTGTGTAAAGCAAAGCTGTGCTTTTTCCATACAGGGCAAGAAATGGTTTTGATTAATTGTCCCCCTCCCCAGCAGCATGTATTCAGCTTTTCTTTGCCCCTCAGCCCCTCTTTGCCCCTCAGCCACTCCATTTGGCTTCCAAGAACAAATAAAGAAAGCCCTGAGTCTTTCTAGGCAGACCCTACAAAAGAATAGATGGCCAATGGCACAAGTGCTGTCACATGGGAGGAAGGGGAGTGTGTCACATGTTGCCCATACCTGGAAGTACTGGGTCATGTCTTCACTCCCAGCAGCTGAATAAAACAGCAGGGTAGAGGGGCATTAAAGAGAAAACAATTGCTTTTCCCTGAATGGTTTAGTTATAGGTTTGCTTTAAGTCCAGGAACCTTGAAGAAGGGGACAAACCTGAAAGCTTGTCCTGAAAAATTGTATGTTAGTGCAAATAATAAAAAATATATATCACCTCACCCACAGTACTCATTGGTTTCTGTTGCAAATGCCCTAATACGGCTACAATCACTTCAAGCAAGAAACTATAGGAAACAAAAGAAGCAAAACATATTCAGTGTGTTGTATTTGCACAATTCCACATGCTTTAAGGCTTACATATAAAAACTAAGAATGGATCACATCCTTGCACAGTAAATGGTACAATGCTGGCTCTGTACACTTCATTAAGCTTAAGGCTTCATGCCCACAGACGTTTTTAACAGCTGCGTTTTTTACAGCTTAAAAACGCCTGTCCTTGTTATTGTAAATTTTTTTTTTTTTTTTTGAGAAAAAAAAACAAAAAACGTCGGAGCTAAAAAACGCGGCCGCGCATTAGTGCGCGTTTGTGCGCGTTTTTGAGCGTTTTTTGACGCTCGCGTTTTTTTCTGCCTAACTCCGACGCTGAGGAACGCACTGGTCCTGTTTTTTTTTTAGGCCTCATGCCCACGGGCGTTTTTTCAGCCGCGTTTTTGAGCGTTTTTTACAGCTTAAAAACGCCTGTCCATGTTAGTCTATAGCTTCATGCCCACCTAGGCGTTTTTGAGCTGTAAAGAGCATAGGCGTTTGTAAGCTGTAAAAAAAACCCAGGGCCAGTGCGTTCCTCAGCGTCAGAACTAGGCAGGAAAAAACGCGAGCGTCAAAAAACGCGCAAAAACGCGCACTAACGCGCACTAACGCGCAAAAAACGCGCACTAACGCGCGGTCGCGTTTTTAGCTCCGACGTTTTTTTTTTTTTTTTTTTTTTTTTAAAAAAATAAAAAATATTTTACAATAACATGGACAGGCGTTTTTAAGCTGTAAAAAACGCTCAAAAACGCAGCTGTAAAAACGCCAGTGGGCATGAGGCCTAACAGCTTAAAAACGTCTATGCTATTTGCAGCTCAAAAACGTCTAGGTGGGCATGAAGCTATAGACTAACATGGACAGGCGTTTTAAGCTGTAAAAAACGCTCAAAAACGCGGCTGTAAAAACGTCCGTGGGCATGAGGCCTTAGAATTTAGGCATTATGTTTGTTTAGCCAATTTGTTGGTCTGATACATTGTACAAATGCTCGCTTGTCATGGGACTTTTCTTGCTGTATATACTAAACATTTGTCATGTTTGTCACTTTTAAGCACTTTATGTTTTAGAAAGTTGTTAACCTATTATACTGTTAGTTCTATGTAGAATATTTGTTATTTTTATGTTCAGATTACATATACTAATGCAAACAGAAAAAAAGAATGTACATGTTCTGTAGTAGCCTCTATCAACAGTTTTTGGCTTACTAGTATTAAAAAATAAAATAGTAAATTATTTTTTTAATTGGCTATAGATTTGTTTGGCACATTCACATATTTTTGGCTGTAAACAAATGTTTTAATATTTTGTTCTTAAATAGCTTTGGACACATTTTGGATTTTGGAAACGTGTAGTTAAAATGTGTCAGTCTAGGTGCCTAATGTCTAAAATATAATAAAATAATAATTTGAACCATTTGACTGTTTTACAATCACTGGTCTGACGATGCAGTCCTTAAAGTGATACTAAAGTCTTGTTTTTTTTCCTCTAAAAATAATATGTCATACATACCTGCTCTGTGCAGGGGTCCGGATCCTCTTCTTGGGTACCACACTGGTGCTCCTGGCTCCTCCCTCCTGCTGGGTGCCCCCACAGCAAGCAGCTTGCTGTGGGGGCACACAAGCAGAAGCACAACCGACCTGCAGCTCTGTGTGTCCACAACTTGTCCCCACCCCTACGTCTCCTGATTGGCTCACTGGCTGTAATTGACAGCAGCAGGAGCCAATGGCTCCTGCCAAAAGCCAATCACGAGTGCGAGTCCCCGGAGAGGCAAGGCTCTCGTGGACATCGCTGGATCGAGAGGGGGCTCAGGTAAGTATTAGGGGGGTCTGGGGGGGCTGCTGCTCACAGAAGGTTTTTTACCTTCATGCATAGAATGCATGAAGGTAAAAAACCTTGTGCCTCCCAGGGGGTGTCATCACTTAATGTACTCCTGAACAGTGTGGCACTCATGGGTTATTATGTGAACACTAAGCTATCCAAGAGGAAGGACCTCCTAAACTTGTTGTCATTGGAGAAGTGGGAGGACTCATGATCCCCAGACCAGACAGAAGATATGAGAAAAAGGAGTGAGTTGGGCTACTATATACAACATGCAAGGCATTTGTATGATGCAGAGCATTGTCCAGTGTTTCTAACTAAAAATTGAAAGCTGAATTCTAGACTTTCAGCCTATCCTGGCACTAGCGATAACTGTCCTCCAGAGTACTATAAAGTTGTCAGATATAAATAATAAAGCTAAACCTATGAGGTGTCATGCATCTTACTGGATTTAACTCATAGTGTGCCTACACTAGTAGCGTGCTTACAAGGGAACTGAATTCCTGGATTTTAGTGTTAACTGATTGAAATTCCCATTTCCATGTTGAGAAAGTTCAGTTAAAGGCAGACAAAGAGTTCAGTTAAGGACTGGCTTCCACAATTATTAATAATAAAGTGGTTCACATTATGATATAAGCAGAAGCATAGTAAACATTATGAAAGACATAATCGTGATTATTACTAGAGACGCAATACTGTAAAATGTCGTCCTGATTCATCGTATGTCTTTTCTGTCCTAAACTGCAAATTTCTTACTCTGGTTTTACCCCCTTCCTTAATCGGCCATTTTGCAATACAGCACTGCTTTAACTGACAATTGTGCAGTCGTGCAATGCTGTACCCAAATAAAATTGACGACTTCTTTTCCCACAAAAAGAGCTTTCTTTTGGTGGTATTTGATCGCCTCTGCGCTTTTTATTTTTTGCGCTATGAACAAAAAAGACCGACAAATTTTGAAAAAATAAATAAATACATTTTTACTTTCTGCTATAATACATATCCAAAAAAAAAAAATGTCTTTATCAGTTTAGGCCAATATATATTCTACATATTTTTGGTAAAAAAAATCCCAATAAGCGTATATTGTTTGGTTTGCGCAAAAGTTATAGTGTCTACAAACTATGGGATAGATTTAGGGACTTTTATTTATTTATTTAATTTTACTGGTAATGGCGGCGATCTGCGATTTTTTGCGGGACTGCGACTTTGCGGCGGACAAATCTGACACTGAGTGGCACTTTTTGGGAACCAGTGACACCAATACAATGATCAGTGCTATACAAATGCACTGATTACTGTATAAATGACACTGGCAGGGAAGGAGTTGACACCAGGGTCGATCAAAGGGTTAAATGTTTCCTAGGGAGGTGTTTAATAACTGTGTGGGGCAGTGTCACACTGAAGGAAAAGAGAGATCCATGATTCAGCTTAGCGGAATCGCAAGATCTCTCTTTCCCTTCCTGACAGATTCACTGTTTGCCTTGTTTACACAGGCAGATGGCTTATTGGTCTCTCCTGTGAAGGATCGGCGGGTCGCCCCCTAAACCACGTGCACGAAATCACATACAGGTACGTGATTTTGCGCAGCCAGGCTGCCCTGCCGCAGTGAATGTGCATGGGGCGGTCCGGAAGCGGTTAATAAAAACGGTCTCTCCTCACTACATTTGTATAGAGGGGCCCAAAAAATATATACACACTTCAACATGAAAAATATATACATAAAAATGTTATTACTAGATTAAGATTTATATAAACATTAAAGGATAGCTGTAAGTCATGTTTGACTTATGCAATCACATAAGGTGCTCAAAGTGGTCACCACCAGACACCTTTGATTTTGGTGAACTACTGCATGAACAACATTGGCTAGAGTGTCCATAGGAATTGCTCTTGCAATTTCTTCCCTCAGTGCAGTCAGTGTAGGTGGTTATCTATGGCAATGTTTCTCAACTCCAGTCCTCAAGTACCCCCAGCAGGTCTTGTTTTCAGGATTCCCCTCAGATGAAACATCTGTGGTAATTACTAAGGCAGTGAAATTGGTCAAATCACCTGTGCAAAATAATGGAGGACTGGAGTTGAGAAATATTGATCTATGGTACACCACATCTTTTAGTGTTCCCCACAGATAGAAATTGAAGAGTGTTAGGTCCAGGGAATTCAACAGCACATCTACATCCTATCCAACGTCCTGTCAGAAGGTCATTGAGGTAGGCTTTCACATCTCGCTGGTAGTGAGGTGGCGCACCATCTTGGTGGAAGTCAAATTGCTCACCCGCATAAGCTGTACAAATGGCTGGGGCAGGCATCAGCAATGGTGTGACTACTGACATCTTTAGGGGAAACATACTACTACACATTGCTGCCATAATTCAATTTGGGTATTTAAAAAGGGTATAGATAACAACTGTTGAAGTGTGTATACAGAGGGTCTCTCTGTATTTTCATCACACTTTTTTTTAATCTAAAAATACATTTAGAATAGCATACAACTATATTAGGGGAATTACTAATTAAATTGATGCGTTGATGATTGTAAACTCATTTCAGAGAACATTTGACATGCAAGTAGATGAAGATAACGTGAGACCAGAAGGCTCAAGTAGTTTAGGGAGGCTAGAAATGAAGAAGCCAAAATCATTGATCATGGCTAGGGATGAGCCGAACACCCCCGGGTTCGGTTCGCACCAGAACCTTCGAACGGACCGAAAGTTCGCGCGAATTTTCGAACCCTATTCGTTATAATGGACGCGAACGTTCGAAATCAAAATTGCTAATTACAACGGCCAATATGCATGTTAATGTTATAAAACAGGTTTGGGGACCCGGGTCCTGCCCCAGGGGACATATATCAATGCAAAAAGAAATTTTAAAAACTAAAGTTTTTTCGGGAGCAGTCATTTTAATGATGCATAAAGTGAAAAAAAAAAGTGAAATTTTCCTTTAAATATGGTACCTGGGGGGTGTCTAAAGTATGCCTGTGAAGTGGCATGTGTTTCCCGTGTTTAGAACTGTCCTTGCACAAAATGACATTTGTAAAGGAAAAAAAGAAGCCATTTAAAACCACTTGCGGCTTTAATGTCATGTCTTGTCCTGGCCGCCATATGGCTGAAAATCCTTGAGAAAAATGGCATGGCTACCCCATCACCCCCCCCCCACCCCAGCCCCTTTGGGTCTTGTATGGATACTAAGGGGGACCCCGCACCCAAAATAAAACCCTATACCTACAACCCTATATACTCTGAACAGCAGTATATAGGTGGTGCAAACAAGACATGGACTGTAGGTTTGTTCTTAAGTAGAATCTGAACAGGTACATTATGAAGTGTAGCTACATCCCAAAAAAATCAATTTTTAAGCTTTTTGGAGAACATAGGGAGGGGTTATCACCCCTGTAACATTTGCTGTCTTTGCACATCTGTTCAGAACATGTCACCTCACTTTCCGTCCCAATGACAAATGTTTTTGGAAAAGTGGGGTTTTAATTGAAACAAGGATTGGTGATAAAGCATCAGTAGAGAGGAGATACCTTTTTCCCAAATTAAATCTAACAGGATAGAATTTTCCTTCCTAGGGGTAGATTTCCTCTCACTTCCTGTTTTCTCTTGCCGTTTGCAAGTAGGAGTCGTTTGTAAGTTGGATGTTTGAAAGTAGGGGCCTGCCGTATATACTCTGCAGAAATTTGCCCTATTAGATGTTGGTGTAGCCACAAGACTGGTGGGCACAGGAATGGGCCCTGCTGTGAGTTAATAGATCAAGATTTGTACTTGCATGCACCTGTTGAACCGGGCAGAAAAATTGGGCCTTTGGTGGTGGTGGTGGTGGTGGTGGACGGTGTTGCCACAAGACTGTAAGCCCTCACAGTTACTCTTGGTGGGTGCAGGAATGGGCCCTGCTGTGAGTTATTAGATCAAGATTTGTAATTGCATGCACCTGTTGAACAGGGCAGAAAAATTGGGCCTTTGGTGGTGGTGGTGGTGGTGGACGGTGTTGCCACAAGACTGTAGGCCCTCATAGTTACTCTTGGTGGGCGCAGGAATGGGCCCTGCTGTGAACTATTAGATCAAGATTTGTAATTACACGCCCCTGTTAAACAGGGGCTGAAAAATTGTGCCTTAGGCATTGGTGCTGGTGCCACAACACTGCAACCCCTCACAGATACTGTACTTGGAGCACAGCAGTCACACCTGTTGCGAAGCATCTTTTTAAAAAATTGTAATTACACGCCCCTGTTATACAGGGGCTGAAAAATTGTGCCTTAGGCACTGGTGCTGGTGCCACAACACTGCAACCCCTCACAGATACTGTACTCTGAGCACAGCAGTCACACCTGTTGCGAAGCATCTTTTTAAAAAATTGTAATTACACGCCCCTGTTATACAGGGGCTGAAAAATTGTGCCTTAGGCACTGGTGTGGTGGCATGGATCATTGAGGAGGAGGAAGAGGATAGTCAGTGAACATAACAGGACAGTCACTCAGCATCAGCATAGGCAGTCTTGAAGGGATGTGACATTATAAATTATTCCGTTATATCCGCTTCAGGTGTCTGGTAGCTGGTGGTGATCCAAGACTGATTCATTTTTATGAAGGTCAGTCGATCAACCGAGTCGGTGGACAGGCGCACCCTATGATCGGTGACAAATCCTCCAGCAGCACTGAATGTGCGTTCGGAAAGAACGCTGGATGCAGGACAGGCCAGTAGCTCAATTGCATACTGTGCAAGCTCTGGCCAGTGATCCATCCTCAGGACCCAGTAAGCCAGAGGATTTTCGGTGGGAAAGGTGTCCAAGTCTGACCTTGCCCCTAGGTATTCCTGCACCATGTATATCAGACGCTGGCGATGGTTGCTGGAACCGATCATACCTTGGGGCTGCGGACTAAAAAATTGTCTGAACGCATCGGTCAGACGTCCACCTTCCCCACCGCTCCTTCTGCTACTGACCGAAGCCTCAGCAACTTGTCGTCCAGGACCAGGAGTTTGTAACCTCCCAGTTTCTGGGAACGCGTTGCACAGACCTTTCTGCAAGGCCTCCCTGAGATGTCTCATCCTCTGCTCCCTCTGCGACGGCAAGATAAGGTCCGCAACCTTACCCTTGTACCGTGGATCAAGGAGAGTGGCCAGCCAGTAATGGTCACTCTCCTTGATCCGAAGAACACGAGGATCCTTCCGCAGGCTTTGCAGGATCAGGGAGGCCATGCAGCGTAGGTTAGCTGAGGCATTCGGTCCGGAGTCTTCTGGGTCACTGAGGATGACATGATCGCCAGCCACCTCCTCCCAGCCACGTACAAGTCCACTGGTTTGTTGGGACTGTACATCATCCCTAAAAGACTGCTGCTGCTGATGCTGAGTGCCAGGCTCCACCTCCATGCTCACACAATCCTCCTCCTCCTCCTCCTCCTCCTCCTCTTCCTGTGTGATGGGTGGGACAGAAGGAACATTGTCTGGATAAAGGGGGCCTTGAGAGACAAGGAAGTCCTCCTCTTCCTGCCTCTGTTCTGCCTCAAGTGCCCTGTCCATTATCCCACGCAGCGTATGCTCCAACAGGTGGACAAGAGGTACAGTGTCACTGATGCATGCACTGTCACTGCTCACCATCCTCGTGGCCTCCTCAAATGGTGAGAGGACAGTGCATGCATCCCTGATCATGCTCCACTGGCGTGGGGAAAAAAAGCCAAGCTCCCCTGACCCTGTCCTGGTGCCGTAGTCGCAAAGGTACTCATTGATGGCCCTCTGCTGCGTGTGCAGTCGCTGCAGCATGGCCAACGTTGAGTTCCACCTGGTGGGCATGTCACATATTAGGCGGTTCTTGGGCAGGTTCAGCTCCTTTTGCAGCTCAGTCAGCCGAGCACTGGCATTATAAGATCGGCGGAAATGCACACAGACTTTCCTGGCCTGCCTCAGGACATCCTGTAAGCCTGGGAACCTGCCCAAGAACCGCTGCACCACCAGGTTGAGGACGTGAGCCATACAGGGCACATGGGTGAGCTGCCCCTGTCGCAGGGCGGAGAGGAGGTTGGTGCCATTATCAGAAACGACCATTCCTGGCTTAAGCTGGCGTGGCGTCAACCACCTCTCGGCCTGCCCCTGCAGAGCTGCCAGAACCTCTGGCCCAGTGTGGCTCCTGTCCCCCAAACACACCAGCGCAAGCACGGCATGGCATCTTTTTGCCTGCGTACTCGCGTAGCCCCTTGTACGCCTACGGAGCACCGCTGGTTCCGAGGACAGAGCACTCGAAGAGGACATGGAGGAAGAAGAAGAGGAGGGGGTGGAGGAGAGAGGTGTGTCACAACCAGTAGTAGCATTTTGGAGGCGTGGTGGCGGAACAACCTCCAACACTACTGCACCTTGTCCTGCATCCCTCCCAGCTACCAATAGAGTGACCCAATGGGCCGTGAAAGAAAGATAACGTCCCTGTCCATGCCTGCTGGACCATGAGTCAGCGGTAATATGCACCTTACCGCTGACCGCCCTGTCCAGCGAGGCATGGACATTGCCTTCCACATGCCAGTAGAGAGACGGAATCGCCTTCCGTGAGAAAAAGTGGCGTTTGGGAACCTGCCACTGAGGAACCGCACATTGAACAAACTCACGGAAGGGGGCCGAGTCTATCAACTGAAAAGGCAGCAGTTGAAGTGCTAGCAATTTAGCCAAGCTAGCATTCAACCGCTGGGCATGTGGATGGCTGGGAGTATACTTCTTTCGACGGTCCAGCAGCTGGGGCAGGGAAATTTGCCTGCTACAATCGGACGTCGGTGTACTGCAAGTACTTGGTTGTGACACACCTAATTCTACACCTTCAGTCCTCTCAGAGCAGCTTTCAGAGAGGACTGAAGATATAGTGGGGATGGAGATCCCAGCTGATGAGGAGCAAGGAGAGGTCCGCTTTGTTCTTTGGTGTGGGTCTTTTATGTGTGCTTGCCAACGAGCTGCATGGCAGGTCGACATATGTCTGCTCATGCTTGTGGTGCCCAAGCGGCTGATGTTTTGGCCACGCGAGATACGCTTGAGACAAATATTGCAAATAGCAGTGGTGCGATCTGATGCACTCGTCTCAAAAAAGGCCCACACCAAAGAACTTTTGTGATAACGTGCAGAGGCAGCGCCCTGCACAGGCGGAGCTCTGCGGTGTGGTACAGTTGCTGTGCTGGCCTCTAGCTGGCCTCCAGGGGGCATCCTGCCTCGTTGGACATGTGACGCTGCATCCTCCTCCTCCTCCTCCTCCTCTCTCCCTTCAGGCACCCACGTGGAGTCAGTGACCTCATCATCCCCTCCCTCTTCACCACTAGAGCAAACCTGGCAGTAAGCTGCAGCTGGTGGAACACTACTGCCAGATTGCTGTCCTTCAGCATCCCCTCTCTCTGCGCGTACACTACTGACTTCCTCAAGCTGGGTATCATCATCCGAGCCTTCGAATCGTTGGGCATCCTCCTGGAGCATGTACCCAACACTGTGCTCAAACAGTTCGGGGGACTCCTCAGGAGGACATGGTGGGTCTAGGGAAGGGGTGGCTGATGATGCCATTGAGTACGCGTTGGCAGCTGCTCTGCCAGTACCCTGAGCCTGGGTGAGAGAGGATGAGGAGGATGAGGAGGGCTTGGTCATCCATTCTACCAAGCCTTCGGCATGATGCGGCTCCACATGTCCAGCTGCCGAAAACAAAGACAAGCGTGTCCCATGGCCACGTGCTGATGACGATGCACGACCACGTCCACGGCCAGCACTGTTGTCTCTAGAAACAGAGCCTGCCTGCCCTGTGTTCTTGCCTCGGCACGCTCTGCCTCTCCTTGGCGGTCTTCCAGCCATTGTAGTCGGTAGTGTATATAGTATAAAAAATAGAACTCCTATGTGTGCTCACAACACACTGTAGGTCCTATGGGTGCTGACACTAACACACTATAGGTACTATGTGTGCTGCTGACAAGAAAATATAGGAGCTCTGTTTGCTGCCACTAACACACTAGAAGTCCTATGGGTGCTGCTGAGAAGAAAATATAGGAGCTCTGTTTGCTGCCACTAACACACTAGAAGTCCTATGGGTGCTGCTGAGAAGAAAATATAGGAGCTCTGTTTGCTGCCACTAACACACTAGAAGTCCTATGGGTGCTGCTGAGAAGAAAATATAGGAGCTCTGTTTGCTGCCACTAACACACTAGAAGTCCTATGGGTGCTGCTGAGAAGAAAATATAGGAGCTCTGTTTGCTGCCACTAACACACTAGAAGTCCTATGGGTGCTGCTGAGAAGAAAATATAGGAGCTCTGTTTGCTGCCACTAACACACTAGAAGTCCTATGGGTGCTGCTGAGAAGAAAATATAGGAGCTCTGTGTGATGCCACTAACACACTAGAAGTCCTATGGGTGCTGCTGAGAAGAAAATATAGGAGCTCTGTTTGCTGCCACTAACACACTAGAAGTCCTATGGGTGCTGCTGAGAAGAAAATATAGGAGCTCTGTGTGATGCCACTAACACACTAGAAGTCCTATGGGTGCTGCTGAGAAGAAAATATAGGAGCTCTGTTTGCTGCCACTAACACACTAGAAGTCCTATGGGTGCTGCTGAGAAGAAAATATAGGAGCTCTGTTTGCTGCCACTAACACACTAGAAGTCCTATGGGTGCTGCTGAGAAGAAAATATAGGAGCTCTGTGTGATGCCACTAACACACTAGAAGTCCTATGGGTGCTGCTGAGAAGAAAATATAGGAGCTCTGTTTGCTGCCACTAACACACTAGAAGTCCTATGGGTGCTGCTGAGAAGAAAATATAGGAGCTCTGTTTGCTGCCACTAACACACTAGAAGTCCTATGGGTGCTGCTGAGAAGAAAATATAGGAGCTCTGTTTGCTGCCACTAACACACTAGAAGTCCTATGGGTGCTGCTGAGAAGAAAATATAGGAGCTCTGTGTGATGCCACTAACACACTAGAAGTCCTATGGGTGCTGCTGAGAAGAAAATATAGGAGCTCTGTTTGCTGCCACTAACACACTAGAAGTCCTATGGGTGCTGCTGAGAAGAAAATATAGGAGCTCTGTTTGCTGCCACTAACACACTAGAAGTCCTATGGGTGCTGCTGAGAAGAAAATATAGGAGCTCTGTTTGCTGCCACTAACACACTAGAAGTCCTATGGGTGCTGCTGAGAAGAAAATATAGGAGCTCTGTTTGCTGCCACTAACACACTAGAAGTCCTATGGGTGCTGCTGAGAAGAAAATATAGGAGCTCTGTTTGCTGCCACTAACACACTAGAAGTCCTATGGGTGCTGCTGAGAAGAAAATATAGGAGCTCTGTTTGCTGCCACTAACACACTAGAAGTCCTATGGGTGCTGCTGAGAAGAAAATATAGGAGCTCTGTTTGCTGCCACTAACACACTAGAAGTCCTATGGGTGCTGCTGAGAAGAAAATATAGGAGCTCTGTTTGCTGCCACTAACACACTAGAAGTCCTATGGGTGCTGCTGAGAAGAAAATATAGGAGCTCTGTTTGCTGCCACTAACACACTAGAAGTCCTATGGGTGCTGCTGAGAAGAAAATATAGGAGCTCTGTGTGATGCCACTAACACACTAGAAGTCCTATGGGTGCTGCTGAGAAGAAAATATAGGAGCTCTGTTTGCTGCCACTAACACACTAGAAGTCCTATGGGTGCTGCTGAGAAGAAAATATAGGAGCTCTGTTTGCTGCCACTAACACACTAGAAGTCCTATGGGTGCTGCTGAGAAGAAAATATAGGAGCTCTGTTTGCTGCCACTAACACACTAGAAGTCCTATGGGTGCTGCTGAGAAGAAAATATAGGAGCTCTGTGTGATGCCACTAACACACTAGAAGTCCTATGGGTGCTGCTGAGAAGAAAATATAGGAGCTCTGTTTGCTGCCACTAACACACTAGAAGTCCTATGGGTGCTGCTGAGAAGAAAATATAGGAGCTCTGTGTGATGCCACTAACACACTAGAAGTCCTATGGGTGCTGCTGAGAAGAAAATATAGGAGCTCTGTTTGCTGCCACTAACACACTAGAAGTCCTATGGGTGCTGCTGAGAAGAAAATATAGGAGCTCTGTTTGCTGCCACTAACACACTAGAAGTCCTATGGGTGCTGCTGAGAAGAAAATATAGGAGCTCTGTGTGATGCCACTAACACACTAGAAGTCCTATGGGTGCTGCTGAGAAGAAAATATAGGAGCTCTGTGTGATGCCACTAACACACTAGAAGTCCTATGGGTGCTGCTGAGAAGAAAATATAGGAGCTCTGTATGATGCCACTAACACACTAGAAGTCCTATGGGTGCTGCTGAGATGAAAATATAGGAGCTCTGTTTGCTGCCACTAACACACTAGAAGTCCTATGGGTGCTGCTGAGAAGAAAATATAGGAGCTCTGTTTGCTGCCACTAACACACTAGAAGTCCTATGGGTGCTGCTGAGAAGAAAATATAGGAGCTCTGTTTGCTGCCACTAACACACTAGAAGTCCTATGGGTGCTGCTGAGAAGAAAATATAGGAGCTCTGTGTGATGCCACTAACACACTAGAAGTCCTATGGGTGCTGCTGAGAAGAAAATATAGGAGCTCTGTTTGCTGCCACTAACACACTAGAAGTCCTATGGGTGCTGCTGAGAAGAAAATATAGGAGCTCTGTTTGCTGCCACTAACACACTAGAAGTCCTATGGGTGCTGCTGAGAAGAAAATATAGGAGCTCTGTGTGATGCCACTAACACACTAGAAGTCCTATGGGTGCTGCTGAGAAGAAAATATAGGAGCTCTGTTTGCTGCCACTAACACACTAGAAGTCCTATGGGTGCTGTTGGGGTGCAATGCTGTGCTAACAGCACTGCGGTTGGTACTACTGCAATACTGTACTAACAGTAAGCACGCACCAGACTAATCCCCAGCAGCAGCTAATAACACACTAACTGTGCAATCAGCAGCAATGAATGATCAATGACTTAGGTAGCAATGGTTTAGCAAAGAAATAGCCAATGGTTTAGCAAAGAAGAGCAAATCTTTCAGTATCAAGCAAAGACAGAATCAGCAGACTAATCTCTCCTAAAGCCGGAACTCATGTGACCGGGGCCGATGGCGTGGCGGCCTTTTAAATGGTGGGGCGTGTACTAAAGCCCCTGAGCTGTAATTGGCTACAGCCGTCCTGCCTGTAGCCAATTATTGCTCTCCGAGTTTCGGGCGCTGTGATTGGCCAAGCATGCGGGGTCACAGTGCATGCTTGGCCAATCATCAGCCAGCAATGCACTGCGCCGGCCGCGCCGGCCGCAATGCATTGCGGGGCCGCTCGCATCACACGAATGTGATGCGAACGGCCCAAATAGTTCTGGGCTCGACGAGCGAGCGAACGCCCGATGCTCGATTCGAACATGGGTTCGAATCGAGCACCGGGCCCATCCCTAATCATGGCAAGTCAGCTTCCTCTCACTCATGTGTGCCATCAGCATTAGTCATGACCATCCAGATCCCAAATCTTTCCAGATCATCTTTATCTGGCCAACACAATATAGCTTTAGTGCACCACAACTTTTCATTTCGTGTTAGGTTACACTGTTTTACAGGTATGTTTTTTGCCTGCTATAAGCTCAAAAATGGAGAAAGCAGCTACAACAGCTAAAAGTGCCTGGGCAATGATGTCACCCATAGACTTACTATGGGGCATCCGTTTTTGTCTGTCCCTCCTCTACACTGAGGCCAATGCTGGAACCTGATTACCTGACCAGACCGAAGAGCACTTAGATTAGGCAAATATACACATCTTTCCAGGGCTGATGCTACCACTAGGCAAACTAGGCAGCCGCCTAGGGCGCACTGCTGCCTAGGACGCCTGGCCACTGGTGTTCCTTCTCTCTCTGCAGCAAGCACCTAAGTCTCAGCATCAGCAGGCAGCCGCTGCTCCATTTGCACATAGTGTCAGAGGCGCAGCAGCGCCGGAGGACTGTGTCTGTGTCCCGACTCCTGAATGAATGGAAGCAAGCAATCATTCATTGATGGACACTGGTAGGCTGCATTGATAGGCGCTGGTAGGTTGCATTGATGGACACTGGGGAGGCTGCATTGATGGGCGCTGGTGAGACTGCATTGATGGGTGCTGGTGAGGCTGCATTGATGGGCACTGGTGAGGCTGCATTGATGGGCGCTGCTGAGGCTGCATTGATGGGCGCTGCTGAGGCTGCATTGATGGGCGCTGCTGAGGCTGCATTGATGAGCGCTGGTGAGGCTGCCTTTAAGGGGTGCTGGTGAGGCTGCATTTGATGGGCGCGTCATTAAAAAGGTGGGGTATACATGGGAGGGCAAATGGGGTGGAGTCAGGGGTGGAGCCAGGGGGGCGGCAAAATTAGGTTTCGCCTAGGGTGTCAAAAATCCTTGCACCAGCCCTGCATCTTTCATTACAGGGTAATTAGTATAGGACTTGGGAATGGGGGTGGGAACAGGTCTAAGCTTAGTTTTGACTGGACTTCTACTTGAATGAAGATCAATGAAGGCGCACACACCCAAAGCAAGGAAATAACAGGAGCAAAAATTGTACCTTCTTACACAAAAACACAATACAGGTAATGTCATGTAATATTGTGGTGCTCATTTGCCATTTATAATTTATACAATTACATTCAGATCAAATAATTTACTTGACTGCAGATACCACATTTTATTTTATGAGACCTTCTAACAATTTTCTGGTTTCATTCACAACAAACTGGCTTCTTCTCACTTGTTCCACTTTGCAAACTTTTAATATTTTTGAAAAAGACTGAGCAGGCATTTGAATAACTAATTGAATAATTTTCTGAAACACTTCTAATGTAACTTCCCAGATATTGTTAATGTTTAATGAGATACTTACACATGCATAACATAGTCTATAGTGTATTAGGCTTCAATACAAATGTAGAAGATAAGATTTCCAAGAACAAAGGTGGAACTCCAACTGTCTAAAATGATACACATGAGCTACGATATGCATTTGATTTTTAATTCTATATTCAATCTAATGCCACCACCACCTTTCATAACACTTTCATGCTCAGAGGTCATTGATACATAAAGGTCCAGGTCAAATTTAACAGACTTACTGAATCAGCAGTTTAATTAAAAGGGAACAAGTTTAAAAAAGAAAACAAATGCAGCCGCTACATTTAAGGATTGAACAATTGAGGGCGGAGACAATTCTCCCAACTAGTCTCCAAAAATAAGAGAATGGACTATCTCGGTACCAATGGGACAAGATACATATTTGAATAAAAAATATAATTTTATTCATACACAAGAATAAAAAACAGGATATCCAGACATAAGTAGGAACATCGTGTTCAATTTTCAAAACAGTTCTGTATAAAACAGGGGTATTTAACAGGTGTGATGCTAATACTTAATGTGCTCCAAGAAAGGAGACAGAAGGTATAGTAGGTCCTCTCGGGACATATGGTCCTCTACATGTTTCGCGGAATGCTACCGCTTCATCAGTAGGATAATGTCTAGAATGAAATAACAAATTAAACATAGAGATCAAAAGTACAAAAAACACATATTTGATACATAGTACAATTGGTGAATGGGAAAGAAACTGGTGCACTGCCGCTTACCCATAAGCCCATACACAGAGACACAGACAGGACACCGCCAACGGTCCTCAAAAGTCTTGGAGAATAGACAAGCACAGATTTGAAATTGAATTCTCCGAAAAAACCTTTCCATTAAAAGTTGAAAAGTGCTTGGGGCATTGCTCAGCCCAAAGGGCATGCGTATAAACTCAAACAGTCCGAAGGGTGTGATAAAGGCTGTTTTTTCACGATCCTGATCTCCGACTGGTACTTGCCAGTAGCCACTCGCTAAGTCAGGGGTGGAAAAGTATCTGACCTACCCTAACGCCATTAGTGATTCCTCTACCTGAGGCAACAGGTAGGTGTCCCAGTGGGTGCAGGAATTCAAATTTTAATAGTCAACACAGAACCGTAGGCTTCAATCTTTCTTCCCCACCAAGATCACAGGAGCAGTCCAAGGGCTGCAGCTCTCCTGGGTTACTCCACTTTGCAGCATGTTGCAAAGCAAGTCCTTGACCTCTTGGCACAGATCTGGGGGAATGTGACGGTACTGCTCCTGAATTGGCGGAACATCCCGCGTATAAATTGGGTTGTCGATGGCCTCTGTGTAGTTCTCCGAGCTGGCAACAAAGACCAAAAGGTTGTACTGTAGAAGAACTAAAAGAGGGTGCACCAACCTTGTGCATTACCCAAGTGATGCTTATTGGTATAAAAAAGAAAGGAACTATACTCACAAACAAGTCAATCATAAAAGCATTTTAAATTCCACAATGGACGCAGAGCGACCAGGTCACCAGGACCGTGTCCAGCACGCCGGAGGACCTTCCAGATAGCTGACACATTTCAAGGGGAGATCCCCTCTTCCTCAGAGCCGATCTGTGATGTTGCATTGACACAATATATCAATTAGATCTCGTCACATGATCTTGGGACCCCTCCCATTGGTGGGAGGGAATGGGAGTTGTGAAAGAACGGGCCACACTTCTGAGCATTAAAATAACAGTGATACCAGCAATGACAAAACATAATAATAATAATAATACAGTTAAAGACCAAAAGATGCTTCTCTAACAGTTGGTGTAGCAACCTTTGCTGTGGCAGGGGTTGGTCCTGGAAAGGGATATCCAGCTGTTCCAACAGTATCTTGTACTGTGCTCCAACGAGGCAATGGCTGCCTGAAGCTTAGCACATGTGGCCTCTTTTCCGACTGCACTTCCGAGATGCAGTTAAACAGCCATCTGTGCAAGGGGACCTCCAAAGTTATACCTAATGAATAATTGTACTAAAGGCGGAATAAATCAGCAGAACGTAAGGCTAGCCATACATTATACAATTTTCTTGTACAATTTTCCTTTAGATCTACCAAAACCATATAATATGAGGTTACACCTAAACACTTTCAATTTGTGTGCGATCAGGCAGGCCCTTGCACTACATATTTGAAGGTAAATCTAAAGGAAATTGAATAAGAAAATTGTATAGTGTATGGCCAGTCATTTACTAGATGGTGCAGTCTCACTTTTAGAAGGAACAAAACCATTTTCTTTTTATTGCTAAATTTTGTAATAGCATTGTTGTTATATTATTTCATCCAGTACTTTGAATGATAACACAACATACATTTTACTTTATTTAGAGGTTTAGCTAACTAGTGACAAAAGACAAATTTTTCTCATCACAGTCATCACAAGAAGCTAAGCTCTAAGTACGTGATGGAAGAAGTGTGAAGAATGAGAGACTCGGTCAGTGGCTGCAGTGGTCACAGAACTGACAGCACAAAAGTGAACAAGAGAGCGTGAGAGAAAAAGGTGACAGATGTTCACCAAGACACAAAATGTATGTATTTATTTGTAATCTGAAATCAAATTTAAATTGTTCTAACCTAATAATTAAACTCTTGTATAAAACTTTAAAATGTAACTTACCTACTTGAGTCCCAGGTACCGGACACAGGAACAGAAGCTGTCTGTATTTATTTTTAAAGCGTAAAAAAAAATAGAAAAAAATTATATACCGGTATACTATATATATAGTATATATACAGGTCTTAGGACTCCCGGCCAATCGGCTCTTAGGACTTCCTGTTTGGCTGGGAGGAGAAGCAACGCCTGTTTGGATGGGAGCCTGGAGCGAGGAGCAGCCTCCTAAGGTAAGGCCGGACTGATCTCCGCCATACCATACAATCGCCGCCTTTCCGTCCCTTTTCCGCAGGGAGGCGGGGTTGTGGCGGTTGTAAGAGTGAGGAGGGCAGGTTTGTTTGTCACTCCCCAAAATATTGAGCACCAGCTGTCACTGGGCAGTCTCAAGGCATTCTATTCTAAAATGTAAAAACTATTTTAATAGTGTAGCGACCTCACCCCCTTTACCTTCACAGGTAGAGAGGACACACCACGCCACAAGCCCGTACCCTCCTGTGTGAGGAGGTTGAGCAGTGTTGTTGATGGGTCTCCACAGTCAGAAAGTCAGAGAATGTTTCTCACCTCTATGAATGACAGAGATAAGTCCTTGTTTTTCCCCAGTAACGTGAATGTCCACACCAGCTGCAACTCCAACGCAGAGTTTATTTTCTCTTTAGTAAAATAACAGTCTCTGATAGGAAAAAGGTTGGAGTAAAGACAGAACAGCATAAGATATGGGAAAGGTCGAGGCACAAACACAATCACTTCACTGCTCGGCTTCTCAAGCAGACTCAGCCCAGATGGATAGTCTCCCTAGGAAGGGACTAGCAGCCAAATGGTACTCCAACTTAGATTCACAGTCTCTGCCACAGACTGGGTTGAATTTGGTCTCTGCCACAGACCCGGTGAACTTGGTCTCTGCCACAGACCTGGTGAACTTGGTCTCTGCCACAGACCCGGTGAACTTGGTCTCTGCCACAGACCTGGTGAACTTGGTCTCTGCCACAGACCCGGTGAACTTGGTCTTCAGAACTTGGCCTCTATGTAAG
Organism: Rana muscosa; assembly: GCA_029206835.1. Taxonomy (NCBI): domain Eukaryota; kingdom Metazoa; phylum Chordata; class Amphibia; order Anura; family Ranidae; genus Rana; species Rana muscosa. Next base: position 1,156,959,041 of record CM055116.1, on the reverse strand, counting down.
GAGAAGACATCCCTCCAGAGAGTTACCGGGACCCTTCCTTCACCGTGACTTCTCACTGGTCCCTCGGAACAGTTCCTCCCCCGGCCTCCTTGTCTAAGATACGGGTCCCCTCACAAGGCGGCACCCTGGGATTCCTCGATCCTTGATGGGCCCCAGCCAAAGGTGCTGGGCCCAAGGCCCTTGCTGCAGCCCCAGGACTAAAGGTGCCTGGGACTGATTCACCGGCCTCTGCCCCTGGGCCAAAGGTGCCCAGGGCGGACAGGAACACACTCCTGGGGTAGGACCCCCGACCACAACAGAACGGACAGAACCCCGAATAGGCAGCGTCTGCCCCTTTTTTATCCTCTCCCAGCATGCACAGCAGGCCTGCCACACCCACATTGGTACTGACTAGTATTCCAATGTTTCTCTTCTCCCTCAGTTTCTCTCCATCACTCAGCTAATGTGACCCATGTGCTGAAGGTGAGGGGCAGAGGAAGATCAAACAAGGATGCTGTCGGGTAGGGCCAGGGCTGGCCCTACCCGATTGCTGCCCCAGTGACCCAAGAAACCATAGAGGAACTTGACTTCAGCTCCCTCTGCACTGCAGCTGTGGTTGAGCGCCACCTGCTGAGGAGAAAATAAACGGTACCTGCTTTCACACTTCTACCTATGTAAGCTTTACAGAAATGTTTATATGCATACAGCAGGGGAAATGGGATTTTCCAAACTATTCTGTCTGAAATTCTGTAGGTGAAAAAGAGTCAGGATAGTAGCTAAAAAAAAAAAGTTCCAATGTTCGTTTGCAAATGTAGAAGGCATTTGAACTATGGAGTTCAGAAAATGATGCAACATGTGCTGATGTACTAAGCAGTATACTGCCATAGGCATTTCCATTCTGCTACCCTACATAAAAGTCACACTAATGCAACAACATTTTAATCAGTAGACTTTGTTGATTATATTTTGCAATGATTTTAAGAAGTACGCAAATTTTGTAAACATTTGTTAGGAAAAAGGAAAATGCTTTTTTAATTTTTTTATTTTAACTATTCACCCTCCCCCCATAAAAAAATAATAAATATATATATTTATATAAATATATATATATATATATATATATATATATATCAGCGGCAGCCTGTCCATTAGGGGCGCACGAGCGCCGCCCCCCAATCCATGCGTCCGGCCTCCTGATCTACATACAGGGTGCCGGATGCATGGATTCCAATGGCCGGGGTGTGTTTTTTTGAAGCACGTGATTAGAGCCAGAGGCTCTAATAGGCTTCAAAAAAGGCTGGGCTCGGGGCGCAGAACACTGCACCCCGATTCCACCCAGTTCTGTGACAATAGCGAATGAATATTCGCTATCGCCACACTGATCCTCCTCCTGGCCAATCAGGAAGCGTGCGGGTCTTGAGATCTGTCAGCCGATTGGCTGAAAGGACAGGCGATCCTATTGGATGCCTAGAAGGAGGAGGGAGGAGCCGCACAGCGGAAGCCAATGAAGCCAAGGAGGAGAGGACACAGGAGCCGCTGCCCGGTGCCGAAGCCGATGAGGTGAGGACACAGGAGCCGCTGCCCGTCGCTGAAGCTAAGTAGGAGAGGACACATGAGCCGCTGCCCACCGCCAAAGTCGAGGCTCGCTGCCCGTAGGAGCCTGCAACCCACCTGTAGGAGCCGCAACCCGGCTGCCACCTAGATGGGGCAAGTGCCGGGGGGGGTGCTGCCGACTGACTGACCAACCGAGGGGGGCTGGTTGTATGTTTGCTGCCCCTCCAACAAAAAACAGCCACCACTGATATACAATATATACAAATTTGCTACCAAATTTACCTGTCCTGATGTTATACGTTATATAATACATTACAGTAGATTTGGGCCCCCCAAGGGCATCTAGATGCAGTGCATCCAAGGTGGCATTTTAGCATGCCTGGAAGGGACAGGTGCAATATCCAGCTCCTCTATGGCGGGCTTCAGCTGAAAAGGCTAAAAGCTGTATGGAGTGGCACCCATGTTTAGGTCCCTATGTGTTCAGGGATGAATTCACAGAAGGAGGTTCTTTTGTGCCAGGGGGACGAACTGCAGTTAAACAGCCCTCTGTGCAAGGGGCCCCCAAAGTTATACCTAATGAATAATTGTACTAAAAGCTGAATAACTCAGCAGAAAGTGAGAAAACAAAGTCATTTTACAAGTCACACACTAGATGGCAGTGGTGCAGTCTCACTTTTAGAAGGGACAAAATAATTTTCTTTTTATTGCTAAATTTTGTAATAGCATTGTTGTTATATTCTTTCCTCCGCTACTTTGAATGATAACACAACATACATTTTACTTTATTTAGAGGTTTAGCTAACTAGTGACAGAAGCCTAATTTTCTTCTTCACAAGAAGCTAAGCTCTAAGTACGTGATGGAAGAAGAGTGAAGGACAACAGACTCGGTCAATGGCTGCAGTGGTCACAGAACTGACAGCACAAAAGAGAACAAGAGAGTGTGAGAAAAAAAGGTGACAGATGTTCACCAAGACACAAAGGGGGTTATTTACGAAAGGCAAATCCACTTTGCACTACAAGTGCTCTTGAAATTGTACTGAAAGGGCACTTGGAAGTGCAGTCGTTGTAAATCTGAGGGGTAGATCTGAAATGAGGGGAAGCTCTGCTGATTTTATCATCCAATTATGTGCAAGCTAAAATGCTGTTTTTTATTTTCGTTACATGTCCCCTTCGGATCTACAGCGACTGCACTTCCAAGTGCACGTTGTACTTGTAGTTTACACTTGTAGTTGAAAGTGGATTTGCCTTTTGTAAATAACCCCCAAAAATGTATGTATTTATTTGTTATATGAAATCAAATTTAACTAGTTCTAACCTAATAGTTAAACTCTCATCTAAAACTTTAAAATGTAACTTACCTACTTGAGTCCCAGGTACCGGACACATGAACAGCACAAAAATAGAATCTGTACAAAAATAGAAAAATAATTATAACTACTGTATATATATATATATATGTAGCGGGTACTTGAATTTAGGGGAAGCATCTGGGTGGTAGTGTAACCCAGATGCCTTGATTGTTAGGAAATTCAAGGTTCCCTTTGTGAGTCTTGGAGGACTCTGGTGGTGTGAAGTTCCCGCCGGCATATGGGTGGCGTTGTTGCCTTGGACCTGGGTTGGGCTCACACCGCGAGACTGTGCCTTTTTGTCCTCGCCTGGAGCTGGTACAGCGGGGCGGGGAACCCGCTGTGGCGCAAAGGGAGAGGTCATAAAAGGGGCGGACGCCCTGATCACGAGGTTAGAGTCCGGAGTCTGAAGATGCGGTCGCACCCAGGCACCTTCAGCCTGGGTGCAGGCATTCCGGTGTTCCAGGCCTAGGTGCCCTTGACCTAGCCGGAGCGTAGATGGAGTCCATCTCAGGCACCTTTAGCCTGGTGTGAGGTACTATGGCAGATGCCTGGGGCTCAGTACCTTCGACTGAGTTCCGCGAGGGTGGAGGAATCCGAGGGGGCCCTAACTCCTTGGGTGCCCGTGTCTGAGTTCGTGAGGACTGGTGTGCAGTAACTTCTCTGAAGAGTCCGGCACAGCATCGCTGGTGACGGAGAGGCCTCCATTTCTCCCTTGGACGGATTTCTTCCTGTGACAGGGGCAGAGTGAGCGAAGGTAATTCACGTTTTATATCACCTAGTCAGTGGCAGTGACTATTCACCACTGGTGACAGCACAGTGGTCAGCAGCAGAAGGGAAGGATTGTGCCTCGATCTGTCCCCATTTTCCAAAGTAAAGAAACTCTTTTATTGCTTGGCAAGAAGAATAAAACTGAGTTGGACCTATTCACTGTGTGGAACTCTGGTTACTAGAAGCAAAGGAGTCAGGGACGAAGTACTGGACTTGACTCTAGGACACCTACACAAAACCCAATTTGCTGGCCTTCACCTCTTAGCTATGGAGGACATGGGCCGTGGTGTGTCTTATCCCTCTCTCCCAGGTACCCCTAGACAACAGCCATATAACCGATGAAGATAGAGAGAGGGGTGAGCCACGCTACATATATATATATATATATATATATATATGTAGCGATACCCCCAGCTAAGAGAGCCGCTGGTATGATTTTCGGGCCTGTAACACACCGCTGTCAACCCCCAGCAATTGGCTCTACCCTCCCTTGGCACAGCTAGTAGGGGATGATAGGATTGTGAGGCCTGAAACTTTAGGCAACACAATCCAGCAACAAAAACACACACAGTGATATAGCGGACACTGACGATTTCTTCTGCACAGTAATAACACCAACAACGAGTCTGCTTAATCCTGGTAATTTTACTGAAGGAAATGATTAAACAGATTAAAACAGTACACTTTAGTATATGCAGAGCCCTGCAATAAAAGGTGTTCAGCAATAGACACATATACAATCCTGTACAAAGATAACTAACAGATCCCCTTGCAGCTCTCCTCCCTCGTGGGCAAGATGGCGCCCAGCAATGTCTACACTGATAAGTCAGGCCTGACTGTAACTATGTGTAAGTTCCGTAGAGAAGAATCTTTGCTAGCAAATGGTGGTGCACTTTTGAAGACAAAATTGTAATCCACAGGAATAAAGGTTGACAAACTTGGTGAACAAGGATAAAGTCACTAATGCTACTCAATGCACTGTCCCTCCGGTGTGCGTATACAAACTCTAACGGGTGAGTCCCGAACAACAAACACTGGGCCTAGAGATCCTGTGCTAATCTCTGAGCAGGTGCTCTCTCACCCAACCGGACCAGTCCACGTCTGTATCTTCCGTTGCTGTGTCTCGGTACACAGGTTCCACGACACCGGGTCTTCGGTCCTCCTGGAAGTAGTAGATAAGTAGCAGGATGCGACGTCCCTCAGGCTCCTTTGGTGGAAATGGAAGGCTCTTTGGAAACACAGGGCCTAGGCTTCAGGCTCTGTCTGGAACAACAGACTCAGCACAGAGTTCCACTTGCTGGGCGGACGATGTCCAAAGAGACCGTACTCCGGTCCGCCCCTCGGTTAAATAGCCCACCCCAGCAGTCCTTGCGCGGGACAATGCACCCTGGGTATAGTAGTCTCTGGGTTATTCAAGCAACACCCCGCTACACACACACACATATATATATATATATATACACATATATATATTGTGACAGAACAAGGCTCTGTCCCTATGAAGTTGGAGGTAAATGGGACACAGGGTTTGCATATCTGCGGACTGCAAGACTACAGAGTGTAGAGTTTAAATGGAGAGAACTGCTCTGTCAGTTTTCTCCACTTTTTGCTAGTTTAGTATGGGACTCTGTCATTTGGAGATCCTTAAGAGACTTGGGTGGGACAGGATCTCCAACCCTGTGTCCGGGTCTTATGGACAGCCAGCAGGGTGTGTGCCCAGGTGCACACAGCCCATATAACGAGGGACTGGTCAGAACAGTGAGGGGAGGAAGGTGGAGTGTGTGCAGCTTGTTACTGCAGCTGTATCAAGACAGACCTGTGTGTTTAAAGCTGTCTGTCTGTGTGAGACTGCATCCCTGGTGAGGGGGGACTTCATGCCTGATGGACTAGGAGGCTGGTAGAACTGAGGCGACTAGCAAGTCCAAGGGGGCTGAAGGAAGTCCTGAAGTCTGGGAGACATTAAGCTAACCCAGGGGCTGGAGAATCCTTTTGAGACCAGGAATAGGCTGGGAACTGCAAGGCAAAGTAAGCCTAGGAGCCAGGAGGCTTGGCATTTTCTTTTGTGTATGAGTTTACTGGAGAAAAACCCCTGTGTGGGAAATCCTATGTATGAACTTTTATTTTTGATCCTTTTAATAAAAATGGGCTGCCATGCCCTTAAGCCTTAGTTCCTGTTGGCCGTGAACTCACTTAAAAACGCATTTACCACTTGAGCTAAACACCCCCATGCCACAAGTGGTGGATTCAGCAGGCACAAGATGGTGGAATCCGGGTCCTTGCTCCACAGTGAGTTCAGGTCAGGAACTGTTGGCTGTGTGTGGAAGTGCAGCCAGGAAAAAGGCATTGCGTGTTGCAGGTGGTGTACCTGTGAACGAAAAGTCAATTATTATTTTTTCTCTGTGGTGAACTGCTGCTAGCTGTGTGTGGCAGCCAGGCAAACTGCATTACGCAGAAGTTTATTTGATGGACTGTTGCATGCAGGTTGTGTACCTGTGAAAGGAGAAACAAACAGATACATTTTTTTTCTTTCCTTTTCTCCGCCAAGAACTGTTACAAGTTGCTGTGTGCAAGACCGCAATGATGGGGCGGTCAAAGCAGAAAAAGGAAGCAATCCTTGCTAAAGCCAGGGAACGGCTACTGTGGCTGGAGTATATTGCACCACATGCCCCAGCCACACCAGAGAATTCGTCTGAGTGTGACATCGCTGTGATCTGGGGTAAATTACTCATGTCACCCCCAGTTAAAGCGGAAGTGAAAGAGGACGTTGTGCCTGGCAGCCTGAGCCCTAAGGTGCCACAGCATGAGGCAAGGAGGCCTCTGTGCTGCATGCGTTGTAATGAGTGGGGACATGCTGTTGCTCAGTGCCCCTTATCACAGGAATGTTCGTGGAATAACCAAGCTGGACAGAAGGTTGATGAATTCTGGAACTCACCTGCTAGAGAATGTCACCAGTGGCTTTCCAGACAGAGGGATCAAGAAGTCGGCCTACTGATGATCGTGACCAACGTTGTCCTCAGGAGTGGTATCCCATGGCAACGAGTGAGAGACAGTCATTGAGGAGATGCCAAGGAGTTGAAATTCATCGTCCAGTACCATGCCTGGAATGTGGCCAGCTGGGGCACAAGATATTGTCTTGCCCTAGATTCTGGGGTGCACCTGGAGGGGGTGCTAAACAGTGGAAGATGCCTGCTGTGAATTCATCCTGTGGCCACCAGGGGGAGTTGGCCAGTAAATATGCAGCTGAGAGACAGCGCACTCAAATGAAGCCAGAGTTACCTGCTACGGGATATGGTAAGACTGTTGCAGTTTGTGGGACTGTACCCAGTGAAGTGGGAGTATGTCCAGTGGGGAGGTCCGCAGTACCAATGGACATAGACTTGCTGCATTGTGCTACCCAGAGCAGTGGGGAGGCACAGCGTAAAACCCAACTAGCCGCAGGGCTAAAGACTGGAAAGGACATTGGGACTATGCATGTGCCTGCAATAATCCAGCATAGTGCTGGAGAAGTTAAACTAGGGGTGACCAAAACTGTCCTTTTGCCATGTTCCTTAGTGACAGGTGCTGCAGAGTTGCCCAGGGAAATTTCCAAGAAGCCCGCAGTGACGGAGCTGAGAGTTTCTCAGGTCAGCTATGGAGCTGCCCAAGAAGGTAAGAGTGCCCCTTTACAGCGAACGGGGGCTGTGAGGAGTCACTCAGAGGTTGTGGTGGCTCATGGACAACCCACAAAAGCAGTAGCCATGTCTCCATGCAATGAGAATATTGATGGTGATGTTATTGGTGATGATGACGTTGAAAAATGTGTTTCCTGTAATGTCATGACTGAGTCACACAGTGAGAGTGTGTGGGCGCAGCCCCACAACCCTAAGTGTAACCCAGTGCGAAAGGGGTTAATTTAGCCTGTAAAAGCTGACTGTTCAAAGCTGGATGTGTCGGTTGCGTCACCAGAGCAAGGTGGTCAAAATGGTGTACTGCACCTGGCTTTAGGTGACGAAGCATCACCCCAATGCGACATTAGTAAAAGTGTGGTGTCACAAGATGATATGTATAGAAGTGGCGAGTCTGCGGTTGTGGCTAATGAATCCCAGGTTCCTGTGCGGCCGTCTACAGCAGGTGATGCAATGCTGTGGAACGCCAATGAGGGAACCACAGTGGACTGGGACAACTGGGCCAAACAATTGTTAGCCATGCTGGCTAAGGCTAGCTTAAGTAACAAGGGTGTGGACACAACTGCGATGCCAGACAGGGGGATCGCAGAGCGGCCGGTGGTTGAGGGTGCCTTGGTCCCTGCAAAGGTTGCTGCCCTCCAGTCTGAAGAAACAGTTCAGGGCGCTGGCATCGCAGATGTGTTGTCCACAGCCCAGCTGCTAAATAATGTTGCGTGTCAAAGTGACAGTGTGACGCGTAATGACCTGCAGTGGCTCACTGACACTGGTGCAGAAGGCATAAGTGTGAGACAGGTGTCTGACAACGCTCCAGGTGAGCAACAGGCTGTGATGATGGGTACCTCCAAGGAGGTGGAGGTCTCTTCAAATGTCTCACCCCCTCAAACTAAAGTGGATGAGCCCCTTATTGTCTTGGACACGGGAAAAGACCCTAGAAAGGTCTGGTATTTAGACATGGGATGTTTTGAGATGACAGAAACCTTACTGAAAATGCTAGAGTTGGTAAAAATGCACTCACTGTACACTTGGGTGTCTCCACCGCAGTTGGACCAAGTGGTGCTGCGTAGCACCAATGGGTGGAGCCAGGTGGTACAGGCGGTGCTGGGAAACCTTGACCAGGAGTGGAACTGGTGGGACCAATGTTTGTTAACCATTTGGCACAGGATCTCCAGATTCCATGTGAGCGCCCTTCCAGTTATTGATTGTTATGGAAGGCGCACAGGAGAACTGTTTGAGATACCAGAGGTCTCTTGGCCTGATGCGGTGACTAAAAAACATCTCTGCTGGTGTGCTCCGAGGTGCGGATGAGCAGTGGTCAGTAAAGGGCGCAGATACTGCCTCACCCGCTAGACCTCTGGAGAAGGAAGGGCCCAGAATAGACGCAGCAGTAGCAGAGATAATTTCTGTCACTGGCCCAGAGGTACAAGTTAAGGTACCCGGGGACACTGGGGGAGAAGGTGCTAATGTTGGTTGCCGTAGCAATGTAAAGTATACACCAGGAAAAAATGGTTTATGCTTGGATCAGTGTAGTTTGTTAGAACAGGTACCCCTGGAGTGTTGGACAGCAGGTGAGGTGGAACTTGGCTTTGGTCCTGTGGGATGTAGTCCCTCGCCTGTGTGTGGTCCCTCCTCAGGTCTGGTTCTAACAAGCACTGAGATAGAAGGCACTGATGATATTGAAAGCTGTGATCTGTTAATGGTTCATTCTGCAAACAATGATTCGGCTACCGTGGGTAACCAGAGAAACAGTTTTGAACCTGAAAGGCCGATGGTGAAGGGTAAAATGGGTATTCGTAAGTTGAAAGGAAGGATCAGGGAAAGCAGAGTTTCCCCCCCAAAAAATTGTAAACCCAGGGACCCCAAAAGAGGGAGGAGACTGAGTATACGGAAATATAGGACCCTGTTAAGATCCAGGGTGGGACGTACCTGGAAGCACACCCGGAAAAAGGGTTGGGCCTACGTGGCTGACAGCCAGCACAGAGGTGTCCCAACCATGATGATGGGTGCTGGTGTTCCTCCCTCCGGATCGAAACAAAGGGGGGGGGATATGTGACAGAACAAGGCTCTGTCCCTATGAAGTTGGAGGTAAATGGGACACAGGGTTTGCATATCTGCGGACTGCAAGACTACAGAGTGTAGAGTGTAGAGTTTAAATGGAGAGAACTGCTCTGTCAGTTTTCTCCAGGTTTTGCTAGTTTAGTATGGGACTCTGTCGTTTGGAGATCCTTAAGAGACTTGGGTGGGACAGGATCTCCAACCCTGTGTCCGGGTCTTATGGACAGCCAGCAGGGTGTGTGCCCAGGTGCACACAGCCCATATAATTAGGGACTGGTCAGAACAGTGAGGGGAGGAAGGTGGAGTGTGTGCAGCTTGTTACTGCTGCTGTATCAAGACAGACCTGTGTGTGGAAAGCTGTCTGTCTTTGTGAGACTCCATCCCTGGTGAGGGGGGGACTTCGTGCCTGACGGACTGGGAGGCTGATAGAGCTGAGGCGACTAGCAAGTCCAATAGGGCTGAAGGAAGTCCTGAAGTCTGGGAGACATTAAGCTAACCCAGGGGCTGGAGAATCCTGTTGAGAACAGGAGTAGGCTGGGAACTGCAAGGCAACGTAAGCCTAGGAGCCAGGAGGCTTGGCATTTTCTTTTGTGTATGAGTTTACTGGAGAAGAACCCCTGTGTGGGAAATCCTATGTATGAACTTTTATTTTTGATCCTTTTAATAAAAATGGGCTGCCATGCCCTTAAACCTTAGTTCCTGTTGGCCGTTAACTCACTTAAAAACGCATTTACCACTTGAGCTAAACACCCCCATGCCACAATATGTATATATATTATGTATATACAGTCTAAGGACTCCCGGGCAATCGGGTCTCAGGACCCACTTCTTATTTGATTAAAAGGAGAAGCAATGCTTGTTTGGTCAGGAGACTGGTGCGAGGAGCAGCCTCCTAAGGTAAGGCTCGCCGCCTTCCCATCCGATCGCCTCCTTTTCGTACATCTCCCGCAGGGGGGGGGGTGGCGGATGTGCGAGTGAGGGGGGCAGGTTTGTTTTCCGCCCCCCCAAAATATTGAACCCCAGCTGCCAGTCTCAAGGCACCCCATTCTAAAATGTAAAAACTACACCCAACGTTAGAGGTGATTTATTCTTCCAAAGCAAATACACTTTTGCACACTGGTACTCTGTAAAATAAATGGTATGTGCAGCGCAATAGCTAAGATAAAATAAAATAAAATGTGACAGTCCAATCAAATAAAACAGATATTCAAATGTCCCATTGGATAATGATAGGACAAATTCCTCATAGAAGAGAGTGAGAAGAAATCTCTGCCGACTGGGATGACGATACAATCCTCCCCCACACATGCAATGTGCTTACCAGAATTGGTGGACCTCTCAATTAAGAGAAGGTCATGCGAGCATGTATCCACCCTGGGATAATGGGATGTGGCTGCTGCAGATGAATCCTTCCAATGTCAGGAGTGAGGAAAAGCCGGATATTATCTCCAATGAGCAAACAAACTTCCACTGTAGGATGCTGAATGGATCTCCGTAAAGTGCAGGTGCCAAGAGAAAGATGAAGGGGACAATCTAAGTGTACTCCGTATGTACTTTATTTAAAATAGGTTCTCATATAAAATCAGCGCTATCGCGCAATGCATAAAAGGCTGATACTGAATAGCAAGCCGGATCAACTATCCAGCAGAGAGATGGCAGCGGGTGACGTCCGTGCATAAGCTCTTCCCCCCGTACGCGGCGTTACGTCCAGAAGGACTTTGTCAGCGAGGGTGGAGCTTCAGTGTCACCCGGCTAACTGATATACCCAGCTGGTAACCATAGAAACGGAAATGCTAAAGCCGGAAGTCAGAGGAACAGACGGCTGATTTCCACCACGGTGTCACCAGCAAGTGAAAATACAATAATTAATTAAACCCACAGACCGTAATGGATTCATTCCATTAGATAGTTGCCACCATCAATCATGGCTCTGGAACATTCCCAAGGGGCAATTTATTCGCCTACGGCGTAATTGCACCCTTGAGTCTGATTACCATACACAAGCCAATATATTGGCTGATCGTTTTCTCCAAAAAGGATACAAAAGGGATCACATTTTGGGTGATATTCAGGTAGTTGGGAACATGGATCGAACCACCCTCATTACAGATTCTAATAAAAATGATAAAAAAGCAGGTGCGAACAAATTCGAGTATAAAATCATTCTCGACTACAATATACAGCACAAAAAATTTGAAAAAATCATCCTGCGACACTGGGACATTTTAAGAAAAGATAGCGTTTTGGGTGCAGTGCTTCCTCTGCGCCCGAAATTCATCTACAAAAAACCACCTACTCTTAGGGATATTCTTGCTCCCAGTGTTGTAGACCCCCCTGTTATTAGAGAAAATAGGATTTTCAACTTTTTGTCAGGATTTTACGCATGCAGAAAATGTCCAGCATGCAGGCAATGTAAATTCAATCTAAAGAAGAGAAAGGATTTTATTGCTTTTGCCACCAAAAAAAACATACCAGATCAAGAACCTCATTACATGTGACACTGTTGGGGTGGTATACATGCTTGAATGCGACTACGGTCTCCAATATGTGGAGAGGACCTCTAGACCCATGGGAGTCCGCATAGCAGAACATGTAGGTAACATTAGGAGAGGTGTGAAGTCTCATTATGTGTCCAAGCATTTTAGAATGTTTCATGATAGGAATCCAAAATGCCTCAAATTTTTGGGTTTGGAAAAAGTGACTAAACACTGGAGAGGGGGCAACTTTATTAGGCAACTGAGCCAGCGTGAGTCCATGTGGATACATGAGACCAAGGTTGCTGTACCTAGAGGCTTAAACGTTGAGTTTGATCTCAACTGTTTTATTTCAGACAAATAGTTAGGTTGCCTTTATTTTATTGTTGATTTTTTATTGTCCCATGTTAAAGATGGCCGCGGGTATTTTTATGTCCGACTTTTATTTTTATTTTTTCTATCACACATAAGGATCTAGGGTATTGTAACAAACTTCATACCACTTGTTTACCTTTATTGTATTTTCACTTGCTGGTGACACCGTGGTGGAAATCAGCCGTCTGTTCCTCTGACTTCCAGCTTTAGCATTTCCATTTCTATGGTTACCAGCTGGGTATATCAGTTAGCCGGGTGACACTGAAGCTCCACCCTCGCTGACGAAGTCCTTCTGGACGTAACGCCGCGTACGGGGGGAAGAGCTTATGCACGGACGTCACCCGCTGCCATCTCTCTGCTGGATAGTTGATCCGGCTTGCTATTCAGTATCAGCCTTTTATGCATTGCGCGATAGCGCTGATTTTATATGAGAACCTATTTTAAATAAAGTACATACGGAGTACACTTAGATTGTCCCCTTCATCTTTCTCTTGGCACCTGCACTTTACGGAGATCCATTCAGCATCCTACAGTGGAAGTTTGTTTGCTCATTGGAGATAATATCCGGCTTTTCCTCACTCCTGACATTGGAAGGATTCATCTGCAGCAGCCACATCCCATTATCCCAGGGTGGATACATGCTCGCATGACCTTCTCTTAATTGAGAGGTCCACCAATTCTGGTAAGCACATTGCATGTGTGGGGGAGGATTGTATCGTCATCCCAGTCGGCAGAGATTTCTTCTCACTCTCTTCTATGAGGAATTTGTCCTATCATTATCCAATGGGACATTTGAATATCTGTTTTATTTGATTGGACTGTCACATTTTATTTTATTTTATCTTAGCTATTGCGCTGCACATACCATTTATTTTACAGATTATCTTTGGGCTTGTGATTACCTTTTGTGTTCAGCTGGCATTTTTAGGTTATATTAGAGGCTGTTTGCGCTGATTGTTCCCTTATTCTGCACACTGGTACTGACTAGTATTCCAATGTTTCTCTTCTCCCTCAGTTTCTCTCCATCACTCAGCTAATGAGACCCCAGGGCTGAATTAGAGGGCCAGAGGAGGATCAAACAAGGATGCTGTGGAGGATAAAGACATCCTCCTTATCAACTGATGAAGTAATTGGTTGTTAGGATGCCAGTGTCTATTCATAATGGTGCATAATGAAAACCTGTGGCTTTGTGTAACTAAAGGGCAGGCTTAATCCACCCACTTGCTTTTATACAATTTTTGATCAACTTTTAGGCATTTTGCCAATGCACCCCTAAAAAAACTGCAGTTTCACTGCAGGAAGAAGACGATTGGGGGAAATCATGTGACTACACCAAAGATCCCTGCATTAAAGATATGTAAGGGGCTCTGGGGGAAAGGGGTGGCGGCTGAGGGATGGGGGGGGTTGAAGAGGGAATGAGGTTTTAAATAATGTTTCTCTTACCATCCATGGACTGACACGGTGTCTCTTTACACTTTACACGTGGGTTATATCCCTGCCTGCAGGAGAAGACCTAGGCAGAATGAGATGTTATACATACATTCTAAAAGCCAGAGCTGAACAGCCCCACCCAGGGGGCGGTCCCTCCGGACATAACCCTCCCACTACAGTCAGCAGACTTCAGTTTTTTTCTGCCTAGCAGAAGGAGAAGACGTGGCTCTCTCAGGAGCCAGTCTCCTGACCTATTTTTATTCCTTTTCTGGAATACTTTTTTATTTTATTTTTGAGAATCTTCTATCAACTGTCGGCTGGGCAACAGGTTGGGTACAAGATATCCTCGTAGTCTTCCCTGTCCGACCATCGAGCGTGCTGATCCTCGCCTTGTGTGCGTGAGACTCAGTTCACGACAGGCCCCATGACTCCAGGGGTGGCCGGGTTTGCTTTCATGCTCCCACGGTCCTCTCAAGACTGAACAGTTCCTGACTGACTGTATCTTTCACGGTGGACCGGGCCGACAGCTACTCAGTACTGCACTGTGATAGTCCTGTCAGAAACACACCAGTGGGTCCCTCAGGGGACGGGTAAGTAGTCTCTCCTGCCTGCAGGTGAGTACAAAAAGCTGTGTGTTTCTCTGTGGGGGATTTTCCCTGTCTCCCCCTGTATTTCATTGTCACTCTCTGTCACCATTGCTGGCGCTGTGCTGTGTGGGGTGCCTGGGGGTCACACTGTTCTTGGAGGGGCTAATGCTGGTCTGCAGATATGCTTGGGGCCTTTTTTTGTGTGTTTTGGGGCCTGAGCGCCGAGTGGCGCTGTGTGTGTGTGCTGTTTTTTTCACTTTTGCTGAGTCATGGCGGCCATCTTGCCGTGGATCGCCTCAGTGAAGTGCGGCTGCCATTTTCTTGTAGCCCGCGCGCTCTTCAGCACTAGTTTTGGCCTCTAGCGCTGCTGTAACAGCGCGAATCTCCTCACAATCTCCTCACAGCTCACCAGCGCTGACACAGCGCGGTACAGACAGCGGAACTGAGCGGTCCCTGGTCCGGTTTGGTGAGTCCCCTGGGCGCCCCCTCCTCAGTCAGCACAGCCTGTGGGTGGACTTTTTATCTGAGGAGTCTCAGAGGGGGGCAATATGGAGTCTCTGTCACCAGCTTCCCCTAAATGTCAGTGGACAACAGGCAGTGCTTTAGCACCTGCGGTCTCTAGGGACCAGTTGTGGGCAGTCCTGGAATCATTTCTGACCAGGATGGGAGCTGTGTGCAAGCGCAAGGGAGCAAAAAAGCGCCCTCCCCCCACTTTACTTCATGAGGGCAGTGCGCTGATTCAGATATGGGCCTAGCCACTACCGCTCAGGACCCTAGTTCTGAATGTATTGGATGGTTTTGAACAGGACATTTCTTATGAGGAAAACTCCAGTTCTGAGTCAGTAAATGACAGGGTGCTTGTTAGTGTACTCATGGCTGCGGTGAGGGATACTCTCAAGCTAAAATGCTGCGGATGCAGAACCTCAGGCGGATACAGTCTCCTTTGGTTCTTTTAAGGCCAGGCCTTCTAAAGAGGTTTTTCCATATGTACTTTCTTTGACCAGCTCATTGATAAGGTCTGGGAAAAGCCGCAGAAGAATATTTTTATGGTCCCGCGGCGTTTGTCTATCAGATACCCCTTGAAGATGCCCTACTTAAAAAGTGGGCTTCTCCCCCAGGGTCGACCCTCCAGTCGCCCGGTTGAACAAGGCCATCACTTTCCGATGGAGGGGACTCCTGCATTTGAGGACCCCACTGACAGGAGATAAGAAGTGGTGAGCAGAGCCATGTTTGCCTTGTTGGGATCCGCCCTACGGCCTGTGGTAGCGGCGACCCTTGTGTCTTAAACACTTACAGGTTGGGCAAAAATGTTGCACCTAGCTGTACAGGAGCATAATCTTCCTCCAGACACAGTTGCTCTGGCCCACCAACTGGTTCAGGGCCTGGTTTATGTGTGCGACGCCACGTTGGACGCGGCCCCTTTAATATCCAGGGCCTCTGTCTCGGCGGTGGTATTGCGTCGTCTTATCTGGTTGAAGTGCTGGTCTGCTGACCTAGCCTTAGGAAGCTCCTGACAGATCTACCATTTAAAGGTGGTAGACCTTTCGGTGCTGCTCTGGATGACATCGTCATGGATGTCATGGGAGGTAAAAACACTCTTCTTCCTTAGACTAGCAAGAGTGAGGAGGCCCGCCGAAAACAGGGGCCTTCCTTTCCAGCAAAACAGGGTTTTTTCGTCAGTCAGAGCCCACGGGTAGGTCCTCTCAGACTGACGGCAGTGCGGCTGGTGGGCACAAGTGCCCCTGGGTGCGTAAGCCGAACAAGCGGCTCCCAAGCCCGCCTCCGCGTGAAGTCTTGCCTCCGCCCGACTCTGGGGTGGGACGACGACTTCGCAGGTCACGAATCGGTGGTCCTCCCGAATCTCCGACTGGTGGGTGTGCGAGGTGGTCACCTCAGGATACAGGATAGTATTCCGATCCTGGCCCCCAGACAGATTCTTTCCCTCAAATCTTCCTCTCCTTCCTACCTGTCGGGCAGCCCTCTTGGGGGCTGTACAGGATTTGATCAGGTCCGGAGTGATTGTGCCGGTTCCGTCACAGGAGAGTTTTCAGGGATTCTACTCGAATCTGTTTGTCGTCCCAAAAATAGGACGTGGTTCGACCTATCCTGGACCTCAAGGCCCTGAATGCCTTCGAGAAGGTGCAGAAATTCCGCATGGAATCCATTCGCACGGTGATCGCTACACTCCACCAAAGGGATTTTCTTCTGGCGTCCTTGGACTTCAAGGACGCCTACTTGCATGTTCCGATCTGCGCAAGTCACCAGAAGTTTCTGCGCTTGCGATCAGCGAAGTCCACTATCGATTGTGGCTCTTCCTTTCGGCCTAGCCTCGGCACCAAGGGTGTTCACCAACGTGCTTGCTCCGGTTCTAGCCTTCTGTTACAGTGAGGTATTGCTGTCGTGGGCTATCTGGACGATCTTCTGCTAAGAGCAGAAAGTGGCTCAGACTTAGAGGAAAGGTGACTATCGTCAATTAGACCCTCAGGGACTTCGGGTGGTTCCTGAACATTCAGGAGTCAGTCCTGGTCCCGACTCAGTGTCTGGAGTATCTAGTTCTGATTCTAGACTCCTTGGAGGCAAAGGTATCCTACCTCTGGAGAAGTTGCTGACATTTCAGTCTGCGGTGCGGGTGCTGACATCCCGAAAATGGTTGTCAATCCATTTTTTTGCATGAGAGTCCCGGGACTCGTGGTGGCCTCCTTCCTGGCCGTTCCGTATGCCCAATCACACACCAGGGCATTGCAGAAGGAGATCTTGTCCACCTGGGACAAATCCCCGTTGTCCTTGGATCTTCAGATCCAGGTGATTCACCTGGTCAGGGCGCCCCTGACATGGTGGTTGAGATCCTCGGCTCTTCGGTCCGGAAAGTCGTTCCCCTCCCATCCAATGGACGGTACTCACGACGGACACCAGCCTGACGGGCTGGGGTGGAGTCTGGGGAGTCCTGTCGGCTCAAGGCCTTGGACTCCGGACGAGCCCGTTTACCAATCACTGTTCTGGAAATACGGGCCATCGGACTGTGTCTCTCCTCAGGTCAGAGAGAGAACGGGGTCGCTCCATCAGGAGCCAGTCGGACAACGCCACGGCGGTGGCGTATGTAAACCATCAAGGGGGGACTCGGAGCTCAGCTGCGGCTTCCGAGGTAGTCCGTATCCTGAAGTGGGCCGGAAGAAACGTGCCGGCTCTGTAGGCCATTTACATTCTGGGCATAGACAATGGGCAGGCGAACTATCTGAGTCGCCAATCGCCGGACCAAGAAGAGTGGCCCTTGCATATTTCAACTCCTTTGCCGACGGTGGGGCACGCCGGATGTGGACCTGATGGCCTCTCGACTCAATCGCAAGGGTCGAGGTTGTGGCCAGATCCAGGGATCCTTGGGCGATGCCTCGGATGCGTTGGTGGCCCCATAGGGTCCTTATCGCCTGATATAAACTCTGGTGATCCTAATTGTTCCTGATTGGCCTCAGCATCACTGGTACGCTGATCTGGTACGTCTCGTCGCGGACGTTCCCTGGCGGTTGCCAATGAGGGAGGACCTTCAGTCTCAAGGTCCTATGTTTCATCCGGCTTACAGTCTCTGGCTTTAACGGCAGGGCTGTTGAAAGCCAGGTGTTGAGGGTCCGAAGGTCTCTCGGACTCGGTCATTTTGACCATGTTAAGGACACGGAAGTCTTCCTCCAAGCAGATCTATCACCGTGCCTGGAAAGCTTATTTCTTTCTCGTACATCACGGGACACAGAGCGACATAGTCATTACTAATGGGTTATATAGATACCGTCAGGTGCTGGCACTGGCAACTTCCAAAACCGGAAGTACCCTCCCCTATATAAGCCCCTCCCATCCGGGAGCACCTCAGTTTTTTGCCAGTGTCTAAGGTGTTGGCCAAGAAGAAACATGTGTTTTTCACTGAGCTTGCGTACAGGTTCTTTTGGGCCTCAGTAAGCTATTCCGGATCCGACCAAAAAAGCTTCATAGCTAAACGGTCGGTACCCGGGCCTTGCAGAGAAGAGCAAGGTTTTGCCTGTAATGCTTCTCTTAGGAGAGCTGGACCCTGGGATCCAGAGCTCTGGTCATACCCTCCTCCTTCAGAATGCCTGTTAGCAGAGCAACAGTCCCATACAGGGATCGACCTGCCTGAAGGGGATCAGGATAAGGTTGATTCTGTTATAGAGGAATCAACAGTGGGGGAACCTTTTCTCAGCATCTCAAGCTGAAAGATTATGGGTTCAGTCTCTGACTAACATGGTCCGATCAGCATTTAAAAATGCACCTTGCGGAACCATCAACCACTACTGTATCCTCGTTGGGGTCGCTAGAAGCCCCCAGACTGTTTGTTCTTTCCCACTTCACCCTTTACTGAAAGGGCTCATTTACCAGGATTGGGAACGTCCTGAGAAAATATTTATTCCCCCAAGAGATTTCCGGTGGTCTATCCCATGGAGGATAAGTTCATAAAAAAAAAAAAATGGAAGGTCCCTACAATGGACGCAGCCATCTCTTGTATGTATAAATCACTGACATGTCCAGTGGATAATGTCCAAATGTTCAAGAACCCAATAGATAAAAGATTGGAGTCCTTATGAAAATCTGCTTGGTGATACAACCAGCAGTAGCAGCTATTGGGGTCTGCTAAGCAGTGAAGGATCAGTTGAAACAGGTCTTGAGGGACTTGACAGATCAGCAGGCTTTGCCCTAGCTGATCTACCTAGAGCCTTAGGCTTTGCGGTTGACGCCATAGAGGATTCAGTCCATCAGGCCTCCCGCCTTACGCTGTCTATAGTACATATGCGTAGGCTCCTATGGCTCAAAAACTGTTCTGCTGAAGCTCCCTGTAAAGAATGGCTGGTTAGCGTCCCATTTCATGGTGAACGCTTATTCAGGGAAAACCTGGACAAATATCCAGAAAATTTCCAGCGGTAAAAATACGCTCTTGCCGGTTAAAAGCAGAGTTAGAGGTCCCTCTTTAAGAGGCCTGCTTCTCCAGTCCCTGGGGCATCGGCTGTGTAACAGTTCCGACGGCCTCCTCGGTCAAATCCCGGGGGTAAAAAACAGGGACAGTAGCAGGGTAATGAGAAACCCTGGGTCAGGGGAGGTACAAAACCTCCCCCAAAGTTAAATTCATGAAGCCCCCACTCAGTCGGGTGGGGGGAGGACTCCAGTTGTTCGCAAGAGACCTGGCGGGACACGATCAAGACAGATAGGTGCTCTCCGCAGTAGGTTTGGGATACAGTTTGGAGTTAAAAGACTCTCCTCCTTCCCATTTTTGAGGTCAAACGTGCCAAGGGATCCCCGGAAGAGAGAGTCCCTCCTGTTGGCACTAGAACAACTATTGCTCCAAGGAGTAATTATGGAGGTTCCCCTGGAAGAATGAGGGTTCGGGTTTTTCTCAAACCTCTTTACAGTCCCGAAGCAAACGCGGACGGGAGGCCCATATTAATTCTAAAAGGGCTATACAAATTCCTGTATATCAGGACTTTCCGATGGAGTCGATCCGATCGGTGGCCACTGCCCTACAAGGGGAGGATTGGTTAGCCACGATCGACATCAAAGATGCTTATTTGCACATTCCCATCTTTCCAGTCCACCAAAAATTTCTACGCTTTGCAGTAGAAGGGCGCCATTTTCAGTTCAGAGCCTTACCCTTCGGTTTGGCCACAGCACCACGAGTGTTTACAAAAATTCTGGCCCTTTATTGGCCAATCTAAGAACACAAGGTGTAATGATAATGGCATATCTGGATGACTTGTTGCTGATAGACCACTCAGTGAAAAAACTAGACGTGGTCGTTCACAAGACGATCAAGTATCTGGAATCTCACGGTTGGATTATCAACCGAGACAAGTCAGCCCTAAAAACCAGTCAAAAGTCTGGAATACTTGGGGCTAAGGTTGGATTCAGGCCAGAGAAAAATATTCTTGCCTCGAGGAAAGGTGTTGTCTTTGAAAGATTTGATCCACTTAGTGGGTACAAAAAAGACAGCCGTCCATACGCCTGTATATGAGGCTGCTGGGAAAAATGGTGGCATCATTCGAAGCAGTACCCTACGGTCAATTCCATTCAAGGAATTTGCAAGGGGCCATACTGTCAGCCTGGAACAAAAAAGTTCAGGCCCTAGACTTACAATGTCCTTGTCCCCTTCCGTTCGCAAGAGCCTCCGTTGGTGGTTGGTTCCCCAGAATCTGGAAAAAAGGAAATCCTTCAGTCCGATTTCTTGGAAGGTGGTCACTACAGATGCCAGCCTTATAGGCTGGGGAGCAGTACTGGAGC
The DNA here is from genome assembly GCA_029206835.1 of Rana muscosa. Classification (NCBI taxonomy): domain Eukaryota; kingdom Metazoa; phylum Chordata; class Amphibia; order Anura; family Ranidae; genus Rana; species Rana muscosa. Next base: position 1,156,938,540 of record CM055116.1, on the reverse strand, counting down.
AATAGTCTCTCCAGGGCAGATGGTCGGATGCAGAAAAGGCCCTGCCCATCAATCTCTTAGAGATACGAGCAGCCCGGTATGCCCTAGTAGCATGGACATCCAAACTCCAAGGGTCCCCTGTCAGAATGCAATCAGACAATGCCACAGCAGTGGCATATATCAATCATCAGGGGGGCACCAGGAGTCGTGCAGCCCAGAGGGAAGTAAATTACATCCTGAAATGGGCAGAAAAATATGTCCCAGCCATATCTGCGGTATTCATTCCAGGAGTGGAGAATTGGAAGGCGGACTTTCTAAGTCGCCAGCAATTAGGCCCAGAGGAAGGGTCCCTTCACCCCGAGGTTTTCTGGACAATATGTCAGCGGTGGGGAACATCGGATGTAGATCTTCTAGCATCCAGATTCAACGCAAAGGGGGACAGGTTTGTCTCTCGGACAAGGGATCCCCTAGCTTGCGGCTCGGATGCCCTAGTGTTCCCTTGGGATCAGTTCAAGCTGATATATGCATTCACACCGCCACAATGGTTACCTCGATTACTCCGCAGAATCAGGGTAGAAAAGAAACCGGTGATTCCGGTGGCTCCAGCGTGGCCCCGAAGAGCGTGGTACGCGGAGATTGTAAAATTTCAGTGGGGAGTCCTTGGACTCTCCCACGTCGTCCGGCTTTCGCAAGGACCGATATACCACCCTTCCTTACCAGCCCTAGGTTTGACGGCCTGGCTATTGAAGCCCACATTCTAAAAAAGAGAGGGCTCTCTAATGCTGTGGTATCTACCATGATCAATGCCAGGAAGCCGGTATCCAGGCAGATCTACTATAGAATCTGGAAGGCGTACATCGCGTGGTGTGAGGCCAAGAAATGGCATCCACATAAGTACGTAATAGGTAGGATTCTGGACTTCCTACAGTGGGCTGTAGATAGGAAGCTTGCCTTGAGTACTATCAAGGGTCAGATTTCGGCCTTGTCAATATTTTTTTCAAAGGCCCTTGGCTTCGCATTCACTAGTCAAAGCCTTTATACAAGGAGTGATGCGTATTAGGCCTCCGGTTAATATTCCCATATGTCCATGGGATCTAAACTTGGTTCTGTCGGTTCTACAGAAACAACCATTTGAACCATTACAGCATATTTCCTTGGTGCTTCTCACCAGGAAATTGATTTTTCTAGTAGCCATTTGTTCGGCTAAAAGAGTATCGGAATTAGCAGCTATGTCCTGTAAGGAGCCATATCTGGTTATCCATAAGGACAGAGTAGTGTTACGTCCTCATCCAGCCTTTCTTCCTAAGGTGGTATCGAGGTTTCATTTGAACCAAGATGTGGTTCTTCCTTCTTTTTTCCCCAAACCTACTTCGGTAGAGGAAAAGTTATTGCATTCTTTGGATGTAGTAAGAGCAGTTAAAGCTTATCTAAAAGCCACTGCTCAGATTCGCAGAACGGATACTTTGTTTATTCTGCCGGAAGGCCCCAGAAAGGGTCAGGCAGCGTCAAAATCTACTTTAGCCAAGTGGATTCGACAGGTCATAATACAAGCCTATAGCTTGAGAAGTAGACCGCCTCCGTTCAAAGTTAGGGCGCACTCCACGAGAGCAGTTGGAACTTCATGGGCAGTGCATCACCAGGCCTCCCTGGCTCAAATCTGTAAGGCCGCAACATGGTCTTCAGTACACACGTTTACTAGGTTCTACCAGGTGGACGTTAGAAGTCAGGAGGATGTCGCCTTTGGGCGCAGTGTGTTGCAGGCCGCAAAAGATCCTCATGTCTGATAGCGCTCAGCTTATATATGGTGTATCCCCCCCCTCATTGGGCATTGCTTTAGGACATCCCATTAGTAATGACTATGTCGCTCTGTGTCCCGTGATGTACGAGAAAGAAAATAGGATTTTTATAACAGCTTACCTGTAAAATCCTTTTCTTAGGAGTACATCACGGGACACAGAGCTCCCGCCCCTCTTTGGGGACACTTATTGCTTTGCTACAAAACTGAGGTGCTCCCGGATGGGAGGGGCTTATATAGGGGAGGGTACTTCCGGTTTTGGAAGTTGCCAGTGCCAGCACCTGACGGTATCTATATAACCCATTAGTAATGACTATGTCGCTCTGTGTCCCGTGATGTACTCCTAAGAAAAGGATTTTACAGGTAAGCTGTTATAAAAATCCTATTATCGCCATATGCGAAGCGCTGGACTGGCGTCCTCGGACGTATTCCGTCCCCAGAATCCTGCGTCCTCTGCAGTGTGGAGTGACCCAAAAGCTTGCTTTGAGTACCATCAAGGATCAGATTTCGGCCTTGGCTGTCTTCTTTCAGCGACCTCTAGGGGGTCATTTCTTGGTTAGCACCTTGTGTTGGGGGTTCGCCATGTGCTCCCTCCTGTCAAGCCTCCTCTCCCACCGTGGGATCTGAATTTGGTGCTCTCGGTCCTCCAGGAACCTCCTTTTGGGAATATCCGGGATATTCCCCTCTTGTCTTGTCTCAGAAGGTGGCCTTTTAGTGGCAATCACTTCTGTTTGACGGGTGTCTGAGTTGGCGGCTTTGTCCTGCAAGTCGCCATATTTAGTCATCCATAAGGATAAGGCGGTGTTGCATCCGTGACCTTCCTTTTTGCCAAAGGTGGTGTCGACCTTTCACCTACATGAGGACATTGTCCTCCCGTCCTTGTGTCCTCACCCATCGCATCCCAGAGAGTTTGCGCTGCACATATTGGATGTGGTACAAGCCTTACGGGTGTACCTGTCTGCTACTGCTTCTATTCGAAAGTCCGACTCACTGTTTGTGACTGTCTCTGGTCCATAACAGGGCCAAGCGGTTTCGTCTGCCATCATTTCTAGGGGAATCAGACAAACCGTCATTCAAGCCTATGCTCTCAAAGGGCGGGCGCCTCCCTTTCCGGTTACAGCGCATTCCACCAGGGCAATTGGTGCTTCCTGGGTTTTCCGACATCAAGCGTCGGTTGCACAAGTGTGCAAGGCGGCGACCTGGTCGTCTGTTCATGCCTTTTAAGTTTTATAAGGTTAATGTGGCTGCATCTCCGGATGCTTCCTTCGGCCGCAGGGTGCTGCAGGCCGCTGTTTAAAGTTGCGACTCCTCCGTTGAGGAGCTCTGCCTTCTTGGAGTCAAGTTTTTGGTTTTTCCATTTATACTGCTCCCATCCCTCTTGACACTGCTTTGGGACATCCCACGTGTAAAGTGTAAAGAGACACCGTGTCAGTCCATGGATGGTAAGAGAAAATAGGATTTTTTGTACTCAACGTAAAATCCTTTTCTCTGACATCCATGGACTGACACGGCACCCACCCTTCCTTTTTAAGTTTGTACTGCTTTGTTACGAACTGAAGTCTGCTGACTGTAGTGGGAGGGTTATGTCCGGAGGGACCGCCCCCTGGGTGGGGCTGTTCAGCTCTGGCTTTTAGAATGTATGTATAACATCTCACATTCTGCCTAGGTCTTCTCCTGCAGGCAGGGACATAATCCACGTGTAAAGTGTAAAGAGACACCGTGTCAGTCCATGGATGTCAGAGAAAAGGATTTTACGTTGAGTACAAAAAATCCTATTATTGTCATCCTGCCCTGTTCAGCCACTTCCTGTTTTCGGCCCCACTGTTCTTCTACATTGTCACCATGACAAATATGTCTAAGAGGAGACTACAAGGAGTCTACCATCACTTTTAGGAATCACCTCCTGACCACCTGCTTAACTCTGTAAATTTCACAGGACAAAAGTGGGAGAGTTGTGGTATGACGCCATTCACCTAAAAGAGTTGTGTTGGCAGCAGTGCTGCCCGCCAAATGCGTCGGGGGACATCATTTTTGCCCTAAAGCTGTTTGAAAAACTCAGCGGTTCTTCAGTTAGATGTGTAAAAATTAAAAGTCAGCAGCTACAAAAACTGTAGCCGCTGACTTTTAATAAACAGACACTTACCTCTCCAAGGAACCAGCACCATCCTCACCCGAGCCGGTTTCTTCAATGGTATTCTGTCCCTAGTGTCAGCATTTTAACTGTGGGCAGCCAGCTGTGACTACTTGCGGCTTCACAGCTGGCTGCAAACTATGCATGCTCCCTGTTTGCTCCCTTGTGGCTCCCACGAGGAAGCAAACAGGGAGATAAATGCAGAATAATCTGTTATTGCCAATATTCTATGGGTGTTGGACAATACAGTTAAAAATCAAACAGATTCTCAGTCTGATCCCGTGGTTCACTTAGGAATCCAAGATTCCTTCTTGGACTTTGTACCCTCTCTATGGCTGTCTCACTGGCTGTCCAGATTATGTCTATGTGGTGTGTCAGCTATCATTGAAACCTATAAAACAATACCTGATCTTAATACAACTTAGAGATTGATGCATGTACTCCTGAAGAAGCTGTATAAATATCCAGCGAAACATGTTGAGTGAAAGCATAATTTTTACTCAATGTGATATATGTATCTGTTGAAAATATTTGTTTTATAATATTTATTTTAATGATTTATAATAAATATAATTTTTTTTATTATTATGTGTTTATTTGCACCTTAACCACTTCAATACAGGGCTTTTTGTACCACTTCCATACCGGGCCTATTCTAGCACTTCTCTCCTACATGTACAAATCATCATTCTTTTGCTAGAAAATTACTCAGAACCCTGAAAGATTATATATGTTTTTTTAGCAGACACCCTAGGGAATAAAATGACGGTCATTGCAACTTTTTTTCTTGCACGATATTTGCGCAATAATTTTTCAAACGCCTTTTTAAAAAAAAAAAAAAATGGTTTCATGAATTAAAAAATAACAAAACAGTAAAGTTAGCCCAATTTTTTGGGAAAATATGAAAGATGATGTTACGCCGAGTAAATAGATACCTAACATGTCACGCTTTAAAATTGCGCACACTCATGGAATGGCGCCAAACTTCGGTACTTAAAAATCTCCATAGGCAACAGGTTACCAGGTTAGAATTACAGAGGAGGTCTAGTGCTAGAATTGTTGCACGCGCTCTAACGCACGCGGCGATACCTCACATATGTGGTTTGAAAGGCGTTTACATATGTGGGCGACTTACGTGTGCATTCGTTTATGATCGCGAGCTACCGGGGACAGGGGCGTTTTAATTTTTTTATTTTATTGTTTATTAATTTTTTTTACTTATTTATTTATTTTACTTTTTTTTTTCACTTTTATTCCTATTACAAGGAATGTAAACATCCCTTGTAATAGGAATGTGTGTGACAGGTCCTCTTTATTGAAAGATGCGGGGTCAATAAGACCCCACATCTCTCCTCCAGGCTGGAAAGCATGAGATCAGTGAAACTTTTTTCACTGATCTCATACTTACTAGCCACAATGGCGGCTTTGTTTACATTTGAGGACCCAGGCGTGATGTCATCACATCGCGCCCGGGCCTCCAACGACCATAGAGATGACTGGTGACCATCTGGTCACCAGTCATCTCTATGCTCGTCACGTGACCCACCAACGGCGCGGGAAGATTCTCTCCGGGTCCCTGATCGCACGGGAGAGCCCGGAGAAGCACCGGATGGCGGCGGGAGGGTGTCCCCTACCGCCGCCTATAAGAACGATCAAGCGGCGGAACCGCCGCTATGATCATTCTTATGGTGCACAGAATCGCCGGCACTTCAAAAGGATATCTGAATGATGCCTCTAGCTGCAGGCATCATTCAGATATCCCCCTACAAAGCCAGAACGTCATATGACGTCCACCCAGGATGGGAGATCCCATCTGTGGACATCATTTGACTATGGCTGGGTAGGGAAGTGGCCCATTTTTTTTTCAAACTGTTCATTTACATTTATTGGTATGTGGTGCCAAAGTATTACTTAGTTTAGGTCTTAATAGTAGTTCTAAAAGGATGCCGACTCTGCAACATTCCTCATTAGAACACATAAATTGCAGCGGGTGATTTTAATGAGTACAGACCCTCCTATTCAGGAATCAGTCTTGCAAAGACATAATGGAAGAAAATATTTTCTTTAAACACAAATCAACTGGAGGGGTTGTTTTTCTCAACAAGTTACACTTTATTCACCTGTATTAAGACATGTGCACTGCGGAAAAATGTCTTCATTTTCGTTTCATTCGTTTTTTTGCTTTATTCTGGAAACTCAGAAAATTGAAAATTCGGAAATAAATTTTTTAGAATTTCCAAATTTTCAAATTCAGATCTTTTGAATTTTCTAATTTCCGATTTTGGAATTTTAGATTTTGGAATTTTCGAAAATCTGAAAAAAAGAAAGAAAATCAGTAAAATTTTAAATAATAACTAACTAATAATGACTAATAAATTATAGGTGTTGGAATTTCCTTTCAAATTTGGCTGTTAGTGAATGTAAAGAATACAAATTTATCTGAAGTTATGAATTATTCCGAAAAAATGAATCTAATCTAAACAAATCTAATCTAAACAAATGGAATGGAACAAATTAATAATAATAATAAAACGTTTTTATTATTACTATTATTTATTATTATTAGATCGTTACGTTCCATTCGTTTAGATGTGGCATTCGTTATTTTGGATAATTCGTAACTTCGGATGAATTTGTATTCGTTACGTTCACTAACAGCCAAATTTGAAAGAAAATTCCAATACCTAATCTCCAAATTTCCGAAATATAGAATTTCGAATTTCCGAAATTTTGAATTCCCTAATGTCCAAATTTTCGAAATTTCGGTATTCCGAAATGTCGAATTTCCCAAATTCGGATTTTCGGATTTTTGAATTTCCGAAACTTTGAATTTCCTAACTTCAGAATTTTTGAAAGTTCGGAAATTCGACATTTCGGAAATTCGAAAATTTTCGGAATGAATTAATTTGTCAAAATTCATTAAAAAACGAATTTGGAACTAAAGAAATTGCACATGTCTAGTATTAAGCACCAACAACAAAAGATTTGAAAAATAAACTCATACATGTACTTACAGTACACACATATATTCTAGTTTTTGTTTAATTATATGTTTGATTTGTGTTTCTCAAAGTTTAATGCTACACACTATGCCTATGTGCCTTTATAAAAGTACATTAATAAATACACTGACATGCTTGTGTTGATTTTTGATGTACATTCAGCAGTTAAAGTGAGCAGTGCAGATGTACAGTCAGGTCCATAAATATTGGGACATCGACACAATTCTAATCTTTTTGGCTCTATACACCACCACAAAGGATTTGAAATGAAATGAACAAGATGTGCTTTATCTGCAGACTTTCAGCTTTAATTTGAGGATATTTACATCCAAATCAGGTGAACGGTGTAGGAATTACAACAGTTTGTATATGTGCCTCCCACTTTTTAAGGGACCAAAAGTAATGGGACAATTGGCTGCTCAGCTGTTCCATGGCCAGGTGTGTTATGCCCTTATTATCCCATTTACAAGGAGCAGATAAAAGGCCCAGAGTTCATTTCAAGTGTGCTATTTGCATTTGGAATCTGTTGCTGTCAACTCTCAATATGAGATCCAAAGAGCTGTCACTATCAGTGAAGCAAGCCATCATTAGGCTGAAAAAACAAAACAAACCCATCAGAGAGATAGCAAAAACATTAGGTGTGGCCAAATCAACTGTTTGGAACATCCTTAAAAAGAAAGAACGCACCGGCGAGCTCAGCAACACCAAAAGACCCGGAAGACCACGGAAAACAACTGTGGTGGATGACTGAAGAATTCTTTCCCTGATGAAGAAAACACCCTTCACAACAGTTGGCCAGATCAGGAACACTCTCCGGGAGGTAGGTGTATGTGTGCCAACTTCACCAATCAAGAGAAGACTTCACCAGAGTGAATACAGAGGGTTCACCACAAGATGTAAACCATTGGTGAGCCTCAAAAACAGGAAGGCCAGATTAGAGTTTGCCAAACAACATCTAAAAAAGCCTTCACATTTCTGGAACAACATCCTATGGACAGATGAGACCAAGATCAACTTGTACCAGAGTGATGGGAAGAGAAGAGTATGGAGAAGGAAAGGAACTGCTCATGATCCAAAGCATACCACCTCATCAGTGAAGCATGGTGGTGGTAGTGTCATGGCGTGGGCATGTATGGCTGCCAATGGAACTGGTTCTCTTGTATTTATTGATGATGTGACTGCTGACAAAAGCAGCAGGATGAATTCTGAAGTGTTTCGGGCAATATTATCTGTTCATATTCAGCCAAATACTTCAGAATCTATTGGACGGCGCTTCACAGTGCAGATGGACAATGACCCGAAGCATTCTGCAAAAGCAACCAAAGATTTTTTTAAGGGAAAGAAGTGGAATGTTATGCAATGGCCAAGTTAATCACCTGACCTGAATCTGATTGAGCATTCATTTCACTTGCTGAAGACAAAACTAAAGGGAAAATGCCCCAAGAACAAGCAGGGACTGAAGACAGTTGCAGTAGAGGCCTGGCAGAGCATCACCAGGGATGAAGCCCAGCGTCTGGTGATGTCTATGCGTTCCAGACTTCAGGCTGTAATTGACTGCAAAGGATTTGCAACCAAGTTTTAAAAAGTGAAAGTTTGATTTATGATTGTTAATCTGTCCCATTACTTTTGGTCTCTTAAAACGTGGGAGGCACATATACAAACTGTTGTAATTCATACACCATTCACCTGATTTGGATGTTAATACCATCAAATAAAGCTGAAAGTCTGCAGGTAAAGCACATCTTGTTCATTTCAGTTCAAATCCATTGTGGTGGTGTATAGAGCCAACAAGATTAGAATTGTGTCGATGTCCCAATATTTATGGACCTGACTGTACATGTCCTGTTAGAACTGTCATCGGCCTGGAGGTCTAATTAAAAAGGAAGTTGTTTGAGAATTCTTGTGACATTAGAAAACAGCTATTCCCTCTTTGTGATGGTCTATTAATACACACATAATGCACCTAGTGTCTGCTGTCTGACAAAGTGACATCATTTCTGCTCTCATGGAAGAATAATAATTAGGGAGCTTTAAATTTTTTTTAATTCTGCAGCCTAATGGACAGCGCTGGTTAGGGAGAAATGCATATTTTCTGGGGTTTTAAAATTTTTGAACATTGGTGATAATATAGAGGGACTAGAAACTGTGTGCTAATATATCTTTACATTATATACATCTACAAGATAGCAAATTCTTAAGGCGTAATTAGAGTATCTTAACCCCTCCATGACAGGGGTCAAAACAAACCTTAATGCCCAGTGCCAATTTTGCAACTTTGACATGTGTTAGTAAAACTGTACATATGATTCAACTACTTTGTGTATCCAGGTGAATTATACCTTGTTTTTTTTTTTTCAAAACAAAATGGGCTTTCATTTGGTAGTAAATGGTAACGGATTTATTTTTTCCTGTGTTTTTTTTTTTTTATTATTATTATTATTATTATCAAAGGAAAACTGGCCCAAAATAGTAAATATATTTTTTAATTTAGATGTATATTCCTTATTATTACCATACCTTACCACCAAAGAACAACCCAAAACAAAGTCTGCTCCTGGTGAGGGCAGCTTTACCATGTATGTGTATGTTATTGTACTTGTAGTAGGGCCCAGAAACAATAGTGAACATTTTACTTTCTTTATCCTAAATAAAAAATAGTGACACTGATACAAATTTAAACAAAAAAAAAAAGATATATAATTTTTTTAATTCTACCTAAAATACCTAAAATACCTAAATACTTACTCTGACCTTTGACCATTACCTCAACCCTAAGGCTTCATGCACACTGGGCGTTTTTACAGCTGCTGTTTTTGGCTTCAGGCACTTATTTCTGCAGCCAGTAAATTTCCCAGCATGTTATCCTACTGTATATGTCTGTCCATGCACACATAGGCTACATATCAGCGTTTTTGTCAAGGGGCGTTTTCTGGCTGGAAAAAACCCAGAACTAAATCTATCCCCTATTTTGTAGACGCTATAACTTTTGCGCAAACCAATGAATATACACTTATTGCGAAACACCAAAATATGTAGAATACGTATCGGCCTAAACTGAGGAAGAAATTCGTTTTTTTATATATTTTTGGGGGATATTTATTATAGCAAAAAGTAAAAAATATTGTTTTTTTTTCAAAATTGTCGGTCTTTTTTGTTTATAACGCAAAAAATAAAAAACGCAGAGGTGATCAAATACCACCAAAAGAAAGGTCTATTTGTGGGGAAAAAATACCGTCAATTTTGTTTGGGTACAGCGTCCCACGACCGCGCAATTGTCAGTTAAGGCAATGCAGTGCCGTATCGCAAAAAATTACCTGGTCATAAGGAGGTAAAATCGTCCAGGGCTGAAGTGGTTAATAACTAGCTTGGGTAGGGCGGTACTCGTGCACCCCCTATTGACGGGCCGCTACTGTTGAAAAGTGAAAAATAGGGGTTAAACAGTCAGGACTTGATGTGGTTAAAGTGAAACTAAATGATATCCTTATTCTCCAACCATACACATCCACTACTTAGGCTGGCCAAACGCGGTTCGAATGTTGGCCAGTTCAGCGGGATTCGAACCGTTAATGGGTAGGCAGAATGTACCAAGTTGATTTATTGATTATCTTGGGTACAACCAGCCTGCCGGATTCACTTACGATTATCGCTAGCGGCTGCTAGAGATAATCATTGTCTTCTCCCGGGGGGAATGGCTTCCCCTGACGACTCCCCCTCCCTCGCCGGGAGCAGACAATTGCTCGGCAGGAGGGATTTCGCTGTCAGCGCTGTCTGTGTTGATAGGGGAATCGTGTGAATTTCTTTCCTGTAACCCATGGGCCTTATATGCCCTGTAATCTGTTTTTCCTAAAATTGTCCCTTGCTGTGCTTTTCTGCCTCCATAACATCCTTCATGAGCTTCCAAACCTCTTCTTTTTGCCCACTCACTTCTATTAGTTTGGAACAAGCAGTGCACATTAGTTGGAGTCATGTGCACATCTCTATGCACACTACAAATCCCATTGTCATCTCGTTAGAAAACAAGAGAGGGTGGCTACGTTCCTACTGTACATACAATGGGACTATAGAGAACGAACGTAGCCACCCTCTATAAAAAAATAAATAAATTGGAAGATTTGAAGGTTGAAAGCACTAGAGCGTTTTTGGAGTTAAAAATACATTTTTGGAAAAAAATAAATGTAAACCAGAATTTAGAGAGTCACTTTATCTTAGCAGGGTTACGGGACAGCAATATATACTTGACATGGTATTTAATCCTTTCTTTGTCTATCTAAAAAAAAATAAAAAAATTCAATACATGCACTTTAAAGGGGATTTTCAGCTAATATACTCCCCATAATACAGGTTCAGGCCAGGCTTATCAATTTCCTTAGTATGGTCACTCATTTGTCAGCTGGACTGCCAAGCCGTAGAGTGAGGCTATGCGTATTTGGCCAGATATTGAAGCTGTTAATAATTAATAAACAGCTCACACTCTGAGAATGTGTTATGTGGTTACAATAATCATTTGTAACAGTAGCTTTTCTTTGTAATATGGATCATTTGAGCTGGATAGCAGAGGCTGTAAACTAGAATAACCTCCGTGTTCACTGCACTGCTAATGAAAATACACTTTTAATTCATATAAAAAATACAATGCAATATACAGTATAATGTGCTTTTCTTGTACTGTAAGTTGATTTAATTAGAAATGTATTTGCCTTAATAGGATCTATCTCATGCACTATGTGTGACTGCGCAAATTAAAGTGTATGTCAGGGCAACAAAAAAAGGCAATACATGCACATTTCTCTGTGTTTTGTCCCTGCAAGTGAAAAAAAATACCGGATAATCTGCCAGGAAATTCACTTTTCTTCCAAGTCCTGTTGTGGTTGATAACACTTATGCCCTGTACACACGATCGGTTTTACCGATGAAAACAGTTTGATGGACTTTTTTCATCGGACAAACCGATCATGTATGGGCCCCATCTGTCTTTTTTTCCATCGGTGAGAAAAAATAGAACATGTTTTAAATTTATCTGATGGAGAAAAAAACTATAGCAAATTCCGATCGTCTGTGTGGAACTCCATCGGAGAAAAAACCCACGCATGCTCAGAATCAAGTCGACGCATGCTCAGAAGCATTGAACTTAATTTTTCTCGGCTCGTCGGAGTGTTTTACGTCACGGCGTTTGTGACGGTCGGATATTTGACTGATGGTGTGTAGGCAAGACTGATGGAAGTCAGCTTCATCGGAATTCCGATGGAGAAATCCATCGGATTTGAATCCATAGGAAATTTGATCGTGTGTACAGGGCTTTAGTGTTTTTGTGAACTGAGTGGTATCAGCCCTCACAGTTTTCTTTTGCTAAACTACTTAACATCTCCTGCTCTTTTCCTCTCTACAACATAGTAGAGGTTTGCTTTAATTTCACCCCCTTCCTCCCCCTATCAGAACATACACAGAGTTATTTTGATTCCCCACAGTTCTGTTCAGTTACAAAAAACAAAGTCATTAAGCGCTAAAACTGGCAGTCATTGAGGGACATATATATATATATATATATATATATATATATATATATATATTGTGATATTGGGGTGTTTTAGCTCAAGTGGATAGATGCATTTTTATGCAGCGAGTCCATATCAGACAGACATTCTAGTTAAGGCCTGGTAGCCCACGTTTATTTAAACAGAAAAACAAAAGCAAAATGTCCATTCAGGATTCCCACACAGGGGTTTAACTTAATTTAGCAGTCCAAAATTAAGGAAAACATACCAAGCCACCTGGCTCTCTTGTTAGCAGTTCCTCTGCTTGCTTTAGGTACTGATACCTTAAACCACTAGATCTTCCAGTCTCACAGTCTTGGATGCACACAGCTTTGGGCTTCTTAAACGCACACAGCTTGAAGTCCCTTAATGCACACAGCTTCTGGCTCCTTGGACGCACACAGCTTTAACGCCCTTCAACGCACACAGCTTTTATTCTCACACAGAGACACTCACTAGCAGCCACTGCAGTTAGCAAGCTGCCCACTCTCCACCATCCTCCACTCTATGCTCTCACCAGCCCCTCATTATATTAGTTGTGTGCACCTGAGAACACACCATGCTGGCTGTCCACAAGACCCGGACACAGGGTTGGAGATCCCATCCCACCCAAGACTCTGAAGGATCTCCAAGCCATAGAGCCCCATGTAGAAATAGCAAGATCCAAGAAAACTGCCAGCACAGTTTTCTCAGTTTTTAAATTTACGCTCTGTAGCTCTGCACTCAGCCGATATGCAGACTCTGTGTCCACTTTAACCCTTTTTTCATTGGGACAGAGCCCCGCTCTGCCACAATATATATATATATATATAAATATATATACTGTATATATATATATATATATATATAGTCTTGTCATAAATGATGTAAGAAAATGACCGGACCCCAGTGCAGCTGCCAACTTCTGGAGAAAAGTAGACAAAATTGAGCAACAAAAGCAGCGCTCAATGGGACCAGTAACAAAAGAACTTTTGGCAATTGTTGTGCTCAATATAGTTCATTTATTGGATGCACACCTGAGTTAAAGGACAACTGTCAGAAGAAAATGATGTAGTTAAAATCAAACAAAATAAAACTAATTCTCATGGTTGAAGTACTCCGAAATATAATGTAAGCGTTACCGCCACACTTCCTGATGACAAGGAGTTAACATCAATGAGTATACTCCATAGTCCCAATCATGACCGGATGGCTGGATGGCTCAATACACAGTGGAGTGGATACACAAAACAGAGTGGAGAGACACAGCTCTCTGAGATACAGATGCTGATCGGGACTATGGAGTATACTCTGATGTTAACCCCTTGTCATCAGGAAGTGTGGCGGTATCGCTTACATTATATTTCGGAGTACTTCAACCATGAGAATGAGTTTTATTTTGTTTGACTTTAACTACATGATTTTCATCTGACAGTTGTCTTTTAACTCATGTGTTGTCATGATCAGTGTTATTACCTGGGTCACCTGCTGGTGGCACTATTGCTTCCAGCAATAAAGGGTGTAATTCTGGTGGCCACCAGCGGGTGTCTCCCAGTAGATGGACTCCTCATTAATCAAGCTGCACTTGATGTGAGCTGCTGGAAGAATATAAGCCCGCCCTTCACTGAGGTTCAGGGCTTCAGTATTCCCTCTGCAAGCTTGTCCCTGCCTGATCCGATCCATGTGCCTGAACCTGGTCCCGATCTGCTTCCTGCCCTGTCCTGGACTCTGCTTCCTGTACCCTGTCCCTGAGTCTTGTCCCCTGATTCCAGCTTCCAGCTCCCCTTTGCTACTGCTCCCTCTATCTGGCCGCCTGTTCCCCTTTGTCTCTGGTCCCTGCCTTGCTGATGTATATATGCTTCTGTTCTTGTATATATTAGTTAGTTAGTTAGATTAGGTGTTTTGGGGTTTGCTGTGTTTCCTTGTATTTATTCCTTGCATGCATTTATTGTTTTTGGTTTGCTGTGGTTTGGTTTGCACGTGTGCCTTATCTTTAATAAATATATGTTTCTCACCTACTTTTGTGCCTGTTTCCTTAAGTGCAGCCCACTGATCTGTTTAAACCTGTGTTGGAAGCCTGCACTTGACTTCCCTGACAAGTGTGCATCCAATAAATGAACTATATTGAGCACCACAATTGCCAATAGTTATTTTGTTACTGATCCCATCGAGCGCTGCTTTTGTTGCTCAATTCGGTTCAGTTACAAGAAGGAACATGTAACTCACCTCATATTACAGCGTTGGACCAATCACCAAGTACCAGTCACATAGAAATAATCCATAGCCTAGTGTAAAGTATGATTGAGTAACTCATAGCTTAAAGTGATACTAAACCTTCACATTTTTTTTTTTAAAATAACAAACATGTCATACTTACCTCAACTGTGCAGCTCGTTTTGCACAGAGTGGTCCCGATCCTCGTCTTCTGGGGTCCCTCGGTGGCTGTCTCGGCTCCTCCCTGCTTCTGATAACCCCCTCTGGGTACCGCTCTCCCAAGGGGGTTACCTTGTGGGCGCGCTCCCGAGTCCTGTGTTCGGCGTCCATAGCCACCAACTACAGGACTCGGCCCCACCCCCCGGCCCTCGCGTCATTGGAGTTGATTGACAGCAGCGCAAGCCAATGGCTGCACTGCTATCAATCTATCCAATGAAGAGCTCAGAAGCCCGGGCTGAGAAGCCAGCGCGTTCACGACACGGGACTTTCGAGGGCTCAGGTAAGTAAATGGGGTGCTGGGGGGCCTGTAAGCATCGGATGTTTTTTGTCCTTAATTCATAGGATGCATTAAGGTCAAAAAACGGGAAGATTTACAACCCCTTTAAACATGAATGCTTCTGTTTCCAGAAGCCAAAGGGAGTGTTTGGGGAGCAATGGAAAGCGGTGTATATGCCGCAGGAGAGGGTAGGCTAGAAATCCTCTTACTTTGTGTAGCAGGGTCTCCTTTAAGGCCCCGGGACTACGTAACCCAGAACCCCGTTCGGCACCCAGAGTGAAATTGGCCATTGCAGAGACTCATGGGAGGGGCTATTTAAGAAGGAGGCGAGGCGGAGCTCGCTCTCTTTGGGACACCGAGCGGCAAGCAACAGCTTCTTCCTGTGCGGATCTGCTGCAGTGCAAGGCCTGAAGCCTGGGGCCTTGCGCAACTTCCGAAGAGCCTTCCACCCCACTGCGGAGCCTGGGTGGCACCAGACTTGTCGAGTGAGGACATCAGTACGATTAGGGACCCGATCGTTGCAGACGCTGTGTGCGGAGACACAGCAGGTGGAAGTCCCGGACTGGGATCGCGTCCGGAGTGGTGAGCGAGCACTTGCTCAAGCCAATAGACTGTACCGTGTTTAGGCCTATAGACTGCCTTGGCCCACCTATGGTTAGGTTGTTGTTCCATTAGGAGACCAGTAGCAGGACAGAGTTAAAGGGTCTCCAGTGTAGTGTTCCTTGGGACTGCCTACTTGTTGATTACAAATACTATTTCATCAAGTGCACCACCGAAAGTTTGAATGCGAAGAAATCCCAAGTGAAAAGACTGAGATTTCTTCTATGTCAGGCCTGACCAGGGAGGGGATAGAGTAATATTGTTTAGTGCGCCACAGGGCGCGTGCACCATAATAGCTGCGCGCGGTGGGTTACCGCTCTGGGCCATTGTTGTGTGCTACACCTATTGCTGCAGGGCTCTGTAAGCAAGTTGCATGTGTTCTGTTCTGCCTATACCTTTCGATAAAAGTAAAACTGTTATATTTGATCTCTCGCCTCAGTGTGTTGTCTTATTGCAAAGAGATTACTCCTTGCAATACTATATTGGATGTGATATAAGTTTAACCCTAGACTAACTGTGCCAGAGTGGGTCGAGTAAGATTTCCGGGGGTTGGCGGTGCTGTATACAGAAATCAAACCAGCGGCTCTCTTAACTGGGGGTAGCGCTACACGTGGGGGCTCTCGAGTCCGGGATCCTGATACAGCAAGTAACGCGCCAAAAGTACCAGCATGGACCCACTAGAAGTAGGACAGTGGGGCAAAGTGGTCGGCACAGATCCAGCCGGGGTAGTAGTCATAGAACTCCCAGGGATTTGGCAAGAAGAAGCGGTGAAGCAGCTAGTGATGTCACTGTCCCCGCACCAGAAGGCATGGGTGGTGGATGTCAGGACGAATTCCTCACTGACCCACGCACTAATAGAGTGGAGGGACGGAGTCCCAGAGCATTTCAAGAATCCAAGTGTAGAAGCAATAGATGATCAGACTTATAGCCTAATACATGCGCTGCCGCTCAAGCCAGGAGGACGGTTTCAGACACCGAAACTATCTCCATCACCCACCCCAAAAGCAGAAAAACAGCAGAAAAGGGAAAGTCCCGGGTCGCCACCTGCCACCCTCAGCGCAGAATTATGCGCAGTCCTGGGGGAAATTGTAGCCCAGAGTAAGAAGGATCCTACAGACTACCAAATGTCAGGATACAGAAAACTCAGAATATTCTCTGGAAGGAAACCTGTACCTTCGGGTGAAGAGGGGTTTGAGGAGTGGTTAGACGGTGCCACTCAGGCCTTAGAAGAATGGGAAGTCCCAGACCACAGAAAGAAGCAGAGAATTGCTGAGAGCTTGAAGGGGCCTGCTCTAGAGGCCATACGCAACCTCAAGATGAGTAAGACAGACTGTGATGCACAGGACTATCTGTACATTCTGCAGAATGTGTTTGGTGGAACAGAGAAAATCACTGAGCTCACTTATCAGCTGGAACACTGCTACCAAAAGACAGGAGAGAAACTGTCAGAATTCATGAGGCGCCTGGATAAGATCCTGCATAAGATGATTCTGAAGAAGGGGATTGACCCGCGGAAGGTGGATGAGGCTCGTGTTCAGCAGGTGATGAGAGGATCTCAGCCACTGGACCCCATCGCACTGGCGCTACACACCAGACAGGACGGGAAGAGCCTGGAGTACCCTGACTTGATCAGAGTGGTCAGAGAGGAAGAAGCGATGCTGGAGGAGAAGAAGAGGAGCCAACCAGTTGAGTCGGTAAATCCTCCTCCGGTGATGGTCAGGACGGCCATGACCCTGGAAAGAGACTCAGAGGTGGATACCTTGAAGTCGCAGATGTCCCAAGTATTGGGAATGCTGACCTCCCTGATGGAAAAGAAGTCAAGGAAACCAGAGAGGAAAAGTCAGAGGAAGGAGCTGTTTCCCAACACCTCAGCGCCCGCATCCTTGTAAGATTGGGGGGATGTGATTTGTTTCAATTGTGGAGGAGCTGGCCATTTCGCTAAAGTGTGTGCCAGTCCAAAGAAAAAAAAGATGAATAACCGCAAGCCGCCGGAAAACTTCAGCGGGCCCCGGTGAAGGAGTCAACCGGGTGCCCATCATCTCCAGTGAGCTCCAAACTGAATGAGAAGCACATGAAAAGAGTGGACAAGACCCCTCAGAAGAAACACAAGGTTCCTCAGAGGGAACGCACCCCAAAGAAAGAGAGTAGTGTCCCTCAGCGGGTAGTTACACCCATCAAAAGAAGGGAGATCAATGCATACCAGGCCCAAGAGAGACTTAAGTCCAAAGAGAAATGGAAGAAAGAAAGTCCAAAAGGAAAATGCAAAGATCAAAGGAAAGAGACCCCTTCGAAGCGATATCCAGAGAAGCTGGTGGGTCCCTCCCCGATAGTACCTGTTCAAGTGGAGGGAGTCTACACAAGAGCCATATTGGACACTGGGGCGCAAGTGACCCTGTTGTACCGGGACTTTTATGACAAACATTTAAGTCACCTACCCATCCAGAAGATTGAAGAGCTGGAGATATGGGGAATTGGGACAGAGAGTTTCCCTTATGATGGCTATCTGCCTATAAAACTGGCTTTTGACCCGTCCATAGCTGGGAAGGCTGAAGTGTTTGATACCTTAGCTGTGGTATGCCCCCGACCGCCTGGAGCTAACAAGAGTTCCTTAATAATAGGGACCAACACGGACCTGGTCCTAAGACTCTTGACCCCTCTAACAAAAGGAAAAGGCCCCACAGTCACTGGAATCCACCCAATGTTGAAGACAGCCTACCAACGACTGATCTTAGAACAGAAGGCTCCAGAAGAGGGGGTAGGGAAGGTTTGGAGGCTGGGAAGAAAAGGAATAGTGCTACAGCCCGGTGAAGTGGCCTGTTTGAAAGCCACTGTGAAACTCACTTGGGAGCAGCCTGGGCCCTTTGTCATGTTGGAACCCGACCCAAGGGGAGAGCATTCGGGCTTAGAGGTAGTCCCAAAAGTGGTCCCGTTGAGGGCCCTGAAGAAGGCCCACTGTAAGGTACCTGTGAGTGTCAGGAATACTACAGGTGGCCCCATGGAGATCCCAGCCAGGATGCTACTGGGCCAGGTGAGCCCTGCCACCCCAGTTGTTTTGGCAGATGTGGAGAAGACAGATGGAGAAAGCACTGTGTGGGAGAAACTTTCCATGAAGAACCCGAACCTACCCAGGGCTTGGAAAGAGAGAGCCAAGGCCCAGTTGACCCGGTGGGAAAAGATCTTCTCCCAAGATGAGTTCGATGTGGGGTGTGCAAGGAGTGCCACCCATCGAATCCGCCTCCAGGAAGACAAGCCCTTCAGGGAAAGAGTCAGGTGAGTTCCGTTAGCAGACCTCGAGGACTTGAGGGAACATTTCACCGAGCTAAAGCGAACCGGTGTGATTCGAGAGTCCAGAAGCCCCTATGCCTCCCCGATAGTGGTGTTTAGAAAGAAGAATGGATCATTGAGGCTGTGCATAGACTACAGGACACTCAACAGGAGAAACATACTCGACAAGTATACCACTCCGAGGATAGAGGACGCCCTACAGAGCTTGTCTGGAGCCAAGTGGTTCAGTGTTATGGACCTAAAGAGCGGGTACTATCAAATCCCGATGCATCCAGAAGATAAAGAGAAGACGGCTTTCATAACCCCAGTAGGGTTCTTTGAATTTGATCGGATGCATCAAGGTCTGTCTGGAGCCCCAGCTACCTTCTAACGTCTTATGGAGAAGACTGTAGGAGACATGAACCTCATCGAACTCTTCGTATACTTGGATGACATCATTGTCTTCGGAAGAACCTTGGAAGAACATGAAGAGAGGCTGGAGAAAGTTTTGAAGAGACTGAGTGAGGAAGGACTCAAGCTCTCACCTGAAAAATGCCAATTCTATCAGTCATCAGTCAACTATCTGGGGCACATAGTGTCTGAAGATGGGGTAGCCACAGACCCTGAAAAATTGGAGGCAGTCACCTCCTGGCCCAGGCCCACCACTGTGACAGAGCTCAGATCCTTCCTAGGGTTCTGTTCCTATTACAGGAGGTTTGTGGAGGGGTTTGCTCGGATAGCCAGGCCTCTGAATGAGCTGCTTAAGACGGAGGGGGAAGAGGATGACATAGGCCCCAGAAAACCAGGGGAGTCAGTCGAGGACCAGTGGAACGAGAAGTGTGAGGATGCCTTCCAGATGTTGAAGAAAACATTAACCATTGCCCCTGTCCTGGCCTACGCAGACCCTAAGAAGCCTTATGATTATGAACTTCATGTAGATGCCAGTCATGATGGTTTGGGAGGAGTGCTATACCAGGAGCATGAAGAGCAACTGAGGCCCGTTGCGTATGTGAGCAGAAGTCTGACTCCCTCCGAGAAGAACTACCCCACCCATATGTTGGAGTTCCAGGCCCTTAAGTGGGCGGTAGTTGACAAACTCAGAGACTATTTGTATGGGGCGGAATTCACAGTGAAAACCGACAACAACCCCCTCACCTATCTTTTCACCACAGCAAAGTTGGATGCCACAGGACATAGATGGTTGGCGGCTCTGTCTGCCTTCAATTTCAGCTTAAAGTACAGACCTGGGGCTGGAAACCGAGATGCAGACGCCTTGTCTAGAAGATCTCATGTCTCCACCTTCAATACAGAAGAGTGGACCCAAGTGGCACCCGACGGGGTGCGGGCCCTCTGCCAAGGGACTGAACTCCAAGCCAGTGGCGGCTCAAGAGCAGAAGAGATAGGGGTTACCATTGTCGGAGTCCCCAAGCAGTATTGTGGAGTAACCCATTTGGGGGAAGATAACTTGCCAAGACTGTCCAAGAAGGAGTTGAGATCCGACCAATTGGAAGACCCCATGGGGAGATTGGTCCTAGAGGCCCTGGAGAATCAGGACCCGAATAGACTTTTACGTCACCCTTCAAAGGAAGCTCGCCTGTTGAGGAAGGAGTGGGACAGGTTGCAGGTGCATCAGGGAGTGGCCTACCGAAGGGGCCCCTCTGATGACCTGGAAGACAAATGGCAATTGTTCCTGCCCGAGAAACACTGAGAAACTGTTCTGGTTGCTTTGCACGACAACCATGGCCACCTAGGGGCGGAAAGGACTTTCCAACTCGTTAGGAACCGTTTCTATTGGCCCTGCATGAGGGCTGAAGTTGAAGAATACTGCCACTCATGTGCACGATGCATCCAGAGAAAGACTTTACCTCATCAAGCTGCCCCAATGGGCCATCTGCAAAGTCAAAGCCCACTTGAACTGGTATGCATTGATTTTCTCTGCCTCGAACCTGACAGTGAAGGAAGTTCCCCGCTCAGGCCAATGATGTAGGCGGGGTCGGACATACCGAGGGGGCGGACCTGATGGGGAACTTCATTCGCTGTGTAATACATGTATAGACCCGCCCCTTCTCATGTTCCGCATCTGGTCCGCTGAGCGGACCTGATGGGGAACTTTAGAAGGGGCGGGTCTATACATTTAAAACACAGCGGAGGAAGTTCCCCATCAGGTCCGCACAGGCACAACCAATGACGGACAGCGCTGGACATCGGGATCGGCGTGGGACACTGGATTTCATCGCTGGAATGTTTGTTTTTTTTTATTATTTTTTTTTTTTAATAAAGGACTTTTCCAAGGTGTGTGTGTTTTTATTTACATTTTTTGACACTTTCTTCGTGAAATGGTGGGGGTACAATGTACCCCTTACCAATTCACATGGGGGGGCCGGGATCTGGGGGTCCCCTTTGTTAAAGGGGTCTTCCAGATTCTGATAAGCCCCCCGCTCGCAGACCCCCACAACCACCGGGCAAGGGTTGTGGGGATGAGGCCCTTGTCCCCATCAACATGGGGACATCCTCCCCATGTTGAGGGCATGTGGCCTGGTACGGTTCAGGAGGGAGGGGGGCGCTCTCTCGTCCCCCCCTCTTCCCCTGCGGCCGGCCAGGTTGCGTGCTCGGATAAGGGTCTGGTATGGATTTTTGGGGGGACTCCGTGCCATTTTTTTTTAAATTTGGGGTGGAGTTCCCCTTAAAATCCATGCCAGATCTCAAGGGCCTGGTATGGATATTTAGGGGGAACCCCACGCCATTTTTTTTTAAATTTGCGGCGGGGTTCCCCTTAATATCCATTCCAGACCTAAAGGGCCTGGTAATTGAATTTGGGGGAACCCCCACGCTTTTTTTTTATTTTTTTATCAATGACTTTTCTATGTATTGATAAAAGCCGACAATTCATAATACACGCGAGTGAGTTTTAAATTACTTTTTTTCCTTCAAAAATGACACTTTGTGCAGGGACAGTTCTAAGCACGGGAAACATGCGCCACTTTACATGCATATCATACACACCCCCCAAGCACAAAATTTAAAGGAATATTTCACTTTTATTGTTTCACTTTAAGCATTGTTAAAATCACTGCTCCTAAAAAAACGGCCGTTTTTAAAACTTTTTTTTGCATTGAAACATGTCCCCTGGGGCAGGACCCATGTCCCCAAACACTTTTTAGGACAATAACTTGCATATAAGCCTTTATAATTATCACTTTAGATTTCTCCCATAGACTTTTCGAATTTGCCGCGAACACCCCAAATTGTTCGTTGTTCGGCGAACGGGCGAACAGGCAATGTTCGAGTCGAACTGAGTTCGACTCGAACTCGTAGCTCATCCCTACTTGTGACTTACACCCAGAAGAAGATCCAAGGGAGTCCCTGTACCTCCCTGCTCCGGAGTCCAGTGCTCCTGAACCAGAGGAAATTCCTAAGTCGGTTCCAGAAGAAGAGCCTGTTTTAACAGACAGCCCAAGAGGACAGAGGAAGCGAAGAGCCATAAAGCCTCCCAGAAGATTAACTTACCCACAGATGGGGAGGAGTGCGGAAGACACTGTTGTTACTGCCAGGAGGAATATGGAAGACCCCGATCCTCCCACTGTTCATTTAGTGGGGGGCAACCCCAACTCACTCTCTGGCACAGTTAGGCAGGACACTGATGATAGTGTGACCTGTGGGCAGGGAAGTTCACTGCCTCGTTTTTGGTGGGAATTTCCTCTGCCAACATCATACGAAACTTTGATTGATGTTGTACGTTCTGTAATGTAGTGTTATGTTATCTTTGGGGACCAAAGAGTTTAAGTGGGGGGAGTGTGTAGCGGGGTCTCCTTTAAGGCCCCGGGACTATGTTACCCAGAACCCCGTTCGGCACCCAGAGTGAAATTGGCCATTGCAGAGACTCATGGGAGGGGCTATTTAAGAAGGAGGCGAGGCGGAGCTCGCTCTCTTTGGGACACCGCGCGGCAAGCAACAGCTTCTTCCTGTGCGGATCTGCTCCAGTGCAAGGCCTGAAGCCTGGGGCCTTGCGCAACTTCCGAAGAGCCTTCCACCCCACTGCGGACCCTGGGTGGCACCAGACTTGTCGAGTGAGGACATCGGTACGATCGGGGACCCGATCGTTGCAGACGCTGTGTGCGGAGACACAGCAGGTGGAAGTCCCGGACTGGGATCGCGTCCGGAGTGGTGAGCGAGCACTTGCTCAAGCCAATATACTGTACCATGTTTAGGCCTATAGACTGCCTTGGCACACCTATCGTTAGGTTGTTGTTCCATTAGGAGACCAGTAGCAGGACAGAGTTAAAGGGTCTCCAGTGTAGTGTTCCTTGGGACTGCCTACTTGTGGATTACAAATACTATTTCATCAAGTGCACCATCGAAAGTTTGCATGCGAAGAAATCCCAAGTGAAAAGACTGAGATTTCTTCTATGTCAGGCCTGACCAGGGAGGGGATAGAGTAATATTGTTTAGTGCGCCACAGGGCGCGTGCACCATAATAGCTGCGCGCGGTGGGTTACCGCTCTGGGCCATTGTTGTGTGCTACACCTATTGCTGCAGGGCTCTGTAAGCAAGTTGCATGTGTTCTGTTCTGCCTATACCTTTCGATAAAAGTAAAACTGTTATATTTGATCTCTCGCCTCAGTGTGTTGTCTTATTGCAAAGAGATTACTCCTTGCAATACTATATTGGATGTGATATAAGTTTAACCCTAGACTAACTGTGCCAGAGTGGGTCGAGTAAGATTGCCGGGGGTTGGCGGTGCTGTATACAGGGCCCGAAATCAAACCAGCGGCTCTCTTAACTGGGGGTAGCGCTACATTTGCATTGCATGCATAGGGCTCTGGTTCACTTTAACCACTTAACGACCGCTCACTGTATATATACGTCGGCACAATGGCACCGACAGGCACAATCACGTAGAGTGTACGTGATCGCCTTTGTACAGTTGGGGGGTCCAATCGGACCCCCCTTCTGTACAGTGAGCGGTCGGAATTCGTCTGGGAGCGATCCGAGATGGGGGGGCGACCGTTCGATTCCGGCCACCCCCCCCGCGATCGCTCCCGGCGAATGAGAATGCCCCCTCTGCCTGTGTAATGTAAACACAGGCAGAGGAAGCAGGAGGAAGTGATGTCATCTCTTGTGCGGCGCTCACATATACCGAGCGCCGTACAAGAGAAGACATCAAGGTTAGTGCACAAACACTACACTAACACCAGCACACATAGGCACATAAATCGCCCCCCCCAGGCCCCCCCAGATCACCCCCCAGCCCCCAGTCACAGTGTCACTGATTGCAGTGACCATTTATTTACTGATCACTGCAATCAGTGACATTTGTGACTGTAAAAGTGTCACATTTAGTTTTAGGTCCAGTGTAGCCCCCTAACCCCCCCTAATAAAGGTTTAACCCCTTGATCACCCCCCAGATAACCCTTTCACCCCCTAGCACCGCCGTCGCTAAGTGATCATTTTTCTGATCGCTGTCTTAGCGTCGGTGATGCAGATCGGTAGCCAGTATTTTTTCTTTAGGTTCGCCGCAGGTTTTTATAGCGTCAGGTACCCCCATAAATTATCTAATAAAGGTTTAACCCCCTTGATCGCCCCCCAGGTAACCCTTTCACCCCCTATCACCACTGTCGCTAAGCGATCATTTTTCTGATCGCTGTCTTAGCGTCGGTGATGCAGATCGGTAGCCAGTAATTTTTTTTAGGTTCGCCGCAGTTTTTTATAGCGTCAGGTACCCCCATAAATTATCTAATAAAGGTTTAACCTCCTTGATCGCCCCCCAGGTAACCCTTTCACCCCCTATCACCACTGTCGCTAAGCGATCATTTTTCTGATCGCTGTCTTAGCGTCGGTGATGCAGATCGGTAGCCAGTAATTTTTTTTAGGTTCGCCGCAGGTTTTTATAGCGTCAGGTACCCCCATAAATTATCTAATAAAGGTTTAACCCCCTTGATCGCCCCCCAGGTAACCCTTTCACCCCCTATCACCACTGTCGCTAAGCGATCATTTTTCTGATCGCTGTCTTAGCGTCGGTGATGCAGATCGGTAGCCAGTAATTTTTTTTAGGTTTGCCGCAGGTTTTTATAGCGTCAGGTACCCCCATATATTATCTAATAAAGGTTTTAACCCCCTAATTGCCCCTAGTTAACCCTTTCACCAGTGATCATCATATAAGTGTTACGGGTGACGCTGGTTAGTTAGTTTGCTTTTTATAGTGTCAGGGCACCCGCCGTATATATAACCCAATAAAGGTTTAACCCCCTGATCGCCCGGCGGGTGATATCAATTAGGTTTTAGCGTCAGAGAGGGTCTGCGTCACACCCCAGGCAGCGTCAGGTTAGTGCCAGTAACGCTAACACCCACGCGTGAAGCATACACCCTCCTTAGTGGTATAGTATCTGAACAGATCAATATCTGATCTGATCAGATCTATACTAGCGTCCCCAGCAGTTTAGGGTTCCCAAAAACGCAGTGTTAGCGGGATCAGCCCAGATACCTGCTAGCACCTGCGTTTTGCCCCTCCGTCCAGCCCAGGCCACCCAAGTGCAGTATCGATCGATCACTGTCACTTGCAAAACACAACACACATAACTGCAGCGTTCGCAGAGACAGGCCTGATCCCTGCGACTCCAGTGCTGTAGGAGGTGATTTCACCACCACAGTTAAAAAAAAAAGCAAATATGCCGAAGCATTGGGGAAGCAGGGGCTGAGGAGTGATTTTGCTCCTAATGCCGCGTATATACGGTCGAAATTCCGACGGAGGCTTGCCCGTGGAAAAGTCCGACCATGTGTGTGCGGCATAACTTTTTTGCGGGAGGATGCCCCCATGCTTCGGCATATATAAATGGTGCATGTATGCCCATCATTAGAAGTGGGTGGATGAAGGGCGGTATTCTAATGGTGGGCATACCCACCCAATCAATCTCTTTTTTCGTTCAGCCAACTGGCTGCATGAAAAAAAAAAGATTACAATACATGTCCAACAAGGACCAGCAACGTACTGGTATGTTGCTGGACTTTGAATGGTTATACCAGATTGATGCCTGCGGGTTTAGGTATCATCTTGGTATCATTCTTTTCAGCCAGTGGCCGGCTTTCATGTAAAAGCAATCCTAGTGGCTAATTAGCCTCTGGACTGCTTTTACAAGCAGTGGGAGGGAATGTCCCCCCCCCGGATATAAAAAGCGTCATTGGGAAATTGGGAAAGCATTTTATCACACCGATCTTGGTGTGGTCAGATGCTTTGAGGGCAGAGGAAAGATCTAGGGTCTAGACCCCAGTTTTTTCAAAAAAAGAGTACCTGTCACTACCTATTGCTATCATAGGGGATATTTACATTCCCTGAGATAACAATAAAAATGATAAAAAAAAAAAATAAATATGGAAGGAACAATTTAAAAATAAAATAAAAAAGCAAAATGAATAATAAAAAAAAAAAAAGCACCCCTGTCCTGCCCTGCTCTTGCCCAATGGCGAACGCAAGCGTCGGTCTGGCGTCATATGTAAACAGCAATTGCACCATGCATGTGAGGTATCACCGCGAAGGTCAGATCGAGAGCAGTAATTTTAGCAGTAGACCTCCTCTGTAAATCTAACGGGGTAACCTGTAAAGGCTTTTAAAGGCTTTTAAAAATGTATGTAGTTTGTCGCCAATGCGCGTTTGTGCGAAATTTTAAAGCATGTCGTGTTTGGTATCTATGTACTCGGCCTTTTTTATTTCATCAAACATTTGGGCAATATAGTGTGTTTTAGTGCATTAAAATTAAAAAAAGTGTATTTATTCCCCAAAAAATGCGTTTGAAAAAATGCTGCGCAAATACTGTGTAGAAAAAAAAAATGCAACACCCACCATTTTATTCTGTAGGGCCTTTGCTTTAAAAATATATATAATGTTTGGGGGTTCAACATAATTTTCTTGCAAAAAAAAATATGTTTTCATGTAAACAAAAAGTGTCAAAAAGGGCTTTGTCTTCAAGTGGTTAGAAGAGTGGATGTAAGCTTCCTAATGTTGTGTATAAAATGCCAGAACAGTTCAAAACCCCCCCAAATGACCCCATTTTGGAAAGTAGACACCCCAAGCTATATACTGAGAGGCATGTCGAGTCCATGGAATATTTTATATGTTGACACAAGTTGCGGAAAATAGACAATTTTTTTTTTTTTTTGCACAAAGTTGTCACTAAATGATATATTGCTCAAACATGCCATGGGCATATGTGGAATTACACCCCAAAATACATTCTGTTGCTTCTCCTGAGTACGGGGATACCACATGTGTGAGACTTTTTGGGAGCCTAGCCGCGTACGGGACCCCAAAAACCAATCCCCGCCTTCAGGCTTTCTAATGCCGCGTACACACGGCCGTTTTTCCCGTCGAAAAAAAATAAATTTTTCCCATTCGACGAGAAAAACGATAGTCTGTGGGCTTTCTGTCGTTTTTTTCGACGAGAAAAACGGCATTAAAAACGACGAGAAAAATTAGAACATGTTCTAATTTTTATAGTCGTTTTTTTCGACATGTTTTCCGCGGCAGTGTTTCCCATAGGGAAACACTGCCGCGGAGCCCACACACGGTCGTTTTTTTTCGACCAAAAAAAATGACATTTAAAACGGCCGTGTGTGGGGGGAACAAGCTGTTCCTCGTTTTTAACGTCGATTTTCTCGACGGTGTTTTTGATTTCACTTCTCACTGCCTATCACAGTTTCGGAGGCCATGGAATGCCCAGATGGCACAAAACCCCCCCAAATGACCCCATTTTGGAAAGTAGACACCCCAAGATATTTGCTGAGAGGTATTGTGAGTATTTTGCAGATCTCGCTTTTTGTCACAAAGTTTTGAAAATTGAAAAAAAAAAAAAAAAAATTTTCTTTCTTAATTTTCAAAAACAAATGAGAGCTGTAAAATACTCACCATGCCTCTCAGCAAACAGCTTGGGGTGTCTACTTTCCAAAATGGGGTCATTTGGGGGGGTTTTGTGCTATTTTGGCATTTTATGGCCTTCAAAACTGTGATAGGTAGTGAGGAGTGAAATCAAAAATTTGCGCCCTTAGAAATCCTGAAGGCGGTGCTTGGTTTCCGGGGTCCCGTACGTGGCTAGGCTCCTAAAAAGTCCCACACATGTGGTATCCCCGAACTCAGGAGAAGCAGCAGAATGTATTTTGGGGTGCAATTCCACATATAACCATGGCATGTGTGAGCAATATATCATTTAGTGACAACTTTTTGTAATTTTTTATTTTTTTGTCATTATTCAATCACTTGGGACAAAAAAAAAATATTCAATGGGCTCAACATGCCTCTCAGCAATTTCTTTGGGGTGTCTACTTTCCAAAATGGGGTCATTTGGGGGGGTTTTGTACTGCCCTGCCATTTTAGCACCTCAAGAAATGAGATAGGCAGTCATAAATTAAAAGCTGTGTAAATTCCAGAAAATGTACCCTAGTTTGTAGACGCTATAACTTTTGCGCAAACCAATAAATATACGCTTATTGACATTTTTTTTACTAAAGACATGTGGCTGAATACATTTTGGCCTAAATGTATGACTACAATTGAGTTTATTCGATTTTTCTTATAACAAAAAGTAGAAAATATCATTTTTTTTCAAAATTTTCGGTCTTTTTCCATTTATATCGCAAAAAATAAAAATCGCAGAGGCAATCAAATACCATTAAAAGAAAGCTCTATTTGTGGGAAGAAAAGGACGCAAATTTCGTTTGGGTACAACATTGCATGTCCGCACAATTTACAGTTAAAGCAGCGCAGTGCAAAATTCTGAATTCACCTCTGGTCCTTTAGCTACCAAATGGTCCGGGGCTTAAGTGGTTAAAGCCCGACTCCAGGCATATTTTGCTTGTTTTTTCTAGGGGTGAACACAGAGCCTATATGTAGCAATACCCCCAGTTAAGAGGGCTGCTGGTAAAGATTTTTGGACCTTTACACACTGCTGTCAACCCCCCGTAACTGGCTCTAACCTCCCTTGGCACAGATAGCAGTAAAGATGGGATTATGAGACCCGTTAGCTATGGGATCCACAATGCCACAATAAACATGCAATCACACAGTAGATTGGCTTAACCACAAGTACTTTTTTACTGATTATGAAATATCAAGTTGAACAGTAATACATGCGCATATGCAGAGCCCTACAATGTTAGCTATTCAGCATATAACAGACACTGAGTTCCAATAGCAATTACACACACTAAATGTCATTTAACTATGCTCGCGAGCTTCCACCTCGTGGGCAAGATGGCGCCCAAACAGTGTCTAAAGTTCTACAGTCAGGCCTGACTATTGCAGATATGGTGCTTCCGTTGGGAAGGATCTATGCTAGCAATGGTGGTGCACTTTGTAGGTTATTTGTAATTCACGGGCAACAAAACAGTTAACTTCTTGGCATGTACTAAAGAGTTCAGCTAACGCTGCACAGCACACTGTCCCTCTGGTATGCAATGTGACACTCTGTAACGGTGGTGCCTGAACTAATCACACGTCTCACGACACCCGTAGTCTCTGGTCCTCCTGACAGTCCTTGGAGGAATGATCGACGAAACGACACCTAGGTTCTCCCATGAAGGTCGGAGGGCTCTCTGGATCTTAGGGCCCAAACTCCTAGGCCCAGTCCAGCAGCAGACTCAGCGTTGGTTCCACTTGCTAGGGGGGCGGTGTCCAAAGAGACCCGCGTGTAGCTCCGCTCCTGCTTATATAGCCCTTCCCCAGCAGACCTTGTGCCAGGCAAATGCACTCTGGGTGTCCCAATGCACACTGGGTATGGTAGTCTTTTGAGCTTCTTAAAGTGACACCCCGCTACACACTCCCCCCACTTAAAGTCTTTGGTCCCCAAAGATTATTTGTTAGCATAAGAACATACAACACAATTCACGGCTACAAACGAGCCTGGCAGAGGAACCTCCCACCAAGCTCTGGGGAGAAGGTTGTCCTGCCCACAGGTCACATTAGTGGAAGTGGCCTGTCTAACTGTGCCAGGGAGTGAGCTAGGGTTGCCCTCTACTAAACTCACAGTGGAGGGGACAGGCTTATTTACTGTTCTTCTTGCAATGGCTATAGTCTCTTCCGAGCACTCCCCCATCTAAAAATACATTAGTCTTCTTGGGGGGTGGATAGTTATTTTCACCCTCTGTTCTCTAGGAGCCGAGGTTTCAACCGCAGGGGGTCCTTCCAATTCTCCTTCTGCTAAGTCGGGTGTATTGGATTCAACTGGCCCAGGGGCATCCATTTCAGGTGCAGAGAGGTATAAAGAGTTTCTGGGGTCTTATTCTGGAAAAGAGTCTTGAGCATCCTCCCATTCCTCCCATTCCTCAGGAAGAGTAGCAAGTGGTATGAACTCAGCAGCCTCAGTGTTCAAAGTGTCTCTGGTGGTAACTTCGGATTGGTGGGGAGGCTGTGGTCATGGGTTCAGGTATTGGTGGTGTCCATAACCAATCAAGTTCCAATTCTTCCTCTTCACTCTGGTCTTGGGCATCCATCTCTTTTGAACCGGCTGCTTGAGATCTGGTGGCGGGTCTAGGGGTATTTGAGACTGAAAGATGCTCAGAAGGACCTGAGTTAGGGGGTAAACGAACTGCCTCGGAGAGGGGCAGTAGGTGGTCCCTGTGCCATGTCTTCAAAGGTCCCACACTCCCTTCTGGTTTAAGCTGGTACACTGGTAAACCTGGCAGTTGTTTGCAGATTACATAGGGTTGGGACCTTCACCGGTCAGCCAGCTTGTGCTTCCCTGGTATGCCTAAGTTCCACAACAGCACCCTGTCTCCTGGCTGTAGATCATGAATCCGAACCTTGAGATCATAATTCCGCTTATTCCTGGCCCCTCTTTGGTCTAAAGTCGGCTGGGCCTTCTCATATGCCAGTCTTAGACTGTGTCGCAACCGATCCACATATCATTTATGAGAAGCTGCTGATGTATGATCTGTGGAAGTACTGAAGGCCAGATTTACTGGTAGTCTTGCTTCCCTGCCGAACATCAGTCTGTATGGGGAGTATCCAGTGGCATCACTAGTTGTACTATTATACGCATGCACAATGGCGGCCACATGCTTGCCCCAATGCTGCTTCTTTTCACTGCTCAAAGTTCCCAGCATATTTAACAATGTCCGATTGAATCGTTCAGGCTGAACATCCCCTTGTGGGGGGTAAGGGGTGGTTCGGGTCTTCTTTATACCCAGGGAATCCAACAGTTTCCGGATCAGCTTACTCTCGAAGTCCCTTCCCTGGTCCGAGTGGAGGCGTTGAGGTAGTCCGTAATGTACAAATAACTTTTCAACAAGTACCTTAGCCACTGTGGAGGCCTTCTGGTCTTTAGCCTGTACCCACTGACCTCTGAAGCTCTCAGGTATCCCTTCTCTCCATTCCACTAATGCATAGGTAAAGGAGGTCTCCGGGTCTGGCTTTAGGTCCACTACCCATGCCTTCTGACTCGGGGACAGTAACACCATGAGTCGCTCTACATCGCTCTCTGGCCAATCTTCGCCGGGGAGATCAATGACTACCGCCATGTCTGGGGAAACGCCAGCTGCTGCGCACCACTGTGTCACTTCCAACGGATCCATGCTGGTACTTCTGGCAGGCTTGATTGCAGCGTACAGGATCTCTGAGCCCCCATGTGTAGCAATACCCCCAGTTAAGAGGGCTGCTGGTGAAGATTTTTGGGCCTGTACACACCGCTGTCAACCCCCGTAACTGGCTCTAACCTCCCTTGGCACAGATAGCAGTAAAGATGGTATTATGAGACCCGTTAGCTATGGGATCCACAATGCCACATAAACATGCAATCACACAGTAGATTGGCTTAACCACAAGTACTTTTTTACGGATTATGAATTATCAAGTTGAACAGTAATACATGTGCATATGCAGAGCCCTGCAATGTTAGCTATTCAGCATATAACAGACACTGAGTTCCAATAGCAATTACACACACTAAATGTCATTTAACTATGCTCGCAAGCTTCCCCCTCGTGGGCAAGATGGCGCCCAAACAATGTCTAAAGTTCTACCGTCAGGCCTGACTATTGCAGATATGGTGCTTCCGTTGGGAAGGATCTTCGCTAGCAATGGTGGTGCACTTTGTAGGTTATTTGTAATCCACAGGCAACAAAACAGTTAACTTCTTGGCAAAAATTACAATAAAGAAAAAATAACAAACATGTCATACTTACCTGCTCTGTGCAGTGGTTTTGCACAGAGCAGCCCCAATCATTTTATTCTTGGGCCCCCCTGGCGCTCCTGGCTCCTCCCTCTTGACCAGTGCCCCCAAAAGCAAGCTGTTTGCTATGGGGGCACTGGTGCATACTCTTCCCAGAACCCTGCTCTATGTGTCCATAAGACACATAGAGCCACGACTCAGCCCCGCCCCCTGCTCTCTCTCCTTATTGGTTCACTGGCTGTGAATGAAGAGAGGGAGTCCTGGGACAGCTGAGGCTCTCTTGCACATCGCTGGACCAGGGCTCAGATGAGTATTAGTGGGGCTGCGGGGGGAGGTTTTTTACACTCATACATGGATGCATGAAGGTAAAAAAACTTCAGCCTTTACAACCACTTTAATTTTAAAAAGTTAGATGTAAACTTGCTCTGCCAATGCCAAACTGGGCAGCCAAATAGAGGCCACAAAGGATATTTCTTAGTGCTCTTCAGTAATGTACAAAATCTTAATTTATTCTATTCCACCCCCGTGGGCCAAGCCTCCCAAATAGAATCCAGTTGGCCTTGTGTCTGAATATTTAGACAGTGAGGGTGTTAAATTATGGGAATGAGTCAATGGACAGAATTAAAGCATGGACGACCTTTTTTATACTTTAATTAACATTTTTAGTCCTCTGCCCTTCCACATCCTCAACAGCAGCAATCTTCCAATGCTGTAGGGCTTAATATGAGCTGCTGAACCTGTCATAGTCACTTGTCAGGAGTGCTGACAATGAAAAATCTGTAATATATCTTTCTGCAGTGTAGAGCGCTCTATGAACGGAGGACAGGCAGATGAATAAAAGGTCCATTTTCTCCATTCATAAATGTTTTCATTGCTGGAAGCCATAATATATCTTTTGAGTACACTATATGCTTGTTATAAATTTTGATCTTTGTTTAAGGAAACTTACAATCTATTGTTTATACTGCAGTCATATGTAGAAGAACTAGGGCCAATTCTTGGTAGAAGATGGTGGAATATGTTGAATTAAAATAGAGCAATAGAAACTAGAAAAAAAACTGGCACCGGTTGAATCGCTAAGTCACTGTGTAAGAGGGGCTTCAAGGTTGGCTGGTTTTGGTGCCAAAGCATAGGTCCCTACCCCCGCTCCAAACCCTGCTAGAACACTGTCCCTTCTGCTAAGGCCAAACCCTCCACCATCTTGAGCCCTGCTCCTTGCACTGGCCTCCACATGACATTCCTGAGTTGAGTTGAGTTGAGTTGTATCTTAATATAGCGCAAGGGTCCCGATGCGCAAATCAGAGTTCCTGGGAAAAGAGGACCCAGGAACCAAGAGCAGCACAGAGTGGCAGAAAGGGTGAAAGAGAGAGGCTATGCAGGAAAGGCTTGCGTGAAAAGCCAAGTCTTCAGTAACCCGCGGAAGACCGGGATAGTAGGGGCCTCCTGGAGCTCGACATGAAGGCTATTCCATAATACGGCACCCTGGTGGGAGAAGGCCCGACCACCACGCCAGATCTTCTTGGGCAACGAGATGTAGAGGAGATCTCTGCCGGTAGATCTGAGTGATCTGGCAAGAGCTTGTTTATGAAAACGAGAGCAGAGATAGCTTGGGGCCAGGCCTCTCATAATCTTAAACATGATACATCCTGCCTTAAATAAGGTGCAATGGTGGACCGGCAGCCAATGCAAGGCGCAGAAGACAGGGGTGATATGATCCCTCAACAGGACATCCATGAGTAACCTTGCCACTGCATTTTGAATAAGTTGAATCTTCTGCACTAACATCTTTTTCAATCCCAGATAAAGAGAGTTGCAGTAGTCTAGGCAGCTACCTATCGTGGCACAGATGACAGTTTTGCTGTCCGAGATATCCAGATATTTAATCAGCCCCCTCAGAAGTTTTAGCTGCCAGTGACATGCACTGACAACCTTTTTTAACTGAGGAGCCACGTTTAAACCTGAATCTAGGATGAATCCCAGACCTGGGGGGCCACCTCCGGAGCAGGACCAAATGAGGGAGGCCAAGGTGGGATATCTGGGGGGATGGCCAGATCGCTGAAGATGATCACCTCAGTTTTTCCCCCATTAAGTTTCAGGAAATTGGCAGACATACAGTACATGTGTTGATGGCCTCCAAACAGCTGGCAAGGGTGGCATCAGCCGTCCGGTTCCTAGGAATCTTCAGGTTTCGTCCGCATAAACATGGTACTGGGCGGCGTAGGACTTTAGCAGGTCGGCAAGGGGCCTCATATAGATATTAAACAACAGGGGTGACAAGGCAGAGCCCTGTGGCACTCCACAGTCC
This sequence comes from Rana muscosa, assembly GCA_029206835.1. Classification (NCBI taxonomy): domain Eukaryota; kingdom Metazoa; phylum Chordata; class Amphibia; order Anura; family Ranidae; genus Rana; species Rana muscosa. The sequence continues at coordinate 1,156,904,093 of CM055116.1, read as the reverse complement.
AGGGCAGTGTACTTAGAGTAAAAGGGGCCAGTCTTGACTCCCTGAACTCTACCCTCTAAAAAAGAGGCCACCCATGCCAAAGCCGACCCGCTCATACCCAAAACAGATCTCATCTGCTCCAGTAAGATTTACATGATTTATGGTGTCAAACGCCAACAGATCCAAGAGAACCAGAGCTACTGAGTCACCCCTGTCCAAGCTGTGAAGGACATCATCATAAACACAGATGAGGCTCGTCTCTGTTCCATTTCCAGGTCGAAATCCGGACTGGAATTCGTCCAAAAGATGGAAAGACTCAAGGTAAGCCTGTAGCTGGATAACCGCTAGGCGCTCCATCACCTTTGCCACAAAAGGAAAGATGGAAATTGGCCTGGAGTTGCCCAATATGTCCGGGTCCAAGGTCAGTTTCTTCAGCAGGGCCAAGGCCACGACCCGCTTCAGAGCGACTGGGACAATGCCTGTCCTGAAGCAGCAGTTGATTATCTCCCCAATAAAGGGGGCCAAAAGGGCAGCAGATTTTTTAACCAGCCGGGCAGGGGAGGAAGATGGGGAGGAAGATGGTTTCAAAGAGGCAATTACCTCAACCACCTGTATAACCGTAACCGTTTGGAAACCGGGCAATCCAGCGGCCATTGTCTCTAATGGTCTTAACCTTAGAGACAAAGAAGTCAGCAAGCTCCTGGCACCAGTCCTGTGACTCCTTGGGAGCAGAGCTGGTAGCTTTGGGATGGGTTAACTCCGAAGAGATCTTGAAAAGTTTAGCCGTGCTGTTGGCTGCCTTCCTGATTCACTCCCAGAAGTAGGTCTTTTTAGCCTCTCTAATAGCCTTCTTATGTCGGCTTCCAGAAGGAACTTCCGTTAGCGTCTCTCCCTGGACAGAACCCGCTTTTTGAGGAGCCTAAGCTCCTCTGTAAAACATTGCAGGCTTTTGACCATGGGACGGGGATTAGATCTCATCCTATGGGGTGCTACCACATCAAGGGCCACTTCAACAGACTCCTGAAAAATACTCAGCTTCTCTACCGGGTCGCTCAGCTCAAAAAAAGATTGGCTGGTTAATACCCTTAGCCACAAGGTTTCCAAATCTGTCTGGGCAGACTTTTGATAGATTTCTTGAGAAAACCTTGGGGCCAGAGCGATCTGGGATATGTGGAGGTTTGCCTTCCCGTAGGGTCAGGCTAAAAGAGATAAACCTGTGATCCGACCAGGTCAACTCCCTAGGCAGCGCACAAGTTGCCGACAATCCACTGAACAGGAGCCAAGCCAGCACATGACCAGCAGTGTGGGTAGCCACTGTCACATGTTTCCTATACCCCAAAAGCAACAGTTCTTGGATAAGGCATTGGGTGGGGGGATTTGCTTAGATCCTCCGCCCAGAAGTTCAGATTGTCCAAGATGCAGGAGCCTTTAAACACAATGGGCATCTGTGAGGCTAGCCATAGACCTTTGCCTTCCCAAGGAAGGAATGTTTACACAATAAGTTTTACTGCACTTTAATGCTTGTATTTAGGAAACAGAATTATGGTCTCATCAAAAGGACATACTGTACATTCAGGAGTCACTTGACTCAGCCGATCACATTTAGTGGACGGTCTGCAGTAATCACAAGCATGTGCAGCATCTCAGCAGACATCACCCTTACAGTCTCCCCTCTACCCAAGGTTATTGGCACTTACAGGACTGTGCTCTCTGAAGTCACCTCCTTGGTGGGTACATCTCCAGGGAAGCAGCCTCACACAGGGATCTCCAGCCTGGCCAAAAAAGGCCTTTTGCAATCTGCCCTACCCCTCACCTCCATAAGGGACAGAAAGACTACTACCATCCCCTCCTGAGTACAGGTCTACTTCTCCCAGCCCCCTGCCCTGTCCAAGGCCTACATGTGCTAATTAAATCCTCATAGATGTGGGGTGTGTAGCTCCCATACCCCAAGTGCTGCTAGGGCTCCTCCCAACCAGGCTTATAACTGGGCACTAACTTACCCATGACATCACTGTAGAAATACTCTACCTAAAAGGGTCCTAACACTTAGTGCCTCTACCAGACACTAATGAGCCACCTAGTGGCAAAGTAGCTAAGAGTATCTGCCTACAACTGTGCTAATAAATTTAAAAACTATCCAAAACTTTTATTTAATACACAGATCATGCAGTACATTGTCAAATTAAAAACTTAAGAACTTAAAGAATTCTAATATGTTTCTTAAACAAGTGAGGACCAAGGTACTTACAGATTCTCTTTTACTTATTTATACTACTTATAGTCTTATATTATGCTTTATTACGTGGGTCGCAAAGAAAGAAAGAACAGGGTAAAATAAATGGTAAATGTGATTTGCACATGAATGACTCAAGTTTTGTAAATACTATTAGATTTACAAAGTATTCAACCCACCCTCTTAGGTCTGCAGTAAAAAACAAAATGCAGGAATTAGGCTGGCACATTCTCTGAAGATGGGGAACACTATTCTGTATAATATTATGTGAAAAATATTAGATCTGAGTAAAGTTATAGTTAAAAGTTTCTTGGTCAGCACTATTATCCTCTACATCAAAGTGTATATAGTACCAGTAATTGAGACTGAAATGTAATAAATTTGGACTCATGCATTCACTGACTACAATCTCTTTGGATTTTGTGGTTTTTAAATATCCAGGATTTGGTTTTGTCATTTTTTTCTATCATAGCTTACAATTGCACATTTGAAAACTGTTGACCAACATAGAGTCTATTGAGGACACAAGTCCCTCCGTGTGTTTTAGTGTCATTGCTAGATAGAGCATAAAACTTCTGAGTCATCTCTGTAGGACCCTTGCCAACAGCAACACAGTGGGTACCATTATAATACAGCATTGTTATTGTCACAAGAATTTCCCTTTAACTGAGGTCACTAACAATGCAAACACATTCCCCCGAACCATTATATACTGTATATATATATGAATTGTACACCAAACATTTTAACAATGCCAGGAAGCCAAATTTTAGTTAGGGAATAAGAGAAAATATTAATATTAGACTCCACTGAGGAAAGTCCTGGTAAAAAAACAGCTTTGTTTTCTCCAAGGGTTAGAAGAAGGAAGTACAGATGTATAGTAAAATATGAACCTATAATAAATGAATAATAATTTAATTTCCTTTTAATGTTAAGCCGTTGTCAACCTGTGGAATCATGGCAGTAAGTGCAGTCAAAGCATGATGTTGTTATGCTGATATAATGGACTAATTTTTTTTTTTGCTAATAATGTTTATTTATTATTTTATTAAAGCGCTGTCAATTTACGTAGCGCTTTACATATATATTGTAAAGTCACATCAGTCCCTGCCCTCAAGGAGCTTACAATCTAAGGTTATCATGACCTTTCTCCAAACCACAGATGGGGAGGAGTTCAGCCAATCCAGGTACATCAGTGCCAGTGACAGGAACCTCCATTCCCAGCATCCATCTGTGGACTGTAACAGCACTGTGAAATAAATGCGGGTAGGACTGCTCATGGTAGACCAACTATGGAAGTGATGCCACCTCTTCCTTGTAGGTGACCACACTGGTCTACTGGGGAAAGAGTCAGAGCCAGAAGAAACACCTGTAGTGCAACAGCAGTGGTGAGGAGGAGAGGGTGACATCCCTGTAGATATTTTCATAGTCACCCCACAGCATCATGACCCTTTTGCAACAATAGCTCAAGCTTCATATACTGGTAGGATCAGTAGGTATGAATAAGGAAATTAGATCAGAACATGGGAAATGTTGTGTTTATTATTAAAGATGTGGAGGTGTAACAGTCACATAGTGAGTTTTTAAAGTGCACTTTTGTTAAAAAAAAAAGAATGAAATATCATCATTCTAGTTTTACCGGGTTGGTTCATTATCTACATTCCAGATCAGTCCCTATTGCAGTTTTCTAGAATCATTGCATTGGAGTTAAGTTAGGCAAAAAAAGGTAGCTCAAAGAGGAGCTCCAGGCTCACCCCCAAAAATGTAAAGTCAGCAGCCACAAATACTGTAGCTGACTTTTAATATAAGCACACTTACCTGTCCAGGGATCTAGCGATGTCCTCATCCAAATTAATTCTTCAATTGGTTTCGGGTGCAGGCTCAGGTATCCCTAGTAAATCACAGCCTGTTTCCTACTGTGCATGTGCGAGTTGCACTGCGCTTTGTGAATGGTCCCGTAGTTTTCTGGGACCTGTGATGTGTCCCAGAAGTCTATTTTACACTACACTCAGCCCCCATACCCCTCCTTTGTGATGTTATAAAAAGCGTATGTTTTAATAAGTGGAAGGTAAGCCGAACAGATCTGGCATGCAAAGCATTATTCCATATCACTGCAAAGAAAAAACCTTACCTATAGACTCAACATCTAAAGTATGAAGCCCAACCTTTATATATACAGTAAGCCTTGGGCATTTGTGAACCCAGTGCTGTGGGCTGAATAAATACATGTGTAAGTGTGGAGAAAACGCGCAGACAAAATAGGATGAATAAATAAGGAAAATTTATGAAGAATAATGAAGAATAATGAAAAAAGCCGCTAGCAAAAAATCAGTCAGACGAAATCAAAAATAAAATAAAAAGTCATGAACCGCTAATTAACTGATAAAAAAGTTAGTGAATTGGTGAACAAATCAAAAAAGGTGTCAGTGAAATCCAAAAAATAAATAAAGTTCATAAGTGGTGCAGAAATAAACTGAAGATGTGCGTGATCAAATATCACCGACGTGATCCACCACCCAGTGTAAGATGGACTCTTACCGGAGTTGCAGGACTCGAATGCGCTCAATATGGTGTATCATCATCAGACATCACATATCATTCAGGAACAGGCAGCGTTCAATGCTTACAGTTAGGGATGAGCTCGGTGTTCGAGTCGAACATACGTTCGACTCGAACATCGGCTGTTCGATCGTTCGACGAAGATCGAACGATTTGGGCCGTTCGCGCCTAATTCGAGTGACGCGAACGGCCCACAATGCACAACATCATCGCAGTGTCATCCAGGCGCTGTGATTGGCCAAGCATGCACTGTGACCCTGCATGCTTGGCCAATCACAGCGCCGGCAGCGAGGAGAGCAATGATTGGCCACAGGCAGGATGCCTGTGGCCAATTATTGCTGAGGGTGTTTAGTACACGCCCCACACTATAAAAGGCCGCCAGCACGGCGGCCTAGTGTAGTGTGTTCCGGAGCAGGGAAAGAGAAGCATAGGCAGGGACAGTGACATTTTTTTTTCTTGCTCAACCTGGATTTCTTTAGTTTAGGGAAAGAGAAGGATAGGTAGGGAGAGTGTCAGTGTGTTTTACTGTGCTAATCCTTGTTTCTAGGGACAGGGAAGGACAGTGAGGGAAATTCTCCTTGTGCTATACTGTGCTAAAGCATTGATCATCAACCATCTTTAAAAAAACATTTTTTCTAGGGACAGAAAACTATAGGTAGGGAGAGTGTCAGTTTCTTTCACTGTGCTAATCCTTGTTTCTAGGGACAGGGAAGGACAGTGAGGGAAATTCTCCTTGTGCTATAGTGTGCTAAAGCATTGATCATCAACCATCTTTAAAAAAACATTTTTTCTAGGGACAGAAAACTATAGGTAGGGAGAGTGTCAGTTTATTTCACTGTGCTAATCCTTGTTTCTAGGGACAGGGAAGGACAGTGAGGGAAATTCTCCTTGTGCTATACTGTGCTAAAGCATTGATCATCAACCATCTTTAAAAAAACATTTTTTCTAGGGACAGAAAACTATAGGTAGGGAGAGTGTCAGTTTCTTTTACTGTGCTAATCCTTGTTTCTAGGGACAGGGAAGGACAGTGAGGGAAATTCTCCTTGTGCTATACTGTGCTAAAGCATTGATCATCAACCATCTTTAAAAAAACATTTTTTCTAGGGACAGAAAACTATAGGTAGGGAGAGTGTCAGTGTGTTTTACTGTGCTAATCCTTGTTTCTAGGGACAGGGAAGGACAGTGAGGGAAATTCTCCTTGTGCTATACTGTGCTAAAGCATTGATCATCAACCATCTTTAAAAAAACATTTTTTCTAGGGACTGAAAACTATAGGTAGGGAGAGTGTCAGTGTGTTTCACTGTGCTAATCCTTGTTTCTAGGGACAGGGAAGGACAGTGAGGGAAATTCTCCTTGTGCTATACTGTGCTAAAGCATTGATCATCAACCATCTTTAAAAAAACATTTTTTCTAGGGACAGAAAACTATAGGTAGGGAGAGTGTCAGTGTGTTTCACTGTGCTAATCCTTGTTTCTAGGGACAGGGAAGGACAGTGAGGGAAATTCTCCTTGTGCTATACTGTGCTAAAGCATTGATCATCAACCATCTTTAAAAAAACATTTTTTATAGGGACAGAAAACTATAGGTAGGGAGAGTGTCAGTGTGTTTTACTGTGCTAATCCTTGTTTGTAGGGACAGGGAAGGACAGTGAGGGAAATTCTCCTTGTGCTATACTGTGCTAAAGCATTCCTCATCAACCATCTTTGAAATCCTTGTTTTTTGGACAGTCAGGGAAATTGTCGTTGTGCTATTCTGTGCGAAAGCAATCATCCTCAACCATATTTAGAAATCCTTAAGTAAAGGGACAGAGAAGGACACCTGAAGGTAGCCCTTATTGCTTTTTTCCCATCTCCCTGCAGGCCATCTATTAGAATGTCTGGAAGGCAAACAAGGAGAGGCAGACAGTCAGGAGGCAATAAAAGAGGGCAAGCAGGCTCTGTGTCTGGGGGCAACAGTGCTGGTCGTGGACGCGGTGCATTGTCATCAGCACATGGCCATGGGACACGCTTGTCCTTCTTTTCGGCAGCTGGACATGTTGAGCCACATCATGCCGAAGACTTGGTAGAGTGGATGACCAAGCCCTCCTCCTCCTCCTCATCCTCTCTCACCCAGGCTCAGGGTACTGGCAAAGCAGCTGCCAAAGCGTCCTCTTCCCTGGTATCAATGTCAGACTCATCATCAGTCACTCCTTCCCTAGACCCACCATGTCCTCCTCCTGAGGAGTCCCCCGAACTGTTTGAGCACAGTGTTGGGTACATGCTCCAGGAGGATGCCCAGCGTTTCGAAGGGTCTGATGATGAAACCCAGCTACAGGAAGGCAGTAGCGTGAGAGCAGACAGAGGGGATGCTCAAGAAGGACACCAATCTGGCAGTCATGTTCCAGCAGCTGCAGCATACTGCCAGATTGGCTCCAGTGATGAGGAGGGAGGGGATGATGAGGTCACTGACTCCACGTGGGTGCCTAAAAGGAGAGAGGAGGAGGAGGAGGATGAGGAGGAGGCACATCTCCAACGAGGCAGGATGCCCTTTGGTGGCCAGCGTAAGGGCAGTACACCGACGGAATCACACCGCAGAGCTCCGCCTGTGCAGGGCGCTGCCTCTGCCCGTCATTCAAAAAGTTCTTTGGTGTGGGCCTTTTTTGAGGCTAGTGCATCAGATCGCACAGCTGCTGTTTGCAACATATGTCTCAAGCGTATATCGCGTGGCCAAAACATCAGCCGCTTGGGTACCACATGCCTGACCAGACATATGTTGACCTGCCATGCAGCTCGTTGGCAAGCCTACCTCAAAGACCCACACCAAAGAACAAAGCGGACCTCTCCTTGCACCGCATCAGCTGGGATCTCCAACCCCACTATAACTTCAGTCCTCTCTGAAACATGCACTGAGAGGAATGAAGGTGTAGAATTAGGTGTGTCACAGCCAAGTACTTGCGGCCACTCTGCTAGCAGTACACCGACGTCCGATTCTAGCAGGCAAATTTCCCTGCCCCAGCTGCTGGACCATCGAAAGAAGTTCACTCCCAGCCATCCACATGCCCAGCGGTTGAATGCTAGCTTGGCTAAATTGCTAGCGCTTCAACTGCTGCCTTTTCAGTTGGTAGACTCGGCCCCCTTCCGTGAGTTTGTGCAATGTGCGGTTCCTCAGTGGCAGGTTCCCAAACGCCACTTTTTCTCACGGAAGGCTATTGCTCTCTACCGGCATGTGGAAGGCAATGTCTTGGCCTCGCTGGACAGGGCGGTCAGCGGTAAGGTGCATATTACCGCTGACTCATGGTCCAGCAGGCATGGACAGGGACGTTACCTTTCTTTCACGGCCCATTGGGTCACTCTTTTGGCAGCTGGGAAGGATGCAGGACAAGGTGCAGTAGTGTTGGAGGTTGTTCCACCGCCACGCCTCCAAAATGCTACTACTGGTTGTGACACACCTCTCTCCTCCACCCCCTCCTCTTCTTCTTCCTCCATGGCCTCTTCCTGTGCTTTGTCCTCTGAACCAGCGGTGCTCCGTAGCCGTTCAAGGGGCTACGCAAGTACGCAGGCAAAAAGATGCCATGCCGTGCTTGCGCTGGTGTGTTTGGGGGACAGAAGCCACACTGGGGCAGAGGTCCTGTCTGCTCTGCAGGGCCAGGCCGAGAGGTGGTTGACGCCACGCCAGCTTAAGCCAGGAATGGTGGTTTGCGACAATGGCACCAACCTCCTCTCCGCCCTCCGACAGGGACAACTGACCCATGTGCCCTGTGTGGCTCACGTCCTTAACCTGGTGGTGCAGCGGTTCTTGGGCAGGTACCCGGGCTTACAGGATGTCCTGAGGCAGGCCAGGAAAGTCTGTGTGCATTTCCGCAGATCTTATAATGCCAGTGCTCGCCTGGCTGAGCTGCAAAAGGAGTTGAACCTGCCCAAGAACCGCCTTATATGTGACATGCCCACCAGGTGGAACTCAACGTTGGCCATGCTGCAGCGGCTGCACACGCAGCAGAGGGCCATCAATGAGTACCTGTGCGACTACGGCACCAGGACAGGGTCAGGGGAGCTTGGTTTTTTTCTCCACGCCAGTGGGGCATGATCAGGGATGCATGCACTGTCCTGGCACCATTTGAGGAGGCCATGAGGATGGTGAGCAGTGACAGTGCATGCATCAGTGACACTGTACCTCTTGTCCACCTGTTGGAGCACACGCTGCGTGGAATAATGGACAGGGCACTTGAGGCAGAACAGAGGCAGGAAGAGGAGGACTTCCTTGCCTCTCAAGGCCCCCTTTACCCAGACAGTGTTCCTTCTGTCCCACCCATCACACAGGAAGAGGAGGAGGAGGAGGAGGAGGAGGAGGAGGAGGATTGTGTCAGCATGGAGGTGGAGGCTGGCACTCAGCATCATCAGCAGCAGTCTTTTAGGGATGATTTACAGTCCCAAGAAACCAGTGGACTTGTACGTGGCTGGGAGGAGGTGGCTGCGGATCATGTCGTCCTTAGTGACCCAGAGGACTCCGGACCGAATGCCTCAGCAAACCTACGCTGCATGGCCTCCCTGATCCTGCAAAGTCTGCGGAAGGATCCTCGTATTCTTCGGATCAAGGAGAGGGACCATTACTGGCTGGCCACTCTCCTTGATCCACGGTACAAGGGTAAGGTTGCGGACCTTATGTTACCGTCGCAGAGGGAGCAGAGGATGAGACAACTCCGGGAGGCCTTGCAGAAAGGTCTGTGCAACGCGTTCCCAGAGACTGGGAGGTTACAAACTCCTGGTCCTGGACAACGAGTTGCTGAGGCTTCGGCCAGTCAAAGAAGGAGCGGTGGGGAAGGTGGCCGTCTGACCGATGCGTTCAGACAATTCTTTAGTCCGCAGCCCCAAAGTATGATCGGTTCCAGCAACCATCGCCAGCGTCTGATAAACATGGTGCAGGAATATCTAGGGGCAAGGTCAGACTTGGACACCTTCCCCACCGAAAATCCTCTGGCTTACTGGGTCTTGAGGATGGATCACTGGCCAGAGCTTGCACAGTATGCAATTGAGCTACTGGCCTGTCCTGCATCCAGCGTTCTTTCGGAACGCACATTCAGTGCTGCTGGAGGATTTGTCACGGATCACAGGGTGCGCCTGTCCACCGACTCGGTTGATCGACTGACTTTCATCAAGATGAACCAGTCTTGGATCACCACCAGCTACCACACACCTGATGCTGATATAACAGACTAATTGATTTTAACATGTCACATCCCTTCAAGACTGATGCTGATGCTGAGTGCCTGTGCTGTTATGTTGACTGGCTATCCTCCTCCTCCGAGTCCTCAATGATACGATTGATGATGATAGCTTGGAAGATCATTTTTGTTTATGGGTGCCGCCACCAGTGGCTAAGGCCCAATTTTTCAGCCCCTGTTTAACAGGGGCGTGTAATTACAATTTTTGAAGCAATACTTTGCAACAGGGCTCATTGCTGTGCTCCAAGTACAGTATCTGTGAGGGGTTGGAGTGTTGTGCCACCAGTGCCTAAGGCCCAATTTTTCAGCCCCTGTTTAACAGGGGCGTGTCATTACAATTTTTGAAGCAATACTTTGCAACAGGGCTCATTGCTGTGCTCCAAGTACAGTATCTGTGAGGGGTTGGAGTGTTGTGCCACCAGTGCCTAAGGCCCAATTTTTCAGCCCCTGTTTAACAGGGGCGTGTCATTACAATTTTTGAAGCAATACTTTGCAACAGGGCTCATTGCTGTGCTCCAAGTACAGTATCTGTGAGGGGTTGTAGTGTTGTGCCACCAGTGCCTAAGGCCCAATTTTTCAGCCCCTGTTCAACAGGGGCATGTAATTACAATTCTTGATCTAATAATTCACAGCAGGGCCCATTGCTGCACCCACCAAGAGTAACTCTGAGGGCTTACAGTGTTGTGGCAACGCCACCACCACCACCACCACGAAAGGCCCAATTTTTCAGCCCCTGTTCAAAAGGGGCATGTAATTACAATTCTTGATCTAATAATTCACAGCAGGGCCCATTCCTGCACCCACCAAGAGTAACTCTGAGGGCTTACAGTGTTGTGGCAACACCACCACCACCACCACCACCACCACCACGAAAGGCCCAATTTTTCAGCCCCTGTTCAACAGGGGCATGCAATTACAATTCTTGATCTAATAATTCACAGCAGGGCCCATTGCTGCACCCACCAAGAGTAACTGTCAGGGCTTACAGTGTTGTGGCACCAGCACCACCATCAAAGGCCCAATTTTTACTACTACTGTTCAACAATTATATGTAATTACAATTCCTGATATAATAGTTGACAGCAGGGCGTTCCAGCACCAACCAAGAGTAACTGTGAGTGCTTACAGTGTTGTGCCAACACCAACAACTAAGGGGCCTATTTCTGCAGAGTATATACGGCAGGTCCCTACTTTCAAACATCCAACTTACAAACGACTCCTACTTGCAAACGCAAGAAGACAACAGGAAGTGAGAGGAAATCTACCCCTAGGAAGGAAAATTCTCTCCTGTAAGAATTAATATGGGAGAAAGGTGTCTCCTCTGTACTGATGCTTTATCACCAATCCTTGTTTCAAGAAAAACACCACATTTCAAAAACAGTTGTCATTGGGACGGAAAGTGAGGTGAAATGTTCTGAACAAAGGCACAGACAGCAAAACAAATGTTACAGGGGTGATAACCCTTACCTATGTTTTCCAAAAAGTTTAAAAATAGATTTTTGGGCTGGAGCTACACTTAAACAAATGTACCTGTTCAAAATTACAAACAGATTCTACATAAGAACAAACCTACAGTCCCTGTCTTGTATGCACCGCCTGTATACGGCTGTTCAGAGTATATAGGGCCTTTTTTATTTTATGTGCGGGGTTCCCCTTAATATCCATACAAGACCCAAAGGGGCTGGTAATGGGCTGGGGTAGGGGGGGGGGTGATGGGGTAGCTATGCCATTTTTCTTAAAGATTTTCATCCATATTACCGGGACCAGACATTACATTAAAGCCGCAAGCAGTTTTAAATGGCTTTTTTTTCCTTTAGAAGTGTCATTTTGTGCAGGGACAGTTCTAAACACGGGAAACACGTGGCACTTCACAGGCATACTTTAGACACCCCCCAGGTACGATATTTAAAGGAATATTTGACTTTTTTTTTTTTCACTTTATGCATCATTAAAATGACTGCTCCCGAAAAACGACCGTTTTTAAAACTTCTTTTTGCATTGATACATGTCCCCTGGTGCAGAACCCGGGTTCCCAAACCCTTTTTAGGACAATAACATGCATAATAGTCGTTATAATTAGCACTTTAGAATTCGAACGTTCGCATCCATTGTATTTAATAGGGTTCTAATGTTCGTACGAACTTTCGGTCCGTTCGCGGGTTCTGGTGCGAACCGAACCCGGGGGTGTTCGGCTCATCACTACTTACAGTATGTCTCAATGGATGTAGAGAAAAGGATGTGCATCGTGGATATATAAATGAAGGAAACACTCATATAGTGTAATACCATAAAAACTCTTTTAATGTACAAACAGGATTAAAGTGGCAACGGCCCATACATAAGCTTCGCCCTACATGTTTCATCACAACTGACGTCATCCGGGGCATGTACATGCCAGTGCAGTCACGCTATGTTTATATTCAATACAGCAGGGGCGGGCTCCAACTGAAAAGGCAATCATTCAATACGAAATGTAAACAAAGATGGCCGTTAGAGAAGCCAAGCCTCAATAGAGAAAATCAAATGCACTCCAAGCCTTGATGTGGTAGCGGATCAACAAAAGAATGATCCTTGTAACTTGCGTCACGTCCCACTGGTTATTGACCAAGCCTCGATGTCATAAAACTTGGCCACTATTGTGCTCCAAGACTCGCTTCCAGGTCCGTGTGTCATATAATGTAACACCAACAAATTGAAAAACTCGGGCGCAGATTAAAACTACATACAGTATCTCACAAAAGTGAGTACACCCCTCACATTTTTGTAAATATTTTATTACATCTTTTTATGTGACAACACTCAAGAAATTACACTTTACTACAATATAAAGTAGTGTGTATACAGCTTGTATAACAGTGTAAATTTGTCCCCTCAAAATAACTCAACACACCATTAAATGTCCAAACCGCTAGCAACAAAAATAAGTAAACCCCACTCCTCCATGACGACATCATGGAGCTGGTGGATGTTAGAGACCTTGCGCTCCTCCACCTTCCGTTTGAAGATGCCCCACAGATGCTTAATAGGGTTTAGGTCTAGAGACATGCTTGGCCAGTCCATCACCTTTACCCTCAGCTTCTTTAGCAAGGCAGTGGTCGTCTTGGAGGTGGGTTTGGGGTCGTTATTATGTTGGAATACTGCCCTGCGGCCCAGTCTATGAAGGGAGGGGATTATGCTTGGCTTCAGTATGTCACAGTACATGTTGGCATTCATGGTTCCCTCAATGAACTGTAGCTCCCCAGTGCCAGCAGCACTCATGCAGCCCCAAACCATGACACTCCCACCACCATGCTTGACTGTAAGAAAGACAAACTTGTCTTTGTACTCCTCACCTGGTTGCCGCCACACGCGCTTGACACCATCTGAACCAAATACATTTATCTTCATCTCATCAGACCACAGGACATGGTTCCAGTAATCCATGTTGTTAGTCTGCTTGTCTTCGGCAAACTTTCTTGTGCATCATCTTTAGAAGAGGTTTCCTTCTGGGAGGACAGCCATACAGACCAATTTAATGCATTCTGCGGCATATGGTCTGAGCACTGACAGGCTGACCCCCCACCCCTTCAACCTCTACAGCAATCCTGGCAGCACTCATGTGTCTATTTCCTAAAGACAACCTCTGGATATGACACTGAGTACATGCACTCAACTTCTTTGGTCAACCATGGTGAGGCCTGTTCTGAGTGGAACCTGTCCTGTTAAACCGCTGTATGGTCTTGGCCACTGTGCTGCAGCTCAGTTTCAGGGTCTTGACAATCTTCTTATAGCCTAGGCCATCTTTATGTAGAGCAACAATAATTTTTTTCAGATCCTCAGAGAGTTCTTTGCCGTGAGGTGCCATGTTGAACTTCCAGTGACCAGTATGAGAGAGTGAGAACGATAACACCAAATAAAAAAAAAAATGCTCCCCATTCACACCTTTGACCGTGTAACACTAATGAGTCACATGACCCCGGAGAGGGAAAATAGCTAATTGGGCCCAATTTGGACATTATCACTTAGAGGTGTACTCACTTTTGTTGCCAGCGACTTGAACATTAATGGCTGTGTGTTGAGTTATTTTGAGGGGACAGAAAATGTACACTGTTATACAAGCTGTACACTCACTACTTTACATTGTAGCAAAGTGTCATTTCTTCAGTGTTGTCACATGAAAAGGTATAATGAAATATTTACAAAAATGTGAGGGATGAACTCACTTTTGTGAGATACTGTATATTTGAACATATATATGTAGCGCCCATCCCAAATGGTTGGGACGCTATGTTTAAATTTAGGGGTATCTCTGAGCCATAGTTAGACTCAGACTTGTTTAATTGTGTTGAAATTCGGTTTCGGTTTCTGCTCTGGTTGTGATACTGCCTGGCAGTCATTCCCCTTGGTCGGTAGGTGGCACTGCCACCACAGACTCAGGTTGGAATACAGGCATGACACAGCACATTTGGTGTCCTCTCTCGGCAGCCATGCAGTGGGCGTGGTTACCCTGCTGTGCATGCTGGGAAGGGGTACATAAGGGGCAGACGCCATTGGTTCTGCGCCCTTCTTGTGTGCCTCGTGGCCCTCGTGGCACGGGGTGCATGTGTGTATTCTAGCACCGGCACCTTCAGCCCGAGGCTGCATCGCTACCTAGTAGGCCCAGTTTTGCTGGCTGGGGCCTACGCCTTGGAAAAGGATCCCAAGCTGCCCACCTGCGGGAAGCCCACTCCTAAGGAAGGAGGCCAGGGGATGATCTGCCCCAGAGGAGACTGGCAACGGTACTGCTGTCTCGGGAGAAAGCTTGGCAACCTACCTAAGGAGAGATCCATTACTTTACAGGCCCTGCAATATGCCAATCTGGCATAAAGTTCTCCTTATTGCTTGGCTAGGAGGTTCGGGACTTTAATTATTCTGTGGCAGAGGATTCCTGGACGCATCCCTCTCATATAAAACTGATCCGTGCGTCATCCCGGCTGCTAGGACCGAAAGAAACGGAACTATCCGGGTGAGCAATACCCACTCAGGCTTGAGTGGCGAAGTTTACAAATTCTTTGTGCCTTTGGTGCTGCGTGCCTGAACCTTCCCCTATACTTCTCTCATTTCCTGCTTTCTCCTCAAGATCTCATAGCAAAGAAAATAAAGCCTTATGCCGTGTACACACGATCAGTTTTACAGATGAAAACAGTCCGATGGACTTTTCTCATCGGACAAACCGATCGTGTATGGGCCCCATCTGTCTTTTTTCCCATCGGTGAGAAAAAATAGAACGTTTTAAATTTATCCGATGGGAAAAAAATCGATAGCAAATTGCGATCGTCTGTGTGGAACTGCATCGGATAAAAAACCCACGCATGCTCAGAATCAAGTCGAGGCATGCTCAGAAGCATTGAACTTCATTTTTCTCGGCTTGTCGGAGTGTTTTACGTCACGGCGTTTGGGACGGTCGGATTTTTGACTGATGATGTGTAGGCAAGACTGATGGAAGTCAGCTTCATCGGATTTCCGATGGAAAAATCCATCGGATTAGAATCCCTGACAACGGAAGCCTTGGAGGTAGTTTGCATGACCCAAAACAAAACCAGCAGCTCCTTCATGGGTAAGTGCTATATATATATATATATATATATATATATATATATATATATACACACTGTAGATTATTTAGAGGGTTTTATAATAACATTAATTAAAAAACTAGAATTGATGATAGAACAAATATATGTCTAAAACATAAAAAGAAATAAGAAAAAAAAATTGGAAAAATTAATCAATTGAATAATTGAAAATCAATTAATTTAAAATTTTTAAATATTACATTGGAGGAAGGCCCCCAATTCCAAAATGAACAAGTACACGTGCTGGATAGAGTACAAAAATAGACAGATAAGTAAACATTGTATCAAAAAAGATTTTAGGTATTACTGATAAAAGCAATAATGTCCCATTCTACATTCATGCCATGGGGACTATAGGATTTAATTTCATAAACCATTTGGTCTCTAACCTAGAAACACCTCCTTTCAGTGATCCCCCTCTTCATGGTGCTTCATATTTATCAATAGCCACAAACAGGGTACCTGAAGGGTCCCCATTGTGGCAACGTGCATAGTGTTTAGGAACACAATGTTCTCCTTTCCTTTTACAAATATTTTTAATGTGTTCATTAACACGTGTGGAAAAAGATTGAATAGTCCTACCTATATGCTGTTTGCCATATGGGCAAACTAACAGGTATACCATGTTCTTAGACGCACAGGTAATAAAATATTTAATTGCATAGCATTTAGAGGTAGTTGTCGACTGAAATGTATCAATCTTTCTACCCTTAAAACTGTTGATTTTGCAAACTGGGCACCTTCTACAAGGAGAGAAACCCTTCCAATCATGGAAAAAAAAAGAAGAAGGTCTGTTGGGAGGATCTAAAACATTGGGGGCCAACCTAGATTGTAATGAAGGAACACCTATAAATAACATTGGGTCTGTCAGGTAAGCGAGGACCGAGAAGTCAGTCGTTCTTTAATACCGCCCAATGTTTGTTCATAATGAATCTAATTTGCTTGTGTTGTGTAGAATAGGAAGTGAACAAGGCCCATTTTGGATCTATCTTGATTGTTGTTATTACTCCTTTTGTCTAAAAGGAGGTCCTCTCTAGGGGTACTCATTATATTAATAAGTTCCTCATCTAATTGTACTTCTGTGTATCCTTTCTGAAGAAAACAAATCTTTAGGACTGAAGCTTGTTTTGTATAATCTGCAGTTTCTGTACAATCACAACGTAATCTCGGGAACTGACTGCGAGGAACAAAACGCAGCCAGGACCTGTGATGACAGCTATCTACAGGTATATATGAGTTCCTGTCTGCAGATTTAAAATGAGTAAGGGGGTTTAGCCTATCATTCACCACTTCAATCTCCAGATCCAAGAAACTGATATTCTTAGAACTGGCTGTAAAAGATAAGGATATACTTCTATCGTTACAATCTAGTTCAGTCATAAAGGAATCAAGGGATGATTGACTGCCCTTCCAGAGGAGGAGGACATCATCTAGATATATAGATGATGTCCTGCTCCTCTGGAATGTTTAATGTTTTTGGACATATATTTGTTACATTTTGTTCTATCACTCACATCAATTCTAGTTTTTTAATTTATTTTCTTATTAAATCCTCTACATAATCTATTGTGAGGGGGTTAGCTCGGCAGCGGGTGTGTGTGACCCCCGAGATGGGCTCCCCACACAAAAACAGGCCCAGCAAACGGAGGTTGTGGTTTTCAAAATCAAAAAGGTGCGGTTTATTTTCTATTTACAGTGACAAAACACAGCAAAGCAAAAGAAACATAAACAAAATAAATCCTGGTCAACTTGACCTCTGACTAAACATACAGGTTTCCTAACTAACAACTGGGATCAGCCTAGTGCTGTCCTAGTCCCTAAGTCCCTGGTTTTAAATGTCCAAGCAAATAGCCACACAGGCTTTGTCTCACCGCACAGGGGTTCACTCTCCCTAGACAGTCCACACAGGTCTGGTTCCAGGCATGAGCTAACATCTAATGAAGCTGGGAGTTCTTATAGAGGCCTAAATGAGCTGACAAGCTTCAGCTGGTCTCCTCATCTCTGTCTGCACGACGCCCCACACTCTCCCTAGAGGTATGAGTCATCCATGAGCCCACTAGCCTTATACAACTCTCCACCTAGTTGTATAAGTCGGCGTAAAGCCTGAATCTGGGCGAAATATATCTACCCCCCTGGATGCAACCAGGTGACTTTACCTTCCTGCTGTCACATACCCCCCCCCTCTTGTTTTAACCTCGGGGTTGGAACACCAGCAATCAGGCATTCATGTACTCGAGACAAAGCATCCACATTCCCCATTTGAACGCCAGGGCGATGCTTTACTGTGAAGTTGAATTCCTGGAGGGCCAGGAACCACCTATTCACTCTTCTATTTGTTTCCTTGTTTTGAGCCATCCACTTTAACGGAGCGTGATCCGTAACCATGTCAAAGTGCCTACCTAGCAGGTAGTACCGAAGGGAATCTAGAGCCCACTTCACCGCTAAACACTCCTTTTCAACGGTGGCGTAATTTACCTCATGGGACTTCAACTTCCTGCTGAGGTAAATGACTGGGTGCTCTTCCCCGTTCCAGACCTGGGACAATACTGCTCCTAACCCCACATCTGACGCATCACTTTGTACGACAAAGTCTTTAGAGAAGTCGGGTGAGTACAACACTGGCTGGCTACATAAGGCTTGTTTCAAGAATTGGAATGCTGCCTCAGCCTCGGGGGTCCATTTAATCATGACCGACCCTTTCCCCTTCGTCAGGTTGGTTAGGGGCACAGCCTTAGAAGCAAAGTGGGGAATGAATCGCCGATAATACCCAGCGATTCCCAGAAAGGCTCGTACCTGCTTCTTGCTGTTGGGACGTGGCCAACTCTGGATGGCCTCGACTTTGTTGAGTTGGGGTTTTATTACTCCCCTCCCAATGGTGTACCCAAGATATTTGGCCTCCTCCTGCCCAATGGTACACTTCTTGGGGTTAGCCGTAAACCCCGCTTCCCGAACAGAGTCCAGGACTGCTTGCACTTTTGGCAGATGTGAGGCCCAATCTGTGCTATGGACAATTATGTCATCCAGGTAAGCCGCAGCATACTTCCGATGGGGCCTCAGCATCTGGTCCATTTTCCGCTGGAATGTGGCCGGCGCATTCTGTAACCCGAACGGCATTCTTTTATATTGGAACGCCCCGTCTGGGGTTACAAATGCGGTTTTCTCTTTGGCCGACTTGGCCAGGGGGATTTGCCAATACCCTTTTGTGAGGTCAAGAGTCGTCATGTATCGGGCTGTTCCCAGCCGGTCGATCAACTCATCTATACGTGGCATGGGGTAGGTGTCAAATTTTGTAACTTTGTTCAACTGACGAAAATCGTTACAAAATCGCCAGCTCCCCTCCGGTTTAGGCACCAACACAATGGGACTAGACCAATCACTTTGGGACTCCTCTATCACCCCTAAGTTCAGCATTTTCTGTACTTCCTCCCGTATTGCCTCCCGTCGGGCCTCTGGGATCCGATAGGGTTTTAACTTCACCCTTTCACCGGGTGGGGTAATGATGTCATGCTCTACCCCAGATGTTTGTCCCGGCAGCTCAGAGAATACCTCCTTGTTGCGAAGCACAAACTCCTTAACCTCCTGTTGTTGGGGTTGTGACAAGGTGGCTGCTATTCCAACCTCAGGAATCACGCAACCAGTTTGAGCTGGTGACCAAGTGTCTGCGACTAGGGACTCTCTATCCCTCCAGGCTTTCAACAGATTAACGTGATAGATCTGTTCGGGCTTTCGCCTTCCTGGTTGTCTGACCTTGTAATTCACTTCGCTCACTTTTTCCATTATCTCGTAGGGGCCTTGCCATTTGGCAAGGAATTTACTTTCAACCGTAGGGACAAGTACCAGTATCCTATCCCCCGGGGAAAAGGTACGGGTCTTGGCTCCACGGTTGTACACTCTCTGCTGTGCTAACTGCGCTTGGGCCAAATGTTCCTTCACGATGGGCATTACCTGTGCAATTCGGTCTTGCATCAGGGCGACATGCTCAATCACACTCCTGTGGGGAGAACTCTCACTTTCCCAAGTTTCCTTGGCAATATCCAACAGCCCTCTTGGGTGTCTCCCATACAGTAACTCAAAGGGGGAGAATCCCGTAGAGGATTGGGGCACCTCCCTAATAGCAAACATCAGATAAGGAAGTAGACAGTCCCAATCCTTTCCATCTCTATCCACCACTTTCTTCAACATTTGTTTTAGGGTTTTGTTGAACCTTTCAACCAGCCCATCGGTTTGGGGGTGATACACAGATGTACGTAATTGCGTCACTTTGAACAATTTACACAGCTCCTTCATAACCCGGGACATAAAGGGTGTACCTTGGTCCGTAAGCAGTTCTTTACAAATACCCACCCGGCTAAACACAAGAGATAGCTCTTTGGCTATGGTTTTGGCCGAGGTATTTCGGAGAGGGATCGCTTCTGGATAACGGGTGGCATAGTCCATTATAACTAATATGTACTGGTGCCCCCTAGCGGACTTGATTATAGGACCTACCAAATCCATGGCGATCCTCTCAAACGGGACCTCAATGATGGGTAGAGGGACCAGCGGGCTACGGAAATGTGGCATCGGGGCCGACCTCTGACACACAGGGCAGGAGGAACAATAATTTTCTATGTCCTTCATCACCCCCGGCCAATAGAATCTCTGTAATACCCTCTCTCGGGTTTTCTCTGTCCCCAGATGACCTCCAAGAATGTGCCCATGGGCCAACTCCAACACCAACTTCCTGTAAGGTTTGGGCACCACAAGCTGCTCAACGGTTTCTTCTGCCCTTTTTGCCACCCGATACAGTAGGTCCTTCTCTACGCTGAAGTATGGGTAAGTGCAGGTATTATCTGGGTTCACTAACTCGCCATCTATTTTCACTACGTTTTCCCGTGCCTTTATTAGGGCGGGGTCTTTCAACTGTTCTGTGGCAAAGTTTTCCCTGTGAACCTCAAGATCAGAAAACTCCACAGACGGTAGGTTTTCGTCTGAGGAGGTGGGCTCCTCTCCAGTTTCTTGAGTCTCCCCTGCCAATACTGATAAGGGAAATTCCGGAGAGTCCTCACCACTCTCAGGGGAGTTCTGGCTATCACATTCCTGGTACATAGGGGCACCAGTGGGGGGCTCAGGATCATCCCACAGTTCCCAGAACTTCGGAAAATCCCTTCCCACAATGGCGTCATGCGGTAACTGAGATACTAAGCCCACTGGATGAGAGAGGGTACCTTTGGGGGTCTCGAAACACACTGTAGTCACTGGATACTCTCGGGTGTCCCCATGCACACAAATAACAGCTACCTTGCTATTCCCAGAGACCTCTGTTTTAACTAACTCAGCCTTTATCAGGGTCACAAGGCTACCTGAATCCAACAATACCACAACATTTCTACCATTAACACACATTTTGCATAAATGTTTCTCAGTTCCTCGAATGGCAGTGTATGCGACTGTCGCACACAGCGACTGACGTCTGCCCGTCAGAAAGTCACACTGCATGGGTTCCTCCACAACCGGGCAATTGGCTGCAATATGTCCCGCTTGCCGGCAGCGGTAGCAAACGATCCTTCTTGCGGCCTCTTGAGCCGCTGATTTCCCAGGCTGTTCTCGCCAAACTTGGGGTAGAGCTCCCACCCTCTCACTCTCTCCACCCTCACCCCTTGGAATCCTCTTATCCGCCCCTGGGGATGGTCTGGTCTTAGGGTGGAAAGTCCGAGTGTCTCTGGAAGAGGCCGTCAGGTTCTCTGTAGCCAAGTATTTCTCCACACGATCCACAAGACCATCGGCCGTCTCTGGGTCTCCATGGCTTACCCACTTTTGGATGGCAGTAGGAAGAGCTCTCAAAAACCGATCCATTACAACACGTTCCACAATCTTTGGTGCGGACAAAGTCTCTGGCTGTAGCCACTTTCTGCTCAGGTGAATGAGATCATACATTTGAGACCTGGGGGGTTTTCCAAGCTGGAAAGTCCAGTTATGCACACGCTGAGCCCGGACAGCCTGGGTGACACCCAGCCTTGCCAATATTTCAGTTTTTAGCATCACATAGTCTTTTGCTTGGTTAGGCTCTAGGTCATAGTAAGCTTTCTGCGATTCACCAGTTAACAGAGGAGCCACCAGTCCAGCCCACTGCTCCTCAGGCCACTTTTCTCTTTCAGCGGTCCTTTCAAATGTGGTCAAAAATACCTCTGGATCATCCTCTCCAGTCATTTTTGTCAATAAATGACTCACCCCAAAGGAC
The DNA here is from genome assembly GCA_029206835.1 of Rana muscosa. NCBI lineage: Eukaryota > Metazoa > Chordata > Amphibia > Anura > Ranidae > Rana > Rana muscosa. Next base: position 1,156,882,311 of record CM055116.1, on the reverse strand, counting down.
GCGGTATTAGTGGGACGGCTTTCCTCACTGGTCTGCGGACGTTGCTGCATTACTGCTTCCATCTGTTGTTGTAGTCTCTGCTCTTGCTTCTGCAACAGGTCTATGAAGCGGGCCTCAGATTGCTGCTGGGCTTGTTGCTGAGCCTCCAGACTCTGTTGCAAAGTTGCGTTTGTCTGCTGCTGGGCTGCAAGGCTCTGTTGATGAGCTTGCTGCTGGGCTGCGAAGTTCTTTTGCAAACCTGCATTTGTCTGCTGTTGATTGGCATTTGCTAGAGCCAGCTGCTTCAGTATCTCCTCCATGCTGGCTTAAAAAAAAAAAAACTGCCCGCATTCTCCACCAACTGTGAGGGGGTTAGCTCGGCAGCGGGTGTGTGTGACCCCCGAGATGGGCTCCCCACACAAAAACAGGCCCAGCAAACGGAGGTTGTGGTTTTCAAAATCAAAAAGGTGCGGTTTATTTTCTATTTACAGTGACAAAACACAGCAAAGCAAAAGAAACATAAACAAAATAAATCCTGGTCAACTTGACCTCTGACTAAACATACAGGTTTCCTAACTAACAACTGGGATCAGCCTAGTGCTGTCCTAGTCCCTAAGTCCCTGGTTTTAAATGTCCAAGCAAATAGCCACACAGGCTTTGTCTCACCGCACAGGGGTTCACTCTCCCTAGACAGTCCACACAGGTCTGGTTCCAGGCATGAGCTAACATCTAATGAAGCTGGGAGTTCTTATAGAGGCCTAAATGAGCTGACAAGCTTCAGCTGGTCTCCTCATCTCTGTCTGCACGACGCCCCACACTCTCCCTAGAGGTATGAGTCATCCATGAGCCCACTAGCCTTATACAACTCTCCACCTAGTTGTATAAGTCGGCGTAAAGCCTGAATCTGGGCGAAATATATCTACCCCCCTGGATGCAACCAGGTGACTTTACCTTCCTGCTGTCACACTATATATATGTTCAAATATATGTATTGTCAATCCGCGCCCTAGTTTTTCCATTTTTCGGGTGTTACATTATATGACACACGGACCTGGAAGCGAGTCTTGGAGCGCAATAGCAGCCACGTTTTATGAGGCTTGGTTAATAACCAGTGGGACGTGACGCGAGTTACAAGGATCATTCTTTTGTTAATCCGCTATCACATCGAGGCTTGGAATGCATTTGATTTTCTATATTGAGGCTTTGCTTCTCTAACAGCCAGCTTTGTTTACATTTTATATTGAATGATTGCCTATTCATATGGACTCCGACCCTGCTGGATTGAATATAAACATAGCGTACCTGCACTGGCACTTACATGCCCCGGATGACGTCAGTTGTGACGAAACATGTAGGTCAGAGCTTATGTACATGCCGTTGCCACGCTGGTTTTGCTGTGTTTACCTATGTATCTACTTCCATGCATGGTTGTTCCTGGATTGATTCTATATGCTTTTTATACTCCTTTGAAATGTGAGTACTTTTAATCCCGAGTGTTTACATTATTCCACTATGTTTCCTTAATTTATATATCTACAATGCACATCCTTTTCCCTACATCCATTAAGACATACTGGAAGCATTGAAAACTGCCTGCTCCTGAATAATATTGATGATGCACCATATTGAGTGCATTTGACTCCGTAATAGAGTCCTGCAACTCCGGTAAGAGTCCATCTTACACTGGGTGGTGGATCATGTCTGTGATATTTGATCAAACTTCGGTTTATTTCTGCACCACTTATGAACTTATGGGACATTTTTGCGATTTCTTTGACACATTTTTTGATTTGTTCACCAATTCACTGACTTTTTTATCAGTTAATTAGTGCTGCATGACTTTTGGCTGGGGTTGAGTTTTACGCAAGAAGTTTGAATAATTGCAGTGAAATATTTCCCTCTATTGGCTAATCCACCAATCTCTATATTAAATTAAATTAAGAAATCCCCAAAAGGGCAAGCATAAAAAATATAAAAGGTTCACCTAAAAATAATTTAAAGCAGAAATGCGGCCATGCTGTGTAAACTCAGAAAGTTACATACTCTTAAAAAAGCAATACATAAGCTTTAAAACCTCTGCAGTTGCATCCACTGTGGAGCAATTCATCCTCAAATTTTACAAAATAAGCAGTGAAGACATTTAAGTCTGGTCTCAGCTTTTCCACTCTTTCTGTGTTTATATTAGATATTCAGCAAAATAACAATTGCGTAAACCAGGGAAAGGTACTGACCCTGGATGCCAGAACAAAAATGGCTCCAGTCTTCTGGGGAGAAAGAAAGAAGAGGGCATTGTAAGCAAGAATACTGTAATCGCTGAGATGTAATGAATACCAGCTAGTGTTACCCTTTATTTAGTACAACGATAAACATACATTTATACACATTTTTGAAGCACATGAATAGAGCCTAGGGATCAAATTGGCCTCAAAAAAGGGTGGGCTTGGGTGCAAAGCAACGGCTCCTGAGCCCATCCAGTTGTGTGACGGTAGTGAATTAATATTCGCTATTGTTTTCCTGCTTCTCCTCCCAGCCAATCAGGAAACTAGTCTTAAGACCCGATTGGCCAAAAGGAGAAGTGACCGTACTGGCCACCGAGGAGGAAGCCCCTGAGGAGGAGGAGATGCAGGATGAAGCCAAAGCTGCCCGCAACCTAGATGGGGTAAGTGCAGGGCTGGTGGGCGGACGGGCGAGCAATGGGGTGGTGGTGTTTGGTTTACTGAGTGATGGGGGGGTGGGGGGTTTGACTGATTGACATTGACAGTATATACTCTGACAACAGATCAGTACTCTCTAGTGTAGAAATCTTGGCACAGTGAAATATCAGCACATGCTTTCAGCATGAATGAGAATGAGAGTGCTATTGTAGGGGTTCATTTAGGTTTGGGTAAGAGTTTAGGTGAGAGTGATGGGAAATTTAAAGAGATACAGACCAACAATCGCTCCATAAGATTATATGTGCATTATGCACATAATTTGCAATTATTTTGCCTACATACATATTATTTGCCTATAAAAGCCTCCCTTGTGAAAACATCCAAAAGCCCAGAGACTTGCCGCCATCTTGGATGTGATATCAGCAGCCCCATCAAACTTAGAACTATCAATCAGACAGTCTTTGATCTCCCTCTATAGAAGGTACTGTATGTTTGGCCAGTGCCTCTAGCAATTAGATATTCCCAGACAAGGAGAGGGTTATGACATGGCAGGAGAGAAGGGGACTGTACTTTGAACCAACTAGTCAAATTTTTGAGCAAGTTTTAAGGTACATAGCAAATGAATAAAAAAATTGTTTAGGGAAAGAAAAAGCACTGCAATTAAGCATTTTAAATACTTGATTTTTCTGCACTTTTACCTGCAATTGTTTAACCACTTCCTGACCGCTCACGGTATATATACGTCGGCAGAATGGCTCGTACAGGCACAATCACGTACCTGTACGTGGCCCTTTAACTGCCGACGCCGGGGTCGCCGGCGCGCTCGCGACCCCCCTGCCTTCCCGTGAGTGGGACCGCGGGTCCCGCGGACTCGATCGCCACGGGGATCCCCGCGATCGTCTCACAGAGGCTCGGAGCGGGGAGATGTGTGTGTAAACACAGCATCTCCCCGCTCCTCTAATGACACTGTCAGCGATCTCCGCTCTGTGTAATCAGAGCGGAGATCGGTGACGTGTCAGTCGTAGCCACGCCCCCCTCAGTTAGTAACGCGCCCCTAGGCACACTTAACCCCTTCAGCGCCCCTAGTGGTTAACCCCTTCACTGCCAGTGTCATTTTCACAGTAACCAGTGCATTATTATTGCACTGATCGCTGTGAAAATGACAATGGTCCCAAAAATGTGTCAAAAGTTTCCGATGTGTCCGCCATAATGTCGCAGTCACGAACAAAATCGCTGATCGCCGCCATTACTAGTAAAAAATAAAAAATGTATAAAAATGCCTTAAAACTATACGCTATTTTGTAAACGCTATAATTTTTGCGCAAACCAATCAATAAACGCCGATTGCGATTTTTTTTACCAAAAATATGTTGAAGAATATGTATCGGCCTAAACTGAGGAAAAAAAAATAAATTTTTATATATTTTTTGGGGATATTTATTATAGAAAAAAGTAAAAAATATGTAATTTTTTTTAAAAATTTCGCTCTATTTTTGTTTATAGCGCAAAAAAAAAAAAACGCAGAGGTGATCAAATACCACCAAAATAAAGCTCTATTTGTGGGAAAAAAAGGACGCCAATTTTGTTTGGGAGCCACGTTGCACGACCGCGCAATTGTCAGTTAAAGCGACGCAGTGCCGAATCGCAAAAAGGGGCCTGGTCATAATGGCCCGTATTGGTCCGGGGCTTAAGTGGTTAAGTTGATAAAAGGGAATTTTAATTTTAAATGCAAGAAAATAAAGCTTTTCGTTGTTTTTATTTTTAAACACATATCTTTTTTTTTGTTTATATATACAATTCACTTCACTTGCCCCCAGTAGACTCTACTGGCTCCATAGTGATGGCACATTCCCAAGAAATGTATGTATTTTCAGCTGTTTTCCCATCACTGAAATCTAATGCCTAGTACACACGAGCAGGATTTCCGACGGGAAAAGTTCCGTCGGAAATCCCGAGGGGAAAGCCGAGAACCTGCTCGGTAACTTTTCCCCCGTACACACGGCCGGTTTTCCCTTCGGGAAAACTCAGATGAGAGCTTTGGTCGGGCATCCCGGTCATGTGTATGCTCCATCGCAGTTTTTCCCATAGGAAAACTTCCAAAAACTGCTGGGAAAAAGTCCGCCGGGAATCCTGGCGGGAAAAAAGAGAGCAGGTTCTCTTTTTTTTCCGGCGGTTTTTGGCTGTTTACCCGTCAGAAAAACTGCGAGGGAGCATACACCAGGCCAGGATTCCTGACCAAAAGCTCTCCTCGCAGTTTTCCCGTCTGGAAAACTGGCCGTGTGTGCGAGGTTTAAGGCTTTGTTCATGCCCTGGAAGAAGTCAGTTGTGACAAAACGCATAGGGACAGAGCAGCATGCTGACATCATTCAAACTATAAGTGGTGGTAAAAAAACACCATACATGCGGGCTGGATTCTTTTGAAATTTTTATATGTTTTTAAACAATTGAAAGTGTGATTTTGAGGATGAATAGAGGAGAAGTGATATTTGATGTGGATACCTGTAAACATCACCAACAGGAGTGGAACCCTTTGGGAGATTACATATGAAATAGCTTGTCTGGCCTTTTAGTTAGAAGGCCATCTACTTCTGGTAAGCGTATATCTGAACCCTTAGGTTGTGGTTCTTCTCAAGAGGTGATGGTGACGATTCTTTATAACTTATCTGTTTGAATGAGGAGCTGTGATATCTTCACTTGGAGGACAGTTTTTTCACAATACAGTATATACTGTAATTATTGGCGTATAACACTCACTTTTTTACCCTGAAAATAGAGGGTAAACTGTGCCTGCGTGTTATACGCAGGGGGCTGTGGAAAGTTTTTTTCCTGAAACTTCCCTCTTAAAGTTAGGGTGCGTGTTATACGCCTGTGCATGTTATACGCTGATAAATACGGTATATTCACATAATGTAAGATATGTAAGATATGGGGTTACTAATGCGCAAACCACAATCGGGTAAAATATTAATTCACAAAAGCATATTCACATAAGGACTTTTTTTTGTTTTCACACTTACATTTGTTTCATTGAAATAACTTTGAGTTGGTATAGCGAAACCATTTTTTTATATAAACATTCACTTGTATGGCAGGCTGTATGCAGCCTGTGTGGGTCCCCAGGCGCAGGAAAGCACCAGGAAGTTATGCCAGAAAGTTAAAATGTTTTGTAAGCATCGCATGCATGAACCCTAAAACTGAACTCTAGGCAAACATCTAAATACACAAACGAATAACACATAAGGGAGCTGTTTGACCTGTTGACGAAGTTGTATCGGTGGCAGTGGCGGCTGGTGCTCAAAAATTTTGAGGGGGCACAAACAAACTGAAAAAAAAACATCAATTGCAGCCACTGTGCCTATCAAACGCAGCTACTGTGCCATCAAACGCAGCTACTGTGCCCATCAATTGCTGCCACTGTGCCCATCAAGTGCAGCCACTGTGCCCATCAAATGCAACCACTGTGCCAATCAAACGCAACCACTGTGCCCATCAAGCGCAGCCACTGTGCCATCAAACGCATCCACTGTGCCATCAAACGCATCCACTGTGCCATCAAATGCAGCCACTGTGCCATCAAATGCAGCCACTGTGCCATCAAATGTAGCCACTGTGCCCATCAAACGCAGCCACTGTGCCATCAAATGCAGCCACTGTACACATAAATTGCCGCCACTGTGCCATCAAACACAGCTACTGTACCTATCAATTTCTGCCAGTGTGCCCATCAATTGACGCTACTGTGCCCATCAATTTCTGCCAGTGTGCCCATCAATTGCTGCCAGTGTGCCCATCAATTGCCGCTACTGTGCCCCATCAAATGCTGCCAGTGTGCCTATCAATTGCCACTACTGTGCCCCATCAAATGCTGCAAGTGTGCATCGCCCGGCACTTACCTGTCTTGCAGTGGGTCAGCGGCAGTGTCCTGCACGTCCTCGATGTCTTCTTCCGTTTTTCTCTATCAGGCATCAATCACAGCGCCTGACGTTTCAGCCAATCAGGTGACAGGTAACAGACCCGAGCACCTGATTGGCTGAGAGGCGGTTCAGTGTTAGCAAAGCAAATTCCTTTGCTTTGCTAACACAACGCTGAGTGAACAGCAAACGCACAGCATGGCGCTCTCTGTTCACCTTTTTGGGCGCCTATTAGAGCCTACGGCTCTAATCAGGTGCTTCCAAAAAACACCCCTGCCGCTGTAATTCAGGTGCCCGGCGCCCGAAAAGGGGCCGGACACCTGAATAGGGGGTGTCAGCGGTGACCATAGAAAGATTCATGCAATGCATGAATCTATCTATAGTGATAGAGCGGTGCCAGGAGAGAGGGGGCGGCACCCATGCACCCCTTATGGACGCACCGCCACTGATCAGTAGTGTGGTTCTGTTTTACTGTTTTTTTTTGTTTCGCCGATTCACAGAGCGGCAAGCATCGTGACTGAAGATGGATATACTGTTTAATGAGGGATTTTTTGGGGTATTTTTACCTTTTTAATTAAAGGACTTGTCAAACACTTGCATCTTTATTTATAGGTTACATTTGCTTTTTTTTTGTGAGTGGATAGGGGTACTATGTACCCCTTACTCATTCATGTGAGCGGGGGGCAGCATCTAGGGGCTCCTTTATTTTTAAGGGGGCTTCCAGATTCCGATAAGCCCCACACCCGCAGACCCCCACAACCGCCAGGCCAGAGTTGTGGGGAAGAGGCCCTGATCCACATAGGGTCAAGGTACACTCCCACCCAGTGGCGGCTGGTGCTCAAAATTTTTGGGGGGGCGCAAACAAACTGAAAAAAAATAAAAAATCAATTGCCGCCACTGTGCCCATTAAACGCAGCCACTGTGCCCAAACGCCACCAGTTTGCCCCCTCAAATACAGCCAGTTTGTTTCCATATACAGCCAGTGTGCCCCCATATATATACAGCCAGTGTGCCCCCATATACAGCCAGTGTGTCCCCATATACAACCAGTGTGCCCCCATATACAACCAGTGTGCCCCCATATATATATATATATATATATATATATATATATATATATATAGCCAGTGTGCCCCCATATACAGCCAGTTTGTCCCCATATATATATATAGCCAGTGTGCCCCCATATACAGCCAGTGTGTCCCCATATATATAGCCAGTGTGCCCCCATATACAGCCAGTTTGTCCCCATATACAGCCAATCCCCCCAAATGCAGCCAGTTCCCCCCCCCCATATACAGCCAGTTCCCCCCAAATGCAGCCAGTTTGTCCCCCATATACAGCCAGTTCCCCCCAAATGCAGCCAGCGTGTCCCCCATATACAGCCAGTTCCCCCCAAATGCAGCCAGTTTGTCCCCCATATACAGCCAGTTCCCCCAAATGCAGCCAGTTTGTCCCCCATATACAGCCAGTTCCCCCCAAATGCAGCCAGCGTGTCCCCCATATACAGCCAGTTCCCCCCAAATACAGCCAGTGTGCCCCCATATACAGCCAGTGTGTCCCCATATACAGCCAGTTTGTCCCCATATACAGCCAGTTCCCCCCAAATGCAGCCAGTCCCCCCCCCCATATACAGCCAGTTCCCCCCAAATGCAGCCAGCGTGTCCCCCATATACAGCCAGTTCCCCCCAAATGCAGCCAGTTTATCCCCCATATACAGCCAGTTCCCCAAATGCAGCCAGTTTGTCTTTCATATACAGCCAGTTCCCCCCAAATGCAGCCAGCGTGTCCCCCATATACAGCCAGTTCCCCCCATATTCAGCCAGTTTGTCCCCCATATACAGCCAGTTCCCCCTATATTCAGCCAGTTTGTCCCCCATATTCAGCCAGTTCCCCCCATATTCAGCCAGTTTGTCCCCCATATTTAGCCAGTTTGTCCCCCATATTCAGCCAGTTTGTCCCCCATATTCAGCCAGTTCCCCCCATATTCAGCCGGTTTGTCCCCCATATTCAGCCAGTTCCCCCCCATATTCAGCCAGTTTGTCCCCCATATTCAGCCAGTTTGTCCCCCATATTTAGCCAGTTTGTCCCCCATATTCAGCCAGTTTGTCCCCCATATTCAGCCAGTTTGTGCCCCATATTCAGCCAGTTTGTCCCCCAAATGCAGCCTGTCCCCCCCCCCAGCCCTGCACTTACCTTCCTCGGTCCGCGCCGTCCTCGATGTGTTCTCCCGCCCTCGATGTCGCTTCAGCCAATCAGGTTACCGGTAACCAGATCCGGTGAACCTGATTGGCTGAAACCTCCACACAGTCTTCTTCCAGGAACGCACCCCCGTGCGTACCTGGGAGGAGTTTTTGGAAGCCGAATACAGCGTGAGAGCTGTATTCGGAAAGCCTATCAGAGCCGCTGGCTCTGATAGGCACTTCCAAGTTACACCCACCGCCGGCCGCCGCTCTAATTCATATGGCCGGTGATCTGCCGACAAACGTCCCCCCGGCGGATTCTGCCCCCAACTGTACTGCGCAGGCGCGGCGCTTGCGCAGTACGAATGTCAATGAGCTTCCGAAAATAGCCGAACGTGTAGAGCTGAGAGTCAGCTCTACACGGCGCCTGCGTGGACCTAGATGTAAGTGGCCAGTCGGCCTCACGTCCTCGCTTCGCTCGGACGGCTCGCTACGCTCGCTCGGCCTCCTGGCTCTTTTTTTAACATCCTCCATGTCCACGGGGATGGTAAAGAAAGAGCCTGGATGTCAGGAGTGTAGCACAATTTGGTGTGCGCAGGCGCCATCTAGAGCTGACTCTCAGCTGTACATGTTCGGCTATTTTCGGAAAAAGCGCCGCGCCTGCGCAGTACAGAGCGGGCAGAATGCGCTGGGGGGCAATGCTCGGCAGTACACCGGCGCTCACCAGGAGGCCGGCCATATGTATAGTGGGCAGCGCGGCAGCGGTGACAATACACAGATTCATGCAATGCATGAATCTGTGTATTGTCTTTCAGTGGCGGTGCGGGAGCGAGAGGGGGCGGCGCTCCGGCGCCCTCTATGGACGCACCGCCACTGCTCCCACCCCTCTATGTTCAAGGCCTTTGGCCTGGTATGGTTCAAGAAGGGGGGGGGGGTAAATACTCTTCTCCCTTTCCTGGCCAGTCCAGCTGCATGCTCAGATTAAGGCTCCGTTCACTCCTGGACATTTCGAATTGCAGGCAGAACTCTTTCTCTGCCATTGAAGTATGTCAAATGTCAGTGATTTTACACACACTTCTGCTACAGCAGTGCATGCAAATTCAACATCTGTTGGCTGTCAGATAGAAGCAATCAGGTGACTGTACAGCTGCCCGATGGATCCCCAGTAGTGTGGTAACCCCCCACCATGTTTTCTGGGTTCCGCTGTCCAACATGCGGGGTCTGGGACCCCTATTCTCCCCTAGGTAGAAGGTACATGTATGCAATATGCATTGGCTGACACAATCTGCACTTCAGTTGAGGGCAGGTAAGACATCAGTGGTCTCCTGATCCTTAAAGTGGATGTTAACCCACTTATATTAAATACTCCCATCCGCTCTGTACCATTATAATAATTGTCCCTATGCCTGTGTTCTGTAAAAAATCTGCCCAATTGTACCAATATAAGCTCCGCTCCGGGGGCTCAGCTGATTCCTCTCCTCTCTTCTCTCTCCGGCTCATGGCTGCAGGGGGCGGGCCGAGCCCTCCCACTGACGTCAGCCGGGGAGGAGGGGGAGAGAGGAGAGAGAGAGCCGACAATCAGCTGAGCGCCGGGAGCCGCGCTCATATAGGTACAATTGGGAAGAATTTTTACAGAACACAGGCACAGGGACAATTATTAGAATGGTACAGAGCGATTGGAGTATTTAATAGATTTATGAGAGCAGATATGAGAGCAGCAGGAGCAGGGGGGGTTCAGGCACTGGTACGAGCAGAGACAGGCAGAGAGGGGAAGGGGAGGAGGGGGAGAAGGACTCAGGAGACAGATAGCAGGCTGCAGGTGACTAAATCATGCAGACTGACCACAGTGTCAGGGCTCAGCAGCCATTAAAATCGTGGTCAGTTTGCAGAGGGGAGGGTATAGCCAGGCAGGATCAGCCAGGTATTTCAGGTGATACGGGGGTCCAAATGACACAGCACAAGCACTGTGCTGTATAACATGCTCTAAGGGAACAGGATCTTTATTTTATTTTTTTGGGGTTAGAAAATGCTTTAATGTCTAATAGACCCCTGATATCCCAATCAAGAGAGTCTGTCATAGCAAAATGACTTTTTGTCCCCTATGTGATAGAAATAAAGTTAGGAAAATAACGTAAAAAAAAGCTTACATGTAAATACAAATGTAAATACCTAAGTGGGGGGGGGGGGGGTAGATACATATAAAAACATCAATTGTGCTGCATATGCTACTTATTGTCACGCATACCAGAATGAGAACAATAAATCTGGGGCCAATAAATCTAAACTGATGGTAGGAACTTTTAAAGCACTGTGATTTAAAAAAAAAATCGGCAACGACGTTTATAATTTCCGGGGTGCAAGCAATTTTAGCTTTGACATGATGGGTATCTATTTACTGGACACAACCTCATCTTTAATATTTTACCCAAAAACTGGGTAATATGTTGCATTTGTATGACCTAGAATTAACAAAAGTGTATTTTTCAATAAAACATTTCACTTGACAAACTGTTGAGCTAAAATTGTGTGATATAAAAATAATGAACTTCCACTCTTTTAATCGCCAAGGTCTCTTCTTTCAGAAAACATATAAAGTTTTTGGGTTTACGGTAGATAATCTGCAGGCCTGGATTTGGCTCTTGCAGTGAAAAGATTTAAGGAAGTTGAAAAAGAACAGCAAGATTCACAGGTGGGGGGGACTCATAAAAACAAAGGCTGGTTTGTTAATGCCTTTGACCGACCACATCATATCTGTCATTTTTTTTTTTTTTATTAATACCACTTTAAAGTACTTTCAGTTCAGCATAGGTTTGTGCGGTTTTATCAGCATAGCATGGCTTGGCAAGGCATGTGTTAATGAGTACAGTGTAAAGTGCTGGGTGTTCTGTGCCTGTGGGCTGCTGAGATTTAACGTATATCTGAGCTTCAGGGTACATTCTGATCGCACTCTATTTTTGCAAAGCATTATTTTGCTAGGAAAGAACCCATTAACGGAGCAGCATGTCTTTGGAGCATGGGAGGAAACTGAATACCCAGAAGAAAACCATGCAAGCACAAGGAGAACATGCAAACTCCATGCAGATAGTGACCTGGACCAGAACTGAGCCAAGGAGCCCCAGTGCTGTAAAACAGATGTGCAATCTAATAACTGCTGAGCCACTCTCTTACCTGATATACATTTTATTGCCAAAAGTATAGAGACGCCTGCCCTTACACGCACATGAACTTTAATGGCATCCCAGTCTTAGTCCGTAGGGTTCAATATTGAGTTGGCCCATCCTTTGCAGATAGAACAGCTTCAACTCTTCTGGGAAGGCTGTCCATAAGGTTTAGGAGTGTGTCTATGGGAATGTTTGACCATTCTTCCAGAAGCTCATTTGTGAGGTCAGGCACTGATGTTGGACGAGAAGGCCTGGCTCGCAGTCTTTGCACTAATTCATCTTAAAGCCGTTCTATCGGTTTGAGGTCAGGTCTCTGTGCAGGCTAGTCAAGTTCCTTCACCCCAAACTCGCTCATCCATGTCTTTATGGACCTTGCTTTGTGCACTGGTGCGCAGTCATGCTGGAACCAGAAGGGGCCATCCCCAAACTGTTCCCACAAAGTTGGGAGCATGACATTGTCCAAAATGTCTTGGTATGATGACTCCTTAAGAATTTCCTTTACTGGAACTAAGCAACCAAACCCAACCCCTGAAAAACAACCCCTCACCATAATCCCCCTTAGCCAAACTTTACACTTGGCACAATGCAGTCAGGCAAGTACTATTTTGCTGGCAACTTCCAAACCCCCGACATGACCATCAGATTTCCAGACAGAGAAGCGTGATTTGTCACTCCAGAGAACACGTCTCCATTGCTCTAGAGTCCAGAGGTGGCGTGCTTTATACCACTACATCCGACGCTTTGCATTGCTCTTGGTGATGTAAGGCTTGGATGCAGCTGCTCAGCCACGGAAAACCCATTCCACGAAGCTCTCTGTTTTGCTAATCTGAAGGTCACACAAAGTTTGGAGGTCTGTAGCTATTGACTCTGCAGACAGTTGGTGACTTCTCACCCTGTGCACTTCAGCATGCGCTGAGCCCGCTCTGTCATTTTACGTGGCCGACCACTTCATGGCCAAGTTGCTGTTGTTCCCAGTTGCTTCCACTTTGATATAATACCACTAAAGCCCTGTAAACACGGCTGAGAATCTCGTAGTTTTTCTTGACAAGATTCTTGACAAGAATCTTGTCCCGGCCGAGTGTACACACATACCTTTCAAAAGAACCACTGTTCTTTTGAATGGCACGAACGCGGTGACGTCATCGACTACGACGAGCATGCGCTCGTCACATTCGATGCCGTCGCCGCCATCTTGCTACACCCTACCTATGCCTAGGAAGCTACCACGCATGCGTCAAAGTCATTTCGAGCATGCGCGGGTTTCCACGGCGACAGGTAAGTGCACACACACTCGGGTTTCTCGTCGGGAAACAGGCCAACGAGAATCCCGACGAGAAAAAAGAAAGCAGGTCTTCTTTTTTTCCTCGTCAAGATTCTGGTCAGTTTTCCTGACGAGAAACCTGAAAGCCTCGTACACACGGCCGGTTTTCTCGGCAAGAAAGCTCTGCCAGCAGTTTTCTTGTCGGTTCTTGCTGAGAAAACCGGCCGTGTGTACGAGGCTTAACAGTTAACCGTGGAATATTTAGTAGCAAGGAAATTTCACGGATGGACTTATTGCGCAGTTGGCAACCTATCACATTCACTGAGCTCCTGAGCGCGACCCATTCGTTCAGAAATGTTTGCATGCCTAGGTGCTATATTTTATTCACCTGTGGCCATGGAAGTGATTGGAACACCTGAATCAAATGATTTGGAAGGTTAACCCAATTCTTTTGGCAATTTAGTGTATGGGCTACTGAGATTTACTGTATATCTCATCTGAACATCTGGGCACACTCTAATCCCTATTTTCTTGCAAGGCATTAGTTTGCTAGGAAGGAAATTAAAAAGACAGGATATTATGAGAGGATATCTACACAAAACAGCGGAGCGAGGTGACTTTCTAACCCGTAACTTATCCTTGTTTTTATTTAACCTGGAAGGCGTAATAATTCAGCAGTAATTTGATCTGTGAGTTGGCTGACAATGCTGCTAGCAATTATCAGTCAGTGCTGTAGAGCAATATTCCCATACATTATTTCCTGTACTCTCCCTCTGTATGTTATACTACCCGTCTGTCCTTCATAGTGCAATAAAGTGATACTCTGTGTGCTCACCCTGCATTCCAAAAGATATCACTGAGTGGGCACACAATACACACTGAGTCACAACCTGTGCCAGCCATAGAGGGAGGGTGATCACACTGTGGGCTGTGCACTCTGAATCAGGCTGCGTCCCCTCCCAGTCCATGCTCTGCTGCCTTCTACTATAAGAGCTCAGTACAGCTAGGAAAGCATTCAACTTTCTACTTGTCTGCTGCTTCCAGGACATATTACTGTGCACAGGAGTTCTATACTTTATATGATGGACAGAAGAAATTGCATTTCTTTGCTCTTCATTATTCAAGGTAATGTACTTCAACTCTCAGTTCTGTACTTTATTTTTGTATTTTTTAAATAACTAAAAAGAACATAACTAAATGTAATACATTTATAGCACAAAGCTGATACAAACTGTCATTGTGCCGTAATATATATATATATATATATATATATATATATATATATATACATTAATATTATTTATTATAGACATTTATATAGCACTAACTATTTACTTTTACATGCATACAGCTCCACATTTTTGTTATTGTAATGTATTCCCCATTTATTGCGCATTTGAAAAAAAAATATTATATATATATATATATATATATATATATATATATATATATACACACACACACACATACACATATAATTGATATTGGTTTATGCTCCACATATTGTTATTTTGTGCTTATTTGGAAACACCAATTTTTTGTTTATCTATACTTTGATATTATTTATTATAGGCTTTTATGTAGCACTGACAATTTACTTAGAGCTTTACATACAGCTCCAGATTTTTGTTATTGCAATGTATTTATTGCACATTTGAAAAAGAAATAATAATAATAATAATAATACTATATATATATATATATATATATATATATATATATATATATATATATATTATAATTGGTTAATGCTTTATGTATTGCTACTTTATTGCACATTTGGAAATACCAGTATTTTGTTTATATATATATTTGACATTATTTACTATGCATATTTATATGGCACTGGTACATTGTGTATCCACATTCTCTGACTTTAATAAGCGTACAATCCAAGAGCCCTATCAGAAAACATACTAGGGCCAATTTAGACAGAAATCAGTTAACCGACCAATGTGTCTTTGGAGTGTGGGAGGAAACTGGAGGATCCAGAGGAAAACTCAGCATGCATAGGGAGGACATGCAAACTCCATGCAGATAGTGTCCTGATTGGGATCCTAAAAGGGTACCCCGGCACTGTAAGGCAGAAGAGCTAAGTAAGATTTTCTGGGACAATTTGCTGCTGAAGCATTGCACCTAAAAAGGTTACACATTTTTTCCTCTCTACAGAACCAACAGAGATCATGCCATGGCATGTTTCTAAAATGTGGATAATGGTATACTCCGCATGCACCAATTTTATATCGTTTTATATCACAAAGTTGTAAAGCTAAGGCGCTGTGACATCTAGATTTTATCAGCAAATGCTAAAATTTTATTATGAAAGAAATTGTTTAATATCAGTGGTTTACTCTTGTGTTCCAGGGGTGGAAAAAGGCAGTTGAGCAGCGTTTTTACCTCCCCTAAACTTCCCTGATATTAAGCAGGAAGGACAGCTGGATGGGGGGGTTGTACATGCGCCAAAAAAGTATATCCTCAGTCGCATTTGGTGGGCAGCAGTACCGCTGCCGAATATGACCAATTCAAATAATGAGGCCACACAATGTACCAATGTACATGGTTGCAACACAGCGGTACGTTATTTATAGGGTTTAAATGGCCAATGAGGAAGTGACATATCGAAGAACGATTTTTAGCAGGGTGGCAAAGTCTGCCCCAAGTGTAACCTAAGCCTAAAGCCCTGTACACACGTACGGTTTTCCCGGCGGGAAAACCGCGGGGAAAACCGAGAACCTGCTCGGTAGCTTTTTCCCCCTACACACGCCCGGGTTTCCCGGCAGGAAATCTGCCATGAGAGCTTTGGCCAGGAATCCCGGCTGTGTGTATGCTCCATCGGCACTGCCTCGCAGTGTTTCCCATAGAAAAGTAGTAGTAAATCTGGCAGAAAAAAAAACACCGGGAATTCCGACGGGAAAATAGAGAGAATGTTCTCTATTTTTTTCCGTCAATTTTCCTGTCGGGAAAACTGCTAGGGAGCATACACACGTCCGGTTTTCCTGGCCAAAAGCTCTCATGGCAGTTTTCCTGGCAGGAAATCCGGTCGTGTGTACGGGGCTTTAGTGCCTTGTCGTATGATGATGAAGACATTTGCTTTACAGCTTGTTTTTAAGTGTTACTAAACCCAGGACCCTGCATTCACTATATCTGGTCTCCCACAGTACACAGAGCATCGAAATGCAATTGTTTTAGCAAAAATAAACTGTTAAATACCGTTTATTTTCAGAAGTATATAGCAGTCTTGTGACTTCTATCAGTGTCTGGTTAAAGCTTGTAGGAGGAGTTTTCATTCTGCACTTACTGTCCTATGAGGAAACAGGACCCCTGACCCTCTGTCTGGACAAGTAAAGGTGTAGACAGAAAAGATATTCTCCTGCACTCGTGCTGGCGGTTTTAGTAGAAAGTTGTAATATTTTTAAATAATATGATATATTGTATGAAGAGACCATGCGTGTCCCGCTGCCTGAACTGACTGGGGGAAGTCTGGAAAAGCTGAGTGATAAGGGAGAAAGGAGGCGTGTGACCTAACGCATGAATCAAAGTGATAAATACCGTATTTATCGGCGTATAACACGCACCGGCGTATAACACGCACCCCAAGTTTAGGAGGAAATTTTAGGGAAAAAAACTTTTAGCAGGGAAGTTTAAAGGAAAAATAACTTACATTTAAATGCAGCCTTGTCAGTGTCCATTGCAGCCTTGTCACAGTGCAGCCTTGTCAGTGTCCATTGCAGCCTTGTCACAGTGCAGCCTTGTCAGTGTCCATTGCAGCCTTGTCACAGTGCAGCCTTGTCAGTGTCCATTGCAGCCTTGCCCCAGAGTCCATTTCAGCCTTGCCCCAGAGTCGCCGTGCAGCCTTGCCCCAGAGTCGCCGTGCAGCCTTGCCCCAGAGTCGCCGTGCAGCCTTGCCCCAGAGTCGCCGTGCATCATTTTAAAATTGGCGCCGAGACTGTGCGGACGCCGCAGAGAACGCCGGGGATGCAGGGGATGCAGGGGACGCAGGGACTGGGCGGAGCTGCCGCCGAGATACACATAGCCGAGTGTACTCGGCTTTTCTCGGCTCCGCTCACAGTCACGCCGAGTCCCGCCCTATGATGGACATAACACAGGTCCAATGGCGGGACTGGGCGTGACTGTGAGCGGAGCCGAGAAAAGCCGAGTATAGCCGAGTACATTCGGCTATGTGTATTTCGCTCCGCTCCGCTCACAGTCAGCGGAGACAGCCCAGGGATGTCAGTATCGGCGTATAACACACACCCACGATTTTCCCCTGATTTTCAGGGGAAAAAAGTGCGTGTTATACGCCGATAAATACGGTAACGTTTATTCTAAACAAATGTAGCGCTACCCCCAGTTAAGAGAGCCGCTGGATTTTTGCCTCGGGCCCTGCGCACAGCACCGCCAACCCCCGGCAATCTTACTCGACCCACTCTGGCACAGCTAGTCTAGGGATTATACTTGTATCACAATCAAACAGTATTGCAAGGGTTACCTCTTTGCAATAAGACAACACACTGATGCGAGAGATCAAGTATAACGGTTTTACTTTAGTTTTTAAAAGCATAGGCAGAACATAACACATACAAATTGCTTACAGAGCCCTGCAGCAATAGGTATAGCACGCAATAATGGCGCAGCGTGGTAATCCACCACGTGCAGCTATTATTGTATACGCGCCCTGTGGCACACGAAAACAATAGTCTATCTCCCCTCCCTGGTCAGGCCTGACACAGAATAAATCTCTAGCCTCGTACACACGAACGAGTTTCTCGCAAAAAACAGCAAGAAACTTGCTGGCAGAGATTTTTTGCCGAGAAATTTGTTTGTGTGTATGGTTTCTCGTCAAGAAAAGCGACAAGAATCTCGACGAGAAAATAGAGATCCTGCTCTCTATTTTCTCATCGAGATTCTCGTCAGCCTGTTTCGACGAGAAAATTGTGTGTGTGTACACTTACCTTTTCGCCGGGAAGCCCGCGCATGCTCGAAATGACTTTGACGCATGCGCGGTAGCTTCCTAGGCATAGATAGGGTATACCAAGATGGCGGCGACGGCATCGAATGTGACGAGCGCATGCTCGTCGTAGTCGATGACGTCACCGCGTACGCTCCATTCAAAGAACCGCGGGTTCTTTGAATCGAGCGTGTGTACACTCGGCCGGGACAATTTTCTTGTCCAAGAATCTCGTCGAAAAAAACGACATGTTTTTTTTGACGAGAATCTCGGCCGTGTGTACGAGGCCTCAGTCTTTTCATTAAGGATTTCTTCGCATGCAAACTTTCGGTGGTGCACTTGATGAGACAGTATTTTTGTAATCCATAAAGTAGGCAGTCACAAGGAACACTATACTGGAGACCCTTTAAGTCTGTCCCGCTACTGGTCTCCAGTGGAACAACAAACAAACGATCGGTGAGCCAAGGCAGTCTATAGGCCCAAACACGGCACAGTCTATTGGATTGAGCAAGTGCTCGCTCACCACTCCGGACGCGATCCCAGTCTGGGACCTCCACCTGCTGTGTCTCCGCACACAGCGTCCGCCACGATCGGGTCCCCAATCCAACTGATGTCCTCACTCGACAAGTCAGATACCACTCAGGCTCCCCAGTGGGTGGAAGGCTCTTCGGAAGTTGCGCAAGGCCCCAGGCTTCAGGCCTTGCACTGCAGCAGATCCGCACAGGAAGAACTGTTGCTTGCAGCGCGGTGTCCAAAGAGGCCGAGCTCCGCCTCGCCTCCTTTATAAATAGCCCCTCCCATGAGTCTCTGCGGTGGCCAATTGCACTCTGGGTGCCGAACGGGGTTCTGGGTAACGTAGTCCCGGGCCTTAAAGGAGACCCCGCTACACAAATAAATGAATCCAAGAAAATTACCAGATGTTCATAAAAGCAGGTTACAATATTCTCATTTGCTAAAATAGTAGAGAAACCCATGCAAGGGTATAGGCTGAATCAATGGCTAACGTGTTTCGAGGGATTCCTCTTCATCAGAGCCTTGGAAGACAAGAAATGGTCTGTATCATGTGGTAGGCTTATATAGAGAGCGATGACTGTATGGGAGATGTGTCACATGACAGATGGTGGGTTTCTATATGTGCTATCTCCTCTGTTCTAGTGGTGTTCCCATCTACATCACAACGCTCTATGTAAAACAAATACCATACATATATACAAAAATATAAATATACATATACTATATATAGAGAGATAAAATTAGACAGTTCTGATTTGCCCTGTGCTCATCACATGCACTCTCCCAAGAAAAAAAAAACCTCTAGCAATACACACCAAACGGAGCATGTGCAGCTTGTCCCCTAGTTCTGTACTATTATTATTATAATACAGGATTTATATAGCGCCAACAGTTTGCGCAGCGCTTTACAACATCAACTATCAGGAAATATATTGGGGACAGTAAAAGAAGGGGAGGATCAGAAGAGACAGGATCAAACAGCCTTTTTACACAATGCAGAGGATTAACCCCTTAGGTTCCTCAGTGAATATAACGTGCATGCTTTACTGCATATACAGACTGAGTTTACTGTTGTGGGTTTAGTAACACTTTAAGTAGATGTTTGGGGTGATATCATTTATTGGCCTTTGAGGCATGCTGACCTCTTCTTCAAGCAAGTTGTGCTTCAACTTTGCCCTTACAATGCTGTGTTTTGTAATTATTTTATGCTCCTGTAAGGCCCCATGCACACGAGACGCTGTTATTTGCTGTTGAACGCGCGTTCAGAGGCAGTTGGACGCTTTTTTCAACTGCTCCTGAACCCATTCAATGTTATCCTATGTGTCCATGCACACACTCTCGTTTTTTGGCGTTTACAAGCAGTTGCGTTTAACCTCGTTTTTCCAGAAGCAAAAAAATGGGTTCAGACGCAAAAGTTTTCACGTTTCAGACGCTAAACGCTGCTAAACGCGGCTAAACGCGGCTAAACGCGGTACCGGCGTTTTGCCGCGTTTGCGTTTATAAGCGTTTTTAAAGGTGACCTATTTTTTAACATTAGAAATCTCAAAAATGATGGCAAATGATGAAAAACTATTAAAAAATATAAAAGAAAACTGTAATTGCTTGCATCGCATTGTGGACAATCCACAACTTGTGGCAGGTAAAGTGGCAAGTGGACAATCCACAGCTTGTGGCAGGTGACGTGGCCAGGTGACGTGGCAGGTAACGTGGCCAGGTGACGTGGCAAGTGGACAATCCACAACTTGTGGCAGGTGACGTGGCCAGGTGACGTGGCAGGTGACGTGGCAAGTGGACAATTCACAACTTGTGGCAGGTGATGTGGCACCTGATGTGGCCAGGTGACGTGGAAAGTGGACAATCCACAACTTGTGGCAGGTGACGTGGCTAGATGACGTGGCAGGTAATGTGGGCAGGTAACATGGCTAGGTGACGTGGCCAGGTGACGTGGCAAGTGGACAATCCACAACTTGTGGCAGGTGACGTGGCCAGGTGACGTGGCAAGTGGACAATCCACAACTTGTGGCAGGTGACGTGGCCAGGTGACGTGGCAGGTGACGTGGCAAGTGGACAATTCACAACTTGTGGCAGGTGAAGTGGCCAGGTGACGTGGCACGTGATGTGGCCAGGTGACATGGCAAGTGGACAATCCACAACTTGTGGCAGGTGACGTGGCCAGGTGACGTGACAGGTGACGTGGCAAGTGGACAATTCACAACTTGTGGCAGGTGATGTGGCACGTGATGTGGCCAGGTGACGTGGAAAGTGGACAATCCACAACTTGTGGCAGGTGACGTGGCTAGATGACGTGGCAGGTAATGTGGGCAGGTAACATGGCTAGGTGACGTGGCCAGGTGACGTGGCAAGTGGACAATCCACAACTTGTGGCAGGTGACGTGGCCAGGTGACGTGGCAAGTGGACAATCCACAACTTGTGGCAGGTGACGTGGCCAGGTGACGTGGCAGGTGACGTGACAAGTGGACAATTCACAACTTGTGGCAGGTGAAGTGGCCAGGTGACGTGGCACGTGATGTGGCCAGGTGACATGGCAAGTGGACAATCCACAACTTGTGGCAGGTGACGTGGCCAGGTGACGTGGCAGGTGACGTGGCAAGTGGACAATCCACAACTTGTGGCAGGTGACGTGGCCAGCTGACGTGGCAGGTAACGTGGCCAGGTGACGTGGCAGGTAACATGGCCAGGTGACGTGGCCAGGTAACGTGGCAAGTGGACAATCCACAACTTGTGGCAGGTGACGTGGCACGTGATGCGGCAAGGTGACGTGGCAAGTGGACAATCCACAACTTGTGGCAGGTGACGTGGCCAGGTGACGTGGCCAGGTGATGTGGCCAGGTGACGTGGCAGGTGACGTGGCAAGTGGACAATCCACAACTTGTGGCAGATGATGTGGCAAGTGATACGCTAAATACAAGTACACTGCTGCTCTCTCAGCTGCTGCTACTCACTCTGGTCTCACAAACTGGCTGAAATGGTTAAAATTTACTGTTTTTTGAGCTTAGGGAGGGTCTATGATGAAACGCTTATAAACGCAAACGCGGTTAAACGCCGCTAAACGCGGCCACAAACGCGGCAAAACGCGCGTTTATAAACGCCGGTTTCAGCGTTTAAAAACGTGTGTTCAGCAGAGTTTGCACCTGCGTCTCGTGTGCATGGGGCCTTAGGCCCCATGCAAACGAGACACTGTTATTTGTTGTTAAACGCGCGTTCAGGGGCAGTTGGACACTTTTTTCAACTGCTCCTGAACCCATTCAATGTTATCCTATGTGTCCATGCACACAGTCTCGTTTATTGCCGTTTTTAGGCAGTTGCGTTTAACCTCGTTTTTCCAGAAGCAAAAAAATGGGTTCAGACGCAAAAGTTTTCCACGTTTCAGACGCAAAACGCGGCTAAACGCGGCAAAACGCGGTACCGGCGTTTTGCCGCGATTTCGTTTATTAGCGTTTTTAAAGGTGACCTATTTTTTTACATTAGAAATCTCAAAAATTATGGCAAATGATGAAAAACTATCAAAAAAATATGAAAAAAAACTGTAATTGCTTGCATTGCACTGTAGACAATCCACAACTTGTGGCAGGTGACGTGGCAAGTGGAAAATCCACAACTTGTGGCAGGTGATGTTGCCAGGTGACGTGGCAGGTGGAAATCCACAAATTGTGGCAGGTGACGTGGCCAGGTGACGTGGCAAGTGGACAATCCACAACTTGTGGCAGGTAACGTGGCCAGGTGACGTGGCCAGGTGACATGGCAGGTGACGTGGCAGGTGGACAATCCACAAATTGTGGCAGGAGACGTGGCAGGTGACGTGGCAAGTGGACAATCCAAAACTTGTGGCAGGTGACGTGGTCAGGTGACGTGGCATGTGACGTGGCCAGGTGACATGGCAGGTGATGTGGCAGGTGACGTGGCAAGTGGACAATCCACAACTTGTGCCAGGTGACGTGGCCAGGTGACGTGGCAGGTGGAAAGCCACAAATTGTGGCAGGTGACGTGGCATGTGACGTGGCCAGGTGACATGGCAGGTAACGTGGCAGGTGACGTGGCAAGTGGACAATCCACAACTTGTGGCAGGTGACGTGGCCAGGTGACGTGGCATGTGACGTGGCCAGGTGACATGGCAGGTAATGTGCCAGGTGACGTGGCAAGTGGACAATCCACAACTTGTGGCCAGGTGACGTGGCAGGTGGAAATCCACAAATTGTGGCAGGTGACGTGGCCAGGTGACGTGGCAGGTGATGTGGCCAGGTGACGTGGCAAGTGGACAATGCACAACTTGTGGCAGGTGACGTGGCCAGGTGACGTGGCCAGGTGACGTGGCAGGTGACGTGGCAAGTGAACATTCCACAACTTGTGGCAGGTGACGTGGCAGGTGACATGGCCAGGTGACGTGGCCAGGTGATGTGGCAAGTGGACAATCCACAACTTGTGGCAGGTGACATGGCCAGGTGACGTGGCAAGTGGACAATTCACAACTTGTGGCAGGTGACGTGGCAGGTGACGTGGCCAGGTGACGTGGCAAGTGGACAATGCACAACTTGTGGCAGGTGACGTGGCCAGGTGATGTGGCCAGTGGACAATCCACAACTTGTGGCCAGGTGACGTGGCCAGGTGACGTATCAGGTGACGTGGCAAGTGGACAATCCACAGCTTGTGGCAGATGATGTGGCAAGTGATACGCTAAATACAAGTACACTGCTGCTCTCTCAGCTGCTGGTCTCCCAAAATGGCTGAAATGGTTAAATAATAATGTTTTTCGAGCTTAGGGAGGGTCTTATGATGTTTCTTAACTAAACGCCTATAGACGCAAACGCGGTAAAACGCGGTAAAACGCCGCTAAAATCGCGGCAAAACGGGCGTTTTTAAACGCCGGTTTTAGCCTTTAAAATTGTGTGTTCAGCAGAGTTTGCACCGGCGTCTCGTGTGCATGGGGCCTTAGTTGTACTTTTAAACCTCATTCACATCAGTGTGTTGCCTGTGGTTTGTCTGTGGTTTGCACCACACATACGGTTTGAAACACACACAGTACAGACTACAAAGCATTCTTCTATTGCTTTTTATTGTAATGAATAGGGATGAGCTTCGTGTTCGAGTCGAACATACGTTCGACTCGAACATCGGCTGTTCGATCGTTCGACGAAGATCGAACAATTTGGGCCGTTCGCGCCAAATTCGAGTGACGCGAACGGCCCACAATGCACTACGCCATCGCAGTGTCATCCAGGCGCTGTGATTGGCCAAGCATGCACTGTGACCCCGCATGCTTGGCCAATCACAGCGCCGGCAGCGAGGAGAGCAATGATTGGCCACAGGCAGGATGCCTGTGGCCAATTATTGCTGAGGGTGTTTAGTACACGCCCCACACTATAAAAGGCCGCCAGCACGGCGGCCTAGTGTAGTGTGTTCCGGAGCAGGGATAGAGCAGCATAGGCAGGGACAGTGACTGTTATTTCTTTCTTGCTTAACCTGGATTCCTTTAGTTTAGGGAAAGAGAAGGATAGGTAGGGAGAGTGTCAGTGTGTTTTGTGCTTGTGCTATAGTGTGCTTAAAAAAAACATTTATTCTAGGGACAGAAAACTGTAGGTAGGGACAGTGTCAGTTTCTTTCACTCTGCAAGTCCTTGTTTCCAGGGACCTGGAAGGACAGTGAGTGAATTGTCCTTGTGTTATATTGTGATTAAAAAAAACATTTTTTCTAGGGACAGAAAACTGTAGGTAGGGAGAGTGTTTTTTTTCTTTCACTCTGCAAGTCCTTGTTTCCAGGGACCTGGAAGGACAGTGACTGAATTGTCCTTGTGCTATAGTGTGCTTAAAAAAAACATTTATTCTAGGGACAGAAAACTGTAGGTAGGGACAGTGTCAGTTTATTTCACTCTGCAAGTCCTTGTTTACAGGGACCTGGAAGGACAGTGACTGAATTGTCCTTGTGCTATATTGTGATTAAAAAAAACATTTATTCTAGGGACAGAAAACTGTAGGTAGGGAGAGTGTCAGTTTCTTTCACTCTGCAAGTCCTTGTTTCCAGGGACCTGGAAGGACAGTGACTGAATTGTCCTTGTGCTATATTGTGATTAAAAAAAACATTTATTCTAGGGACAGAAAACTGTAGGTAGGGAGAGTGTCAGTTTATTTCACTCTGCAAGTCCTTGTTTCCAGGGACCTGGAAGGACAGTGACTGAATTGTCCTTGTGCTATATTGTGATTAAAAAAAACATTTATTCTAGGGACAGAAAACTGTAGGTAGGGAGAGTGTCAGTTTATTTCACTCTGCAAGTCCTTGTTTCCAGGGACCTGGAAGGACAGTGACTGAATTGTCCTTGTGCTATATTGTGATTAAAAAAAACATTTATTCTAGGGACAGAAAACTGTAGGTAGGGAGAGTGTCAGTTTATTTCACTCTGCAAGTCCTTGTTTCCAGGGACCTGGAAGGACAGTGACTGAATTGTCCTTGTGCTATATTGTGATTAAAAAAAACATTTATTCTAGGGACAGAAAACTGTAGGTAGGGAGAGTGTCAGTTTCTTTCACTCTGCAAGTCCTTGTTTCCAGGGACCTGGAAGGACAGTGACTGAATTGTCCTTGTGCTATATTGTGATTAAAAAAAACATTTATTCTAGGGACAGAAAACTGTAGGTAGGGAGAGTGTCAGTTTATTTCACTCTGCAAGTCCTTGTTTCCAGGGACCTGGAAGGACAGTGACTGAATTGTCCTTGTGCTATATTGTGATTAAAAAAAACATTTATTCTAGGGACAGAAAACTGTAGGTAGGGAGAGTGTCAGTTTATTTCACTCTGCAAGTCCTTGTTTCCAGGGACCTGGAAGGACAGTGACTGAATTGTCCTTGTGCTATATTGTGATTAAAAAAAACATTTATTCTAGGGACAGAAAACTGTAGGTAGGGACAGTGTCAGTTTCTTTCACTCTGCAAGTCCTTGTTTCCAGGGACCTGGAAGGACAGTGAGTGAATTGTCCTTGTGTTATATTGTGATTAAAAAAAACATTTTTTCTAGGGACAGAAAACTGTAGGTAGGGAGAGTGTTTTTTTTCTTTCACTCTGCAAGTCCTTGTTTCCAGGGACCTGGAAGGACAGTGACTGAATTGTCCTTGTGCTATAGTGTGCTTAAAAAAAACATTTATTCTAGGGACAGAAAACTGTAGGTAGGGACAGTGTCAGTTTCTTTCACTCTGCAAGTCCTTGTTTCCAGGGACCTGGAAGGACAGTGAGTGAATTGTCCTTGTGTTATATTGTGATTAAAAAAAACATTTTTTCTAGGGACAGAAAACTGTAGGTAGGGAGAGTGTTTTTTTTCTTTCACTCTGCAAGTCCTTGTTTCCAGGGACCTGGAAGGACAGTGACTGAATTGTCCTTGTGCTATAGTGTGCTTAAAAAAAACATTTATTCTAGGGACAGAAAACTGTAGGTAGGGACAGTGTCAGTTTATTTCACTCTGCAAGTCCTTGTTTACAGGGACCTGGAAGGACAGTGACTGAATTGTCCTTGTGCTATATTGTGATTAAAAAAAACATTTATTCTAGGGACAGAAAACTGTAGGTAGGGAGAGTGTCAGTTTCTTTCACTCTGCAAGTCCTTGTTTCCAGGGACCTGGAAGGACAGTGACTGAATTGTCCTTGTGCTATATTGTGATTAAAAAAAAACATTTATTCTAGGGACAGAAAACTGTAGGTAGGGAGAGTGTCAGTTTATTTCACTCTGCAAGTCCTTGTTTCCAGGGACCTGGAAGGACAGTGACTGAATTGTCCTTGTGCTATATTGTGATTAAAAAAAACATTTATTCTAGGGACAGAAAACTGTAGGTAGGGAGAGTGTCAGTTTATTTCACTCTGCAAGTCCTTGTTTCCAGGGACCTGGAAGGACAGTGACTGAATTGTCCTTGTGCTATATTGTGATTAAAAAAAACATTTATTCTAGGGACAGAAAACTGTAGGTAGGGAGAGTGTCAGTTTATTTCACTCTGCAAGTCCTTGTTTCCAGGGACCTGGAAGGACAGTGACTGAATTGTCCTTGTGCTATATTGTGATTAAAAAAAACATTTATTCTAGGGACAGAAAACTGTAGGTAGGGAGAGTGTCAGTTTCTTTCACTCTGCAAGTCCTTGTTTCCAGGGACCTGGAAGGACAGTGACTGAATTGTCCTTGTGCTATATTGTGATTAAAAAAAACATTTATTCTAGGGACAGAAAACTGTAGGTAGGGAGAGTGTCAGTTTATTTCACTCTGCAAGTCCTTGTTTCCAGGGACCTGGAAGGACAGTGACTGAATTGTCCTTGTGCTATATTGTGATTAAAAAAAACATTTATTCTAGGGACAGAAAACTGTAGGTAGGGAGAGTGTCAGTTTATTTCACTCTGCAAGTCCTTGTTTCCAGGGACCTGGAAGGACAGTGACTGAATTGTCCTTGTGCTATATTGTGATTAAAAAAAACATTTATTCTAGGGACAGAAAACTGTAGGTAGGGACAGTGTCAGTTTCTTTCACTCTGCAAGTCCTTGTTTCCAGGGACCTGGAAGGACAGTGAGTGAATTGTCCTTGTGTTATATTGTGATTAAAAAAAACATTTTTTCTAGGGACAGAAAACTGTAGGTAGGGAGAGTGTTTTTTTTCTTTCACTCTGCAAGTCCTTGTTTCCAGGGACCTGGAAGGACAGTGACTGAATTGTCCTTGTGCTATAGTGTGCTTAAAAAAAACATTTATTCTAGGGACAGAAAACTGTAGGTAGGGACAGTGTCAGTTTATTTCACTCTGCAAGTCCTTGTTTCAAGGGACAGAGAAGGACACCTGAAGGTAGCCCTTATTGCTTTTTTCCCATCTCCCTGCAGGCCATCTATTAGAATGTCTGGAAGGCAAACAAGGAGAGGCAGACAGTCAGGAGGCAATAAAAGAGGGCAAGCAGGCTCTGTGTCTGGGGGCAACAGTGCTGGTCGTGGACGCGGTGCATTGTCATCAGCACATGGCCATGGGACACGCTTGTCCTTCTTTTCGGCAGCTGGACATGTTGAGCCACATCATGCCGAAGACTTGGTAGAGTGGATGACCAAGCCCTCCTCCTCCTCCTCATCCTCTCTCACCCAGGCTCAGGGTACTGGAAAAGCAGCTGCCAAAGCGTCGTCTTCCCTGGTATCAATGTCAGACAAATCATCAGTCACTCCTTCCCTAGACCCACCATGTCCTCCTCCTGAGGAGTCCCCCGAACTGTTTCAGCACAGTGTTGGGTACATGCTCCAGGAGGATGCCCAGCGTTTCGAAGGGTCTGATGATGAAACCCAGCTAGAGGAAGGCAGTAGCGTGAGAGCAGACAGAGGGGATGCTCAAGAAGGACACCAATCTGGCAGTCATGTTCCAGCAGCTGCAGCATACTGCCAGATTGGCTCCAGTGATGAGGAGGGAGGGGATGATGAGGTCACTGACTCCACGTGGGTGCCTAATAGGAGAGAGGAGGAGGAGGAGGATGAGGAGGAGGCACATCTCCAACGAGGCAGGATGCCCTTTGGTGGCCAGCGTAAGGGCAGTACACCGACGGAATCACACCGCAGAGCTCCGCCTGTGCAGGGCGCAGCCTCTGCCCGTCATTCAAAAAGTTCCTTGGTGTGGGCCTTTTTTGAGGCTAGTGCATCAGATCGCACAGCTGCTGTTTGCAACATATGTCTCAAGCGTATATCGCGTGGCCAAAACATCAGCCGCTTGGGTACCACATGCCTGACCAGACATATGTTGACCTGCCATGCAGCTCGTTGGCAAGCCTACCTCAAAGACCCACACCAAAGAACAAAGCGGACCTCTCCTTGCACCGCATCAGCTGGGATCTCCAACCCCACTATAACTTCAGTCCTCTCTGAAACATGCACTGAGAGGAATGAAGGTGTAGAATTAGGTGTGTCACAGCCAAGTACTTGCGCCCACTCTGCTAGCAGTACACCGACGTCCGATTCTAGCAGGCAAATTTCCCTGCCCCAGCTGCTGGACCGTCGAAAGAAGTTCACTCCCAGCCATCCACATGCCCAGCGGTTGAATGCTAGCTTGGCTAAATTGCTAGCGCTTCAACTGCTGCCTTTTCAGTTGGTAGACTCGGCCCCCTTCCGTGAGTTTGTGCAATGTGCAGTTCCTCAGTGGCAGGTTCCCAAACGCCACTTTTTCTCACGGAAGGCTATTCCGGCTCTCTACCGGCATGTGGAAGGCAATGTCTTGGCCTCGCTGGACAGGGCGGTCAGCGGTAAGGTGCATATTACCGCTGACTCATGGTCCAGCAGGCATGGACAGGGACGTTACCTTTCTTTCACGGCCCATTGGGTCACTCTTTTGGCAGCTGGGAAGGATTCAGGACAAGGTGCAGTAGTGTTGGAGGTTGTCCCACCGCCACGCCTCCAAAATGCTACTACTGGTTGTGACACACCTCTCTCCTCCACCCCCTCCTCTTCTTCTTCCTCCATGGCCTCTTCCTGTGGTTTGTCCTATGAACCAGCGGTGCTCTGTAGCCGTTCACGGGGCTACGCAAGCACGCAGGCAAAAAGATGCCATGCCGTGCTTGCGCTGGTGTGTTTGGGGGACAGAAGCCACACTGGGGCAGAGGTCCTGTCTGCTCTGCAGGGCCAGGCCGAGAGGTGGTTGACGCCACGCCAGCTTAAGCCAGGAATGGTGGTTTGCGACAATGGCACCAACCTCCTCTCCGCCCTCCGACAGGGACAACTGACCCATGTGCCCTGTGTGGCTCACGTCCTTAACCTGGTGGTGCAGCGCTTCTTGGGCAGGTACCCGGGCTTACAGGATGTCCTGAGGCAGGCCAGGAAAGTCTGTGTGCATTTCCGCAGATCTTATAATGCCAGTGCTCGCCTGGCTGAGCTGCAAAAGGAGTTGAACCTGCCCAAGAACCGCCTTATATGTGACATGCCCACCAGGTGGAACTCAACGTTGGCCATGCTGCAGCGGCTGCACACGCAGCAGAGGGCCATCAATGAGTACCTGTGCGACTACGGCACCAGGACAGGGTCAGGGGAGCTTGGTTTTTTTTCTCCACGCCAGTGGGGCATGATCAGGGATGCATGCACTGTCCTGGCACCATTTGAGGAGGCCACGAGGATGGTGAGCAGTGACAGTGCATGCATCAGTGACACTGTACCTCTTGTCCACCTGTTGGAGCACACGCTGCGTGGAATAATGGACAGGGCACTTGAGGCAGAACAGAGGCAGGAAGAGGAGGACTTCCTTGCCTCTCAAGGCCCCCTTTACCCAGACAGTGTTCCTTCTGTCCCACCCATCGCACAGGAAGAGGAGGAGGAGGAGGAGGAGGAGGAGGAGGATTGTGTCAGCATGGAGGTGGAGGCTGGCACTCAGCATCATCAGCAGCAGTCTTTTAGGGATGATTTACAGTCCCAAGAAACCAGTGGACTTGTACGTGGCTGGGAGGAGGTGGCTGCGGATCATGTCGTCCTTAGTGACCCAGAGGACTCCGGAGCGAATGCCTCAGCAAACCTACGCTGCATGGCCTCCCTGATCCTGCAAAGTCTGCGGAAGGATCCTCGTATTCTTCGGATCAAGGAGAGGGACCATTACTGGCTGGCCACTCTCCTTGATCCACGGTACAAGGGTAAGGTTGCGGACCTTATGTTACCGTCGCAGAGGGAGCAGAGGATGAGACAACTCCGGGAGGCCTTGCAGAAAGGTCTGTGCAACGCGTTCCCAGAGACTGGGAGGTTGCAAACTCCTGGTCCTGGACAACGAGTTGCTGAGGCTTCGGCCAGTCAAAGAAGGAGCGGTGGGGAAGGTGGCCGTCTGACCGATGCGTTCAGACAATTCTTTAGTCCGCAGCCCCAAAGTATGATCGGTTCCAGCAACCATCGCCAGCGTCTGATAAACATGGTGCAGGAATATCTAGGGGCAAGGTCAGACTTGGACACCTTCCCCACCGAAAATCCTCTGGCTTACTGGGTCTTGAGGATGGATCACTGGCCAGAGCTTGCACAGTATGCAATTGAGCTACTGGCCTGTCCTGCATCCAGCGTTCTTTCGGAACGCACATTCAGTGCTGCTGGAGGATTTGTCACGGATCACAGGGTGCGCCTGTCCACCGACTCGGTTGATCGACTGACTTTCATCAAGATGAACCAGTCTTGGATCACCACCAGCTACCACACACCTGATGCTGATATAACAGACTAATTGATTTTAACATGTCACATCCCTTCAAGACTGATGCTGATGCTGAGTGCCTGTGCTGTTATGTTGACTGGCTATCCTCCTCCTCCGAGTCCTCAATGATACGATTGATGATGATAGCTTGTAAGATCATTTTTGTTTATGGGTGCCGCCACCAGTGCCTAACGCCCAATTTTTCAGCCCCTGTTTAACAGGGGCGTGTAATTACAATTTTTGAAGCAATACTTTGCAACAGGGCTCATTGCTGTGCTCCAAGTACAGTATCTGTGAGGAGTTGCAGTGTTGTGCCACCAGTGCCCAACGCCCAATTTTTCAGCCCCTGTTTAACAGGGGCGTGTAATTACAATTTTTGAAGCAATACTTTGCAACAGGGCTCATTGCTGTGCTCCAAGTACAGTATCTGTGAGGAGTTGCAGTGTTGTGCCACCAGTGCCTAAGGCCCAATTTTTCAGCCCCTGTTTAACAGGGGCGTGTCATTACAATTTTTGAAGCAATACTTTGCAAC
Organism: Rana muscosa; assembly: GCA_029206835.1. Taxonomy (NCBI): domain Eukaryota; kingdom Metazoa; phylum Chordata; class Amphibia; order Anura; family Ranidae; genus Rana; species Rana muscosa. Next base: position 1,156,851,016 of record CM055116.1, on the reverse strand, counting down.
AGGGCTCATTGCTGTGCTCCAAGTACAGTATCTGTGAGGGGTTGCAGTGTTGTGCCACCAGTGCCTAAGGCCCAATTTTTCAGCCCCTGTTCAACAGGGGCATGTAATTACAATTCTTGATCTAATAATTCACAGCAGGGCCCATTGCTGCACCCACCAAGAGTAACTGTCAGGGCTTACAGTGTTGTGGCACCAGCACCACCATCAAAGGCCCAATTTTTACTACCACTGTTCAACAATTATATGTAATTAAAATTCCTGATATAATAGTTGACAGCAGGGCGTTCCAGCACCAACCAAGAGTAACTGTGAGTGCTTACAGTGTTGTGCCAACACCAACAACTAAGGGGCCTATTTCTGCAGAGTATATACGGCAGGTCCCTACTTTCAAACATCCAACTTACAAACGACTCCTACTTGCAAACGCAAGAAGACAACAGGAAGTGAGAGGAAATCTACCACTAGGAAGGAAAATTCTCTCCTGTAAGAATAAATATGGGAGAAAGGTGTCTCCTCTGTACTGATGCTTTATCAGCAATCCTTGTTTCAAGAAAAACACCACATTTCAAAAACAGTTGTCATTGGGACGGAAAGTGAGGTGAAATGTTCTGAACAGGGGCACAGACAGCAAAACAAATGTTACAGGGGTGATAACCCTTACCTATGTTTTCCAAAAAGTTTACAAATAGATTTTTGGTCTGGAGCTACACTTCAACAATGTACCTGTTCAAAATTACAAACAGACTCTACATAAGAACAAACCTACAGTCCCTGTCTTGTATGCACCGCCTGTATAGGGCTGTTCAGAGTATATAGGGCCTTTTTTATTTTATGTGCGGGGTTCCCCTTAATATCCATACAAGACCCAAAGGGGCTGGTAATGGGCTGGGGTAGGGGGGGGGTCATGGGGTAGCTATGCCATTTTTCTTAAAGAATTTCATCCATATTACCGGGACCAGACATTACATTAAAGCCGCAAGCAGTTTTAAATGGCTTTTTTTTCCTTTAGAAGTGTCATTTTGTGCAGGGACAGTTCTAAACACGGGAAACACGTGGCACTTCACAGGCATACTTTAGACACCCCCCAGGTACGATATTTAAAGGAATATTTGACTTTTTTTTTTTCACTTTATGCATCATTAAAATGACTGCTCCCGAAAAACGACCGTTTTTAAAACTTCTTTTTGCATTGATACATGTCCCCTGGTGCAGAACCCGGGTTCCCAAACCCTTTTTAGGACAATAACATGCATAATAGTTGTTATAATTAGCACTTTAGAATTCGAACGTTCGCATCCATTGTATTTAATAGGGTTCTAATGTTCGTTCGAACTTTCGGTCCGTTCGCGGGTTCTGGTGCGAACCGAACCCGGGGGTGTTCGGCTCATCACTAGTAATGAACACAGCGGGCTGAAATGACAGGAGTGCATGGAAATGTGTGTGTACTTGTGAATAGAAGATACACTTATGCCTTGTACACACGATCGAAATTTCCTGATGGAAAAAGTCAGACATAATTTTTTCATCGGATATTCCGATGTCCCCATCGGTCTTTTTTCCATCAGAATTTAGAAAGAGAACATGTTCTCTTTTTTCAGACGGAAAAAAATAATATTGGAAATTCCGTTTGTCTGTAGGGAACTCTGATGGAGAAAAAACCACGCATGCTCAGAATCAAGTCGACGCATGCTCGGAAGCATTGAACTTCATTTTTATCGGCTCATCGTAGTGTTGTACGTCACGCGTTCTTGACGGTCGGAATTTGTTGTGACAGTGTGTATGCAAGGCAGCTTAAACGGAATTCCGTCGGAAAAATATGTCGGAGTTTATCCCGACGTAAAACCCGATAGGTAGATTTCATATGATGTATCCAGAGAAACAAAAGATACATTGCAGCACAAAGACAACACAATGCAAGCAATCCGCCCCATTATATTCACATGCAAACTATTTGAATAGGTGTGAATGATTTCCAGAATTACAAGCGCCCAGTTCCCTCCTTGGACTAGAAACTCATGACATACAGAGAATAGCAACAGAACTACACGTTGATGAACACAGATGAAGCACTTGAAATGGTTTATTTTGTTAGTCAAAGCTACCGTATTTGCAGGTTTGTAGGTTTGCCTATTGTGTATGTTGTTATCTATGTGTTTTTTTGTGTGAATGATAATGGTATAAATATCTTTGTTGCTTCGCTATAAAACCTTTTCATGAAAAGTGAAACCTAAAGCCCTGTACACACGATCGGATTTCCTATGGTTTTTTAACCGATGGATTTTTCCATCGGAAAACCGATGAAGCTGACTTTCATCAGTCTTGCCTACACACCATCAGTCAAAAAACCGACCGTTCCAAACGCGGGTGACGTAAAACACTCCGATGAGCCGAGAAAAATGAAGTTCAATGCTTCTGAGCATGGGTCGACTTGATTCTGAGCATGCGTGGGTTTTTTATCCGATGGAGTTCCCCACAGACGATAGTAATTTGCTATTGGTTTTTTAACCATCGGATAAATTTAAAACATGTTCTATTTTTATAACACCGATGGAAAAAAAGACCGATGGGGCCCATACACGATCGGTTTGTCCGATGAAAAAAGTCCATCGGACTGCTTTCATCGGTTAAACCTATCGTGTGTACAGGGCTTTAGTTTACCCTTTTTACAGACGTTTGTGGAATAAAATGTTACCTTTATCAGATGTCTGTTCTGAATGTCAGGAGATAGGAGATGCACAATCCCTTTGATGTTGGCTTTCCAGACACCCCTGGTCTTGAAGATAGTTATGTTCTGTTTTTTGGCCGTAGACCTTGTGACCTCTAGTAGGGGTTAAAGAGCACATCAAGAGAGGGTTCAGTGAAGGCAAATGCACTGGAAATGAGGACACTGCTTAAAAAAAAAAAACGTATGGTCTAAATTAAGGGGATGTAAGTAGAGAAGGTAAGGGAGATTAGCAAACTTCTTAAAGCTGCTACCCACACACACACAACCACAAAGGTTAAATGCTTGTTTAGGTCTAGGGTACTAGAAAAAGTAATTTACTTAGCAGATCCTCTGCTCCTGCAGGTTCTTTCCATGCCGCTAGACCAGGGGTCTCCAAACTTTTCAAGCAAAGGGCCAGCTTACTCTCCTTCAGAATTTAGGGGGGCTGGATTGTGGCCAGTGGAAAAGGTCTCGGGCCCAGCATCAGTAAGAGTATGCATATCCTCAGGGTTTGTGGTCAGTAGGACAGTAGGAGGAGGAGTAATGCCCCATCATTGGTATTATTGGAAGTAATATTATCTAATCATTGGTATCAGTGGAAGATATAGTGCCCCATTGTTGGTGTGATTTGGAGAAATATTGCCTCATATCATTGGCAGAAATAGTACTCCAAGGGCCAGATAAAGGCTAGCAAAGGGCCACATCCGGCCCGCGGGCCGCAGTTTGGAGTTCCTTGCGCTAGACCAATCCTCATAGTCTTTTTATCCCCTATGCTTCAGCTGTTGCAGGTCCTCTGATGTCAGTACAGTATCAGGTCCATAGTTCTGTAATGGATGTCAGGATGCTGAGGGAGAGTCCACAGGTCAGAGTTTAGGGGAGTAAAGGTCAAGCACCAGTTGCTGGTGAATCGGAGATCAGGTAAGTAAAACTGTGTTTTCTGGTACCTTAGACATAAATGAGCATTTAGCCCTTGCAGTGCGGTGGCAGACCCACTTTTCCTATCTCCGGAGACTGATTTTAAAATCTGTAGTGCCAAGAATCTTAAAACTCAAGTAACTCAAAAGCAGTCCATTGTTGCCTACTACATCGCCCAATTGGAGACGCAAGAGATAATTTGTTGATAAACACATGACAGCAACTCAACTGATGTGTGGCTTTTGTCCCCCAGGCTCATGAGGTGCTTTTTTCCATTGCAGCATTCTTATATACAAGATATGAAGGACACGTTGGGGTTGATTTACTAAAGGGGAATCCACTCTGCACTTGAAAGTGCCCTTATAAGTGCAGTCGCTGTAGATCTGAGTGGAAGCTCTGAAATCAGGGGAAGCTCTGCAGATTTTATCATCCAATCATATGCAAGCAAAAATGCTGTTTTTTATTTTCCTTGCATGTTCCCCTCAGATCTAAGGCGACTGCACTTGCAGTGCACTTGTAGTGCAAAGTGGATTTGCCTGTTTTGCTTTTGTGGGCATCTGTGAGGAGGACATGAATTAGAAAATGGCAACTATGGTCTTATGCCGCGTACACACGACCGTTTTTATTGTCATTGAAAAAAAACAAAATTTTTCTCGACGTGATTCTTCTCAAGCCTGCCTTGCCTACACACGATCATGAAAAAAAATGCTCGAGCAAAGCGCGGTGAGGTACGAAATGTACGACGGCACTATATAGGGGAAGTTCCATTCGGATGGCGCCACCCATTGGGCTGCTTTTGCTGATCCTTGTGTTAGTAAATTTTTTTGAGAGACGATTCGCGCTTTTCAGCCTCGTGCTCTTCAGTCCGTTACAGCGCGACGAATGTGCTATCTCCATTACGAACGCTAGTTTTACCAGAACGAGCGCTCCCGTCTCATCACTTGCTTCTGAGCGTGCGCGTTTTTTTCACGTTGTTAAAGCCTACACACGGCCGTTTTTCATGACGAGAAAAACGACGATGTGAAAAACGACGAGAAAAATTAGAGCATGTTCCAAATTTTTAATGCCCATTTTTCACGTCGTGAAAAATGCTCTGGAGCCCACACACGATCGTTTTTAATGACCAAATAAAAAAATGTCATTTTACTCGTCATGAAAAACGGTCATGTGTACGCGGCATTAGAGCCCAAGTTGGCCATTCGAGGCAGTATTACCAGTTACTGCTGGATAGTGCATGCCTTAAAGAATTGGACATTTTGTTAAAACCTATGGTGTGTGGCGAGAGTTTGACAGATGGGAAGTGACACAATAGAAATTCTGAAAGCATGAGTGAAAAGTGGTGCCAAGATTCTGAAAAGACTAATGCCGCGTACACACGATTGTTTTTCATGACGTTAAAAATGCCATTTTTAAAAATGGGCATTAAAACCGATCGTGTGTAGGCTCCAGAGCATTTTTAACGATGTGAAAAACAGCCATTAAAAATTTCGAACATGCTCTATTTTTTCACGTCGTTTTTTTAACGTCGTGAAAAACGGTAGTGTGTATGCTTTTACGAGGGGAAAAAAATTGTGTGTACGCAAGACAGGGTTGAGAGAAAACAAAAAAAAAAACGACGAGAAAAACGTCGGTTTTAAAAATGACATTAAAAACGGACGTGTGTATGCCGCATTATACTTAAACCCTAAGCAGGAGCAACAAGGTGCTCAGGGCTTCCTTTGTCACATTTAGAATGTTCAGTTGTAGACTGCAGATGGGCAATTTTTAAAACGTGGCCTGAGGATCACCAGTGGTCCATTAGCCCGGAACAACTGTTCATTGGTGGAAGTTGGCATCATACAAGTTAAGTACAGTAATACTTTGGCTGAGCCTGGGGGGAGGATTTAGCTTACATATGGCATCCACATCAGAATTCTTTAGTTGATATTTTACTATCAGCCTGGCATGAACTGGATACTTTACATGGAACAGAGAGGACAGAGGATTGGAAAAGTAGCAGAGTGGTTTTAAGTGAAGTAAGTAAAAGAGAAAACAGCTTTACAAAGCAGGGGCATCTGATAAAGACAGACCTGTAGATAGAAAAGCAGAAAAGAAGAGGAACAGTATGGGGAAACTGCAAGAAAGATGTACATCTGATTGTTGAGATTGGACAGTAAAGATTAGATAAACCCATGCACTGTTCTTAAGTGCCAGTTCACACTTGTGCGAGTTGATACCGAATGCGATGCGTTAAACACAAACTAGATTCGCATGTCATCCAAAAAGTAATTGTTTTCAATGATGGTGGTTCACATCTATGCGTTACGATTCCTCTCCGAATGCGATGTGATGAAAAAATGGGTCTTGTGCGAGTTTAGAGCGTTGCGTTGCGAATTTAGTCTCCATAGACATCAATGTAAATCGTTCTGGAATCGCATTTGATGGTTCACATATGTGCGAATTCCACCGCACTATTCTCCACAAAAAACAGGAAGTACACACCTAAATTCGCACCTCAGAATGGACTGAAAAAACGGAACAAATTCACAGCGCAGCAGTGTGAACTGTCACTTAGAGAGTTCTTAGGAACTATCGTTCTTAGGAGTGTATTAATAGGTAATCATTTTAAAGGCTAAAAAGTGACATATTTGTTCCACTACAAATGTGTGGACCATACAACTCTGGAAAACACTGTTGCATACCATGGGGGGCATAAAAGGGAAATGATAGAGAGGAGCAGAATTTGAAGAGATAAAGAAGTAATTAGCTGTGATGCAGTATTGTGAACAGGTTAAGATGGACTGTTTAGTTAGAGACTTGTCACGGAGGGTGGAGTGTAATAAAAGCAGCTATATTAGTATACCCAAAGATTACGAAAAATCCATTATTTTCTACAAGTAATGGTAATAAGTTAAGGAACTGGAGGGACCAATGTTCACAGCAGATCACAGGACAGCACCAGAAATGAAAAAAAAAAAAACTACCGCCCATGCTAAAATCATTTGGTATATTCCCTTTAACACTTTAAGAGCAGTATAGAAGAATTCTGCTGAAATCTTCTAAATCAGAGGTCTCTAAACGTTCTAAATAAAAGGCCAGTTCACTGTCCTTCAGACGTTAGGGGGGCTGGACTGTGCAGAGTGGGAGTAAACAGGGGCCGATCTTTGGTATTAAGGGGAGAAGGAGTTGGTGTCAGTGGGAGGAATAGTCTCGCATTTTTGTTGTCAGTGGAAGGAATTATGCCCCAGTGTTGGGGTCAGTGGAAGGAATAGTGCCCTATTGTTGGTGTCAGTGGCAAGGAATTATGCCCCATTGTTGGTGTCAGTGGCAGGAATAATACCTCAAGGGCCGGGTAAAGAAAACCAAAGGGCCACATCCAGCCCCAGGGCCCGAGTTTGGAGATCACTTTTCTTAATATTAAACGTAATTGTGTCAAGCAAGAAAACTGAATGAAAATTTGAGTCTGGGTTTAGGGTTTTGAGCAATCGTTTGACATCACCCGGTGACCACGCCCCATGCCTATATAAGTCATTGCGCACCGCGCACACGGCATTACAGCGGGGGAGAGCGTCGTTCACAAAGGGTGGGGGGCCGGGTTCTGGGGGCCCCCTTATTAAAGGGGGCTCCCAGATTCCGATAAGCCCCTCTCCCGCAGACCCCGACAACCAATGGCCAGGGTTGTCGGGAATAGGCCCTTGTCCTCATCAACATGGGGACAAGGTGCTTTGGGGTGGGGGGGCGCAGTGCCCCCCCTGCCCCAAAGCACCAACCCCCCATGTTGAGGGCATGTGGCTTGGTATGGTCTAGGAGGGGGGACGCTTGCTTGCCCCCTTTCCTGACCTGCCGGGCTGCGTGCTCAGATAAGGGTCTGGTATGGATACTGGGGGAACCCCCATGCTGTTTTTTTTGGTATGGGGGTTCCCCTCAAGATCCATACCAGACCGAAGGGTCTGGTATCGTCCTGGGGGGAACCTCACGCAAATTTTCTTTTAAATTTTTGCGGGGTTCCCCTTCAAGATTCTCCGCACACGAGTCGCCCCGCAAGTCGGATCATTTTGATCCGACTTCTGGTGCGACCTCTATTCAAATCAATGGGCTCCCATAGGGAACCATTAATTTTGAATAGATAAAGAAGAATGTGGCTGAAAGCTATGGCGCGGAAACGTGCATTGAATTCAATGCAAAACGTGGAAAAAATCGCCTTAAAAATGCTGCTTTTTTACTGCCGTCTGTACTAGCTTTACACCCCGTTTTTTAAAACGTCCGTGGGTATGAGACATTAGTGTTGGCAATGGAGGAGGAATTAAAAGGGGGTTGCTGTAGAGTAGGGATGAGCTTAAACAGGTTTGGACACAAGTTTGAACCCACCTGAGTTATCCCACCAGAAAGCTATCACGACAGTGGAGGCATTGCCAGCTCTGCAGGCACACATACCCTGTATTAGTGATGAGCCGAACACCCCCGGGTTCGGTTCGCACCAGAACCCGCGAACGGACCGAAAGTTCGTACGAACAATAGAACCCTATTAAATACAATGGATGCGAACGTTCGAATTCTAAAGTGCTAATTATAACAACTATTATGCATGTTATTGTCCTAAAAAGGGTTTGGGAACCCGGGTTCTGCACCAGGGGACATGTATCAATGCAAAAAGAAGTTTTAAAAACGGTCGTTTTTCGGGAGCAGTCATTTTAATGATGCATAAAGTGAAAAAAAAAAAGTCAAATATTCCTTTAAATATCGTACCTGGGGAGTGTCTAAAGTATGCCTGTGAAGTGCCACGTGTTTCCCGTGTTTAGAACTGTCCCTGCACAAAATGACACTTCTAAAGGAAAAAAAAGCCATTTAAAACTGCTTGCGGCTTTAATGTAATGTCTGGTCCCGGTAATATGGATGAAATTCTTTAAGAAAAATGGCATAGCTACCCCATGACCCCCCCCCCCCTACCCCAGCCCATTACCAGCCCCTTTGGGTCTTGTATGGATATTAAGGGGAACCCCGCACATAAAATAAAAAAGGCCCTATATACTCTGAACAGCCGTATACAGGCGGTGCATACAAGACAGGGACTGTAGGTTTGTTCTTATGTAGAATCTGTTTGTAATTTTGAACAGGTACATTGTTGAAGTGTAGCTCCAGCCCAAAAATCTATTTTTAAACTTTTTGGAAAACATAGGTAAGGGTTATCACCCCTGTAACATTTGTTTTGCTGTCTGTGCCCCTGTTCAGAACATTTCACCTCACTTTCCGTCCCAATGACAACTGTTTTTGAAATGTGGTGTTTTTCTTGAAACAAGGATTGCTGATAAAGCATCAGTACAGAGGAGACACCTTTCTCCCATATTAATTCTTACAGGAGAGAATTTTCCTTCCTAGGTGTAGATTTCCTCTCACTTCCTGTTGTCTTCTTGCGTTTGCAAGTAGGAGTCGTTTGTAAGTTGGATGTTTGAAAGTAGGGACCTGCCGTATATACTCTGCAGAAATAGGCCCCTTAGTTGTTGGTGTTGGCACAACACTGTAAGCACTCACAGTTACTCTTGGTTGGTGCTGGAACGCCCTGCTGTCAACTATTATATCAGGAATTTTAATTACATATAATTGTTGAACAGTGGTAGTAAAAATTGGGCCTTTGATGGTGGTGCTGGTGCCACAACACTGTAAGCCCTGACAGTTACTCTTGGTGGGTGCAGCAATGGGCCCTGCTGTGAATTATTAGATCAAGAATTGTAATTGCATGCCCCTGTTGAACAGGGGCTGAAAAATTGGGCCTTTCGTGGTGGTGGTGGTGGTGGTGTTGCCACAACACTGTAAGCCCTCAGAGTTACTCTTGGTGGGTGCAGGAATGGGCCCTGCTGTGAATTATTAGATCAAGAATTGTAATTACATGCCCCTTTTGAACAGGGGCTGAAAAATTGGGCCTTTCGTGGTGGTGGTGGTGGTGGCGTTGCCACAACACTGTAAGCCCTCAGAGTTACTCTTGGTGGGTGCAGCAATGGGCCCTGCTGTGAATTATTAGATCAAGAATTGTAATTACATGCCCCTTTTGAACAGGGGCTGAAAAATTGGGCCTTTCGTGGTGGTGGTGGTGGTGGCGTTGCCACAACACTGTAAGCCCTCAGAGTTACTCTTGGTGGGTGCAGCAATGGGCCCTGCTGTGAATTATTAGATCAAGAATTGTAATTACATGCCCCTTTTGAACAGGGGCTGAAAAATTGGGCCTTTCGTGGTGGTGGTGGCGTTGCCACAACACTGTAAGCCCTCAGAGTTACTCTTGGTGGGTGCAGGAATGGGCCCTGCTGTGAATTATTAGATCAAGAATTGTAATTACATGCCCCTTTTGAACAGGGGCTGAAAAATTGGGCCTTTCGTGGTGGTGGTGGTGGTGGCGTTGCCACAACACTGTAAGCCCTCAGAGTTACTCTTGGTGGGTGCAGCAATGGGCCCTGCTGTGAATTATTAGATCAAGAATTGTAATTGCATGCCCCTGTTGAACAGGGGCTGAAAAATTGGGCCTTAGGCACTGGTGGCACAACACTACAACCCCTCACAGATACTGTACTTGGAGCACAGCAATGAGCCCTGTTGCAAAGTATTGCTTCAAAAATTGTAATGACACGCCCCTGTTAAACAGGGGCTGAAAAATTGGGCCTTAGGCACTGGTGCCACAACACTCCAACCCCTCACAGATACTGTACTTGGAGCACAGCAATGAGCCCTATGGCAAATTATTGCTAAAAAAATTGTAATTACACGCCCCTGTAAAACAGGGGCTGAAAAATTGGGAATTAGCCACTGGTGGCGGCACCCATAAACAAAAATGATCTTCCAAGCTATCATCATCAATCGTATCATTGAGGACTCGGAGGAGGAGGATAGCCAGTCAACATAACAGCACAGGCACTCAGCATCAGCATCAGTCTTGAAGGGATGTGACATGTTAAAATCAATTAGTCTGTTATATCAGCATCAGGTGTGTGGTAGCTGGTGGTGATCCAAGACTGGTTCATCTTGATGAAAGTCAGTCGATCAACCGAGTCGGTGGACAGGCGCACCCTGTGATCCGTGACAAATCCTCCAGCAGCACTGAATGTGCGTTCCGAAAGAACGCTGGATGCAGGACAGGCCAGTAGCTCAATTGCATACTGTGCAAGCTCTGGCCAGTGATCCATCCTCAAGACCCAGTAAGCCAGAGGATTTTCGGTGGGGAAGGTGTCCAAGTCTGACCTTGCCCCTAGATATTCCTGCACCATGTTTATCAGACGCTGGCGATGGTTGCTGGAACCGATCATACTTTGGGGCTGCGGACTAAAGAATTGTCTGAACGCATCGGTCAGACGGCCACCTTCCCCACCGCTCCTTCTTTGACTGGCCGAAGCCTCAGCAACTCGTTGTCCAGGACCAGGAGTTTGTAACCTCCCAGTCTCTGGGAACGCGTTGCACAGACCTTTCTGCAAGGCCTCCCGGAGTTGTCTCATCCTCTGCTCCCTCTGCGACGGTAACATAAGGTCCGCAACCTTACCCTTGTACCGTGGATCAAGGAGAGTGGCCAGCCAGTAATGGTCCCTCTCCTTGATCCGAAGAATACGAGGATCCTTCCGCAGACTTTGCAGGATCAGGGAGGCCATGCAGCGTAGGTTTGCTGAGGCATTCGCTCCGGAGTCCTATGGGTCACTAAGGACGACATGATCCGCAGCCACCTCCTCCCAGCCACGTACAAGTCCACTGGTTTCTTGGGACTGTAAATCATCCCTAAAAGACTGCTGCTGATGATGCTGAGTGCCAGCCTCCACCTCCATGCTGACACAATCCTCCTCCTCCTCCTCCTCCTCCTCCTCCTCTTCCTGTGCGATGGGTGGGACAGAAGGAACACTGTCTGGGTAAAGGGGGCCTTGAGAGGCAAGGAAGTCCTCCTCTTCCTGCCTCTGTTCTGCCTCAAGTGCCCTGTCCATTATTCCACGCAGCGTGTGCTCCAACAGGTGGACAAGAGGTACAGTGTCACTGATGCATGCACTGTCACTGCTCACCATCCTCGTGGCCTCCTCAAATGGTGCCAGGACAGTGCATGCATCCCTGATCATGCCCCACTGGCGTGGAGAAAAAAAACCAAGGTCCCCTGACCCTGTCCTGGTGCCGTAGTCGCACAGGTACTCATTGATGGCCCTCTGCTGCGTGTGCAGCCGCTGCAGCATGGCCAACGTTGAGTTCCACCTGGTGGGCATGTCACATATAAGGCGGTTCTTGGGCAGGTTCAACTCCTTTTGCAGCTCAGCCAGGCGAGCACTGGCATTATAAGATCTGCGGAAATGCACACAGACTTTCCTGGCCTGCCTCAGGACATCCTGTAAGCCCGGGTACCTGCCCAAGAACCGCTGCACCACCAGGTTAAGGACGTGAGCCACACAGGGCACATGGGTCAGTTGTCCCTGTCGGAGGGCGGAGAGGAGGTTGGTGCCATTGTCGCAAACCACCATTCCTGGCTTAAGCTGGCGTGGCGTCAACCACCTCTCGGCCTGGCCCTGCAGAGCAGACAGGACCTCTGCCCCAGTGTGGCTTCTGTCCCCCAAACACACCAGCGCAAGCACGGCATGGCATCTTTTTGCCTGCGTACTTGCGTAGCCCCGTGAACGGCTACGGAGCACCGCTGGTTCATAGGACAAACCACAGGAAGAGGCCATGGAGGAAGAAGAAGAGGAGGGGGTGGAGGAGAGAGGTGTGTCACAACCAGTAGTAGCATTTTGGAGGCGTGGCGGTGGAACAACCTCCAACACTACTGCACCTTGTCCTGCATCCTTCCCAGCTGCCAAAAGAGTGACCCAATGGGCCGTGAAAGAAAGGTAACGTCCCTGTCCATGCCTGCTGGACCATGAGTCAGCGGTAATATGCACCTTACCGCTGACCGCCCTGTCCAGCGAGGCCAAGACATTGCCTTCCACATGCCGGTAGAGAGCCGGAATAGCCTTCCGTGAGAAAAAGTGGCGTTTGGGAACCTGCCACTGAGGAACCGCACATTGCACAAACTCACGGAAGGGGGCCGAGTCTACCAACTGAAAAGGCAGCAGTTGAAGCGCTAGCAATTTAGCCAAGCTAGCATTCAACCGCTGGGCATGTGGATGGCTGGGAGTGAACTTCTTTCGACGGTCCAGCAGCTGGGGCAGGGAAATTTGCCTGCTAGAATCGGACGTCGGTGTACTGCTAGCAGAGTGGCCGCAAGTACTTGGCTGTGACACACCTAATTCTACACCTTCATTCCTCTCAGTGCATGTTTCAGAGAGGACTGAAGTTATAGTGGGGTTGGAGATCCCAGCTGATGCGGTGCAAGGAGAGGTCCGCTTTGTTCTTTGGTGTGGGTCTTTGAGGTAGGCTTGCCAACGAGCTGCATGGCAGGTCAACATATGTCTTCAGGCATGTGGTACCCAAGCGGCTGATGTTTTGGCCACGCGATATACGCTTGAGACATATGTTGCAAACAGCAGCTGTGCGATCTGATGCACTAGCCTCAAAAAAGGCCCACACCAAGGAACTTTTTGAATGACGGGCAGAGGCAGCGCCCTGCACAGGCGGAGCTCTGCGGTGTGATTCCGTCGGTGTACTGCCCTTACGCTGGCCACCAAAGGGCATCCTGCCTCGTTGGAGATGTGCCTCCTCCTCATCCTCCTCCTCCTCCTCTCTACTATTAGGCACCCACGTGGAGTCAGTGACCTCATCATCCCCTCCCTCCTCATCACTGGAGCCAATCTGGCAGTATGCTGCAGCTGCTGGAACATGACTGCCAGATTGGTGTCCTTCTTGAGCACCCCCTCTGTCTGCTCTCACGCTACTGCCTTCCTGTAGCTGGGTTTCATCATCAGACCCTTCGAAACGCTGGGCATCCTCCTGGAGCATGTACCCAACACTGTGCTCAAACAGTTCGGGGGACTCCTCAGGAGGAGGACATGGTGGGTCTAGGGAAGGAGTGACTGATGATGAGTCTGACATTGATACCAGGGAAGAGGACGCTTTGGCAGCTGCTTTGCCAGTACCCTGAGCCTGGGTGAGAGAGGATGAGGAGGAGGAGGAGGGCTTGGTCATCCACTCTACCAAGTCTTCGGCATGATGTGGCTCAACATGTCCAGCTGCCGAAAAGAAGGACAAGCGTGTCCCATGGCCATGTGCTGATGACAATGCACCGCGTCCACGACCAGCACTGTTGCCCCCAGACACAGAGCCTGCTTGCCCTCTTTTATTGCCTCCTGACTGTCTGCCTCTCCTTGTTTGCCTTCCAGACATTCTAATAGATGGCCTGCAGGGAGATGGGAAAAAAGCAATAAGGGCTACCTTCAGGTGTCCTTCTCTGTCCCTTTACTTAAGGATTTCTAAATATGGTTGAGGATGATTGCTTTAGCACACTATAGCACAAGGAGAATTTCCCTCACTGTCCTTCCCTGTCCCTAGAAACAAGGATTCGCACAGTGAAAGAAACTGACACTCTCCCTACCTAGAGTTTTCTGTCCCTAGAAAAAATGTTTTTTTTAAAGCACACTATAGCACAAGGAGAATTCCCCTCACTTTCCTTCTTTGTCCCTAGAAACAAGGATTCGCACAGTGAAAGAAACTGACACTCTCCCTACCTAGAGTTTTCTGTCCCTAGAAAAAATGTTTTTTTAAAGCACACTATAGCACAAGGAGAATTCCCCTCACTTTCCTTCTTTGTCCCTAGAAACAAGGATTCGCACAGTGAAAGAAACTGACACTCTCCCTACCTAGAGTTTTCTGTCCCTAGAAAAAATGTTTTTTTAAAGCACACTATAGCACAAGGAGAATTCACTCACTGTCCTTCCCTGTCCCTAGAAACAAGGAATCGCACAGTGAAAGAAACTGACACTCTCCCTACCTAGAGTTTTCTGTCCCTAGAAAAAATGTTTTTTTAAAGCACACTATAGCACAAGGAGAATTCACTCACTGTCCTTCCCTGTCCCTAGAAACAAGGAATCGCACAGTGAAAGAAACTGACACTCTCCCTACCTAGAGTTTTCTGTCCCTAGAAAAAATGTTTTTTTAAAGCACACTATAGCACAAGGAGAATTCCCCTCACTTTCCTTCTTTGTCCCTAGAAACAAGGATTCGCACAGTGAAAGAAACTGACACTCTCCCTACCTAGAGTTTTCTGTCCCTAGAAAAAATGTTTTTTTAAAGCACACTATAGCACAAGGAGAATTCCCCTCACTTTCCTTCTTTGTCCCTAGAAACAAGGATTCGCACAGTGAAAGAAACTGACAATCTCCCTACCTAGAGTTTTCTGTCCCTAGAAAAAATGTTTTTTTAAAGCACACTATAGCACAAGGAGAATTCACTCACTGTCCTTCCCTGTCCCTAGAAACAAGGAATCGCACAGTGAAAGAAACTGACACTCTCCCTACCTAGAGTTTTCTGTCCCTAGAAAAAATGTTTTTTTAAAGCACACTATAGCACAAGGAGAATTCACTCACTGTCCTTCCCTGTCCCTAGAAACAAGGAATCGCACAGTGAAAGAAACTGACACTCTCCCTACCTAGAGTTTTCTGTCCCTAGAAAAAATGTTTTTTTAAAGCACACTATAGCACAAGGAGAATTCCCCTCACTTTCCTTCTTTGTCCCTAGAAACAAGGATTCGCACAGTGAAAGAAACTGACACTCTCCCTACCTAGAGTTTTCTGTCCCTAGAAAAAATGTTTTTTTAAAGCACACTATAGCACAAGGAGAATTCCCCTCACTTTCCTTCTTTGTCCCTAGAAACAAGGATTCGCACAGTGAAAGAAACTGACACTCTCCCTACCTAGAGTTTTCTGTCCCTAGAAAAAATGTTTTTTTAAAGCACACTATAGCACAAGGAGAATTCACTCACTGTCCTTCCCTGTCCCTAGAAACAAGGAATCGCACAGTGAAAGAAACTGACACTCTCCCTACCTAGGGTTTTCTGTCCCTAGAAAAAATGTTTTTTTAAAGCACACTATAGCACAAGGAGAATTCCCCTCACTTTCCTTCTTTGTCCCTAGAAACAAGGATTCGCACAGTGAAAGAAACTGACACTCTCCCTACCTAGAGTTTTCTGTCCCTAGAAAAAATGTTTTTTTAAAGCACACTATAGCACAAGGAGAATTCCCCTCACTTTCCTTCTTTGTCCCTAGAAACAAGGATTCGCACAGTGAAAGAAACTGACACTCTCCCTACCTAGAGTTTTCTGTCCCTAGAAAAAATGTTTTTTTAAAGCACACTATAGCACAAGGAGAATTCACTCACTGTCCTTCCCTGTCACTAGAAACAAGGAATCGCACAGTGAAAGAAACTGACACTCTCCCTACCTAGAGTTTTCTGTCCCTAGAAAAAATGTTTTTTTAAAGCACACTATAGCACAAGGAGAATTCACTCACTGTCCTTCCCTGTCCCTAGAAACAAGGAATCGCACAGTGAAAGAAACTGACACTCTCCCTACCTAGAGTTTTCTGTCCCTAGAAAATTTTTTTTTTTAAAGCACACTATAGCACAAGGAGAATTCCCCTCACTTTCCTTCTTTGTCCCTAGAAACAAGGATTCGCACAGTGAAAGAAACTGACACTCTCCCTACCTAGAGTTTTCTGTCCCTAGAAAAAATGTTTTTTTAAAGCACACTATAGCACAAGGAGAATTCCCCTCACTTTCCTTCTTTGTCCCTGGAAACAAGGATTCGCACAGTGAAAGAAACTGACACTCTCCCTACCTAGAGTTTTCTGTCCCTAGAAAAAATGTTTTTTTAAAGCACACTATAGCACAAGGAGAATTCACTCACTGTCCTTCCCTGTCCCTAGAAACAAGGAATCGCACAGTGAAAGAAACTGACACTCTCCCTACCTAGAGTTTTCTGTCCCTAGAAAAAATGTTTTTTTAAAGCACACTATAGCACAAGGAGAATTCCCCTCACTTTCCTTCTTTGTCCCTAGAAACAAGGATTTGCACAGTGAAAGAAACTGACACTCTCCCTACCTAGAGTTTTCTGTCCCTAGAAAAAATGTTTTTTTAAAGCACACTATAGCACAAGGAGAATTCCCCTCACTTTCCTTCTTTGTCCCTAGAAACAAGGATTCGCACAGTGAAAGAAACTGACACTCTCCCTACCTAAAGTTTTCTGTCCCTAGAAAAAATTGTTTTTTTAAAGCACACTATAGCACAAGGAGAATTACCCTCACTTTCCTTCTTTGTCCCTAGAAACAAGGATTCGCACAGTAAAACACACTGACACTCTCCCTACCTATCCTTCTCTTTCCCTAAACTAAAGGAATCCAGGTTAAGCAAGAAAGAAATAAATGTCACTGTCCCTGCCTATGCTTCTCTTTCCCTGCTCCGGAATACACTACACTAGGCCGCCGTGCTGGCGGCCTTTTATAGTGTGGGGCGTGTACTAAACACCCTCAGCAATAATTGGCCACAGGCATCCTGCCTGTGGCCAATCATTGCTCTCCTCGCTGCCGGCGCTGTGATTGGCCAAGCATGCGGGGTCACAGTGCATGCTTGGCCAATCACAGCGCCTGGATGACACTGCGATGGCGTAGTGCATTGTGGGCCGTTCGCGTCACTCGAATTTGGCGCGAACGGCCCAAATCGTTCGATCTTCGTCGAACGATCGAACAGCCGATGTTCGAGTCGAACGTATGTTCGACTCGAACACGAAGCTCATCCCTACCCTGTATACATGGACGTGCATACATGTGGCTGCAGGGCAGGGAATGCCTTAACAGTCTATGATTGGTGGCTGGCTTTGACAGCTTCCTGGCGAGACAGCTCAGGCGGTTTCAGTCTCGTGTCCAAACATGCCTCAGCTCTTCCCTGTTGGAGATGTGAATATCAGAAAACTTATTTTTCTATCAGAAATTACAATTTTTAAAAGGAGATCAGTAATGACAGCCCTCTGTTTCTTTCATAAGTTCTTCCTGTTTGAATATCTTGGTGCAGCATTCATGTCTCCTGTGTCCTGACTGTTTCCAGATGCCAATCACAGAAACAAATACAAACTGAACATGAACATTTCAGGGACATCACTACATATGGCTGATATTGTTTATGGAAACTTCTAAGGTTCACACTTATGCATCTGCATTTTCATTTGTTTTTTCCATGCATTTTTTTAAGCATTCCCATTGAAGTGTATGGGGCCAAAAATGAATATGTGCAGTTGAACGTCACAGTTTTACTGAAGGGACAAGGGTTGCACGATACTGGTACCAGTGCCGATACCAAGTATTTGCATGAGTTCTTGTACTAATGCAAGTGTTCAGATTCCTGAAACCGATACCTTAGTGGTGCGATTTGAGCCCATACAAAATTAAAGCGGAGGTCCACACAAAAATGGAACCTCCACTTTTCGGAATCCTCCCCCCCCCCCCTCTCCAGTGTCAGATTTGGCACCTTTCAGGGGGGAGGGGGGTGTAGATACTTGTATAATACAGGTATTTGCACCCACTTCCGAGCATAGACTCCTGCTGGAGTCACGCCCCCCCCCCGCTGTCTTCTGGGAAACACACAGGTCCCAGAATATAGCGGGGACCAGTTAGGACGCGCAGCGTGAATTGCGCATGCGCAGTAGGGAACCGGGAAGTGAAGCCGCAATGTTTCACTTCCTGA
Source organism: Rana muscosa (assembly GCA_029206835.1). Taxonomy (NCBI): domain Eukaryota; kingdom Metazoa; phylum Chordata; class Amphibia; order Anura; family Ranidae; genus Rana; species Rana muscosa. Next base: position 1,156,832,808 of record CM055116.1, on the reverse strand, counting down.
TTCCCTCACCGAGGATGGCGGCGGGGGCAGCTGAGAGCCGAGCGATTGATCGGCTTCAGCTGCCAACATCACGGGCACCCTGGGAAGGTAAGTGTCCATTTATTAAAAGTCAGCAGCTGCAGTATTTGTAGCTGCTGGCTTTTAATATTTTTTTTTTTTAGGTGGACCTCCGCTTTAATAGACATGTGCACACTGAAATATTTTGTTTCGGGATTTTGGTTTCGTCCGAAAAATACATTTATTTAGTTACTCCCGAAATTCATTTTTATTTATTTTGTTTCGTTAAAAAATGCATTAGTCCGAAAATCCAAGTTAAGGTTGAATCTGTCAATTGAAGGCTTATGGTGTCTGTCGAATGTTCTAAGAAGACGAAGCAGCTAAACTGTACGACGCCGCAAAAGTACATTTCTGGTCGAATGCTCCGCCCATAAGCTATAGTAGATTTCTAATGTTGTATGACTAGTAATAATTATATTTAATTATTATTATTACTAGTCAACCAACATTAAAAAATTTCTTTAGCCTATGGGCGGAGCATTTGACCAAAAATGTTTGCTCATGGCGATCGTGTGTTTTTAGCTGCTTCGTCGAACCTTCATGTCTCTATAATGTTGAATCTTTTCTCTCTATGTCGAATAATCTTTGACTAATGCCCCATACACACGATCGTTTTTCATGCCGTTAAAAATGCCATTAAAAAAAATGGCCATTAAAAATGATCGTGTGTAGGCTCCAGAGCATTTTTAACGACGTGAAAAACGGGCATTAAAAATTTTGAACATGCTCTCTTTTTTCACGTCGTTTTTCATGTCGTTTTTTTTAACGACGTGAAAAACGATAGTGTGTATGCTTTAACGACGTGAAAAAAAACGCGCATGCTCAGAATCAAGTATGAGACAGGAGCGCTCGTTCTGGTAAAACTAGCGTTCGTAATGGAGATAGCACATTCGTCACGCAGTCACGGACTGAAAAGCACGAGACTGAAAAGAGCGAATCGTCGCTCAACAAACTTTACTAACATGAAGGGTGGCGCCATTCGAACGGAACTTCCCCTTTATAGTGCCGTCGTACGTGTTGTACGTCACTGTGCTTTGCTTGATCGTTTTTTTAAATGATCGTGTGTACGCAAGACAGGCTTGAGAGGAAACATGAAAAAAAACGAAGTGAAAAACGGCAAGAAAAAAAATGGCAAGAAAAACGATCGTGTGTATGGGGCATAATAGAGTTAGGTTAGGCACATTCGATAAAGCATTTTTTATGTCGGATCTTTCGAATTTCGGATTCTGCGCATTCGTTGTCGTTTGTTAAAACGAACGCGAAAATCCCCCAAAAATTTGGAAGAAAATGCATTCGGATGAAAACGAATGCACATGTCTAAAAATTAATAGCCTCAAATCCCACTGCAAAGAATCGCATGAGATTTGAACAGGAATGCGGTGTGATTCCTGTCTGAATCGCATGCAGTTCCCCAACCGCTCCTGTTTGAACCCAGGCTTGTCATAGTGACTTCAGACTGGGTTCACACAGGAGCGGTACAGGAAACCACATGTGATTCAGACAGGAATCACACCGCATTCCTGTGCAAATCACATGCAATTCTTTGCTGTACGATTTGAGCCCATTCATTTTGTATGGGCTTAAATTGCACAGCAATGGTATCGGTACTTGGTATCGGCGAGTACTTGACTAAAAGTATCGGTACTCGCCGATAAAAATTTGTTATTGGTGCAACCCTAGCAGGGACCATAGCAGATCGTTCCAGTTTACTGTGTGTTGGTAAGGCTGTCTCTAGTGCAGTTCATCAGTATGTAGGAAAGGGTAACAACACCACAGCTAAACTGAGTTAGATTTTTCACTGTAGGAAAGGAAATACCTATGGATACACCTTGTTGGTAGGATCGCTAGGTATTATTTAAATGAAAACATAAAATATATATATAATAAACCTTTTGTTACAGCATGAATATGTACAACAATATAATTGATATAAATGTGTGGGGTTTCTAAGACCATGATGCCCAAGCTGCAGCTGGGGGGGCCACATGCTGCCTATTGGCCTTTTTGGGGGGGGGGGGGGGGGGCTCTGGGCCCCTGCGAACGCTAATCTGTTTTTCCCTATTGCCCTGTTATACAGTGATTTCTAGCAGTGTTATATAATATCGCTCCTGTCTATGACTGTCTCCTGGAGCATGTTCCCAGTCTCCAACAACTCCTACAGTACAGTCTCTGAAAATCTCCTGCAGCATGTTCACAGCCTCTGACCATTTCTTGTATCATGTCCACAATCTCTGATCACCACCTGTATTATGTCTCCAGTTTCTGCCCATTTCATTTGTAATGCCCACAGTCTCTAACCAACTCTTGTATCTTGTCCGCAGTCTCTGACCATTTCATTTGTAATGCCCAGTCTCTAACCAACTCTTGTATCATGTCTGCAAACTCTGACCATCTCCTGTATTATTTCCATAGTCTCTGACCATCCCTTTTATCATGTCCGCAATCTGTGACCACATCCTGCATTATTTCCACAGTCTCTGACAATCTTCTGTATCATACCCACAGTCTATGACCATATTCTGTTAACAATGTCTGACGAAATGCGTCAAGTGGGACACTTGGCGCTGACGTCTCGCTGCTGTGCGATTACGGGTCGCCAGCAGCTGACTTATGTGAGTTTTTATGCTTGTTCACTTGTTTTTATGTAGCTTTTATTGTTACAATAAATATTCTACACTATGGGACTCTTCTGGACTTTTGGTGAGCTTTTTTATTCTCATTTGGACCCTGGCCAGAGCTATCTATGGGATTGATCCACTGTGACATTTCCAGAGGGATTTCCATATGTGTTTAAGGCTTCTATGTTGCTGTCACGGCAGCCACAAAGTCCGGTGAGTTTGCATTTCACTTGATGGTGGCGGTTCACTCGGTTGGACATCACTTCTATACATCTCTCTCACTGGATTGGTGGCTTCAGTTATTGAATGCTCTTTATGTATATGGACTACTCCTTTGATTATTACCTTGGGCAACCTTCTATACTCAAAAGACAGTACAACTATGTGATTCCTCTTTTCTTTTTTTTTCTGTGTCTAATTGATCATTTATTTTAATATTGTGTTTTGGGCACTACACTCTTTATGCGATATTCTGTTGTGTCGTGTCTGCATTCTCTAGTACTGAATATTCCGTGAATTTTATGTGCGGCCCTTGGTGATGTCAGGGGCCACACTTTAGGCCCCCTTATATCAAGAAAGTTGACCACTACTGCTCTACGATACACAGATATCCATCATTTATTAGAACTTTCAAATAATTTATATAGTAAATTGTGTTTTCTAGCTGTAGCTATATTTAGCTGATAAAGCTGGATGTTTTTGTTCCTTCTAACAATCAATGGATTATAATGTGACAAGGCTATAATTTGCACCCAGCTTCAGCAACATGTTTGAACTTGGTGTATTCTCATTTTATTCAGAAACAAACTATTGCATTTAGTAAGATGTTGAAGTGATGTTTTTTTGTTGAATTTCTGTTCATTGTTCTGTACAAAGTATTTTGCACAATTGCCGAAATCTATGAGAGAGGAAATGCTGAATAATTGTACTCAGGGATGACAGCGGTGCTTGGGGGAGCTTGCAGCGTGCAGATGTTGTGGTGGGAATGGTTAGGATGTCTCTTGCAGCGTACTGCAGGGGTCACCAGCTGTGTTGATATTAGCTGCTTTTAAATGTGAGTCTGTGATGAAATAGGAGAATGCAGCCTAGCATTGTTCAGTGCTTTGACATATGTAGAGCTGTCAGATTTTCAGCAGGATACTGCAATCTTGGATCTACTTATTTATCTACTTTTTAAAGAGACCCTTTCACTCATTTAAAAATTGCTGGTTACAGCACAGAAAATTCAAGTATTTTAAATGTATAGTTGCAGCATTTTCCTTTCAAGATTTTTTTTTCTATCATTAAGCTGCAATGTGCCTTTGAACGTGTAAGCCAATTGGCCCATTTCAGGATGAGTCAATTCCCTAGAACAACCCACTCCATCCTTACACCTCATACCCCTCTCCTCTTCTTCCCATGTATAATTAGAAGTCGACCGATATATCGGTCGATTTTTGGATTTTTTTAATTAATCGGCATCGGCCACTTGTGCTGAAAAAAAAAAAAAGCTGATTAAAAAACTTCAGCGCGACTTGCAAATGACTTCTGAAGTCGTCTGAAGTCTCCCCGTGGAGCGACTTGTCTCTCCTATCTGGGCAGCCTGCCAAGTCTGAGAAAAGAAGCGCCTGAAAAATGCCCCAGTGTGAAAGGGGTCTAACTGTTAGATTTTATGAGATGAAGGGAAAAAAAAAAAATTGGCCTAACATATCGGCCCACAAAAATCGGCATCATATATCGGCCATCGACCGCCACACTTTCTAAATATTGGCCAGAGAAAAACCCATATCAGTCGACCCCTATGTCTCTATACCCTCACCTCCCTACATAACCTTATATGTAGATGTTGGGAGAGAAGCAGAGGAGAGTACTATAGAGCAGCGGCGCAGGATCACATATATATATGTAGCGGGTGTTTGAATTTATGTGAGGACTCTGGTGGTGTGGGGTTCCTTGGGGCCTGCAGGTGGTGTTGTTGCCTTGGGCCGGAGTTGAACTCACATCGCAAACTGTGCCTTTTTGTCCTCCCCTGGAGCTGGTACAGCGGGGCGGGAAACCCGCTGTGACGCAAAGGGAGAGGTCATAAAAGGGGCGAACGCCCTGATTTCAGGAAGAGAGTCGGAGGACGCGGCCGCACCCAGGCACCTTCAGCTTGGGTGCTGGCGTTCCGGTGTTTCAGGCCTAGGCGCCCTTGGCCTGGCTGGAGCAGGGATGGAGTCCATCTCAGGCACCTTTAGCCTGGGGTCAGGTACTATGGCGGATGCCTGGGGCTCAGTACCTTCGACTGAGTTCCGCGAGGGTGGAGGAATCCGAGGGGGCCCCAACTCCTTGGGTGCCCGTGTCTGAGTTTGTGAGGACTGGTGCGCAGTAACTTCTCTGAAGAGCCCGGCGCAGCATCGCTGGTGACGGAGAGGCCTCCACTTCTCCCTTGGACGGATTTCTTCCTCTGACAGGGGCAAAGTGAGCGAAGGTAATTCACTTTCTATATTACCTAGTCAGTGGCAGTGACTATTCACCACTGGTGACAGCACAGTGGGCAGCAACAAGAAGGGAAAGGATTGTGCCTCGATCTGTCCCCATTTTCCAAAGGAGAAAGATTGTTTTATTGCTTGGCAAGAAGAATAAAACTGAGTTGTACCTATTCACTGTGTGGAACTTGGGTTACTAAAGCATAGGAGTCAGGGACGAAGGACTGGACTTGACTCTAGGACACCTACACAAAAGCCCAATCTTCTGGCCTTCACCTCCCAGTTACGGAGGACATGGGCCGTGGTGTGTATCATCTCTCTCTCAGGTACCCCTAGACAACAGCCATATGACCAATAAAGAAAGGGAGAGAGGTGAGGCCGCTACATATATATACGTGATCCTGCACTTCTGGGTATCGGGCACGAGTGCGCGTCTCCAGCATCTCGCTCAAGGAGAAATGTCATGAATTTTTCCTCATATTATCCTTAAATTAGCAATAAAAACCTGACCAGGGTTCCAACCAAGAACGAGCTAGTTAGGTCCAAACACGGTTCAGAAGAACTCAAGGGAAGCTGTTGCCTGATTACATCTCCACTAGCCCAATCAACTATGGTCAGGGCAGTCTGTCCTAAATTTAATTAAAAAAATGTTTTGTCGGGAGTCCAACCTTGATTTTTTGTTAAATTGCTTATACAAATATCTTTTTTGCTGACCTCACTGATGCAATTTAATAAAAAAAAAAAAAAAAAGAATCCATGTACTATTTTCCTAAAATGGAAAGCCATACCTCCCAACTTTTTGAGATGGGAACGAGGGACACCTATTAGTAAAAGTATGTAGGCATAGGACACCCCCCTGCCACGCCCCCTTAAAGGAGCATATTACAAAAAAAAGTGCTTTTTTTTTACCACTACCATTTCTTCATACTGGCTTTTGGAATTTACAAATGCAGCAATTTAGAAATTGGATGAAAGGTTTATCACTGGGAAACACTTTTTGAAAGATAAAAAGTTAATTTCCTATACAACTATAAAGATCGGACCAAAATGAGGGACAAATGAGGCGGACAGAGGGACTTTGTTACAAATCAGGGACAGTCCCTCTAAATCAGGGATAGTTGGGAGCTATGGGTAAGCATACAGTATAAGCTGAAAAAAGGAATTCCAACTTTGCCTTTAAGCAATCCTCCAGTGTCCAAAAGAGGAAATCAAGCCTGGGAAATATATAGACATATAGTATATGGCATCGATTGAGTTGATCTCTGAGGTTGAATTATACAGTACGAACTTTTATCCAAGTGTGCATAGCAGAACATGCTCCAGCAAAATCATCTCTACCTGATACCTGCCAAATAAAGGTAGAAAGGAAAAACAAATGATAGATGCAGTGTATTTTTCATTGGCCTACATCCATGCAGAGGAGCTGTCTGTGCTTGCCTGTTCTGCCTGTACAGAAATGAGTGGAGAGGAATGTATGTCTGCAGGGTGTGAAGCTAAATACAGACATTTCGACACACAATTTTACCTTGTGTGAGCGGCTGCTTTGTCATACTTTATTGTGCTGTTTGTTTCTCTTCTCTGCCTATTCTGCAATTCTGTGCAGAGTCAAATCCTTCTTTTATTCTCCCAGACCCCCGCACAGGCCCATTAAAAAAGAGTTTATAATAGGGCTATTCACTCTGTGTGAGATGATCACTAGCTAGAGTTTAAGAGGCTGGATATACGACTGCATGTGTCATTCATGCCTATATACTGATGTGCCATGAATACACAGCTTGTGCCACATGTGCAAATGGTTCATTTTGTGCTTTATAGATCTATGTCAGGATATGGTCTCTGATGTCCATGAAATAGAAGAGGTCAATGACCTTTGTATTAGTGAACCAAATTCTAATGTTTCGGAAGAGATCAAAAATACCATATGGTATAGACCAGTCTTTCTCAACCTTTTGTCAGTCAAGGCACCCTTTGAAATTATGGACAGTCTCGAGGCACTAAAATGGAAAAACTATTCTAATAGTTTTACATAATACAGCAACATCCACACAAGTAGAAGAACCCAACATTAGAGGTAATTTATTCTTCTAAAGCAAATACACTTTTGCAAACTGGTACTGATTAGTATTTCAATGTTTCTCTTCTCATTCATTGTTTTCCACCACTCAGCTAATGTGATCCCAGTGCTGACAGAGACAGGCGGTGGAGGGGTTCAAACAAGGACGCTGTGCAGGTGATCCTCCTTAACAACCGATTATGTAATTGGTTGTTGGGATGCCGGCGGCTAGAAGGTCGTAATAGTGTACAATGAAAGCCTGTGGATTTGTGTAGCTATAAGGCAGGCTTCATCCACTTGCTGGCTTGTATAAAGTTTTTGGGTAATTTGTAGGCATTTTGCCAAGGCACCCCTGAAGAGACCTCAAGGCACCCCAAGGTGCCTGGGCACCCTGGTTTAAAAAAGTTGGTATAGGCATCATCGCTACTTTTCTATGTACCAGTATTTGTAAAATAATCAATGTGGTAATTGATTTAGTGTACCATAATGGAAAGGTAAAGTGGAACTTCAACCCCCCCAACCCATGTATTTTTCTCCTCTTATCCACAAAAAACATATTCACAAACCCAGGCAATTCAGCAGTGTTCTGTAGGGATTCGCCCCTCCACTGCTGCTCACTCAGTCCCACATCACCATCTTCTAGAAGAAACCCATCAGCAGGAGGTCAACTGCAAAAACCGGGAAGAGATAGCCATCTCCCGATGATGGCACATGTGCTATGGGGTACACCGAGGCCTCCTAGGATGTATGGATCTTAGAAGGCTGTGGGAATGATTTATCCATGCATAAACTTTGCCTGTTCCGCACTGCTTTACTCCATGTGCCATGCTATACATTCCCTGTTCAGCACCGCCTTACCCCATGTGCCATGCAATACAGCAGGCATCACTTCATGGCAGACCGCGGTCTGGATCTGGACCAAGTCAATGTCTCACTTGGACCCCTGCGGTCCAACCCTTTACGAGTCATTCTGTCTACAGCCATCACCGCTGCCATTCTCACAGAGCAACTGGAGGCAGGGCAGCTCTAGACGGAGTTAACAAACAGGTGATTGGTTGTGAGGATGCATGGCAGTTATCACACTAACATGCAATTCTGACCTCTGCTGGAAGAATATTTTACTGACTGGACCTTCGTAAATTTTAATTCAATACTATACAGTATGCTCCCTGCTCCGCACTACCTTACTCCCTGTGTCATGCTATATATTCCCTGCTCTGCACTGCTTTACTCCATACCTCCCAACTTTTTAAAATGGGAACGAGGGACACCTATTAGCAAAAATATGTAGCCAGGGGCGGCCCATCAATTAAGGGCGCATGGGCGCCGCTCCCTCTATCCAGGCCACCACCTATATGATTAATAGGTAGATTCATGCATAGCATGAATCTATCCAGGGCCGCTGCAGCCACCCCCTATTCATGCATCCGGTCCCTTTCAGGACACCCGGTGCATGAATTACAGCGGCAGGGGTGTTTTTTTGATGCACCTGATTAGAGCCATAGGCTCTAATAGGTTTCAAAATAGGGTGGGCTCCGGTTGCAGAGCATTGCGCTTGGAGCCCACCCAGGTGTGTTAGAAAAGAAAATGAATATTCGCTTTTCTAACACTGAATTGCCTCTCCACCAATCAGGAAGCGTGGGCCTGATACCCGTTTCCCAATTCGCTGAAAGGTCAGGCGATCCTATTGGACGCCTAGGTGGAGGAGGAGGGGGATGCACGGCGGAAGCCGCCATGATCCACACCACAGGAGGAGGAAGAAAGCTGCCAGACACCCTGCCCGCCCGCTTTCTAGATGGGGTAAGTGCGGCTCTTTGATGTCCCCACCGTCCTCTGGGGGTGGGGGGTTGTGCCGCTGCCACCGGCCAACCGACTGGGGTGGGTGCAGCAAAGAAAAAATCACTAGCCACCACTGTATGAAGCCATATAGATCTGACCAAAATGAGGGACAAATGAGGAGGAAAGAGGTACAGAGGGACTTTGTTCCAAATCAGGTACAGTCCCTCGAAATCAGGGACAGTTGGGAGCTATGCTTACTACATGTGCCATGCTATACATTATCTATTCTGCACTGCCTTACTCCATGTGCCATGCTATACATTCTCTATTCTGCACTGCCTTACTCCATGTGCCATGCTATACATTCTCTATTCTGCACTGCCTTACTCTATGTGCGATGCTATACATTCTCTATTCTGCACTGCCTTACTCCATGTGCTATGCTATACATTCTCTATTCTGCACTGCCTTACTCCATGTGCCATGCTATACATTCCCTGATCTGCACTGTCATACTCCATATGCTATGCTATAAATGTACTGCTCTGCACTGCCTCTCTACATCTGCCATGCTATACATTCCCTGTTGTGCTCTGTCTTACTCGATGTGCAATGCTACACAATCCCTGCATTGCAATGCCATACTCTGTGTGCCATGATATATATTCCCTATTATGCACTGTGTTACTCAATACGCCATGATATATATTCCCTATTACGTACTGCCTTACTGTATGAGCCATGCTATACATTCCCTATTCTGCACTTCCTTACTCCATGTGCCCTGCTATACGTTCCCTATTCTGCACTGCCTTTCTTCATGTGCCATGCTCTACATTCTCTATTCTGCATTCTCTATTCTGCACTGCCTTACTCCATATGCTATGCTATAAATTTACTGCTCTGCACTGCCTCACTCCATCTGCCATGCTATACATTCCCTGTTGTCCACTGCCTTCCTCTATGTGTCATTTTATACATTCCCTGTTTCACTCTGCCTTACTCCTTGTGCAATGCTACACATTCCCTGTATTGCAATACAATACTCCCCTCTCAAGACTTGTAATCTCAATACTCCCTGTGCCATGATATACATTCCTTGTTATGCACTGCCTTACTCAATGCGCCTTGGTAAATATTCCCTATTACGTACTGCCCTACTCTATGTGCCATGCTATACATTCCCTGTTCCACACTGGCTTACTCCATGTACAATGGTATACATTCCTTTTCTGCACCTCATCCTGTATGCCATACTGACATGAAACAACAGCGCTAAACCTGGAAGTGACATAATCCTCATCCATTCCATGATCATTTACAGGAGTGTGGGGGGAGCGGGAGGGGGGGGGGAGAATTAGCGAATAGACATTTAATGATCTCCCTCCACTCTCACTGCTGACACCAGAATTGGAAGGAGCAGCAGGGCCTGGAAATAATGGAGGATGTGGGGTTCGACAAGGGGTGTGGTACCTTACGAAATGTGTGAAAGTTTTAGGGCTGCCCGAATCGCTTCCACCATAAAGCCATCAGTCAGCTTAAACTGATTGTAAAGCTACAATTTAAATCTTTTTAAAATAACAAACATGTTTTGCACAGACTAGCCATAATCCTGGTCTTTTTGGGTCCCCCACCAACACTCCTGGCTCCTTTGTACCGCCAAGAGCCCATCATAGCAAGCTGATTGCTATGGGGGCACTCATGCAGGCTTGCTCCCGAGCCAGCTTTGTGTGTTCATAAACACACAGAGTGCAGCTGAGACCTGTTCCCTCCTCACTGGCTGTAATTGACAGCAGCAAGAGCCTTTGGCTCCTATTGCTGTGTCTGAGCTTATGAGGAGGGAGAGAGCCGCTGCTCTCATGCACATCACGGGAGCATGATCAGGCTCAGGTAAGTATAAGGGGGAGCTGGGGGAGCTGCACTCAGAAAATGTTTTACCTTAATGCAGAGAATATGTTAAGGTAAAAAACCTTCAGCCTTTAGAACCACTTTAACAAATGTAAATGAGGATGTACAAGCATAATGCACCACTCTTCTAAACATAGCAAATGGAGCAGATGCTTCGACTAATTAAAAAAAGCGTATACTCTTTACCTATACCCATGTACCCAATAAAGTACTTTTATTCAAGAGCATCCAAGTTGCTATCCTTTCCTAATTTATAACTAAAAAAAGGAGTGCAAGCTTATTGCCTGCATTAGCTTTGTCTCAATACTAAACACTTAAATTGAACTATTTATTCCAACCTCTATATCATTTATGAACAAATTCAACAGAATCAGTCCCAAGACAGAACCCTGGGGGAAGCACTTACAACTCCAGACCATTCCAAAAATGCCATTGCTCACTACCCTCTGGACACACTCCTACACCCAGTTTTCTATCCATGTACATACAACATGATCAATGCCAAAAGATCTCAATTTGTAATTTAACCACTTGACCACTGGGCACTTAAACCCCCTTAATAACCAGACCAATTTTCAGCTTTCGGTGCTCTCACATTTTGAATGACAATTACTCAGTCATACAACACTGTACCCATATGAAATTTTTGTCCTTTTTTTCACACAAATAGAGCTTTCTTTTGGTGGTATTTAATCACTGTTGGGTTTTTTATTTTTTGCGCTATAAGAGAAAAAAGACTGAAAATTTTGTAAAAAAATGTTTTTTTTTTTCGTTTCTGTTATAAAATTTTGCAAATTACTATTTTTTCTTCATAAATTTTGGCCAAAATTTATACTGCTACATATCTTTGGTAAAAATAAGTACAAATTGGTGGATATTATTTGGTCTTTGTGAAAGTTATAGAGTCCACAAGCTATGGTGCCAATATCTGAAAATTGATCACACCTGAAGTACTGACGGCCGATCTCATTTCTTGAGACCCTAACATGCCAGATAAGTACAAATACCCCCCAAATGACCCCTTTTTGGAAAGAAGACATTCCAAGGTATTCAGAAAGAGGCATTGTGAGTTTTTTGAAGTTGTCATTTTTTCCCACAATTCTTTGCAAAATCAAGATTTTTTTTTTCTCTTTTTTTTTTTTCACAAAATTGTCATATTAGCAGGTTATTTCTCACACACAGCATATGCATTCCACAAATTACACCCCAAAACACATTCTGCTATTACTCCCGAGTATGGCGATACCACATGTGTGAGACTTTTACACAGCGTGGCCACATAGAGAGGCCCAACATGCAGGGAGCCCCTTCAGGCGTTCTGGAGCACCCAGGCCAATTCTGACATTTCTCTCCTACATGTAAAAATCATCATTTATTTGCTAGAAAATTACATAGAACCCCAAAACATTATATATGTTTTTTTAGCAAAGACCTTAGAGAATATAATGGTGGTTGTTGCAACTTTTTATCTCGCACGATATTTGCGCAGCAATTTTTTAAACGCGTTTTTTACGGAAAAAAAATGTTTTGTGCTTAAAAAAAAAAAAAAACAGTAAAGTTAGCCCAATGTTTTTGCATAATGTGAAAGATGAAGTTACGCCGAGTAAATAGATACCTAACATGTCGCCCTTAAAAATTTAACACACTCGTGGAATGGCGCCAAACTTCGCTACTTAAAAAATCCCCATAGGCGACGCTTTAAATATTTTTACTGGTTACATGTTTTGAGTTACAGAGGAGGTCTAGGGCCAAAATGATTGCTCTCGCTCTAACGTTCGCAACGATACCTCACATGTGTGGTTTGAAAACCGTTTTCATATGTGGGCGGGACTTACGTATGCGTTCGCTTCTGTATGCGAGCTCACGGGGACAGGGGCGATTTAAAAAAAAAAAAAAAATTTATTCTTCATTTTACTTTATTTATTTTAGTTTGACATGTTTTTCCGCCCTAAACATTTTTTTGATCACTTTTATACCTATTACAAGGAACGTAAACATCCCTTGTAATAGGAATATGGCATGACAGGTCCTCTTTACAGTGAGATATGGGGGGGGGGGGTGTCAATAAGACCCCACATCTCACCTCTAGGCTGGGAAGCCTGAAAAAAAAAAAAAAAAAAAAAACAACAATCCTGGCTTTGATCGTAGCGGTGAGTCGGTAGAAGCACCGGAGGGCGGCGGGGGGGGGGGGGACATCCCCTCTCGCCTCCCGTAAGAATGATCAAGCGGCGGAACAGCCGCTATGATTGTTCTTATGGTGTAGGGAATCGCCGGCTGAAAAAGCTGATATCTGAATGATGCCTGTAGCTGCTCCCATCATTCAGATATCCCCGCACAAAGTCAAGGACGTCATATGACGGCCGGAGGGCGGGAAGTGGTTATTGCAGAGTATTGCCGGGCATTGCGGAGTATTGCCGGGCATTGCGGAGTATTGCCGGGCATTGCGGAGTATTGCCGGGCATTGCGGAGTATTGCAGGGCATTGCGGAGTATTGCGGACTATGGCAGGGTATTGCGGTGTATGGCAGGGTATTGCGGTGTATGGCAGGGTATTGCACGGGTATTGCACAGGGTATTGTGGAGGGTATTGCACAGGGTATTGTGGAGGGTATTGCAGAGTATTGTGGAGGGTATTGCAGAGTATTGTGGAGGGTATTGCAGAGTATTGTGCAGGGTATTGCAGAGTATTGTGCAGGGTATTGCAGAGTATTGTGCAGGGTATTGCAGAGTATTGTGCAGGGTATTGCAGAGTATTTTGCAGAGTATTTTGCAGGGTATTGCAGAGTATTTTGCAGGGTATTGCAGAGTATTGTGCAGGGTATTGCAGAGTATTGTGCAGGGTATTGCAGAGTATTGTGCAGGGTATTGCAGAGTATTGCACCAGGGTATTGCAGAGTATTGCACCAGGGTATTGCAGAGTATTTCGCAGGGTATTGCAGAGTATTTCGCAGGGTATTGCAGAGTATTTCGCAGGGTATTGCACAGTATTTCGCAGGGTATTGCAGAGTATTGCACCAGGGTATTGCACCAGGGTATTGCAGAGTATTGCACCAGGGTATTGCAGAGTATTGCACCAGGGTATTGCAGAGTATTGCACCAGGGTATTTTGCAGAGTATTGGCAGGGTGTATTGCAGAGTATTGGCAGGGTATAGCACAGGGATGGCTGAGCAGGGATGGATGGATGGCTGGATCTGTGACTGCAATTGTCACAGATCCAGCCCACAGTGCTGCTGCTGCCATCCGCTCCCTCCCCCTCCCCTCTCACACTGTACCGATCGGTACAGAGAGGGGAGGGAGGAACCGGCGTCATCAAATGACGCCGGTCTGTTTACAAGTGATTGCTCCGTCATTGGACGGAGCGATCACGTGGTAAACGGCCGCTATCAGCGGCGATTTACCGCGATTCGTGATCCGCCGGGTCCTCTGGACCCGGCGGTCACGGAGTTTCCCGTGTGCACGCCCCAGGGGGCGCGCGGGAGCGCGATTCTGGGAGGACGTTATATAACGTCCTCCCAGAGTTAAGCAACCACCTTGTCGACGTTATTTGTCGGCAGGTGGTTGTTAAGTGGTTAAGCTTGAATATTAAAATGTTGGTCTGGCAAGAACCAACATAAATCCACGTTGGTTACTACTAATGATACTGTTTTCACTGGAAAATTCTTGGATATACTGTAGTTTCTCATCATTCCTTCCAATAGTTTACATACTATTGATGTTAGACTGACTGTTCTGTAGTTTCCAAGTATATATCTCAGCTCTTTTTTTTACACCGGTACAATATTTGCTTTTTGTCAATCTTCTTCCAGTCAGTAAGCTGTTCCTAAATATGAGGAATGATGGTTGTAAATGATAAACACAGCACAGAGAACAGGAGAGCTGGAGTTGCATCGTCTGATCTTCCTGTCCATCCCTGCCCTGTGTGCCTGGAAACCTTTTTGTAATGCTGGCAACCATGAAACTGGCATTTATGCCACTATAGTCTGAAGTTTACGCTTGTGCATTATTTAGTTAGCCTGTCTAATTGCCTCAAAATATAAGTGAAGTTATCCTTCAGTAAACAGGTCCAATATGCAGCCATGTGTTTCCTTGTTTTGTGTGATTATGTGGTGTTGAAAAGGACTCTGTGGGGGATTTGTACTGAGAAATAATGCAGCCACTGAGCCCTATCAATATGTGTAATAACTTCCTGTGCTTCCTTTGTGGACCCTGCGTAGAACTATCTGTTCCTTTGTTACATTTTTCAGAAGAATTTGATGAGGAAAGTTTCCCGCAAGCTAATGCAAGCTAAACCAGCATCCTAATGAAGACACAGACAGCGCAACAGAGGCTTGAACCCTTCCCTAATGTTCTCTAAAACCAAAAATAATATTAGGCTGGAGTTTCACCGTAATTGCGGTTTTATTTTTATTTTTTACTATCCCCTCGATTGGCTTATTCACACTTGTCGCCATTGGATGATAAAAATAGGCGGTTGAGCCACAGTCTTACAGTCGCCACGTTTGCTGAAGCGGGCTGCACACATGCTGTGGCCAAAATGCTTTGGTAATAGGAAAAATTATACCCCATGTCCTATTAAACAGTCACCCTTGTGGGGCAGTGTTACACCCTTTCAGGGTTAAAACTGTTGCTTGTCAACAGCCCTCTGACAAGCGATCAACCGCAGGTGTATATAGACAGAATACAGCTAAAAGAGGCTGGACGAGATCAAAAATACTGAGTTCCAAAAAAAAAAAAGTATTTTATGCAAAAAATAAATAAATAGCTGTATATGATACAAAATGGTTTAATAACGTAAATGTGGAAAAAAGTCGATTTAACCAATTCAATACCAGGCACTTTCCCCCCTTCTTGCCCAGGACAATTTTTAACTTTCTGTGCTGTCGCACTTTGAATGACAATTGCGTGGTCATGCAAAACTGTACCCAAACTAAATTTTTATAATTTTCTTCCCACAAATAGAGCTTTCTTTTGGTGGTATTTGATCACCTCTGCGGTTTAAAATTTTTGCACCATAAATGAAAAAACACAGACAATTTTGAAAAAAACAACTGATGGGCACTGATAGGCGGCACTGATGGGCACAGAGTTTGTTTACCCGCCCCCCACCTACATTGTTTGCTGGGAGGAGATATGGGGGGTAAGCAAACTGTAAAGTCCCAATTTTACAGTCCGGATGGAAGAGCGCTACAGTGTGAAGCGGGAGAGGAGAGCGAGAGCACAGCCCGCTCTCTCCTCCTCTCCAAATTTGGCAAATATCATACAACACTAAGCTGACAGAAGTAATGATGCCGCTATCACTACTCCTGTTAGCTAATAGTTGAAGAAACTCTCCTTGCAGCACCCCCTCCACCTCCCATGCTACAGACTCCCGGGGCAGCCGTCCATCCCCCCCCCCCACTTGTAGCGGCCTTGAGCGTATCTATAGCCCAAACTTTTTTATGTTTGCTAGAAATTGAGTAGGGAAAGTTTAGAATGGGTTGGCAATAGTACGATCACAAACTACCTGTCATTTAAGGCCTTGTTGGGGCATGGACGGTTTTGGAAGAGTTTACCGGTCCCTGATCTCTCTAAGGTTGGGAACCACTGCTTGGCAGAATCTCCACTTATTGCAGATATTCTGTATAAACTACCAGTTAATTAACAGTTAATCTATATCAAGCTAAAACTTGTTTTTATCTTTGGTGCTGTTTTGAATTAGAGCCTGATAAAAGTTCCATTTGTGGGTTTGTGGTCTACAGTACAATACACTGTACCAGCAATCAAAGAGCTGTACATTTACTGTGCAACGTCATTGAATATTCTTCTGTCGAGATAAGATATTTTTGAGTACGGTATATAAGAACAATTCATGAGGACTGTTTATTTTTTGATAGGTAACTCTTAACTATACCTTTTTTTTGTAATAAATAGTTGTTAAAAAAATGGGTTAGAACCTGGAACTATGTACGCAACCACCTTGATTAAATTAACTTCACATCCAAAGTCAACCTTCTTATCTGAGTTATACTTTCACGTCAGAGGCCCGTCACATAAAAGTCTCCATATACACCATTCACCGCACAGTCCCTCCATGGTACAGTCCCCCTCATCACATCAGAGCCTCCCCATTACTACAGAGTCTTCTACATCACATGACCCTCTCATCCATCTTGTATCTAGGGCAAACTGGGTCTTGTGTTCAGGGGAACCCAAAGTGCCACCCCAATGTGCCACAGCACCCTGGTTGAGAAACACTGGGTTTGAGTATCTGCCTGGTTTATTTTGCGGTCTAGGTTTTAATTGGGGAGTTCTACCTCCATTCCCTGTCTGCACAAGAAGTAGACATTAAAGTTCATGTGCATGTAAAGGCAGGTGTCCCAATACTTTTGGTAATATAGTGTAGCACTGCTGCACCGATGCATTACTGCTCTAACATAGTACTGCTGCACCGATGCATTACTGCTCTATTATAGTACTGCTGTACCGATGCATTACTGCTCTATTATAGTACTGCTGCCCCGATGCATTGTTGCTCTATTATAGTACTGCTGTACCGATGCATTACTGCTCTATTATAGTACTGCTGCCCCGATGCATTATTGCTCTATTATAGTACTGCTGTACCGATGCATTACTGCTCAAACATATACACAAAAGAGAGTCGCCCTGGGACTTTATATGAGGTGGTCAAAGTTAACTGTGACCACCTCATATAAAGTTCCAGGGCGACCCTCTTTTGTGTATATGTATATAAGGATGGAGGTGTATCACTGGTGACTGCAGACCTTATATATGCTCATTATTGCTCAAACATAGTACTGCTGCACCGATACATCACTCCTCTAATATAGTACTGCTGCACTAATGTATTACTGCTCTAATATGGTACTGCTGCACCGATATATTACTGCACCAATATAGTCCTGCTGTATCAATATATTACTTTTTGCACTATTGGGGTCAATTCACAAATGGATATCAAATGAGATATTTGGGTCATGTGAAACATTTAAAAGAGAAGTACGGTATTTAAAAAGAACATTTATGCTCACCTAGGTGGATGCTGCATCTGTCCCCTGCCAGCTCTGCAGTGAGAAATGAGCGATCAAACATCGATGATCGCTCAGTTCTCCCTGTCTGCTCTGAGCAGACAGCCATGACTGTCAGTCAGCGGCTCTCTGCTCTCCCCTCCAGTGCTCATTGGAGCGCTGGGCTGTAGAGGGGGTGGGAGGGGTGGGCCAGGTGCCAAACCAGGCTTCTGGGCAGTTATGGACCATATGGTCGGGATCTTTCCTGAGCCTGGACCAGCTGAGTGACGTCAGCCTACAATGGGCTTAAAGCCCACCGTTGACTGAAAAAGGTGTCACAGAATGAACTGCACTCCTGTGATCCAAAAAAGCTTTGACCATACCTCTTCTTTAACCCAAATATCTCATGCAATATGAGAAAGGTCAATTCACTACAGGTGTATGCGGTACTTACTGCAAAAACGAAGGAACACTTAGAAAATACCCCGAAAAGGTTATTCAAAAAATAAATAAAAAATATGTGAATAAAAAAAACATTTGTTAAAAAAGGGGTGGTCTAGCCACTCGGTATTTATCCACTTCCCATCCCAGCCATAGTCATATGATGTCCGCAGGAGGGATCTCCCATCCTGGGCGGGTGTCATATGACGTCCTGGGCTTCCAGGCTGTCTAGGGGGCATGCATGCGCGGCCGCCGCGTCACTCGGGAGCCGGTGCGCGTGCCCAGCGGCCGCAATGTCCGCCGGGCACCCGCGATTACCGGCAACAGAGATGGGGACGTGGATCTGTGTGTGTAAACACACAGATCCATGTCCGGCCAGAGACCGGTGGTGTGTTCCCAGTACAGAGGAACAACGATCGATCTCCTCCCCTTGTGAGTTCCCTCCCCCCACAGTAAGAATTACTCCCTAGGAAACACATTTAACCCCTTGATCGCCCCCTACTGTTAACCCCTTTCCTGCCAGTCACATTTATACAGTAATCAGTGCATTGTTATAGCACTGATCGCTGTATAAATGACAATGGTCCCAAATAGTGATGAGCCGAACACCCCCGGGTTCGGTTCGCACCAGAACCCGCGAACGGACTGAAAGTTCGTACGAACATTAGAACCCTATTAAATACAATGGATGCGAACGTTCGAATTCTAAAGTGCTAATTATAACGACTATTATGCATGTTATTGTCCTAAAAAGGGTTTGGGAACCCGGGTTCTGCACCAGGGGACATGTATCAATGCAAAAAGAAGTTTTAAAAATGGTCGTTTTTCGGGAGCAGTCATTTTAATGATGCATAAAGTGAAAAAAAAAAAGTCAAATATTCCTTTAAATATCGTACCTGGGGGGTGTCTAAAGTATGCCTGTGAAGTGCCACGTGTTTCCCGTGTTTAGAACTGTCCCTGCACAAAATGACACTTCTAAAGGAAAAAAAAGCCATTTAAAACTGCTTGCGGCTTTAATGTAATGTCTGGTCCCGGTAATATGGATGAAAATCTTTAAGAAAAATGGCATAGCTACCCCATGACCCCCCCCCACCCCAGCCCATTACCAGCCCCTTTGGGTCTTGTATGGATATTAAGGGGAACACCGCACACAAAATAAAAAAGGCCCTATATACTCTGAACAGCCGTATACAGGCGGTGCATACAAGACAGGGACTGTAGGTTTGTTCTTATGTAGAATGTGTTTGTAATTTTGAACAGGTACATTGTTTAAGTGTAGCTCCAGCCCAAAAATCTATTTTTAAACTTTTTGGAAAACATAGGTAAGGGTTATCACCCCTGGAACATTTGTTTTGCTGTCTGTGCCCCTGTTCAGAACATTTCACCTCACTTTCCGTCCCAATGACAACTGTTTTTGAAATGTGGTGTTTTTCTTGAAACAAGGATTGGTGATAAAGCATCAGTACAGAGGAGACACCTTTCTCCCATATTAATTCTTACAGGAGAGAATTTTCCTTCCTAGGGGTAGATTTCCTCTCACTTCCTGTTGTCTTCTTGCGTTTGCAAGTAGGAGTCGTTTGTAAGTTGAATGTTTGAAAGTAGGGACCTGCCGTATATACTCTGCAGAAATAGGCCCCTTAGTTGTTGGTGTTGGCACAACACTGTAAGCACTCACAGTTACTCTTGGTTGGTGCTGGAACGCCCTGCTGTCAACTATTATATCAGGAATTGTAATTACATATAATTGTTGAACAGTGGTAGTAAAAATTGGGCCTTTGATGGTGGTGCTGGTGCCACAACACTGTAAGCCCTGACAGTTACTCTTGGTGGGTGCAGCAATGGGCCCTGCTGTGAATTATTAGATCAAGAATTGTAATTGCATGCCCCTGTTGAACAGGGGCTGAAAAATTGGGCCTTTCGTGGTGGTGGTGGTGGTGGTGGTGGTGTTGCCACAACACTGTAAGCCCTCAGAGTTACTCTTGGTGGGTGCAGGAATGGGCCCTGCTGTGAATTATTAGATCAAGAATTGTAATTACATGCCCCTTTTGAACAGGGGCTGAAAAATTGGGCCTTTCGTGGTGGTGGTGGTGGTGGCGTTGCCACAACACTGTAAGCCCTCAGAGTTACTCTTGGTGGGTGCAGCAATGGGCCCTGCTGTGAATTATTAGATCAAGAATTGTAATTACATGCCCCTGTTGAACAGGGGCTGAAAAATTGGGCCTTAGGCACTGGTGGCACAACACTGCAACCCCTCACAGATACTGTACTTGGAGCACAGCAATGAGCCCTGTTGCAAAGCATTGCTTCAAAAATTGTAATTACACGCCCCTGTTAAACAGGGGCTGAAAAATTGGGCCTTAGCCACTGGTGGCGGCACCCATAAACAAAAATGATCTTCCAAGCTATCATCATCAATCGTATCATTGAGGACTCGGAGGAGGAGGATAGCCAGTCAACATAACAGCACAGGCACTCAGCATCAGCATCAGTCTTGAAGGGATGTGACATGTTAAAATCAATTAGTCTGTTATATCAGCATCAGGTGTGTGGTAGCTGGTGGTGATCCAAGACTGGTTCATCTTGATGAAAGTCAGTCGATCAACCGAGTCAGTGGACAGGCGCACCCTGTGATCCGTGACAAATCCTCCAGCAGCACTGAATGTGCGTTCCGAAAGAACGCTGGATGCAGGACAGGCCAGTAGCTCAATTGCATACTGTGCAAGCTCTGGCCAGTGATCCATCCTCAAGACCCAGTAAGCCAGAGGATTTTCGGTGGGGAAGGTGTCCAAGTCTGACCTTGCCCCTAGATATTCCTGCACCATGTTTATCAGACGCTGGCGATGGTTGCTGGAACCGATCATACTTTGGGGCTGCGGACTAAAGAATTGTCTGAACGCATCGGTCAGACGGCCACCTTCCCCACCGCTCCTTCTTTGACTGGCCGAAGCCTCAGCAACTCGTTGTCCAGGACCAGGAGTTTGTAACCTCCCAGTCTCTGGGAACACGTTGCACAGACCTTTCTGCAAGGCCTCCCGGAGTTGTCTCATCCTCTGCTCCCTCTGCGACGGTAACATAAGTTCCGCAACCTTACCCTTGTACCGTGGATCAAGGAGAGTGGCCAGTCAGTAATGGTCCCTCTCCTTGATCCGAAGAATACGAGGATCCTTCCGCAGACTTTGCAGGATCAGGGAGGCCTTGCAGCGTAGGATAGCTGAGGCATTCGGTCCGGAGTCCTCTGGGTCACTAAGGACGACATGATCCGCAGCCACCTCCTCCCAGCCACGTACAAGTCCACGGGTTTCTTGGGACTGTAAATCATCCCTAAAAGACTGCTGCTGTTGATGCTGCTGAGTGCCAGGCTCCACCTCCATGCTGACACAATCCTCCTCCTCCTCCTCCTCCTCGTCCTCTTCCTGTGCGATGGGTGGGACAGAAGGAACACTGTCTGGGTAAAGGGGGCCTTGAGAGGCAAGGAAGTCCTCCTCTTCCTGCCTCTGTTCTGCCTCAAGTGCCCTGTCCATTATTCCACGCAGCGTGTGCTCCAACAGGTGGACAAGAGGTACAGTGTCACTGATGCATGCACTGTCACTGCTCACCATCCTCGTGGCCTCCTCAAATGGTGCCAGGACAGTGCATGCATCCCTGATCATGCCCCACTGGCGTGGAGAAAAAAAACCAAGCTCCCCTGACCCTGTCCTGGTGCCGTAGTCGCACAGGTACTCATTGATGGCCCTCTGCTGCGTGTGCAGCCGCTGCAGCATGGCCAACGTTGAGTTCCACCTGGTGGGCATGTCACATATAAGGCGGTTCTTGGGCAGGTTCAACTCCTTTTGCAGCTCAGCCAGGCGAGCACTGGCATTATAAGATCTGCGGAAATGCACACAGACTTTCCTGGCCTGCCTCAGGACATCCTGTAAGCCCGGGTACCTGCCCAAGAACCGCTGCACCACCAGGTTAAGGACGTGAGCCACACAGGGCACATGGGTCAGTTGTCCCTGTCGGAGGGCGGAGAGGAGGTTGGTGCCATTGTCGCAAACCACCATTCCTGGCTTAAGCTGGCGTGGCGTCAACCACCTCTCGGCCTGGCCCTGCAGAGCAGACAGGACCTCTGCCCCAGTGTGGCTTCTGTCCCCCAAACACACCAGCGCAAGCACGGCATGGCATCTTTTTGCCTGCGTACTTGCGTAGCCCCTTGAACGGCTACGGAGCACCGCTGGTTCAGAGGACAAAGCACAGGAAGAGGCCATGGAGGAAGAAGAAGAGGAGGGGGTGGAGGAGAGAGGTGTGTCACAACCAGTAGTAGCATTTTGGAGGCGTGGCGGTGGAACAACCTCCAACACTACTGCACCTTGTCCTGCATCCTTCCCAGTTGCCAAAAGAGTGACCCAATGGGCCGTGAAAGAAAGGTAACGTCCCTGTCCATGCCTGCTGGACCATGAGTCAGCGGTAATATGCACCTTACCGCTGACCGCCCTGTCCAGCGAGGCCAAGACATTGCCTTCCACATGCCGGTAGAGAGCAGGAATAGCCTTCCGTCAGAAAAAGTGGCGTTTGGGAACCTGCCACTGAGGAACCGCACATTGCACAAACTCACGGAAGGGGGCCGAGTCTACCAACTGAAAAGGCAGCAGTTGAAGCGCTAGCAATTTAGCCAAGCTAGCATTCAACCGCTGGGCATGTGGATGGCTGGGAGTGAACTTCTTTCGACGGTCCAGCAGCTGGGGCAGGGAAATTTGCCTGCTAGAATCGGACGTCGGTGTACTGCTAGCAGAGTGGCCGCAAGTACTTGGCTGTGACACACCTAATTCTACACCTTCATTCCTCTCAGTGCATGTTTCAGAGAGGACTGAAGTTATAGTGGGGTTGGAGATCCCAGCTGATGCGGTGCAAGGAGAGGTCCGCTTTGTTCTTTGGTGTGGGTCTTTGAGGTAGGCTTGCCAACGAGCTGCATGGCAGGTCAACATATGTCTGGTCAGGCATGTGGTACCCAAGCGGCTGATGTTTTGGCCACGCGATATACGCTTGAGACATATGTTGCAAACAGCAGCTGTGCGATCTGATGCACTAGCCTCAAAAAAGGCCCACACCAAAGAACTTTTTGAATGACGGGCAGAGGCAGCGCCCTGCACAGGCGGAGCTCTGCGGTGTGATTCCGTCGGTGTACTGCCCTTACGCTGGCCACCAAAGGGCATCCTGCCTCGTTGGAGATGTGCCTCCTCCTCATCCTCCTCCTCCTCCTCTCTCCTATTAGGCACCCACGTGGAGTCAGTGACCTCATCATCCCCTCCCTCCTCATCACTGGAGCCAATCTGGCAGTATGCTGCAGCTGCTGGAACATGACTGCCAGATTGGTGTCCTTCTTGAGCATCCCCTCTGTCTGCTCTCACGCTACTGCCTTCCTGTAGCTGGGTTTCATCATCAGACCCTTCGAAACGCTGGGCATCCTCCTGGAGCATGTACCCAACACTGTGCTCAAACAGTTCGGGGGACTCCTCAGGAACAGGGATGAGCCGAACACCCCCCTGTTCGGTTCGCACCAGAACCTGCGAACAGACAAAATGTTCGTGTAAACTTTAGAACCCTATTAAATACAATGGACTCGAACGTTCGAAATCTAAAGTGTTAATTATAAAGGCTAATATGCAAGTTATTGTCCTAAAAAGTGTTTGGGGACCTGGGTCCTGCCCCAGGGGACATGTATCAATGCAAAAAGAAGTTTTAAAAACGGCCGTTTTTTCGGGAGCAGTGATTTTAATAATGCTTAAAATGAAAAAATAAAAGTGAAATATTCCTTTAAATTTCGTACCTGGGGGGTGTGTATGATATGCATGTAAAGTGGCGCATGTTTCCCGTGCTTAGAACTGTCCCTGCAAAAAATGTCATTTTTGAAAGAAAAAAAATGCATTTAAAACTGACTCGCGGCTATTAATGAATTGTCGGCTCCCGGCAATACATACAAAAGTCATTGAGAAAAAAAAAAAAAAAAGCGTGGGGGTTCCCCAGAATTCAATTACCAGGCCCTTCAGATCTGGCATGGATTTTAAGGGGAACTCCACCCCAAGTTTAAAAAAAAAATGGCGTGGAGTCCCCCTAAAAATCCATACCAGACCCCTTATCCGAGCACGCAACCTGGCCGGCCGCAGGGGAAAAGGGGGGGACGAGAGAGCGGCCCCCCCTCCCTCCTGAACCGTACCAAGCCACATGCCCTCAACATGGGGAGGATGTCCCCATGTTGATGGGGACAAGGGCCTCATCCCCACAACCCTTGCCCGGTGGTTGTGGGGGTCTGCGGGCGGGGGGCTTATCGGAATCTGGAAGACCCCTTTAACAAAGGGGACCCCCAGATCCCGCCCCCCCCCCCCTATGTGAATTGGTAAGGGTTACATTGTACCCCTACCATTTCACGAAGAAAGCGTAAAAAAAATGTTTAAAAAAACACACAAACACCTTGAAAAAGTCCTTTATTTAAAAAAATAAATAAATAAACATTCCAGCGGTGAAATCCAGTGTCCCGCGGCGATCCCGATGTCCAGCGCTGTCCTTCATTGGTTGTGCCTGAGCGGACCTGATGGGGAACTCCCTCTCAGTATTTTAAATGTATAGACCCGCCCCTTCTAAAGTTCCCCATCAGGTCCGCTCAGCGGACGAGATGCGGAACATGAGAAGGGGCGGGTCTATACATGTATTACCAAAGTGAGAGCAGTTCCCCATCAGGTCCGCCCCCTCGGTATGTCGGACCCGCCTACGTCATTGGCTTGAGCGGGGAACTTCCTTCACTATGTAAATTTAAATTTACATAGTGAAGGAAGTTCCCCGCTCAAGCCAATGACGTAGCCGGTCCGACATACCGAGGAGGCGGACCTGATGGGGAACTGCTCTCACTTTGGTAATACATGTATAGACCCGCCCCTTCTCATGTTCCGCATCTGGTCCGCTGAGCGGACCTGATGGGGAACTTTAGAAGGGGCGGGTCTATACATTTAAAATACTGAGAGGGAGTTCCCCATCAGGTCCGCTCAGGCACAACCAATGACGGACAGCGCTGGACATCGGGATCGCCGCGGGACACTGGATTTCACCGCTGGAATGTTTTTTTTTTTTTTTTTTAAATAAAGGACTTTTTCAAGGTGTTTGTGTGTTTTTTTAAACATTTTTTTACGCTTTCTTCGTGAAATGGTAGGGGTACAATGTACCCCTTACCAATTCACATAGGGGGGGGGCCGGGATCTGGGGGTCCTCTTTGTTAAAGGGGTCTTCCAGATTCCGATAAGCCCCCCGCCCGCAGACCCCCACAACCACCGGGCAAGGGTTGTGGGGATGAGGCCCTTGTCCCCATCAACATGGGGACATCCTCCCCATGTTGAGGGCATGTGGCTTGGTACGGTTCAGGAGGGAGGGGGGGCCGCTCTCTCGTCCCCCCCTTTTCCCCTGCAGCCGGCCAGGTTGCATGCTCGGATAAGGGGTCTGGTATGGATTTTTAGGGGGACTCCACGCCATTTTTTTTTTAATTTGGGGTGGAGTTCCCCTTAAAATCCATGCCAGATCTGAAGGGCCTGGAATGGATATTTGGGGGAACCCCACGTCAATTTTTTTTTTATTTGCGGCGGGGTTCCCCTTAATATCCATTCCAGACCTGAAGGGCCTGGTAATTGAATTCTGGGGAACCCCCACGCTTTTTTTTTTTTTTTTTCTCAATGACTTTTGTATGTATTGCCGGGAGCCGACAATTCATTAATAGCCGCGAGTCAGTTTTAAATGCATTTTTTTCTTTCAAAAATGACACTTTTTGCAGAGACAGTTCTAAGCACGGGAAACATGCGCCACTTTACATGCACATCATACACACCCCCCAGGTACGAAATTTAAAGGAATATTTCACTTTTATTTTTTCATTTTAAGCATTATTAAAATCACTGCTCCCGAAAAAACGGCCGTTTTTAAAACTTCTTTTTGCATTGATACATGTCCCCTGGGGCAGGACCCGGGTCCCCAAACACTTTTTAGGACAATAACTTGCATATAAGCCTTTATAATTAGCACTTTAGATTTCTCCCATAGATTTTTCGAATTTGCCGCGAACACCCCAATTTGTTCGTTGTTCGGCGAACGGGCGAACAGGCAATGTTCGAGTCGAACATGAGTTCGACTCGAACTCGAAGCTCATCCCTACTCAGGAAGAGGACATGGTGGGTCTAGGGAAGGAGTGACTGATGATGAGTCTGACATTGATACCAGGGAAGAGGACGCTTTGGCAGCTGCTTTGCCAGTACCCTGAGCCTGGGTGAGAGAGGATGAGGAGGAGGAGGAGGGCTTGGTCATCCACTCTACCAAGTCTTCGGCATGATGTGGCTCAACATGTCCAGCTGCCGAAAAGAAGGACAAGCGTGTCCCATGGCCATGTGCTGATGACAATGCACCGCGTCCACGACCAGCACTGTTGCCCCCAGACACAGAGCCTGCTTGCCCTCTTTTATTGCCTCCTGACTGTCTGCCTCTCCTTGTTTGCCTTCCAGACATTCTAATGGATGGCCTGCAGGGAGATGGGAAAAAAGCAATAAGGGCTACCTTCAGGTGTCCTTCTCTGTCCCTTTACTTAAGGATTTCTAAATATGGTTGAGGATGATTGCTTTCGCACAGAATAGCACAATGACAATTTCCCTGACTGTCCAAAAAACAAGGATTTCAAAGATGGTTGATGAGGAATGCTTTAGCACAGTATAGCACAAGGAGAATTTCCCTCACTGTCCTTCCCTGTCCCTACAAACAAGGATTAGCACAGTAAAACACACTGACACTCTCCCTACCTATAGTTTTCTGTCCCTATAAAAAATGTTTTTTTAAAGATGGTTGATGATGAATGCTTTAGCACAGTATAGCACAAGGAGAATTTCCCTCCCTGTCCTTCCCTGTCCCTACAAACAAGGATTAGCACAGTAAAACACACTGACACTCTCCCTACCTATAGTTTTCTGTCCCTATAAAAAATGTTTTTTTAAAGATGGTTGATGATGAATGCTTTAGCACAGTATAGCACAAGGAGAATTTCCCTCACTGTCCTTCCCTGTCCCTACAAACAAGGATTAGCACAGTAAAACACACTGACACTCTCCCTACCTATAGTTTTCTGTCCCTATAAAAAATGTTTTTTTAAAGATGGTTGATGATGAATGCTTTAGCACAGTATAGCACAAGGAGAATTTCCCTCACTGTCCTTCCCTGTCCCTACAAACAAGGATTAGCACAGTAAAACACACTGACACTCTCCCTACCTATAGTTTTCTGTCCCTATAAAAAATGTTTTTTTAAAGATGGTTGATGATGAATGCTTTAGCACACTATAGCACAAGGAGAATTTCCCTCACTGTCCTTCCCTGTCCCTACAAACAAGGATTAGCACAGTAAAACACACTGACACTCTCCCTACCTATAGTTTTCTGTCCCTATAAAAAATGTTTTTTTAAAGATGGTTGATGATGAATGCTTTAGCACAGTATAGCACAAGGAGAATTTCCCTCACTGTCCTTCCCTGTCCCTACAAACAAGGATTAGCACAGTAAAACACACTGACACTCTCCCTACCTATAGTTTTCTGTCCCTATAAAAAATGTTTTTTTAAAGATGGTTGATGATGAATGCTTTAGCACAGTATAGCACAAGGAGAATTTCCCTCACTGTCCTTCCCTGTCCCTACAAACAAGGATTAGCACAGTAAAACACACTGACACTCTCCCTACCTATAGTTTTCTGTCCCTATAAAAAATGTTTTTTTAAAGATGGTTGATGATGAATGCTTTAGCACAGTATAGCACAAGGAGAATTTCCCTCACTGTCCTTCCCTGTCCCTACAAACAAGGATTAGCACAGTAAAACACACTGACACTCTCCCTACCTATAGTTTTCTGTCCCTATAAAAAATGTTTTTTTAAAGATGGTTGATGATGAATGCTTTAGCACAGTATAGCACAAGGAGAATTTCCCTCACTGTCCTTCCCTGTCCCTACAAACAAGGATTAGCACAGTAAAGCACACTGACACTCTCCCTACCTATAGTTTTCTGTCCCTATAAAAAATGTTTTTTTAAAGATGGTTGATGATGAATGCTTTAGCACAGTATAGCACAAGGAGAATTTCCCTCACTGTCCTTCCCTGTCCCTACAAACAAGGATTAGCACAGTAAAACACACTGACACTCTCCCTACCTATAGTTTTCTGTCCCTATAAAAAATGTTTTTTTAAAGATGGTTGATGATGAATGCTTTAGCACAGTATAGCACAAGGAGAATTTCCCTCACTGTCCTTCCCTGTCCCTACAAACAAGGATTAGCACAGTAAAACACACTGACACTCACCCTACCTATAGTTTTCTGTCCCTATAAAAAATGTTTTTTTAAAGATGGTTGATGATGAATGCTTTAGCACAGTATAGCACAAGGAGAATTTCCCTCACTGTCCTTCCCTGTCCCTACAAACAAGGTTTAGCACAGTAAAACAGACTGACACTCTCCCTACCTATCCTTCTCTTTCCCTAAACTAAAGGATTCCAGGTTAAGCAAGAAAAAAAAATGTCACTGTCCCTGCCTATGCTTCTCTTTCCCTGCTCCGGAACACACTACACTAGGCCGCCGTGCTGGCGGCCTTTTATAGTGTGGGGCGTGTACTAAACACCCTCAGCAATATTTGGCCACAGGCATCCTGCCTGTGGCCAATCATTGCTCTCCTCGCTGCCGGCGTTGTGATTGGCCAAGCATGCGGGGTCACAGTGCATGCTTGGCCAATCACAGCGCCTGGATGACACTGCGATGGCGTAGTGCATTGTGGGCCGCGAATTAGGCGCGAACGGCCCAAATCGTTCGTTGTTCGGCGAACGATCGAACAGCCGATGTTCGAGTCGAACGTACGTTCGACTCGAACACCGAGCTCATCCCTAGTCCCAAAATAGTGTCAAAAGTGTCCAATATGTCCGCCGCAATGTCACAGTCATGATAAAAATCGCAGATCACCGCCATTACTATTAAAACATTTTTTTTTTTAAAAAGCCATAAATCTATCCCCTATTTTGTAGACGCTATAACTTTTGTGCAAACCAATCAATATACGCTTATTGTGATTTTTTTTTACCAAAAATATGTAGAAGAATACATATAGGTCTAAACTGAGGAAAAAAATGTGTTTTAGTTGTAGCGGCCTCACCCTCTCTCCGACTTCTTCATCTGTTACACACCAACTCATGTCTAGGGGTTCCTGGGTTGTGAGAGTGAGATGCGCCACGGCCCATGTCCTCCCCATTGTAGTAGGGAGGTGAAGGCCACTTCCTGATGTTTCCTCGGGCCGGTGTGTTCTGTGAATGCACTGAGTCTGTAATTGCAAGCTCACCAGCCTCCCCTCTGCTTCCAGTAACTGGAGTTCACACACCGGAGAAAGGTCCAACACTTGTTTATTTGGCACTCCAATAGCAAAGCACGATAAACAGTTCTTTTAACAGCAGACTGGTTGGGACCTATAACCTTGCCAACGGTGGGATGAGCAGATCAAGGCACTTCCTAACGTTTCAGTTCTATGCCACTATACTATGACCAGCGGCGCCTAAGCCAATCCGGCTGTTACAGAACAGGAAGGATGGGGTCTCTTCCAGCAACCCCTATGAACAGCAATGGAGCCCTCTTCGATACGCTGTGGCCCCTATCAGGGGGATGTGTCCTCCCAAGAGAGTTCCCAGAGGCCCACTGTCACCGGGTTGGTGCTGCTCCGGGTCTCCAGTGGGTAACCTCCCCGGCCTCCTCACCTCAGGTACGAGTCCCTCCGCTCAGGGACCCTCGGACAGTCCACCCTAGCGGGACCCAGTCGAAGGTACTGGGCCCCAGGCCTCCTAGATAGTACCTCACCCCAGGCTAAAGGTGCCTGGGATGGACGCCAACATGACTCCGGACCAGGCCATGGGCACCTGGACCAGACTCCTGGATCTTCCGCACCCAGGCCTAAGGGCCCTGGGTGCGGACCGCAACCCTCCTCCTCCGAGGACCTCCTTCTCCGCAAGCCCTCGTGGTAAGGGCGTCTCCCCCTTTTATCTCCTCCCATCAACGGCCCGGCGGGTTCCCCGCCCCAGCCATACCATCTCCAGGAAGGGACAAAACAGGGAGCACTGCGAAGATGATTCTACCTGAAGCCTGTGGGTACCTCGCCACCCACAGGCAAAGGAGAATATTACATCCTCCAATCCTCCACGAAACAAAAAGGGGTCTGAATCCTAACACAATTATACACCTGGGTCACACTATTGCCCAGGTGTATCCCATCAATTTGAGGACCCCGCTACACACTCCCCCCTGTAATTTGACGCTGGTCCCCAGCGTCAGGTGCACACCCATGCCTCCCATAAAGTGGTGACATGGAGTGAAACCCCTGAGGCAGTTCCTCTAAATTTCCCAAGTGCCAAGACCTGCTCAGGGAATGGGGAACATATAAAACAACTTATGTCATAAAACACTTTAAACATCTGCCTAGTCACAGCCCCTCTCCCACACTGTCTAAGAGCCACCCACTCTCAATGATCTTGACTGACGATTCTCCTGCAGGGGAAAGAAAAACAACATCCTAACATAATTTCGTGTCATTTGGGATGAGTGGGCCCGTCAGCCGAGAGACCCACTCACTCCAACAAGCAAGGTGATGTGTGGGTGAAATATTTTCAAACATTTGTTGCGCAACACTGCCACCTGGTGACAACGCCGCGGTCATGACACTCAACGAATCTTCGTTCTTCCAGCTTTTCCCTACTCTGCCACTATTCCCAAATGTCCTTGCCTTTGGCACATGAAGAAAAGGGGAAACACGAAAACACAACAGTCCCCAAGTCTCCAACGAGAAAAAGAAAAGCCCAAACAAAAACAAAAACAGGGCACAGTCCTGCGTGTCTGGGAATGGCTCTTCCAGAAAGTTCAAGTGCACAAAAGAAATAAACAGGAGTTCTTTTCTCCTATAAGTAAAACTTTGGATCCGGCAGGTACAGGGGTTTCAGGTGTTTGTCAAATGCCTCTATCGAATACTCGACATCTTCTCCTTCTCTTCTGCAAATGACTATCTTGTCAGCATGGATATGGCGCCCCAATTTCCATTCAGCTTTGCAGTCCTCAAACCTCTTAGACACTGCCGGCACACATTCCAGGTACCTGCGGGCATGGGGCACCTTCAACTTGTCCCACACAAACTCGTCATACCATCTTGTTCTCCAGACTTCTACCTCATATAGCAAGTCCCGGGGTAGATACGGGTACTCCCACCCATATTCCCGAGCTACTTTATGGCAAAACAGTCTCTGCAAGCGGGCCAAAGGTGGCATAGTGGCTTTCTCTCCAGTTCCAGGCAGCACAATAGCTTCCGGATGCCGAGGTACCTTTACCAGCTCCCTGGAAATGACTTTCGGCGCTCTCAGAGAAGCGCGGGGTGTCCCCACAACCAAAGTAGGTGAGGTAACAGTAGATGAGGACACAGGTGGAGGAGTAGGTTCCCTCGTAAGCTGCGGGTCTTCCACCCGAGGCGTGCTGTCTCCTGTGTACATAGGTGAATCCCGTACCGCACGGGAAGCAAGAAGTGGCACTCTATCCCAGCCCTTGCGGCTGAACAGTTCGTCTATCTCGCCATCATCTCCGCAATCAGACAGCGACTCTAGGTCGGAGGTGTCATACATCTCCGCAGGCAGATATCTACCGGTGGACACAGAATCATCTTCTCTGGGGGGTTCCACCTCCAATGGGCCCCCGACACCTCCAACCACCACCACAGTCCCAGCCCCTGGCTCACCTGACCCTTGTAGAAGACTGGGATGTCCGGGACTTCCATCTCGACCGGCGCCATCCAGGCCAGGCAAGCAGCGGGGTGAAGCTCGACCACGTCCATAGGATGCCTGTACTAGGCCAACTTTCCTCTTCGGTGGTGGGAGCAGAGAACTTGTGGCGACCGAGGCAGCATCCTCGGATTTTTTCTCTGTTGGGCAGTCCATCGCCCTGGTCAGCGCGCACGGGAACCTCGACAGAGGCCTTGACCTCCCCTTCCGGAGTAGCAGTACCCGTGAGGTGGTTGAGGCGAAGGGCCCGGGGCCTTGCTGTGGACGACTCGACCTCAAAAAGGAATTCTCTGCACTCCTCACATCGCCCGAATGGCTTCAGGGTGACCACCAGTCCCGAGCAGCCGGGACAGATCACACCGAGGGCCTCCGTGTCTCTGCAGGTGTACAGAGCCAACCGCCCTCGGGGCCTAAGTCTTATCCCCGTGTCTGTGATGGGGGCAGCAAAGGAAGTCATTCTCGTGGGGTGAGGAACCATATTCCACGGGGCACTTGAGGTCATCCCGACTGTTTGCTGCTCCATCATGCACTGACCCCGCGCCGGAGTCTCCACGTGTATCCCCACACTTGGCCAGACTCCTCCCATGAGCTGTACATTTTCGCGGGCTTCCTCTTGACTCCGCCCACGAACGATGTCGCCATGGGGTGCCTCGTGGCGCAGTGCGTTAACAGTCCCCACGTGCAGTACGTCACACGGCTGGACCTCTCCCTTTTTCCGCTCCTCCGCATGGGCCTTTCCCGTGTTAGGGTCATTTCCACAACTCCGAGCAGGGACGCACTTTGGCCAGTAATTTGGCCGATCTGCTCGGAACTCCTCTGGGCAGCAAAGTTCAAATGTAGACATTCTCAGGTCCATCTTTAGAACACACTGTATCCCGGACTCACGAGCCCCCACGTGTAGCGGCCTCACCCTCTCTCCGACTTCTTCATCTGTTACACACCAACTCATGTCTAGGGGTTCCTGGGTTGTGAGAGTGAGATGCGCCACGGCCCATGTCCTCCCCATTGTAGTAGGGAGGTGAAGGCCACTTCCTGATGTTTCCTCGGGCCGGTGTGTTCTGTGAATGCACTGAGTCTGTAATTGCAAGCTCACCAGCCTCCCCTCTGCTTCCAGTAACTGGAGTTCACACACCGGAGAAAGGTCCAACACTTGTTTATTTGGCACTCCAATAGCAAAGCACGATAAACAGTTCTTTTAACAGCAGACTGGTTGGGACCTATAACCTTGCCAACGGTGGGATGAGCAGATCAAGGCACTTCCTAACGTTTCAGTTCTATGCCACTATACTATGACCAGCGGCGCCTAAGCCAATCCGGCTGTTACAGAACAGGAAGGATGGGGTCTCTTCCAGCAACCCCTATGAACAGCAATGGAGCCCTCTTCGATACGCTGTGGCCCCTATCAGGGGGATGTGTCCTCCCAAGAGAGTTCCCAGAGGCCCACTGTCACCGGGTTGGTGCTGCTCCGGGTCTCCAGTGGGTAACCTCCCCGGCCTCCTCACCTCAGGTACGAGTCCCTCCGCTCAGGGACCCTCGGACAGTCCACCCTAGCGGGACCCAGTCGAAGGTACTGGGCCCCAGGCCTCCTAGATAGTACCTCACCCCAGGCTAAAGGTGCCTGGGATGGACGCCAACATGACTCCGGACCAGGCCATGGGCACCTGGACCAGACTCCTGGATCTTCCGCACCCAGGCCTAAGGGCCCTGGGTGCGGACCGCAACCCTCCTCCTCCGAGGACCTCCTTCTCCGCAAGCCCTCGTGGTAAGGGCGTCTCCCCCTTTTATCTCCTCCCATCAACGGCCCGGCGGGTTCCCCGCCCCAGCCATACCATCTCCAGGAAGGGACAAAACAGGGAGCACTGCGAAGATGATTCTACCTGAAGCCTGTGGGTACCTCGCCACCCACAGGCAAAGGAGAATATTACATCCTCCAATCCTCCACGAAACAAAAAGGGGTCTGAATCCTAACACAATTATACACCTGGGTCACACTATTGCCCAGGTGTATCCCATCAATTTGAGGACCCCGCTACATAGTTTTTTTCAAACTTATCGCTCTTCTTTTGTTTATAGCGGAAAAAATAAGAACCGCAGAGGTGATCAAATACTACCAAAAGAAAGCTCTATTTGTGGGGGGGAAAAAATCATTTGGGTACAGTGTTGCATGACCGCGCAATTGTCATTCAAAGTTCGACAGCGCTGAAAAACTAAAAATTGGCCTGGGCAGGAAGGGGGTGAAAATTCCCTGTATTAAAGTGGTTAATAAACTAGCTGGTTGTTGAAAAGCTGATTGTTAAAGGAGTAGTAAAGTTACATGTTTTTTCACCTTAATGCATCCTATGCATTAAGGTGAAAAAACATTCGACAATACCGCCCCCCCGAGCCCCCGTTTTACTTACCTGGCCCCTCGAAAGTCCCACGCTCGTCCCCGTCATCCTCTTCGTTTTTCAGCCTGGCCGCCGATTGGCTACACTGGATGGATTGAAAGCAGCGCAGCCATTGGCTGGCGCTGATGTCAATCACATCCAATGACGCGGCGCGCGGGGGGCGGGGCCGAGTTATACAGTCGGCGGCTATGGCCGCCGCTGTATCACGGGAGCGCGCCCCCAATCACTCCACACCATGCGAGCTCACTCGCATTATGGTGTGGAGTCCTTGCGGGGAGGAGCCAAGACAGCCGCCGAGGGACCCCAGAAGACCAGGATCGGGGCCACTGTGTGCAAAACGAGCTGCACAGTGGAGGTAAGTATGACATGTTTGTTATTTTTGGGCAAAAAAAAGGGAAGCTTTAGTGCTCCTTTAAGATTGTTTTTTTTTTTTGTAATGCTGGCTTTTCTTTTGTTTACATTCTGCTATCATGATTGTAACACCCAGCAACTTTGAGCTGAGCTGTCAAAATTAGCAGTGGTAGGAATACCACTACTAAATGTTTCAATTCCCACTGCTCACCCTGTGCGGTAAAATAACTTGCAACAAACCAATCAATATATGCCTATTGCGATTTCTTTTTTTACCAAAAATATGTATAAGAATACATATCGGCCTAAACTGATGAATAAATACTTTTTTTATATATTTTTTTTGGTAAGTGTTGTAGCAGAAAGTAAATTTTTTTTTTTTTTTTAAATATAAAATAAAAACCGCAGAGATGATCATATACCACCAAAAGAAAGCTCTATTTGTGTGTAAAAAAGGACATCCATTTTGTTTGGGTACAGCATCGCATGACCGCGCAATTGTCAGTTAAAGTATCGCAAAAAATGGCCTGGTCATTAAGGGGGCAAATCATTCCAGGGTTGAAGTGTGTAGCACCCTCTACCTGAGGTAGGTAGGTTGCTAAGTAGTCGTGTTTTTGTTACAGCCAGTAGAGGTAAATTTAGGCAGGCCTAGCTGTGAGCTAGGCCTGTTTGTTTTTGATCTGGGGGCTAGGGAGTGGCTTAGTGTAGCAGCAGGTGACTGACATGTACTTCATCTCTCTGGCACCTCCTTTGTTTCCAGAATGTTCTAGAAAAGAGGCAGGGCAGAGAGTTCGAGTGACATGGAGTGTATCTAGGAGCCCTGACCAATCCCCAACTATGATTGTCAGGGGGCAGGCCTCCTATATATACTCATGGTCAGCCTGCTGGGGGAGGAGTTGTTAGGTGGAAGAACTGAATGATGGAGTGTTAGGCTGTGGTGGCCCTTGAGGGACCCCCTTTCTGGGGAGGGTGACCTCGGGCCTCTCTTTATACGGTCATCGAGAGGTGTCCTGGAACAGGAGCAGGATGAGGACAGCAGGAAGCACCGCCAGGAAAGTCATTCAGGAGGGATCCATGCCGGGGTTGGTGAGTGAGAAGCACTGTTGGCTCCCGCTGCTGTCAATCAAAGTCAGTGAGCCAATGAGAAGAGAGAGGGGGCAAGGCCAAACCACAGCTCTGTGTCTGAATGGACACATGAAGCAGTGGATTGGGTGCCTCAAAGCAAGCTGCTTGCTGTGGGGGCACTCAACAGGAGGGAGGGGCCAGGAGAACAGAAGAGGGACCCGAGAAGAGGAGGATCTGGGCTGCTCTGTGCAAAACTACTGCACACAGCAGATAAGTATGACATGTTTGTTATTTTTAAAGGAAATCACTGAGACTTTAGTATCACTTCTGTGCTGCAGCTGCCCCCCCCCCCAGACCCCCCCTTTTCCTTGCCTGAGCCAATCCGATCCAGTGATGCGCACAAGCACAGTTGTGCTCCTGCCACTGTCTCTCTCCTTATTGGACAGATTAATAGCAGCAGGAGGAATTAGCTACTGCTGTTGTCAAATAAATCCGATGACACGGGAGCAGGGGGCGTGGCCGAGTCCCGCTGTCTGTGTCAATTGACGCAGCAGCAGGACTCGTAAACGAGCCCGCACCGGTGCCACCAGGGCAACCCACCTGATGAAGAGGAGGGGCCTGAAGTGCTGGTGGGGGGCCCCAGAAGAAGAGGATGGAGGCTGCTCTGTGAAAAACCATTGTACAGAGCAGGTAAGTATAGGCATGTTTGTTTGTTTTTTGTTGTTTTGTTTTTTTTAAAATGAAGCTTTATAACCACTTTGACTGCTTGCTGACCAGCGCACGACTATATACGTCGACAGCATGGCACGGACAGGCAGAAGGACGTACCTGTACGTCCCCTTTAAGATCGCAGCATTGTGGACACGCGCGCGCTGCCGGCCGGCCTTCTGCCTTTCCGTGCCATGCTGTCAACGTATATAGTTGTGCGCTGGTCGGCCGCAAGCTCTGTGAGCCCGACCGCAGGTACCGCGGACTTGATTGCCGCTGGGATACCCGCGATCGTCTTACGGTGAGGAAGAACGGGGAGATGCTGATGTCAACAAGCATCTCCCTGCTCTGCCTAGTGACAATGACAGTGATCACCGCTTCCTGTAATCGGAAGCGGTGATCACTGTCTTGTCACACACAGCCCATCCCCCCTACAGTAAGAATCACTCACTGGGGCACACTTAACCCCTACAGCGCCACCTAGTGGTTAACTCCTTCACTGCCAGTGTCATTTTCACAGTAATCAGTGCATTTTTACAGCACTGATCGCTGTAAAAATGACAATGGTCACAAAAATGTGTCAAAAGTGTCCGTTGTGTCCGCCATAATGTCGCAGTCATGATAAAAATCGCTGATCGCCGACACTACTAGTAAAAAAAAATGAATAATAAAAATGCCATAAAACGATCTCCTATTTTGTAGACGCTATAACTTTTGCACAAACCGATCAATAAACGCTTATTGCGATTTTTTTTTACCAAAAATATGTAGAAGAATACGTATCGGCCTAAACTGAGGACAATTTTTTTTTTTAGATATATCTAGCGCATCCACCTATCCCCCTCCTGCATTTAACTCGGCTCCTCGCAGGGGGGAGAAAGGCACACCATGCTATCAGCCCGGACCCTCTTGTGAAAAAGGTTGAGCGGTGTTATTGTTGGGTCTTGTCTGCAGCCAGGCCAGAATCCTCCCGAGAATGATTCTCGCCTCTACCGTGAGTAGAGGCAAGTCCTTCATTTCCCCAGTAACATGAATGTCCACACCCGCTGAAGCTTCAACTTAAGATTTATTCTCGCTTTACAAAACACAGTCTCTTGGATAGACAAAGAAAGGTTGGAGCAAAGGAACAGCACAGCTCAAGGTGTGGAGGAGGTCCAGGCACAAACGTAGCTCTTCACTGTACTACTCAGATTCTCAAGCAGTATACTAGGCGCACAGTCTCTGCCACAGACCGTGAGTTTGGTCTCTGCCACAGACCCGGTGAAGAAGGCCACTGCCACTGACCTGTTGAACGTGAACTTCCTTCTTAGAACATGGCCCCTATCCCCCCAGAGAGTCAACAGACCCTTCCTTCACCGTGACTTCCGCATCGGTCCTTCGGAATGATCCTCCCTTCTCTGAGAGTGCAGGTCCCCTCGCAAGGCGGCACCCTGGACTCCTCAATCCTTAGCGGACCCCAGCCGAAGGTGCTGGGCCCAGGGCCTTCTCCTCATCCCCTGGGTCTTCATACCCAGGCGAACAGGACTGCAGGATAGTACCTTATCCCTGGCCAAAGGTGCCTGAGATGGAACAGGAACACAGCCTCCGGGCCTAGGGCACCCAGAGATCAACCGCACTCACTCCCAGGCTCAAGATGCCTGGGGGTGGACCCCGATCAGGAGATGTCTGCCCCTTTTATACCCTCTCCCGGCATGCACAGTAGGTTCCCCGCCCCACCGTACGGCTGCCGAAAGGGGACACAAAAGGCACAGCACTATGCTCGCGGTTCAACCCTGGCCCAGAATGACAGCGCCACCCGCAGGCCACAGGGAACTCATCACCAGCAATATCCCCTGAGGACAAAAATGGTCCATAGCCACTAACAAATCAAGGTGTCTAAGACTAATTACCACGCAGAGACCCACCCCTAAATTGACCACCCCGCTACATATATTTTTGGGGATATTTATTATAGCAAAAAGTAATTGTCGCTCTATTTTTGTTTATAGCGCAAAAAATAAAAACCGCAGAGGTGATGAAATACCACCAAAATAAAGCTCTATTTGTGGGAAAAAAAGGACATCAATTTGTTTGGGAGCCACGTCGCATGACCGCGCAATTGTCAGTTAAAGCGACGCAGTGCCAAATCGCAAAAAGTGGCCTGGTCTTTGACCAGCAAAATGGTCCGGGGCTTAAGTGGTTAATATGCATTTTTTTGTGAACTGCTCGTTCATTAGCTAAATACCACATGAGTTATTTTAACTCAAATAGTCATGCGGTATTTAACTCTTAGTGATTTGATCTCAAAATATTACTGCTGTACGGATGCATTACTGCTGCACTGGTATAGTACTGCTACACTCATGTGTAACTGCTACACCTATAGTGCTGCTGCACCAATAAAATATTGCTTCAACAATATATTACTGTCTGTAGTACTGCTGCACCATTATAGTACCACTTCAGCGATATATTACTTCTGCACCAATTTAGTACTGCTGCAACAACATATTACTGCTACACTGATGTGTTGCTTCTACACCTACGTACAGTATATAATACTGCTGCACAAATATAGTAATACTGCAGCCAATGCTCTTCGTTGATTGGTTGATGGAAGCTGCTGCATTTTTCCCCGGTTATACCAGTAGATCCCCCATCTGTTCTAAAATCCTTGAAATTTTCAGTATGAATTAAAAGGAAGTATGAGATACTAAAATAGCCCAATTTATTCAAATACAAAACCACAGGATATTATAAAGTCTAGATATAAATAGACACTTCCCCTAAACCATTGGTGTGTGATACAGTGTATCCAGAACACACTCGGCCTATTTTCTGCTTTGTCACCACTCCAATATT
Organism: Rana muscosa; assembly: GCA_029206835.1. Classification (NCBI taxonomy): domain Eukaryota; kingdom Metazoa; phylum Chordata; class Amphibia; order Anura; family Ranidae; genus Rana; species Rana muscosa. The sequence goes on along the minus strand of CM055116.1, from coordinate 1,156,793,306 downwards.
AGCTGGAGTTAGTTTACATGTCTGAAGAGAGAATTCTATCTGTAAAAAAGCAGAGTAAATGGGACAATATTTCCAATGCAGTTTATGTGGTTGTATACAATTATAAATTGAAATGTATTATTACATACAGCCAAAAGAAGACCGGTCATCACCTTCATAGAGCTGCTTATTCTGGCAGGGGAGAGGAGAGTACTAGGAACTAACTCAGCCCATAGATGATTTGATTTTTGAAAATTGCTAAGTTCCCCCATCTAGCATTGTTGGAAGGTGTAGGTGCGTATTTAAAGACTTTAGTTCTACTTTAAAGCGGAGTTCCACCCAGACGTGGAAGCTCCACTTATCTTCTTCCACCCCCCCTCCGGTGTCACATTTGGCACCTTTGGGGGGGGGGGGGTGGGTACCTGTTTTTGACAGGTACCTGTCCCCACTTCCAGGAGACCTCGCCATGACGAGATCACTCAAAAACAGGTTTCCTTTGCCACTTCCGAGAGACCTTGCCATGGCTAGATCACTCAAAAAAAAGGTACCTGTCCACACTTCCAGGAGACCTCGCCACAACGAGATCACTCAAAAACAGGTATCCGTCCCCACTTCTAGGAGACCTGGCTACGGCAAGATAGCTCAAAAACAGGTATCCGTCCCCACTTTCGGGAGACCTCGCCACTGCGAGATTGCTCAAAAACAGGTATCCGTCCCCACTTCCATGAGACCGCGCCACGGCGAGATCACTCAAAAAGAGGTACCCGTCCCCACTTCCAGGAGACCTTGTCACGGCGAGATCACTCAAAAACAGGTAATAATGGACGTTTTCCCCAATAGGGCTTTGGACAGCAATATAAATGTGATCAAAAAATTGTATGTCGAATTGAAAGTATAAAACATATGTATTTGAAAGTTGTCAAAAGACACAGTTGGGTTACAATAAATAAAATACGTAAAACGGTCTGGCCAGATAAATTCCTGCATATTCCAATATTACCATACATGCAAAATGTGAAACGAGATTTGCATAACAAATGTATGTGGGTGTAAATCCCTGACGCGTTTCGACCATTCAGTGGTCATCTTCAGGGGGATCGTTGACTCTAAGAGACATATAAAATAACTTCAAATATTGGAAAAATATATAATCATACATCACAGTACAAGTATGGTATGGCGATATAGTTACCGCTTAAAAATGGAGTAGATAGTTGCATGGCCAGAAATGTCAGAAAACCGTGGAGCAATCTGGAGGGTCATGTAGTCACCTGCCACCCCCCCCCCCCCCACACACACACACAGGGGGAAGGAGCACGATCCTTTGGGCTTACAAGAAGCCACACCGGTGACGCCTGCCAGAAGGCAGGAGAGGACAGGAGAAACACCTGCAACAAGTTCCCAAATTAATGACCGTATATTGAATAAGGAGATAGGATAAGTTAGCTCTTGGCTGTATTGCAAGAGTGCTGAATGGGAATTATATATATTGAGTATATGGACTAGCTGCGATCTTATTTATAAATGTATATGCATCAAGGTGTCCTAGGGTTACAATAATATGGTAGGTCAATGTAAATTAAGTGATAATAAAACTTGAATCATGTGTGAAAGAATGGGAAGTAAATGGACTAAAAGTAAAAAATATTAAGTGAGCGTCACTGAAGTGATAAAAAAAAATCACACAAACTGCATAGTGGTAGGTCAAGCTGCCCATAAAGGGCTGTAGGATAGTAGAAAGTGTTGGTAATGTGAGTATATGCTGTGGATCCTACAGCCCTCTATGGGCAGCTATACCTATCACCATGCAGTTCATGCGATTTTTACTCTGCTTTCACATGCTTGGTAATGTGAGTATATGCTGTGAATGAATGAAATGCATGTCAACAGCTAATGAAGCATGTGAAACCTTGATGCATATACATTTATAGATAAGATCGCAGCTAGTCCATATACTCAATATATATAATTCCCATTCAGCACTCTTGCAATACAGCCAAGAGCTAACTTATCCTATCTCCTTATTCAATATATGGTCATTAATTTGGGAACTTGTTGCAGGCGTTTCTCCTGTCCTCTCCTGCCTTCTGGCAGGCGTCACCGGTGTGGCTTCTTGTAAGCCCAAAGGATCGTGCTCCTTCCCCCTGTGTGTGGGGGGGGGGGGTGGCGGGCGACTACATGACCCTCCGGATTGCTCCGCGGTTTTCTGACATTTCTGGCCATGCAACTGTCTACTTTTTAGGCGGTAACTATATCGTCATACCATACTTGTACTGTGATGTATGATTATATATTTTTCCAATATTTGAAGTTATTTTATATGTCTCTTAGAGTCAACGATCCCCCTGAAGATGACCACCGAATGGTCGAAACGCGTCAGGGATTTACACCCACATACATTTGTTATGCAATCTTGTTTCACATTTTGCATGTATGGTAATATTGGAATATGCAGGAATTTATCTGGCCAGACCGTTGTACGTGTTTTATTTATTGTAACCCAACTGTGTCTTTTGACAACTTTCAAATAAATATGTTTTATACTTTCAATTCGACATACAATTTTTTGATCACATTTATATTGCTGTCCAAAGCCCCATTGGGGAAAACTTCCATTATCATATATACCAGGGTTTGCAGGGCTTACATCTCTCTCATGTGTGTTTCCATTTTTCTTACTCAAAAACAGGTATACTTTCCCACTTCCGAGAGACCTCGCTGCGGCAAGATCGCTCAAAAACAGGTGCCCGTTCCCACTTCCGGGGGAGACCTCGCCATGGCGAGATCACTCAAAAACAGGTATCCTTTGCCACTCCCGAGAGACCTTACCATGGCTAGATCACTCAAAAAAGGTACCTGTCCACACTTCCGGGAGACTCTCGCCACAACGAGATCACTCAAAAACAGGTATCCGTCCCCACTTCCGGGAGACCTCGCCACAGCGAGATTGCTCAAAAACAGGTGTCCGTCCCCACTTCCAGGAGACCTCGTCACAGCGAGATCACTCAAAAACAGGTATCCTTTCCCACTTCCGGGAGACCTCGCCACGGCAAGATCACTTGAAAGTTTGGCCCACCTCCTCCTTCCCCCGGTGCCGGGCCATTCAGAAAGCGCAGCGTGCTTCGCGTATGCGCAGTATTCCCTTACAGGCAATGGCAGCGGAAGCACACGGGTTGGGGTGCCGACATCGCTGGATTACAGGACACGTAAGTGTCCTAATATTAAAAGTCAGCAGCTTCAGTATGTGTAGCTGCTGTCTTTTTAATCATAGGTGTGCGCACAGGGTGTGCCAGGTGTGCCTGGGCACACCCTAATCACCTCATGTGGTGCAGATTCCCCCTGTTTAGGCCCCTATTTCACCAAAAAACCCTAAAAAAAATTATAAGATAAAGTAAAAAATTGTAAAAAATAAAAACCACTGCAAGCAATCTCTTCCCTACTGACACCGCCCATTGCTCTCCTGACACCATCAGTATATATACACATGCACACACGTGAAAATGTGTTTGAGTTTTGGGGTGCACACCCTAATGCAATAGACTGTGCACACCTATGTTTTTAATTATTTGCTGGGGGGGGGCGGAACTCCTCTTTAATTTAATCCTAGAACCCAGTATACAAGGCTTAACAACACATGCAGTTAATAGAAATATAATTTACAGGAAGTGCCATAATTTCATAGTATACGGTATGTGATAGCATAATCCAGTCTACGTTTACTATATAATTAGCCATAATAATGATTACAGTTTGCATATAGAATTACTGCCGACACTTTACATGTAACCGAGCCTGGCTCATTTCTGTAAATGGAAGAAACATCGCTCTATGCAACTAAAATGTCTGAAATATTATGTTCAAATATCGGATGCCACTTGTTTTGTCTCCCAAAAAATAAATGTGTTATTGTGTCGATCCTATAAAAATGTTTTTTTTTATGGATTTCTTCTGGTTTTCAAAACAAGAAAAAAATGTACGCTATACAGAATTATACCCTCTTGAATGTGGACATCATGTGCTAAATGAATTGCCATAAAAAACAAGAACCACATAGGTACATGGGCACATGGGTACCTCCGTGCAACGGATTGCACTTGCTCAGCGGGGGATCGCTCCGCTGAGCAGGAGAATGACAGGTCCGTCTCCACTCACTGTGCAGAGCGGACACGGACACAATCCCACTCTCCGCTAAGGGGAAATAGGGTGAAAACAGACCACCTGTCCTGGATGAAAAATAGGACCACCATCCGTCTGGATTTTGCGGGCAGGATTGGATCGGATAGGATAGCGGCGTATGTCAGATGTCAGCGTATGGCTGACATCTGCCGCTACATAGAGGAGACTGCAAGGTCCTATCAGGTCCGGCTGAAAAACTGGCAGACGAATTTGGCCAAAAAGCCTATGTCAAAGTACCCTTAGCCCTGGTTCACACTGGTGCGATTTGACATGTCAAATCGCATGTCAAATCGGCGGCATTTGCTGGCAATGGCACCGTCCCAATCGCATCTGCGTTGTTGCACTGATTTTAAAAAGCTGTTTCTGTACTACTTTTTTGCGATTTCGGCCCGCGATTTACATTGACATCTGTGCAGAAACCTACACAGATGTCTTTGTAATCGCTGCCGAAATCAGGACTGATAGGCTGGAGTGAAATCGTGCGAGTTCAGCTGAACTCGCACGACTTCATTCCTGCAGCCCAGTGTGAACCTGGGCTATATCTGTTTTTTATCCCCCTATTCACAACTGAGCACAATTCTCAAAGCGGGACACCACTGAAAATTAAGAATCCCATTATGAGTGTTGTGTCGCTTATCGAAACTCAAAAATAAAGTATATGAGCCTCTTTTGGGGTAAATTTGGACCCATAGACCTTAAATTGTATCTAAACCCCCAAAACAAAAATGTATGATATTGCAGCCTACCATCCCATACATGTAGTAGCTGCATTAGCTTTTTTTTTTTTTTTAGTTTTTTTTTCCTTTATTTTCACCTTCTCTGACCAGTAAAGTGTATTATGTCGCGTACACAAGATCGTATTTCACGTCGTAAAAAATTCCATTTTTTAAATTGGGCATTAAAAACGATTGTGTGTAGGCTCCAGAGCATTTTTAACGACGTGAAAAACGGGCAAAAAAAAAATGAGAACCTGCTCCATTTTTTCACGTCATTTTTTTTAACGACGTGAAAAACGGTAGTGTGTATGCTTTTACGAGGGGAAAAAAACGCGCATGCTCAGAATCAAGTATGAGACGGGAGAGCTCGTTCTGTTAAAACTAGCGTTCGTAATGGAGATAGCACATTCGTCACGCTGTAACGGACTGAAAAGCACAAGGCTGAAAAGCGCGAATCGTCGCTCAACAAACTTTACTAACATGAAGGGTGGCGCCATTCGAACGGAACTTCCCCTTTATAGTGCCGTCGTACGTGTTGTACGTCACTGCGCTTTGCTCGAGCGTTTTTTTTAATGAACGAGTGTATGCAAGACAGGCTTGAGAGGAAACAAGAAAAATCACGTCGAGAAAAACGTAGTTTTTGAAAATGACATTAAAAACGATCGTGTGTACGCGGCATAAGGGTTCCTACACTTTATAGAGGAGCAATGGAGATACCTTTTGGATAACAGCATTGTTAGTCTGGGGGGAAAGTAGTGTGAAGCCTAGTACACACGGCTGGGATTCTCGTCAGGAAAAAACCCGTTGGTGTAACGATTCAAAAGGAACGCCGTTCTTTTGAATGGCACGAACGCGGTGACGTCATCGACTACGACGAGCATGCGCTCATCACATTCAATGCCGTCGCCGCCATCTTGCTTCACCTTACCCATGCCTTGGAAGCTACCGCGCATGCGTCAAAGTCATTTCGAGCATGCGTGGGTTTCCATGGAGGCAGGTAAGTATACTCACACGCTCGGGTTTCTCGTTGGGAAACAGGCCAACAAGAATCCCAACGAGAAAATAGAGAGCAGGATCTCTATTTTTCTCGTCGAGATTCTGGGCAGATTTCCCGACGAGAAACCTCAAAGCCTCGTACACACGCACGGTTTTCTCGGCAAGAAAGCTCTCCCAGCAGTTTTCTTGATGTTTCTTGCAGAGAAAACCGGTCGTGTGTACGAGGCCTAAGACAAGCAGATTTATATATATATATATATATATATATATATATATATATATATATATATATATGTAGTGAAACCTTGGATTGCGAGTAACCCGGTTAACGAGCGTTTTGCATTACGAGCATTTTTTTTTTTTAAATCCTGACTCAGTTTGCGAGTGTTGTCTCGCAAAACGAGCAGGATTCAAGCCAAAGTGGTGTGCAGTACCACATTTGGAAAACTGATCGGAGCCGTTCGGAAATACTCCGTTCCCGAGCCTTTCCGAGGGTTTCCGAGTTCAGCTGAGCTGTCCTGAGTATTTCTGAGGCCCTTCCGCCCCCCCCCACCTCTGGCCACATGTGGTATTGCATGTCATAGAAGTCAATGCGGAACAAATTATTTTAGTTTCCATTGACTTCTATGGGGAAACTCGCTTTGATATGCGAGTGCTTTGGATTACGAGCATTCTCCGGGAACGGATTATGCTCGTAATCCAAGGTTCCACTGTATCTATCTATCTATTTATCTAGATAGATAGATAGATAGATAGATAGATAGATAGATAGATAGATAGATAGATAGATAGATAGAGAAAAGGCAATTATCTTAGTGAGGATAAAAACATTTGAATGGGATGACATGTTATTATGAAAATAAAGGACATCCGTACCAATATTTGGGAAAGTTGGATATCCTATTGTATGTGAACAATAAGTGTAAATCTCTATTCATGGTTAGGGATGAGCTCGGTGTTCGAGTCGAACATAGGTTCGACTCGAACATCGGCTGTTTGCGCATTCAGCGTACAATGAACGATTTGGGGCATTTGCGCCAAATTCGAGTGACGCGAACGGCCCACAATACACTGCGCCATCGCAGTGTAATCCCGGCGCTGTGATTGGCCAAGCATGCACTGTGACCCTGCATGCTTGGCCAATCACAGCGCCGGCAGCGAGGAGAGCAATGATTGGCCACAGGCAGGATGCCTGTGGCCAATTATAGCTGAGGGGGTTTAGTACACGCCCCACACTATAAAAGGCCACCAGCGCGGCGGCCTCGTGTAGTGTGTTCCGGAGCAGGGAAAGTGAAGGATAGGCAGGGACAGTGTCAAATCTATTCTTTGCTAAACCTTGTGTGTAGGGACAGAGAAGGATAGGCAGGGAGAGTGTCAGTGTCATATTCTTTGCTAAACCTTGTGTGTAGGGAGAGAGGATAGGCAAGGAGAGTGTCAGTGTCATATACTTTGATAAACCTTGTGTGCAGGGAGAGAGAAGGATATGCAGGGGACAGTGTCAGTGTCATATTCTTTGCTAAACCTTGTGTGCAGGGAGAGAGAAGGATAGGCAGGGAGAGTGTCAGTGTCATATACTTTGATAAACCTTGTGTGCAGGGAGAGAGAAGGATAGGCAGGGGACAGTGTCAGTGTCATTGTTGCTAAGCCTCCTGCACATTATACACCTGAAGTTAGCCCGTATTGCTGCTTTTTCCTGGTGTGTTACACCAACAGGATTTTGCGGCACTTACAGCGGGCGGAGTGTGCCTCCTGATCATATTACACCTGAACTTAGCCTGTATTGCTGCTTTTTCCTGGTGTGTTACACCAACAGGATTTTGCGGCACTTACAGCGGGCGGAGTGTTCCTCCTGACCATATTACACCTTAACTTAGCCTGTATTGCTGCTTTTTCCTGGTGTGTTACACCAACAGACATTTGCGGCACTTACAGCGGGCGGAGTGTGCCTCCTGACCATATTACACCTTAACTTAGCCTGTATTGCTGCTTTTTCCTGGTGTGTTACACCAACAGACATTTGCGGCACTTACAGCGGGCGGAGTGTGCCTCCTGACCATATTACACATGAAGTTAGCCTGTATTGCTGCTTTTTCCTGGTGTGTTACACCAACAGGATTTTTCGGCACTTACAGCGGGCGGAGTGTGCCTCCTGATCATATTACACCTGAACTTAGCCTGTATTGCTGCTTTTTCCTGGTGTGTTACACCAACAGGATTTTGCGGCACTTACAGCGAGCGGAGTGTGCCTCCCGACCATATTACACCTGAACTTAGCCTGTATTGCTGCTTTTTCCTGGTGTGTTACACCAACGGGATTTTGCGGCACTTACAGTGGGCGGAGTGTGCATCCTGACCATATTACACCTGAACTTAACCCGTATTGCTGCTTTTTCCTGGTGTGTTACACAAACAGGATTTTGCGGCACTTACAGCGGGCGGAGTGTGCCTCCTGATCATATTACACCTGAAGTTAGCCTGTATTGCTGCTTTTTCCTGGTGTGTTACACCAACAGGATTTTGCGGCACTTACAGTGGGCGGAGTGTGCCTCCTGACCATATTACACCTGAAGTTAGCCTGTATTGCTGCTTTTTCCTGGTGTGTTACACCAACAGACATTTGCGGCACTTACAGCAGGCGGAGTGTGCCTCCTGACCATATTACACCTGAAGTTAGCCTGTATTGCTGCTTTTTCCTGGTGTGTTACACCAACAGGATTTTGCGGCACTTACAGCGGGCGGAGTGTGCCTCCTGATCATATTACACCTGAACTTAGCCTGTATTGCTGCTTTTTCCTGGTGTGTTACACCAACATGATTTTGCGGCACTTACAGCGGGCGGAGTGTGCCTCCTGACCATATTACACCTGAACTTAGCCTGTATTGCTGCTTTTTCCTGGTGTGTTACACCAACAGGATTTTGCGGCACTTACAGCGGGCGGAGTGTGCCTCCTGACCATATTACACCTGAACTTAGCCTGTATTTCTGCTTTTTCCTGGTGTGTTACACTAACAGGATTTTGCGGCACTTACAGCGGGCGGAGTGTGCCTCCTGACCATATTACACCTGAAGTTAGCCTGTATTGCTGCTTTTTCCTGGTGTGTTACACCAACAGGATTTTGCGGCACTTACAGCGGGCGGAGTGTGCCTCCTGACCATATTACACCTGAAGTTAGCCTGTATTGCTGCTTTTTCCTGGTGTGTTACACCAACAGACATTTGCGGCACTTACAGCGGGCGGAGTGTGCCTCCTGACCATATTACACCTGAAGTTAGCCTGTATTGCTGCTTTTTCCTGGTGTGTTACACCAACAGGATTTTGCGGCACTTACAGCGGGCGGAGTGTGCCTCCTGACCATATTACACCTGAAGTTAGCCTGTATTGCTGCTTTTTCCTGGTGTGTTACACCAACAGGATTTTGCGGCACTTACAGCGGGCGGAGTGTGCCTCCTGACCATATTACACCTGAAGTTAGCCTGTATTGCTGCTTTTTCCTGGTGTGTTACACCAACAGACATTTGCGGCACTTACAGCGGGCGGAGTGTGCCTCCTGACCATATTACACCTGAACTTAGCCTGTATTGCTGCTTTTTCCTAGTGTGTTACACCAACAGGATTTTGCGGCACTTACAGCGGGCGGAGTGTGCCTCCTGACCATATTACACCTGAAGTTAGCCTCTATTGCTGCTTTTTCCTGGTGTGTTACACCAACAGACATTTGCGGCACTTACAGCGGGTGGAGTGTGCCTCCTGACCATATTACACCTGAAGTTAGCCTGTATTGCTGCTTTTTCCTGGTGTGTTACACCAACAGACATTTGCGGCACTTACAGCGGGCGGAGTGTGCCTCCTGACCATATTACACCTGAAGTTAGCCTGTATTGCTGCTTTTTCCTGGTGTGTTACACCAACAGGATTTTGCGGCACTTACAGCGGGTGGAGTGTGCCTCCTGATCATATTACACCTGAACTTAGCCTGTATTTCTGCTTTTTCCTGGTGTGTTACACCAACAGGATTTTGCGGCACTTACAGCGGGCGGAGTGTGCCTCCTGATCATATTACACCTGAACTTAGCCTGTATTGCTGCTTTTTCCTGGTGTATTACACCAAAAGGCATTTGCAGCACCTACAGCAGGCGTAGTGTGATTCCTGCAAAATATACTCCTGAAGCTAGGGCTTATTGCTGGTTTTCCCATTTCCCTGCAGGCCATTAGAATGTCTGGAAGGCAAACAAGGAGAGGCAGACAGTCAGGAGCCAATAAAAGAGGGCAAGCAGGCTCTGTGTCTAGAGACAACAGTGCTGGTCGTGGACGCGGTGCATCGCCATCAGCACGTGGCCATGGGACACGCTTGTCCTTCTTTTCGGCAGCTGGACGTGTTGAGCCACATCATGCCAAAGACTTGGTAGAGTGGATGACCAAGCCCTCCTCATCCTCCTCATCCTCTCTCACCCAGGCTCAGGGTACTGGCAAAGCAGCTGCCAAAGCGTCCTCTTCCCTGGTATCAATGTCATCATCAGTCACTCCTTCCCCAGACCAACCATGTCCTCCTGAGGAGTCCCCCGAACTGTTGGAGCACAGTGTTGGGTACATGCTCCAGGAGGATGCCCAGCGTTTCGAAGGGTCTGATGATGATACCCAGCTAGAGGAAGGCAGTAGCGTGAGAGCAGAGAGAGGGGATGCTCAAGAAGGACACCAATCTGGCAGTCATGTTCCAGCAGTTGCAGCATACTGCCAGATTGGCTCCAGTGATGAGGAGGGAGGGGATGATGAGGTCACTGACTCCACGTGGGTGCCTAATAGGAGAGAGGAGGAGGAGGAGGATGAGGAGGAGGCACATCTCCAACGAGGCAGGATGCCCTCGGGGGGCCAGCGTAAGGGCAGCAAACCGTCGGAATCGCACCGCAGAGCTCCGCCTGTGCAGGGCGCTGCCTCTGCCCGTTATTCAAAAAGTTCTTTGGTGTGGGCCTTTTTTGAGTCGAGTGCATCAGATCGCACAGCTGCTGTTTGCAACATATGTCTCAAGCGTATATCGCGTGGCCAAAACATCACCCGCTTGGGCACCACATGCTTGACCAGACATATGTTGACCTGCCATGCAGCTCGTTGGCAAGCCTACCTTGAAGACCCACACCAAAGAACAAAGCGGACCTCTTCTTGCACTGCATCAGCTGGGATCTCCAACCCCACTATACCTTCAGTCCTCTCTGAAACCTGCTCTGAGAGGAATGAAGGTGTAGAATTAGGTGTGTCACAGCCAAGGCACTCTGCTAGCAGTACACCGACGTCCGATTCTAGCAGGCAAATTTCCCTGCCCCAGCTGCTGGACCGTCTAAAGAAGTTCACTCCCAGCCATCCACATGCCCAGCGGTTGAATGCTAGCTTGGCTAAATTGCTAGCGCTTCAACTGCTGCCTTTTCAGTTGGTAGACTTGGCCCCCTTCCATGAGTTTGTGCAATGTGCGGTTCCTCAGTGGCAGGTTCCCAAACGCCACTTTTTCTCACGGAAGGCGATTCCAGCTCTCTACCGGCATGTGGAAGGCAATGTGTTGGCCTCGCTGGACAGGGCGGTCAGCGGTAAGGTGCATATTACCGCTGACTCATGGTCCAGCAGGCATGGACAGGGACATTACCTTTCTTTCACGGCCCATTGGGTCACTCTTTTGGCAGCTGGGAAGGATGCAGGACAAGGTGCAGTAGTGTTGGAGTTTGTTCCACCGCCACACCTCCAAAATGCTACTACTGGTTGTGACACACCTCTCTCCTCTACCCCCTCCTCTTCTTCTTCCTCCATGGCCTCTTCCTGTGCTTTGTCCTCGGAACCAGCGGTGCTTCGTAGGCGTTCAAGGGGCTACGCAAGTACGCAGGCAAAAAGATGCCATGCCGTGCTTGCGCTGGTGTGTTTGGGGGACAGGAGCCACACTGGGGCAGAGGTTCTGTCTGCTCTGCAGGGGCAGGCCGAGAGGTGGTTGACGCCACGCCAGCTTAAGCCAGGAATGGTAGTTTGCAACAATGGCACCAACCTCCTCTCCGCTCTCCGACAGGGACAACTGACCCATGTGCCCTGTGTGGCTCACGTCCTTAACCTGGTGGTGCAGCGGTTCTTGGGCAGGTACCCGGGCTTACAGGATGTCCTGAGGCACGCCAGGAAAGTCTGTGTGCATTTCCGCAGATCTTATAATGCCAGTGCTCGCCTGGCTGAGCTGCAAAAGGAGTTGAACCTGCCCAAGAACCGCCTTATATGTGACATGCCCACCAGGTGGAACTCAATGTTGGCCATGCTGCAGCGGCTGCACACGCAGCAGAGGGCCATCAATGAGTACCTGTGCGACTACGGCACCAGGACAGGGTCAGGGGAGCTCGTTTTTTTTTCACCACGCCAGTGGGGCATGATCAGGGATGCATGCACTGTCCTGGCACCATTTGAGGAGCCCACGAGGATTGTGAGCAGTGACAGTGCATGCATCAGTGACACTGTACCTCTTGTCCACCTGTTGGAACATACGCTGCGTGGAATAATGGACAGGGCACTTGAGGCAGAACAGAGGCAGGAAGAGGAGGACTTCCTTGCCTCTCAAGGCCCCCTTTACCTAGACAGTGTTCCTTCTGTCCCACCCATCGCACAGGAAGAAGAGGAGGAGGAGGAGGAGGAGGAGGATTGTGTCAGCATGGAGGTGGAGCCTGGCACTCAGCATCATCAGCAGCAGTCTTTTAGGGATGATTTACAGTCCCAAGAAACCAGTGGACTTGTACGTGGCTGGGAGGAGGTGGCTGCGGATCATGTCGTCCTTAGTGACCCAGAGGACTCCGGACCGAATGCCTCAGCTAACCTACGCTGCATGGCCTCCCTGATCCTGCAAAGTCTGCGGAAGGATCCTCGTATTCTTCGGATCAAGGAGAGGGACCATTACTGGCTGGCCACTCTCCTTGATCCACGGTACAAGGGTAAGGTTGCGGACCTTATCTTACCGTCGCAGAGGGAGCAGAGGATGAGACAACTCCGGGAGGCCTTGCAGAAAGGTCTGTGCAACGCATTCCCAGAGACTGGGAGGTTACAAACTCCTGGTCCTGGACAACGAGTTGCTGAGGCTTCGGTCAGTCAAAGAAGGAGCGGTGGGGAAGGTGGCCGTCTGACCGATGCGTTCAGACAATTCTTTAGTCCGCAGCCCCAAGGTATGATCGGTTCCAGCAACCATCGCCAGCGTCTGATATACATGGTGCAGGAATACCTAGGGGCAAGGTCAGACTTGGACACCTTCCCCACCGAAAATCCTCTGGCTTACTGGGTCTTGAGGATGGATCACTGGCCAGAGCTTGCACAGTATGCAATTGAGCTACTGGCCTGTCCTGCATCCAGCGTTCTTTCAGAACGCACATTCAGTGCTGCTGGAGGATTTGTCATGGATCACAGGGTGCGCCTGTCCATCGACTCTGTTGATCGACTGACCTTCATAAAGATGAACCAGTCTTGGATCACCACCAGCTACCAAACACCTGAAGCTGATATAACAGACTAATTTATTTTCAAATGTCACATCCCTTCAAGACTGATGCTGATGCTGAGAGACTGTCCTGTTATGTTGACTGACTATCCTCCTCCTCCTCAATATTCCGATTGATGGTGATAGCTTGGAAGAACATTTTTGTTTCTGGGTGCCGCCACCAGTGGCTAAGGTCCAATTTTTCAGACCCTGTTTAACAGGGGCGTGTTATTACAATTTTTTTATGCAATGCTTTGCAGCAGGGCTCATTCCTGCACTCCAACTAGAGTATCTGGGAGAGGTTGCAGTGTCGTGGCACCAGCACCAGTAGCTAAGGCCCAATTTTTCAGCCCCTGTTTAACAGGGGCGTGTAATTACAATTTTTGATGCAATACTTTGCAACAGGGCTCATTGCTGTGCTCCAAGTTCAGTATCTGTGAGGGGTTGCAGTGTTGTGGCACCAGTGCCTAAGGCCCAATTTTTATGCCCCTGTTTAACAGGGGCATGTAATTACAATTTTTTATGCAATGCTTTGCAGCAGGGCTCATTCCTGCACTCCAACTAGAGTATCTGGGAGAGGATGCAGTGTAGTGGCACCAGCACCAGTGGCTAAGGCCCAATCTTTAAGCCCCTGTTTAACAGGGGCGTGTAATTACAATTTTTGATGCAATACTTTGCAACAGGGCTCATTGCTGTGCTCCAAGTACAGTATCTGTGAGGGGTTGCAGTGTTGTGGCACCAGTGCCTAAGGCCCAATTTTTCTGCCCCTGTTTAACAGGGGCATGTAATTACAATTCTTGATCTAATAATTCACAGCAGGGCCCATTCCTGCGCCCACCAAGACTAACTGTAAGGCCTTACAGTGTTGTGTCAACACCACCACCACCACCACCACCACCACCAAAGGCCCAATTTTTCAGCCCCTATTCAACAGGGGCATGCAATTACAATTCTTGATCTAATAATTCACAGCAGGGCCCATTCATGCGCCCACCAAGAGTAACTGTGAGGGCTCACAGTGTTGTGGCAACACCAACATGTAAGGGGCAAATTTCAGCTGAGTATATACGGCAGGCCCCTACTTTCAAACATCCAACTTACAAACGACTCCTCCTTGCAAACGGAAGGATACAACAGGAAGTGAGAGGAAATCTACCCCTAGGAAGGGAAATTCTCTCCTGTAAGAGTTAATATGGGAAAAAAGTGTCTCCTCTCCACTGATGCTTTATCACCAATTCTTGTTTCAATAAAAACCCCAAATTTTCAAAACACATTTGTTATTAGGACAGAAAGTGAGGTGAACTGTTCTGAACAGGTGCACACTGCACAGACAGCAAAACAAATGTTACAGGGGTGATAACCCTTCCCTATGTTTTCCAAAAAGCTTAAAAATAGATTTTTTGGCTGGAGCTACACTTAAACAATGTACCTGTTCAAAATTACAAACAGATTCTACATAAGAACAAACCTACAGTCCCTGTCTTGTATGCACCGCCTGTATACGGCTGTTCAGAGTATATAGGGCCTTTTTTATTTTGTGTGCGGGGTTCCCCCTAATATCCATACAAGACCCAAAGGGGCTGGTAATGGGCTGGGGTAGGGGGGGGGGGGCTGTGATGGGGTAGCTATGCCATTTTCCTTAAAGATTTTCATCCATATTACCGGGACCAGACATTACATTAAAGCCGCAAGCAGTTTTAAATGGCTTTTTTTCCTTTAGAAATGTAATTTTGTGCAGGGACAGTTCTAAACACGGGAAACACGTGGCACTTCACAGGCATACTTTAGACACCCCCCAGGTACGATATTTAAAGGAATATTTGACTTTTTTTTTTTTCACTTTATGCATCATTAAAATGACTGCTCCCGAAAAACGGCCGTTTTTAAAACTTTTTTTTTTGATTGATACATGTCCCCTGGTGCAGAACCCGGGTTCCTAAACCCTTTTTAGGACAATAACATGCATATTAGTCGTTATAATTAGCACTTTAGATTTCGAACGTTCGCATCCATTGTATTTAATAGGGTTCTAAAGTTCATGCGAACTTTCGGTCCGTTCGCGGGTTCTGGTGCGAACCGAACCCGGGGGTGTTCGGCTCATCACTATTCATGGTAAAGAAATCCATAGGCTCGGTTACCAAAAACACAACATACATGGTATTTTCATGACCGCACATTAATTGATTTTGTTAATAATTGCAAATTTAGGTTTACTTAAGGCATAAGAATGCTTATCAGATCAGACAACATACCATATGCACATTGTTTTAAAAATCAATTGACAAAGGTTCTCCCATAGGTTCACTTTCATAATGATATTACATTAAAAAAGGAAATGATTATTTGTTCTAAGTAAAGCAGACGCATTCCGCTTAAGTTTTTACTAATTGTCAGCAGTGCGGTTTTCTGTGAGAAAGAGAAATTACCATCAGTCCAATGTATTACTCAAGTTACTGAGTAAGCTCCCGTCTCACGTACTTCTGTAAGAAAAACCACTAGTAAAAACACATCAAATTCTATATTATCCTTCAGTGACCACATATGTTTACATATCAGTTAAAATCTACTGCAGTGTTTATGTACATTCTTATATACAGAATAACTTGGGAAAGTATTGTGAAATAATAAATCCTACATGACCCAATTTTCCTAATAAGATCATACATACAGTACTCCCAATTTTCTGAAAAAAAGGACAGCTTTTAACACGAAGGTAAAGGAAAAAAAAAAATGCCATGCCCCCAGCTCAACGGATCAGGCTAAGGCGCCGTGCATCATAAACAAATCGTTTTTTTTTTTCAACTGCTATTCTGCTGGAGCATTTTTTTTCCCCACACTTTTTGCTAAAAATTATTTTAGGTGCCCAATTATATATTTTATATATTTCCTGAAAGCAGAGACCCTATAGAATAAAATGGTGACGAGCGCAAATTTTTATGTTGCATGATTTTTGCGCAATTGTTGATTAAACACATTTTTTCTGAAAACATTGCAGTAAAATTATTATAATGCAAACAGGCCAAATATAATACTCAATTTTTTGTATAAAATATAAAAGACTAGGCTCTGTCAAATGAAATAGATACCAAACAGTCAGGCTGGGTTTACTCTAATGTGTGCGGAATACCGCATGGGATTCGCACAGGAACCGCACAGTATTCCTGTGCACATCACATGCGATGTCTGTGCGGTGTGACCTGAGTCATACATTTTGTGTGGCTCAAATCGCATCGCATCCACACCAAAATGGTGCAGGACTCTTTTTTTCTGCACTAGAATCGCATCGCATGGGTGTTCACCCAATCGCACTGTGTTTTGTGATCTGTTTTGGGGTGTCGTTACTCTAACATTGACACCCGCAGTAGATCGCATGGACGCCATGCAAATGCTATGCAGTGCGATGCAATGCGAGGAAAAGCAGCACATCTTGTGCATTTCCTGCATTGTATCAGTGTGAACCAGGGCTAAAATAACAAAAAACTATAGTACTCAAAATGCTCTATCTTTACAGGTTACCAGTATGAAGCTACCCATGAATTATACCACTACAATTATTTCTCTCAGTCTGCAATTTGTGATACATGTGTCGTGCAATTTACTTTTACATACATAAGTGCACCCTATGCTCCAATTTATATTTGGGTCTGTACGGGGGTGACAGGAGAGCTTATACATTTTTTACAATTTATTTTATTTGTTTTTTTACAGTTTTTTTTTATATTTTATATTTATTTAATTTTTACATTTACAGTGGTTGTAAAGCCATTGTTTCCTTTTTATTTGTTTCCTCCTGAAACATTTGTTGTATTCTATCCTCCTCTTCTGCAAGTGACCCCATAGCAAGCCGGCTGCTGTGGGGGCACTCGGGTGGGTGCACTCCTGAGTTAGGATGTGTGTGTGCGCATAGACACACCCACTGGGTCAGCCAGGCCCCCAGCACCCTCCTCACAGGCTTTGATTGAGAGCAGCAGAAGATCCCACTATTGCCTCTGTGTCCCGTGAAAAGAGGGAGTCAAAGCTGCTGTAGATAAGCATGGTTCTAGATAGCAGCATGAGACAGGTAAGTGTTTAAGGTGGAGCTCCACCCAAAAGGGGAAGCTCTGCTTGTTCGCAACCCCCTCCACTGCCACATTTGGCACTTTTTGGGCAAGTCTTGGTCTTGGGAGTGAGGGAGGAATCACCTGCAAGAACGGGGAGAGCATGCAACCTCCATGTAGATAGTGTTTGGACCCGTATTTGAACTAAGGATCCCTCTATGTTTACGTGAAAATAATTGAACACAGGTCAGATTGTTTTCAGATATGAAACTGACCTCTAATGTCTTAGCCCATCTTCCTATTTTTCCCTGTGGTTTTTAGACAGTAACAAACCAAAAAAGCGTTGGCGTGTGATTTAATTATACGGTCATCATTGCTAGCTTCTATCACAATGGAGATACACTGTTCTTCTAGCTGTTATCTTTTTGTAAACCTCCCAACATTCCAAACCCAAGTCAGGATGTTTGAAGTCATGCCTACACTCTGCCAGGATAAAACAAGTTTCACTCTACACACTTCTCTTTGTAACAGTGAATTAACTGTATGCTGTCAAAAGCTGCCATACACATGTTTAACAACTTAAATTTATTGGAATGTTCCTTTGATTTTCAAGTGGTTGGTGGGGTCAGTGGGTTCATTTTCGATCGTATTAATGAGAAAATTCCAATGAGAATAAAAATGTTTCTCGAATGGACGAAATTCTAACTGTGCATGTGTTTTCAGTTTGAGAAAACCCATACATATTGTAACAAAACCTGAGTGTTACTAAACCCAGGACCCTGCATTCACTATATCCAGTCTCCCACAGTACACAGAACATGGAAATGCAATTATTTTAGTAAATATAAACTGCTAAATACCTTTTCTCATCAGCATTATATAACAGTCTTGTGACTTCTATCAGTGTCCAGCAGAGCACTGGTTTAATCTTGTATTCTCCCATGATTGTCCTATTAGGCTGCAGGACCCCTGACCCTCTGACTGGACAGTGCTTATTGACCCTGTGCTGATCACATGCAAGAAAAAAAAACATCTCTAGCCATACACACCAATCTGAACATGTGCAGCTTGCCCCCCCCATGCCTTAGTTCTAGCAGGAGATTGTTTGGGGACTGTGAAAAAAAGGGAGGATCAGAGAAGACAAGATCAAACAGTCTTTTTACATAATGCAAAGGATTAACCCCTTAGGTTCCACAGTGTGTATAACAAGCATGCTTTACTGCAGGGGTCGGCAACCTATGGCTGCACCTGGCTCGTCACCGCTATATGTCCAGCCCCGCCAATGCCCGTGATGAATTCACATTTCTGCCGCTCTCCTCTTCATTGGACAGCGGCCGGTATCACAGGGCTGGATGGGGGCAGGAACTGCTGGAGTTACCTTTTCACATTAAACAGAAGGTAATTGGTTGCCGGGCGATCCTAGCAACCAATCACCAGCCTGTTAATGTGAAAGGTTAACTTCAGCCATACAGCCCGCTCCCATCCAGCCCTGTGATACTGGCCGATCTCTGCTCTGCTGTACACCTGTGTAAGATAGGTGGGTTCTACCTACACAGTGTGAGTTTGTGTGTGTGGCGGGTGGTGTGCAGGGTGCCAGAGGACAATATGGGGGTACAGAGGACTCTAAACTGGGGGGGTGCAGGGGACAGAGGACACTGCTTTGGGGGGCACAGGAAACTGCTATGGGGGGAATAAGAACAGAGAACCCCTTCTCACCTTGGGACAGGAACCCCATCTCCCCTGGGGACAGGGACCCCATCTACCCTGGGGACAGGAACCCCTTTTCCCCTGGTGACAGGGACTCCTTCTCACCTGTGGACAGGGACCCCATCTCCCCTGGGGACAGGGACCCTATCTCCGCTAAGGGCAGGAACCCCATTCTCCCTAGGGACAGGAAACTGTTTTGCTTGCGTCTATCTAGCAAGGTTGCTCTGTGGTATACCAAGGAAGCTGAGACTTCTGCAGTGTGTAAATGTGCTTTTACTATACAAAGATGCTGTACATACAAAAACTATTACAATCTTAGGAATACAATACAAGACTGACAGATATCTATAACAAGCAAAATGCCTAGAAAATAGAACAGCCTATGGTCTATAACTACAAATACATTTAAGTTACTTATCTTCCATTACGGTATGTTCGTGATCTCCATTGGCAACGATTCTTCTTGGAGACCAGGTTCTGTTCTTCTATCATGAGTGGCTTCTTCTGATCTTACAGCAACATGATGTGTGTGTCCGTGTCCTAGCTTATGCCTGCTTTTATGTGTCAGGCTGAGTTACCAAACAACAGAAAACATACTTGTTTACTGTAGCTGTAGAAACAATGGACTGTTGAATACAACAATGCTATCTACCTATTGTCTACTCAAACCAAACCTGTCAATAATCTAACAGTCATTCTTTCAGTTTGAGAGCTGAAAGAAGTCTCAAACAAGTAATGTCTTACTTTTTTACTATAGAGACAAATAGCCTGTTGAATACAACAATGGTATCTAACCCCATTGTATTAAAACATCATTTGTTTGAGAAATCTACTCAAACCAAAAAAGGCGACAGTAATCTGACCAACTCACTATTGTAAAATTGTCCCATGTATCCTATGTCTGATTAATATAATAAAAATCATATTTTTAACAAACGCAACACATTCCGCCCTATGATTTTTATTTTTATTTTTTTCTCTCAGACTACACAGAAAATCTCTTCATTACTAACAACTTATTCTACACATGAATTTTCCTTAAATGCAACCTCTCCCATATTTCTGTCACTGGGAAGGTGTTTCAGTCTTTGGATAAAAGTTCATTAGAAAGTCCATTCTAAAGTTCTTTAGAAATAAGTCCATGCTTGAAATACATCAAAGGCCTTGCTCTCCACAGCTCTTGCGATCTTCCGTCATTCTTTCCATCATGTAACCACTTTTCTCTGGTCTTCCTATGGATCAAATCGGAGACAGCCTGTGGAGTGGAAAACAAAGCGGATTATCTGTTCCTTCTAACAATACATAAACAGTAGATCCCGGTCCTTCAGCTACAATCTCTCCTCTAAATGGCTTCTTGCCTGGATATCTGACCAATACTTTGCGACCTGCCTGTATGCACCTCTGATCCTCCCAAAGAACATCAATAGGGAGGAGAGGAATCATACTGATATTTCCCAGAAGATCACTGCTGTTTATTTTGGAAGGTTTGATGTTATGTAGCCTCACTTTCCACTCTTGCTGAGAAGTATCCACTAACCAGTCAGAGTCCCAGCCACTGTCTTGAAGCTCGTCTGCCAATGCAAATATAAATTCAAACCTTCCTGCCAGATTCCCTCTCATTCCTAGATAGGCTTCAGCTTCAGATACGTCACTCTTGGTTTCTATGTAATGGGAAGCAGTAACATGGTATCTGTTAACCACTTGCTTACTGGGCACTTAAACCCCCTTCCTGCCCAGGCCAATTTTCAGCTTTCACGATTTGAATGACAATTGCGCGGTCGTGCGACGTGGCTCCCAAACAAAATTGACGTCCTTTTTTTCCCACAAATAGAGCTTTCTTTTGGTGGCATTTGATCATCTCTGCGGTTTTTATTTTTTGCGCTATAAACAAAAAAAGAGCGACGATTTTGAAAAAAAACACAATATTTTTTATTTTTTGCTATAATAATATCCCAATTTTAAAAAAAAAAAATATTTTTTTCCTCAGTTTAGTCCGATACGTATTCTTCTACATATTTTTGGTAAAAAAAAATCGCAATAAGCGTTTATTGATTGGTTTGCGCAAAAGTTATAGCGTCTACAAAATAGGGCATAGTTTTATTGCATTTTTATTAATAATTTTTTTTTTTACTAGTAATGGCGGCGATCAGCGATTTTTATTGTGACTGCGACATTATGGCGGACACATCGGACACTTTTGACACCATTTTGGGACCATTGTCATTTTTACAGCGACCAGTGCTATAAAAATGCACTGGTTACTGTAAAAATGACACTGGCAGTGAAGGGGTTAACACTAGGGGGCGAGGAAGGGGTTAAATGTATTCCCTAGGAGTGATTACTACTGTGTGGGGGAGGGGACTGACTGGGAGAGGTGACCGAGCTGTGTCCCTATGTACAAGGGACACAGCATCGGTCCCTCTCCCTGACAGGACGTGGATCTCTGTGTTTACACACAGAGATCCACGTCCCTGCTCTGTGTACACGTCGATCGCAGGTACCTGGCGGACATCGCGGCCGCCAGGCAGGCGCATCGGCATCTCAGTGATGCGTCAGGCGCGCGCGCGGCGCTCGCGGCGCTCGTGCGCCCCCTAGTGGCCAGAATAGCCGAGGCCGTATAATGACGGCCTCCCGGATTTCTAGATCCACATTGAGGCCGACATTCATCAATGGCCTGAAACTCAAGCGGTTAAACCCTGTTCTTTCAGGAAGAAACACCTCAAAAACCAGCGCACAATAGGCTTCAATGCAATTATGAATATTGGCAGATGGCCCTTTATTATATAAAAATCAAGTTAGTCAAGCAGGGGACTTGGCAAGTTCCTGTGTAAATGCACAACATACAAAAAAGTCAAAACTGAATGAATATAAATACAGGAGATGATATGTAAAAATAATGTATAAAATTGGGACCTGACATCCACTGACGAGAGGAGCTGAATCCAGGCTGTAGAAGATCAGCATATGTGCCTGCAGCGTGCGGGGGTAGGGTGAATGAGAACACAGCCACCTGGCTCACTGGAGCTCAAGTGAGCCTGTAGATGAAAGACCCACAGGAAAGCGGAAGGCACAGGGACTTGTAGTGCAACAGAGACGGCAGGTTGTCATCCGATGATATGGAAGCCGTGATGGAATCAAGCAGGGTGGCACAAGGTACATGAAAGCAGACAGACTGAGGTCTGCAGTCCTCTGCGGGTGGATGATCCAGGAGAACACTGTGCGGTGTGTGGTGAACACCATCAGGCAGCGCTTCCGCTGGTGAAAGCAGACCAGCTGCGTGGCCAGCGGGAGGAAGCAGGGGGGAGGGCTGTAAGCCGCAAATCCGTGACTACAGAAGGGACAATATCCACAAGGCAAGAAGACAAAGCACTGATGGTGAAAGGACAGTGTCACCCGGATGGTATTGTGTCCTGGGGGGATGGTGGCTGGAGGAGCTTCTGAATAGCTCTAATGTCACGCTGCAAGCTGATGATGGCTGCCACAACAGCAGGAAAAATTAAATAATAAAATAATGCTCCGCTGACAGTGGGGTCAGTTTGAAGGGGGAAAGGGATGGTCCTGGGTAACTCCGACTACGCGTTTCGCACTTCAAGCGCTGTCACAGTCCAGGACTGTTTTATTTTTCCTGCTGTTGTGGCAGCCATCATCAGCTTGCAGCGTGACATTAGAGCTATTCAGAAGCTCCTCCAGCCACCATCCCCCCAGGACACAATACCATCTGGGTGACACTGTCCTTTCACCATCAGTGCTTTGTCTTCCTGCCGTCCCACACCATAGCAAACTGGTCTTGACACTCTGGGACTATCAAAATTGAAAAGAAAGCATTAGCCAGGTCTATCACAGCATGATATTCTCCTGCATCTTTAGCAATTTTCTCAACAATTGAGATCATATCTGGTACAGCTGAC
The DNA here is from genome assembly GCA_029206835.1 of Rana muscosa. Taxonomy (NCBI): domain Eukaryota; kingdom Metazoa; phylum Chordata; class Amphibia; order Anura; family Ranidae; genus Rana; species Rana muscosa. The sequence goes on along the minus strand of CM055116.1, from coordinate 1,156,770,308 downwards.
TTCAATGGAGGTGCCACTTTGTTTAGACCTCTGTAATCCACAGTCATTCTATATGTCCCATCAGGTTTCTTTACTGGGAACACCGGAGACAAGAAAGGACTTACAGCAGGTCTAAGGATCCCTACTCTCAACAGTTCTTGAATAGTCTCCCCAATTTCTTTGTGGCCTCCAGGAAGTCTGTACTGCTTGAGACAGACTGGCTTCTCTGGTGGAGGAATGTAGACAGTGGTCCATTTCGCATGACCTCTGACCACAGCCTTCACCGTCCTTACCAGATACGCTTTATCAGGATACCCAAATGTGAATGTACCTCTTTCAGTCTGAATTGACTGACCTTGAAGTACATCCATCCCAAGAATATTTTCGGGTAACTCTGATATCAAAACATTTGTCATAAATTCTGATCCCTTGCCAATAGCCAATTTCACCCGTATCCTAACTGTTGGTGTAGTTTGCCCTACCAAACCTTCTACATAAATCAATTCTCCTTTGTGATGGGAAGGATTTCCTTGCAACAGTGTAACTTCACCTCCGCTATCAACTAAAGCCATTACATGTGTAGGAGAAGATGACTTCCCCCACCATACAGTGACAGGTGCATATGGGCGTCGGTCTCCTGCTGTCACTGCCCTTGCTGCTATTACAGGAGACTCACCTTCCCTTCATAAAGGATAAGGAACCTCCCAATCCCCTTTTCTGATTATCTCTAACTCCTCCCCAGGATAAAGGGATTTGGGTTTGGGTTCATGTTCACTTTTGGGAATTGGTTTGGGGCTAACAGGAGGGGTCTGTTCTGTTTCCCCGCTCAGGGGCGGGTAGGGGGGCAGAAACGAAGGGTGAAGGAGTTCCTGCACCTATACTCTGTGAAAAAAAGCCCTGGTTCCGTCGGATTATCCGATCGTGTGTACACAAATCTGTCGGACTAAAATCCAAAGTACACGCATGCTCCGAACCAATGCTAAACATCAGACAACAAAAGCAGAAGTTGCCCAAAGGGTAGCGGTAAAGAGCTGAAAAAACACAAAGTTTGGTGTATGTTGGCTGAAAATGTTCTGCCGTCTGTATGCAGAACAAGTTCACGGACAAAAATCTACAGATTTGTCAGATGGAAGTCTGATCGTGTGTATGAGGCTTTAGGGTTAAGCCTCGTACACACGGTCGGACTTCCATCGGACTTTTCCGTGGATTTTTGTCCGAACGGAGTTGGCCGGGCACACCCAAAACTTTTTCCAACATCACGTGGTTTTTCTGCTCTTTTCTGCTCTTTACCGCCACCCTTTTGTCAACGTCTGCTATTGTTGGTTGATTTTAACATTATTTGTTTTGTCCATCGGACAAAAGTCCAATGGTTTTCTGTACACACGGTCGGACTTTGCTCCATCTGACTTTTGTTGGCAAAAAATTTTGTCCGTTTGCAGACCGAACATTTGTCTGATGAAAACCAAAAAAGTTTGTCCGATGGAGCGTACACACGGTCGGATTTTTTGTCAAACTTGCTCAAAATGAAGTTTGTTGGCAAAAAGTCCGACCGTGTGTACGGGGCTTAAGTGTATGCGGGATTTTGAGATCAGTTAAGGTCAATTGAGATCTTTTTTGTGCTTTGTTCTTATTGTTCCATATAAGTCAATGTGAGTTCTTGGATCTTGCATCTAGATTTATGTGTACATTTGCTCCTTCTGTAACATTTTTGCTATGTAAGCCTACATACATAAATTTAAATGAGTATCCTCCAGTCTCCATGTGTTAATGTTTTTCATAGAAGATACTAGGAACTCGAGCTAATGACTTGTGAAGGTGGCATGGAGAGAAGTCAGTGGGGGGGATGAGGCATATAAATGAAACCCAGCCCTGACAAACAATGTTTTAAGACTTTTTGTTTTAAAATGATAAAATTCCAGAACCCTTTCTATGGAAATCCAGCTTAAAATGTCTGCCAATGCATAACTAAAATTCTCCTTTTTTTTTTATGCCGCATACACACGATCGGTTTTACCAATGAAAACAGTCCGATGGACTTTTTTCATCGGACAAACCAATCGTGTATGGGCCCCATCGGTCTTTTTTCCATTGGTGATTAAAAATAGAACATGTTTTAAATTTATCCGATGGAAAAAAAAACTATAGCAAATTCCGATCGTCTGTGTGGAACTCCATTGGAGAAAAAACCCACGCATGCTCAGAATCAAGTCGACGCATGCTCAGAAGCATTGAACCTAATTTTTCTCGGCTCATCGGAGTGTTTTACGTCACGGCGTTTGGGACGGTCGGATTTTTGACTGATGGTGTGTAGGCAAGACTGATGGAAGTCAGCTTCATCGGAAAACCGATGGAAAAATCCATCGGATTTTATTCCATCGGAAATCCGATCGTGTGTACAGGGCTTTAGTGTATTGCATTTTGATAGGTGATATATTATTATTTTTGTAAATATTTTTCTCATTCAACAAGCTATGAGAAATAACAGCTAAAAAGCATTTTAGTAGTAGCATCTGCGTTTCAAGTTTTTGATTGCATAACACAATTCAAAATGAACTAGCTAGATATATAGTTTCCCATGTATGTTTTTACATTGAGATCTCACCAGCAGGGAGTAAAATAGAGAAGTCCTCTTCCTTCAGTCCCATCATTTAGCCAGAACAAGGATCAGTGATCTCAGATGTTATTTAAATCTTACTATTGAAAAACTGGCACAGTTCAGAGTCAATTTGCTTTTCTTTACTGTAATCAATGTGCTTCCATATCATCCCGAATTCATTGCAGGTGCAGCTGATCTGCATTTTATTGCTTTTGCATTCCCAAAGTTTTGTATGGGACGAGAAACAATTTTTAAGTGGACAACAGCCTGTCTGCACTGGCTTAAAATCTGTAGGCCCGTACACATGATGGGATATTCCGACAACAATTGTCCGATGGACGTGTTTTGTCAGATAATCCGACCGTCTGTATGCTCCATCGGACAATTGTTGTCGGAATTTCCGACAACAAATGTTGGATAGTCATGCTCTCAAATTGTCCGACAACAAATGTGTTCTGTCGGATTATCCAATTGTGTATACACAAGTCCGTTGGACTAAAATCCAAAATACCAACACGCATGCTCCGAACCAGTGCTAACCATCAGACAACATTAGCAGAAGTTGTCCAAAGGGTGGCGCTAAAGAGAAGAAAAACCACGTAGTTTCGTGAATGTTGGCTGAAAATATTCTGCCGTCTGTATGCAGAACAAGCGAGAAATAAGTACTGGAGCACCACAGGGTTGTGTCTTAAGTCCCTTTCTCTATGCACTGTACACATATGACTGCACCCCCTATTATGAGACCAATAGTATAGTTAAGTTTGCCGATGACACTACCGTAATCGGTTGTATCACTGGAGACGATGAGGAGCAATACAGGAGAGAGGTTGATAGGATAGTGGAATGGTGTACAGCAAATAACCTGATCCTAAACACAGGGAAAACAAAGGAACTGATTGTAGATTTCAGAAGGAACAGGCCTGAACCAGCACCGCTTTTTATTAAAGGCGTGTGCGTGGAGCGGGTCTCTACCTTTAAGTTTTTTGGAACATGCATTTCTGAAAACTTATCGTGGACAATCAACGTTAAAGCCATTATTAAGAAATCGCAACAGCGTTTATATTTTTTGCGACTCCTTAGGAAGAATGGCTTGGGAAGGAAGGTACTAGAGACCTTCTATCGCTCTGCCATTGAGAGTATATTAACGTATTGTATTCTAGTGTTTTACCCTAGTTGTACGCAGGCAGATAAAAATGGTGGTTCGAACAGCGCAGAAAATTGTAGGGTGTGAACTTGTTTCTCTAGATGAAATATATAAGACTCGTTGCCTTTGTAGATCAGGAAAAATAGTGAGAGACCCGACTCATCCTGGTTGTCATTTCTTTGAATTATTGCCATCTGGGAGATGTTTTAGGGTGATTAAAACAAGGACAAAAAGATTTAAAGAGAGCTTCTTTCCCAGGGCTGCTAAGGCTATCAATGCAGGAATGAAATGAAAGGAGGTCACATAGTCTTATTTTATTGTCTTGTTTAGTTTTTAATATGATTACACTTTTTATACTTTTAGAATACGAGGACACTTTTTATACTTTTAGAATATGGAGACACTTTTGTATATAAATCCTGTGTGGTAAATGCATGGTTGATAATTGTGATGTATGAATAATGTGTGGAGTAGAAATGTAATTTCATTGTGAATTTGTTTTTACAATGACAATAAAAAAATAAATCAAAGTTCATGGACAACGCCCTTCGGACAAAAGTCCACGGTTTGTCCGATGGAAGTCCGATCTTGTGTACGGGCATAGGCATGCGCACAGGGTGTGCCGGGTGTGCCTGGGCACGCCCTAATCACCCTGTGCTGCACAGATTCCCCCTGCTGCTTGGCTGCAGAGAAAGAGACTGGGGAATCTTTGTCCTCGGTCCCTTTCTCTGTGGCAAAAGTGAGACATCAGGGGTCTGTTTAGATCCCTGATCGTTCACCAAATGGGGCTCCGAAAAAATAAAAAATAAATTCAAATAAATTATTGGAAAAAAATATTGGAAAAAATAATAAATAAATAAAGAAAGAATAATTAAAAAAAAATTATTGTAAAAGAGTAAAAATAAACAGATAATTAAAATAAACTACTGACACCAATCTCACACATGTGAGTTTGAGCTTTGGGGTGCACACCCTTATGCAATAGGCTACGCACACCTATGTGTACGAGGCTTTACTTTGCCCATTTAGGCCAACAGGATGAGTTCCCTTGATAAGACAACCTCCCTCCCAAAGACACATACCTTCTCCCTGCTTAAAGAAAGATTTGAGGTATGAATAATGTTACATAGTTACATTGATCCAGCTTGAACCAGCTTGGATAGCTGTGAGATCCCTCTTGAAGCTGGAAACCACTGTAGTATGCAGTTCTAATACATGATCTGCACTAGTTTCCAGGTCCCGTGCCAAGCGGCTGTCCTGCTGCTTACTGAACACTGGAAGTTGGTCGCTGGGCACAGGTGCCATTCAGAGAATGCTTTGCATTTTGTCAATGAATGCAAAGCATTATCTGATTGGATACAGTGGAGAGTATGACATCACCATCCCACCTATCCACCTTTTCCAATCAGAGACCAGTTTGCAAACATTGAAAAAATGCAAAGTGTCCTCTGAAAAATGCACTTGCCGATCAGCCAACCGATCGGCCTGTTTAGTAAGCAGCGGGAGTGGAGATCACAGTGAAGATCACTGAAGTTGTGGTATCCAGATTTACAGCTTCTCGAGGGATCCCACAGGTATGGTATATGCCTAGTTACATTGGTCAAAACTGGACCACTATAACGATGTAAAAATATTTATACCTGGAATTCTTTAACAATTAACTTTTTATCTGCAAGAGCCCTCTACAATACCTTGTACTTCCAGGTATGAGGGAGAATGTGACCTTCTCTCCTTCCTCCCATGATGCAGTGGTTAGTGCCTGAGCAGCCATGGGTGAGGCCCAAGAACTGACAAATGGGATAATGGAAAAGTCAATTGAACAGTGCAAACTCACCACTCCATATACAGAGATTACACAAGGCTTGCAAATTTTGGCTCCAGAAGGTAAAAAGTTCCCAGGGAGGAACATGGGGAAGGGTATGACAATGGGGTTTTATGAAAAGAACTTGGGGTACCTATGGAAATTCTTGGGGGGGCAATCACGTAACCAATTTTAACGCAGAGAATCGTGAAGGAGTGATGGTCCACTGGTTGCTTGTGGCTAATTATCAGTCGCTGACCATGTGATTGAGCAGTGTAAGAATGCAGTTATATGAAATAATCACAAACGGCACTCTTTTGGGAGTTTCAATGAACATTTCATGATATTATACAGGCCAGATCTTCAACTAAAGCTGTATTCATTATTCTGTATAGGTCTGCCTCAACTCTTCCTCCCTTTAGAAATTAGCGCTGTAGATACGGTTCTGACTTCATCACCCCCTCCTGACAAATCTCTACATGTGGGAATGTATTCTATGGAGAATGAAGAATTTCTATATATGTGATATATGATATGCCCAGTATGTAATCTAGGCAATGATGTCATTCTAGCTAATAGGAAACAGGCTCATGTATGGTTTTAATTTTTTTGGCATAGAGAATGAAATTAGCACTAGAAAATCAACTGTAAGTGAAGCATATTCAGCATCATCCAACTGCGAGAGGAGTGCCAGAACAAAACTGACTCACATAACGTAGAATAACGTCAGTCTTCCATAGCAGTACCAGGTGTTACATACATTGATTTTGCCTCTATCAGATTGTTATAATTTCACCTGCCAAGACCAATTTCACAAAAAAATTGGAATCAGCTTCCTTTACTGCCTGGGGAACTGCAGATAGAGGCATGCAGGCGCTCAGGTTTATTCATTGAGCTTTATCATATCTCATATCTTGTGTTTTACTATCATGTGCTGTAATATGATCAATGTATGTATGCTTACTGTACTGTAAAACATTGTGCAATTCAATGGTGCAATTAAAAATAAATATAAAAGTAATAATAGATCAAAAGATCTATATTATTATTATTGTTATTATTATTATTATTATTACTAATAATAATTATAATTATAATAATAGTAATTTTTTCACATATTCTGATCTTACCTGGCCATCACTTCATATTGGAAGAACATGATTCAAGTCATCAGCTCCATGACCCATAGACAAATCAAGTGTACCCCTAGGTACCGCTTGCTGCATCTCTTAGAGGAACACAGGGCGATATGGTTCCTTTTCAACCTTTTATTGTTTTAAGCCAGGAAGGATGTCACAATGTGCTGGAAAAAAACATCTCCTACTGTTCGGTTCTGGATGCAATTAGTGAGCTCTAACTTACCTCTGTATCAAGCTACTTATAGCAGTAGAGGTTGTCCGAGGAAATTTCAGAAAGTCTGGTCATGCTGGCTAGACAACCCTTCTACGGCTATATAAGCTAATGCTTAAGATATTGATCTATTCCTTAAAGCTGGGTTCACACTAGTGCAAATTAGATGCATTCATTTCGCATAACAGGAGATTGTGACCGACTCTCTATGGAGCCGGTTCACATATCTCCTTGGCAGCTGTGGAGCAGCTTGCACAGGAGTCCTGTGCATCTTTGGCTCCATTTCCGTGCTGAATTTAGGCAAAGATTCGGTCCTGATTTGTCCCTGAAATGTCGAACAGGGACGCAACAGACCCCTGCTGTGATCCACATCCGGCAGCAGTGTGAACCCAGCCTTAATGTTACATAGTTACATAGTTAGTCAGGTTGAAAAAAGACACAAGTCCATCTAGTTCAACCAAAAAATAAAAATAATAATAATACAATCCCATATACACAGACTTATGCCCACAGTTGATCCAGAGGAAGACAAAAAACCCCAGAAAAGCATGCTCCAATTTGCTACAGCAGGGGAAAAATTCCTTCCTGATCCCCCTGAGAGGTAATTGGATTTTCCCTGGATCAACTTTACCTATAATTGTTAGTACCTAGTTATATTCTGTACATTAAGGAAAGAATCTAGGCCTTTTTTAAAGCAATCTACTGAGCTGGCCAGAACCACCTCTGGGGTGAGTCTATTCCACATTTTCACAGCTCTTACTGTGAAGAAACCTTTCCGTTTTTGGAGATGAAATCTTTTTTCCTCTAGACGTAAAGAGTGCCCCCTTGTCCTTTGTGATGACCTTAAAGTGAATAACTCAACACCAAGTTCACTATATGGACCACTTATGTATTTGTACATGTTGATCATATCCCCCCTTTAATCTCCTCTTCTCAAGAGGGAATAGATTCAGTTCCTCTAATCTTTCCTCATAGCTGAGCTCCTCCATGCCTCTTCTTAGTTCGGTTGCCCTTCTCTGCACTTTCTCCAGTTCCCCGATATCCTTTTAGAGAACTGGTGCCCAAAACCGAACTGCATATTCCAGATGAGGTCTTACTAATGATTTGTACAGGGGCAAAATTATATCTCTCTCCCTGGAGTCCATACCTCTCTTAACACAAGAAAGGATTTTGCTCGCTTTGGAAACCGCAGTTTGGCATTGCATGCTATTTTTAAGCCTATGATCTACCAAAACCCCCAGATCCTTCTCCACCATTGTACTCCCCCTGGTGTTTACGATGCATGCATATTCTTAGCCCCCAAGTGCATAACTTTACATTTATCTACGTTAAACCTCATTTGCCACTTAGTTGCCCAATTAGACATTGAGATCGGCTTGTAAATTGGAGACATCCTGTAAGGACGTTATTCCACTGCATAGCTTAGTGTCATCTGCAAAGACAGAAATGTTACTTTTTTATGTTTCAATAGTTTTTTATTAAAGGTTTACAATACAAGGTACAAAGATCTCAGCTTTTCATTGTGCAGTATACAACGTATTTAGGGAGTCATACATTGATCATTCTAAAATACTTGAGGAATCCTTGTATAGCAGACATGGACCAGTATCACCTTCTGATGTGGACTTTAACACATTTGCTCAAATAAGTGTGGTATATATACCTTTCTCAACTAAGAATCTTAAACTGTACACAGTGTCTATGACCTAAAGCATGTTCCCAATCCTAGGCCTTAGCGGATGCTCCACTTTTAATCCCAGACCCTATATAATTTATAAAGATATTAAAAAGTAAGGGTCCCAACACTGAACCTTGGGGAACACCACTGATAATAACCTTAAACCATTTAGAGTAAGAGTCATTAACCACTACTCTCTAAATTCTGTCTTTTAGACAGTTTTCTATCCATTTACAAATTGATCTTTCCAAGCCTGTAGACTTAACCTTACACATTAGACATGTGTAAGGGGCTGTGTCAAATGCTTTTGCAAAATCCAAGTATACCACATCCACAGCCACCCCTCTGTCCAAGGTTTTACTTACCTTCTCATAAAAAGAAATCAAGTTTGTTTGACAACTTCTGTCTTTCATGTATCCATGCTGTCTGTTGCTTAAAAAAATATTTTCCAGCAAGAAATCATCTATGTGGTTCTTTATTAAACTGTCCAGTATCTTCCTAACTGAAGAAGTTAAATTAACAGGTCTATAGTTACTTGGTAAAGACTTTGATTCCTTTTTAAACATTGGCACCACATTGGCCCTGCGCCAATCCAGTGGTACCATTCCAGTCATTAACGAGTCCCTAAATATTAGAAACAATGTCCTTGAAATGTTGGTCCATGGGGAATCCCCCTGGTGAGCTAGATACCCCTTTAAATATTCCTTTATATTACTTGTGCTCGAACCATCCACTATAAGCCCGTATGATGTTTTGTACAACTTCTATGTGTTTGTTTGTTTCTACCTACGAACCTCATCTCTCTGTCAGTTGTGAGCATATACAAAAAATTTTCTTTTGTACCTCTTGCATGTTTTGTGCACTCTCAACCGAAACTTAATAAAAGAGATATTTATAAAAATAATAATAATACAAGGGGCGTTCAAGTCAAACCAGGACTTTTAAGTTTATATAATAAGAGAACAAATTTCAAGGAGTCAAAACTGCATCTATATTTCGACATAGTCCCCTGCTACATTTAAACACTTATCCCAGCATTTAACTAATGCCTGGAAAGCTTTGGCATAGAAAGATTTGTCTGTACACCTGAACCATCCTAGGACATCCTGCTTTAATTCCTCATCAGTGCTGAAATGCTGACCTCCAAGGAACTCTTTTAGGGGTCCAAACAGATGGAAATCACTTGGAGGGAGGTCCAGGCTGCAAAGGGGATGTGGCAATACCTTCCAGCCAAGTTGCTGTAATGTGCACGTAGTCCAGTGGTGAGCAGTATGAGCTTGTGTGTTGTCCTGAAGAAACAGGCAGTTTTTTTCCGCAGACTTGTATGCACATCACTCAGAACACAACGGTAATATTCACTGTTGATAGTGGTACTAGGGGGTAGTAAATACACATGAATAATGCCATGTTTGTCACAGAAAACACCTGCCATCACTCAACCTGCAGACACAATCGTTGAATTTTTTTTTGGTGGTGGTAAGTCCGAATGATTGTGTTTACCGTTCCCACAAAAAGATTTGTCTCTTGTGCCATTTCACGACAGGGTATGCAGCAATTATCTAGGATAAAGCAATCCACAGGAAAGACTGCTGTGGGCTGGGAACCACGATGGCTTGGATCGTCACTGACGGACATACGGCCATCTTTGAAATGTCTTACTGCGGCTATGGGTCTCATCAACATACTGTGCTTGAAATCTTCTGTAGATAGCCGCAGGTTTTACATCTTAGTTTGCAAGAAAATTAATCATCACACGCTGTTCCATGCACGCATTAACATCTTGATAACGGTCTCTGGACTGGTAACAGGAGACACTTGCCACTTACTACTGCATGTAGCTTCCCTTTTTATACAAAATTCACCCCTCATATTTTAGTTGACTTCAACTTAAAATCTTGTATCGGATATTGTGGGAAAGGTTACAGCCTCTGTTAGGTTTTCATTGCTGTCTGTGTTCAAGACATTTACCCTATTTTCTTGTTCAAGTGGCAGTTAGAGGAGGTTAGGGGAAATGTATAAATGGAGATACAGTGCAGCCTATTAGTGCCACTTATCAGTGCTCATCAAGATTGCCTATTAGTGCCCATCAATGCTGCCTATTGGTGCTCATCAATGCCACCTATCAGCGTCTATCAGTGCTAATCAGTGCTGCCTATCAGTTCTCATTGCCCATCAGTGCCACCTATCAGTGCTCATCAATGCTGCCTATCAGTGTCTATTAGTGCTGCATTTCAGTGCTCAATACCCATCAGTGCCACCCATCAGTGCAGCCTATCAGTGTTTATCAATCCCACCTATCAGTGCTCATTAGTGCCACCTATCAACACTCATCAATCAATGCCACCTGCCTCCCCAGCAGGTCTCTGAGTGGAGAGCGCATCTCTTGTACAGCTCACAGCCGTCATTGACAGTTCTCTCTCTCCTCTCTTGCACGGGATGAGAGAGGAGACAGACGATCTGCTCCGTCTCCAACCCCCCTCCCCTCTCCTGTGTGTGCTCTGTGGGAAGTGTGAGCTCATTAGCATCACACTTGCTGCGACTCTGGTAGTTCTGCCACTGGACATAGGCGTAGGGGCCACATGAGAGGGTTGAAGGGGTACCAGGCAGCTGAAGGATTAAGAAGAATAGAAAATGGAGGAGGTCCTTTTACCTGATTGGTGAATGGGGTCTTCTGAGCCGATCTGTAGGGAGGAGCAGGACAGCTGTGTTCTTAGACTGACCAACATCTGAAGAGCTTTCTACCCTCCCACCATGCACTTTTTTCCCCCGTTGCTGTTTGTTTTTTGCTTCCCACAGTCATAGCAGCTAGTTTGTGGTTTAACCACTTAAGTCCCAGACCATTTTGTTGCTAAAGCACCAGGCCCCTTTTTGCGATTCGGCACTGCGTCGATTTAACTGACAATTGCGCGGTCGTGCGATGTGGCTCCCAAACAAAATTGACATCCTTTCTTTACCACAAAAAGAGCTTTCTTTTGGTGGTATTTTATCACCTCTGCAGTTTTTATTTTTTGCGCTATAAACAAAAATAGAGCGACAATTTTGAAAAAAATTACATATTTTTTACTTTTTGCTATAATAAATATCCCCCAAAAATATATATATTTTTTTCCTCAGTTTAGGCCGATACGTATTCTTCTACATATTTTTGGTAAAAAAATAAGCGTTTATTGATTGGTTTGCGCACAAGTTATAGTGTCTACAAAATAGGGGGTAGTTTTATGGCGTTTTTATTCATATTTTTTTTTTTTACTAGTAATGGCGGCGCTCAGCAATTTTTATCGTGACTGCGACATTATGACGGACACATCGGACACTTTTGACACATTTTTGGGACCATTGTCATTTTTACAGCGATCAGTGCTATAAATATGCACTGATTATTGTGAAAATTACACTGACAGTGAAGAGTTTAACCTTTAGGTGGCACTGTAGGGGTTAAGTGTGACCTAATGAGTGATTCTTACTGTAGGGGGGCGTGGCTTGGCGTGTGACGTCACTGATCGTCGTTCCCTATGACAGGGAACAGACGATCACTGACATGCCACTAGGAAGAACGGGGAAAGGTTTGTTTACACTTACCTCTCCCCATTCTTCAGCTCTGTGACCCGATCTCGGGACACCGGCGGCGATCGTGTCCGCGGGTCCCGCGGGCGCGGTCATGGAGCTTCGGAACGGGTCGCGTGCTGCCAGCGGCGCGCGCGACCCACGGACGGGTTCTTAAAGGGGACGTACCTGTACGCCCTTGTGCCTCTCCATGACATTCTGTCGACGTACATCGTCGCGCAGCGATCCTTAAGTGGTTAAGGGTTTCAGTATAGGGTCTCGTGTGGTCCAGTTATTGAGACTAAAGGTAAAGATATTGATGTGTATTTTCCAGTAGTTTTCTGTAATTGTCTCCAAGATGGTGTGGTGCAACTGGGGACCTATCAATTAAAATAATTTGGGTTGCAGGTACAGTATTCTGTTTAGATATTTTCCTCCTGGTGTCTTCAAGGACAATCAGCCATCTTGTTATTTATTGGTATCTTTTGTTACTTATTGGATTAGATTTTGTAATAAAGAGCTGCTATGGCCACTGAACTCCACTCTTGTGTGATCCATGTTTGTTAGGTTTTATACAGGTGGTAAACGTGGATATGACCTGGCAGTAGTCTACCTCTGAAATACCTTGGTCATGGGTTTTCCATGTTGTGGATGGTTTCAGCCAAATGAAGAACTCTTTTCACTAAGGACAGGGTCTGAATATTGTGGTAATGCACTTTGCACAGTAATGCATTGTGGTGCCGTTCATTTTGAATGGCACCTCAGTGTATTTATATATATATTGTGGGGGGGGGTTAGCTCGGCAGCGGGTGTGTGTGATCCCCTGGATGGGCTCCCCACACAAAAACAGGCCCAGCAGACGGAGGTTGTGGTTTTCAAGATCAAAAAGGTGCGGTTTATTTCTCTATTTACAGTGACAAAAAACACAGCAAAGCAAAAAGAAACATAAACAAAATAAACCCTGGTCAGCTTGACCTCTGACTAAACATGCAGGTTTCCTAACTAACAACTGGGATCAGCCTGGTGCTGTCCTAGTCCCTAAGTCCCTGGTTTAGTAAATGTCCAAACAAATAGCCACACAGGCTTTGTCTCACCACACAGGGGTTCACTCTCCCTAGACAGTCCACACAGGTCTGGTTCCAGGCATGAGCAAACACCTAATGAAGCTGGGAGTTTTTATAGAGGCCTTAAACGAGCTGACAAGCTTCAGCTGGTCTCATCAACTCCCTGCCTGCACGACGCCCAGCCCTCTCCCTAGAGGTATGAATCATCCATGAGCCTACTAGCCTCAGCTGGGCTTCATCAACTCTCTCCCTAGTTGTATAAGTCGGCATAAAGTCTGAATCTGGGAGAAATATACCTACCCCCCTGGATGCAACCAGGTGACTTTACCTTCCTGCTGTCACATACCCCCCCCTCTTGTTTTAACCTTGGGGTTGGAACACCAGCAATCAGGCATTCATGTACTCGAGACAAAGCATCCACATTCCCCATTTGAACGCCAGGGCGATGCTTTACTGTGAAGTTGAATTCCTGTAGGGCCAGGAACCACCTATTCACTCTTCTATTTGTCTCCTTGTTTTGAGCCATCCACTTTAACGGAGCGTGATCCGTAACCATGTCAAAGTGCCTACCTAGCAGATAGTACCGAAGGGAATCTAGAGCCCACTTCACCGCTAAACACTCCTTTTCAACCGTGGCGTAATTTACCTCATGGGACTTCAACTTCCTGCTGAGGTAAATGACTGGGTGCTCTTCCCCGTTCCAGACCTGGGACAATACTGCTCCTAACCCCACATCTGACGCATCACTTTGTACGACAAAGTCTTTAGAGAAGTCGGGTGAGTACAACACTGGCTGGCTACATAAGGCTTGTTTCAAGACTTGGAATGCTGCCTCAGCCTCGGGGGTCCATTTAATCATGACCGACCCTTTCCCTTTCGTCAGGTTGGTTAGGGGCACAGCCTTAGAAGCAAAGTGGGGAATGAAGCGCCGATAATACCCCGCTATTCCCAGAAAGGCTCGTACCTGCTTCTTGCTGTTGGGACGTGGCCAACTCTGGATGGCCTCGACTTTGTTGAGTTGGGGTTTTATTACTCCCCTCCCAATGGTGTACCCAAGATATTTGGCCTCCTCCTGCCCAATGGTACACTTCTTGGGGTTAGCCGTAAACCCCGCTTCCCGGATAGAGTCTAGGACTGCTTGCACTTTTGGCAGATGTGAGGCCCAATCTGTGCTATGGACAATTACGTCATCCAGGTAAGCCGCAGCATACTTCCGATGGGGCCTCAGTATCTGGTCCATTTTCCGCTGGAATGTGGCCGGCGCATTCTGTAACCCGAACGGCATTCTCTTATATTGGAACGCCCCGTCTGGGGTTACAAATGCGGTTTTCTCTTTGGCCGACTTGGCCAGGGGAATTTGCCAATACCCTTTTGTGAGGTCAAGAGTCGTCATGTATCGGGCTGTTCCCAGCCGGTCGATCAACTCATCTATACGTGGCATGGGGTAGGTGTCAAATTTTGTAACTTTGTTCAACTGACGAAAATCGTTACAAAATCGCCAGCTCCCATCCGGTTTAGGCACCAGCACAATGGGACTAGACCAATCACTTTGGGACTCCTCTATCACCCCTAAGTTCAGCATTTTCTGTACTTCCTCCCGTATTGCCTCCCGTCGGGCCTCTGGGATCCGATAGGGTTTTAACTTCACCCTTTCACCGGGCGGGGTAATAATATCATGCTCTACCCCAGATGTTTGTCCCGGCAGCTCAGAGAACACCTCCTTGTTGCGAAGCACAAACTCCTTAACCTCCTGTTGTTGGGGTTGTGACAAGGTGGCTGCTACTCCAACCTCCGGAATCACGCAACCAGTTTGAGCTGGTGACCAAGTTTCTGCGACTAGGGACTCTCTATCCCTCCAGGCTTTCAACAGATTAACGTGATGGATCTGTTCGGGCTTTCGCCTTCCTGGTTGTCTGACCTTGTAATTCACTTCGCTCACTTTTTCCATTATCTCGTAGGGGCCTTGCCATTTGGCAAGGAATTTACTTTCAACCGTAGGGACAAGTACCAATATCCTATCCCCCGGGGAAAAGGTACGGGTCTTGGCTCCACGGTTGTACACTCTCTGCTGTGCCAACTGCGCTTGGGCCAAATGTTCCTTCACGATGGGCATTACCTGTGCAATTCGATCTTGCATCAGGGCGACATGCTCAATCACACTCCTGTGGGGAGAACTCTCACTTTCCCAAGTTTCCTTGGCAATATCCAACAGCCCTCTTGGGTGTCTCCCATACAGTAACTCAAAGGGGGAGAATCCCGTAGAGGATTGGGGCACCTCCCTAATAGCAAACATCAAATAAGGAAGTAGACAGTCCCAATCCTTTCCATCTCTATCCACCACTTTCTTCAACATTTGTTTTAGGGTTTTGTTGAATCTTTCAACCAGCCCATCGGTTTGGGGGTGATACACAGATGTACGCAATTGCGTCACTTTGAACAATTTACACAGCTCTTTCATAACCCATAACCCGGGACATAAAGGGTGTACCTTGGTCCGTAAGCAGTTCTTTACAAATACCCACCCGGCTAAAAACAAGAGATAGCTCTTTGGCTATGGTTTTGGCCGAGGTATTTCTGAGAGGGATCGCTTCTGGATAACGGGTGGCATAGTCCATTATAACCAATATGTACTGGTGCCCCCTAGCGGACTTGATTATAGGACCTACCAAATCCATTGCGATTCTCTCAAACGGGACCTCAATGATGGGTAGAGGGACCAGCGGGCTACGGAAATGTGGCATCGGGGCCGACCTCTGACACACAGGGCAGGAGGAACAATAATTTTCTATGTCCTTCATCACCCCAGGCCAATAGAATCTCTGTAATACCCTCTCTCTGGTTTTCTCTGTCCCCAGATGACCTCCAAGAATGTGCCCATGGGCCAACTCCAACACCAACTTCCTGTAAGGTTTGGGCACCACAAGCTGCTCAACGGTTTCTTCTGCCCTTTTTGCCACCCGATACAGTAGGTCCTTCTCTACGCTGAAGTATGGGTAAGTGCAGGTATTATCTGGGTTCACTAACTCGCCATCTATTTCCACTACGTTTTCCCGTGCCTTTATTAGGGCGGGGTCTTTTAACTGTTCTGTGGCAAAATTTTCCCTGTGAACCTCAAGATCAGAAAACTCCACAGACGGTAGGTTTTTGTCTGAGGAGGTGGGCTCCTCTCCAGTTTCTTGAGTCTCCCCTGCCAATACTGACAAGGGAAATTCTGGAGAGTCCTCACCACTCTCAGAGGAGTTCTGGCTATCACATTCCTGGTACATAGGGGCACCAGTGGGGGGCTCAGGATCATCCCACAGTTCCCAGAACTTCGGAAAATCCCTTCCCACAATGGCATCATGCGGTAATTGAGATACTAACCCCACTGGATGAGAGAGGGTACCTTTGGGGGTCTCGAAACACACTGTAGTCACTGGATACTCTCGGGTGTCCCCATGCACACAAATAACAGCTACCTTGCTATTCCCAGAGACCTCTGTTTTAACTAATTCAGCCTTTTAGCATCACATAGTCTTTTGCTTGGTCAGGCTCTAGGTCATAGTAAGCCTTCTGCGATTCACCAGTTAACAGAGGAGCCACCAGTCCAGCCCACTGCTCCTCAGGCCACTTTTCCCTTTCAGCAGTCCTTTCAAATGTGGTCAAAAATACCTCTGGATCATCCTCTCCAGTCATTTTTGTCAATAAACGACTCACCCCAAAGGACGCGGTATTAGTGGGACGGCTTTCCTCACTGGTCTGCGGACGTTGCTGCATTACTGCTTCCATTTGTTGTAGTCTCTGCTCTTGCTTCTGTAACAGGTCTATGAAGCGGGCCTCAGATTGCTGCTGGGCTGCAAGGCTCTGTTGATGAGCTTGCTGCTGGGCTGCGAAGCTCTGTTGTTGAGCTGCAAGGCTCTTTTGCAAACCTGCATTTGTCTGCTGTTGATTGGCATTTGCTAGAGCCAGCTGTTTCAGTATCTCCTCCATGCTGGCTTAAAAAAAAACTGCCACTGGTTCTCCACCAACTGTGGGGGGGGTTAGCTCGGCAGCGGGTGTGTGTGATCCCCTGGATGGGCTCCCCACACAAAAACAGGCCCAGCAGACGGAGGTTGTGGTTTTCAAGATCAAAAAGGTGCGGTTTATTTCTCTATTTACAGTGACAAAAAACACAGCAAAGCAAAAAGAAACATAAACAAAATAAACCCTGGTCAGCTTGACCTCTGACTAAACATGCAGGTTTCCTAACTAACAACTGGGATCAGCCTGGTGCTGTCCTAGTCCCTAAGTCCCTGGTTTAGTAAATGTCCAAACAAATAGCCACACAGGCTTTGTCTCACCGCACAGGGGTTCACTCTCCCTAGACAGTCCACACAGGTCTGGTTCCAGGCATGAGCAAACACCTAATGAAGCTGGGAGTTTTTATAGAGGCCTTAAACGAGCTGACAAGCTTCAGCTGGTCTCATCAACTCCCTGCCTGCACGACGCCCAGCCCTCTCCCTAGAGGTATGAATCATCCATGAGCCCACTAGCCTCAGCTGGGCTTCATCAACTCTCTCCCTAGTTGTATAAGTCGGCATAAAGCCTGAATCTGGGAGAAATATACCTACCCCCCTGGATGCAACCAGGTGACTTTACCTTCCTGCTGTCACAATATATATATAGCCAACCTTTTTTAGTAGGGAAGAGTTAAACCCCTTGCCGTTTTTTTTTTTTTTGCTGTCTGGGTACCATTGGGGAAATTTCCCTTCACTTCCTGTCCCAAAAATGCAGGAAGTTGGAGGAAATTTCCCAAAGTGAGGGCACGTCCCCCCCTGGTAAGCTGTCCCCAAAACAGGCAACCCTACTGGAAGACTTACCCTTACCCCTTGTTCTGGGGACAGTTCAAATTTTTTCTATTTCCCCTCACTTTAATTCTCAGTGAAAATGG
This sequence comes from Rana muscosa, assembly GCA_029206835.1. Taxonomy (NCBI): domain Eukaryota; kingdom Metazoa; phylum Chordata; class Amphibia; order Anura; family Ranidae; genus Rana; species Rana muscosa. The sequence goes on along the minus strand of CM055116.1, from coordinate 1,156,752,244 downwards.
TCACCAGGACAAATACAAGGCTGACCTTTCCTAATGGAAACTTCCACTTTCACCCCCCCCCCCCAAAAAAAAAAGGGGTTTGCTTAGGGATTAACTCCCAGGCAACGCAACAATGCTGCAGGGCACCACAACAAGAGAAGACACAGTAATGTCCATTCCTAAAAACTAGTCTGGTGCGATTTTGGTAATGTTTAAACATTTAAAATGAAAGATCTGCCTTAACACAACGCATGCTAATTCATGTTAATGTGAGCACATTTATGCATCCTATAGGTGTGAACAAAGCCTAAAAGACAAAGTCAAATTAGTTCTTCTGCTCGGTCCATGCTACTTTGGGAGCCATTTTAAAAGGACAGAGGTTCTGAGGGGAATAGGAGTGGTTCCTTACATTTTGGATTTTAAGCCTGGGCATGCATGATACAACTGAGTCCCTTGGAACCTGGACCTTATGTGGCAGTTATTGAAGATGTTTTTCCAGAGTTACTGTCTAAAGTGAGTGGACCATTCTGACGTGGGCATTTTTACTGTAGATTGGCGATTTATAATTGGGCTAGCATATTTCCGGGAATGCTATAGATGTGGATTTATAGAATATAAACCCCACAATTCCCCTGGGAAAGCCCCCTGTGGGCAAGACGCATCGGGGCTTGCTTTATGTATTATCTTTTATTGATCTGCACCAACCCTTCATTGGACCAAATAGAGATAATGTTTTACAGTATTTGGCACTAACATTCACAAATGGTGGACTTTTATAGTTACATATATACATATAGGTACATAGTAGGCGAGGTTGAAAAAAGACACAAGTCCATCAAGTCCAACCTATGTGTGTGATTATATGTCAGTATTACCTTGTATACCCCTGTATGTTGTGGTCGTTCAGGTGCATATCTAATTGTTTTTTTAAATTATCGATGCTACCTGCTAAAACCACTGCCTGTGGAAGAGAATTCCACATCCAAACTGCTCTTACAGTAAAGAACCCTCTACGCAGTTTAAGGTTAAACTGCTTTTCTTCTAGTTTTAGTAAATGGCCGCGTGTCTTAATAAATTCCCTTTCGCTGAAAAGTTTTATCCCTATTGTGGGGTTACCAGTACAGTATTTATACATTGAAATCATATCCTCTCTTAAGCGTTTCCTCTCCAGAGAGAACAAGTTCAGTGCTCATAACTTTTCCTCATAACTAATGTCCTCCAGTCCCTTTATTAGTTTTGTTGCCCTTCTATGGACTCTCTCCAGTTCCAGCACATCCTTCCTGAGGACTGGTGCCCAGAACTGGACAGCATACTCCAGGTGCAACCAGACCAGAGTCTTGTAGAGTGGGAGAATTATTGTTTTATCTCTGGTGTTAATCCCCTTTTTAATGCATGCCAATATTCTGTTTTCTTTGTTAGCAGCGGCTTGGCATTTCATGCCATTGCTGAGCCTGTCATCTACTAGAACCCCCCGGTCCTTTTCCATCCTAGATTCCCCAAGAGGTTCTCCCCCCCCCCCCCAGTGTATAGATTGCATTCATATTTTTGCCACCCAAATGCATTATTTTACATTTTTCTACATTAAACCTCATTTGCCATGTAGTTGCCCACCCTAATTAATTTGTGCACATCTTCTTACAAGGTTTCCACATCCTGCGGAGAAGTTTTTGCCCTGCTTAGCTTAGATTGAGCTGTTTATCCCATCGTCCAGGTCGTTCATGAATAATTTAAATAGGATTGGTCCCAGGACCGAACCACAGGGGGCCCCACTTTCCACTTTCCATCACATATGCATTTCTAACATTTCTGGGGATTATGTTCAATGATCAATCTGGGTTCATCAAGGTATTTATCGGCATATAACACGCACAGGCGTATAACACGCACCTTCATTTTAAGAGGGAAGTTTCAGGAAAAAAACGTAAAATAAAGAACTTTGAAGCAAAATAAGGGTCAGTGCCCATCAATGCAGCCTGATCAATGCCCATCTGCAGCCTCAAAATTGCCCATCAATACAGCTTGCTCAATGCCCATCTGCAGCCTCACCATTGCCCATCAATGCATCTTAATTAATGCCCATCTGCAGCCTCCCCATTGCCATTAATGCAGCCTGATCAAAGCCCATCTCAGGGAGGGAGGCGGGATGAGCGCCATCAGATTACATACAGCGAGAATCTCCTGTTTACTCGGCGGCCTCTTTAATACAAAGTCCCGCCTCCTGGACCGGCTTCTATGATAGACAGAACACTGGTCCAATGCCGGCCCAGGAGACAGACTTCCTGTTACAGAGGCCGCTGTGTAAACAGGAGATTCTCGCTGTATGTAATCTGACGGCGCTCGTCCCGCCCCCCTCCCTGTTCTCTCCGAGGCAGCCCAAATTGCAATATCGGCACACAATATTTGCAACCGATTTGCAGGGTGAAAAAGTGAGTGTTATATGCCAATAAATACAGTATTTGCAATTGTATTGTATTCATCCTATTACATTTTCTACTTGTCAATTTTGTTTATTGAATATTAAATAATAAAGACAGTTACAATTAGTAATAAATAGTTACAACAAATGGTAATATTAGTTAAGTATATGATAATAAATTGGATGGAATTATACATATCTGAAGATTAGATATTTTACATAAACAGGTAATCAACTCGAAAATGAAATGTTAACCACTTGACAACTGGGCACTTAAACCCCCTTCCTAACCAGACGAATTTTCAGCTTTCGGTGCTCTCACATTATGAATGACAATTACTCAGTCATACAACACTGTACCCATATGAATTTTTTGTCCTTCTTTTCACACAAATAGAGCTTTCTTTTGGTGGTATTTAATCACTGTTGGGTTTTTTATTTTTTGCGCTATAAGAGAAAAAAGACTGAAAATTTTGTAAAAAAATGAATTTTTCTTTGTTTCCGTTATAAAATTTAGCAAATTAGTATTTTTTCTTCATAAATTTTGGCCAAAATTTATACTGCTACATATCTTTGGTAAAAATAAGTACAAATTGGTGGATATTATTTGGTCTTTGTGAAAGTTATAGAGTCCACAAGCTATGGTGCCAATACCTGAAAATTGATCACACCTGAAGTACTGACGGCCTATCTCATTTCTTGAGACCCTAACATGCCAGAAAAGTACAAATACCCCCCAAATGACCCCTTTTTGGAAAGAAGACATTCCAAGGTATTTAGAAAGAGGCATTGTGAGTTTTTTGAAGTTGTCATTTTTTCCCACAATTCTTTGCAATATCAAGATTTTTTTTTTTCTTTTTTTTTTTAACAAAATTGTCATATTAGCAGGTTATTTCTCACACACAGCATATGCATACCACAAATTACACCTCAAAACACATTCTGCTATTCCTCCTGAGTATGGCGATACCACATGTGTGAGACTTTTACACAGCGTGGCCACATACAGAGGCCCAACATGCAGGGAGCATCTTCAGGCGTTCTGGAGCACCCAGGCCAATTCTGACATTTCTCTCCTACATGTAAAAATCATCATTTGTTTGCTAGAAAATTACATAGAACCCCAAAACATTATATATGTTTTTTAGCAAATACCTTAAAGAATATAATGGTGGTCGTTGCAACTTTTATCTTGCATGGTATTTGCGCAGAAATTTTTCTAATGCGTTTTTTTACGGAAAAAACAGTTTTGTGCTTAAAAGAAAAAAAAACAGTAAAGTTAGCCCAATGTTTTTGCATAATGTGAAAGATGAAGTTACGCCGAGTAAATAGATACCTAACATGTCACCCTTAAAAATTGCACACGCTCGTGGAATGGCGCCAAACTTTGCTACTTAAAAATCCCCATAGGCGACACTTTAAATATTTTTACTGGTTACATGTTTTGAGTTACAGAGGAGGTCTAGGGCCAAAATTATTGCTCTCGCTCTAACGTTCGCAGAGATACCTCACATGTGTGGTTTGAACACCGTTTTCATATGTGGGCGGGGCTTACGTATGCGTTCACTTCTGCATGCAAGCTCGTGGGGGCAGGGGCGCTTTAAAAAATATATATATATTTTATTGTTCATTTTACTTTATTTATTTTAGTTTGACATGTTTTTCCGCCCCAATTTTTTTTTTGATCACTTTTATTCCTATTACAAGGAACGTGAACATCCCTTGTAATAGGAATATGGCATGACAGGTCCTCTTTACAGTGAGATATGGGGTCAATAAGACCCCACATCTCACCTCTAGGCTGGGAAGCCTGAAAAAAAAAACAAAAAAAAAAAACAATCTTGGCTTTGATCGTAGCGGTGAATCGGTAGAAGCACCGGAGGGCAGCGGGAGGGGGGGCATCCCCTCTAACCTCCCGCAAGAGCGAGGTATTGCGGAGTATGGCCGGGTATTGTGGAGTATGGCCGGGTATTGCGGAGAATGGCCGGATATTGCGGAGTATGGCCTGGTATTGCGGAGTATGGCCGGGTATTGCGGAGTATGGCCGGGTATTGCGGAGTATTGCGGAGTATTGCCGGGTATTGCGGAGTATTGCCGGGTATTGCGGAGTATTGCAGTGTATTGCAGAGTATTGCAGGGTATTGCGGAGTATTGCAGGGTATTGCGGAGTATTGCGGAGTATTGCGGGGTATTGCGGAGTATTGCGGGGTATTGCGGAGTATTGCGGAGTATTGCGGGGTATTGCGGAGTATTGCGGGGTATTGAGGAGTATTGCGGGGTATTGAGGAGTATTGCCGGGGTATTGAGGAGTATTGCCGGGTATTGAGGAGTATTGCAGGGTATTGAGGAGTATTGCGGAGTATTGAGGAGTATGGCAGTGTATTGCGGAATATGGCAGAGTATTGCACAGTGTGACAGGGTATTGCACAGTATGGGCAGAGTATTGCAGAGTATTGCACAGTATGGGCAGGGTATTGCAGAGTATTGGCAGGGTATTGCAGAGTATTGGCAGGGTATTGCAGAGTATTTGGAGGGCATTGCAGAGTATTGGCAGGGTATTGCAGAGTATTGCACAGGGTATTGGAGAGTATTGCACAGGGTATTGCAGAGTATTGCACAGGGTATTGCAGAGTATTGCACAGGGTGTTGCACAGGGTATTGTACAGGGTATTGCAGAGTATTGCACAGGGTATTGTACAGGGATGGCTGAGCAGGGATGGATGGATGGCTGGATCTGTGACTGCAATTGTCACAGATCCAGCCCACAGCTGACATGATCTGACATGGGGGAGGGAGCTGACATGATCCGCTCCCTCCCCTCTCCTCTCACACTGTACCGATCGGTACACAGAGGGGAGAGAGGAAACCGGCGTCATCACATGACGGAGCGATCACGTGGTAAACGGCCGCGATTAGCGGCCATCTACCGTGATCCGTGATGCGCCGTGTCTTCCGGACCTGGCGGTCACGGACATTTCCTGGAGCGCGCGGGAGCAAGATTCTGGGAGGACGTCCCTGGGACGTCCACTCAGGATAACTCGACCGCGCTGTAGACGTTTTTCGTCCATGGCGCGGTCGGCAAGTGGTTAAGTTAATATAAACAATTGAATGTAATATGTAAATATGTGCTAATATACTTAGTTCCAGGCATATTCAATTAATATATAGCCACTATGGAAAGAAAGCTAATTGAAAATCAACTAATTCAATAAAAACTTTAAAAATGTATAATTATTGTAAGTAATAACTAAATATAGTATTTATGTATAATACATTGCCATTTAAATATGGTTCATCATTACATTTTAATGTGCTTACCTAGTAAAGCTGTTCAATTTAAAATTGCTTGTTTAAGTGTTTCTTTGAGAGACCACCCACCTTTAAAGTCCCGTTCCTTTGAGTTGTCTGAGATTTCTCCAAATTAGTTATTTTAGGATATGGTGGAATACCCCGGTTGTTATCCCAATAAATTATAAGGGCCAAGACAAGAGTGAGAATAACTTTACTCTGACAAAACTTCCAGAATGTTTTGCATCATGATCTAATAAATATTTCATCTCACATTCACAAATTTCCAAATTCATGAATGATTTTAAATGCAAATATAGATTTCTGCTAAACAGCAAATGCAGATAATAATGATAGTTATAAATAATGTATTAAATAAGGTATGTCTAGCTTCAGCTACATGGGTAATTTTTATCAGCTTGTCCACACTACTAAAATCATTAGTGATTAATCACTAGGAGTGGTGAACTGACGCAACAAATGGCTTTCTGTGGAACACCAACCTTCAACGGAGGAGTTAAAGAACTGCCCCCAAATAAAAAGACAAACATTAAATGACATCATGTGGCTGATGATACACCTTTTTGCAAAATTTCAACACAAAAAAACCCCCAAAAAAACAAAATAAGCACACTTGAAATTTGTCTGCAGATAGTTAATAGCCATTACAAAGTAAATACAGAATGTGATTCATAGAACATGCCCGTCTCATGAAGGACGCAGGAAGTGTGTATCATGTTTGACACATTCCTAGTTACACATTTACCGGCTGTTCTGCAGCATAGACATCATTCACGGATTGGAAAGTGAAAACAGCATACATTGAGGACATGTCCACAAAACTGCTACTCATTCTTCATTGTCTGCTTCCTCCTTTTTCATTGTCTGCTTCCTTCTTATATTCATGTGTGTTTTCTTAAAGTAAAACTAAAGGCAGGTTTTTTTGCCATCGGTGTCCTATTGAGGAGATTTCCCTTCACTTCCTCTCCCATAGCCAAAACAGGAAGTGAGAGCAAATCTCTCCTAAGTTAGAGAATTTCTGGTTGTCACCAGGTCCACCATTGGATGATCCACCCTTCTATATCTGTTTTGGGAACAACCCAAAAATTGGCATTTTCTTTCACTTTCAATTTTGGTGATAACAGTAAACATGATACTCCTCAGAGAGGGTGAAAATATTTAACAGGAGCACAGATTGCAATTAAACCTGACAGAATTTCTAATTCCTCTCTTCTCTGACTTTTGTTTATACTTTAAGACCAAAAAAGTACTCTCTATTGCTTTCAGTCATCACCTTTCGTTTGCTCTCAGCCTTCTCCAAATCTCCAAATTCCTTTGATTTTATTGCTGTGATCTGACTTGTTAGAGGGTGAATACAATAGTGCAGCATTTAGGGGGTTAACCACTTGCTGACCAGCCGTCGTCATTATACTGCGGCCGGTCAGCACGATCCCGCAAATCGCCGTAGGTGTACGTCGGCACCTTTAAGGGCGATAACAGGCGTGCCTGCTGCATGGTGGGGGACCCAAAGTGCATGTCCGCCGGCCACCCGGGATCCTGGGCACAAGAGCTAGAAAGGGGATCTGTGTGTATGTAAACACACAGATCCCCGTTCTGACAGGGGAGGAGAGGCAGATCTGCTGTTCCTAGTGATTAGGAACAGCGACATTTCTCCTCCTCCAGTCAGTCCCATCCCCCCACTGTTAGAAACACACACGAGGGAACACATTTAAACCCTCTGATGGCCCCCTAGTGTTAACCCCTTCCCTGTCAGTGACATTTATACAGTAATCCGTGCATTTTTTTAGCACTGAACGCTATATAAATGTCAATGGTCCCAAAAAAAGTGTCAAAAGTGTCCAATCTGTCCACTGCAATGTTGAAATCCCGATTAAAATCGCAGATCGCCGCCATTACTAGTAAAAAAAATATATATATAAAAATGCCATAAAACTATCCCTTATTTTGTAAACGCTATAACTTTTGCGCAAACCAATCAATATAAGCTTGCGATTATTTTTTTTTGCCAAAAATATGTAGAAGAATATATATTGGCCTAAACTGATGAAGAAATTTATTTTTTACATTTTTTGGGGGATATTTATTATAGCAAAAAGTAAAAATCATTTTTATTTATAGCGCAAAAAATAAAAACCGCAGAAGTGATCAAATACCACCAAAAGAAAGCTCTATTTTTGGGAAAAAAAGGACATAAATTTTGTTACAATTTTGTTTGGGTACATCGTCTCACGACCTCGTAATTGTCAGTTAAAGCGACGCAGTGCCGTATCGAAAAAATGGACTGGTCATTAAGGGGGAAAATCTTCTGGTTTGTAAGTGGTTAAACCTGGCAGTGAGGAGGTCACATATCACTTCCTCCCCTCCTGTCAAACGTGGTAGTCCTTACCACAAGTATAAGCAAGTCCTTAGCATGCTTGCTGGTACCCTTTGCATAGCAGTGGTTTCAATTTTATTTTTAAACTTTATTGAAATGTCACAAAAATGGCATCTCATTCATCATGGTGTCATGATGTGCAGTACAATGCAGCATGTGTACATTTTACCAGGTCACTGACCTAGTCTCAAAATACCAACCTAATCATTCTCTTCGTTCTTCTCAAGACCTCCTGCTCTCTAGCTCTCTCATCACCTCCTCCCATGCTCGTCTCCAGGACTTTTCCAGAGTCTCTCCAAGCCTATGGAACTACTTACCCCAATCTGTCCGTCTATCGCCTACTCTACAGGTATTAGCTTTTAGACGAAAACCCTTCTCTTCAGAGAAGCCTATCCTACCCACACCTAACAACTGTATTTTCATTTTCTCCATCTGATCATCCCCCACAGCTACTACCCTTTGTTCCACTTGCCCTCCCTTCTAGATTGTAAGCTCTAACGAGCAGGGCCCTCGGATTCCTCCTGTATTGAATTGTATTGTAACTGTACTGTCATCCCTGATGTTGTAAAGCGCTGCGCAAACTGTTGGCGCTATATAAATCCTGTATAATAATAATAATAATAATTTTAAAGCTGGCCTTATATGAATCGAAATATGGCTGTCACAGCAGGGACCGCCCACATTTTGATCCATCAATGGCCATTCTCGCTCGACAAAAGTCGATCTAATGATTAATGTTTGTCAAACAGGATGATCATTTGATCGGCGGCTGCATGCAAATTTGCTGCAGCGCTGATCAGTGTATTCTGACAGTGGAGGAGTTTCCGCTCTCACAATACACTGGCGCACAGGGGAGGATTCCTCCAACCACTTTGGTGGGTTGAATGGGGGAATCCAATTGTTTTTTAATATGACCGATTTATACAAACGCACTGCAGCCTGCCTTAAGGCAGCACATAGGAAACAATTGTTTGTTTGTTTTGGTGTGGAACCTGCATTCATGTATGCAGATTAGCTGAGCTGAAGTGATGTGAGCGAGTCCTGAATTTATGGCATCATTGTGACTAATATCCTGTGTCTTGAACCCTGTGGAATGTTGTAAATGGTTAACTAGTCTAGATAAAAATATTGCATAATCTATGAACCAAACCGTCTGTTTACTATGAAGCCGGATGTTGCGTGGTTGTGTAGTTCAGTATAGACATAACATAATGAGTCAGGATGTTATTCACTGTTGCACGCCATACAAACATACAGAGAGTATGCAGGCCAGAAAACGATAAATACTGAAGTATGAAATTGCTTATATTTATTCTGTTTTATTGGGATGTGTGATTTTCTGTTGATTATAGACCAAAAGGCCTGTCCACACTTCAGCAGCTTCCTTCAGTGGTATAAGGGTTAGAATCTCTGACAGCATACTGTGACTGTCTGTGGCCTCCTGTTCCAGTGACAACGGCTCCCCTCATTTCTTTTCCTGCAGTCCCAGGGCTAAGAAGTGCAGTGAAATCTCATTAAAGTGGTTGTAAAGGCAGAAGTTTTTTTTTTATCTTAATGCATTCTATGGCTGCCGCTGCTGTCAATCAAAGTCAGCTTGCCAATCAGGGGAGAGAGGGGCCGGGGCCGGGCTCCGTGTCTGAATGGACACAGGGAGCTGTGACTCGGCTTGGGTGCTCCCATAGCAAGCTGTTTGCTGTGGGGGCACTGAACAGGAGGGAGGGGCCAGAAGCAGCAAAGAGGGACCCGAGAAGAGGAGGATCTGGGCTGCTCTGTGCCAAACCAACTGCACACAGCAGGTAAGTATGACATGTTTGTTATTTTTATAGGAAAAAAACTAGACTTTACAATCACTTTATCCACTTCCTGCCCAGGCCAATTTTCAGCTTTCAGCACTGTCACACTTTGAATGACAATTGCGCGGTCATTACAAACAGGTAATTTTTCTTCTTCACTGATGTGCGCTGATAGGCTGCACTGATGGGGTGGCACTGATGGGCAATATTCGGCACTGATACGCTGCACCGATGAGGCGGAAATGATAGGCGGCACTGATAGGGGGCATTGATCGGCACTGATAGGCGGCACTGATGGGACTGGTAGGCGGCACTGATAGCTGACACTGATGAGGAGGCACTATTTGGCACTGATTGGCAGCACTAATGGGCACTTATTGGCAGCACTGGTGGACACTGTTGGGACTGCACTGATAAGAGGACACTGATAATCAGTGCCCTGCTTATCAGTGTTCATGTCCCTTTTAGAGAAGCCAGTTATAGGCTCTCTTCTCCTCACGTTGCAGTATGAGGAGAGGAGTGCTGATTCTATTGGACACAGTTGATCACATGGTAAAGAGCCGCTGATTGACTTTTTACCTCAATCTGTGATCAGTGGTGTCCTCCGGGGTCCTTGATTCAAATCCCATCAAGAGCACTGTGGCTAGATTTAGCCATGCAGCTAAACTGTTCTGTTGCGCCTCTGAAAAGCAACCCTGTTTAAACCCCATAAATGTAACATTGCATGTGTTTGCAGGGAGTTTGTAGCATGCTCCCATTTGCTTGAGTGAGTCACATTTGGCGGCAATACTGCTTGCCAAAGACAACAGGGAGGATCATTTTGGCTGCAGGAGTGAAGCAAAGCATCATGTGAACATCACCGTATGCTGCCTTTGCAGCTTAGGGACAGCGGTTGGGGGTTTCCAAAAACACAGAGTAACTGCGTGTTTTTAATGCACCCCTCTACTGCAAGTCTAAACGAGCCCTTACTGCATGGAATTTACATTATTATTATACAGGTTTTATATAGCGCCAACAGTTTGCGCAGCGCTTAACAAAATAAAGGCAGACATTACAGTTACATTACAATTTGGTACAAGAGGAATCAGAGGGCCCTGCTCAATAGAGCTTACAATCTAAAAAGGGAGGATTAATTGATACAAAAGGTATTAGCTGTGGGGGATGAGCTGATGGAGGAAGTAAAAGTGTTAGTTAGAAGCAGGATAGGCTTCTTTAAAGAGTAGAGTTTTCAGGGATCGTTTAAATATGGATAGATTAGGGGACAGTCGGACAGATTGGGGTAGGGAGTTCCAAAGGATGGGAAAAGCTCTGGAGAAATCCTGGAGGCGAGCATGGGAGGAGATGACAAGGGAGCTAGAGAGCAGGAGGTCTTGGGAGGACCGAAGAGAGCGGCTTGGTTGGTATTTTGGGACTAGGTTAGTGATGTAGCTGGGGGCCGAGTTGTGGGTGGCTTTGTAAATTATTGTTAGTACTTTGAATTTAATTTGTTGGGTGAGTGGGAGCCAGTGGAGGGATTGGCAGAGAGGGGTGGAGTACACTGATTGGTTGGTATGGTGTATGAGTCTTGCAGCGGCATTTATGATGGACTGAAGGGGGGATAGTCTATGTAAAGGTAATCCAATGAGGAGGGAGTTGCAGTAGTTGAGGCGAGAGATGACCAGGGAGTGAATTAGAAGCTTGGTGGTGTCATTAGTTAAAAAGGGGCGTATTCTGGAAATGTTGCAGAGGCCAAGGCTGCATGATTTGAACAGGGATTGGATGTGGGCCTGAAAGGACAGTTCAGAGTCTACGGTTACCCCTAGCACCCTGGCATGTGGGGACGGACTGATAGATGTGCCATTGATCTTGATAGAGAAGTCAGGGGAAGGGGCACATGGGGAAGGAAATATTAGGAGCTCAGTTTTAGATAGATTCAGTTTGAGGAAGTGGTTTGACATCCAGGCTGATATGTCTGTTAGTAAATCCGTGATGCGTGAGAAGATTGATGGGGTGAACTGAGGGGCAGAGAGATAGATTTGGGTGTCGTGAGCATTTAAATGGTAGTGGAAGCCATGGGAGGCTATCAGCTGACCCAGGGAGGATGTGTAGATCGAGAATAGCAGAGGTCCAAGGACAGAACCTTGGGGGACCCCAACGGTAAGAGGAGTTGGAGAGGAGGAAGTGGAGTTGTAAGTGACACTGAAGGTGTGGTGAGATAGGTAATATTCGAACCAACGGAGAGTGCAGCCATGGAGCTCAAGCAAATTTAGTTTTTTGAGGAGGGGGTGGTCAACTGTATCAAAGGCAGCGGAAAGGTCCAAGAGTAAGAGTATGGAATAACGAAGGTTTTCGCTGTTAGCAAGTCGTTTGTGAGTTTTAGGAGGACAGTTTCTGTGGAGTGCTGTGGGCGAAATCCAGACTGAAGGGGATCAAGAAGGTTATTCTTAAGGAGGTGGTTGCTCAGTCGGTTGTAGACTAAGCGTTCAAGGAGTTTGGAGGCAAAAGGAAGTAAAGAGATGGGTCTTAGGTTGTTAAGATTGGTGGGGTCTAGTGAGGCCTTTTTTGGTATGGAAGTGACTAGCGCATGTTTTAGAGGGTTGGGGAAGATGCCAGTAGAGAGTAGAGGTTGAAGATATGAGTTAAAGAGTGTAGGATAGAGTCAGGTGGTGATCGTAGTATTTGAGAAGGAACAGGGTCCAGGGGGCAGGAGGTTAGGTGGGCGTTAGAAAAAAGTTTAGTGACTTCCTCTATAGTAGTAAAAGAGGGAAGTATTGATTTTGCAGGGGGACAAGGAGTGTAAAGTGAGGGAGATATCTGTAGAGTGGAGATCTCGAGACAAATTGTCTCAATTTTATTTTTGAAGTGATTAGTAATCTCCTGGGCAGTGAGTAAGTTAGTGGGCGGAGGTAATGGAGGACGAAGTAGAGTGGTAAAGGTAGAAAAGAGTTGACGGGGACTGCGTGAGAGGGTGTTAATGAGAGTGATAAAGTAGGTCTGTTTGGCAGTGTGGAGGCAGGAATGGTATTTTTGGAGGGCAGATTTATATTGGCTGAAATCTTGCTGTGACTTAGTCTTACGCCACAGACGCTCAAGAGCACGGCTACGTTTTTTGAGGCTTCTGGTATTGTCTGTCTTCCAGGGTTGTAGCGGTCGGGGCCTGATTCTGTGTGTAGTGAGGGGGGCAAAGGTATTCAGGGTGGATGACAGTGAACTGTTGTAGACAGAAGTGGCCAAGTTGGGGCAGAACAAGGATGAGATTTTGTCGTAGAGACAATCTGTAGCAGAAAAAAGAAGAGAAGGGTTAAGATGGCGAAGGTTTCTACGGGTAATAGTTTTGTAGTTGGAAGGCAAGGAGGAGGCAGACAGGGAGAGAGTGAAACTAATAAGGTGGTGATCTGAAAGAAGAAAAGGAATATTGGAGAGGCTGCATAGGTAGGAGAATATGAGATCAAGGCAGTTGCCAACAGAGTGAGTAGAAGTGTGTGTCCATTGTTTTAGGTCAAAAGAGGAGGTTAGGCTTAGCAGTTTAGAAGTAGCGGGAGTGTTATGATTAACAGGGATGTTGAAGTCGCCAAGAATAATTGTTGAAATTTCAGGAGAGAAAGTAGGGTAGCCAGGCAGAGAAGTCATCAAGGAAGCTTGATACTGGTCCAGGAGGCCGATAGATCACAGCTATTCTCAATGAAACTGGAGAAAATAAACGAATACAGTGAGCTTCAAATGAGGAGAGGGACAGAGAGGGGGGTGGAGAAGAACCTGAAAAGTGCTTTGAGGGGATAGGAGGATTCCAACACCACCTCCTTTCCATCCACTAAGCCTGGGAGAGTGAGTCCACAGGAGGCCACCATAGGAGAGAGCAGCAGGAGAAGAAAGGTCAGATTCTTGAATCCAGGTCTCAGTAATTGCAAGTAGGTTCAGGGAGTTTGTGATAAATAGGTCATGAACGGTGGTGAGTTTGTTACAAACAGAGCGGGCATTCCAAAGGGCACAGGTCCCCCTATACTTGGATGGGTTTCCGCCCACACTCCAAATACATGCTGCTAAATTAATTGGCTCCTGTCTAAATTGGCCTTAGTATGTGTATGTATGAATGTGAGTTAGGGACCTTAGATTGTAAGCTCCTTGTGGGAAGAAATAGATGCAAATGTACAGTATATATGTGAAGCGCTGCATAATTTGTTGGCACTTTATAAATACCTGTAATAAATGATAAAATTCTCCTCATGAAAATACTCATGGAAATAATATACTTCCTCATGGAAAAACGCAAGTGACTGCAATGACCCAAGGGAAACAATAGTGTTCTATGTGTCTTGTGCACACTGGAACAGTGTTTCTCTACGATTCAGAGCTGTGCGATTTTATGCAATATGTTTGCATACTATCACAGAAACGTGTATAAAAGCACACACATTAGGTCAGAGGAAACCTGCCTTTGAAAAAAAAAGGAACCATACAGAAAAAACATATGGAAATGCCCATAAAAAAGTGTGGTGTGCAATTGACCGCAGTCGTGATTTTATGTGTGCTGTAGTATGAGTGGGCCCTTAAGCCAAAGGAAACATGCCTTTGAAAAAAAAAAGAACTACACAATCGTTTGAGGGAGGGAGTGAACCAGCGGAACTTCACTTTATGGATGAAGTTCTGCTTTAAATTAGAAATAAAGGCAAACCTGTTTTCATTTTGGATAAAGGGAGGGTCATTACCCCTGTCAATTTTTTTGCCATCTGTGTATCAAAGGGGAAATTTCTATTTACTTCCTGGCCAATAGCCAAAACAGGAAGTGAGAGGAAATTTCTCCAAAGTAATGGAATCCCTAGTTGTCACCAGAGCAAGTGTCCCTATTGGAAGATTTCCTCTCTATTATTGTTCCGGTTTCAGCCCGAAATTTGGGGTTTTCTTTTACTTTCACTTTTGATGGTATTGGTAAACAAGACAAATAGAGAGGGTGAATCTCCCTAATGAGGGCACACACAGCAATAAAAGCTGACAGGTTATCTAATTCCTCAGCACTCTCAGGCTACTTTCACATTGGGGCGCTGGGAGAGTCAGTTTTTGCGGCGCTATTTGGCCACTAGCGGGGTGCTTTTAACCCCTGCTAGCGAGCGAAAAAGGGTTAAAACCGCTGGCAAAGCGCCTCTTTCAAGGCGCTTTGCAGGCGCTATTTTTAGCACTATAGCACCTGCAAAGCGCCTCAGTGTGAAAGTACACACTAAGATTTTGCATACTTTAAAGGGTGTCACTTTAAACAGTGGCAATACTTCCTTTTGCACTGGAGCATCTAGCATGGCTATATATAACCACATACTTTGTGTCAGTTTGGGCAGGCAGCAGTTAACCAATCAATACGTCTAGGCTGTGGCGAGAGAAATATATTGTGAAAAAAAATCATAAATATGACTGTGAAAATATGAATTCTATCATGTCCTAGGTGGAACCCAGAACCCCTCAGCTATGTAGCATATTAAGCCAAAAGCCACATATGATCAAGTTGAATCTAGCTTGGATAGTACTGGAAGAGTTTAAACTTTTTAGTACTGTCTTTTGGAAACATTCCCCTTGCTGCCTGTTTTGGTCACCATAACAGGAAGTGATGGGAAATCTCCAAAATGCCATGTGACCCTGATGATTTGTTTTAAATTTCTTTATTTTAATTGTCATACATACAGAGAAATAAACAATTTCATTAATCCATCAATCATATGATCTCCAACGAATCCATTCAAAATCCAATTAACAGCATTACTCCTATCTTAAATACATCCACAGAAAAAACACTAACTAGTTATTTGGGATAGCCCTGACAACATACTTTACTAAAAAGAAAAACCCCTACATATCTGAAGAGGCAAAAAGAGAAAATAAAAAGCCCCATGAGGGAAAGAATTCCTAAAAAAGAAGAGAAAAAAAAATAGAAAGAGAGAAGGAAAAAAAAGACACTGATAGGGGAGGGGGAGACAGAGTTGGAAGGGAAATGTACCGAGGTATAGGTGAGTTTACTATACCATCATCCAGGGAAGTGAGGGCACCCCAAAAGTCCCCCACTCCCCTCTTTTTCAAATACTCTCAGGAGCAAAGAGGGAACTTCCTTCCTCTGAGAATTTAAATGTATTCCATTGGCCCCAAGTTTCTAAATATGTCTCCTTTCGATTTTGAGCCGATAATAACAAATCCTCCATCCTATTAACCTCTTCAATTTGTGTGACCCATGTATGAATTATGGGAGGGCTCGTATTTCTCCACTGCCGTACGATACATGATCTAGCAGTGTTGATAAGATAAGATGCCGCAAGATTAATTTACTATATGTTTTCCCCGGTATGTTTGAGACATGTAACAAAAATAAGGCTGGATCTTCTGGGAGGTTATACTCAGTAAATTTATGTGCTATCCGCCGTATCTCCCTCCATAAGTATTCCAGTTTTGGGCAGGACCAAAGAACGTGGAATAGAGTCCATCTTTCCTCCTGACACCTCAAACATTTGTCCGGGATCTCCGGAGAGAATTTATTAAGTAATGAGGGTGTACGGTACCATCTTGTCATTATTTTAAAATTCGTTTCTTGGATTCTTGTAGATATTGAAGATTTCAACGCAAGATTTACTATCTGCCTATGATGTGCCTGGGTGAACATCCTGTCTAATGTAATTTCCCACTTCCTTATGTAGCGCACCCACCCCAGCCTTTACCTGTTTTTCTTCTATTTGGCTACATCGCAGGAAAAGACTGAGGCACACCGCACCACAAGCCCGTACCCTCCTGGATGGGGAGGTTGAGCGGTGTTAGTTTCTCGGGCCTGCCTGCAGCCAGTGTTTAAAAACCTCCAGAGCTGACCTTGTTTCTGGGGTAGCCAGAAACAAGTCCTTAGTTCTCCCCAGTAAGTAACTGTCCACACCAACTGAAAAGTCCAACTTCTTATTTATTCTTAAGGGCAATAAATAGTCTCTTTGAGAGCAGACAGGTTGAGACAAACACGGGTCAGGTGGGAGGAGGTCCAGGCACAGACTTAATTTAGCGTTTCTCCTGTTCTGATTTGCACGAACAGGCTTGGCGCATGGTCCCTGCCACGGACTATGAGGTTGGTCACTGCCACTGACCTGGTGAATAGTTGCAAGTCACTGCCACTGACCTGGTGTGCGTAGAGTCACTGCCACTGTGACAGAAAGAGCCTGCACTTCCTTCTTTGAGTAACTTGGCCCCTTTTTAGGATAAGAACATCCCTCCAGAGAGTTACCAGAGGCCCCCTCTGTCACCACGACTCTGCGCTGGGTCTTCAGAAAGGGTCACCTCCCTGGCCTCCTCGATCCTGGATACGGGTCACCTCGTAAGGCAGATCCCTGGGAGCCTCGATCATTAGCGGACCCCAGCCGAAGGTTGCTGGGTTCCAGGCCCTCGCCAAAGTACCTCACCCCAGACTGAAGGTGTCTGGGATGGAAACAGCAGCTCCGTCTCCGGGCCTAGGGCACCCGGAGACAACACACTCGCCCAGGCCTCCGGGCCTAGGGCACCCGGAGGCGACACACACACACCCAGGCCTAAGGTGCCTGGGCGCGGAACCGACCCCTCTGGAAGATGGCCGCCCCCTTTTATATCCTCTCCCGACAGGCACAGCAGGTTCCCCGCCCTGCCGTACTGCTGCCGAGAGGGGACAAGAAAAGGCACAACCCTGTACCACGGTTCAACCCGGGCCTATGGCAACAGCGCCACCTATAGGCCCCAGGGAACTGCACATCAGTACTATCTCCCAGGGACAGAAATGGTCCATGAAACCTAACAATTAGTGCATCTGAGCCTAGTTACCACTCAGATGCTCCCCCTAAATATAGCACCCCGCTACACATATATATGGAGGGACATAATCCTCTTGGGGGGCAACCAGTAGTGCATACATTTGCGAAATTAAGTGAGAGCAAGTCCCCGTCCCCTCACATAGTTGTTCTAAGGGTGTTAATGTTCGTTGAAATCTGTCCAGAGGTGGGAGAGTGTTAAGGAAATGTCGCAACTGAGCTCCACTCCAGAAATCAAGGCCGAAACGGTCGTTGGATGAGGTTAGTTCGGATAATGAGGGCCATATCCCGGTCGCTATTTTTATAAAATGTAAGGCCTGCAAACACTGTGAGTTTGAAAGTTTCCTGAAGGGTCCCTCCTGTAGTCCCAGAGGGAAACGAGGATTCCCTATGATAGGGTACAGGGGGGAGTTGACAGATGATAATAAAGTGGTAGAACATATTCAAGAGAAAATACGCAGGGTAGGGCCCAAGGTTGGGTTCTTTTTGAGAGCTGAACTTAGGTCTCCAAAGCACCAAACCGCACAACAAAATGGGACCTCACACTGTGATTGCTCGATCTTTGGCCATATTTTAGAGCTTGCATGCCTACACCAGTCTACTAGTCGCGCCATATGAGCCGCCTGATAATATTTCTGCATATCTGGTACCGCTACCCCCCATATTGTTTAGGCATTGTCATTAAAAAGCGTTGAATTCTGGGCCTTTTATGGGCCCAAATGAATTCAGTTATTATCTTATTAGTCTGTTTAAAAAATTATGGTGGTATATGAATGGTTAGAGTTTGAAAGAGATAGGAAAATTTAGGCAATATTGACATTTTTATTATGTTACAACTACCGAACCAAGAGAAAAGGCCCTGATGCCATTTAGAAAGTAAGACTTTCACTCTACTCAGTAGAGGTGGAAAATTCAACTCAAAGGTTTGGTCCAATTTAGGTGGAATCAACGTACCCAGGTATTTGAGGCCCGTATAGGTCCATCTAAACTTAAAATTCATATTTAAAGCGTTTATTTGAGTCGTAGTCATAGATACACCCATTGCCTCTGACTTGGACATATTCATTTTTAAATTGGACAGTGCACCATATTGGTCCAATTCTCTTAGTAGGTTCGGCATAGATATAACAGGTTTAGTAAGGCAGAATAAAAGATCATCCGCATATGCGGATACTTTATGATGTAAATCTCCGGTTATTAAATGACTGATTTTACCCTTCTCCACATTATCCACAATACAATTGTGTTGTTAAAGCCAATGAGAAAAACACATGCAGTAGTGC
This sequence comes from Rana muscosa, assembly GCA_029206835.1. Classification (NCBI taxonomy): domain Eukaryota; kingdom Metazoa; phylum Chordata; class Amphibia; order Anura; family Ranidae; genus Rana; species Rana muscosa. The sequence goes on along the minus strand of CM055116.1, from coordinate 1,156,733,324 downwards.
CCATTTTAAGTTACAGTTAGGGCTTTTTTTCAGCGGGAACATGGGGGAATGCAGTTCTGGCACCTTCAGCAGGTATGCAATGGCAAGAGGTGCTGGGGGTTTATTTGTTGCTGGCTGATGGGGGATCTATTTTATGGATTTTATTGTTATCATTAACAAATTCCATACAGAATACTTAGTACCGCAAATTATACTTGGTTCTGTATTCTCTAAAAGGGGAACCAAAGGGGTGGAATCACGGGACAGTGCTTGGAGGTGGGTAGGGAACGGACGCAAGTGGTGACTCGGAAGGAGGAAGTACCTGCACCTATTTTTTGAGGGAAAAAAAGCCCTGGTTACAGCTACTGTACTTTATTTAATTTAGGTCTACATGTACATGGGCAGTTTTCATCAGTCTTCTGGACAACCATACTGTATATAGCCACAGCTTTCCTATAATCATGAAATGTTGCTCATAGCCAAGGTTACTTTTGTCAGAAAAGCTTTTCATGGTCCGAGGAAGGAGCAACAGCCTTGGATACACAACCATAACATCCAAAAACTGCATATGGAACACAGTAGATGTGTTTTACACAATATATTCTCTTCAATATTTCATCTTTTCTTGCAGGCATTCTGCTGAAATTCTGCACGTCATACAATGTCGGTCTTTCCAGTAACAAAGTACTTTCTGGTCCAAAAGATGTACAGTTTGGTTATGCCATTCAACAATTTAAAAATTCTGAGGGAAACTGGTAAGATTATTTTTGATTCACCACAATGCATAGATATTCTAAACAAGTTACTTGTTAATAATCACTTATGTTCCAGTGTAGTAAGCCTAAACCTGCTCAAAAAATCTGAACTAGCATAATGCAGTGAATTCTTTCAAGACTTTGCTTTATGTAAACTGTGAGGCAATATAAATTTAACAGATTCCTCAATTCACACAGATCATATGAATGAACAATCTACAGATGAATGAACAGAATGATACAAGATGTTACATTGTATCTTTCTGTAGCATCTGAGCAAGTGTTATTTATAAACACTGTCAGGCTGCTTTTTTGAAGCTGCCAACCATCTCTGTGTACACAACCATGCCAGATTTGTTTAACCACTTTACCCAGAAGGCTTACCCTCCTTCATGATCAGGAAATTTTTTGTGATAGGGCACTGCGTTACTCTAACCACTTAAGGACCGCCTCACACCGATATACGTCGGCAGAATGGCATGGCTGGGCACAAGCACGTACAGGTACGTCCTCTTTAAGATGCCCAGCCGTCGGTCACGCGCGCTCGTGACCCGGTCCTGAGCTCCGTGACCGCACCTGCAGACCCGGTCGCCGCCGTTGTCCCGCGATCGGGTCACAGAGCTGAAGAATGGGGAGAGGTAAGTGTAAACAAACCTCTCCCCATGCTTCCTAGTGAGACTGTCACTGATCGTCTGTTCCCTGTCATAGGGAACGACGATCAGTGACGTCACATGCCAAGCCACTCCCCCACACAGTAAGAATAACACATTAGGTCACACTTAACCCCTTCAGCGCCCCCTACAGGTTAACCCCTTCACTGCCAGTGTCATTTTCACAGTGCATTTCTATAGCACTGATCGCTGTAAAAATGACAATGGTCCCAAAATAGTGTCAAAAGTGTCCGATGTGTCTGCCATAATGTCGCAGTCATGATAAAAATCGCTGATCGCCGCCATTACTAGTAAAAAAAAATATTAATAAAAATGCCATAAAACTATCCCTTATTTTGTAGACGCTATAACTTTTGCGCAAACCAATTAATAAATGCTTATTGCAATTTTTTTTACCAAAAATATGTAGAAGAATACGTATCGGCCTAAACTGAGGACGGGGTTGAGCCATCGTTGCGGTGGCGTACCTCTTTTTGGCCTCTCTCAGCGGTTGTATGGTGGGGCGGGGAACCCGCCGTGCTTACTGGGAGGGGGTATAAAGGGGGCGGCCATTTATGGTGGAGGGAGTCGAGTCCCGGGCACCTTCAGCCTGAGGGCGGTGGTTCGTGTTGGTCCTCTAGGCAGGCCTAGGCCTAGAGGACGTTCGGAGGTCATGTTCCATCCCAGGCACCTTTAGCCTGGGGTGAGGTACTCGGATGGAGGTCCGGAGCTCAGTGCCCACCACTGAGTTCCGCGAGGGAAGGAGGTCCTAGGGAACCCCGGGAGTGGGTACCCGAATCCGGAAGGCGTAATGGACCGGTGGGAGATACTCGCTTGAAGACCTGGTGCAGCATATTGCCAGTGACAGGTGGGCCTCTCATCGGAGACCGCCTGGAAGGAAATCCCCCTTCGCTCGGAGACCGCATCCCACTTTCAGGAAGGAAAGTGGAGAGTTCATTGTGTCTGGGCCTACTCCGCATCCACACCTCCTTGTCTGTTCTGTTCCCTAAGGGAGTCCAACTGATTGTGTTCACTTTTGCATTGAGAAGAATAAAGGAGTGTTGGACTTTAATGGTGTGGGGCTCGTTTTCTGGCAGACATTGTTCAAGGTAACTCTCTTTGGAGGTTCCAGGTGCAGAACACCGACCCGAAGCTAAAATAAGAACTTTGCTTACACCACACAAACATCTGCGGTGAAGGCTTGGCGTGGTGACCCCGCACTCTCTCCTCTAAGGTACCCCTAGACAAGAGATAGACGAGCTGAATAGAGAGAGGAGAGAGAGGAGGCCACTACATACAGTATATAATGCATATACAAAAATATAAGCCTATATGTTCCCTTTAAAAAAAGTCTATTCACTTTTGATATGGAGCTCATAAAATGTCTAGTAGTAAAGTATATACTCACAACACATGTTAAAAATAACAAAGGGATTATATTATTAGTTTAGTGCCTGATTTAGCTGAAACCTTATACGCTGAGAGGATGCCGATCAGCAGAGCTTCTGTCAGATCAGCTGCCATACACACAGGCCGAATGTTCAATAGAAACCAGACGATACCGCCCAATATTTTGCCCGTGTGTACAGGGCTTTAGTAACTTTTTGGGGAGATCGCTGCACTTGGGCCTTGATTACTAACATCTGCCCTGCCCACCAAAAGCCATCCTCCCTGTTGCTGTAGTATGAACTGGAATATGCAAGGGGGAGAGAACACCCAGAAATCCGGTGCACTGGAACTATGGTCTCCGCTTAAAAACACAGATACTGAGACAAGTGCTCCCACTTTAGCTAACATGCTTTTTAGATGAACTGACCATTTTGAAATAGGTACACTTATGCCCTGTACACACGATTGGATTTCCGATGGAATAAAATCGGATGTATTTTGCCATCGGAATTCCGATTAAGCTGATTTCCATCAGTCTTGCATACACACTATCAGACAAAATTCTGACCGTCCAAAACGCCGTGACGTACAACATGTACAACGGCACTATAAATGGGAAGTTCAAATCCAATGGAGCCACCCTTTGGGCTGATTTTGCTGATTTTGTGTTACCGCGTGTTAGTAAAAGTTTGGTGTTAGCCGATTCACGCTTTTCAGTCTCCGTGTTTTTCAGTCCGTTACAGCATGACGAATGTGCTATCTCCCTTACGAACGCTAGTTTTACCAGAATGAGCGCTCCCGTCTTGTAATTTAGTCTGAGCATGCGTGGATTTTTCTTCGATGGAGTTTCCCACAGACGATCGGAATTTGCTATCGTTTTTTTTCCATCGGTAAAATTTAAATCATGTTCTATTTTTTTACACCGATGGAAAAAAGACCGGTGGGGCCCACACACGATCGTTTTTTCTGATGAAAAAAGTCCATCAGTCTTTTTTCATCAGAAAAACCGATTGTGTTTACGCAGCATTAGGGATCTAATTATAAAATATTTGCTGTGCTAATGCCTTAAAGCGGAACTTTACCCATTAACATTTTGACAAAAAATAATCTTCTTTATCAAAGAACATACATTCCACATTAATAATTATGCTACCAAAATTAGTGTGTGCTGTATATTGCCTCCAGCATTGCTCCTGATTCTTTTTGCCGGAGGCTGCCATTTTGCTGAAGCCCAGAGCCCCTGAGCAGCAGTAAATCTTTAATGCTATCAATAGATGGGCCTCTAGTGGCTCTGATTTTCAGCACAATGCCACAAATGGAGAGCAATTGAGCATGTGCAGTGTTGGGTGAGGCAGTGTATTACTGGATTTTAATCAGTATAGGCACTTATTTTTAATGTTTTACATAGCTATACCTGCAAAAAGGGCAAGCCTAAATTGATCTAGCATGACTTAATTTTCTGATTAAAACTGCACATAAAAGTTCAACTAAAGGCAAACCTTTTTTATAGTTTTGGATGGAGTGGAGAGGGATTAGAAGTGAACCCCTGCGGTCTGTACCTCTGGTAGGGAGATTCACCCTATTTATTGGTCAAGTAAAGAAAATCCCAGCGGACTGGGAGGACTGTGTCTCAACATACAGTATGTTACATCTATGATTTCAGCCAAAGACCAGTCCATACAGCTCAAATTTCTGCATAGGGTATAATATACCTCCCCAGCATTTAGCTAGCATATATCTGCAACGAGGTGTACTTGCCCCACGGGCACCTTTTTCCATATGGTGTGGTCATGTCCCATGCTCAGATCCTTCTGGGAGTCGGTGACACACACCCTTAGCCAGTTATGTGACCTTCTCATACGCACTAAACCATTATTCCTTTTGTTGGGCCATATTGAGGATGTGGAGGCAGGTCGCTATACTAAGCTCTTTCTCACCTATGACCTATTCTATGCGCGAAGGGAGATTTTACTCTGTTGGAGATCTCCTACGCCTCCCACGGTGCTTATGTGACCAAACACCATCAATTCAGTTCTTCCCCTTTACAAAAATACATATGAGAGTAGGAACTGCTCCCGGAAGTTTGACAAGTTGTGGTCTACCTGGATAGACAGAATAATTTGGATGAAGTTTGAGAGTCTGAAGGTCTTATCCTCTTTCGCCCCCTTCGTCTCCTTCCCCTTTTACCCCACTCTTGCCCTCCCCCTCCCGTTCCCTCTTCCCTCCCCCTCCCGATCCATCTTCACTCCCCCCTTTCTCCATCTCCGCTTCTCCCACTGTTGTGATTACATATTCTTCATCGGAACAGTTACATACTCTCAATTTTATGTATCCTATTGGGTAAATGTATTATGGTTCTGTTCTATTCAGTGACTTGTTGCTTTGTTGGACTCAGTTGGACAGATGGACTTGTATTCCTTTTATTTATGATGGTCTACTGTGACACTGTAACACTCTTCTCTGTATTCTGCACATGATTACTAATACTACCATGTGCTGTATTGTTTCCTGGCAAACCTTTAATAAAACGATTTCTGTTAAAAAAAATTGGTTGTCCCCAGAAAAGTAATAGAGGGGAAATCTTCCAATGGGGACACTAGTTCTTATGACCTGGGGGTCCCCAAGGGATTCCTTTAATTTACAGGGATTTCCTCTCACTTCCTGTTTGGCTATAGGACAGGAAATGAAGGAAATCTCTGAAATAAGACACATATAGTAAAGAAAAATCTGAAAGGGGTTATAACCCTCCCTTACTCTATCCAAAATGAAAAAAATGTTTTGCCTATAGTTCTTTTTTTTTTTTTAGTTTGCCAAAATAGAGTTTTACAAAATAGAGTCTCTTTAATTTTAAACTGTAACTCAGTTATTAAATGTAATTGTTTCTGATTTAAGGGGGGGGGGCGAATTAGTGGAGTTTCATTCTGTCCAAAGAGTTTGAGAGGGTTGCTTTGTGGTACCAGTCCATGTATCTAAACAGTGTAATTAGTTGTGTGATTTCCGAAGTTGAGAGCGTTCATGCTATATAAAAAGTTTCCATTTTGTAAAGAGGGACGACCAAAGCATTGGACTATCGACTATCTAACCTTTCGATATACAACAGAGCCTTTAGATCATTTTTGACTGTCGTTATCATTGGTGGAGTAGATGATGTCCAAGTATTTTAATCGCTTTAGAGCCCATTCACACAGGGACGACTTTGGATCAAGTCGCCCCAAGTCGCCTCAAGTCGCGCTGCATGAGAAAATCAATGTAAGTGAATGGAGCCATCTTAATGCACACTACTGCAGTCGCTCCGACATCAAAAAAGGTTCCTGTACTACTTCAATCCGACTTCTAGGCGACTTGTACCCATTGATTTCAATGGAAGTCGTCTCCAAGTCGGATCCCCTGTCTTAACTGAAGCAACTTTTCAGGAAATAAAAATGGTTTTCTCGGCAAACCCCTCCCTCACCCCTCCCTCCCACAGAGCTGATTACTCTTTGATTGGCCACTGGCAAAGTCTCCTGTCCTGGAGGCGACTTCAGTCGTGTTGTAAGTCGCCCCAAGTAGCGCTGCAGTCGCCCCAAGTCTCGCTGTGATTCAAACTCAAGTCGTGTCCAAGTTGCCTCCCAAAGTCACGCTGGAAGTCGTGTTGCCCCTGTGTGAATGGGGTCTTACATACTGTAGTTAGATAGTTACATTTAGTTACATAGTAGGTGCCGTTGAAAAAAGACACAAGTCCGTCAAGTCCAACCTATGTGTGTGATTAAACGAGCAGCTAAAAGGCATAATATAGCCCACTTGGGGATGTAAGAGTTGCAAGGTGTTTCGGATATGTCAGTTTTTTTTATGTAGCCAAAGAGGCAAGTTGTCATGTTTTTGGGAATAAGTACTGATGTAATTCCAAAAATGTATCTCAGTATTTGATCCCAAAATATTGAAACTTTCGAACATTCCCAAAACCGGAGTAGTAAAGTTAGACAGAATGATGCCTATAGTTCTACTTTAAGCATTTGCACAGCTGTGATGAATCTAATGGCAATGATGCGGCATTCTCCTGAAATACCTCAATCAGGAGAATACTGCAATACTGCATTATGGCTACTATGACAATCATAGCAAATAAACATATTATTCGTAATATGGTGATTAATCACGAGGGCTGTGCAAATGCTTAAGGCATTCACATAGCAATGTTTTTATAAATAGTCCCCTTTAGTGTGTATGCAATCTGACAATTCATTTCAACCTTTAACTAATGTATATCAGCTGGCAAGTACCTTAGATCTGTCACTGGTCAAAATAAATTCGCACATTCATTATTTGCATGCTCTAGAACAGGGGTCTCAAACTGGTAGCCCTCCAGCTGTTGCGAAACTACAAGTCCCATGAGGCATTGCAAGGCTGACAGTTACAAGCATGACTCCCACAGGCAGAGGCATGATGGGACTTGTAGTTTCGCAACAGCTGGAGGGACGCTAGTTTGAGACCCCTGCTCTAGAACATTGGTTAAGTAGACCAAATGGCTGCCTGAACTTTGTAGATGGCAGATGTTCTTTAAGGTGTTATTACCATTTATTGACCCTGGCCAGCTTTTGAGGAACCTAAACAAATATCCCCAGACAGGAGCATCCTATATGTCCTATAGGCATTTTCCTGTGTTTAGACATTTTAAGGGTCTTTCTTACTGATGTAAATGTTAAACTAAGTCCCCATCTGGGTGTCTTTAGCTTACATAAAGTCTGCAGGGGTTTTCATTTGAATCACACATTACGTTTTATTGGGTTCAGCTGTTTTCAATTTGGTCTCTTTCGTAAAAACTCTTGACACACGCAAGGAAGACATGACAATGTTGATCTTGCTACTAGTGTTGTTACATGGTGCAGAACTGAACCTACGTAAAAAGTGCAAACAGAAGCTGTGGTATGGATTTCTGTATCAAGATATCTTTCTGCCTTTAAGATTGCAAAGTAGTCATTTAGAGCAATGTACCACCTATAGTCACCAATCCTTTATGATTACCGTAGAAAGCAAAGAGGTATTTCGGTCAGTTGCTATGAGTTGCCAAAATTCACATATTGCTTACCTTATTAATGTGTCCAAAATTCCCAAGCTGTATGGGGCTCTAGTGCTAGTGCTGCTTTTCATATTCTCTCTCTTATTTGAAATGTTGTAGCATGGAGTTGGCAGTCACTTTGACAATTCTTGGCAAAGGTGTCATGCTCTCAGAGTACTTGGGATGTAATAGGAAAGTAATGCTGCTAGCACACCTCAATTTTCTTGCAATAAAACCACTTTTATTAGCATATATTCTGCATGTCAGAGATCAGAGTGCAATGTTTCAGAAACAAAAACGGTCCCTTTATCAGGCAGAGAGATATACAGTATCTCACAAAAGTGAGAACACCCCTCACATTTTTGTTAATATTTTATTATATCTTTTCATGTGACAACACTAAAGAAATTATACTTTGCTACAATGTAAAGTAGTGAGTGTACAGCTTGTATAACAGTGTAAATTTGCTGTCCCCTCAAAATAACTCAACATACAGCCATTAATGTTTAAACCGCTGGCAACAAAAGTAAGTATACCCCTTAGTGAAAATGTCCAAATTGGGAAAAAGTGTCAATATTTTGTGTGGCCACCATTATTTTCCAGCACTGCCTTAACCCTCTTGGGCATGGAGTTCCCCAGAGCTTCACAGCTTGCCACTGGAGTCCCCTTCCACGCCTCCATGATGATATCACGAAGCTGGTGGATGTTAGGGACCTTGCACTCCTCCACCTTCTGTTTGAGGATGCCCCACAGATGCTCAATAGGGTTTAGGTCTGGAGACATGCTTGGCCAGTCCATCACCTTTACCCTCAGCTTCTTTGGAAAGGCAGTGGTCATCTTGGAGGTGTGTTTGGGGTCATTATCATGTTTGAATACTGCCCTGCAGCCCAGTCTCTGAAGGGAGAGGATCATGCTCTGCTTCAGTATGTCACAGTACATGTTGACATTCATGGTTCCCTCAATGAACTGTAGCTTCCCAGTGCTGGCAGCACTCATGCAGCCCCAGACCATGACACTCCCACCACCATGCATGACTGTAGGCAAGACACACTTGTCTTTGTACTCCTCACCAGTGGCCGCCCCCCCTCCTGTGGTCACCAAAAAAAAAAAACGGGCCCTTTAAGAGGTTTTTTTTTTATGTCTTTTTTTTTTACACATGGCGGCGCGACCATAGTGGGCGCAGAAGCGCCGCTACCGCTCGCTTCTGCGCCCGGCCGTCACTCACAACAATACATAGGTTCATGCATTGCATGAACCTATGTATTGCTGCCGCCCACTATTCAGATGGCCGGCCCCTTGAGCGCCGGCCATCTGAATAACAGCGTCTGATTGGCCTTTAGAAGTGCCTATCAGAGCCAGCAGGCTCTGATAGGCTTCCCGACTACAGCCTGAGGGCTGTAATCGGCTTCTAAATACCTAATGAGAGGACGCACAGGGGTGCGTTCCCTGGCCAATCAGGTTCACCGGGTCTGGTTACCGGTAACCTGATTGGCTGAAGTGACATCGAGGGCGGGAGAAGACATCGAGGACAGAAGAAGGGCGGCGCTGACTCGAGGAAGGTAAGTGCAGGGCTGGGGGGGGGGACAAGCTGGCTGTATTTGGAGGAGAAACTGGCTGCATATGGGGGAGAAACTGGCTGTATTATGGGGGAGAAACTGGCTGCATTTGGGGGAGAAACTGGCTGCATTTGGGGGAGAAACTGGCTGTATATGGGGGAGAAACTGGCTGTATTATGGGGGAGAAACTGGCTGCATTTGGGGGAGAAACTGGCTGCATATGGGGGAGAAACTGGCTGTATTATGGGGGAGAAACTGGCTGCATTTGGGGGAGAAACTGGCTGCACATGGGGGAGAAACTGGCTGTATTATGGGAGAGAAACTGCCTGCATTTGGGGGAGAAACTGGCTGCATATGGGGGAGAAACTGGCTGTATATTGGGGACAAACTGGCTGCATATGGGGGACAAACTGGCTGCATTTGGGGGAGAAACTGGCTGCATTTGGGGGAGAAACTGGCTGTATATGGGGGAGAAACTGGCTGTAATATGGGGGAGAAACTGGCTGCATTTGGGGGAGAAACTGGCTGCATATGGGGGAGAAACTGGCTGTATTATGGGGGAGAAACTGGCTGCATTTGGGGGAGAAACTGGCTGCATATGGGGGAGAAACTGGCTGTATATTGGGGACAAACTGGCTGCATATGGGGGACAAACTGGCTGCATTTGGGGGACAAACTGGCTGCATTTGGGGGACAAACTGGCTGTATTATGGGGGACAAACTGGCTGCATTTGGGGGAGAAACTGGCTGTATTATGGGGGAGAAACTGGCTGTATTATGGGGGAGAAACTGGCTGCATTTGGGGGAGAAACTGTCTGTATTATGGGGGAGAAACTGGCTGTATTATGGGGGAGAAACTGGCTGTATTATGGGGGAGAAACTGGCTGTATTATGGGAGAGAAACTGGCTGTATTATGGGGGAGAAACTGGCTGTATTATGGGGGAGAAACTGGCTGTATTATTGGGGGAGAAACTGGCTGTATATTGGGGGACAAACTGGATGTATATTGGGGGACAAACTGGCTGTATTTTGGGGGGAAACTGGCTGTATATGGGGGGGAAACTGGCTGCATTTGGGGACAAACTAGTGGCGTTTGGGCACAGTGGCTGCGTTTAATGGGCACAGTGGCCGCAATTGATGTTTTTTTTTTTTTTCAGTTTGTTTGTTCCCCCCAAAAAATTTGAGCACCAGCCGTTACTGCTCCTCACCTGGTTTCCACCACACACGCTTGACACCATCTGAACCAAATAAGTTTATCTTGGTCCCATCAGACCACAGGACATGGTTCCAGTAATCCATGTCCTTAGTCTGTTTGTCTTCAGCAAACTGTTTGCGGGCTTTCTTGTGCATAATTTCTTGTTCATACATCACGGGACACAGAGCGGCATAGTCATTACTATGTGGGTTATATAGAATTACCTTCAGGTGCTGGCACTGGCAACTTCCAAAACAGGAAGTACCCTCCCCTATATAAGCCCCTCCCATCCGGGAGTACCTCAGCTTTTTGCCAGTGTCTAAGGTGTTGGCCAAGGTTAACATGTATTCATCTGGGCTTGTGTACAGGTTCTCTGGGCCTTAGCAAGCTATTCCAGATCCGACCAAAAAAAAAGCTTCATAGCTAAACGGTCAGTACCCGGGCCTTGCAGAGAAGAGCAAGGTTTTGCCTGTAATGCCTCTCTTAGGAGGGCTGGACCCTGGGATCCAGAGCTCTGGTCATACCCAAAACCAAGAGGCTATCTGTGCAGGGTGCTATACAGGTCCAGGGGAGTGGAATCCTTGGGAACCCGGTCCCTGAAGGTCTAGTACAATGCCTGCCGTGAGAGGTGAAGTTTGGGCTTCTGTGGACCAAACAAAGTCCTGCGGCGGGGAAAAGGTAAGTGGGGGCCCCTCAGGAACTTGGTTCTATTGAGGGGACCCCCAAGCCTAATATGTCTTTCTGCCTGTTACCTAAAGGTATTCCCGCTAATAGCTGTATATGCCTAAGAAATCCTAGAAATGTCTTTTCATAAAGGAAGTTTTAAAAACTGTAAACCTGGAAATGTTTTTCATAAAGGAGGTTTTAAAAAAAAAAAAAGACAAAAGTGCGGTACCTGTGTTTGTCCACTAGAGGCCGCTGTGGAACGTCTTTTTTTCTTGGGACTATTCCTTCCATGGTGAAAGTCCAGGCAGATGAGTGAGCTCTCTATCAGGGAAGCTGCATTCCTCTGTCATGCTGCCAAGTAGTTTCCTTCCATCCCCGAGTTCTGGTGAAACAGGGACCCTGGCTCCTCTCCCTACAGGGCGCCAAAAGCGCACACGTGCACGCGCGCACGCGCGCGCACACACGCTTTCTTTTTATAGATTTAGCTTCAAAAAGGGGGCGGAGCCTGGCGGATGACGAGCTCTGTGCGCCCAGCGCTTCTGCGCATGTGCGGGCGTCCCAGCAAGATAAAAGGACTCAGTCCACGCTGCTTGCTATGAACACAGAGCATGAAAAGGAGCTGGTAGCATGGTATAGGGGCTTACAGCGGGCGGTTGATACAGGCATCCCCAGAAAGACGCATTAGTAGACACCCACTGATGTACATAGCAGCAAATTGCATTAGACTATTTCAGTAAAGGGGTGTATTGCGGCTGGAATACCTCAGCTTTGAACTAAGGAATATGCCGCCTAAAAAACTCAGAGATATACCTCTCAGGAAGTGTAGGGGGTCTCCATCGGGCTCTGAGGATCTGGAGCAGTCATCTGCACCCTCCTCCCCTGAGAAATCAGAGGTTAATACCCATAAGGAACCCCCGGGAGTGCCAGGTACTGCGGCTGTCCTCAGTCCACCTGCTCCTGCATATATAACAGAGGAGGTTTTTGCCTCAACTCTGGAGGGATTGGAGCAGAGATTGGCAGCATTGATCGCTTCTTCTCTACAGGAAAGAAAGCGCGCCAGATCTCCATCACCTCCATTAGAGTGCCTGTTGGCAGAGCAACAGTCCCAGGAAGGGACCGACCTACCTGAAGGGGATCAGGAGGAGGTTAACTCTGTTTTTGAGGAATCGACAGTAGATGAACCATTTTCAGCATCACAGACTGAAAGATTGTGGGTCCAGACCCTAACTGACATGGTTTGATCTGCATTTAAAATGCCTCTTGTTGAACCATCAACTACTGCTGTCTCCTCATTGGGGTCGCTAAAAGCTCCCCAGGTTAATTGCTCCTTTCCAATACATCCATTATTGGAAGGACTTATATAGCAGGACTGGGAACATCCTGATAAACTATTTGTTCCGCCTAAGAAATTTCCGGTGATCTATCCCATGGAGGAAAAGTCCACCCAGAGATGGAATGTTCCTACGGTGGATGCAGCCATCTCTTCTGTGAACAAATCACTGACATGCCCAGTAGATAATGTTCAGATGTTCAAAGATCCAGTAGATAAAAAATTGGAATCTTTATTAAAATCTGCTTTTTCCACAGCAGGGGCTGTTACACAGCCAGCAGTGGCAGCTATTGGGGTCTGCCAAGCTTTAAAGGATCAGATGAAAATGGTCCTGAGGGATTTGCCAGACCAGCAGGCCCAGGCTCTGGCTGATCTGCCTAGAGCATTATGCTTTGCGGTTGACGCCATCAAGGATTCTATCCATCAGGCCTCCCGCCTCACGCTGTCTTTGGTACATATGCGTAGGCTTCTGTGGCTCAAGAACTGGTCTGCTGAAGCTCCCTGTAAGAAGCTCTTAGTTAGCTTCCCATTTCATGGGGAACGCCTTTTTGGCGAAGACCTGGATAAGTATATCCAGAAGATTTCCAGTGGTAAAAGTACTCTCTTACCGAGTAAGAAGAGGTCTAGGGGTCCATCTTTTAAGAGGACTACCTCTCCTATCCCTACGACGTCTGCTACTAAGCAGTTCCGACGGCCTCCTCGGTCAAACTCAGGGGGTAAAAATCAGGGACAGTCACAGGGTAATAAGAAACCCTGGATCCAAAGAGGTACTAAACCAGCCTTCAAGTCAAGCCTATGAAGGGCTGCCCCCACTCAAACGGGTAGGGGGAAGACTTCAGTTGTTCGCAGAGACCTGGCGGGAGACGATCAAAGACAGATGGGTGCTCTCCGCAGTAACTCTGGGATACAAGTTGGAGTTAAAAGAGTCTCCTCCTTCCCATTTTATGTGGTCAGGCATGCCAAGAGACCCTCTGAAAAGAGGGTCTCTCCTATTGGCGTTAGAACAACTATTGCTCCAAGGAGTAATTATGGAGGTTCCTATGGAAGAGTGGGGGTTGGGTTTCTACTCAAACCTTTTCACAGTCCCGAAACCAAACGGGGACATAAGACCCATATTGGACCTAAAGAGTCTAAACAAATTTCTAAACGTCCGGTCTTTCCGGATGGAGTCGATCCGATCGGTCACCGCTGCCCTACAGGGGGAGGAATGGTTAGCCTCGATCGACATCAAAGATGCTTACTTGCATGTTCCCATCTTTCCAGGTCATCAAAAATTTCTACGCTTTGCAGTAGAAGGGCGCCATTTTCAGTTCAGAGCCTTACCATTCGGTCTGGCCACAGCACCACGAGTGTTCACAAAAATTCTGGCCCCACTGTTGGCCGATCTAAGAACACGAGGTGTAACGATAATGGCATACCTAGACGACCTGTTGTTGATGGACCACTCAGTTGCCAAGCTAGAAGTGGTAATTGTCGATACAATCAAGTATCTAGAATCTCACGGTTGGGTCATCAACCTGGACAAGTCAGCCCTACAGCCAGTGAAAAACCTGGTATATCTAGGGCTACGGCTGGATTCAGACCAGAGGAAGATTTTCTTACCTCTAGACAAGGTATCCTCTTTGAGGGGCTTGGTCCGTCTGCTTTGTGCAAAAAGACAGCCGTCCATACGCCTGTGCATGAGGCTGCTAGGAAAGATGGTAGCATCATTCGAAGCTGTGCCATATACGCCCAATTCCACTCAAGGAATTTACAGAGGGCCATATTGTCAGCCTGGACTGGAAAAATTCAGGCTCTAGACTTCCCGATGGCTTTGTCCCCTTCCGTTCGGAAGAGTCTCTGCTGGTGGTTGATCCCCCAGAATCTCCAGAAGGGAAAACCCTTCAGTCCGATATCCTGGAAGGTGGTCACTACAGATGCCAGCCTTATAGGCTGGGGGGCAGTACTGGAGCAATGGTCTCTCCAGGGCAGATGGTCAAATGTAGTAAAAACCCTGCCCATCAATCTCTTAGAGATACGAGCAGCCCGGTATGCCCTAGTAGCCTGGACATCCAGACTCCAAGGGTCCCCTGTCAGAATTCAATCAGACAATGCCACAGCAGTGGCATATATCAATCATCAGGGAGGCACCAGGAGTCGTGCAGCCCAGAGGGAAGTAAGTCACATCCTGGAATGGGCAGAAAAGCATGTCCCATGTATATCAGCTGTCTTCATTCCAGGGGTGGAGAATTGGAAGGCGGACTTTCTGAGTCGCCAACAGTTATGCCCAGGGGAATGGTCCCTTCATCCCGAGGTCTTCCGAGCAATATGTCAGCGGTGGGGAACACCGGATGTAGATCTGCTAGCATCCAGATTCAACGCAAAGGTGGACAGATTTGTCTCCCGGACAAGGGATCCCCTCGCTTGCGGCTTGGATGCTCTGGTGTTCCCTTGGGATCAGTTCAGACTGATATATGCATTCCCTCCGCTACAATTGTTGCCTCGACTCCTTCGCAGAGTCAGGTTGGAAAAGAAGCCGGTGATCCTGGTGGCTCCAGCGTGGCCCCGAAGGGCCTGGTACGCGGAGATCATCAAAATGTCTGTGGGGAGTCCTTGGACCCTTCCACGTCGTCCGGACCTGCTTTCGCAAGGACCGATATACCACCCTTCCTTACTAACTCTAAGTTTAACGGCCTGGCTATTGAATCCCACATCCTAAAGAAGAGAGGTCTCTCTAACTCTGTGGTATCAACTATAATCAATGCCAGGAAGCCTGTATCCAGGCAGATTTACTATAGAGTCTGGAAGGCGTACATCACTTGGTGCGAGGCCAGAAAATGGCATCCACGTAAGTACGTTATAGGCAGAATTCTGGACTTCCTACAGTGGGCTGTAGACAGGAAGTTTGCCTTAAGTACTATCAAGGGCCAGGTTTCGGCCTTATCAATACTATTTCAAAGGCCCCTGGCTATGCATTCACTTGTCAAATCCTTTATGCAAGGGGTGACTCGTATTATTCCACCGATTAAAGCTCCCATATGCACATGGGATCTAAATTTGGTTCTGTCGGTTCTGCAGAAGCAGCCGTTTGAACCTTTGCGGCACATTTCCTTGGTTCTACTCACCAGGAAATTGATATTTTTAGTAGCCATATGCTCGGCTAGAAGAGTGTCGGAATTAGCCGCCATGTCCTGTAAAGAGCCATATCTGGTTATTCATAAGGACAGAGTAGTATTACGCCCTCACCCAGCCTTTCTTCCTAAGGTGGTATCGAGGTTTCACTTGAACCAGGATGTGGTTCTTCCTTCTTTTTTCTCCAAACCAAGCTCGGTAGAGGAAAAGTTATTGCATTCTTTGGATGTAGTAAGAGCAGTTAAAGCTTATCTAAAAGCCACTGCTCAGATTCGTAGAACGGATTCTTTGTTTGTTCTGCCGGAAGGCCCCAGAAAGGGTCAGGCAGCATCAAAATCTACTTTAGCCAAGTGGATTCGACAGGTCATAATACAAGCCTATGGCTTGAGAAGTAGACCGCCTCCGTTCAAAGTTAGGGCGCACTCCACGAGAGCAGTTGGAACTTCATGGGCAGTGCATCACCAGGCCTCCCTGGCTCAAATTTGTAAGGCCGCAACATGGTCTTCAGTACACACGTTTACTAGGTTCTACCAGGTGGACGTTAGAAGTCAGGAGGATGTCGCCTTTGGGCGCAGTGTGTTGCAGGCCGCAAAAGATCCTCATGCCTGATGGCGCCCAGCTTATGTATGGTGTATCCCCCCCCTCATTTGGCATTGCTTTGGGACGTCCCACATAGTAATGACTATGCCACTCTGTGTCCCGTGATGTATGAACAAGAAAGTAGGATTTTTGAAACAGCTTACCTGTAAAATCCTTTTCTTGGAGTACATCACGGGACACAGAGCTCCCACCCCTCTTTTGGGGACACGTATTGCTTTGCTACAAAACTGAGGTACTCCCGGATGGGAGGGGCTTATATAGGGGAGGGTACTTCCTGTTTTGGAAGTTGCCAGTGCCAGCACCTGAAGGTAATTCTATATAACCCACATAGTAATGACTATGCCGCTCTGTGTCCCGTGATGTACTCCAAGAAAAGGATTTTACAGGTAAGCTGTTTCAAAAATCCTACTTTTTAGAACAGGGTTCCTTCTGGGATGACAGTCATGCAGACCAATTTGATGCAGTGTGCGGCGTATGGTCTGAGCACTGACAGGCTGACCCACCCCTTCAACCTCTACAGCAATGCTGGCAGCACTCATATGTCTATTTCCTAGAGACAACCTCTGGATATGATGCTGAGCACATGCACTCAACTTCTTTGGTCGAGTATGGCCTGTCTTGTTAAACCGCTGTATGGTCTTGGCCACCGTGCTGCAGCTCAGTTTCAGGGTCTTGGCAATCTTCTTATAGCCTAGGCCATCTTTATGTAGAGCAACAATTTTTTGATGTTGAACTTACAATGACCAGAATGAGAGAGTAAGAGTGATAACACCAAATTTAACACACCTGCTCCCCATTCATACCTGAGACCTTGTAACACTAATGAGTGTCAGGGTCACCTGTGGCCAGGTGACAGATGCACACCGTAGGGGGACAGGAGTGCACCGCGAGGTAGTGAACCCTATGGCTGGCTTCTGTGGATAGGAAACTGGGTGGTTGTGGAAAGCGGGACCAGAGGAGCACAACCGGGATCCCAACGGAAGCGAGAGCCAAGATTCCCCAGGGCGCGGAGTCTAAGACCCAGCTGGTCTTCTCCAGGGCCTCTAGTGGTGAGGATGTTACGCTGCAGGCTGGGACCAGGTCGCGGCCCCTGGAGTTTCCTAGCTCACGCCCCGTAGGATAAGGGGAAGCAGCAGCACACGATAGAGAGAACCGAATAACAAGCCGAAGGTCAGGGGCCACAAGCAGACAAGGATAACGAAGAACGAGCCGAAGGTCAAGGGTCACGAGCAGACAGGGATGGTCAGGGACAAGCCAATAACGTAACAGAGAGACAGACGTAGCACACGGCAGGCAGGAACCCAAACACACAATGCCTAACAAACACGTTGATCAGCAAAGCAGGCTTGCAGTGCACAGGTTAATATAGTGTTCAGTGATAGGGCCTGGGGTGGAGTCAGGCTGGGAGGAGATTATAAAGGAAGCCAGGTGAAGGAGGTCTGGTCTCTAGATGAACACATGAGGAGGAAGGTAAGATGGCAGACAAACACTACTGCATATCCATGACAGTACCCTCCCTCTTATGGGCCCTCCCCCGCCTGGACCCAGGCTTAAAGGGAAATCTCTGATGAAACCTTCTCAACAGATGAGGTGCAGCGACATCAGATGCAGCGATCCAAGACGCCTCCTCAGGACCAAAACCTCTCCAATGCACAAGGTACTGAAGAATGCCTCTGCAGAGCCGAGAATCCAGAACTTGTCTAACCTCGTACTTAAAATTATCCTCAGAGACCGAAAACGAGGTAGGGAGATGACAAGAAGATCTATTGAGGACCAAAGGCTCTCTAGGAATAAGCAAGGGCATGAGAGGATCAACAGGAATCTGAGGAGGGTCCCCTATACCCTTAAAGGGGAACTGGTCATCTTGCACAGGACCATCAGACTGGGCAGATGTCAGTGGAACCCTGAAGTCAGGTTGGTTAGAAGGTGACATGTCGCCGGAGTCAAGCTGAATAGCTGAAGGACAAGCAGAATGTCCCGAACAAGAAAAAGTGAGAGGCTCACTGGGCATGGGCTGGACTGGCATAACTAGTACAGAGGCAGAGTGAATAGCTGAGTCAGGTGTAGCGACTACCTGAATCGCATCGCAAGACGTAGCGACTGCAGGACTTGTAGACAAGCTAGCCTGGCTGTGCGTCCAAGGGTGGTTAGGGACAGAGAAATGTAAATGGTTATGCAACCTGGAATGAATGACCGGCTCAGATTCACAGGGGGCAACCTTGGGTAGGCAGGACGAGGAACAGGAGGGACCCCAAGCCAGGATCTGTCCAGTAGTCCAGTCCACATGAGGAGAATGGAGCTGTAACCATGGGAGACCCAAAATTATAGGCGTTGAGGCCTTGGGTAAGATAAGGAAGGATATCCACTCCTGGTGGAGTGTCCCTACCGACATCTTAACAGGGAGGGTCTGGAAGCGGATAGGTCCCCCTGGGAGAACAGTACCATCAATCGCCAAGACCACCAAAGGCGTGGTGAGGGGCAAAAGAGTAAGTCTCATGGACGATGCGATTTCCCAGTCCATGAAATTACCAGCGGCTCCGGAATCCAGATATGCTGAGACCGAATGAGAAGAAGCACCAACATGAAGGAACACAGAAAGCAGAAGACGAGAAGGGGAAGGTGATATTTCTGGGTCCAATACTCCACTTTCCAGATGAAGTGGACCCGAACGTTTTTCTGGACAAAGAGAGCAAGTGTCACGAAAATGACCTTTGCCCCCACAGTAAAGACACAGACCAAGAGTTCTGCGCCTAGCACGTTCCTCGGGGGATAGCCTGGTCCGACCCAGCTGCATGGGTTCCTCAGCTGGTAGGAGATGCTCTACGGGTCGAAGAGAGGGGAGCTCAGGCTGACTAAGAACCAAGGAGTGCTGGCGTTGCTTTTCTAAGGTCCTCTCCTGAAAGCGAATATCGATCTGGTTACACAAGGAGATAACGCCGGCCAGATCAGTGGGGATGGTTCTTCCTGCTAATTCATCCTTCACTCTATCAGACAGGCCATGCAAAAAGGTTGCGACTAAGGCCTCATTGTTCCAGCTCAACTCAGCCGACAGTATGCGGAAATGAAGCGCATACTGTCCCACAGAAGCAGACTCTTGGCGGAGACGTAAAAGGGCGCTGGCCGCTGAAGAGACACGAGCCGGTTCTTCGAAGATATTCCGAAAAAGTTTCAAGAAGCCAGACAGGCTAGAAACCACTGGATCATTCAGTTCCCACAGAGGGGCTGCCCAGGCTAAAGCTTCACCAGAGAGGAGGGAAATGATATAGGCTACCTTAGCCCGATCAGACAGGAAGTTTTGGGGCTGGAGCTCAAAATGAATCGTGCATTGGCTAAGGAACCCCCTGCAAGCCTTGGAGTCCCCAGAGAAACGGGACGGAGCTGGCAGTTGTAGCGAGTGTGTGGCTGCGACTGGTGCAATAGGTGCAGCCGCTGATTGTATTTGAGGTTGCGGATTCAGGGTTCCCAAGGAGGCCTGAAGCTGCTCGAAGCGAGAAGCCAGATCCTGGAGGAATCGCATCACCTGGGTCTGATTCGATTCCTGGGTTTCAAGTCTGCAAACTATGCCCTGCAATGGATCATCCGCGGGTAGCGGGATGTCAGCCGGGTTCATGGCTGATCAAACTGTCAGGGTCACCTGTGGCCAGGTGACAGATGCACACCGTAGGGGGACAGGAGTGCACCGCGAGGTAGTGAACCCTATGGCTGGCTTCTGTGGATAGGAAACTGGGTGGTTGTGGAAAGCGGGACCAGAGGAGCACAACCGGGATCCCAACGGAAGCGAGAGCCAAGATTCCCCAGGGCGCGGAGTCTAAGACCCAGCTGGTCTTCTCCAGGGCCTCTAGTGGTGAGGATGTTACGCTGCAGGCTGGGACCAGGTCGCGGCCCCTGGAGTTTCCTAGCTCACGCCCCGTAGGATAAGGGGAAGCAGCAGCACACGATAGAGAGAACCGAATAACAAGCCGAAGGTCAGGGGCCACAAGCAGACAAGGATAACGAAGAACGAGCCGAAGGTCAAGGGTCACGAGCAGACAGGGATGGTCAGGGACAAGCCAATAACGTAACAGAGAGACAGACGTAGCACACGGCAGGCAGGAACCCAAACACACAATGCCTAACAAACACGTTGATCAGCAAAGCAGGCTTGCAGTGCACAGGTTAATATAGTGTTCAGTGATAGGGCCTGGGGTGGAGTCAGGCTGGGAGGAGATTATAAAGGAAGCCAGGTGAAGGAGGTCTGGTCTCTAGATGAACACATGAGGAGGAAGGTAAGATGGCAGACAAACACTACTGCATATCCATGACAATGAGTCACATGACACCGGGCAGGGAAAATGGCTAATTGGGCCCAATTTGGACATTTTCACTTAGGGGTGTACTCACTTTTTGTTGCCAGCGGTTTAGACAAGAATGGCTGAGTGTTGAGTTATTTTGAGGGGACAGCAAATTTACACTGTTATACAAGCTATACACTCACTAATTGACATTGTAGAAAAGTGTAATTTCTTCAGTGTTGTCGCATGAAAAGATATAATAAAATATTTACAAAAATGTGAGGGGTGTACTCACTTTTGTGAGATACTGTACATAATTTATTATACTTTTTCTGGTGATGAAATCCTAAAAAAACAAGAAAAATGGTTTTATTGCAAGAAGACGTAGGTGTGGTGTGGTACCATCTACTCCAACAATTGAGCATATTCTGGCCTGTGTGTGATGTTCTGAATGTATGTTAAGGCTGGAAAGGGCTCCATCTTAAACATGGTGGTGAGGGGTTCACAGGTGTTATAGGATATTTTCCTGCTTTCAACCCAAAGGTGACTATAAGGCCTCATCAACACTGGACGGACGTTTTTACAGCTGGTTCTAGGGGCATCTGGCAGTTTTTTTTTCTGGCTCTAAACGCCCCTCCATGTTAGCCTATGTGTCCATGCACACATAGGCTTTTAACAGCGTTTAGTTGCAGGAGCTTTTAGAAGTTTTTAGAGGGAGGAAAAATAAAAAAAATTGCCATTGTTTCCAAGAACAGCAGAGTTTGGGCAGAAAAAAATCTTGACGCAACCAAAAGCTGCTAAACCCACCTAAACCCTGGTGCTTGAGCATTAATTAATTTCAATGGGCAGAATACATTTTTTATTCTGGCCAATGAAATTAATTAACGCCCAAGAGCTTGATGCCTGTAAAAGCTCCTAAATGCTTGTAAAAGCTTTAGACACTTTTACAAGCATCAGACATTTTTTCTGCAAAAACTCTGCTGGCTTCTAGGAGAGTTTAATAAGCATCCTGTGTGCATGAAGCCTAAAAGTGGATGACCAGTCCTCCTGGTCTACATAGGCAGAGTCAGTTCACTCTCAGGAGCACTGATGGTGGTCCTGTATGAATGAAGCCTACAGAAAGGTTGGAGCCTACATTCATAAATTAGTGCTTATGTACAGATCAAAGTATTGTCCTTCCAAGACATAGTGCTGATGATGTGGCCAGTGGGAGGAGTCAGCTGGGAATGTTGATTTCTAAATCTTCTTTGGACAGCGGTTTCTCTTCAGTACAAAGAAAATCAGCATCAGGAGAAGCAGAAGAGTTGAGTATTCAATGTGTTTTTTGTAGGGAGGACTTTTTTGAGCATTACTATTTTAGTAACGGAGTTCCTTTAAAGGGCAACAGAGGGAATCAGGGCAAACCACTGGTGCCTATTTATGATGTACCCACCAGCATACTGTGGAACTGATATTTTTTGAAAATTATTAAAAAATAAAAAGTTAACTCTATTTTTCCCCTGTACAGGCTGTTGGTTAGCTCCCCTTGGAGCGGATTTCCTAAGAACAGGATGGGGGATGTCTACAAATGTTCTGTCGGCCTGCTATCATCACAATGCAGTAAACTGAGCTTGGCAAGTAAGTCTTCTTTATCCTCAATAATATCTAAACAATTCATTTTTATATGAGGCCAACAGTTCCTCTTTTATACATATCTTTTTATCAAGTGCATTTAAATGCTTTCTTTTGGTGAAAAATACTCAAGCTTATTTATTGTGCGCTAGAATGTTATGTGGTCTTGGGCTTTCTCCACAGCTACAAAAGTTAAAACAAATCTTGGTATGTATAAAAAGGGAGACTGAAATAAGTGTTGCTAATATAGTTATGTGTCTGTATAAATTACTTGGAAAACCCCATTTAGAATATGACGTACGTTTCTAGGCATCACAGTTTAGAAGGACATTTGGAGAGGTTTCAGAGGCAACACTGTTTAAAGGGATAATAGAGTGACTGAGCATGGGCAGCTCTTGCCATAATGCAGAGTACTATGTCCCCTTTTGTACGCTGTCACTGTCATCTCTGCTGTTTTTTCCAGCATCATCTCTCTTTGTCCATTGGGCAGTCAATGATGAGTGAGTGAGTGAGTGAGAACTTGTATAGCGCTGCAAATGCGAACTCAATCGCCTCAAGGCGCTTGTCATCCAGTGTCGTTTATATCCTTAGAAGAGATGAGTCTTTAGTTTTTTCCGGAAGGCTCAATGGTTTTCTTCCATACGGATGTTCATTGGTAGTGCATTCCATAGTCTTGGTCCTTGGGCAGAAAACCTTCATTCTCCCTTGGCTTTGTAGCGAGTCTTGGGAATGTGGAGGAGGTTTTGGTTAGTTGATTGAAGGTCGCGAGTAGTGGTGTAGTGTTTTATTTTCTCGCATAAATATTGAGGTGCGGTTCCTTGTGCGCATTTGTGGATGAGGCAAAGGGTCTTGAATGTGACCCGATCCTTTACGGCTAGCCAATGGAGGCTTCTCAGGGATGGTGTGATTGATTCCCAGGGTTTTTTCTCCGTAACCAGTCTGGCCGCTGTGTTTTGGATGACTTGTAGACGTGCAATCTGGTATTTGGGTAGTCCTAGGTAAAGGGAGTTAGCGTAGTCAAGCCGGGAATTGATGATGGTTCCGAGTACTACTGCTCTGTCTTTTTCCGGGATGAAGGGGATAAGTCTTCGTAGCAGGCGGAGAAGGTGGTGAGATCCGCTGACTACTGATCCTATTTGTGCGTCCATAGTCATGTCTGAGTCAAAGATGACTCCCAGGTTTTTAACTTTGGTGCTTGGGGTGATGTTTTGTCCAAGGATGGTGGGTGGCGTCCATGTGGTCCTAGCTTTTTTCTTTTGGTTAGCATGGAAAATGAGCAGTTCTGTTTTGGATCCATTAAGCTTGAGGGAGCTCTCTGTCATCCAATTGTCGATTAGTGTAAGGCATTTTTCCAGTCCGTAATATTGATCTTTTTTGTTGTTGATGCGAAAGTGATGATGTAACTACTACACATGTGCCAGGGTATGAATGGGTAAAATTTAATGGTAGGGACAGATGTCTGTGGTCTAAAGAAAGTATACTATGCAAACTGTGCCATGCCACTGATTGGTGGACATAGTGAAAGACGGGCCTATTTTAACAAACATTTTCAAATCTTTCAACATCAGCTTCCTTTCAGACGCTCACCATTCATTCAGATGATATAGCTGCAAAAAAATTGTATTGGAAGCCTTTCCTCTCCCAGATACTGTGATCACAAGTGTGACATCAAGCCCATCAACCCAACATATCTTATTAGTATTGGCTGAGGGAAAGGGGGCATGTGAATGCTGGAGATACATCCTCCCATTTTCAGCTTCATAAAAAAAAAAAAGTGTTTTTTTGGGCATAGGAGACATGTTAAATCTCTTTTGCCAAAAAGGTCTATCATGTTTTTTTGTTTTTTTGAGGAGGTGACACAATGCCTCCTCACTACTTAGTTCCAGTGAGTATAATTAATAAAAAAAAATGTGTTTCAGAATAAAGGAGGTCTCCAGAAACGTAAAGTCTACATTTTTGGATGCCGGGAAGGATTAAAATTTCTTCCAGGTTTTTATTGCTGCTATTTTTCTGCAACCAGGCTCCAGAGTAGATAGGGTCAATTTTGGAACAAGCGTGGTTTGCTATAAATTGATCGCTCCAATATCCAATCAGCATTGGCCATACGGTGGCACATCTAAAATAAGAATGTGATTTTCCATAATGTTGGTGGGAACCATTTGTAACTGGTTTGATGAGATTTAGGTTCTCCTATGGTGCACATATTTATGATATGATTATTAATATCACATTTTAGCAAGGCTATGATGCTTGCTTAATCTAGGGAATGTAACAGAAAGGTTACTTACCTTATTCCTCTTCCACTGATGCTCTTCTCTGCTCCAGCTCCAGTTCTAGATTGTGGACAGCGCCTTCACATCCTCATGTGTAATGTAGGACTGTTCGTCGTCCATTCTATATGATGGCATTGTCCCCAGATACCAGTAAAAACCCAACAGTTCCAATCCTTCCCCACTCTACCCAAAAAACAGCTTTTGGATTGACATCCATTTTAAGGTAAATGAGCAAGTGGCAGGAACTCGTGCACTAATATCTTAAGACTCAATTCCCCAAAAGGTATAAGATGCTGGCATATGACTTGGACCACCAGATTTCATGTACAACTGAACTATAACTTTTGGGTGGAATGCCCCTAATGATCATTTTTCTTTTTTCTTCAGGTGCAACTATTATCCCAAATGTAACAGAAGTGAAGGAACAAATGAACCTTGGGCTAACACTGATAAGAAATGAAAATACTGGTGGATTTTTAGTAAGTTCAGGAAAATTTCATTTGCACAATTGTATTTGTTTTAACTCACCAATGTTTTAGTCGGTGCATTGCAGTCATTATATGGTGCTTAGTGTGTTAACACTTATGCCTTGTACACACGATCGGATTTCCGATGAAATAAAATCCGATGGACTTGTTTCATTGGAAATTCCGATCGTGTGTGGGCCCCATCTGACTTTTTTCCATCGGAGTAAAAAAATAGAACATGTTTTAAATTTTTCGGAGAAAAATCCACGCATGCTCAGGATCAAGTTAACGAATGCTCGGAAGCATTGAACTTCGTTTTTCTCGGCTCATCGTAGTGTTTTACGTCACCACGTTTTGGACGGTCGGAATTTAGTCTGACAGTGTATATGCAAGACTGATGGAAGTCAGCTTCATTGGAATTCCAAAGGAAAATTCTATCGGATTTTATTCCATCGGAAATCCGATCATGTGTACAAGGAATTAGTGTGTTTATTCCACCACGAGGACGATTTGTTGTATAATTTTATTAAATTTTTTGTGTGGTTATATGATATGCACTATATTCACAGTTATAAGCATATGAGAGTTAGCGCTGACCTTTTATATGTTCTAATTGATTAAAATAATGTGTTGAAGGTTTTTTGCCTATCAAATACTGATGACTTACTATTATTTCCTATTTGAGAGTATAAATCTGCTTTTCTATGTGTGAAGGTAAGATACTTTATTGATCTCATGTATGATTACTGTTTCTGTTCTTTATAAGATACTTTATTGATCTCATGTATGATTACTGTATATGTTCTGTTTCTTTTCAGACATGTGGCCCATTATGGGCCCAGCAATGTGGAAACAATTTTTATGCAACAGGGATGTGTTCTGATATTAGCCCAACATTCCAGGTGCTCAGAAGCTTTTCCCCTGCTCTTCAAAGTAAGTACATATAACATTACCAGTCAGCACAATTTTTTCAGAAAACAAGTCTAAGTGAAATACCACGACCACCAGGGCCATGTGAGATGAGTTCCAAGTGGCCTAGTAGGAAAAAACACCAAATGCACCAGTTCCATTACCAAGTAAAGCTTTGCACATTTGAACATTGCATTCTCAGGGCTGGATTGTTGGCTTGCAATGGGGTAAGACAGATGGGCGCCTCATCTTAGTAAGGTTTAATGTTTTCATTGCTGAACACACTCAAGGGATAGTACATAAGGAAACAGGATACCCAAAAACACAACAGTACAGCCACTGGTAGTATACTTCTGTCACAGGAGGTCTCTTCAGTATTCCATGTGGAGCCTCTTCACAGCTTAAGCTGAACGAGTCCAGATTAGCATAGACTCAACCATCCAGGAACTTTCCAAATTTATCTCCACCAGCTCTGGAAGGTTGCTCAAAAGATTTATAGCTTTCCTCCAGCTCACACCACTGACCAGATTCCTAAATGATTGGCTGGTGGGGAAAAAGTTTATTGTAGATATAGCACCACAATTTACACAGCACTTTACATATATGCTGTACATTCACATCAGTCTCTGCTCTCAAGTAGCTTATAATTTAAAGGCCCTAACTCACATACACACAGTAGGGCCAATTTATATAGGAGCCAATTAACCTACCAGTATGTCTTTGGAGTGTGGGAGGACACTGGAGTACCCAAAGGAAACCCACGCAGGCACAGGGAGAACATGCTGACTTAGTGCAGGTAGTGCCAAGGTTGGGATTCGAATCGGTAAACCGAGTGCTGCTAGACAGAAGTTCTAACCACTTAGCCACTGTGCTGCTCATCTGCCCTTTTGACAGACATGTGCACTGCTTTGACTAATTGCATCTCATAGTTTACTAGATGACCGTGAAGGTTGTAGCTCAGTCCTCGGAGATCCACTGGGCCCTAAGCTCCAGCCTTGCAGATCATCTGGCTCTGCTAAAACTGTTTAAATAGTTGCTTTATCCTTGTTTTGTCTTTAGTGTCCATTTATTTCTATGAGTCTTCTTTGTTTTTCAGCCTGCTCTGCAGTAATTGATATCGCTATTGTATGTGATGGTTCAAACAGTATTTATCCTTGGTCAGCTGTTCGGAACTTTTTGGAGAAGTTTGTGGAGGGGTTAGACGTTGGACCTACAAAGACTCAGGTGATTTTTGCACATCTATTTTTTTCTGTGTGACATCTATAATCTGCAAATATATCATGACACAAAATGAATGAACATGGCTAATTACTTTAAAGCCTGTATTTAAAAAAAAGAAAATAATAAAAAATCTGCACAAGGGATATTACTTACCTTCAATGTGATGTGTCCTCTTGTGCTGTTGTGTCATAGTTTACCAGAAAATGTTCTCCTCCAATGCCCCCCACCCATACTGCCATAATCCTCCAGTGCGACGGGGGTTAATAGAATTAAAGAAGCAGTGACCGGCAATCAAGAGTGCTTGATTATACTCACCTTTCCACCCAGCTTCTCGATTTATAGGAGCCGGTACTTCAGTTGCTATGAATTAAGCAGGATCTATGAATGGAGGGGCGGACCTTGCCATCATCCACCTGTCCTCTATTCATAGATTGCGTTTTATTCATAGAATCTGTAGTATGGCTGGATGGGGCTGGATGGTACACTTAGTGGTACAAACATTTGTGAGCAGTATGCGTGCAGGTACAAATGCCCACAATGTTGGCTTGAACTGATCGGGAACTCTGCAGAGCTGGTCAACAGTCTAAAGGACTATATACGAATAAACGAGGGCACAGCGTCAGTTGGAGTGGTGTGGGACGCTTTGAAAGACTATTTAAGGGGACTCCTGATCCAGCAGGTAGCCAGGGTGACGGGGGAGGCCAGGAGATGGGAAAGGGATATTAGAGTGGAGGTAGTACAGGCAGAGAAACGGTACATCGAGGACCCCACCAGGACTAGACAGAGGGAATGGCTGGACAAGCAACAAATTTATAGAATGGCTACTATAAGAAAGACCGAAAATAGACGGATATTTCAAAGACAAAATCAATTTGGTGAAGGTGAGAGAGTGGGCAATATGTTGTCCCGCCTGATTAGATCTAATACCCCCACGGCCAATGTAACATCGATTAGGACACCAAAGGGGGAGATCTCCACTGAAGTACCAGTGATATTGAAAACATTTAGTGGCTTCTATAAATCTCTGTACAAGTCTAGGAGAGAGGCTTTTCTCCGGGGAATGGTGGTCCCGGTCTTGTCAGAGCGGGACAGGGCAGGCTTGGAGTCACCAATCACCCTGGAGGAACTCCAGATAGCGGTGGCGGGAATGCCCAGTCAAAAAGCACCAGGCCCAGATGGGCTCCCAACCGAACTCTACAAGCAATATGGTGAGGTATTGCTTCCAGAGTTGCTGAAGACATTGGGATGGGCATTAGCCTCTGGGAGGCTCCCCACCTCAATGTCGGAAGCCACTATTATTGCAATCCACAAGGAGGGGAAAGACCACCTGGACGTCTCTTCCTACCGCCCAATTTCACTATTATGCACCGACGTAAAAATTCTGGCCAAAGTTCTTGCAACGCGTCTCAACGGATGTATCCAGAGCCTTATCCATCCGGATCAATCAGGCTTTATTCCAAATAGGTCAACGAGTATAAACATCAGAAGGGTCTTTTTAAATATACAAATCCCTACAGACAAGGACGGTTCTAGAGCACTGCTAGCCCTGGATGCTGCAAAGGCATTCGATACCCTTGAGTGGGACTATCTGTGGAGGGTATTGGAGAGGTTTGGATTTGGCCCGATTTTTATCAATTGGGTCAAAATACTGTACAGCAAACCCTGCGCGAAAATAAAAATAAATAACGTATCATCAGAACAGTTCCAACTGAAGAGAGGGACAAGACAGGGCTGCCCCCTCTCCCCCTTATTGTTTGCTCTGGCAATGGAGCCACTGGCCATCAAGTCCAGACAAATGCCAGGCATAAGGGGATTTAGTAGGCCGGAGGGGGAGGAACGGATAGCACTATTCGCGGACGACGTGCTTTTCTTTTTGGGAGACGTCGAGTCCTCATTAAATACAGTGATACAGGTGGTTGAGGAATTTGGACGCTTGTCGGGCCTGGTCATCAACTGGGAAAAATCGGCCTTGCTGCCGGTAGACCCACTTGATGACCAGGCCCTGCTCGGTGTAGCCGGGCTAAAAGTTGTCACCACTTTGAAATATTTGGGGGTCTGGATTAGTAGGGATACAAACCAGTACATAAATTTAAATATCGCCCCACTATTACTCAAATTAAAACAGAAAGCAGACAAATGGAAACGATTCCCTCTAGTAGTAGCAGGGCGCTGCAATCTGATAAAAATGATATGGCTGCCACAACTATTATATTTTTTCCATAACTCTCCGATTTGGCTCAACCAAAGTTGGTTTAAAGAACATAGAATCGCTCTTTAGGGAGCTGATATGGAAGGGATGGCAGTCGAGGATCAGCTTGCAAACCTTGCAACTCTCGGACAAAGAGGGGGGATTTGCGGTTCCCCATCCGAGATCATACTTCCTGGCTTCCCAACTCCAACACTTAGCGGGTTGTGGACTCCTGATGGAGGGCAATTCTAGTGTTAACATGATGCTAACGGGGGCTCCGCACTGCATACTGGCGGAGGCACTGGAGGCAGACTCTTTTACCCATAGATGCCCGACGATAGAACTAGTCAAGAAGGTCTGGCAGGGAATAAAGGTACTCATGGGATATAGTGCAGTGACCGAGTTCACACCCATATGGAGTAATAAAAAAGTCCAGAGATCAGCGCCATAGAAAAACTTAGGGAATGGGATAGGCAGGGCATTAAACGATTAACCCAGCTATACAGGGGCAACCAAATAAAAACCTTTTCAGATTTAAGTAGTGAATTTAACATATCAAATAAGACCTTCTACAAATATCTTTAGATTAGGCATGCCATACAGGCCCAATTCGGGTCATTAACCTTAGTATGGATTCAGTCCCCCGTTCTCTCAAAAATCGCAATGACATATACGAGCTCTATACTAGAATAGGGGCTAGGGCAATAAGCAGAGCGGGACCCTCCAAGAGTAAAACAGGATGGGAAAGCGATGTGGGGACAATTAGCACTGCTCAATGGGACACGGTATTGGAGCAGGGTACCTTGGTTTCGATTTCCCCTGCACAGAGAATATCTCATTTACACTTCCTCCACAGAGCTTATTACACCCCTAAAAAGATGTACAGACTTGGGTGGAGGGAAAATGTTGAATGCTCCAGGTGTAAAGCGTCAGGGGATTTTATCCATATGATGTGGAGATGCCCTAAACTATTTAGGTATTGGGAGGCGATAATAGCAAGATTAAACAAGACATTTGGGACCCTGCTAGAACCGGTGGCTAAGACCTGCCTATTAGGAATAGAGGAGAGGAGAGTCCACCCAGATACTACAGAGGTGGTCTTGAGGTGCCTATTTAAAGCACGCAATTTAATTGCACAGAGGTGGCAGTCCAAGACCCCTCCATCAGTGGGAAGCTGGGTAGAGACGATAAACGCAATGGTATGGAGCGAAAGGGTGTTATATATTAAGCAGAATAGGATTGGAAAATTTGAGAGAATGTGGAGGCGATGGCTGGATGAGGAGGGGTGCCCCCCATAGGAGGATGGACAGGGTGTATGGGAACCCTCTCGTAGGCCTGGTCTGGAGTATGGAGGTAGAGGGCCTTGGCCAGTGTAATAAACTTGCCCTTCTCCGGCTCCTATATGGATGCTGATATTTCGGGGGGGATTTCCCCATACCCGTTTCTGTTCCCCTCCTTTGCTGACTTCCTCCATTTTTTCCCTCTGATTTTTCCCCCCTTTATTGCGCTCCATACCCTTTAACTTGATTTCTCCTTTCCCCCTTACCCGCCCAGGGTTTCTTCTCCCTGTCGCTCTTCCCGGCCCCTTTCATTCCCGCCTTTGGAACTATAGGCAACTTATGAACATACCAACCTTTAAGTGTGATGTGGTGTGGGGGAGGGAGGGTTGGGAGGGTGTAAATACGCAAAGGCGTGATTGCAAATTGCACAATGTTACAATTCTTTTTCTTTGTTTATTTGGGGCATTACTTTGTTCACTGTATTTTGAATTGTATGTACGCATATCTGGTATGAAAAACAACAATAAAAAGTAATTATAAAAAATAAAAATAAATGCCCACAATGCATACTTCTTTCATTCTAGACATTCACCCCTGGGCACATACAGTGGGGAAAAAAAGTATTTAGCCAGCCACCAATTGTGCAAGTTCTCCCACTTAAAAAGATGAGAGAGGCCTGTAATTGGCATCATAGTTATACCTCAACTATGAGAGACAAAATGTGGAAACAAATCCAGACAATCACATTGTCTGATTTGGAAAGAATTTATTTTCAAATTATGGTGGAAAATAAGTATTTGGTCACCGACAAACATGCAAGATTTCTGTCTCTCACAGACCTGTATCTTCTTCTTTAAGAGGCTCCTCTGTCCTCCATTCATTACCTGTATTAATGGCACCTGTTTGAACTTGTTATCAGTATAAAAGACACCTGTCAACAACCTCAAACAGTCACACTCCCAACTCCACTATGGTGAAGACCAAAGAGCTGTCGAAGGACACCAGAAACAAAATTGTAGACCTGCACCAGGCTGGGAAGACTGAATCTGCAATAGGCAAGCAGCTTGGTGTGAAGAAATCAACTGTGGGAGAAATAATTAGAAAATGGAAGAGATACAAAACCACTGATAATCTCCCTCGATCTGGGGCTCCACGCAAGATCTCACCCCGTGGGGTCAAAATGATCACAAGAACCGTGAGCAAAAATCCCAGAACCACACGGGGGGACCTAGTGAATGACCTGCAGAGAGCTAAGACCAACGTAACAAAGGCTACCATCAGTAACACACTACGCCGACAGGGACTCAGATCCTGCAGTGCCAGATGTGACCCCCTGCTTAAGCCAGTACATGTCCGGGCCCGTCTGAGGTTTGCTAGAGAGCATTTGGATGATCCAGAAGAGGATTGGGAGAATGTCATATGGTCAGATGAAACCAAAGTAGAAATGTTTGGTAGAAACACAACTCGTCGTGTTTGGAGGAGAGAGAATGCTGAGTTGCAACCAAAGAACACCATACCTACTGTGAAGCATGGGGGTGGCAACATCATGCTTTGGGGCTGTTTCTCTGCAAAGGGAACATGACGACTGATCCGTGTACATGAAAGAATGAATGGGGCCATGTATCGTGAGATTTTGAGTGCAAACCTCCTCCCATCAGCAAGGGCATTGAAGATGAAACGTGGCTGGGTCTTTCAGCATGACAATGATCCCAAACACACCGCCCGGGCAACGAAGGAGCATTTCAAGGTCCTGGAGTGGCCTAGCCTGTCTCCAGATCTCAACCCCATAGAAAACCTTTGGAGGGAGTTGAAAGTCCGTGTTGCCCAGCGACAGCCCCAAAACATCACTGCTCTAGAGGAGATCTGCATGGAGGAATGGGCCAACATACCAGCAACAGTGTGTGACAACCTTGTGAAGACTTACAGAAAACACCTGTCATTGTCAACAAAGGATATATAACAAAGTATTGAGATGAACTTTTGATATTGACTAAATACTTTTTTTCCACCATAATTTGCAAATAAATTCTTTCCAAATCAGACAATGTGATTGTCTGGATTTGTTTCCACATTTTGTCTCTCATAGTTGAGGTTTACCTATGATGACAATTACAGGCCTCTCTCATCTTTTTAAGTGGGAGAACTTGCACAATTGGTGGCTGACTAAATACTTTTTCGCCCCACTGTATTTCCCTAAATGATCGTAACTCTAGGTGTACCATCCAGTCCCATCCAACCACAGCAGCTGTCAGCATATCATAGAGTTTGACAGGCTGCTGGCAGTGGGGCTGGACAATGCAAGTGTGACATTCGCATGCAGCTAAGCCCCAGAGCCTCATGCACCAGGGCAAATGCTTATTCTATACAAATTAATAAAATCCTATACTGAAAGATATATTCAGGCTGCTGTCATTGCTTACTTGCTCACCAAAACATGTTATATTTACCTGGTGTGTTTAATGGTTTTGCACAGAGCAGCCCCTATCCTTTTCTGGGGTCCCACGCTAGCGCTGCTGGCTCCTCCTCCTTGACCAGTGCCCAAATAGCAAGCCAATTGCTATGGGGGCACTGGTGCGTGCTGGCCCCCAAGCCCTGCTCTATGCGTCAATAGGACACATAGAGCCGCGGCTCAGCCCCGCCCCCCCACACTCTCCTCATTGGCTCACTGGTTGTGATTGACAGCACCTTTGGTGTGATTTTGGCCTATTCTTCCACAGAGTCTTCAAATCTTGCAGGTTCCGTGGGTCTCTTCTATGAACTCTTTTCAAATTTTTCGTCCTTTCCAAAGATTTTCTATTGGATTCAAGTCAGGTGATTGGCTGGGCCATTCTAGCAGCTTTATTTTCTTTCTTTGAAACCAATTGAAAGTTTCCTTGGCTTTGTGTTTGGGATCATTGCCTTGCTGAAATGTCCACCCTTGTTTCATCTTCATCATCCTGGTAGATGGCAGCATATTTTCATAAAGAATGAGCCTAGAGTATTGCACCTTTTCACAATATTAAAATTTTCTGAGATTGTAGATTTGGGGTTTTCATGAGCTGTAAGCCATAATCATCACAATTATGACAAATCACGGCTTGAACTATCTTGCTTTGCATGTAATGAGTTTATCTCATATATTAGTTTCACCTTTTAAGTTGCATTAGTGAAATAAATGAAATTTTGCACGATATTTAAATTTTTCGAGTTTCACCTGTATATTCAGCCCCCTTTACTCTGATACCCCTAACTAAAATCTAGTAGTGGAACCAATTGCCTTCAGAAGTCACCTAATTAGTAAATGGAGTCCACTTGTGTGTAATTGAATCTCAGTATACATACAGCTGTCCTGTGAAGCCTTAGTGAACAAACAGCATCATGATGGCCAATGAAAACACCAGACAGGTCAGGAATAAAGTTGTGGAGAAGTTCAAGCAGAGTTAGGTTATAAAAAAAATATCCCAAGCTTTGAACATGTCAAGGAGCACTGTTCAATCCATCATCCGAAAATGGAAAGAGTATGGCACAACTAAAAAACCTACCAAGACATGGCCGTCCACCTAAACTGACAGGTCGGCCAAGGAGAGCATTTATCAGAGAAGCAGCCAAGAGGCCCATGGTAACTCTGGTGGAGCTACAGAGATCCACAGCTCAGGTGGGAGAATCTGTCCACAGGACAACTATTAGTCATGCACTCCACAAATCTGGCCTTTATAGAAGGGTGGCAAGAAGAAAGCCATTGTTGAAAGAAAGTCCTGTTTTCAGTTTGTGAGAAGCCATGTGGAGGACACAGCAAACATGTGGAAGAAGGTGCTCTGGTCAGATGAGACCAAAATTTTACTTTTTGGCCTAAAAGAAAAACGCTATGTGTGGCAGAAAACGAACACTGCACATCACTCTGAACACATCATCCCCACCGTGAAACATGGTGGTGGCAGCATCATGTTGTTGGGATGCTTTTCTTCAGCACGGGCAGGGAAGCTGGTCAGAGTTGATTGGAAGATGGATGGAGCCAAATACAGGGCAATCTTAGAAGAATATCTGTTAGAGTCTGCTAAAGACTTGAGACTGGGGCAAAGGTTCACCTCCCAGCAGGACAACAAAACCTAAACATACAGCCAGAGCTACAATGGAATGGTTTAGACCAAAGCATATTCATGTGTTACAATGGCCAAATCAAAGTCCAGACCTAAATCCAATTGAGAATCTGTGGCAAGACTTGAACATTGCTGTTCACAGAAGCTCTCCATCCAATCTCACAGAGCTTGAGCAATTTTGCAAAGAAGAATGGGCAAAATTTCACTCTCCAGATGTGCAAAGCTGGTAGAGACATCCCCAAAAAGACTTACAGCTGTATTTGCAGCGAAAGGTGGTTCTACAAAGTATTGACTCAGGGGGGCTGAACACAAATGCACGCCACACTTTTCACATATGTATTTGTAAAACATTTTGAAAACCATTTATCATTTTCCTTCCGCTTCACAATTATGTGCCACTTTGGTCTATCACAGGAAATCCCAATAAAATACATTTGTGTTTTTGGTTGTAACATGACAAAATTTCAAGGGGGATGAATACTTTTTCAAGGCAATGTATATATATATGCTATAAAGCCAAAGCTTGTTTTTAGTAGAATATTGTTTTAAATTGCATTTCATTAGCAAACATTTTCATATGTGGTGCACTCCTGATGATTGCGTCTGATGTTTGCAGGTGAGCCTAATACAGTATGGAAATTCGCCCAGTGTGATGTTTAGAATGAATCGGTTCAATAATAAAGAAGACATGGTGAAAGCTATATCTGCTACCTCTCAAATGGGAGGAGACCAAACAAACACCTTCAAAGCAATTGACTATACCAGGTAGGTCAACTGTGTACTCATTTCTGTGGTTGATAAAGATGACTGATTGTATTTATATTCAATAAAAAATGATATGTAATATTTTTTTGCAGTAGTATGCACCCAAGTTCTTATTTTAGTTCCCTTAAAATATATGACTGAGCAAAATAAAAAAACAAAACTATATTCATTATATCTCTACAATAAAATGCATATTTGTTTTTGTCCTGTTGCTGCAAATGCAGAAAAGCATCTATTTATCTTGACAAAAATCCAGCGTGCTCCTAAATTCCTGTATTAAGGTGAAAAACTGCTTCTGTTGCACTGAAAGCCCAAGCACTGTTCTCTATTCTGGACTACAGATCACCACCCCTCTCCTAATTTCTATAAAATAAGAGGGAGGTTTACTTTAGGCCAGTAGGGAGGAATGCAGGCAAGGGCCTACACTGTTTGGAAGTAAAATACACAAACAAAATGAAAAAAAAAACTTGTTCTTAAGGCTGGTTTCACACTGGGGCGGTGGGGGTGGTGGCGGTATAGCGGCGCTATACCGTCGGGATTGCAGAGGTATTCGGCCGCTAGCGGTGCGGTTTTAACCCCTGCTAGCGGCAGAAAAAGGGTTAATACCACCCGCAAACCGCGGCTACAGCCGCGGTTTGCGGGCGGTATTACCGCGGTATCCCATTAATTTCAATGGGAAGGAGCGGTGTAGGAGTGGTAAACACACCGCTCCTCTCACCGCTCCAAAGATGCGGCTAGCAGGACTTTTTTTCACGTCCTGTTAGCGCAGTTAAAACCCAAGAAACGTTTTTGTCTTTTTTTTTTTTTAAGGTTTTATTTTTTTTTATTATTTAAATAAAGTGTACCATCTATTTTACAATTGTTAAATTACTACTTGGTTTTTCCATCTGCTATATTTCCGAATTTTCAAAAAAACCTCAACTGCACATAACAAAGTACCTTTCATTTTAAATGACACCTTAACAAATGTAGCCAGCGCTCCACAATGGACAGATGTGAACTATGGTGCAGGTTCCATAAAACCTGCATTTTTAATGAACCTAGACCATACATTTCTTGATTTTGTAAAACATTTAGGGTTCATTCACACAATCAGTTGATTTAAAATCTGGAGAAATGCAAACAGCAACATGTTAAACCCATTGCTGTATATTATGCCGTTATTCATTTTTAGTGTGTATGGTGCCTTAGAAGGGTTCATGGAATAAAGAGGATAAATAAAACTAGAGGTAGGCTAAAAATGCTACAGCTAAAAAATCCTATACAGTATGTATATGTGTGCTGTGTTGGTCATCCCCTCTGCAAATCTTCCTATTGGCTCTCCTTTTAATATCTGAAGTTGAATGATTTCTGCAGTCCATAGGAAAAGGATATTAATATTATTTCCAGAACTGAAGCAGGTAGGACTGCATTTTTTAATTTTTTATTTAAAGCTACTGTAGTGGGCATTTAAATTTGGGGGGGGGGGAGCATCTATTCAACCCAGATGTACTAATTGATAGGGAATCTGAGAATCCCTTTTGTGGTTCTTGGAGGACTCTGGTGGTGCAAGGTTCCCTGTGGCCTGCAGGTGGCGTTGTCGCCCTGGGCCGGAGCTGAACCTGCACCGCAAGACTGTTCGTTTTTGTCCTTTCCTGGCGCCGGTACAGCGGGGCGGGGAACCCGCTGTGACGCAAAGGGAGAGGAGATAAAAGGGGCGGATGCCCTGATCTCGGGGTTCAGAGTTGGAGGACGCGGCCGCGCCCAGGCACCTTCGGCCCAGGTGCCCTTGACCTGGCCGGAGCAAGGGATGGAGTCCATCCCAGGCACCTTAAGCCTGGGGTGATGTACTATGACCAAGGCCTGGGGCCCAGTAACTTCGACTGGGTTCCGCGAGGGTGGAGGAGTCCAAGGGGCCCTAAGGTGTTGGGACCCGTATCTGAGGTGAGGAGGCCAGGGAGTGTAACCCTTCCGAATAGCCCGGTACAGCATTAATCCGGTGACGGCAGGGCCTCTGGTAACTCTCTTGGAGGGATGTCTTCCCCCTGACAGGGGCTGCAACGTAGCGAAGGTAACTCCAGTTCCTGTTCACTAGAGTTGCTGGAAGAGACTCTGAAGCCACAGCCACTGTGCTTAGCAACCGTTGGTGAAACCTCAACGGTTTAGTTTTCTGTGAGGATTGTGCCTTGACCTACTCCCCACCAATACTGAACTGTTCTTTGGGTCTCAAACTGTCTGCTCGCAAAGGACTATTTGTTTGCCGTTATGGAATAAATAAGTTTTGGACCTTTTCAGTGTGTGGTACTCCAATTACTGGGAGCAAAAGGGGGTTATCAGCAGAACAGACTTGGCTCTGAGCGTATACACAGCCCAAAGGTAATCTGATTCTGGCCTTCCCCTCTACACCCTGCAATCTAGAGGACATGGGCCGTGGCGCACCTCGTCCTCCCCTCCAAGGTACCCCTAGATCAGAGCCAGAGTAACCGATAAAGAAGTGGAAGGGGGTGAGGCCGCTACACTACATTTTCTCTTTAAAATATGAGCTTTTTTCTGTAAACCCTCCCCACGTGTGTGTGTGTGTGTTTAGGTTTTATTACATTGCGTAACTCAATATTGTAGAAGTTTGTTAACATTTGACCTGAAATACATGCTTGTAAAGATTTCTTGCATTTTATAGTGCCATGTTCCTGTTTGTCTCTCATTAACATTCTACAGTACATCAAAGTCCTCCTGTAAAGTAATAACTCATGGATTGTCCATTAAGGGGGTAGTAAAATTACTCAGTTCCTGTGTATATATCTATTTGTATGTCTATTTCACATTTTTCCAGTATGATAAGGATAGCATTCATAGAGTGGTATTGTTCTGTAAGTCAAATATATAGTCTAAAATATATATATATTTTTTTATGTCATGGTTAGGAATCCCTGAAAAATGTCCAATCGGCAATCTGACAATTTACATTTAGTGACATTATAAGATATGCAACAGCTAATAACAGACATACTACCCTTTACCATTTGATCACTTATGCCCTGTACCCACGATCGGAATTTCGATGTTTTAATAAACCGATGGATTTTTCCATCGGAATTCCGATGAAGCTGACTTCCATCAGTCTTGCCTACACACCATCAGACAAAATTCTGACCGTCCAAAACGCCATGACGTACAACACGTAAGACGGCACTATAAATGGGAAGTTCAAATCCAATGGCGCCACCCCTTGGGCTGCTTTTGCTGATTTCGTGTTACCGCGTGTTAGTAAAAGTTTGGTGTTAGCCGATTCGCACTTTTCAGTCTCTGTGCTTTTCAGTTCGTTACAGCATGACGAATGTTCTATCTCCATTACGAACGCTAGTTTTACCAGAACGAGTGCTCCCGTCTTGTAATTTAGTCTGAGCATGCGTGGATTTTTCTCCGATGGAGTTCCACACAGACAATTGGAATTTCCTATCGCTTTTTTTTCCCATCGGAAAAATTTAAAACATGTTCTATTTTTTTACACCGATGGAAAAAAGTCAGATGGGGCCCACACACGATTGTTTTTTCAGATGAAAAAAGTCCATCTGACTTTTTTCATTGGAAAAAACGATCGTGTGTACAGGGCATTAAAGTGGTATTAAAGGTTTGGCTTAACCACTTAAGCCCCGGACCATTTGGTAGCTAAAGGACCAGAGGTGAATTCAGAATTTGGCACTGCGCTGCTTTAACTGTAAATTGTGCGGACATGCAATGTTGTACCCAAACGAAATTTGCGTCCTTTTCTTCCCACAAATAGAGCTTTCTTTTAATGGTATTTGATTGCCTCTGTGATTTTAATTTTTTGCGATATAAACGGAAAAAGACCGAAATTTTTGAAAAAAAATGATATTTTCTAATTTTTGTTATAAGAAAAATCGAATAAACTCAATTTTAGTCATACATTTAGGCCAAAATGTATTCAGCCACATGTCTTTAGTAAAAAAAATGTCAATAAGCGTATTTTTATTGGTTTGCGCAAAAGTTATAGCGTTTACAAACTAGGGTACATTTTCTGGAATTTACACAGCTTTAAATTTATGACTGCCTATCTCATTTCTTGAGGTGCTAAAATGGCAGGGCAGTCCAAAACACCCCAAATGACCCCATTTTAGAAAGTAGACACCCCAAGGAAATTGCTGAGAGGCATGTTGAGCCCATTGAATATTTTTTTTTTTTGTCCCAAGTGATTGAATAATGACAAAAAAAAAAAAATTACAAAAAGTTGTCACTAAATGATATATTGCTCACACATGCCATGGTTATATGTGGAATTGCACCCCAAAATACATTCTGCTGCTTCTCCTGAGTACGGGGATACCACATGTGTGTGACTTTTTAGGAGCCTAGCCATGTACGGGACCCCGGAAACCAAGCACCGCCTTCAGGATTTCTAAGGGTGTAAATTTTTGATTTCACTCCTCACTACCTATCACAGTTTTGAAGGCCATAAAATGCCAAAATAGCACAACCCCCCCCCCCCCCAAATGACCCCATTTTAGAAAGTAGACACCCCAAGGAAATTGCTGAGAGGCCTGTTGAGCCCATTGAATATTTTTTTTTTTGTCCCAAGTGATTGAATAATGACAAAAAAAAATAAAAATTACAAAAAGTTGTCACTAAATGACAAGTGATTGGATTTGGGGTCCCGTACGCGGCTAGGCTCCCAAAAAGTCTCACACATGTGGTATCCCCGTACTCAGGAGAAGCAACAGAATGTATTTTGGGGTGTAATTCCACATATGCCCATGGCATGTTTGAGCAATATATCATTTGGTGACAACTTTGTGCAAAAAAAAAAAAAATTTCTTTTTTCCGCAACTTGTGTCAACATATAAAATATTCCATGGACTCGACATGCCTCTCAGTATATAGCTTGGGGTGTCTACTTTCCAAAATGGGGTCATTTGGGGGGGGTTTTGAACTGTTCTGGCATTTTATACACAACATTAGGAAGCTTACATCCACTCTTCTAACCACTTGAAGACAAAGCCCTTTTTGACACTTTTTGTTTACATGAAAACATATTTTTTTTGCAAGAAAATTATGTTGAACCCCCAAACATTATATATATTTTTTAAAGCAAAGGCCCTACAGAATAAAATGGTGGGTGTTGCATTTTTTTTTTCTACACAGTATTTGCGCAGCGATTTTTCAAACGCATTTTTTGGGGAAAAAATACACTTTTTTTAATTTTAATGCACTAAAACACACTATATTGCCCAAATGTTTGATGAAATAAAAAAGATGATCTTAGGCCGAGTACATAGATACCAAACACGACATGCTTTAAAATTTTGCACAAACGCGCATTGGCGACAAACTACATACATTTTTAAAAGCCTTTACAGGTTACCCCGTTAGATTTACAGAGGAGGTCTACTGCTAAAATTACTGCCCTCGATCTGACCTTCGCGGTGATACCTCACATACATGGTGCAATTGCTGTTTACATATGACGCCAGACCGACGCTTGAGTTCGCCATTGGGGCAGGGCAGGACAGGGGTGCTTTTTTTTTATTTTATTTTTTTTATTATTAATTTTGCTTTTTTATTTTATTTTTAAACTGTTGCTTCCATATTTTTTTTTTTTTATCATTTTTATTGTTATCTCAGGGAATGTAAATATCCCCTATGATAGCTATAGGTAATGACAGGTACTCTTTTTTGAAAAAACTGGGGTCTATTGGACCCTAGATCTTTCCTCTGCCCTCAAAGCATCTGACCACACCAAGATCGGTGTGATAAAATGCTTTCCCAATTTCCCAATGGCGCTTTTTATATCCGGGGGGGGGACATTCCCTCCCACTGCTTGAAAAAGCAGTCCAGAGGCTAATTAGCCACTAGGATTGCTTTTGCATGAAAGCCGGCCGCTGGCTGAAAAGAATGATACCAAGATGATACCTAAACCCGCAGGCATCATTCTGGTATAAACATTCAAAGTCCAGCAACATACCAGTACGTTGCTGGTCCTTGTTGGACATGTATTGTAATCTATTTTTTCATGCAGCCTGTTGGCTGAACGAAAAAAAAAGATTGATTGGTGGGTATGCCCACCATTAGAATACCGCCCTTCATCCACCCACTTCTAATGATGGGCATACATGCACCATTTATATATGCCGAAGCATGGGGGCATCTTCCCGCAAAAGTTATGCCGCCTACACATGGTCAGACTTTTCCACGGGCAAGCCTCCGTCGGAATTTCGACCGTATGTACGCGGCATTAGGAGCAAAATCGCTCCTCCGCCCCTGCTGCCCCAATGCTTCGGCATATATGCTTTTTTTTTTTAACTGTGGTGGCGAAATCACCTCCTACAGCACTGGAGTCGCAGGGATCAGGCCTGTCTCTGCGAACGCTGCAGTTATGTGTGTTGTGTTTTGCAAGTGACAGTGATTGATCGATACTGCACTTGGGTGGCCTGGGCTGGACGGAGGGGCAAAACGCAGGTGCTAGCAGGTATCTGGGCTGATCCCGCTAACACTGCGTTTTTGGTAACCCTAAACTGCTGGGGACGCTAGTATAGATCTGATCAGATCAGATATTGATCTGTTCAGATACTATACCACTAAGGGAGGTGTATGCTTCACGCGTGGGTGTTAGCGTTACTGGCACTAACCTGACGCTGCCTGGGGTGTGACGCAGACCCTCTCTGACGCTAAAACCTAATTGATATCACCCGCCGGGCGATCAGGGGGTTAAACCTTTATTGGGTTATATACGGCGGGTGCCCTGACACTATAAAAAGCAAACTAACTAACCAGCGTCACCCGTAATACTTATATGATGATCACTGGTGAAAGGGTTAACTAGGGGCAATTAGGGGGTTAAAACCTTTATTAGGTAATATATGGGGGTACCTGACGCTATATAAAAACCTGACGGCGAACCTAAAAAAGACACTAAGACAACGATCATAAAAACGATCGCTTAGCGACAGTGGTGATAGGGGGTGAAAGGGTTACCTGGGGGGCGATCAGGGGGTTAAACCTTTATTAGATAATATATGGGGGTACCTGACGCTATAAAAACCTGCGGCGAACCTAAAAAAAATTACTGGCTACCGATCTGCATCACCGACGCTAAGACAGCGATCAGAAAAATGATCGCTTAGCGACAGTGGTGATAGGGGGTGAAAGGGTTACCTGGGGGGCGATCAAGGGGGTTAAACCTTTATTAGGTAATATATTGGGGTACCTGACGCTATAAAAACCTGCGGCGAACCTAAAAAAAATTACTGGCTACCAATCTGCATCACCGACGCTAAGACAGCGATCAGAAAAATTATCGCTTAGTGACAGTGGTGATAGGGGGTGAAAGGGTTACCTGGGGGCGATCAAGGGGGTTAAACCTTTATTAGGTAATAGATGGGGGTACCCGATGCTATAAAAACCTGCGGCGAACCTAAAAAAAATTACTGGCTACCGATCTGCATCACCGACGCTAAGACAGCGATCAGAAAAATGATCGCTTAGCGACAGTGGT
This sequence comes from Rana muscosa, assembly GCA_029206835.1. Taxonomy (NCBI): domain Eukaryota; kingdom Metazoa; phylum Chordata; class Amphibia; order Anura; family Ranidae; genus Rana; species Rana muscosa. The sequence continues at coordinate 1,156,690,510 of CM055116.1, read as the reverse complement.
GATAGGGGGTGAAAGGGTTACCTGGGGGGGCGATCAAGGGGGTTAAACCTTTATTAGGTAATATATTGGGGTACCTGACGCTATAAAAACCTGCGGCGAACCTAAAAAAAATTACTGGCTACCGATCTGCATCACCGATGCTAAGACAGCGATCAGAAAAATTATCGCTTAGTGACAGTGGTGATAGGGGGTGAAAGGGTTACCTGGGGGGCGATCAAGGGGGTTAAACCTTTATTAGGTAATATATGGGGGTACCCGACGCTATAAAAACCTGTGGCGAACCTAAAAAAAATTACTGGCTACCGATCAGCATCACCGACGCTAAGACATCGATCAGAAAAATGATCGCTTAGTGACGGCGGTGCTAGGGGGTGAAAGGGTTACCTGGGGGGTGATCAAGGGGGTTAAACCTTTATTAGGTAATATATGGGGGTACCCGACGCTATAAAAACCTGCGGCGAACCTAAAAAAAATTACTGGCCACCGATCAGCATCACGACGCTAAGACATCGATCAGAAAAATTATCGCTTAGCGAAGGCGGTGCTAGGGGGTGAAAGGGTTATCTGGGGGGTGATCAGGGGGTTAAACCTTTATTAGGGGGGGTTAGGGGGCTACACTGGACCTAAAACTGAATGTACTGACACTTTTACAGTCACAAATGTCACTGATTGCAGTGATCACTAAATAAATGGTCACTGCAATCAGTGACACTGTGACTGGGGGCTGGGGGGTGATCTGGGGGGGCCTGGGGGGGCGATTTATGTGCCTATGTGTCCTGGTGTCAGTGTAGTGTTGTGTGCACTAACCTGCATGTTCTCCTGTACGGCGCTCGGTATATGTGAGCGCCGCAGGAGAGATGACATCACTTCCTCCAGCCTGTGTAAACAGTACACAGGCAGGGGGAGCTCTCATTCGCCGGGAGCGATCGAGAGGGGGTGGCCGGAATCGAACGGCTGTCCCCTCATGCCGGATCGCTCCCGAAGGTAAAACGACCACCCACTGTAAAGAAGGGGGGTCCGATCGGACCCCCCAACTATACAAAGGCAATCACGTATATGTACGTGATTCTGCCTGTCGGTGCCATTCTGCCGACGTATATTTACAGTGGGCGGTCGTTAAGTGGTTAAAAAAAAAAATGATAGGCGCCCTGCCTTTGGCCAATTATGACTCTCGCAGCAGAGCGCGCTGTGATTGGCCAAAGCATGCAGGTCAGGTGCATGCTTTGGCCAATCATCAGACATCAATGCACTGCGATCTCGCAGTGCATTATGGGGCATTCCGCGGTGCTCGAATTTGCCCGCAAACGCTACATGATATTCGCTGTTCGGTGAACATTGAACACTCGAACATTGAGCTCATCCCTAGTCTCAGCTAATGAGGAGAGGGAGTCTCAGGACAGCCGAGGCTCTTCACTGGATCGAGAGGGGGCTCAGGTGATTATTAGCGGGGGTTGCGGTGGGACCAGCACACAGAAGGTTTTGGTGGGACCCGCACACAGAAGGTTTTGGTGGGACCAGCACACAGAAGGTTTTGGTGGGAACCGCACACAGAAGGTTTTGGTGGGACCCGCACACAGAAGGTTTTGGTGGGACCCGCGCACAGAAGGTTTTGGTGGGACCAGCACACAGAAGGTTTTGGTGGGACCTGCACACAGAAGGTTTTAGTGGGACCCGCACACAGAAGGTTTTGGTGGGACCCGCACACAGAAGGTTTTGGTGGGACCCGCACACAGAAGGTTTTGGTGGGACCAGCGCACAGAAGGTTTTGGTGGGACCTGCGCACAGAAGGTTTTGGTGGGACCCGCGCACAGAAGGGTTTGGTGGGACCCGCACACAGAAGGGTTTGGTGGGACCCACACACAGAAGGGCTTGGTGGGACCCGCACACAGAAGGGTTTGGTGGGACCCGCACACAGAAGGGCTTGGTGGGACCCGCACACAGAAGGGCTTGGTGGGACCCGCACACAGAAGGGCTTGGTGGGACCCGCACACAGAAGGTTTTGGTGGGACCCGCACACAGAATGTTTTGGTGGGACCCGCACACAGAAGGGTTTGGTGGGACCCGCACACAGAAGGGCTTGGTGGGACCCGCACACAGAAGGGCTTGGTGGGACCCGCACACAGAAGGTTTTGGTGGGACCCGCACACAGAATGTTTTGGTGGGACCCGCACACAGAAGGTTTTGGTGGGACCAGCACACAGAAGGTTTTGGTGGGACCCGCACACAGAAGGTTTTTTTTACCTTCATGCAGAGAATGCATGCATGTAAAAAATCTTCAGCCTTTTAAACCACTTTAACAGTGATTAAGTTGTCTCCAAGATTAAGCCCTTTGTAGGGTAAAATGCGTTGGTGTGTTTGACAGACAAGACTATATAACAAATCGAGGGTAAAGAGAAGAAAAAACAAAAGGGAAAAAAGGGGTTACCTTGCCCGAATTGCTAATCCACTGGAGAAGAGACAAACAAAAATAGATTTTCCTGGTACTCCATTAACAGTGACACAATTTTTACAAAATAAAATCTAGTTTTATTACAAACATCATTAAAAAACATGCATCAAAGGTTAAAAAAAATTATAATATGACCCCTCAGAATCTAGAGAATATTTCCCTTCAACAAAGATTGTCTGTAGACAGTCATCAAATAAGCAGACATAACATAGTCACAGTACAGGGAAACAAAAAACTTGATATATAATATGGTCTTCTACATGTTTTGCACTACAAACCGTTTCTTCAGGAGGCGGAGGGGAAACAAATGTAACTGAAAAAAGAAGATAAAACATAATAAACAACATCATACACATTAATACGCATTATGTAATAACAAACTTTACACCGGACCCCAGGCACAGCCCCTCCCCCGGTGGCAGGCGCGTGAGCAAAACAGACAAGGCACTAAGTTGGAAAAATCCTGTGCAAAAGAATTGTAGCGGTACATAACCATTTAGGGTACTGTAAACAAATAGAAATGGAATTGGGTGGGAATTTACATGTATCTTGCAGGGTCTAATGCATACGCATACCAACAAGCTTAAAAAGTAAACAAATCTTTATTTTCCATCTAACAAATGGTTGACTTAAAAAGGTTGAACGTGCAATTGGTTAAACCCACAGTTACTGTTGAAGTGTCCATGATGTGCTGGTCCTGACTGAAGAATCAAAGAAGACGGCCTGTGCGTTTCGCGGGGAATCCCACTTCATCAGGGCCTTAGACTGGAGCACAAATTTGTACATATACTGTAATGATATAAAAGCATATTATTGACAAAAGATACATTTAAACAATAACAAATGATTTTATTTCCAAGCTCTTGAGCGCCACCCTTTGGGCACCTTCTGCTAATGTCGTGTTTGGTGAACATTGATTTCGAGCATGCGTGTTTGTAATTTGGACTTTTGTCTGACGGACCGTTGTCCGTGGAAAATGTTAAAGCCTGCCATCCAACATTTGTCCGAGGAAAATCTGACAACAATTGTCTGATGGAGCGTACAAACGGTCGGATCACACAATTCCCGTCGGTAAATCCGATCGTGTGTACAAGGCATAACTGTGGTTTTAACCAATTGCACAACCTTTGAACCTTGAACTTTGTTAAACCTTTTTAATTCATCAATTTGTTAGATGGAAAATAAAGATTTGTTTTTTTGTTTGGTATGCGTATTCATTAGACCCTGCAAGGTACATGTAAAGTCCCACCCAATTCCGTTTTTATTTGCTGTTCTTTATGGGATGGTACCTACGTAGGGTCATAATTACCTCACACTCATCCTCTCTACCTTTCAAATGTTTATGGTATTGGGCCAGCTAGGATATAAAAAAAAAAAAAAAAACATGCTACCTTTACTAACCAATAGCAAAGGATATGGTTATATGGATATCAGGTTGAGGTAAGGACGGGTCCCAATTCCTCCTTGGTAAGCCAAAAACATTCAAAACAATCACTCCAAAATCTACAAAAAAGGGGGGGCAGCAATATGTTCACAGTACATAAGACCCCTTTCACACTGGGGCGGTTTGCAGGCACTATTGCGCTAAAAATAACGCCTGCAAACCGACCTGAAACAGCGGCTGCTGTTTCTCCAGTGTGAAAGCCCTGAGGGCTTTCATACTGGAGCGGTGCGCTAGCAGGACTGCTCCAAAAGTCCTGCTAGCCGCATTTTTGGAGCGGTGTGTTTACTGCTCCTGCCCATTGAAAGCAATGGGACACCGCGGCTATACCCCCGGCAATGCGCCTCTGCAGAGGCGCATTGCCGGTGGTATTAACCCTTTTTCAGCCGCTAGAGGGGGGTAAAACCGCACCGCTAGCGGCCGAATACTGCCGCAAATCCGACGGTAAAGCACCACCGCACCTCCTGCCCCAGTGTGAAAGGGGCCTAAGTGATGAGACTATATGTTGTGAATCCTCTACTTATTATATTACAGCAGGTTATACATTGGTGATGACCTCAGTGTGCGGCCCATTCATCTTTACTCGATAAGGTGAAGCTCTGTTCACTTTGAATATCCATGTTTGGCTGAAGTGAATGCAGCTTTACCGTAATTACTAAGTGAACAATTATTTTGTTAAGTGTAAAACTCTGTGCTCCCTAAGGGCCCATTTATACTAAAGCATTCCATTGTGGTGCGCTGCGGTGCATTGTGCATGGGGCTTCACTTTAAAGTACATTGGTAGTCCATTAATAATGAAGGGCACCACAACACACAGCACAGTGAGCACACACTTTGTCATGCATTATGGTAAAACACGCTAACGTGTGCATTTTAGCATGCATTGCCACAACGCACAAGTGTAATTGGGTCCCAAGTAACTCAACCCTATTGTATACATTTTAAACCAGATGAAACTACTACCACTCACTCACTCATTCAGTAAATCATTTTATCTCTTTATCAAACAGGCAGTTTGCATTTTCTGCTGAATACGGAGGACGTCCAAATGCTAATAAAGTCATGGTGGTCATCACTGATGGTGAATCTCATGACAACGCAATGCTAAAAGAAGTCATTGCACGCTGTGAAAAGGACAAGATTACCCGATTTGGCATAGCGGTATTTGAAAAATCTCTATTTATTTTCATATATTTTAAAGCGGACCTTCAGTCATTTTTTCATCTTTCCATCTATTAAATCCTCTGCCCTTGTTGTTTTAACTTTGGAGAGTAAAACATTTTTTTTTTCTGCCAGTAAATACCTTCTACAGCCCACTTCCTGTTTCTTGTCTGGTAAAAAGCCTAGGCTTATGACATCATGCACAGCTCTCTCTCTCACTCTCATGAGAGTTTGCCAGGAAGGGAGGGGGGATGAGTCATAAGAGGGACAATGAGAGCTGCAGGGCTGCAGAGCTGGAGGTGTGCCTCTGTGTCTGTGTGACTCCAGGAAGTGAACAGGCAGCAGCTTCAGCTGCCCACAGATAAAATGGATGCAGCCAGACTCAGTGGAGGGAGGTTTCCGCAGCATATTTGGGAAGTACAGAATCACAGTATATATAAAATAATATGCAAAGTGGTTGGAGGGAAGCTTCAGAATGGCAAAGATGTTTTTATTACAAATTATGTGAGCAGACTGCAGTGCCTCTTTAAGTGTGTCAATTTGTACATTTCTATATTGTTCAAGTTTTATTTCAGCAAAAACTAAAGGTCCTAAAAATAATTTGTCACATCTGCCAGTATCTGTTTGCCTTGAAGATGAGAATAAAGTGGATGTAAACCCGATCATGAAATTTGAGCTGGGCACATATATCTGCAGTGTTTTCTTATCTCTCTTCAAAGCCCTAAGTCCTGTGACTTTCTCCTGCTCCGGTCTTCTGTTATCACCATGATAACTTCTGACAAGTTGTCTGTCAACTGTGATGAAACCAGGCTGAATTTTTTGTCAGGGTGGGTGCTATAAATAGATTAGCAGAGAGCTGTTTTTTTCACAGCACAGCTCTGCAAGTCTCTGCATATGTGAAGAGGGGGTGTGTGCCTTTCCTCCAATCAGCTGTCTCACAGTGTATGGCAAGAATCCACTCCCACAGGTGAATCAGGAAGAGAAAATTCTAACAGGACAGTGCACTTTCACAGTATACAAAGCTGAAGACAGCCGATATACATGTAAAACTTATGTAGGGAGATTTGTTTAATCTCTGTGTATCATCTGAGGCTGTTCACTTCACTGGGTATATGTGAGGGTTTATATCCACTTTAATGTATTGAATTTTTGTTCTATGTTAGTAAAGATGAATTTGTTGAGCTTTACTGCCATTGGAGATTCCAGAATGACATTAAGGGGTCGATTTACTAAAGGCAAATAAACTGTTCACTCTGCAAGTGCAGTAGCTCCAGAGCTTAGTAAATGAGCAGAAGCTCTGCTGACTTCCATCATCCAATCATGTGCAAGCAAAAATGCAATTTCTTTATTTTCCTTGCACGTGATTGGGTATTCTTTGCAGAGTGAAGATTTACCCATACCTCCCAACTTTGCAAATGTCCACTGTGGGACATTCATTCATTTTCATGAAGTTGTTGAGCGGGACAAACGATTTTTTTTTACTTGAACTTAAACTGAGGTGGCTGTGCGGGAATACGAATGGTATCGCAGGACCGCGGGAAACTTATGTCACTGCAGGTAAAACCCGCAGAATCCGTGCAGGTTGGGAGGTATGGATTTACCTAATTTACTAAGCACTGGAGCAAATGCACTCGCAGAGTGAACCTGCAATTTACAAAGTGCACAGGCTACTTGCCTTTAGTAAATCAACCCCTAAGTTACTGTTTGATACTTGTTACTTTGCTCTACCAATGGGACACCAGAAATTGTGTCATATGACCTTCAGAGAGAAATGTGAAAGACATGTTTACAGCTGCAATCACACTATAGCATTTCATGAACACATGCAAAATCGCACAATTTTATGCACATTAAAAAAAACACACGTCACATTTGTGGTGCCATTCATTTGTAAAGGCATCCTAAACACGACAAATGTGACAAATGTGACAATAAGGTGCATGAACCGTACTTTATTGCATTTGTGGCAGGCGGGGCAGCCCTATTCATGTACATCTGGCGTCACACTTCATAGTTTAAGTGGGGCCCTAAAATGTTGACCAATAGCTCCTCTCTACTGGTCTCTACAAAGAAAAATGTCAAATTACTTCATAAGCGCATGTGTGCTGATTATTTTACATTAGTGATAAGAAAATTTAATTGACAATATTATATAAACATTTCAGTGCGATTTGTAACCATCTGATTACCTGTGGAGACCAACATTTATTTGAAAGGTTGGGAATGTTTCACCTAGCCCAAGGATATGTAATTAGCGGACCTCCAGCTGTTGCAAAACTACAGGTCCCATCATGCCTCTGCCTCTGGGTGTCATGCTTGTGGCTGTCAGAGTCTTGCTATGCCTCATGGGACTTGTAGTTCTGCAACAGCTGGAGGTCCGCTAATTGCATATCCCTGCCCATCGCTATTATTTTGTACTACAGTGACAGTAGCAGTCTCACATCCCAACACTTCCATCAGAATGTGACGATTGCACTCTCAGCCTCACTCTGCACAGAGATTTTCCAACTTGTATGACAACAACAATTTATGCACCAGCAGACTAAGGGCCAGTTCACACCACATGTAGTCCAGTGCGTTTCTTTTCTGCATCAAAAACGCATGGAAAGTAGGTTTTATGGTTTTCAATGGCATAGTTCACACCAGTGCGTTCCAGTTCCAGAAAAAAAAGTAGAACATGCTGCATTTTTCCTGCACTGGACTGTACTGGAACGCTGTAAAACGCACCAAAAATGCACTGGAACACACGTGCTTATTTAAGGTTAAGAAAAAAGAGGGGGGGAAAATGCACTAGACAGCATCAAAAATGCACCAAAAACGCATCAAAAACGCCCTGGATTGCACGAAAAACACGCATTCAGGAAAGCAGCCCTTAGAGCGATCGCTATTCTGGTTGGTTACCTCCGCAATTAACTATTTACACACAAGCTGTAAAATTTGGAAATACAGTAATACCTCGGATTGCAAGTAACACGCCTAACGAGCATTTCGCAATACGAACTATTAATTTTTTTTTAATCCTGACTCGGTTTGCGAGTGCTGTGTCGCAAAACGAGCAGGATTCAAGCCTCTGTGGTGTGCAGTACCGCATTTGGCCAGAGGTGTGGGGGGCGTGGATGACACTCGGAGCCGCTTGGATGCACTCGGAAACACTTGGTTTCCGAGTGTTTCCGAGCCTCTCCGAGTGTTTCTGAGTGGCTCAGTGCGGTTTCCCGAGTGTATCCAGCGCCCCCGCCCCCACCTCTGCCCACATGCGGTACTGCATACAATAGAAGTCACTGTGGAACAAATTATCTGAGTTTCCATTGACTTCTATGGGGAAACTCGCTTTGATATACGAGTGCTTTGGATTACAAGCATTCTTCTGGAACGAATTATGCTAGTAATCCAAGGCACCACTGTAATGCGCATATGCTGTAACAATTCTGACCTTTATGAATGTACAGTGATTTAAAATTCAGTGGTTTTCACAGAGGCAAGGTTTCTTTCATTTTTAAATAAAACATTTAGAGATTTACCTTAATGATTTTAAAATATTGTGTTAGAAAAAAGGAAAATTGCAAGACAATATTTACAGAAAAACATCAGTAAAATAAATGGGATTAAAAGTGAAAATGACTTATTCACCTGGTCTTTAGGTCCAGTGCAGAGCAATTCATTTGCAGAGTAATCTGATTTGGTGTATCAGAGTCACTGGCTATCTCATAAATGACTGTTATCATTCTTGAATAGTTTGGTTGAAATCAAGAGCTCCTGTTAACAGCAGCAGATTTTTTTTTTTTGACCCTCCATAGGAAGTCAAATGAATCAGAAATGAATGGCTAGACTTTCTATAGATTACTATTATTATTATATTATTATACAGGATTTATATAGCACCAACAGTTTGCACATCGCTTTACAACATGAGGGCAGACAGTACAATTACAATACAATTCAATACAGGAGGGATCAGAGGGCTCTGCTCGTTAGAGCTTACAATCAAGTGATACAAAAGGTAATAGCTAAGGGGGATGAGCTGATGGAGAAAATAAAAGTACAGTTGTTCGTTGTTGGAAGGATAGGCTTCTCTAAAGAGTAACGTTTTCAGGGATCGCCTACAAATGGATAGAGTTGGAGATAGACAGACAGATTTGGGGTAGGGAATTCCAAAGGTTGGGAGAGGCTTACAAGAAGTACTGGAGACGAGCATGGGAGGAGGTGACAAGGGAACTAGAGAGCCGGAGGTCTTGGAAAGAATGAAGAGAATGATTTGGTTGGTATTTTGAGCCTAGGTTAGTGATGTAGCTGAGGGCTAAGTTATGGATGGCTTTATAAATTATTGTTAGCATTTTTTATTGAATATGTAATGTTATATGAGGCTGGGAATTATACAATAAATGCTCCCCCTCATCAAAAGTTTTCTCTCTTTTCTGTGTTTCTAAAAGGTATTAGGGTACTACAATAGATACAGCATTGACAGCAAAAACCTGATCAATGAAATCAAAGGAATTGCCAGTGACCCCAAGGAGAAATTCTTCTTTAATGTGACAGACGAAGTTGCACTTTTAGATAAAGCTGGGACCCTGGGAGAGAGAATTTTTAGCATTGAAGGTAATGCCAATTTACACAATGTCTTCTTGTTTTTATTAACAATGAAAATGTAAATGTATTACATCTGAGGGCATCATCTGAGAGGATTTTTTAAAGAAACATTGGCAGGTAGATTTGGGCAGCTTCTTCATTTAAAGGGTTGAAATTGTATCTATTGATAGCACAGTGGCTAAGTGGTTAGCACTTCCGCCTGGCAGCACTAGGATAGCTGGTTCTAATTCCAACCACTACACAACCTGCCTGGAGTTTGCATGTTCTCCTTGTGTCTGTGTGGGTTTCCTTCAGGCACTCCGGTTTCCTCCCACACTCCAAAAACATGCTGGTAGGCTAATTGGCTCCTGTCTAAACTGGTCCTAGTATATGAATGTGAGTTAGTGACCTTAGATTGTAAGCTCCTTGAAGAGGGGGCCTGATGTGAATATACAAAATATATAAAGCGCTGCATAAATTGTCGGTGCTATACAGTATAAAGTATCTCTCAAAAGTGAGTACACCCCTCACATTTTTGAAAATATTTTATTATATCTTTTCATGTGACAACACTGAAGAAATGACACTTTGCTACAATGTAATGTAGTGAATGCACAGCTTGTATAACAGTGTAAATTTGATGTCCCCTCAAAATAACTCAACACACAGCCATTAATATCTAAACCGGTGGCAACAAAAGTAAGTACATCTCTAAGTGAAAATGTCCAATTAGCCATTTTCCCTTCCCGGTGTCATGTGACTCGTTAGTGTTACAAAGTCTCAAATGTGAATGGGGAGCAGGTGTGTTAAATATGGTGTTCTCACTCTCACTCTCTCATACTGGTCACTGGAAGTTCAACATGGCACCTCATGGCAAAGAACTCTCTGAGGATCTGAAAAAAATAATTATATAAAGATGGCCTAGGCTATAAGAAGATTGCCATGACCCTGAAACTGAGCTGCAGCATGGTAGCCAAGACCATACAGCAGTTTAAAAGGACAGGTTCCACTCAGAACAGGCCTCACCATGGTCGACCAAAGAAGTTGAGCTCAGCATCATATCCAGAGGTTGTCTTTGGGAAAAAGATGTATGAGTGCTGCCAGCATTGCTGTAGAGGTTGAAGAGGTGGGGGTCAGCCTGTCAGTGCTTAGACCATATGCCGCACACTGCATCAAATTGATCTGCATGGCTGTCGTCCCAGAAGGAAGCCTCTTCTAAAGATGATGCACAAGAAAGGCCACAAACAGTTTGCTGAAGACAAGTAGTCTAAGGACATGGATTACTGGAACCATGTCCTGTGGTCTGATGAGACCAAGATAAACTTATTTGGTTCAGATGGTGTCAAGCGTGTGTGGCGGCAACCAGATGAGGCGTACAAAGACAAGTGTGTCTTGCCTACAGTCAAGCATGGTGGTGGGAGTGTCATGGTCTGGGGCTGCATAAGTGGTGCCGGCACTGGGAAGCTACAGTTCATCGAGGGAACCATGAATGCCAACATGTACTGTGACATACTGAAGCAGAGCATGATCCCCTCCCTTCGGAGACTGGGCCGCAGGGCAGTATTCCAACATGATAATGACCCCAAACACACCTCCAAGACAACCACTGCCTTGCTAAAGAAGCTGAGAATAAAGATGATGGACTGGCCAAGCATGTTTTCAGACCTAAACCCTATTGAGCATCTGTGGGGCATCCTCAAATGGAAAGTGGAGGAGCACAAGGTCTCTAACATCCACCAGATCTGTGATGTTGTCATGGAGGAGTGGAAGAGGACTCCAGTGGCAACCTGTGAAGCTCTGGTGAACTCCATACCAAAGAGGGTTAAGGCAGTGCTGGAAAATAATGGTGGCCACACAAAACATTGACACTTTGGGCCCATTTTGGACAGTTTCACTTAGCGGTGTACTCACTTTTGTTGCGCTAAAAATATATGAGTGTATATAGAACACAATTTTAGTGAAAAAATTGAAGATCAGCAATCACGTGATCCTTACACCATATAGATATATGTAAAAAATGCTCAAACATATATAAAAAGCAAGTCTCTAAAGGAAAATGTGAAAGTCCATAAAGGGGTCCAAGGATGAGATGTGTCACACACTTGGGGGTGCCAGCAAAAGGAAATCGCAATAATCACCACAGAGACAATTGTGATCCACCACCACATAAAATTACTGCTTACCACAGGCAAGCTAAAAACCAGCCTGTAAGATGATTTACAGGTATCAGCCACACTCCATCAATCAGGTGGGATATAGAGACTGGATGCACTTCAAACACTCGAAGAGGGGTTCATCAACCGTATACCCAGAAAATAAGAACACGCAATAGTGTAACACAGTAATGCACGATTTTATTTAAACCAAAGATGTGCACTTACATATAAAAAGGATAAAAACAGCATCCATAATACAGGGAGTCCGTATGGTAAAAAGAGCCGGCCGGCGTTCAGGCGCCCGTCCACTTACGATGATTTCAGCGCTGACGTCATCGCAAGTGGACGGGCGCCTGCACGCCGGCCGGCTCTTTTTACCATACGGACTCCCTGTATTATGGATGCTGTTTTTATCCTTTTTATATGTAAGTGCACATCTTTGGTTTAAATAAAATCGTGCATTACTGTGTTACACTATTGAGTGTTCTTATTTTCTGGGTATACGGTTGATGAACCCCTCTTCGAGTGTTTGAAGTGCATCTAGTCTCTATATCCCACCTGATCGATGGAGTGTGGCTGATACCTGTAAATCATCTTACAGGCTGGTTTTTAGCTTGCCTGTGGTAAGCAGTAATTTTATGTGGTGGTGGATCACAATTGTCTCTGTGGTGATTATTGCGATTTCCTTTTGCTGGCACCCCCAAGTGTGTGACCCATTTCATCCTTGGACCCCTTTATGGACTTTGACATTTTCCTTTAGAGACTTACTTTTTATATATGTTTGAGCATTTTTTACATATATCTATATGGTGTAAGGATCACGTGATTGCTGATCTTCAATTTTTTTCACTAAAATTGTGTTCTATATACACTCATATATTTTTAGCGCAGCTTTATTATTTTTATTTGGTTTAGCACGTAGTATCTTACGTTGAAGCTGTTGCTGGCTATTATTGTTTCCTTATTGTATATTTCACTTGTTAGCACGGTATCACTGGTTTTATACTCACTTTTGTTGTGTTGAGTTATGTTGAGGGCACAGCAAATTTACACTGTTATAAAAGCTGTACACTCCCTACTTTACATTGTAGCAATGTGTCATTTCTTCAGTGTTGTCACATGAAAAGATGTAATAAAATATTTACAAAAATGTGAGGGGTGTACTCACTTTTGTGAGATACTGTAAGTACCTATAAACTGCTCATTAAAAATAAATATGAGCAGTTTTCTATTTCACAGGAACTCTTCAGGAAAACAGGGACTCAACAGGAGTACTAGAGCACAGGAAAAAGTGGTCCATTGGTGCATTAATAAAGGGGAAGTTAATGGAACCCATCAGGGCAGGGCCAGCGCTCCCGATAGGCGAACTAGGCAGCCACTTAGGGTGCACTGCTGCCTAGGGGGCGCAGCCACGGCCGCTGACTTCCCGCCTGGCCAGGGAACACGAGGGGCTTAAGAATGCCACCCTACACAGGGCTGGGGCGCTGACTGACTCTCCAGAGAAATCAGCAGCCATGGAGGACATCTGTCACGGTTGCTGCAGAGGAGGTCAGCAGCAGTTCAGCCTGTGAGGAGGGCAACAGCTGGGGAGGCGGCACAAGGACAGCTAGGGAGGTGGAGGAGGCAGGCATGGGGACAGCTGGGGAGGCAGAGGAGGCAGGCACGAGGACAGCTGGGGAGGCGGAGGAGGCAGGCACAAGGGTAGTTGGGGAGGCAGGCATGAGGACAGCTGGGGAAGTGGAGCAGGCGGGCATGAAGACAGCTGGGGAGGCAGAGGAGGCATGCATGAGGATAGCTGGGGAAGTCTAATGTCTCATGTCTCTGGACACAGCATGTCTCAAGTCTCCGGACGCAGGAGAAATTCTGCTGCCCCAGTGAGTCTACTCTGAACCTGTTGTAGTCACCCACACCCTAGGCAAGGTCCCCTGGCCAGGCGGCTGGCAGAAGGGGTTGGTGTTAGTCTTGCCTAGGGTGCAAAAATGCATCAGGGCAGTACTAAAGGGCAAGGTACTCTTAGGGCAATACTAAGGGAAAGAACAGTGGGCCCATTAAGGCACTACTAAAGAGCAAGAAAAGGGGGTCAATCAAGGCAGTACTAAGCACAGAGAAAGGGATCCATTGGAGCAATACTAAAGGGCATGGAAAAAGGGCATAAATAATCATAGTATATGTAGAAGAATATTGATGTTCTAATTACTGTAGAATTCGGTTATCAGTAGACGAATGGATCAAACAGGGATACCGATTACATGTAAATCTACCCTCGAATTATAAGAATGTTATTATGAGAAAGCTTGGAAAGTGTAAACGTTTAAAGGATTTCAATCCTAAAAACAGGATAGATTTTCCATCGATAATATGGGAATATTTATTCCACCAAAAAGAGCATATTAGGAAAGGCATTTCCTTTTTCTATGATATACTATCCTCCCAACCAGACAATAAAAATGCTCATATGTTGAAATGGGAGAGAGATTTAAATCAAAACTTCTCCTGGGACCAGTGGAAAAAATCATTCCAAATAATTAACAAATCATCATCGTGTATCGAACACTGGGACAATGCCCAAAAAATAACTAACAGGTGGTATCTAACCCCTTATAAATGATCCAACATCTATCCATCCACATCTGACATTTGTTGGAGGTGTAATGAGCAAACTGGAAATCTTTTACACGCTCTCTGGAGTTGTAAAACCCTGAAACGTTTTTGGAACTCCATCTCATCCTTCATAGCAGATATTACAGGAAACCTTTCCACGCTTACTCCTGCTTCAGCCTTATTAGGTATAGACCTTGAGAAATATCCCACTATACATAGAACTATTGTGGTCCACATTTTAATAGCCTCAAGACTCACAGTAGCTAACCTCTGCAAATCTACGGAAGCACCCAATCTATCTACTGTCATAACCAGACTGAATACCCAAGCACAATTTGAATTAATGCTTGCTTACAAAAAACACTCCATCACCACCTTTAGTAGAAAATGGAAAATTTGGTTAGCCCACCCTAGAGCCTCCATTTACTTAAAATAATGTAAAATTAAAATTCAACCTACAGTCTGAAATACCTTGATCAACCAATTAAGCATTATGCCGGTGTAGAACAATATTTTGGTTATCCTTTATTCTCTAGTTATCTTGTATTTTTAATTTCCCCCTACCCAATATTATTTCCCTAATTAAAGTTTGTATAGGCTGAATCATTGTTTAACGTGATGACCTCCCAGTCCTACAGTTTGAACCCATTAGGGGTAGGCTGGACTAGGCCATCAAGGCCTGAACCAGTTCTATACTATATGCCTTCACAGTTTACTGTATTACAATGTTGTGTAATATGCGCAGCAACTTTTTTTTTGTGTGTTATGTTCTTGATTGATAAAATAAAAAAATATTGATGTTCTTTCTATTTTTCACATAGACATGTATTCAAAGAACATTGGACAAATCACAATTAATTATTTATACATTAATTTGCAATTTTAGGAACCACACAAGGAGGTGAAACCTTCCAGATGGAAATGTCACAAGTAGGCTTCAGTGCCCAATACTCACAGAGCACGGTAAAATAAATATTAAAGTGTGATACTAGTAACATGTCTGATTATGTGCGTGTGTGTAAAAGCTTAACTTCAGGAAAACAGCCTATTATTACACAGATGTAAAATATACAGTATATGGGAAATGTTTTACCCACAAAAGGATTTATATTCCTCTCCATCTAGTTCTGGGATTTACACAGTTCTGCTACCCTACACAGCCCTGTCTGACAGGACGGCAAATATAATATTTCTGTGCTGCATTTAAGCAACTCCCACAAGTCTCCTCCAGCCCGTGATGAAAGGAAAAGCAGAAAATTGATGATGAGCTCATCTCTTTGTCACTCTGTTCTTTTCTACTATCAGCATGGCCCTTGTTAGCAAATGAGCACTGTAACTCAACTGCTATAGGGGTTGCAAAAGTTTGATACCAAGTCAAATTCAGGTAACATGAACAGCTTGCATTGCATTTAAAAATACATTTAATGATGTATTATTGTCTACAAAGCTGCGTTCAATTATTTGTAAAGGTATTTTTACTTTAACCACTTACAGACCAGAAGATTTCCCCCCTTAATGACCAGGCCATCTTTTGCGATTCGGCAATGTGTCGCTTTAACTGACAATTGCGTGGTCATGCGACGTTGTACAAACAAAATGTAGGTCCTTTTTTTCCAACCAATAGAGCTTTCTTTTGGTGGTATTTGATCACCTCTGCAGTTTTTATTTTTTGCGCTATAAACAAGAAAAGAGAGACAATTTTGAAAAAAATAATTATATTTTTTACTTTTTGCTATAATAAATATGCCAAAAAAATGTAAAATAAATTTCTTCATCAGTTTAGACAGATATATATTCTTCTACATAATTTTGGTAAAAAAAAATCACAATAAGCGCATATTGATTGGTTTGCGCAAAAGTTATAGTGTCTACAAAATAGGGGATAGATTTATGGCATATATATCTTTTTTTACTAGTAATGGCGGTGATCTGCGATTTTTTGCAGGAGTGCGACATTGCGGCGGACAGATGGGACACTTTTGACACTTTTTTGGGACCATTGACACTTATACAGCGATCATTGCTATAAAAATACACTGATTACTGTGTAAATGTCACTGGCAAGGAAGGGGTTAACACTAGGGGGCGATCAAGGGGTTAAATGTGTTCCCTCATGTGTGTTTCTGACTGTGGGGGGATGGGACTGCCTGAAGGAGGAGACATATCGCTGTTCCTGATCACTAGGAACAGCAGATCTCTCTCTCCTCCCCTGTCAGAACTGGGATCTGTCTGTTTACATATACAGATGTCCGTTATGGCCCTTGTGCCAGTGATAGCGGTTGGTCGGCGGACATCGTGGACGCCGGGCACGGGCATCGTGTCCCCCGCGGTGCAGCGGGCGCCCGTGCGCCTGCTATCGTCCTTAAAGGTGCAGACGTACACCTGCAGCGATTTGCGGGAACGTCCCGACTTGCCACCGTATAATGATGGCGGCTGGTCGGCAAATGGTTAATAACAAACATGTCACACCTACCTGCTCTGTGTAATGGTTTTGATCCTCCTTTTCTGGGGTCCCCCGCAGTCTCCTCTGGCTCCTCCCTCCTTCCGGGTGCCCCCATAGCAAGCCACATGCTCGTGTTTGGTTGGTCCTGAGCCAGACTCTGTGTGTCTATTGACACACAGAGCCCGGCTCTGCCCCACTCCCTCCTTACAGGCTATCTCCATTTCCAGTAAGGAGAGAGCTACTGTTCTCTGGCACAGTGTGGGATCGAGTTAGGCTCAGGTAAGTATTGAGGCTGGGCTGGGGAGACCTGAGCACAGAAGATTTTTTACCTTAATGCAGAAAGTGCATTAGAGTAAAAAACCTTCTACCTTTACAACCACTTTACATTTTGTCTTTTATATGTGCTGGGCATTCAGCTTTAATGCTTACAGATCTACACACAAGTTTTTGTGTGCCGAGGTGTGTTACAAGGCTCTTAAAGCACATAAACATCTAAATGGGCTCTTAAAGCACAAAAACATACAAAATAACACACACATTATATTTGACAATGCAGTACACCACAACGCACAAAGCACAGGTGCTGGAAGGTCTACTGTATATTTGTAAATGTCCCATTCGGAATGAATATGAATCACCCAATACACATAAAATTTGTTGTAATGGGCATTAAAATTAAAATTAGGGTTTTTATGCATGTTAATGAAACGTAAAGGTTTGGATCCAGTCTTAGGGGTTGACTTACTAAAAGAGTGCAACATTTGGTACAGCTCTGCATAGAAACCAATCAGCTTCCAGGTTTTTTGTCAAAGCTGTTTAATGGAACAAGCTGAAGATAGAAGCCGATTGGCACCAGATTTTGCACTCTCCGGTTTAATATATCAACCCCACAGTGTTTAATTACTGGAAATCAATACAATTCTTTGGGCTTGGCAAATGAAAGGAACATGGAAGCTTAATTTTTCACTGTGAATATTTGGTGTACCGTCCTAAGCTGATGAGTGATGGTTGGTTGTACCCAATAAAAAAGCTGGGTTCAATATCTTTTTATTCAAAATTTTACATATGTCAATACAAAGGCATGGAATAACAGTTGAAAGCAGTGAGCAAACATATGCCATGGTTGATGCCCTCTAAACAAATAAGAGCAGCAGACCATGCCCATGAAAAACAAACGTGACAACATTTAATGAGTAGAATAGGTTGCCAGACCTGTGTTGCTAGTTACAGAATTAATTAGAACTTCAGTGAAAAAAATGTGCACAGTTATTAGGCTCCATGTACACTGAAGCTGATAAACTGCAGTTTATTGGCGTTTTGCGTTTTTTTAAAAAGCCCATTAACTGCACTCTGTTATCCTATGTGTTCATGTACACATAGCGTTTTTTAGCATTAATGAGCAGTGGAGTTAATGGGCTTTTTTCTGAACGCAAGAAATTTGTGTTCAAAGTGCAGTTTTTTGGCGGGAAAAAACGCAAAACGCTGAAAAACGCTAATAAACGCTCAAAAACACTCAAAAACCCTGGTCACCGGCGTTTTTTTTGCGTTTTTTGATCCATTGAACAATAAAGACAAAAACAAATAAGTAGCTCTTGGGGTGAGAATGACAAAAGGAAACAGCTTCTGAAGTAAAGTTGATAAGATGGGTTGGAATTTTCAACAAAATAACAATTGTTGTCCTTTGTTGTAAATAAGCATAGAGACAAGGCATTCCTATAGGAATGTGCATCTGGATATGAGTTGCAGAAACAAGATTTTCACATGATATAGTCCACTATCCACCTTTTAGTAATCTAGATTACAGCCTGTTCTTTCATATATCTTGGCATAGGTATCATTTCACCTCTTTTGGGCAATAGCCAAGCATCATCCTAAACGCTGCCAAGCAAAATGTTTGGTTTCTGTGTCTAATTATTTATTTTACAATGCATTATAAGAACTGCAATTTCTTATACTGTATTGCATGCCATTAAACTGATAAAACACAAATTCACTGCAGATGTATCATTACAATTTTTACATTCACTACTGTGTTCTGTAGTTATGTAGGAGCCAGGGAAGCAACCACAATACAGTACACAGCATTCAACACTCCTGGAAGTGTTGGATGTGAAGATTCTCCTTGGGTTGGAACACTTTAGCAAAACCACAAACCAAGTCAGCACCTACCAGAGAGGTAAGTACAGTGCTTTGGAAAAGTATTTATACCTCTTGAAATTTTATACATTTTGTCATGTTACAATCAAAAACTGTATTGTTAAATAAATGTATTTTATTGGGATTTTACGTGATAGACGAACAAAAAGTGGCACATAATTGTGAAGTGGAAGGAAAATAATAATTGGTTTTCAAAATTTCTTGCAAATAAATATGTGAAAAGTGTGGCGTGCATTTGTACTTTGTAGAAGCATCTTTCGTTGCAATTAGAGCTGCAAGACCTTTTGGGTTTGTCTCTACCAGCTTTGCACATCTAGAGCGTGAAATTTTTGCCCATTCTTCTTTGTAAAATAGCCCAAGCTCTATGAGATTGGACGGAGAGCATCTGTGAACAGCAATTTTCAAGTCTTGCCACAGATTCTCAATTGGATTTAGGTCTGGACTTTGACCATTTTAATACAGGAATATACTTTGATCTAAACCATTCCATTGTAGCTCTGGCTGTATATTTAGGGTTGTTGTCCTGCTGGAAGGTGAACCTCCACCCCAGTCTCAAGTCTTTTACAGACTCTAACAAGTTTTCTTCTAAAATTGCCTTGTATTTGGCTCTGGAGGCTTCACAAAATAGCTGTATTTATACTAAGATTAAATTACACACAGGTGGACTCTATTTACTAATTAGGTGACTTCTGAAGGCAATTGGTTCCACTAGATTTTAGTTAGGGGTATCAGAGTAAAGGAGGCTGAATACAATGCACGCCACTCTTTTCACATACCATATTTTTCGCTCCATAAGACGCACCTGACCATAAGATGCACCTAGGTTTTAGAGGAGGAAAACAAGAAAAAATATATTCTGAACCAAATGGTGTACTAAAATATTTAATATTATACTACTACTATAGGTGGGTGATGGAAACACAGCAATACCACCCCCTTATCAAATCAGCCCAGCTACACTATACCTGGGTGGTGGTTGTGGACACAGCAACCCCCCCCTTCCAGATCAGGGTGGCAGGGCAGACACAAACACCCCTTCAGCCTCTTCTATCACAACAACTCAGGTGACTGGGCAGTGGATACCATACCAGCCCACACCTCCCAGCCTCTTATTACCAGCTCACCTCAGGCAGCGGAGTGGCTGGCTGGCTCGCTGGCTGGCTCTCAGTCTCATATGCACCCAGGCAGTAGCTAGGAAGGAGGACTGGGGACAGAGTTTGCAGCAGCAGCTGCCGGTGGAAGGAGCAGGAAGTGAGACTGGACCAGACCACGGTGCTGGGGGTGTTCCGGCTGGGAAAAAAAACAGCCAGGGCTCTCGCCGCTTTCGGGATGGTGTCACCTCTGGCGGGTGTCACCCGACCTGGGTGCAGAGTGCACCCCCATAGCAATGCCACTGACACCTTCTCCCATGTTTTGGCACCCAGGGCGGACCGCCTCCCCCCGCTCCCCCTTGGTATGCCCCTGCCAGGATGCGCCTCACATCCTGTCCTCTCTCCTCCACAGAGAAGCCGTGCGCCGGTATTCTGACATGGCGACGGGGTGGTGGTGCCTGGTCATTATTCGCTCCATAAGACGCAGGGACATTTTCCCCCATTTTTGGGGGGGGGGGGAAAAGTGCATCTTATGGTGCAAAAAATAGGGTATTTATTTGTAAAAATTGTGGAAAACCATTTATCATTTTCTTTCTACTTCACAAATATGTGCCACTTTGTGTTGGTCTATCACATAAAATCCCAATAAAATACATTTACGTTTTTGGCTGTAACATGACAAAATGTGGACATTTTCAAGGGGTATGAATACTTTTTCAAGGCACTGTATATAGAAAATAATGAAAGTCATCCTATTATAGAAATTATAGAAAGTCATCTTTTTTCAGGTGCCCTTTCTTAGGAGAAAAAATACAAAAAGTTTAGGCCCCCCTACCTCCCCCTCGAATTGATGCAGTACGCATCTAATTGATGCGGGGTGCAGTACTCCTTCCGCAGGCCTGTCTGAATGTCTGCTATAAAGATGGGTCTCTAAACACTACAAATTGCTGGAAAGTGGAACTGGTCCCATTTTGTAAATGTGCTTTCCTTTGTGTGCTGAGCTCATGTATTAAGCCTAGTACACACGGCCGAGAATCTCGTCAGGAAAAAACCCGTTGTTTTTCCGGACGAGATTCTTGACAAGAATCTTGTCCCGGCCGAGTGTACACACACTCCATTCAAAAGAACCGCCGTTCTTTTGAATGAAACGAAAGCAGTGACGTCATTGACTATGACGAGCATGCGCTCGTCACATTCGAAGCCGTCGCCGTGATTTTGCTACACCCTATCTATGCCTAGGAAGCTACCGCGCATGCGTCTAAGTCATTTCGAGCATGCGCGGATTTTCCACGCCGACAGGTAAGTATACATACACTCGGGTTTCTCGTCGGGAAACAGGCCGATAAGAATCCCGACGAGAAAATAGAGAGCAGGTTCTCTATTTTTCTCGTCGAGATTCTGGGCAGTTTTCTTAACGAGAAATCTTAAAGCCTCGTACACACGCACGGTTTTCTCGGCAAGAAAGCTCTGCCAGCAGTTTTCTTGTCGGTTCTTGCCGAGAAAACCGGTCGTGTGTACGAGGCCTAAGTCCTAAGCGTGCCTCCAACTTGAAGAGGTTGGAGGCCTGGTATGCTATTTCAAAAGAAGTTGCACCCAAGACAGGTGCCCTTTCTGCCTATGGTTAATCATGGTCCTGATAAACCAACTAGTATTAACACATGAAATGTACCTGTAGGTAAATAACTGTTGGTTTGATTATATCACAATTTTAATACATTATTATGCCCCACAGAAATCACTGGTGTTGGGAGCTGTTGGTGCTTATGACTGGAGTGGCACTGTTGTGCACCAAAATTCAAACCAGTTTTCTATTTTCCCCTATAACGCATTTGAAAAGGTTCTTTATGACCGAAACCAAAGTTCTTATCTAGGTAAGTTTGAGGTTCATAAAGGAAAGTTCATTATAGTACTGCATATGTTTTTCAAAATATCTTTATCACTGGTTATAGGTTTGTGAAGTCCTCAGCCTGTGAAGTTAGGCACATATGACTCAAGGCACCATTCCTGCTCATAAAATATTTAGAAGGATGCTGAATTAGGATTTCCTTGTATCATATAACTCTAACATACATGTAGATAAAGAAGACTTTCTGACTCTATTTAAGATGGTACAGTATTTCCTGGAGACTATTAGGGCTCTGGTTTATTTATTTCTGGAGTAGCTGTTTAAACTGAAATGCTTTCCAAAATATATTTCTGTTAGGATGGAATGGGTAGATCTTAAACACAAACTGGACCATCCCCACTGTACAAAGTGTTCTTCCCACACTTGTCTTAGATATACCAGTCTGACACATCGTTTTTGCAGCTGGTCTGCTTGTCAACCAACAGCTTGTATGGTCCTCATATATTAATAATATGAAGAATCCACTGGAGAGAATCGCTGCCCTCCGTACACAAAAGGGAAAAATCCAGTTAAGTTGGAGTTGTTTTGCAATAAAACACATATTTGCATCCATATGGTCTAATTAAGGCGGTAACATGTAGCTATATTTTGAATGTATGTCCCATTTAGAAGGCCTGTCCTCAATGTATAACTCCATACTACAGCACTGCCACCAGTCCATTTCTGGCTAAATGATAGCCAGTATAATTCTACTAATTTCCTGTAAACCAAGCCTGTCATTGACACACCCTGGGGGTACTCTAGGACTGATGAGCACTTACATGTCAATATATATGAGTTTTGCGAAGTCCAGGAGAAAGGCCCACCCCTGCTACTGCCAAGAAAGAAGAGGAAGGACCCATGACATCACAGGGCTGGTTTGAAGACTGTAGAGAAAAAGGTATGTTTATGGTAATTTCTTTAAAAAAAAAGACGAAAGGATCAAGGGAAGGTGTGTGTAGGGGAAGAGGAGGTGGTGGTGGGGGGGTATAGGCTTCTAGTCGGGGAGTGGAAGGAAACAGACACAGCTGGAGCTATAACTTCAGGCAAAAAGTTCCAGGGCCACATTATGGATGTAATTACATACCAGGCCAGCATTTTAGACAGGAAAAAAGTGGATAAGTAAATTGTATGAGGAAATAAGGTTGTCTTATATGTTGCTACCCCCCTGTGTTACTCAAAGCTTCAGGTTTTGGATTCAGCAACATTATACACTCCTGTCAACATCTCTTCGTAGAAAGCTTGCGTCTTGGGAAAAAACCTACATCTGATTTTAATGACTGTCTTGGTATGTCATATGAAAACCATATGCTGTGAAGTAATTTGCTTTCTGAGTGTGTTCCATACATCTATTTTGCAGGATATTCTGTTGCCATTCTCAATGTAGAAAACTCTGTGAACTTTGTTGCTGGAGCCCCAAGAACAAATTACACTGGTCAGGTTGTGGTTTACACCATTAATAATAAGGGGAATGTGACGATCCTTCAGATACAGAAAGGTGAACAGGTATGTGAACCCAGTGGAATCCTACATATTGCTCATTAACAAGCATGAAGTCTTGACTGTCTGTATTGCTGCTCTGCCTTTCTGTACCATAAACAATAGTTGAAGAATGGTAGGATATTGCTTTTAAACGGTACAGACATTTCTTGCTTTAAAGTTGAACTCTAGGTATGATCCCTATGACGTAGTTACATTGGTCCAGCTTGGGCCAATGTAAGTATGCATATCTTATACTTGATAAGCTGCTGGGGAAGTTGACAATTACTGTGATAGTCAGCAGCACTACTACAGGGATAGCAGAAAAAATCTGATTTTCTTCTGACTCCAATGGTCCATTCTTTGAGTCTATTGGCTCTCAGGGACCCATTTGACCTGGTTCAAAGGTTATGCAGTGCATTATTCGTTTGGGCATAATTTTGGTTGTCAGTTCAGAGGTTCGCCGCATCTTGATATTCCCTTTGAACCGAAGATGACTCCGAACCTGCTCCTCATCCCTAACTCTGGGCACTTATTGCTCTTTGTGGGGTACCATTGTCATAGTTTTGCCTTGTCTTCAGGTCTGACAACCTCCTAGAACAGGGATATGCAATTAGCGGACCTCCAGCTGTTGCAAAACTACAAGTCCCATCATGCCTCTGCCCCTGGGTGTCATGCTTGTGGCTGTCAGAGTCTTGCTATGCCTCGTGGGACTTGTAGTTCTGCAACAGCTAGAGGCCTGCTAATTGCATATCCCTGTCCTAGATCCTTCACATTTATTATGGGCATTGGTGTTTGTTGCCTTTCTACAGCATAATCAATGTAAAAGTGAAGTCCATGATGCCTTTTTTTCCCAATTTATTTGCAGATCGGTTCCTATTTTGGCAGTGTGTTGTGTGCTGTAGATGTGGACAAGGATTCTATCACAGATGTGTTGTTAGTAGGAGCCCCCATGTTCATGAATGAGAACAAGAAAGAACAAGGACAAGTGTATCTATTTTCCATCAATGGGGTAAAATCTGTATTCTTTTTTTTTTTAAAAACCCTAGTAAGATACAATATTATTCAATATTACAATGTCAAGTAATTCCACAAGTTTAAGTGAAATATGAACAGAAATTTATTTCTCTCTTTTTTTTAGGGAATTTTAAATCAACGTGAACAGTTGGAAGGTCCTGATAATCTGGACAATGCTCGATTTGGAGCAGCCATAGCGGCAATATCCGATATAGATTTGGATGGTTTTAATGATGTTATTGTTGGAGCACCTTTAGAAAAAGAGGCCAGCGGTGCTGTTTATATTTACAACGGAAAGAAAAATACAATTAGGACTAAGTATTCCCAAGTATGGACACTTATGAAAGTTACAATTTAAATACATTTATTTATATACCGTAATATAATTTCAAATATATGAGCAGATACAGATATCAGAAGACAACCTGTTTTATTTTGGAAGAGGTGAAGTTGATTAAACGATTTGCATAGACACAACCAAAATTTACCTCAATCCTGCCTCTCCACCTCTAGATCATGTTCAAGCATTTTTTCTTTTGTCATCATCACCGGGCTTTCAAAATTCTGATAGGGGCAGCTACTGGGACCCAGTTCTTAACATAAACAAACCACCAAAACCAAAAGCCCTTTCCCTACAAATAGTATGTGGGATTTTGGAAGACAAGGCAGCAATATTCGTTAAATAAAAGAAAGAATAATAAAATAATAAAGGAGCAACAGACAACATAAAATAGTGTTCTGCTTGTTTTTGTTTATAAAATGGAAAATGGATAGGGCGATTCCAAATACAGCGAATAGGGCTGGTCCACCTGCTCGCTGTAATACCGGCATGGTAACCTCTTCAGTGGTGCATGGGGGGGCTATGAAGGATGTGATTATTATTTTGTGATTATTGACTCAGTATTTTGATATACCTGTTATGTTATTTTGTATATATGATTGTTACGAGAATCTGGACCCGCCCTTGGCGGTTGAAATAAAGTATTTGAAAAAATAAATAAAAATAGTGTCCCCACATTAAAACAGAATATAAATAAATAAATTAGGCACTAATGCCCTGTACACACCATCGGAGTATCCGATGGTCTAAAATCCGATGGAATTTTTCATCGGAATTCCGTTCAAGCTGTCTTGCATACACACTGTCAGACTAAATTCCGACCGTCCAAAACGCGGTGACGTAAAACACTCTGACGAGCCGAGAAAAATTAAGTTCAATGCTTCCGAGCATGCGTTGACTTGATTCTGAGCATGCGTGGGTTTTTTCTCCGTCGGAGTTCCACACGATAGGAATTTCCTATTGTTTTTTTTTCCATCGGACAAATTTAAAACATGTTCTATTTCTAAACACCGATGGAAAAAAGTCTGATGGGGCCCACACACAATCAGAATTTCCGATGAAACAAGTCCATCGGACTTGTTTCATCGGAAATTCCGATCGTGTGTACAAGGCATAACTCAAAAACAATTGTGTAACAATAAAATGTGAAATTATGAAAAGTTGATCACATATAGCATAAGATAACACACATGAAGTGACAAATGTATTAGAGAATAAAGTACATAACTCTAATCCAATCAGTGAAATAATAGTCCAAAATTAAAATCTCAAACATTAAAATGCATGTGCAAAAAATATTGTAATGATTGTTAGTAGAAATGTGAAAATCAGGTGCAGAGGAAGGCATCAACTTTTAAACATTGTGGTCACACTTGCTTCGACCATTCAAAATCCACCAAAAGTGTGCCCCAGCCACTCACCTTAAAGTGGAAGTAAACCCTCCTATTGTTTTCAGCCAAGGATGCTGCCATCTTGGCCTCTGTTTAATCTGCAACTGCCATAATGCTGCACATGTGATCCATTATGACACCGGTCATTGGATGGTTTGACAGTTTGGTTGAGAGCACAACAATGTGACAGCTAGCATTTCCGGCATGCCACGAAGGTGAACTGTTTTTTGAAACTATAAAATAGAAGGGTTTACTTCCGCTTTAAATGAAGACCCCAGCAGGTCTAGCAGCGCTTTGGATAAATTAGTATAGGTCAGGTATATGCAATTAGTGGACCTCCAGCTGTTGCAGAACTACAAGTCCCATGAGGCATAGCAAGACTCTGACACCCACAAGCATGACACCCAGAGACAGAGGCATGATGGGACTTGGAGGTCCGCTAATTGCATATCCCTGGTATAGGTATTCAGATTGACAGATGATTTTGCAATTGTTGGAAAGCTAGAATTAAAGCCTATCTTTAGCTAAAATGAAAAACATAAAAATCAACACAAGGGACATAACTTACAGTAAGTACGATGTATCTCTTGTGTAGATTCTTCTTCTTTCAAGAGAAATATTCTTCCATTCCTGCTCACCTCCACCGCTGTGATCTTCCAGTTCAATCTAAAGGACTGTCAGGAGCACTCTTCAAGAGAGCTTGATTATGCCCACCCTTTCCAGCCAGATACATGATTCATAGAAGCTGTAGTAAGATTGACAGGAAACAATCTTTAAAAAAAGACTTTGTAAGCCTGATGCCGCGTACACACGATCGTGATTCACGGCGGTGAAAACACCGCCGTGAATCACGGCATGAAAAAAAATGAGAAACGAGGGAACGGCATGTTCCCCCACACACGACCGTTTTTCCCCGTCATTTTGTTCTTTGACGAGAAAAACGACCGTCTGTGGGCTCCGCGGCAGTGTCTCCCTATGGGAAAACTGTCGCGGAAAAAAATGATGGAAAAAACGAGAAAATTTAGAACATGTTCTAATTTTTCTCGTCGTTTTTCCTGCCGTTTTTCTCAACGAGAAAAACGGCATAAAGCCCACAGACGATCGTTTTTCTCGGCGAAAAAAAAAATGTCATTTTTCCCGACGGGAAAAATGATCGTGTGTACGCGGCATCATACAAACATACACTTGTGGTCATTTTTTGCAATTACAATAGGAAACCATTAAAAAAACATTCAAAAAGTTCCAAGCTGAATGTTAACTTTTTCAGCATTGTTTAGAAGTTATTTCACTGGTACCTGCCATTAAACGTCATTGGTAACCTCCATTTTTCAAATGCGGAGCCCCCCAGTGTGTTATAGAAAGAAATGTAGATAAGTAAAGTATACATATGCACACATTGCACTGATTTGATTGATAAATGGTTTTCTTTCTTTTAGAAAATACTTGGATCCTCAGTTAACACACAATTGCAGTTTTTTGGAAGATCAGTTGATGGACACACTGATTTAAATGGAGATTCCATAACTGATGTGTCTGTTGGTGCTTTTGGAAAAGTAGTACAGTTTTGGTGAGTAAATCAAATGAATAAATTGGAATTATTAACCCAGCATATCATATAGAGAGCCTGGATATGTCCCCCCGATAATGCTAGCAAAACAGGAACCTCTTCTATACCAGTAAATGGGTGGTTTGCACTCCAGTTAATACTCATGAATATTTAAAAGACACAGATATATGGAAGCTGTGCTTGTTGACTTATTGAAGGTGCAGGGTTCAAGGCCGCAGTGTTTATCCTTCCTTCACTGCTTTGAAAAATCATATGTGTATCAGGTGCACAGTTTAGCTTAAAGCGGAGGTTCTGCGGTGCATACTTTTTTTTTTTTTTATATCCATTGTATGTAAAAACATTAGCAATGTATTTACTCACGTCTGCGGCTCTTTAAATCAATCCCCGTCAGTTTTGCGGTTAAAAAAGAGTTTATAAAACTATTCCTACTTTTGCCATTTTGCTTGTGGGCATCTTGAAGCCCACAAGCATATCCTTCCGGGTAGAGAAGAATTCCTCTCTCCCGGCATTCAGCGCTGATCTCGCGCACGCGCAGTGTTGACGGCGAGCAGCGCCGTCAACACTTCCCTGCATGCCCTTATCTAAAATGGCGGAATTAGATCCGCCCCCGTCACGTGACCGGCTAGACGAGTCACGTGACGATACAATTATCGTGAGATCTCGCTGGAAGGAGGGTAGATATTAGGAATCAGAAGCTGGGCAAGTTGCTCCCAGGAGCCACTGCGCTAATACGAGGTAGGAAAGGACACGCCTACTCCCGCGGGAGTAAATACCGGAAGAAGGATCATATAAACATTTATTTGCTAAACTACTTTGGAAAAAAAAAAAAGGTTAGTGATCCGCTTATGTACATGCTAAGAGCAAGCAATGTATGTAAAGTCAAATATGTGGGTGAACCTCCGCTTTAAGTGTATTATTGCTTCTTGTAGGTGTAATTACGCTTTTTGCACTATTCTGGACAAGGTTATGGGACATGATACTGACCCTAATAATAATCTCCTATGTAAACATCCTTCTTATACCACATCACATAATCTAGGGTGGAAAAGGACCTGGGAGTCCTAGAAGATGATAGGCTCAGCAATGGCATGCAATGCCAGGCTGCTGCTAACAAAGCAAACAGAATATTGGCATGCATTAAAAAGGGGATTAACTCAAGAGATAAAATGATAATTCTTCCGCTCTACAAGACTCTGGTCCGGCCGCACCTGGAGTATGCTGTCCAGTTATGGGCACCAGTCCTCAGGAAGGATGTACTAGAAATGAAGCGAGTACAAAGAAGGGCAACAAAAGAAGAAAGGTTACGAGCACTGAACTTATTCTCTCTGGAGAAGAGAAGCTTGAGAGGGGATATGATTTCAATTTACAAATACCATACTGGTGACCCCACAATAGGGATAAAACTTTTTTTGTGGAAGGGAGTTTAATAAGACACGTGGCCACTCACTAAAATCCACACGCGGTGGTTTCAGCAGGGGGCATCAATAGTTTCAAAAAAATATTAGATAAGCACCTGAACGACCGCAACATACAGGGATTTACTATATAATACTGACATATAATCACACACATAGGTTGGACTTGATGGACTACTTGTGTCTTTTTTCAACCTCACCTACTATGTAACTATGTAACATAAGGGCCGGATTAGGCCGGATTAGGCAAGTAATAGTTGTGGGGCATGCATATACACTATATTGTCAAAAGTATTGGGACACCTGCCTTTACACGGACATGAACTTTAATGGCATCCCAGTTTTAGTCCATAGGGTTCAATACTGAGTTGGCCCACCCTTTGCTGCTATAGCTTCATCAGGGAAGGCTGTCCACAAGGTTTAGGAGTGTGTCTATGGGAATGTTTGACCATTCTTCCAGAAGCGCCTTTGTGAGGTCAGGCACTAATGTTAGACGAGAAGGCCTGGTATGCAGGCTCTGCTCTAATTCATTCCAAAGATTTTCTATCGGGTTGAGGTCAGGACTCTGTGCAGGCCCGCCAAGTTCCTCCATCCCAAACTCGCTCATCCATTTCTTTATGGACCTTGCTTTGTGCACTGGTCCAAATCATTTGGTGGAGGGGGGATAATGGTGTGGGGTTGTTTTTTCAGGGGTCTATAGATTTTCCAACTCTTTTAGCATAATTCCAGCCATTTTTGTTTTAGGAATAGTTATATGTTCTGTATTTTTGTTTCTGTCTGAACCGCATTGGAAAGATATTTCCCTCAATTTGTATTCCCGTGACACCTTTACAAAAAAAAGGGGGCGCAGCTGCCACCAGGACAGGGAGACATATGGGTTGATTTACTAAAGGCAAATAGACTGTGAACTTTGCAAAGTGCAGTTGCTCCAGAGATTAATAAATGGGGTTAAAGGTTCGCTTTGCAAAGAATACCCAATGACATGCAAGGAAAAAAAATAAAAAATGCATTTTTGCTTGCACATGATTGGATGATGGAAGTCAGCAGAGCTTCTGCTCATTTACTAAGTTCTGGAGCAACTGCACTTTCACAGTGCACAGTCTATTTGCCTTTAGTAAATCAACCCCATAGAGAGCAATACAGATATTGTCAGAAGTTCTAACCTATCTTCACTCTACTGAAAAAAAAAAGTGTTTTTGTCTGTGCCCTTGTTGAAGAGATTTCCTGTCCTAACAGCAGTAAAAACCTTGGAAAGGATGGAACACTTCCCTGCTGTATCCAAACCAAAATACGTTTTCGTTGGAGTTAGACTTTTACCAATTTTACCAACTTTTGCCAGCAATTCCCAGCTTTCAGAAGTAATAGCTGAAAATTGTGAGTAAATACAGCAGCTGTAGAAGCGGCTGCTATCAAACAATGGACTGTTAGGATGCTTCCACACTGCTCTGTTGAAAAGATGCGGTAAAACTTTTGATGTGTTTTTAAAGCATTTTCTGAACTGACTCCAATCATGCACCTTTGACTCCAAAAAACGCACCAAAAATGCACCACTGGTTTGTTCTTGATGTGTTTTTAGAGTGTTTTCTATAGAAATCAATAGGAGATTCACTTCTGGTGTGTTTTTGAAAAGCACACATGCAGGATTAAAAACTCACTGCACCCGCAGCGCACTACTGCGAAAAGTTCCATAGGATTTAAAGGGATACATTTTTTCTTTCAATGTGAACGGACCCTTATAGAGAGATGCAAAGTAATGTTGAGTTTGTACCCTGTTTCATATATCTGCAAATCAAAGGCATGAGCTTCAATCTGCAAATATTTAAAGTTAAGAGTTAAAGCAACCTAACAAGTAAAAAAAAGTGTTTTAAAATAAAATTTGTTCCTATTTAATCCTTCATTAACCCTTAGTTTACCTTAAAAAGCCCTAATTAAAAGGGAAGTACAGCCAAAGCTCGTTTGGCTGTACTTCTCCCGTGGATCACAGGAGTGCAATTCATTCTGCACTCCTGTGACCTGTTTTCAGCAGACAGCGGGCTGAAGCCTGCTGTCAGCTAAAGTCACAGAGCCGGTCAAGACTGGGAAAAGATCACGACCATATGGTCGACATCCACCCAGGAGCCTGGACTGGCACCTGGCTCAGTCTTTAGAGAGTCGCTAAGAGCCTAGGCTAGCCGCTCTCACCCTCTCCACAGCCCAGTGCTCCAGTGAGCGCAGGGTGGGGGGGCAGAGCAGACAGTGGTGACTGATAGTCACGGAGCACTGAGAACCAAGCAATCAGCGGTGTTAGATGGGTTTTGGAGCCAGCGTGGGACAGATTCAGCATCCACCTATGCAAGTATGATTCTTTGGTATACTCAACAGGATCTAAAATGACCCTTACTACTCAATTGACCCTACCACTGCGCCAAAGCTAAGTAAACATCTACTGAAGCTTCCACTTTAAAAAATTATGGAATAAAAAACAGCAAATCTACCACAATCTAAGTATGATTCTTTAAAAAAAAAAAATCCCGAACTTCTCTTTTAACTCACTCTTCCCCCTTTCTCCTTAACTATCATTTTCTTTTTTCTTTTTTTTCTTTCTATTTTTCTAACCAATATTATCTAAACTTGTTTTGTTTTTAATTGTTTTGTTCATTCATTTTCTTTATATTTCATCCATATTTACCTAATTCTTCCCCTTCTCCCCTTAACTATTATTTTCCAAAATATTATTATTTTTTGTATATTTCCAGACATCTAAAAAATCATGTTTAAACTTTTTGTTTTTTGTTCATCTTTTTCATTCATTTTCTTTAGTGTTGCATTAAAAAAAAAAGTGCAAAATTGAAAAATTTGCAATGCTTTACACCGCAAACATTATTTTATTGTCATTTTAAAAGGGACAAACTATCAAATACAAGCTATACTTATTACATATAGTAATAATAATAGTAATAAAAAAAAACCTGTAATCTAGTTGAAAAAAGTGTGCTTTTTTCAGTGTTTTATTTTTTTTGTCTTTTGGATTACATAAAAAAAAAATTTCCACAAGATACTGTAAAATCACTTAAAAGCATTGTTTGTTCCAATGAATCATGTATGCATGATTTTATTTATCTTAAGTTATCACTAAATAATTGCCCAAACAAAATAGGCCCATAAAAAGATGAATATGTAAATAATTCTCTGGTCAGTTAGGGCTGTACAGGTGTGGGAGCTGAGTTGATTATTTTATTAATGTGAAATATATATTTTTTCCTTTGCAGGTCACTGGGTATAGCAGATGTGACTGTAAAAGCATCATTTATCCCAGATAAAATAATTCTCACAAACAAAAATAGTGAGATTACTGTAAAGATCTGTTTTATGTCAACATTCAGACCAGCTAATTCAAAAATTCAAACAAGTGAGTATAGTATAGTAATATTAATAATAATAATAACAATGATATATACCATCAGCTACTATGCTATCTAATTTAAAATATAAATTCTGATTGTTTCACGTTTTCATAAAACTTTTCTCATTGCGACTCATCTGCTGCAATGACCCAACACTTACAGGGAGCGCTACTTCCACCAAGTGCACACTAGACACTCCGAAATCAGCAATTCTTGTTGCTCTACAATTTTCATATTGCTATTTGTGCATAAGGCTGGCCATACATGGTTACAAAGAATATTCTTTTAAAAATCTGAAATTTTGTGCGTTTTGTAATCCGATGGTGCCACCATTGATTTCAAAATTCAACCAACCATGCCTTCAATTTCACCTCCTGTTGCTACAGAAAATAATTTCCGTGGCTGGGAATCTTCTTTTCTTTCCGGGAATTTTCTTTTCTTGCACATGCACATTTCTTTTTCGATTACATTTCTCGCACGATTCTCCCATCATTAATTAGAAAATAATTTGTTTTTCCAAAAATTTCCAACATGCCGATTACTCAAATTCGATTGCCACACAAAAATCAGCTGTTGCTGCAGCCCACTAATGGTGCAAAATTCGAACAAAAATTCTTAGATAATGTAGCGGGGGCTTTAAATCTAAGGGAATGTTTGAGTGGTAGTTGTACTCAAACACACTATTTGATAGGGTTCTGTAAACCCTTTTTGACGTTACAGGTGGGATACTGGTGTATAGTTCCCTGTGGCCTGTTGATGGTGCTGCCATCGGAGGCTAGGGTTGAACCGCTGGTACAGTGCTGTGCCTTGAATGTCCCCTCTCGGCGGTGGTGTGGTGGGCGTGGTGGCCTGCTGTGCATGCCGGGAGAGGATATAAAAGGGGCAGACCCTGTCTGTAAGGAGTGAGTTCCCAGGGGTCCGACCCCAGGAGTGTGTTGTCCTGTTCGTGGCCACCCCAGGCACCTTTAGCCCTGGGGTGGAGTTTCTGGTCCGGTACACTGGTGGATCAGTCCCAGGCACCTTTAGCCCTGGGGCTGAAACTGAAGGCCTTGGGTCCAGCACCTTCGGCTGGAGCCCACGGAGGGAGGAGGAATCCCAGGGTGCTGCCTTGCGAGGAGACCCGTATTTAGAAGAGGAGGCCGGGGGAGGACCGTTCCGAGAGACTGGTGAGAGATCACAGTGAAGGAAGGGGCCGGTAACTCTCTGGAGGGATGTCATCTTCCTGATAGAGGCCTAATACCAGAACCATCGTTCACCAGGTCTGTGGCAGAGACCTAATGTCCATCAGGTCTGTGGCAGGGATCTAACGTTCACCAGATCTGTGGCAGAGTTTGTGCAGAGACTGTGTGTAACCTAATTCGAGCATCACTCCGGTTGCTAGGATCCACTCTAATGGGAGACTATCCGGATGAGCTGAGTCTACCTGAAGATATGGGTAGTGAATAAGTATTCGTTTGTGCCTGGACCTACTCCAACACCTCTTGCTATCCTGATCTTCCTCCAACCTTTCCTGTTTAAATGACTATGCATAAGAGAAAAATAAACTCTACGTTGGAGTTGCAATTGGTGTGGACCTTGGAGTTATTGGGGAATAGAGACTTGTCTTTATTGCAGTAAAGATGGGAACCATTCTCTGGAGAACCTGACCATAGAGACCCAGGTACATTACACCGCTCAACCTCTTCACCACAGGAGGGTACGGGCTTGTGGCATGGTGTGCCCCTTTTCCTACAAGTGAACCAAAGGTGAGGAATAGGGGTCTGTGTGCTACAATAAGATTTTTGAAAGAAAATGATTTCGAAATTTGACCCATGTATGGCCAGCCTTATGCTCAAATAGCAATATGAGAATTGTAGAGCAACAAGAAGTGCTGATTTCTTTAAAATAAAATAAATACATTTCTTTGTGTGTGCACTTGGTGGAAGTAGCGCTCCCTGTGCTAAGAAATGTTGGGTCATTGCAGCAGATGAGTAGCATTGAGAATTTATATTTTAAATAATTAGAATTAGAATTTAAAAATTCTGTGAAATCTATTCTGTGGATGGTGTAAGTAAAGGTCGGTCCTTTAGGTTTGATGACTGCTGCTGAAACACGCTTTAACCTTAGCAGCCATTGTTTTGAGAAGTGTTATGTGTTTGCACCATATTTGGTTATTATGCTGTGGATCATAAAATCAGAACAGCGTTACTATGTCCAGTAAAGACAGAAGGTACTGTCAGATCTAGGATCAAACCTGAAAAAGACAGTGCCAGGGGGCAACGCTGTATCCTGGCCTAGGCCAACAAGGCCCAGGCCTAGGGCAGCACTTTGCAGGGGGGGCAGCACAGAAAGAGTCCCCGCCGGCTTGCGCTACATTGTTAGTGTAGCGCCAGTCATATGGGGCGGACTGGGCTGAAAGGCAACTTAGTCTAGCACCCCCATAAAGCGGCCGCACTGCTTCTAGTATGCAGATGGCCAGCATTCCACAACTGTGTGTGGGGGTGGGGGGGTGCTGCTTATAATTTTGAGCGTCCTATCAAGCTGGATCACAAACCTTCCTCACTGTGCTATATATTTTCTGCTGCACCATTGGCATGGTTATATCTTCTTAGTCCTCTCCATAAAATTATCAGAAATTTGTGCTTAAAAACAGAACTATAGGCAACACTTTTTTTTCCATTTTGGATAGAGTAAGGGAGGGTTATAGCCCCTATCAGTTAATTTTTTACCATCCCTGTCCCATTGCAGAGATTTCCCTTCACTTCCTGCCCCATAGCCAAATGGGAAGTGAGAGGAAATCTATGCAAATTAAGGGAATCCATCCATCAGAACTAGTGTCCCCAATGGAAAATTTCAGAGCGGGTCTTAAACAGAAAGGTGTGTGGCCTTGACAGGAAGGGGTGGGTCATATTTAAATTAGGGGGTGCATGATTTTAGTCAGGCCTAGGGCAGCACAAAACCTAAATACACCACTGCCAGGGGGTTAGACATAAGAAGTCATTCAAGGGGGTGTGACCTGTCCCAGCCTAAGTATAACATGACATGCCTCCATCCCTAATTATGTAGCAAGAAGGATAGAAATAGAGGTGGGACTTTGAGTGAGGCGTGTCAGTGACACGTCTCACTCAAAGTTCCACCTCTATTTCTATCCTTCTTGTTAGACATAAGAAGATTAGGCCAACGGGTCAAACAGGTCAGATAGATGTATTGCCCTTTGGTCAAGCAGGCGTGTAGCATGTACGGTAGACATATAGGAGAGATGCGAAGGGTCAAAGAGACACTTCAGCAAGCCAAAGATCCATACTAGGGGATGAACAAGCTAAGTATCAGGACAAAGCTATTAAGACAGGAGACAGAATTGTGTGTCAAAGCCTAATGCCGCGTACACACGGCCGTTTTTAATGTCATTGAAAGAAACAACGTTTTTCTCGACATGATTCTTCTCAAGTATGCCTTGCATACACACTATCGTGAAAAAAAATGCTTGAGCAAAGTGCGGTGACGTACAACATGTACGACAACACGTACAACGGCACTATAAAGAGGAAGTTCCATTCAGATGGCGCCACCCTTTGGGCTGCTTTTGCTGATTTCGTGTTACCGCGTGTTAGTAAAAGTTTGGTGTTAGCCGATTCGCGCTTTTCAGTCTCTGTGCTTTTCAGTCCGTTACAGCATGACAAATGTGCTATCTCCATTACGAATGCTAGTTTTACCAGAACGAGCGCTCCCGTCTCATAACTTGCTTCTGAGCATGCATGTTTTTTTTTAACGTCGTTAAAGCGCGCACACGGCCGTTTTTCACGACGAGAAAAACGGCGACGTGAAAAACTACGAGAAAAAATAGAGCAGGTTCTACATTTTTAATGCCCATTTTTCTCGTCGAGCCTACACACGATCGCTTTTAATGACCAATTTAAAAAGTGGCATTTTTCTCATCATGAAAAACGGTCGTGTGTACGCGACATAAGTTTGTGCAGGCAGAGGTCACTAAGGCTGAGGTTTACAGCAGATCAGCCAAACACACTAAAGAAATGAAATCAAGAGCCAAATAAAAACATGCTATTGGTAGCTAGACTAAAGTGGAAAATGTAAAAGACAGTACAACCAATCACCAAGCATGTATATGTTTGCCTTCAAGCATGGCACACCTGAGCTGTGAGCACATGGACAGAAACAAGCTGAGGTGTGGGTTGGGGGCAAGGGAGTAGATACAGCGGTGAACAAGGTTGCAGGGGCCTGGGTAGGGCCCAGAGAACAGACATTGGTGGCTCAGCAGATAAACCCACAGTCATCCACTCAGTGGAGGGCTTCACTACAGCTGGGCAACCTGGCTTTGAGCAATAATGAGCAATGATGAGCAGAGGTGGAATACAGACAAATTTATTTTTATTTTTTATTTTTGCCATATTCACCATTCATTTATGCCATTCTACATCTGGCATAATTTTAATATAAGGAATTTTAAGAACGAGCTCTTTTCAGAAGTGGTGTAATCGTATTTTCTATCCATGTTACATCAGATTTTACCATTCTGTCTACTTTTCAGTAATGTTTTCGATTTAACAGCTTTCTATGTCCAACTGGGAAAAAAACAAGTTGCTGAGATTTATAAATTGGCCTTTTCTAGATGTTATTTATAATATTTCAGAGATCAGAATTTTACATTTTTAAAAATCCTTCCCTTTTTCCACAACATACCTTGATGCCTGGTTTTGCTTGTCTTTGTGCAGTGGCTATCACTTACAACGCTACATTAGATGCCGACCTCTTGTCTTCACGAGTGACATCTAGAGGGCAATTTAAGGAGACCGGTGACAGAACTATAATGAGAAATGTTGATATTAGCACAGAAGAAAGATGTTTTGAACACATTTTTAATGTTCAGGTAGGTTCACATTTATCAATTTTATGCTCAATGGGCATACAGTACTTCTACTGTTTCTTGTTATTGCCACATGATGCTACTTAAAGTATAACTAAAGGCAAAACGTTTTTGTTTTGTTTTGGATGGAGTAGAGAGGGATTAGAACGACTGTCAGTTTTTATTGCTGTCTGTGCCCCCCGTTAAGAGGACTCACCCTCTATTTGTCCTGTTTAACGTAAAGTGCAAGTAAAAGAAAATCCCAAATTTTGGGTTGTCCCCAGAAAAGGAATAGAGGGGAAATGTTCCAATGGGGACATTAGTTCTTGGGACCTGGGGATCCTTACGAAATTTCCTAAATTTGCAGGGATTTCCTCTCACTTCCTGTTTGTCTATGGGACAGGAAATTAATGGAAATCCCTGTAATGGGACACAGATGGCAATTTTTTTTTTACAGCAGTTATAAATTTTCCTTACTCTATCCAAAATGAAAAAAAAACGTTTTGCCCATAGTTCTACTTTAAGTGTGAGTCTTTAGAACACTTCATGTAGTTGAGTTGAGTTGAGAGGTATCTTAATATAGCGCGGTCTTACCCCGAAGGGTCCCGACGCGCATACATGTACTATTTTACTTGCACTATCTACCCTTGTTATACCTAGTACATATAACGTTTCCAAAGAAGATTATGATGCTTTCAAAATCGATATTAATAGTGTAGAATCACTGGATTTGAAAAACGTATATGATCACGAAAAAGCTCACATAATTCCTTTAGATTCCTCACTGAGCACTGTCTGTTAGCCAGTAGTTTAGAAGTAAGGGTAATCTGTAAATCCCAAATGACAGTATTTCAACCTTCTATTCCTAACTATAAATATTAGAGTATAATCACTGGGTCCTTGGCCCCAAAGTAACATCATAGCAGATGCAGAAAGATGACCTAATCAATCATTACAACATTTCATCCCCTCTGGGTACCTCCAGATACCTGAATACCACGTATAGAAACCCTTCTGGATACCTCCATTGAAGGAGATGTCTCTACATGAACAGGAATAGCATGCAGAGCCCCCAGTGCACCATGGCTACCATGCTGCAGATTGGCTATTCAGCTTGAGGCTGGGTTCACACTGGTCCGACAAATGCTCCGACATTGGGAGCTCATGTCGCATGACGTGTGAAAATCAATGTTTCCCTATGAGAGCCGTCTTAACTGGTCCGACACAAGTCGGTCCGACTTTGAAAATGCTCCCTGTACTACTTTGGTCTGACTTTGATCCTACTTCAGCCCATTGAATATCATTGAAGTCGGATCAAAGTAGGATCCTTGTCCTAACCATCCGACTTTTGACATCCGACATGGTGATTACAGCAGCAGTAAAAGGAATTTATCTCACCCTGGGATTGTTTTGATTGGTCAAAGGACAAGTCAGACTAGCACAAAGTCGGATCAAAGTAGTATCCTGTTCATGAAAGTCGGATGGATGTA
Source organism: Rana muscosa (assembly GCA_029206835.1). Classification (NCBI taxonomy): domain Eukaryota; kingdom Metazoa; phylum Chordata; class Amphibia; order Anura; family Ranidae; genus Rana; species Rana muscosa. The sequence goes on along the minus strand of CM055116.1, from coordinate 1,156,651,641 downwards.
GGACCAATGTAGGACCAATATAGGACTGATGTCGCAGAGCAAAGTAGGATGAAAGTTGTATGACTATCGTGTCGTACCAGTGTGAACCCAGCCTAAGGCTGGGATCACACTTGTCCGACAAACGCTCCGACATTGGGAGCTCATGTTGCATGACGTGTGAAAATCAATGTTTCCCTATGAGAGCTTTCTTAACTGGTCCGACACAAGTCGGTCCGACTTTGAAAATGCTCCCTGTACTACTTTGGTCCGACTTTGATCCTACTTCAGCCCATTGAATATCACTGAAGTCGGATCAAAGTAGGATCCTTGTCCTAACCATCCGACTTTTGATATCCGACGTGGTGATTACAGCAGCAGTAAAAGGAATTTAACTCACACTGGGATTGTTTTGATTGGTCAAAGGACAAGTCAGACTATCACAAAGTTGGATCAAAGTAGTATCCTGTTCATTCAAGTAGGATGGATGTCGGACCAATGTAGGACCAATGTAGGACTGATGTCGCAGAGCAAAGTAGGATGAAAGTCGTATGACTGTCGTGTCGTATCAGTGTGAACCCAGCCTCATGGGCCCAACAGGTGGGGCACGTGGTGCATCTCCTACATCCACAGTAGTACCACCATTGTGTACAGTATATGTTGGATAATGCATCTACTGCTGTAGTTAAAGAAGGATGTCAGTAATCAAGAAGGTGTTCTATGGCTATATGAAGCCTTAGACTCTAGGACATGGAACTCTAAGTTGACTTCTTATGTCTGTATAAACTACTCCATAGTAGAAGTTGTCACTGGCACCAACAATCTGTTTGAATAAAATCAGTATCTGGAGTAATTAGTGTGTAAAGACCAAAAATGTCTTAATTATGAATAGAGAAGGGGAAAAGTTATTATTGCTATCTACATCTACATCCCTGCTTGGGGCATTTACCCTCATGTCCTGTTCTCCTGTAAGCAGATAAATCGCTTCAATGGAGACACAAACAGTAATATGTATGTTACAACAAAAACAAAAAACGCTTCAAACCATCCCCTACCCAACATAAAGCAAATAAAAAGAAAGTTTTGGATTAAGCTTGGTTTAGAAGTAAATATGTCACAAATATAGGCAATTCATACTGAGCATATGATGAAAAAATGAATAAGGAAAGATTACACTCTCTAGAAAACCGATGTCCAAAGGATTAGTAGAAACAAAAATACTGTAAAGGGCATTAGTATTAAATGAAACATTTCCTATAATGTTTAGCTTTGCACTACCCCTCCTAACACAGTAGTGTCTTTTATACGATGGATAGACATCCCAAGGATGCTTGGAAGGAGGGAAAGGCAAGTATTATTAACCGCTTTCCGACTGCCGCACGACTATATATGTCGACACAATGGCACTCCTGGGCAAAAGGACGTATATATACGTCCCCTTTAAAGGGGTTGTAAAGGTTAGTTTTTTATTTTCTAAATAGGTTCCTTAGAGCTAGTGCATTGTTGGTTCACCTTTTCCTTCGATTTACCTTCTAAATGTTTTTTTTCTTTGTTTTCTTTGTTTAAATTTCTCACTTCCTGTTCCTCCTCAGTAAGCTGTTCAGTAAGCTGTTCTGGCTGACTCCACACCACTCAGATGATGGTGTGAAGTTTACTGAGGAGAAACAGGAAGTGAGAAATTCAGACAAAGAAAAAAAAAACATTTAGAAGGGAAATCGAAGGAAAAGGTAAGTGAACCAACAATGCACTAGCTTAAAGGAACCTATTTAGAAAATAAAAAACAAACCTTTACAACCCCTTTAAGGAAGCGCCATTGTGCACGCACGTGCCCGCCACGAGCTCCGTGAACCCGACCGTGGGTTTTGCAGACTCGATCACTGCGGGGGTACCCGCGATCGCCTCACAGTGAGTTACAATGGGGAGATGCTGATGTAAACACGCATCTCCCCGCTCTGCCTAGTGACAATGACAGTGATCACCGCTTCCTGTAATCGGAATCGGTGATGACTGTCTTGTCAAATGTAGCCCATCCCCCCTACAGTTAGAAACACTCATCGGGGCACACTTAACCCCTACAGCGCCACCTAGTGGTTAACCCCCTCACTGCCAGTGTAATTTTTACAGTAATCAGTGCATTTTTATAGCACTGATCGCTGTAAAAATGACAATGGTCCCAAAAATGTGTCAAAATTGTCCGATGTGTCCGCCATAATGTCGCAGTCACGATAAAAATCGCTGATCGCCGCCATTACTAGTAAAAAAAAAAAATATTAATAAAAATGCCATAAAACTATACCTTATTTTGTAGACGCTATAACTTTTGCGCAAACCAATCAATAAATGCTTATTGCAAAAAAAAAATTTCCAAAAATATGTAGAAGAATAAGTATCGGCCTAAACTGAGGAAAAAATGTTTTTTAGATATATATATATTTTGGGGGATATTTATTATAGCAAAAAGTTAAAAATATTGATTTTTTTTCAAAATTGTCGCTCTATTTTTGTTTATAGCGCAAAAAATAAAAACCGCAGAGGTGAACAAATACCACCAAAAGAAAGCTCTATTTGTGGGAAAAAAAGGACGTCATTTTTGTTTGGGAGCCACGTCGCACGACTGTGCAATTGTCAGTTAAAGCGATGCAGTGCCAAATTGTAAAAAGACCTCCGGTCTTTAACTACTTGAGGCCCGCGCTATAGCCAAATGACGGCTTCAGCGCGGACCTGAAAATCCGGGAGGCCGTCAATAGACGGCCTCACCTTCGCGCGCGCCCCTGCAGGGTGCACGCGGCGCGCGCTGTGATCACCCGAGTCACTGAGACTCGGGTGATCACCGATCCGAGTAAGGGGCCGTTCCCGACCCCTTACCACGTGATCAGCTGTCAGCCAATGACAGCTGATTACGTGATGTAAACAAAGGAGGAAAAAAAGCCGATCACCGGCTCTTTCACAAGGGACATCGGTCCCGAAGAGGAAGGAGGCAGATGTGCCTCGTCAGTGCCAGTATAATGCTACCTACAAGTGCCCATAGTGCCACCTATCAATGCCCACAGTGCCACCTATCAATGCCCACAAGTGCCACCTATCAATGCCCACAAGTGCCGCCAATCAGTGCCTCATCAGTGCCACCTAGCAATGCTGCCTATCAGTGTAACCTACCAGTGCCCATTATTGCCACCCATCCGAGGCCCTCACTGGCACCCATCAGTGCCCATCACTGCCACCTATCAGTGCCCATCACTGCCACCAACCAGTGCCACCTATCAATGCCACCTATTAGTGCCACTTCTCAGTGCCCACCAGTGCCACCTATCAATGCCCTTCAGTGCCACCCATCAGTGCCACCTATCAGTGCCGCCTTATCGGTGCCCACCAGTGCTGCCTTATTGGTGCCCATCAGTGCAGCCCATCAGTGCCCATCAGTGCAGCCTCATCAGCGTACATCAATGAAGGAGAAAAATTACCTGTTTACAAAATTTTATAACAAAATATAAAAAATATATATATATTTTTTTTTTTAAATCAGTATTTTAATTTTTTTTTAACAAAAAATAAAAACCGCAGAGGTTATCAAATACCACCAAAACAAAGCTCTATTTGTGGGGGAAAAAAAATTATAAAAATTTAATGTGGGTACAGCGTTGTATGACCGCTCAATTGTCATTCAAAGTGCATCAGCGCTGAAAGCTGAAAATTGGTCTGGGCAGGAGGGGGGTTTAAGTGCCCAGTAAGCAAGTGGTTAAGCTGACAAATGGTCCAGGGCTGAAGTGGTTAAGATGTGCATATAATTCCAGCTGACCCTCTAGCACAGCCTTTCTCAAACTTTTTTAATGCGGAAGAACCCTTGAAATAACTTTTCAGGCTCAGGGAACCCCTGATAAAAATTTCTATATCTACAGCCAGTACATCAGGGTGATGTTAACTGGGAAACTGGGAATGCTCATTATATTTGTGGTAACTGAGAAAATCCCCCCTTATAGATCACAAAAAAAAAAATCCTTGTTGTCAGTGGTTACTCATTTGACAGGTAGAAATGTCCCATTGCTTAAGGAACCCCTAGCAAGCTCTGGAAGAACATTTGGGCTGTCCAGCATCCCTGGTGGTACATTAAGAAAAGTCACATGCAGACACTGCAGAGCAAGGGTCTCAAACTGGCGGCCCTCCAGCTGTTGCAAAACTACAAGTCCCATCATGCCTCTGCTTGTGGGTGTCATGCTTGTAACCATCAGCCTTGCAATGCCTCATGGGACTTGTAGTTTCGCAACAGCTGGAGGGCCGCCAGTTTGAGACCCCTGCTGCAGAGGTTGCAGATTCAAACCTAGGTCCCGACAGGGGGCTGGTCTGATGAATTTTAAGAATGGTTTGAGGAACACAACCAGTTTGAAGTGTTGACTTGGCCTCCAGATTTCAATCCAATCATTTGTAAGGGATCTGCTACTGACAGCTTGGTGCAACAGCACACCTTCAGAGATCTAATAGTGGGTGACCATAATGGCTGGTGGGTGTGTGTATGAGTATATACTGTATATGGAGAGAGAGCGAATATTCCAGCACTATGAGCTGCCTATTTAGATTTTGGGACTTGCCATTTTACTACATTAAACAGACCAAAGACCACAGTACTGCACTCTATGATTTCCTGTTTACAGAATGAAAAAAATTGTTCCCAGATTTGGCCTATCTGATCTGTAAGACTGACACATGGATGTGGTAAATGATATCAACTCAGTCTGGTCTATTTATAAGTAACTTAATTACCTTGCGTATTTTCAACTGGAAGATGCAATGTCCCAGGCAGTGGTGGACGTGTTTCTATATCTAATCTCTGTGTCGTGTTCAAGCGCCCAGCCAATCAGATTCCTTCTGGCACATTTACTGTGTGTATACTGTTCACCATAATTGGCTGCTGTCATTTTACATCTCCCAGACTAGGATCATGCATTCCATTAGGGCAGTAATTAAAACAGAATCATTTCACTGATAACAGGGAGAATCCCTCTGCTATCAATTATTACATATGCCTAGAAGATTAAATCCACAATGAAAATGTAGTCCCTGTATACTAAAGCACACACTGGGGTTTATTCTTAATTATAGGTGCAGAGAGAGTAATTGCATTGATTTTAATTTATATACACACACATATACACATGCAAAAATCTGGTGCAGCTTTGCAGAGAAATCAGCTTCCAGATTATTATTTTTTTATGTTGTCAAAGCTTAATTGAAAAAGCTGAAGTTAGAAGCTGATTGGCTGCCATGCACAGCTGCACCAGATTTTGCATTCTCCAGTTTTAGTAAATCAACCCCTTTGTCTTTTTAAATGGCACCCCTGCAGAGGTCAGACATGAGCACCAGTTTAAAGCGGAAAAAAATAATCTGAACTCCAGGAAAACATCTAAATACATCTAAATACAAATCCGCCAACAAGTGCTGGATAGCATGCTTTAAAATTTTCCGGCAACAAATGTGTGTTGTCGGATTATCCGATCGTGTGTAACAGAAGTCCTTCGGAAAAGAAATCCAAAGTACAAATACGCATGCTCTGAACCAATGCTAACCATAAGACAACATTAGAAGAAGTTGCCCAAAGGGTGGCGCTAAAGAGCTGAAAAACCACGTTGTTTCGTGCTTGTTGGACGACAATTCTTTGCCGTTTGCATGCAAGACAATTTCACGGCCAACGCCCTTCGGACAAGATTCCACGGCTTTGTCCGATGGAAATCCGATCGTGTGTATGAGGCATAAGTCCGATCTCTGTTGTACAGTTGATTACAAGAGGTTGACACCATTCAGTTGAATGAGCCACATTCGGTAGACGCTACTGCCACCAGAACGCGACAGCGAAGATAGTTTTTGCTGTGGCATATATATGCTCCTGTCCACTGCCTTTGCAGCTTAAGGGGGAGGGGGTCAGTAAAAATGTGCCTCAACTGCATTTTTACCACCACCAACCACAGGCGTACTCGAGGCCTAACGAAAAGTAGACACTTGATGCAGCTTAAGGGGGGAGGGGGGGTGAGTAAAAATGTGCCTTAACGGTGCATTTTTACCACCCCCAACCACAGGCGTACTCGAGGCCTAACGAAAAGTAGACACTTGATACAGCTTAAGGGGGGAGAGGGGGTGAGTAAAAATGTGCCTTAACTGTGCATTTTTACCACCCCCAACCACAGGCGTACTCGAGGTCTAACGAAAGTAGGGGGAGGGGGTCAGTAAAAATGTGCCTCAACTGCATTTTTACCACCACCAACCACAGGCGTACTCGAGGCCTAACGAAAAGTAGACACTTGATGCAGCTTAAGGGGGGAGGGGGGGTGAGTAAAAATGTGCCTTAACGGTGCATTTTTACCACCCCCAACCACAGGCGTACTCGAGGCCTAACGAAAAGTAGACACTTGATACAGCTTAAGGGGGGAGAGGGGGTGAGTAAAAATGTGCCTTAACTGTGCATTTTTACCACCCCCAACCACAGGCGTACTCGAGGTCTAACGAAAGTAGACACTTGATGATCATGGATGTAAAGTATGCAGCTGTATCTAACAAATGCATAAGACAGGCTTTGCATGTGCACAGTTTTGGAGATGAATCCATAAATATCAAATCCCAGCTGCTGATAAATGTAGTTGATGTTGACCTCCTGGTAAGTTGTGTTTAAGTGAGACTCCCCACAAAAGTCACAAATGCAGTAACTCATAGACATGTGCGTTAGTTTTTGTCCGAATGCATTTTCGTCCGAATTTCAGGTATTTTCGTTACAAACGAAAACGAACGTGCAGAATTCGAAATCCAAAAGATCCGACATAAAAAATGCTTTATTTTCGTTTTCGTTGCTACAACAGTTCGATATAGATAGGAGATTCGACATGAGGCTGACAATAACAATCTGTGTCCATCGAACCTGTGGTCGAATGTGACTTACCTTAACTCTATTAGCCCAAGATTATTCTACATATAGAGGAAATATTCGACATAAAGAGAAAAGATTTGACATTATAGAGACAGTGTTGGGGTAGACCCTTCAACATGAACAACGAAGATTCGACGAAGCAGCGAAAAAATACAAACGTCGAATCTGTCATTGAAAGCTTATGGTGTCTGTCGAAAGTTCTAAGAAGATTCGACAAGCAGATAAACTGTACGACGCTGCAATCGTACATTTCCGGTCAAATGCTCGGCCCATAGGCTATAGAAGAATTCAAATGTTTGTTGACTATTAATAATAATTTATAAATATAATTATTACGAGTGTCATACAACATTAGAATTCTTCTATAGCTTGTAGGTGGAACATTCGACCGGAAATGTACGATTGCGGCGTCAAATCTTTTAGCTGCTCCGTCGAATCTTCTTAGAACATTTGACAGACACCATGAGCCTTCAATGACAGATTCGACCTTAATTAATTCTGATTTTCGGACGAATGCATTTTTTAACGAAACAAAAGAAATAAAAAACGAATTTCGGGAGTAATTAAATAAGTTTATTTTTCAGACGAAAACAAAATTCCGAAACAAAATATTTCAGTGTGCACATGTCTAGTAACTCAATGGTAGTTCCCATGCAGGGTTGCCAACCTCCGGCAGCATCTTTTACTGACAAAACATGGAAAATTTACTGACGGGCCTCAATTTTTACTGCCAACCTGAGAAAACAAACAGTAAATATTTGAACAGTATAAACATGATATGGAAACTGACAAAACCTATAACAAATTAATTTGCTTGATTTACACTAAAAAAGTCAACACAGCATGAAATTATCAGCCCCTGATATTTACTGGCAGTTGTAAAAAAACACAGATTTTTTACAAACTGACAGTAAATTTACTGGGGGTTGGCAACCCTGGTCCCATGTATGTGTTCCAATGACAACTGTACCCTCCATTACTTGCCTTGTTGTTAGTGGGACAGGAAGTAATGAAAAATGTCCCTAGTGGAATCACACAGATAAAAACCTGACAAATTTGTAACTCTTCTCTACTCTATACAAAAATAAGCTTTTGGTTAAATTAGGAGGCTTTAAAGCTGAACTGACCCAAACTATCAGGAAATAAACCAGTTTTTTCTTTTTTTTTTTGAAAAGCCCATGGCGTGTGAAACACACCCAAAAACTCCACCCGGTGCCAAAAAAAGTGCACACACATAAAGAGTGACACAAAACGTGCAACAGGTGTTACACTTGTCCTCCGCTAGGAATGACCTTACCCTGATCCCCCGGGGCGTTAGGCTCCTGACGGGGACTGAGGTACATCACACGGTCCGACTGGCCGAAACCAGACGGACCCCTTTCTCTGGAGGGTCTGCCGAAACAGACCCACCCAAGTACTAGGTGGGGCTCCCCCGAAGGGAGACCCCATGAGAGCCGGTGAACTAAGCCAGAAGGCCATGTCCACCAACTCCCAAGTCGTTCAGGGCAGGCCCAAGGACCTACACCCTACTAAACACACTGTGACAAACGTGCAGACAACCAACAAAAAAATACAAAAAAGTGACAAACACGGGGTTAAATAATAAGAAAGTGGGGAGAAGGAAGGTGGGAGAGTGAAAAGTGGCCATTGTGCAATACAATGGCCAGGCCCTCCGGCCAGGAATAAAAAATTCCTCCGGTCCTAGCCAAAAGGCCCGGCCCAGGAGGCAGGTGCTAAAAAGGCGTGTACATGGTGCAGTGACCGCGGTGCCATATATCAATGTGACCCTCACTCACATGTGATCGTCTGGCACCCTTGGACTGCCACTCCAAGGGCACATGCACCATGGGCTTTTCGGCTCCTATCCAACCCCCCGACCGGTCAGTGCAGCCCTCTGCCCCGCTGATAGAGAGCCCTTCCAGGTTTTCTCAGGGAGAGCTGTCCCTGCTACAGCCTCCACCGATACTAGCCCTTCCAGACTCCCATCAACCCGGTGGATTTGCATGGCCGCACCCCGCTCAGAAACAGGGATTAGCCAGCTCCTCCCTCCGGATCGCCAACAAGGACAGCACTTACACCATCCGGCCAGAAGGCCAGATTAAGCCTCGGCAAAAAGACCAGACCAAATGCAGCATTCCATCCTCACCAGGAGCACCCTTCCAGACGGCTCAGACTCGACCGCACCGGCCCCCAGTTTACTGTCGGGCAGCTCGGCTAGGCCCCTGCTGAAACCATCCTTCCAGGTGCTAATGACGCCGTTGGGTTTGCATTAGCCCTCCACAGATAGGAGGTACTTCAGCGCCCCCTCTGGCAACTGATAAGAACAGATACTACACTTGATTTTAGCCAAAAGGCAGAGAAGCGATCAGGAAATAAACCAGTGCATAAAAAAAAAGTGAAAAAATAAAAAGTTCCCCCAGCCCATTTGCATCATTGAGGTGCTATGTTCAATTTCTGTAGTGGTTGTCAACTTATAGGGGGCCTCAAATGACATTACCAAAGGGCGCACATAACCAGTATACTGTATGTAATGCTTGAGGGGGGCTGTCAGAAACTGCAGACCTAATAGAGGAAATGAAGGTCAGAGAGTGTGGACATGCCATGTTTTTGACTGAGGATATGCTGAGAAGACAATACGAAACTTGGAACGTTAAATGAGACTTGTAGCGATCGATGCTATTACCCTAATCAGTGTTCCCACTGCTGAGGTCCGAGGGTTACACATCATACACCAAAGGGCCGCAGGTTGGGCACCCGGCCTGTAAAGGATAATATTTGCTAGCAGCTGTTTTTCCTCTTCTCTAGGTTCCACCCAGAACTCCCAGAAAATATATTTGTAGGTTTTCTAGATATCTTTCTGTCTGTATGTAGCACTGTTGCTAAGTTTACAGTAAAGACATTACTTTGAGAGTGTGACGGGGGGCAGAGGTTGATGTGAATCCTCTTTGTTTTCTGTAAAGCACTGTAGAGTTGCTGAATGCTATGTAAAGTATTATAATATAGTCCATTAAATCAAAGTTGTTCATTTTTATATACATATATAAGTGTTAAAAGTAACAGAATTATATATGCATGACAAGTTTCTTTTGATGAAATTACCATGTATATTTATGTTGCCAGGAGACATCGGACTCAGAAAATGCGCTGGCGGTTCGCATCAATATTGCAGCTCAAAAAACAAACACCAGCCCAGTTTTAAACCCTTATTCATCTGGTTCAAGTGAATGGTTTGTAAGTATGTTTTCATTGGAGTAATATTTCTCTTGTCCATTGTATATCCTGGGAGTAAGACACCACAATACTTTAATTTGAAGCAGGTGGAAGTCATGAATCTCCATGAATTGTAAATATAGGAACTGTGTCTGCTCATTTAGTGATTTTGGCATGCAGGCAAAGTGGTTTTGTGGTATGTTTGGGCTTTGCATCTATAGTTTACCTAGTCCTATTTTTTATGGGGCTAATGTGACATAATAGTAACTTCATACTCCAAAATATGTGCACAAAATCCCTATTTTTTGTACATATTCTAGAGAATGATGAGGAGCATTATTGGAGGGTAAAAGAGGTCTCTCCTCTTCCTCATATTATAAGCCTTCAAACCAAGGTCCTTCCTTTGTGTGGACGTGTTCCTCCTGAGGTCTGATTTCAATCATGTACATGTAACTATGTTTATGGGACTTGAAGAAGCAGGCTTTGACCTGTGAAACATGTTGAATATGAAGACCCCATAATGCTCTTGCTTCAAAGTTTGAAGGAATTTGTATATATAGCAAATGTGTATAGCCTCCAGATGTGCTGTGCATTGTTGCTTTAAAGTATGAATTTTAACATGTTGTAAAAATTTTTGTACTTTTATACTAATGATGTGGTACCATTAAAGTCCTTTTAGTTTACTGGTTAAGGAGTTATTTTGAAATGGTATAATTTGGGATGTGGTACCCTTAATTTAGGTGATGTGTTAGGCACTTATTTGCCAACCCTCCTCAGCTTTATGTATTGTGTAAGATTGGGGTGACTACACTCAAGTGGTAGGTGTTTTTTCATTAAGTGCGCCAGTCCAAACTGAATTTTTTAAGGGCATGGTAGCCCACTTTTATTTAAAAGAATGGAAACGTTCACAAAAGACATCAGTTGCCCACGCAGAGGGTTCCACTATTACTGTAACTTGCACAATCAGAATACTTCAGCCTCCTGGCTTACACTTTTGACACACTGCTGCTTCAGACTTCAAACCTAGGCCTTAGGTCTTCTCCTCAGACCAATACAAACAGTTCCTTAAAGTAAAGCTCTCTCATAGCTTACTCACAATCAGCTCCTTGCTGCTCTGTCACAGACTATCTGCCTCCTGCAGACATGCACACTCTGGCTGCCCCATGCAGCCTCTCTAATTCCTGGAGGGGATTGGAGTCCTCCAGACTCCCATGGACAGACCTCCTGTTTGTTGGGTGAAGCTCTAAACTCTAGCTCTGGGCTATTATGAAGCCAGCCCACACCTGAACAATCAACGTGCCTGTTTCTTCAAGAATCGGGCGTAAACCACCCATCCTCCGAGTAGCACGGGGTCCCACTGCTACATTTGTAACAGTCTACAACAGTGGGATAAGTACGGTTCCATAAGTATGGCAAAGGACAACATAACAGTCCATGAATACGGTCAGCAATGCCATGCAAGGGCAATTCTTGACTGTGTCCAGCAAAGAAGAATGTGGGAACTCATGATTATTGTGTCATTTCCTCTGCTTGATTTCTATATCACATTCCAGGATCATAACCCTCATTGTCTGCCTACAGGGCGAGTTGTACAGTTAAGGGGGAAGTAACCCCTTTCTACATGTAGCCCAATGGCTAGGCTAGCAGAATTTGAATTCACTGTGGAGAGCTGTAAAGTATGTTAAAGTAAACACTACTGAGTCCAACACACATCTCTGTCTATAATGTTAACCCTTTTTAATCTCCTGGAAGCATATTAGTAGTTTGTGTACCAACATTTTAATGTGCATGAATTTGTATATATGAAGAATTCATCTCTCCTTCTGTTATTTGTGTTTTGCATTAGATTCCCTTTCTAAAAGACTGCGGAGATGACGACATTTGCACTTCAGATCTTTTACTACAAGTGGAGCAGAAACCAAAGGACGTGTGAGTCCAGCTTTCAAATTCTACACATTTTATTTATACAACACATTTCTACATATTATATAAGCTTACAATGATCCTAGAAACTAAAAAAGAAAAGAAGAGAAATTGTTGAGCAGAATAAAAAGAGTGTGATGACTGCTGTTTTCAGTTAATTATAGCTTACCCTTCTAAGAACATTGTAGAAGGTCCATTTTGTTACATATATTTTAGATACATTTACTAGAGTAACAATAGCCATAGCAGTCCATGAGGGTGTTATGGGGCCTAGGATAGGAGGGGGTCTCATTAGAGAGCCATGAGGGTGCTCATTAGAGAGGTTGTTAAAGTAGATCTTCATCCTTTAACCCTGGCTTACTAGGGGCTGTCTTCTGCACAATTAAATACTCACCCCCCCCAGTGGCCCCATAGTTCTGCTGATATCCTCTTCTGTTTTGCCACCGCTCAGTCCATGACGCTGTGCTTTTTGTGATGCAATCGGTAGGCGCCAGCTTTTCTTGGGCGCCGGCCTGCCCCCTTCCTCCTTTACTAAATGAATGTCTCCTGGGATAGTGCATATCCCAGGAGGCAAAGGGAGCACAGTGTATGTCATTTGCCTAGGCAAATGATGTGCACCTGAAGGGTGGCCCAAACACTTAAAAAAAAAGTAAAAAATAAATAGTAGTGAAGATTGCCTGAAGGATGAAGATCCGCTTACAGAAAAAAAAACAGTTTCAAGTATGGAAGGGCTAAATTCAGACCCAGACCTCAGGGTGGTCCCTAATCACAGATCCCCCTCTGTGCAGTAAGAGGCATTTGCTTATCTGTCTTAGCATTGTAGATTTTTTGCCCTCTGACGTTCTGCTACATTCTGAAATGAACCCTGTATGTCTACTGTAGTCAAAAATTTAAAGGGGTTGTAAAGCCCCACCTTAATGCATCCTATGTGTTAAGGTGAGAAAACACCTTGCACTGTCGAGCCCCCGTTTTACTTACCTGAGCCCCGAATTTCCGTGGGCACGATCCCGCGTCGCTTTCCCCATGGCTTCTCGGCTCTTCATTGGATAGATTGATAGCAGCGCAGCCATTGGCTCCCGCTGCTGTCAATCAAATCCAATGATGCGGCCGCCGGGGGGCGGGGCCGAGTCATACACTCCGTGGCTATGTACGGCAAGTGTATGACCCGGGAGCGCACCCGCAAAGTAACCCCCTCGGGAGAGAGCTTCCCAGAGGGGGTTATCTATTGCGCGGAGGAGCCACGAGAGCCGCCGTGGGACCCCAGAAGAGGATGTTTGGGGCCACTCTGTGCAAAACAAACTGCACAGTGGAGGTAAGGATGACATGTTTGTTATTTTTTTAAAGTGAACCTTTAGTACCACTTAAATCCTCTGCTAAAGCCTAAAAGGACAGCTGAGGTTTATAGTTCTACAAATAAGTTTGTATTAGTGTAGTACTTGGCCCTTAACAAAATGCTTTGTATTCTATGATTCATTCACAGAATACACTGCACTTTGTGAATGGTCAAGGGGAGAGGAGGGATGGGTAAATAAAACGAAGGGGTCTATTTATAAAATATTTGGTGGAGAAATGCCACAAGCAATGAATTTCAACTTTTTTTTTTTGCTTAATATGTTGATTTCCTATGATCTTCAGCTCCATCTAGAGACCACAATGTGGTATTTTTCTGACCCAAGGTACCGTATTTCAGATGAAGCTGATGATCATAGGAAATCAACAAAGTAAGCAAAGTACAATGAGAATTTGTGATAGCTGGGTGAATGCTTGTGACATTCAACCTACGAATTATTTGTAAATAGACCTCTAACTCTTCCATACACGAGAGCCAATGCTTTTATAGTGGCAGTGGCCAATACTAGAGCGCTGTCTGTAGTATCTACATATACAGTACAAATTAATTATTGTACAGTAAACAGAAACAAACCTGACCGGGTAATTTATTTCATTTAAGAATTTATAAATCTGTGCCTGAAATTCTGTTTTAACATAGGATAAACCCTGGTTGCTTGCTGATCATTACTGTATGGCATTGTTTTTTTTTTTATTAAACAAGGGTTAGATAAAAGTGCATAATATGTCCTTTTTTTACAGCAAATTACCGTATGTGGTCAGCGACAAGAACAGACGGCTGCTTTTCCAAGTAACGCTGACAAACAAAAGAAATCAGGAAAATGCATATAACACAAAGCTGAAAGCTCTTTTCTCCGAAAATTTGTTCTTCGCATCTTCAACAACTCCCGTGAGTATAGTATTATAACAAAGTGTAGGTGATAGGGCTGCAGGGATCCTCAAAAACGTTTTTTTTTATTAATTTAAAATGTTTGTAGTGTCAACATTTTTTTTCCTGTTTTTGGATATAGTAGAGAAGTGTTAAATTTAAGTTTATTTTTTTTCTGACTCTGTATATTTGGGGAAATTTATTTACCTTCACTTGCTGTCCCAGAGACAGAGCAGGAAGTTATAGAAAATCTCCCAGCATGAGGGGAATTACCTTTTTAGACAGTTGTCCTTTGAAGAGGTATCCTCTTTAAACATTTTTTTTAATTTAGTCTTTCCACAAATGACACAGTTGACATATGCGCCCAAAAATATCAATGCACAATTACAGTTAAGCCCTGTATGCACGCTCAATTTTCACTGCGGTAAAAAGTCCGCCGTGAAAACCGAGGGGAAAGCCGAGAACCGGCAGGAAAACTGCCATGGAGCTTTGGCCCGGGAATCCGTGTGTATGCTCCATGGGCACTGCCTCGCAGTGTTTCCCATAGAGCATTAGTAAATCCTGCCGAAAAAAAAAACGCCGGGAATCCCGACGGGAAGATAGAGAGCAGGTTCTCTATTTTTCCCGGGCAGTTTTCCTGTCGGGAAAACTGCTAGGGAGCATATACACGTCCAGTTTTCCCATCCAAAAGCTCTCTTGGCAGTTTTCCTGGCAGGAAAACCGGTCGTGTGTACTGTACTGTGTGTACTGGCATATGTATGTCATGAATTAGATTCGTCATGTCCCGAACCTGGGACAGAGGTGTCCACTATCGAAGATTCCCTTCACCTCTTGTCTGACATTTTTCACTTTCTTTCATGGGGAAATTTGTCACCAGGCAAACAATAGGCACACTGATAGCAATAAAAGCTTGATGGGGGGCCTAACCCTTCCCGGCTCTATCGTAAACTAAAACAAAAACGTTTGACTGGAGATACTCTTTAAAGAATGTTCTGCACAGTATATTATAATCTTAATGAAGATTATCTCCAATGACTAACGGCACCAACAGATATTATTGAATGGTCAAACATACATGCATGTTTGGGCTGCAAGGAGAAATAGTTTGTAGAATTGGTCAAGGAACATTAACCAGAGTTGTGTAGGGGCCTGCATCCATACAAGACCTCCTTAGTCTGACTGTGAAAAGCTTTATTGGGCAATCATTCTCCTACATCTGTAGCTGTAACGTGCAGTCAGGGGAAGCAGGTGAGGCTGAGCCTCACCTGCCATGAACATAAAAAAAAATGATCGAGCTTCGAGGGTCGTAGCTCGGCAACCTGGGGTCACCTTGCGGCCAGTTTAAATACAAGCTGGCATACTCTGTTTACAGCAGACTGAGAGTATGAGCTCACAGTGCCTCTCCTCACTTCTTGTCAGAGGCACTGAGCTCAATGGACAGCTTGGAGCCTTGGACCAATGGTAAAGTACCATTGGCCCAAGCTGTCCAATAAAAAGGCACGCCTCCCTTCCAGCCCAGCCCTCTTAACTACAAGGAAAAAACATGGGTTTATGGGTATAGGATTTACCCACAATCCCATGTTTTTCTCACACAGTTAAGAGGGAGGATCTGCTGCTGTTATAAAGGTAATCTTTTAATCAAGCTAAATCATATATTATTATGGTATATGTTATAACATAATAATTTATTATTTACCTATTTACGGTGAAATTACTGGTTGGAAGTTATAACTTCAGACTTCAGTAATTTGTCCATTAAGCCACCTTCTTGAGTACAGATTTTGAAAATATAGTAAATTACCTTAAAAACAATATGTAATAATTATTTGTATATTACTTGCTTATGGTAATTAACCCCTTGCCACCCAGGCCAATTCTGACACTTCTCTCCTACATGTAAAAATCATAATTTTTTCGCTAGAAAATTTCTATGGTCCAAGGGATTCTAAATTGACACAGGGGTCCCTTAGAAGACTTAAGCCCTGTACACACGATAGGTTTTACCGATGAAAACAGTCCGATGGACTTTTTTCATCGGACAAACCGATTGTGTATGGGCCCCATCGGTCTTTTTTCCATCGGTGTTTAAAAATAGAACATGTTTTAAATGTATCCGATGGTTAAAAAAACGATAGCAAATTACTATCGTCTGTGGGGAACTCCATCGGATAAAAAACCCACGCATGCTCAGAATCAAGTCAACGCATGCTCAGAAGCATTGAACTTAATTTTTCTTGGCTCATCGGAGTGTTTTACAACACCGCGTTTGGAACAGTCGGTTTTTTGACTGATGGTGTGTAGGCAAGACTGATGAAAGTCAGCTTCATCGGTTTTCCGATGGAAAAATCCATTGGTTAAAAAACCATAGGAAATCCGATCGTGTGTACAGGGCTTAACACTGGTACTTGCTGAAGCACTATTGCTCCCTAAGAAATATTTTAAGCCAGGTCAGGTTTACTTTACATAATTGTTGGCAGTATATTCAGGCCTGGCCATCTACCAATCCTGGCATTTGCCAGAAAGGTTAGAGCATCTGAGAGTGTTTGTGGCCTAATGTGAGTGCTGGTGGACTGCTTAAAATCGCTATTTGTGTTTCAGGTAAACAGTTTGATCATCAAAACCTACACACATTCTGTGGTTGTGCTCAGTCAATATGGCACATTTGCTGGTGATCTGAGTGTAGGCATCATAGAACTTTGTAGACATTGGTCAACTAAGCAAATGTGAGCTGGTGTACTTCATATGCTAAGGCTTTCTTCTATTCACACAGGGTACTGGCAGGTTATGTTCATTTTTTAAAGTCCCTTTATTAAAATGTACAAATTCTAGCATCTCTATTTCCCACTTCACAAGCCATACTAATTAGCATTGTTGTATTTGGGCTTATTTTTGGCTCAACATCCCACAATTGCTAGTGTGATCCTGCTCATCCATAAAAATGTGTTCTGTTGAAAGATTTTCCAACTATTCTCTTCCAGCTAGACTTTCTTCAACAAATTCAGATCACATTTCTGACTGTGAATGTATTTAGGTTTTTGACACATAATATTCATACATATCTCCTAAATGCTTGACAAAGAATGTTTATTAATACTCCATACACATTTGATTTTTAAATGCTTTGGAGTGGTCTGTGGAAAAATTATGTCATTTATAAGATGCTGCTTTTTTCTTGTTTTTACTTGTACTGATTATGTCTATAAACACAGCTGGTCAATAAACTGATCTGAATCATTATTTTTTCTCTATTACCAATTCTATTCACATACATGATCATGTACTTTTGCTACTTTCATAGTCCCTGTAACTGCGGTGTTCAGAATATATTGTCCGTTCAAAATTATACGCTACAGTATATTCTCATTTTGAAACATTGTTTTCATAGTTACATACTGTACATACATAGTTACATAGTTAATCTGGTTAAAAAAAAAGAGACAAGTCCATCTAGTTCAACGAATAAAAGGGAAAATATATATAT
Organism: Rana muscosa; assembly: GCA_029206835.1. Taxonomy (NCBI): domain Eukaryota; kingdom Metazoa; phylum Chordata; class Amphibia; order Anura; family Ranidae; genus Rana; species Rana muscosa. Next base: position 1,156,633,926 of record CM055116.1, on the reverse strand, counting down.
ATACAGGTACTCCTCATTTAACGACCAGGTTCTGTTCCAACGTACCAGGTTGTTAAACAAATTGGTTGTTAAATGAGGAGTCACAAGTAATCAATATTTTAAGCATTCTTAACTACTGTACTGCACTGTATTGTGATAAAAAGGTCTAAACACAAAACTCCAGCTCAATAACGTTGTTTTAATTTGCATAAGTACAGAACACCAACAAAAATTCTGTACTGTACTGTACAATACAATAATGTATATATGTAACGTTAGAGTGGGGAGGGCCGGGCGGTCATAAGTCTGAGTAAGAGATGTATAGAGAGAATGGTCTTTATAGGCACTGCTATAGAAAAATATATTACATTTTTAATGTTACATGTAAAATACAATACAGATATAAAATACATAAAGACAAAAAATGGGGGGGAACCGTGGGTCATAACCACAGGGGAACACTCTGAGCATCTTTTAAATTCTCCAGGAACCCGGTGGATACTTACCTGGGAAACACTCTTTCTTCTGTCCAGCGTGGGCAATTTCAGCATGTATATCCCTGCGCTAAGTGATACTTACCTTTGAGTGTTCCCCTGTGGTTATGACCCACGGTTCCCCCCCCTTTTTTTGTCTTTATGTATTTTATATCTGTATTGTATTTTACAGGTAACATTAAAAATGTAATATATTTTTCTATAGCAGTGCCTATAAAGTCCATTCTCTCTATACATCTCTTTATCAATTAACCAGGATGTGGCACTTTAGTTAACGAGGGTGACTGATTACCACCCAAGGGCACCTGTAATACATTTTTTGACCATAAGTCTGAGTAGTCGTTAAATGGGTAAGTCTTTAAATGAGGAGTATCTGTATAGAAAAAAAATATATAATAATACTATACCATATACACAATCCTACACACACACAGTTGATCCAAATAAGGGTGAAAATCCCCAGCAAAGCATGATCCAATTGGCTCCAGCAGGGTAATAAAAAATCCTTCCTGATCCCCCCGAGAGACTACAGTGCCCTGCGATTTCAGCCCCATAGACTTTTATGTTAACTCACAGAAGTTGCATCAGCATTAGATAAGAAGCATTCCTATGCGGCCTTGGTAAGATAAGCGTTTGGTTTTTTAAACCTCTCCTCTCTTCCCAGAACATCTTTGCTGCCTCCTTCCAAATGAGGAAAAAAAATCAAATCAATGAGCTGCCCTACGTGTGATGCACATTTACGCATGAAAGCTTGCAAAAAAAGTGAGCAGGCGCGTGATGTACGTTTCTGCTACGCTTAGGTGTAAATGGGATGTGCTTGGACAGCAAGGATAACCTAGGAAGAGAGGTGAGGGTTAAAGAAAGAAATGCTCATCCATCAAAGTCGCATAGGAATCACTTCTTGTCTAATGCTGGTGCGACTTCTGTGAGATAACATAGAAGTCCATTGGCTGAAATCACACAGGAGTCACATCAAAGTAGTGCAGGAACCTTTTTTCAAAGTTGCACTGTGATGAGTGGCATTGATTAGGACAGACACCACTGTGTTTCTGTGAACAGGCCCTGGTCTTCCCTTTTGGTTGTTACGTATGTGTACTACCTTTGGGATTATGACTTGGATAAAATAACCGAGTTTTGTATTTAATTTACCGGATTGTGGCTTTATATCTGCAGAGTGATGGAACAGAGGTGTTGTGCCAAGTTGGAAATACTCAAGGTTCTGTGACCTGTCTTGTGGATTTTCCTCTCCTGAAGGCTGGACAAATGGTATTTAAAGCATTTTAATTATTTTACTTACACTAGCTTCATATTTTTGGTATAATTCTTAGAGTACTGACCTTACATTTTTCTGTCTTTAGGTGACATTTGATATTGGATTTGACTTTAACCTTAAACATCTTCAGGATAAAGCAAATATATTCTTCCAGGTCACAAGGTACCACATTGCCTTTTTAGCCATAGATAACACTTTATGTGTTTAATAAATATATCATATTTTATAATCTGCTTGACAATGTATTTGTCTGACAGTGAAAGCAAAGAAGTCTATGAAGGAGACAATTCTGTCAACAGAACTATTCCTGTTCAATATGACGCCGGGATCCACTTAACAAGGTAAATTGTTTAGATTTTACTGTCCTCTGTAAGCAGTATGTTGCATTCAGCCTTTTAATGGCAGTCTAGGAATCATGGAATTCGTGTTTGCTCCCATGGGGAATACAACTACAGCCAACCAGTCTAATCAGTTAATATTTATTAAAACTTGTAGTTCAGGACAAAGACCTGGTACAAAAGCTTGGTGGTTACAGTACAGTGGTGGAAAGGTTGCAACAAATAGTAAGAATTTGCCAGTATGAAGCAGACACACCAAAAATTATCTGAAGCCAAAACTTTCTTTTAGTTTTGGATAAAGTGTAGAAGCACTTAAACCCTTGTAAGGTTTTATTGTTGTCTGTGTTCTTTCCGGCAAGGTTTACATTGTATAATACATCGAACCTCTGTGTCTCTGGAAATAATGTGCAAAATAGAGTGTTGTAAGCTGCTATACACCTCCTATTTCCAAATGGAAAACAGTAAAGCAGTTCAAATGAAGTTGGGTTGGTGCACAAAAACATGTACTACACTCAAATATACAGAATTAAAAAAAATTCAGTTGTGAACATTGTCCCTAGATTGTAAAATGATGGGAAATCCTAAATTATACAGTGATCTCTAGAAGAAAAGGTGAGGAGAAACCTTTAAAAGGGTAAAGCCCCATACACACGGTCGGACTTCCATCTGACTTTTCCCTGGATTTTTGTCCGAACGGAGTTGGCCGGGCACACCCATAGCATACACACCACAGGACTTTTCTGCAAACTTTCCCAAAACTTTTTGCAATATCACATGGTTTTTCTGCTCTTTTCTGCTCTTTACCGCCACCCTTTGGTCAACTGCTATTGTTGGTTGATTTTAACATTAGTTGTTTTGTCCATCAGACAAAAGTCCTATGGTTTTCTGTACACACGGTCGGACTTTGCTCCATCGGACTTTTGTTGGCCAAAAGTTTGTCCGTTTGTAGACCCAACTTTTGTCCGATGAAAACAAAAAAAAAAACCAAAAAAGTTTGTCCGATGGAGCGTACACACGGTCGGATTGTTGGTCCAACTTGCTCAAAATGAAGTTTGTTGGTCCTGTAAAGCGCCTGAAAAACGCCTTTCATGTCTCCCCAGTGTGATAGTCCGAGTGGTTTCACACTTGCAGGATGTTAGAAAATGTCCTGCAAGCAGCATCTTTGGGGTGGTGTAGGGGATCTGTATACAGCGCTCCTACACTGCCCTTCCCATGAAAATGAATGGGCAGCGCCTCCGAAGCATCTCAAAAGCAATTTGGAAGCGCCGCAACACAAGCACTTTTAACCCTTTCTTCGGCCACTAGCAGGGTTAAAAGAGCCCCGCTAAAGGCTGAAAAGCGCAGCCTAAACAGCGGTAAAGCACCGCGTAAACGAGCAGCACTTTACCGCTGACACCCACACCACCCCAGTGTGAAAGTAGTCTTTAGCCTCGTACACACGGGCGGGAATCCCGTCGAAAAAAAACCCATTGGTTTTCTCTACAGGATTCCTGGCAAGCTTGTCTTGCCAAGCCCTGTGTACACACTCGCCATTCAAAAGAACCGCCGTTCTTTTGAATGGCAAGAACGCGTGACGTCATCGACTACGATGAGCCGGCGCTCGTCACATTCAATGCCATCGCCGCCATCTTGCTACACCCTACACTACCCTTGTATGCTACCGCACATGCGTCGAAGTCTCATCGAGCATGCGTGGGTTTCCATGGACAGGTAAGCATACAGACGACCGGGTTTCGCGGCAGTAAACACTTTGCAGAGAATCGCGACGAGAAAAATAGAGAGCAGGTTCTCTATTTTTTTTCATTGCGATTCCCAGCAGTTTTCCTACCGAGAAACCATACACATGAATGGTTTTCTCGACAAAAAGCTCTCCCAGCAGTTTTCTTGCCGAGAAAAATGGTCGTGTGTATGAGGCTTTATACAATTTTATTATTACATTTTCCTTTAGATTTACCAGAAAGATATAATATGGGGTCAAACCTAAACACTTTCAATTTGTATGCAATCAGGCAGGCCCTTGCACAACATAGCTGAAGGTAATTCTAAAGGAAATTGAAAAAAAAAAATGTGTATAATGTATTAATAATGTATTAATTATAATGTATTAAGAGCTTAAGAGGGCATTTATCCCTGAGCTGGCCATAAAAAAAATGGATTTCTCCATCCACAAAAATGGCATAGAAGACCCCCTCCCCTCCACCAGTCAGTTGTATTGTGACAGCTGCTGTTCGGCTGACAATTTTTGCGCCCTGACTCCTACAATGAAAATCAATTGAGTAATCAACTTTTGTTGAGACAGCACACCCACCCTCTGAATAAGCAAAGAAAGAGTGTATGGTGAACTTTACTTTGGTGAGGTTTCTTATTGTTTCCCCAGGACAGTAAAGCCTAGTCGGGTGACATGGGTCGGTTTAATAGAAAATGGCCGACATTCGGCCAATGTGTATGGCAGCTGGTCCAGCTGGCTTTTGACAAAGGGTCATGACCGACCGGCTTCCGATCAGCATTCTCAGCCAATGGCGCTGAGAGCGCTGACCGGAGTGTTCTGGCTGGGGGGGGTGGGGGTGCGGCGCATATCCCTGTCAGAACACAATATCTCAGCAGGGGAGATCACTGTACTACGATTGTTAGTACTGCGGCTCCGACCAGAGCTGTCAGTTTTTTTTTTCGTTCAACCCAGGCTTAAGTGAAAGGAAATCAATCTTCCTAATGGAACACAGACAGCAAAAAAATGACAAATCTCTGACCATTCCTTTAAAGAACACTAGTAGAGTCTCAAGCCCTGTACACATGGCCGAGATTCTCGTCAGGAAAAAAACGTTGTTTTTCCTGACGAGAATCTTGACACACGTACGTACACACGTACGATTCAAAAGAACCGCCGTTCTTTTGAATGGCACGAACGCAGTGACGTCATTGAGTACGACGAGCGTGCGCTCGTCACATTCGATGCCATCACCGCCATCTTGCTACACCCTATGCCTATGCCTAGGAAGCTCTGCGCATGCGTCAAAGTCATTTTGAGCATGCGCGGGTTTCCACGGCGACAGGTAAGTGTACACACGCTTGGGCTTCTCGTCGAGAAACAGGCCGACGAGATTCTCGACGAGAAAAAAGACCGCAGGTCGTCTTTTTTCTCGTCGGGGAATCTGGGCAGTTTTCTTGATGAGAAAACTGAAACCTGCGTACACACAGCCGGTTTTCTCGGCAAGAAAGCTCTCCCGGCAGTTTTCTTGTCGTTTTTTGCAGAGAAAACCGGTCGTGTGTACGCGGCCTTTAACGGTGTTGGCCATCAATTAATGCAGACATTTTGGAGTTTAAGTGATACACTTTTCTGGATAAATCTAATAACTAAAGTTATTAAAGGGTATCACTTAATTAAAAAATATCTGCAAAATATAAGAAAAAAAAAAGCTTTGACTTCAGATATAATTAAAATAAAGGTTAGCAAAGCTCAATTAACAATTAGCACAGTGCTTTCACCACCCTACTTTAAATGGCTACTGTAATCTGATCATAAACTCATTCTGTCTCTGGAGGTCCACAAAGATAAAAAGATGTTTCTGGGTCTACTTCGAACAATTCTGCTCCAACTGTCGTGTATACTGAAAAAGTCCAAAAAGAGAAACATATCTGACCATCCCAGACCAGGACTAATGCCAGATATCTGAGGGTGCTTCTCAACACACACAGAGGAGCATGGTTAGGGTGGCCTCTTTTGTGCCAAAAAGATATCGCCACACAACTCTAAATATCATTTAGGATGTAGCACAGTCACACTTGTTTTATACAAATTAGGCATCCTTATTTAATATTATGGAAAGCTAGACACACATAGTACATCACTGACAGGCTGGAAGTGCATGCATCTCCTGACCTAAGGACAACGAGGACAGGAAGGGTGGCACTGGAAGATTCCGGTGCTGGCTTATTTTTGGGTGAACAAAATCTGGGTTTTCTAGCCCGTTCAATCTTGTTATACCTCAAGAATAGTTTTGTGTGGTTGCCAGGTTATGCTGTCACCCAAATTAATAAAAGTCCTTAGATTCAGAAATATTATTAAAATATTTTACAATTATAGGAATTTGTGATGGAACTGAAAATGAAGCATAGCCATAGATACTTTTTGAAAAAGGTCTCTTTGGTTTCTTTTGGCTCAGCCCGCCATAGCCCGTAGGTTATAATTTCTACGTTTTAATGTCTATAAACCAAAGGTTCTGGATGTACAGTTGACAGTTGATGTACAGTTGACCATGGAGCAGAAAGGAATTATTTGCATGGCTCCACCAACTAACCTAAAATGAGAAATTATTCTCTAAGATTTGGGGATTTCTGATGAAAGTGAGACAACTACCGGTACATATTTTTATGTTTAAAAAAAAGGCAAAAATGCACTTCATACATTCATAGATAGGTCAATATACAGTGCAGTCCTTCAGAGACACAGAAATGTAGAGGTTTTACTTTTTTAAATAATATATATTAACAATATTCCAAGTGCTAATAGCTTTAGAAAAAAAGGCAAGGGAAATGACCACAAACTTATCAATAACCAATTGCTACACAGAGCTGTAGACTTATTATTATTTCAATGAATATGTGAAAATTAGCTGGTTCTCCTGGAAGACTTATCCTTAGGGGAAATATCTCCTTAACAAATACCATTTCCTTCAAGGTCCTTGAAAACAATGGCTAAATTGCTGCAATGTGATGTATATATTATTAACTGGCATTCTCATGAGAAATGAGCTCATATCATAATGCATGTTTTAAAGCTATTTACACTTATATACAGTATAATGTTGTGTTTTAACCATTTGTTGGAATAGCCACTTGGTTTTCTTGGCTTATTTAATCATGCACCAAAGTATTTGAACTTATAGTTTAAAGCTGAACTCCAAAAATCCAGCCACTTTGTAAAATGTGCTGGCATACAATGAGTTAATTAAACAGCATTTCTGTTTTTCTCAGAAAATGTATGCAATATTAGTGCAGATTTTCTAATTTTCAAAGTACAGTGCCTTAAAAAAGTATTAATAACCCTTGAAATTTTCCACATTTTGCCATGTTACAACCAAAAACGTAAATGTATTTTATTGGGATTTTATGTGATAGACCAACACAAAGTGGCACATAATTGTGAAGTGGAAGGAAAATGATAAATGGTTTTCCAAATTGTTTACAAATAAATATCTGACAAGTGTGGTGTGCATTTGTATTTGTATTCAGCCCCCCTGAGTCAATACTTAGTAGAACCACCTTTCACTGCAATTACAGCTGCAAGTCTTTTTGGGGATGTCTCTACCAGCTTTGCACATCTAGAGAGTGACATTTTTGCCCATTTTTACTTTGCAAAATAGCTTAAGCTCTGTCAGATTGGATGGAGAGCGTCTGTGAACAACAATTTTCAAGTCTTGCCACGGATTCTCAATTGGATTTAGGTCTGGGCTTTGACTGGGCCATTCATACACATGAATATTCTTTGATCAAAACCATTCCATTGTAGCTCTGGCTGTATGTTTAGGGTCATTGTCCTGCTGGAAGGTGAACCTCGGCCCCAGTCTCATGACTTTTGCAGACTAACAGGTTTTCTTCTAAGACTGCCCTGTATTTGGCTCCATCCATCTTCCCATCAACTCTGACCAGCTTTCCTGTCCCTGCTTAAGAAAAGCACCCCAAAACATGATGCTTCCACCACCATGTTTCACAGTGGGGATGGTGTGTTCAGGGTGATGTGCAGTCTTAGTTTTCCACCACACATAGCGGTTTGCTTTTAGGCCAAACAGTAAAATTTTGGTCTCATCTGACCAGAGCACCTTCTTCCACATGTTTGCTGTGTCCCCCACATGGCTTCTCGCAAACTGCGAATGGAAATTCTTATGAGTTTCTTTCAACAATGGCTTTCTTCTTCCTACTCTTCCATAAAGGCCAGATTTGTGGAGTGCACAACTAATAGTTGTCCTCTGGACAGATTCTCCCACCTGAGCTGTGGATCTCTGCAGCTCCTCCAGAGTTACCATGGGCCTTTTGGCTACATCTCTGATTAATGCTCTCCTTGCCTGACTTGTCCGTTTAGGTGGATGGCCATATCTTGGTAGGTTTGCAGTTGTGCCATACTCTTTCCATTTTTGAATGATGGATTAAACGGAGCTCCTTGAGATGTTCAAAGCTTGGGATATTTTTTTATAACCTAACCCTGCTTTAAACTTCTCCACAACTTTATCCCTGACCTGTCTGGTGTGTTCCTTTGCCTTCAAGTGGTTGTAAACCCTTTACAGACACTTTTACCTACAGGTAAGCCTAGATTAAGGCTTACCTGTAGGTGCTCAAAATATCTCCTAAATCTCCACGGTTTAGGAGATATTTACAATAACGACGGGCGCCAATGTCTATGGCGCATGCACCGTAGACAGTGGCGCAGGTGCACTTTAGAAATGGCGATCGTGCTGTTTCTAAAGGAGATCGTTCCGTGAATGGTGGCTCCCGTGCACATGCACGGGAGTGACGTCATTACGGCTCCAACCAATCACAGCGCCGGAGCCGCGATACCCGGAAGTAACCCCTTGGAGAGATGTCGGCCGCCAGAGCGGTGTACGAGGACGCCTGTGGGGGCTTCGATCTGAGTTGAGTATTACATAATGAGCTAGTATGCTATGCATACTAGCTCTTTATGCCTTTGTCTTGCAGGTGGTGTTTTTTATTTATTTTTTTAAAGTGGGTTTACAACCACTTTCAGGATGCTGTTTGTTCACCAAGGTTCTCTAACAAACCTCTGAGGACTTCACAGAACAGCTGTATTTTATACTAAGATTAAATTACACACAAGTGAACTCTATTTTCCAATGAGGTCAATTCTGAAGGCAATTTGTTCCACTAGATTGTAGTTCAGGGTATCAGAGTAAAGGGGGCTTAATACAAATGCACGCCACACTTTTCAGATACCTGTATTTATTTGTAAAACAATTTGAAAACCATTTATTATTTTCCATCCACTTCACAATTATGTGCCATTACCATTTTTGGTTGTAGCATGACAAACTGTGGAAACTTTCAAGAGGTATGAATGCTTTTTCAAGGTACTGTATGTCAAAAGCTAAACCTTTTTTTTTTTACATTGGAGTGGGGTAGGGTTGGAATCTCTGTTGGATTTGTATTGCTGTCTGGCGACCATCAGCATAGGAACACAAAGTGATAAAAAATAAAATATTTTATAGTTGTCACCAGAACAAAAGGTGAATGGAAACTTTTCTCAGTTGAAATTTCCCCACTTTACTATGAATATGAGATTACTGTATATGAAGGTTCACTCTTCTGCTTATAGATCCACCAACATTAACTTCTATGAGGTCTTCTCTGGAGCCAGTGTACCCTCACGGATAAACAATTTTGATGAAATTGGCCCTGAGTATAACTTCACAATAAAAGTAAGTACAGCGTGGACCACATACTATCTGGTTGCCCTATTACCCAAGGAAAGCTTGTACACAAAGTCTCTGTAGCCAAGCTAGCTAAAAAGCTCCATGTGTCTAATGCCGCGTACACACGGTCGGAATTTCCAATGAAAAAAGTCAGACGGAATCTTTTCATCAGATATTCCGACCGTGTGTGTGCCCCATCGGACTTTCTCTGTCGGAAATTCCGACGGAGTTAGAAAGAGAACATGTTCTCTTTTTTTCCGTCGAAAAAAAATTCTATTGGAAATTCTGTTCGTCTGTATGGAACTCCGACGGAGAAAAAAACACGCGGAATCAGAATCGAGTTGACGCATGCTCTGAAGCATTAGACTTAATTTTTCTCGGCTCGTCGTAGTGTTGTACGGAACAGAATTCTGTCTGAAAAATCAGTTGGAGTTCATCCCAACGGAAAAATCCGACCGTGTGTACGCGGCATAAGTTATCTAACAGACAAAAGCAGTGCTTGCTTAGTACCTTTACCGCCGCAATAAGAAGACTGGAGGAATGGTTAGGTCAACCAGAGACTTCCCTCGCCTGGATATCTTTTAACATGAGCCTTAGTACATGCAAAAACTTTCCTAAAAATCTTGAAATGCATGAAATAAGATTGTGTATTTAAATGCATCAGTTTAAATAGGAAGCAAGCTTGTTTAAAACCAGTCATGATCAGTGGCGGCTCGTGTTTTTTTTTGTGGGGAGGCAATCAACCAACCCCCCCGCGGCACGGACACACACAGCCATCCCAACGCCCCCCCCCCCCACCCGGTCAGTGGACAGTTCCAGGAGGTCCCCTGCCTGCTTTCTGCCCGTCACTTACCTCATCTTAGTGGCAGATCAGGCAGCTCGTGAATGGCAGCAATATGTGTCCCAGGAGCAGCTCTGTTTCCTCTTATAGAGACGCCATGCGTCTCTTCTCTCCTCCTTGCAAGGCGTCCAATAGAATCACCTGTACTGTCAGCCAATCGGGTGACGGGTACCAGACCCGCTTAACCTGATTGGCCGGGAGGAGGATCAGTGTTGCAACAGCGAATTTTCATTCGCTGTTGCAACACACCTGGGTGGGCTCAGTATGCATGCTCTGCGACCTGAGTCCACGCTATTTTGAAGCCTATTAAAAAATATGGCTCTAATTAGGTGCTTCAAAAAAACCCTAGCCGCTGAAACCCGAAAGGGGCCGCAAACATGAATAGGGGGAGGCCATGGATAGATGGAGCTTACATGCGGTCGGAATTCCCGGCCAAAAGCTCCCATCGGACTATTTCTGTCGGGAATCCCGACCGTGTGTACGGGGCATAATAGTTTTACATAATGCATCAACATCCACAATTCCAAGTAGGACACCCAACGTTAGAGGGGATTTGTTCTTTCAAAGCAAATACACTTTTGCAAACTGGTACTGACTAGTATGCCAATGTTTCTCTTCTCCCTCAGTTTTTCTCCATCACTCAGCCAATGTGACCCCAATGCTGATGGAGAGATGCAGAGGAGGGTCAAACATGGATGTTCTGCAGACCACTGCAACTGATGATGCTGTTGGTCATTAGGAAGCCGGCAGGTTGTAATGGTACACAATGAAAACCTGTGGCTTAGTATAACTAAAAAGCAGGCTTCATCCACACCCCGGCTTGTATACAATTTTTTGGCAATTTTTACGCATTTTGCCAAGGCCCCCTGAAGAAACCTTAAGACACCCTGGTTGAAAAAGCTTGATCTAGCCCTAAGGAAATAGCCATTCATCTGCATCCATCAATATATAACCTTCTTTTGCGATAGGAACAATATATGAACAGGCTAGCAGTGCAGTGCACAATGCAACATACAGAATTATCCAATGATCAGAAGTTTATAAAATATCATGCCACCTTAACTATCCAGTATTCATCACTGATTGTCCACACATTCAGGTTGGTAAGCCTGAATGGACAGTTTTTTTTTTCTTCTTCATAATCATTATATTCTGCATTTTGTTGTTTTAGGTCAGTACTGGAACCATGCCAGTGAGAACGGCATTCCTAACCATTAATATCCCAGAGTTCACCAAAGGTAACAACCCTCTGATGTACATCACCTCAGTGCAGACAGATCAGGTAAAAACATACCATACAGACAATTGGCATCACACTGGTATTTCTGAGATTCGGAGATGTTAATTATATGATATGCAGCAGCATTATAGAATTTACCTCTTACTGCTACCTTAATGAATTTATATACAACGTACTTGGTCTTTTTCAATAAGAAATTACAGTGACACTGTGCAGGCCTAACCCCTATGGGTTAGCCCAATTAAATCATCTAACTGATGTGCCTACTGTAAGTGAATATCACTATCAATGCATAGCACACAATTATTGATGATCTCAATAGCAGCTATGCTGCTCCAAACTTGCCTCTTTCCCTGTACCTCTAGCTTCCATCAGGTGCATGCCCAGGAGCACATGCCTGCTCAGCTGTTCCACCTGTCAAGTAGAAAAATGAATAGACCACACACTGATGTCATTGAGGTAAAACCAGTCTCCATGTATAAGCCCTTTTTGTGGTGAAACGCGTTGGCACAGGAAGTGGACAGGAAAGACTATATGTTGTGAATCCTCTATTTATTATATTAACCCTTTCCTACCTAAGCCTTTTTCTGACATTTGTTGCTTACAAGTTAAAATCCGTATATTTTGCTAGAAAATTACTTAAAACCCCCAAACATTATATATATATATATATATGTGTAGCGCCCTCCCCAATATTTGGGGGCTCTATGTTTGAAATTTAAGGGTGGTCTGAGCTAGTAGTTGGGCTCAGACATGTTGATTGTTCCAAATTTGCTTCTGCTCTGGGTGTGATGCTGCCTAGCAGTAATGTTCCCTGTTCGCCTTTAGGTGGCACTGTCACCACCGGCATAGGTTGAACTACAGGGGGTATCACAACACCTTGGATGTCCTTTCTCGGCAGCCTACAGTGGGCGTGGTCTACCCGCTGTGCATGCTGGGAGAGGGTACATAAGGGGCAGACGCCATTAATTGTGGTCCGTTCAGGGGTTCCGTTCTGGGAGCACACCCGTTGGTGTGCGCGCCTCGTGGCCCGCATGGCACGGGGTGCGTGTGTGCTCTGGCCCCAGGCACCTTCAGCCCGAGGCCGCATCATTACCTGTTAGGCCCAGCTCTATTGGCTGGGGCCTACACCTCAGGAAAGAATCCCAGGCTACCCACCTGCGGGAAGCCCGCGCTTGGGGAAGGAGACCAGGGGAGGATCTGTCCCAGAGAAGACTAGCGACGGTACTGCTGTCTCAGGAGGAGGCCTGGAGCTCACCTAAGGAGGGATCCATCATCATCATTACAAGCCCTGCAATACGCCAATCTGGCATAAAGGTTCTCTCTCTATTGCTTGGCTGGGAGGTTCGAGACTTTTAATAATTCTGCAGCAGGGAATTCCTGATCGTATCCCTACTTTCTAAAAGAAAGATTGATTCGTGCTTCATCCCGGCTGCTAGGACCACTAAACGGAACTATCTGGGTGAGCAATACCCACTCAGGCTTGAGTGGCGACGAGTGCAACTTTAGTGCTGCGTACCTGAACCTTCCCCTGTTCTTCTTTCATATCTTACTTTGCTCTCAAGTTTCCCTCAGCAAAAGTAAATAAAGCCTAACTGTTTGGGTTTTACATTTGTGTGGACATTGGCCTTTTTGGAGACTTTCTTTCTATGCCCTGACAACGGAAGCCTAGCAGGTAGTTCGCAAGACCCAACAAAACCAGCCGGTCCCTTAAATGGGGGCAAGTGCTACATACATATATATATATATATATATATTATATATATTTTAGCAGAGACCCTAGAGAATAAAATGGTGATCATTGCAATATTTTATGTCACACGGTATTTGCGCGGTTTTCTGGGAAAAAATACACTTTCATGAATTAAAAAAAAAAAAAAAACAGACAGTAAAGTTAGCCCAATTTTTTGGTATAATGTTATGCCAAGTAAATAGATACCTAACATGTCATGCTTTAAAATTGTGCACACTCGTGGAATGGTGACAAACTACGGTACTTAAAAATCTCTATAGGCGACGCTTTAAAAATTTCTACAGGTTACCAGTTTAGAGTTACAGCTAAACTGGTAGAATTACAGCTAAGCTATGCTAGAACTTTTGCTCTCACTCTAACGATTGTGGTGATACCGCACATGGTGGTGGTTTGAACACCGTTAACTTACTTATGCATTCACTTCTACGCATGAGCACAGAGGGACGGGGCACTTTAAAGTTATTTTTTTCTTATTTTATTTATTTATCTTTTTCACTGTCTCTTTAGAAAAATAAAATTCTGATAATTTGTATTGCTTTTACAAGGAATGTAAACATCCCTTATGACAGTAATAGGCAGTGACAGGTACTCTTTATGGAGAGATCAGGGGTCTATAAGACCCCAGATCCCTCCTTTGCAGTTAAAAGTATTCAAAACGCCAAAATTGGCATTTTAGAATACTAGGGATTTTTTTAAATCGGCGCCGATGGCAGCCGGGTAAACTGAAAGTGATGTCATGACATTGCTTCCGGATTACTAGATCAGAGACCCAATCGGAACAGAGACCCAATCGAAGTCGATTCCGGCTTCATTTGTGTCTTCGGCCAGCCGGCAAATGTGTTGGCTGGTGGCTCTGGCCTCCCGGTGGGACGGGAGAGCCACGGAAGGCGGCGGGAGGGGGGATATCCAAAGAAAGCCACCGCTGGCTCTAAAAAATTGTACCAGGGTGATGCGTGCAGCTGCAGGCATCACCCCGGTATAACTCCTTCAAGTTGAGAACGCATATTTGCGTACGGTCGGCGTGAAGGGGTTAAAGCTGGTTTTACATCCTTGACGGCATCAGTGTGCATCAGTGTTCATTTCTATTTGACAAAGGGAACACCGCTATTGGTGTATTAAGGTATTATTCATTTTTTTGGAACTTTCTGAGACTTTCATGCCATTTTCTCTTTATCGTGTAAAAGCAGTTCTTTGATAGAAGCTTAAAGTGAACCTGTGTGTAGCTTATGCCCACTTTATTAGGTACACCTGTTAAATTGCTCGGTAACACAAATTTCGAATCAGCCAATCACATGGCAGCAACTCAATGCATTTAGGCATCTAGACGTGGTGAAGATGACTTGCTAAAGTTCAAACCGAGCATCAGAATGGGAAGAAAGGGGATTTAAGTGACTTTGAACGTGGCATGGTTGTTGGTACCAGATGGGCTGGTCTGAGTATTTCAAAAACTGCTAATCTACTGGGATTTTTACATGCAACCATCTCTAGGGTTTACAGAGAATGGTCCGAAAAAGAGAAAATATCCAGTGAGCGGTAGTTGTGAGGACAAAAATGCCTTGTTGATCTCAGAGGTCAGAGGAGAATGGGCAGACTGGTTTGAGATGATAGAAAGGCAACAGTAACTCAAATAACCACTCATTACAACCAAGGTATACAGAATACCATCTGAACGCATAAAACCTTAAACCTTGAAGCAGATGGGCTACAGCAGCAGAAGACCACACCGGGTGCCACTCCTGTCAGCTAAGAACAAATCGCACAGGTTCAGTAGAATTGGAAAATAGAAGATAGGAAAAACAGTGCCTAGTTTGATGAGTCTCAATTTTAGCTGCAACATTCAGATGGTAGGGTCAGAATTTGACGTCAACAACATGAAATCATGGAATTATCCTACCTTGTATCAACAGTTCAGGCTGGTGGTGGTGTAATAGTGTGGGGGATATTTTCTTGGCACACTTTGGGCCTCTTAGTACCAATTGAGCATTGTTTAAACGCCATGGCCTACCTGAGTATTGTTGCTGACCATGTCCATCCCTTTACAACTACACTGTTCCCATCTTCTGATGGCTCCTTCCAGCAGGATAATGCACCATGTCACAAAGCACAAATCATCTCACCACTGGATTCTTGAACATGACAATGAGGTCACTCTACTCCAATGGCTTCCACAGTCACCAGATCTCAATCCAATAGAGCACCTTTAGGATGTGGTGGAATGGGAGATTTGCATCATGGATGTGCAGCCGACAAATCTGCAGCAACTGCCAGATGCTATAATGTAAATATGGACCAAAGTCTCCGAGGAATGTTTCTAACACATTGTTGAATCTATATTATGAAGAATTAAGGCAGTTCTGAAGGCAAAAGTGGGTCCAACTCTGTACTAGCAAGGTGTACCTAATAAAGTGGCCAGTGAGTGTATATGGGTCATAGTAACAGGTACTCTTAACCTCCCTCCCTTCCTCCTGCCTACATATTCACCTTCCCTTTACTCCCCTATACTTTACTTATAGCTTCAACAGGGGAAGCCCTAGTAAAGCTATAAGTCACAACTAAGTCCCGCCCTCATGTGACAGCGATGGGGCTTACTAATGGATCGCTCAGGCACTCAGCGCCGTGACATGAAGGCGGGACTTAGTTGTGACTTTTAGCTTCAACAGGACTTTCCCTGTCACGTGGGAGGAAAGGGAGTTAGTCACATGACCCCAATAGCCAGATGTGCTAGATATTGCTCTAAGCCAGTGATAGCGAACCTTGGCACCCCAGATGTTTTGGAACTACATTTCCCATGATGCCCATGCACTCTGCAGAAACAAAACATCTGGGGTGCCAAGGTTCGCCATCACTGCTCTAAGCTATCGGGGACTGAATAAAGCAGCAGAGAAATGAAAGGAAGATGAGCTGTTGGGGAGGAAAGCAGTTAGACCCCTTTCACACTGGGCGCGGGAGGTGCGCTGGCGGTATAGCAGGGATATTTTTAGCGCCGCTATACCGTTGTTTTTGCTGCGATATTCGGCCGCTAGCGGTGCGGTGTTAACCCCCGCTAGCGGCCGAGAAAGGGTTAAAACTGCCCGCAATGCGCTGTTGAAGCAGTGCATTGCGGGCGGTATAGCCGCGCTGTCCCATTGATTTCAATGGGCAGCAGCGGTAAAGGAGCGGTAAACACACCGCTCCTTTACCGCTCCAAAGATGCGGCTAGCAGGACTTTTGGAGCGGTCCTGCTAGCACACCGCTTCAGTGTGAAAGCCTTAAGGCTTTCACATTGAAGACTCCAGGGCAGGATTTTTTCAGGCGTTTTTCAGGCGCTATTTTTAGCGCCAAAACGCCTGAAAAACGCCCCAGTGTGAAAGGGGCCTAAATGTAACCTGTTTTTTTGGTCCTGCATGTGCATTTTAAGAAAATCTAGGGCATTGTAATTTTTTTTTTTTTAGGGTGTATGGTTAAATAAAATCTGATATTCTGTACCCCAAAGGTGTGGGGTACATTTTATTAAACTTCATTGTCATTCAAAAAAAGAAAATCATTATTTACAAAGGTCCTTTTGCTTCACTCGTCCATGCTGGGTACTGGTTCTCTGGAAGAAACAAACAAAATAAAAAACGTTGGACCAGCATCATTACCCAACTATGTTAGTTAGCTGCCATATAGTTATTCTCTGTGAGTTGTTTCTATGTAATTATACTCATTTCTCAAAGTCCAGTTTCTAACTCTCTGATTATTGGTACATTCATTAATTAATTATTAACAATTAAATATATTCATTGATTAAATAAATCAATAACGTTATGAATGGAGTTACTGGTTTGTGGGGACCCACCATAAAAATGTCAATCAACAAACATGATTGGAAATTACTTACAGGCAATGATTTCTATAAAAACTCAAGATGTGTCTATTATAGTTTCACTTTAAAGATGACAGTAACTGAAGAGAGATTTTATGAATCCCTTTATAATACGAAAAACAGGAAAGTTTCCAAGGGCTAAACTTTCCAAGACGTGGAACAGAGGGGCAGTTGGCAGCTATGGTGGCGGTATGCAGACTACCCTGGGGACGTAGGCTTAGTGCTGGAAATTATATGCTATTAGGATTATGCCGCGTACACACGACCATTTTTCTCGCCGGGAAAAATTACATTTTTTCTCTTTGACGAGAAAAACACCCGTGTGTGGGCTTTTGATCATTTTTCCCCGACGACAAAAACGGCATTAATAACGACGAGAAAAATTAGAACATGCTCTAATTTTTCTCGTCGTGATTCACGGCATTTTTTTTCCACGGCAGTTTTCCCATAGGGAAACGCTGCCAGGGAGCCTACACATGGTCAGTTTTTCTCGACCAAGAGAAAAAATGTCGGGAAAAACGGCCGTGTGTAGGTGAACAAGCCGTTCCTCGTTTTTCCCGTCGATTTTCTCGACGGTGTTTTCACGGTCGAGAAAATCGATCGTGTGTACGCGGCATTAGAATACTTTTCAATTATTGCTAATAATAATAAAACATTTCCATATGCATTTCTAATTCTTGTAAAAGCTCTTTCACATAAATCTATTCAAATATTGGATACCAATGAAGGTGAAAATGAATCCTTTTATTTATATTAGCACTTCTGGGCTTAGTAGAAAATCACAAAAAATGTGCAGGTACTCAGCCAGTATTACACAGGATTTCCCCTTACTTGCACTAATGCCTTTGCACCATTTGCAAATGCCAACCAACTAAACTTTCTCTAGTATGCTCAGGCTCAGTCTATTATCTAATGTTCTAGTATTTTTATTACGTTTCTTGGTTTATTTTTTCAAAGCAGAATGCCTTTCTGAATTTTCTTACACTCATACATCTTGCATTCAGGACATGCCCTAAGCAGACTTAGACATTTTCTGGCCTGCCACATATTGAGAGATTCTAAGTTCCACAACGTCATTATAACTAGAGCCAGGCAAAAGAAAATAATCAATCTATGCCAGAGCTGAGCAACCTGCTTCTGCTGCATTTCAGCTGTTGAGGAACTACCAGTCTCAGCCTGTATTTGTAGCTGGCAGATGGCATGGCATGATGAGACCTCTAATTCTTCTAACGTTGCAGAGTATGACCTTTTAAGATATTACTGTATATACTCGAGTATAAGCCGAGTTTTTCAGCACATTTTTTTGCACTAAAAATGCCCCCCTCTGCTTATACTCGAGTCACCTTTTTGCGCCTGATCTCCCGGATTTTGGGGACCCGGTACCGGCCGACCGTAGGTCCCCTGGACCTAGAGTTGCCACCTCATCCCTTTAAACCTGAACACATATGAATTACACAGGTTCTGAGGCTAATTTAATGCAGATAAGGCACCAAGTCAGTTTAATTACCACCTTAATCAGCCACAGAACCTGTGTAATTCATATGTGTTTGGGTTTAAAGGGATGAGGTGGCAACCCTACGTGGACCCCAAACTTGGCACACATGTAGCCCCACTCTTCCTCTACAAGTGTCCGGGAGACTTACGGCTGGGGAGCACCAGTTTTTCAAAGCCGGAAGCCCCTTCCATAGACTCCCATGTTAAATGGTAATTTCTCCGGTGAATTTGGGGACCAGGTGCTGGCCGGTCGTAGGTCCCCTGGATCCAAAACTTGGCACACATGTAGCCCAATTTCTCCTCTACAAGCGTGCAAAGTTTGTTGTCTGGGGAACCTATGGACGGGGAGCACTGCTTTTTCAAATCCGGGCACCCCATCCATAGACTCCCATGTTAAACATCAGTCTAGTCATGTACACAGTGAGGCATGGGCACAGCGAGGCATTGGCACAGTGAGGCATGCACATGGGTACAGTGAGGCAAAGTGAGGCACAGTGAGGCATGCAGATGGACACCCTAGGCTTATACTCGAGTCAATAAGTTTTCCCAGTTGTGGTAAAATTAGGTGCCTCGGCTTATATTCGGGTCGGCTTATACTCAAGTATATACAGTAAGTAGACCCTTTGAAATAGTTTTGGTGCTCATTTGAAACCCATGTTTTACCAGCCATACATTCTTTCCACCTGGTTAAATCAACATCCATCATAAACTCATAGGGGTTCTATAGTGTAAGCAGAGGTTCATTTTACTTCTGTTCCCTGACAAACCTCACCATTAATTACCCAATTTACTCCTGTTATGCATTAGTTAGCATAACCAGCATCAGTGACTTCACTACTTCGCATGCTACCTGCATCAGTGCATTATGGAGAAAATCCCATCTCTAAGGCAGTTCAGCATCTCCTCCAAAGTAAATTAGCTGGCAACATGATGAAATCTTCCATGTATAAAAACTGTATTGGCTTACATTATGAAATCCAATATTAGAGGGCTTACACATTTCAGCATTATGCGTTAAGCTGCTGAAACATGTAAGCCCTCCAATACTGGATTTTATATTGTGAGCTAACAAAGTTTTTGTATATGGAAGACTTCACTGTGTTGCCGTCTCATTTGCTTTGGAGGATTTACCATGAAGTGGTTAACAGATACCCTAGCATGAGCTCCGATGTCATCTATAATTCAGACTGGAGCTAGAACACTGTTTGCTGTCTCCTTATGGGGGTCTAGTTTCTCAATAGGGGTGCACAGTTGGAAATGAGGGCCCTCCTCTAACCTGAAAATATAGCCATGTAACTCACCTATGGGCCTTTCTTGTAATCTTGGGCCCAGATAAAACAGATAAGGTAGTATATCCTCAACTAGGCCTGCCTTCTTTTTACTTCAAGTGAACTTATCAATTATTCTATTATTTTAGAAGTTGTGTAAAAGTGGGCCTCACAAGGTGCCCACTATTCCTTTTTTTTAGCCAGAAAACACTCTTCTGCCCATCCCTCTGAAACTTGATTTCACTTTTTAATGCAGTTCTTGGGGTCCCTAAATTCAGAGCTAAGGCACACCAACCTTCTCATTTACCCGCCCATTAAGCTATTGGCCACTGAGGCACCAGAGCATGGCAAACAGCCAAAGATTAGTCCAAAAGTCAGGGATAGTAAGTCCTCTGAAACGGCATCATGTGGGAGCAGACAGGGCTGCCTTTAACACACTTACACACTAACGGGCCCTAGGGTAGCAGGGTTAGTGGGAGCAATGGCAAACTTTACCCTCCTCTGTTCCATCTACAGTTCTCTTGCCTAATTTGACCAAATTGTCAAGTGAAGAGGATGCAGGGGTTGAGGAGAGGAAACAGAAGGCTCTTCATAGCCCAGGAAATATGAATGATGAGCCCAAAATCCATGTGCCTCTGATTATATACTCTAGAAGTAGTTTTAAGTAACATACACTATGTTACCAAAAGTATTGGGACACCTGCCTTTGCACGCACAGGGTTCAATATTGAGTTGGCCCACCCTTTGCAGCTTTAACTCTTCTAAACAAGGTTTAGGAGTGTGTCTATGGGAATGGATGAGTGAGTTTGTAGTGGAGGAACTTGACAGGCCTGCACATAGTCCTGACCTCAACCCGATAGAACACCTTTGGGATGAATTAGAGTGGAGACTGCAAGCCAGGCTTTCTCATCCACATCAGTGCCTGACCTCACAATTGCGCTTCTCGAAGAATGGTCAAACATTCCCATAGACACACTCCTACACCCTGCTTCCGTTTGCCTCCAAGCTCATTGATTGCCTTGTCCATGACCGAATGAGTCACTACCTCACGGACAACAACCTTCTCGACCCTCTACAGTCTGTCTTCCGCCCACAACATTCTACTGAAACTGCCCTACTAAAACTCACCAATGACCTACTAACTGCTAAAACCAATGGCCATTTCTCCATACTCATACTTTTAGACCTCTCTACTGCCTTTGACACAGTTTACCACCTGCTCCTCCTCAGCAAATTACACTCCCTTGGCCTCCGTGACTCTGCTTTATCCTGGTTACCTTCCTACCTATCTCAGTGCACTTTCAGTGTCACTTACAACTCCATCTCCTCCGCTGCTCTTCCTCTTTTTGTTGTGGTACCCCAAGGCTCCGTCCTTGGGCCTCTCCTATTCTCACTCTATACCTCTTCCCTGGGCCAGTTGATAACCTCCCATGGCTTCCAATACCACCTCTATGCCGACGACACCCAGATTTATCTCTCCACTCCTCAACTCACCCCCTTGATCTCCTCACGGATATCAAACTTGCTGAATGACATATCGGCATGGATGTCACACCACTTCCTTAAACTCAATCTTTCTAAAACTGAGCTTGTTATATTTCCTCCTTCACGGTCCCCCCCGTGTGACTTCACCATTAATATAAATAACACAACCATTGGTCCCTCCACACATGCCAAGGTCCTGGGTGTAATCCTTGACTCAGACCTCTCCTTCAGCCCCCATGTTCAATCACTGGCTAAATCCTGCCACTTTAACCTCCGCAACATCTCCAGAATTCGACCCTTTCTGACTAATGACACCACAAAGCAACTTATTCACTCCTTGAATATTTCCCGCCTTGACTACTTCAACTCTCTCCTTAATGGCCTACCCTTAAGAAGGCTATCCCCCCTTCAATCTATTATGAATTCTGCTGCTAGACTAATACACCTCACTAACCGATCCGTGACTGCTGCTCCTCTATGCCAATCCCTTCACTGGCTTCCCCTACCCCACCGTGTAAAATTGTAAATGCTAACCATAACATACAAGGCCATTCACAACATCGCCCCCATCTACATCACCAACCTCATCTGCAGATATCGCCCAAATCGTCCCTCCGCTCTGTCATGGATATGCAGTAATGTTTGTCTGTCAGCTTACCTTCCTCCTCATGTGTTCACCTTAGAGGCCAGACTCTCCTCATCTGGCTGCTTTTATATCTCTCCTCCCAGCCTGGCTCCACCTCAGGCCCTATCACAGAACTCTATATTAACCTGTGTACTGCAAGTCTGCCTTTGCTGATCAACGTGTTTGTTTAAACATTGTGTGTTTGGGTTCCTGCCTGCCGTGTGCTACGTCTGTCTCTGTGTTTTGATATTGGCTTGTTCCCGACTATCCCTGTCTGCTTGTGACCTTGACCTTCGGCTTGTCCCTCGTTTATCCTTGTCTGCTTGTTGCCCTGACCTTGGCTTTTCCCCTCACTATTCTTGTATCCTGTGCTGCTGCTTCCCCTCTATCCTCCTTACCCTACGAAGCGTGAGCTAGGGGACTCTGGGGGCCGCGACCTGGACCCAGCTGCAGCATAACATCCTCACCACTAGAGGCTCTGGTGAAAACCTGCTGGATCTTAGAATCCGCGCCCTGGAGAATCTTGGGCTCTAGCTCCCTGTGGATCCCTGTTGTGCTCCACTGGTTCCGCTTTCCACAACCACCCAACGTCCCATCCGCAGCAGTCAGCCATAGGGTTCACTACCTTGTGGTGCACTCCTGACCCCCAACAGTGTGCATCTGTCATCCGGCTACAGGTGACCTGATACGCTCCTCCCAGGACCTCCTGCTCTCTAGCTCCCTTGTTACCTCCTCCCATGCTCGCCTTCAGGACTTCTCCAGAGCCGTTCCCATCCTCTGGAACTCCCAGTATGTCAGTATGTCTGATCAACCCCTACCCTGTCCACCTTCAGGAGATCCCTGAAAACTAATTTATTCAGGGAAGCCTATCCAACACCCACCTAACAACTATCCCTGAGCCACCCCCATCAAATTCTCTGCAGCTATTACCTTTTGTACCACCACCCCTCCCTTTAGAATGTAAGCTCTACAAGCAGGGCCCTCCTGTACCTTTTGTATTGAACTGTACTGTAATTGTGTTGTCCCCCCTATACATTGTAAAGCACTGCGTAAACTGTTGGCGCTATATAAATCGTGAATAATAATAATAATGTCATTATTAGCAGGTACCTGCTTTTAGAAAGGACATTCAGTAGTAAAAGTTCAAGATAGCTGGCAGCTCACCCTTAACAGGTGGTAATGAGGGTCCTTTTCCATTTTGAGCTATTAAAGCAAGATTTGTTTGTAAGTTCTGGGCATTGTGAATTTTACTTTTCTAGCAACAAATATTACACGTTGCAGCTTGATCTTAGCGCAGTGCTCAAGAGCTCTTCAGCATTGTAAAAAGAAAAGGCAAAACAAGGATTGTGACTGGCAGAATCATTAACCTTTTGAGTTGTAAAAAACAAAACGCACCACTGAAATCTTACTTTCCAATGATCTGCTTTTAGAAATATTTTGGACGGACCTTGTTGTTGCGCTGTGCTGTAAAAGACATCTGCAGTAGCAAATACTTTGAGGGAACAGTATCAGCCTAATTGTATGGAACAAAATGCCAGCCGGCTTGGCCTCTGGTTCTCTGCGCTGCTTAGAGCCTCTTCAACAAACAATGAATTTACTGTCAAACTTCTAACTGTGACCTGCTGTTGCTGGAGAGGTCAATTATGAGCCTATAAACTCCATTCTTTTTTTTCAACTTCTGTTTTAGGTTAATGGAATCACTTGCAATCCCAATATTAATCCTCTTCATATAGGAAAAAAAGAATATGCAGCTTCATTCACTGAGGAGAACCTTAGGCATGTCCGTGAATTAGTAAGTTTTTTTTTTTTTATTTCCCTAAAACAAGTATTCTTTTGAGCCAGGTTTACAAATTTTATGGATTATATATAATTAACAGTACCAAAAGTTATAAAAAATGGAAATTGATGATTATAAAATATTGTGTGAAATATTAAAATATATACTGCCTATATTCTTGGGAGAGGTTGAGTGTTGAATTTGAAATCTATGAGAGTAATTCTTACTAGCCCACCCTCCAACTTACTTATGCTCACCTTCCTTGTGCTCCCCGGCTGCAGTGTTCTCTTCCTCTTGGTGTCAACACCTGTGCAAGCTCCTTGTTGGATTGTATCAGAGGTTACACAGGGTTGATGGCATCGTCAGGTGACAGTGTTTGGGCATTATAATTAGCCACTGGGCCGCAAGATGTGCATCCTGGGAGACGGTCACATGCTTACTCATACCTGGAAGCTCTGGGTATTTTTGGAGCAGCAATCTGACAGAATAATGATGCCCTGGCTGAGCATGGAAAAGGTATTAGTGAGATGGGAGTGATGGTGAGTATAAGTGGGATGGAAGTGAGCTAGCAAAAGATCACACTCAGGAAAAAGTGGCAGATTCTTGTTAATGGCTCATGCACCCAGGTTCAGAGGTCTGTACACCGTCAAGAATTAGTGTATTTTTGCACCCAACAGTCATGAGTGTCAATGACAATCAATGACAGACTGACAGATCCTGTGGCTGTACACCTGTAACCACACATGTGAGTGGATACTTGTACACAGGGATTGTTGAATGGCTCTGGATGCAAACTGTCTGTCATGATCACTTAGTGCCCCTGTTCCTTATTCCAGCACCTGGGTGTTGGCTGTTGCTTTTCCCCTGTCTGTGTTCACCTGCAAGGTGATTGATCTGATCAGTCACCTGATATGAGCAAACGGAACACTCTATCCCTTGCTTGTAATAGAGACAGTTACCTGCATTGTTCCTGTTCAAGCCTCCCCTTTTTCTGCCGTGCTTTGCTGTTGGATTTCCCTGTGTATGACCCGGATCGGTAATTGGACTATTTCCTAAACTCAGCCTGCCTTTTTACCTGGACCGTCTTAGACCCACCCTATCTATCTGCTAAACTGCAAGTAGTCTGTTGTTTGCTCTGTTTGCATCTGCCCTAGTGTGGTGGCCAGGCACTATAGCATTGTGCATAAGTCCTGGGGGCAACCAAGTACCGGTAGGCTTGCTTGTCTTAAGGGAAAGGGGGCTGCTATAGGTGAAGCACACAATAGCTAGCTATAGTGTCTGACCACCTGCATTGAGGTAGATGTGACATTTGTGACACTGTCTGTGTCCAGGGAAGCTAATTTATCCCTTTACGCATGGAACTGCTTGGATGTTACAGGCATACAGTCGCGGCATCTGTAAGCCTTTTATTGATTTGTACAGGCTTCTGACCACGACTGTATGCAAACACTGGTGACGTATGGGCTTCTTGAGGACGTATGGCCTTCTGAGCTTGTGTGCATGCACACTAACGGAAATTTTACCAAAGAAAAATAAAGAGGGGCAATTGCAATTGATTTATCAATTTGCAAATACCAGTTGCCTGGCCGATTCTCTGGCTTCCGTACTTTGAGTCACTAACCCAGAACAACTTCAGATGTTGACTTTCCTGATCTGCTTTTGTGCTTCCGATTAACGACAAAGAAAGCATTGAAGCCTGGGGTTCAGAATAACTGCCAGGAGATATGTTTTAGAATGGGGCAGAAAGCAGTCTCCATATTTCTCTTAGAAAAGGTTTACATTGGCAACAGAGCCATTAATTTTTCAAACTTGGTTAGAGTCACTAGGATAACGGGTGAATCGGTTGCAGGGCTTCCTAATGTTGAGCATTTGTCATAATGCAAAACATCAAAAGGAAGCTTGCAGTTACATGGAGGGCAGGACAGAACACCTGTGTAATAAGGCACTGATAGAAGGAGCCTTTCCTTGACTCATCCAATGAATACTAGTTCCAGTAAATAGGTTGAAAAATGAACTCCACTTTTATTGAGAAAAAACAATCCCCTCTGATCAATGTAACTTGCAAGGATTTAGCAAACTTTGTTTCAGAGTCCTTCCTGCTTCCACTCTGAAGGACTAGCTGTTTGTTAGACCATTTTGTGCACAGGACCAATTCTGAATGGCAGTGTATTTTTTCATTTTTGACCAGCTGATGCACTTGCAGGGCACTAATGAGGAAGGAAATATCATTTTTAATCACAATAAATTATAATATAGCTTGTGTCGCAGTTGTATGCGCTATTTTTTATTTGAAATTTTCACACAAAAATGGCATTACCCTTTAAATTTACCAAGGCCTTGCTGAGACCAAGTGCATTGTTCTGTGTTAAACAGGCCCCTGAGCTAAAAATAGAAGAAGAATGACCAGTATAAAACTTTGAAAAATGAGTCTGTGAAGGCTCTCATTTATCAATGTCATAGTATAGTAATGCCTCGTTTCCACTGAGCGGATCGGTTTGGTACGGTTCGGTACGGTACGCTATTTTGGGTGTTTCTATTATGAAAGCGTGCCATAAAACTGAACCGTACTGCACCATTCTGGGTCCTGCTACAGATGTGGGGCCATAGAAAATGGAACGGTTCGGTTAGGGCGGAGCTACAATACATTCCACTGATTGGCGGACACGCTAGGCATTTTTTCTAAACCCTGAATGGTCCCTGACAGTCCGACTTGCAGTGGAAACGCTCACCAGGATAGACCGGACCTTTCAAACCGTTCCAAACTGTACCGACCCAAACCATTCCGTTCAGTGGAAACAAGGCATTAGTCACCTTCAACTGGACTTGTTCTTTATTGTTTAAGGTGTTTCGTAGCTTATCCAAGCTGCTTCTTCAGTTCTAATGAGTGTCAAGAATATAAACCATCATTTATTGTAAATCCATACCTTAACACACATTAATCCAATCACCATGCCATTATCCATGTTATTTGGTCTCAGATTTTCTGCATTTACAATACCATAGCTGATTCTCACACTCCTGTTTGCCCCTCGATTGCCCTTCTTTTGTTACTTCCGGATTCTTTTTCCACTGCTAAAAAGGGACTATTGTACTTTTTCCTAATAGCAGCTAGAAATGTGATCGCTAGACATTGGAGATCGGTGAAGGCCCCCACAATCACTAAATGGATTGCTGAACTTAACCACATACAATTCCTTAAGGAGCTGGTAGCACATTACCATGACAGATTCTCAACCTATATGGCTACTTGCTGCATTTAAATATTGTTTTCGGACGCTCCTCAATTCCAAATCATTTTCTCCTAACTGAGACATCCCCATGATCTCAGCTTGAGCTAGGTCCTCGCCATCCACACACCCATCTCCCGCTTTTCTTTCCTTCTCTTCTGCTCCCCACCGTTTTTTATTTTCTCTAAAACCCTGTACACACGATCGGTTTTACCGAAGAAAACAGTCCTATGGACTTTTTTCATTGGACAAAACGATCGTGTATGGGCCCCATCGGTCTTTTTTCCATTGGTGATTAAAAATAGAACATGTTTTAAATTTATCCGATGGAAAAAAAAACTATAGCAAATTCCGATCCTCTGTGTGGAACTCCATTGGAGAAAAAACCCATGCATGCTCAGAATCAAGTCGACGCATGCTCAGAAGCATTGAACTTAATTTTTCTCGGCTCGTCTGAGTGTTTTACGTCACGGCGTTTAGGACGGTCGGAATTTTCGACTAATGGTGTGTAGGCAAGACTGATGGAAGTCAGCTTCATCGGAAATCCGATGAAAAAATCCATCGGATTTTATTCCATCGGAAATCCGATTGTGTGTACAGGGCTTTACTCTTTTAATTTCTGTATCTCTCATCTCATCTTCTAAAGCCATCCTGTCATTAGGTTCTCTACCTACCTGGCCCAAATTTCTCAGCACCATAACTTTGAGCGACACACTTTAGGTCTGTAGACACAATTTGCAAAGTGACACACTTTCCTGCGAACCCAGAGATTGCATTTTTTGCCTTTTCTGATTAACGTGAGATGTGATTCATGTCTCTATTTTACCGACCTCCAAAAGGCATCTACGGTCCCCTGAAGGTCAATATTGTTTATTGTTTTGCCTATCTTGCTGTACCGTAAATAGGGATGGAGAGATATTCTTGTCTCTTTTATCTCCTTTTGGAATTGCAATACTTATATCGTATGTCTATACTTTTCTCAAGGAAAAATCAATAACCCAATCACCATAGAATGTGTAGATGTTTCTTTATAACACCAATAAAAACAGAAAAAGTAGCTTGGATAAGCTATAAAATGTCTTCGTTATACCTATTCATTGGAGGGATGTTTCACCCCCATGTGTATCTGAATGGTTAAAAAAAGTCCAAACTATTGCTGAAATGGAAGATTTAATACAACAGGCCAATGACACACCATTTAAATTCAATAAAACTTGGGCTAACTGGATACAATTTACTAATTCTTCAGAATATCGTACCCTAACCTCTTTTATTCCTTAACTTGACTTGGGGATGTTTACACTAATAGTAATCTTAATATAATTAATATTTTATTCTTTGTACAATTATCCACTCTTCCCCTTATTTGACCCTATTCCCTTTTATTTCTTTTAATATATACTACATTATCACATGAGATATTTAGATTACCTTGTTTAATTTATTTTATTTAGTTCTGTATATTTTATTTTTCAATACATTCTATGTTTTACTTGCTCATAATATATATTTAATACACTTTATATTTATGAATATTATTCTGAACATGGAATTTCTTTTACTATTTCTAATGCATTTTTTTATATAATGTTATTTATACCCTTTTTTTTTTTAATGTTGAAAAATGTAATAAAAACATTGAAACTATAAAATGTCTTCGGTGTTACAGAACAAGTCCAGGTAAATGTAACTGACTACTACTAGCTTTTGCAAATTAGGTCTTTAAGGAAAATGTTTCCATTCTTCTCTTGTAAGGAAAGTTATAGGAGGTTAGAAGGATGAAAATAGTAATAGTTTCCCCTGAACACTGGCTCTTCAGTTTTGTGTGATTAAGGTGGTAGAAAGAAATGCCTAACACTAACTAGTCTTAAAAACATTACCTCTCTCTCCCTACTATCTATCCTGCATACTTTGTACAAAAAATTATCTGTGTACTTACCTCTTTTTAATCTGGTCCTGTCATGTGGTCCACGGCTCTGGCTTCCCTGTGTAAGGGCACGCTCTACAGCTGCTGTGAATTCCGGGAGCCGTAATGTTACCCATAGCCATTGTCAGCACTTAATTCTCTCCCCTGCAGCAGGCACTCATCAAAACAGGGGGGTGGGGCTGGAACTATAGGATCACATGACAGGAGCACAGGTTGGATAAAAAATCAATGATTTATTATTATTTTTTATTTAAAAAAATCAGATTTTTTTTTATTTCAATTTTTTTTTTTTTTAAATCAGATTTTTATTTTTATCAAATTTATTTTAATAAAATGCTTTTGGAGTGAAAATCTATCTAAAGATAGTTTTCTATTTAAAATACATTAATAATTTATTTTATTCAGCATGAAATGGAGCTTACCGTATTTATCGGCGTATAACACGCACTTTTTTCCCCTTAAAATCAGGGGAAAATCGTGGGTGCGTGTTATACGCCGATACTCCGTCGAATTCCCCTGCTGAAAACGAGCGAGAGGAGCGAGCGGAGCCGAAGCCGAAGTACAATCGGCTTTACTCTGCTCCTCTCGCAGTCCCGCCCATCTCTGACTGCGCCGCTGACATAGAGAAAGCCGAGTGTACTTCGCCTAGTCTCGGCTCCTCTCGCAGTCCTGCCTGTGACTGTGAGCAGAGCCGAGTCTAGGCGAAGTACACTCGGCTTTCTCCGTCAGCGGCGCAGTCAGTGGAGATGGGCGGAACTGCGAGAGGAGCCGAGTCCAGCCGAAGTACACTCGGCCCCGCTCGCTCCTCTCCACAGAAATCGGCGCCAAATTTTAAAAAACGCCGGGACTGACACGATCGCAAAGGCACTGGGCACGGCTGCAGATGGACAGATGAACACTGGGCACGGCTGCAGATGGACAGATGGACACTGGGCACGGCTGTAGATGGACAGATGGACACTGGGCAAGGCTACAGATGGACACTGGGCACGGCTGCAGATGGACAGATGGACACTGGGCAAGGCTGCAGATGGACAGATGGACACTGGGCACGGCTGCAGATGGACAGATGGACACTGGGCACGGCTGCAGATGGACAGATGGACACTGGGCAAGGCTGCAGATGGACACTGGGCAAGGCTGCATACTGCATTTAAATGTAAGTTTTTTTTCCTTGAATTTCCCTGCTAAAAGTTTTTTTCCTTAAAATTCCCTCCTAAACTTGGGGTGCGTGTTATACGCCGGTGCGTGTTATACACCGATAAATACGGTAGTTATGTAGCATGAGGCTATATATTCTACAATATTTAAATGGGTAAACTCATTCCATGAATCCAAGCTCTGCAAGCTGAGATAACATAAGTCCTTACATTTAAAGAGCACCTGTCATTTCAGATCCATCATGGCAGCGCCTGTTAGCGGGCATCCACTCACCTGCTGCCACCACGTCCCTCACCTTGTTGTGTCACTGCCGCATCACCAGCCGTCTCATTAAAGTGAATGGGACTGTCGGTGAGTCAACAGCGGGTCAGAGGAGGAGCCTCTGCGGGACAGAGATGACAGTTGCTCTGTAAAAATTATGATTTAAATTGAGTTGATTTAAATCAAGCCTTTTTACTAGTGATTTTATTTATAATATAAATTGTGATTTAAATTGACTTGATTTAAATCAAATCCACCCTGTAGGAGAACATTAAAAATAGGTAAGTACCCAGATCTTTTTTTATACAGGTTATGCAGGATAGGTAGGCGGAGGAGGGGGGAGGGAACATTTTTAAAAATGAGTAGCGAAAAGCCCTGTACACACGATCGGTTTTACCGATGAAAACAGTCCGATGGAGTTTTTTCATCGGACAAACCGATCGTGTATGGGCCCCATCGGTCTATTTTCCATCGGTGTTAAAAAATAGAACATAATTTAAATTTATCCGATGGAAAAAAAAACGGTAGCAAATTCCTATCGTCTGTGGGGAACTTCATCGGATAAAAAACCCACGCATGCTCAGAATCAAGTCGACACATGCTCAGAAGCATAGAACTTCATTTTTCTTGGCTCGTCGGAGTGTTTTACGTCACGGCGTTTGGGACGGTCGGATTTTTGACTGATGGTGTGTAGGAAAGACTAATGGATGTCAGCTTCATCGGATTTCCGATGGAAAAATCCATCGGTTTAAAATCCATAGGAAATCCGATCGTGTGTACAGGGTTTTAGGCTTTTCTTCAACTTTAGTGTTTATTTTTTTGCCAGAATTGATCAGTTTTGAACAGTCTATTATGCATCTCATGGAATGTTTTTAACCATGGGTCTCTCTCTTTTAAAGAGCTGTGATAACTCAAAGTGCACCACATTTAAGTGTGTGATTAAAGACCTGCAACTCGGAGATTACTTTGTGAATGTAACTACCAGAATATGGAATGGGACCTTTGCAGCTGTAAGTATTGTAAATGTTTTATTTTCAGAAGAAATTCATTTGTATGCATTCTACACAGTGGTGGGCATGGTCAGCAAAGGGCCCCTGTATGAGAATTGTTTTTGTGGCTCTCCCCAATAATGTAGGGGGAATGATTTGGGCATCATGAAGATAGCTTCCTAATTCTTACCTGCCCAAGAAGTGAATAGTGTCCAGGTGTACATGAAAGTGGAGGGGGGTTCCTGACACCCATCCAATTCACATTTCATGGAAATAGGCCCCTCAATCAGAATATAGAGGATTGGTGTATCAATGATTCATATGGTGTTTCTATCCTTAGTCTATATGTAGACATGTCTGTCCATCTAGTTGGACAGAACAGTACAGCTCTGTCTGACAGTGAGAGACTGTTTTCTGCTGCAGTTGAAGTAGATGTAAAATGTAATGGAGCTCTTCATTTCAATAGTTATTTGTAACATTAAAAAATCTGCAGGTTTCAATAAATTAGCACGTGGTGGTCCCGCTATGAAGGACCATATCTCCTGTTATAGGGTGACAACACCTAATCTACATGCGGGGCGTCGGACGCATGGATTCCAATGTTTTTTGGGGTTTTTATAAGCACGTGATTAGAGCCAGAGCCAGAGGCTCTAATAGGCTTCATAAAAGTGTGGGCTCGGGGCACAGAGCACTGCGCCCCGAACAGACTCACTTGTGTGACAATAGTGAATGATTATTCGCTATTGTCACACTGATTCTCCTCCCGGCCAATCAGGAAGTGGGTCATGAGACCTGTCACTCGATTGGCCAAAAGCAGAGGCGATCCGATTGGCCACCTAGGAGGAGGAGGGAGGAGACGCACGGCGCATGGAGTAGAGGATGGAGGAGACGCACGGCGTGATGCAGGGGAGAAGGAAGCCACCGCGACATAGATGGGGGTGGCGGGAGGTGACCTGGCGACCTACCGGGGGGGTGGCTGTGGTTTTCACTGTTTGCCCCCCCCCCCAAAAAAAATATACCACCACCCCTGGACAACATACTTTTGTCTTGTCTGTCAATTGTTCCCCTGAATTGCTTACCTGTCACAAACACTATAAATGAAGACTAGAAACAACTGTTCCTCAACACGTTGCACAGGCATATTTTACTATTGCTATAATAAGGAAACCCAACCTGAGAAATGCCATGCAACCATTGCTGAGGTGCATGCATGTAGACAAAAAGTGTCTGCAGAGAGGCTACAGAAAATCGGTAGTGCTGATTTCCAACAAAAGTTAAAAAAGTAAATATATTTTATTTAAAAAAAAAATAGAAATTTTTTGGTGCTTTAGCAATCTAATGGTCATTCAGGTTTTTATGTACCTTGATCTTGTTCCTCCCCCAGCCTGTAATTGGACACTGAAATGAGAAGCAGCAACTGATCAGTTCATCTCTCATGCCCTCTCCTCCTATCAGCATGACCCCTGTTAAAAAAGTCAGGTTTCCAAAAAGAAAAAAAATTATACTCCCCTAGGTGGATAGAGCATTTATCCGATACTGTGCGTGTCTCCCGCTGCCTCTACACTGAGAACTGAGAGATCAAAGACCACTGATCATTATGTTCTCCCCTCCGCTCTGAGCAGAGAGTGGTGGCTCTCAGTCACCAGCTTTCTGCTCTGCCCCTCTAGCACTCACTGGAGCGGCAGGCTTTGCAGGGGGGGAGGAATCGGCTGGCTCAGTCTCCCAGTGGCTTGCTGAGAGGCTGAGCCAGCTGTGGGTCCAACCTTCTTGGTGGATTCCAACTGTAAAGTTGGGATCGATCCAGCGCCTGGACTGGCTGAGTGACATCAGCCGACAGTGGACTTTAGCCATCTGTCAGCTGAAAACAGGTCACAGGAGTGCAGAATGAACTGCACTCCTATGTTCCCTTTGGAGAAGTAGGGCCAAAAAAGCTTTGACCCTACTTCTCCTTTAACACATGAGCACTGCAGCACAACTAGTTGGCTCCATGTACTGGTTCTCCCTCTCCCGGGACAGTGGATTACAAGCAGCTGATACACTGTTTGCATTTAATAAAAAATATATAGAATGATGTATTATTGAATACAGAGCTGAATTATTGTGTGTCTTTTATGTGACGTTTAGTTCTAAAGAACCTGTGCGTCATATTCTTAAGTAATAATCCAGTCTGTTATGCACAAGGAATTGGAATCCAAAGTATCCAACTTTAGCATGTTGGCAATAGTGCAGAGGGAACAAAAGTGGAATACACTAAATCTGCAGCTTACGTGAAATGAGCCATAAGACAATTACCCAAATCTGCTAAATTACAGGTTATTTAAAAAGCGTAAAACAATACTAGGAAAATATCTGGTAATATTAGAAGAAATTACACTTACACTACCCAGCAGCTATCAAAGATGTATTATTGTTTTGAGAATTGTAGTCCTCCTAATGGCAAACTTATTACCTGAAATGGTTTTTATGGAGTGGATTTTGAAAATATGTTCAGTTGTCATCGTCATTATCAGTATGTTGATCTTAGTGGAAAGAGGTCATAGGGACAGCAGAGCAACCCACATTTCATTTTGCTCAGTCATAAAGTCAAGCATTTCCAAAGCGCCTTAAAGTAGTTCTTCAGAAAAGGGGGGCTGTTCAGATCCATGTAAAAGATTTGTTTTATTCTAGATCGGCCATGTTGAGAGCCTGATTGGTGGGTGCTGCGTCTAATGTCTATTTTATTTAGTATATGGCAGCACCTTCTCTAACATCCTGTTTTTCCATCACACTTAATTCCAGATGAGACCCTAGGCCTCACACACAAGTGGCATAGTTTACCTCTTTACCAAATAACTTCCTTTGGGAATTCAGACAATATCTTTACAATATTCTGGGCCACCTTTCTGTTAAATGTGTGTAGCACTACCCCGACAAGGGCTGCTGGTAAAGTTGAGCCTGTTTTCCCCTGTGTAGCACACACAGCAATGCACAGCATTTTCCCGCATTCCTCCCATGACTCAAAAGATCAGTCTAGGGCAGTTATGGCAAAACGTGGCACCCCCAATGTTTTGGAACTACATTCCCATGATGTTCATGCACTCGGCAGTGTAGTTGAGCATCATGGGAAATGTAGTTCCAAAACATCTGGGGTGCCAAAGTTCGCCATCACTGGTCTAGGGGTTTGTGTTTTTTTTAGAGAACAATGAACTTGAATAGGGATGGGGAGCATTGGAAACCCTGTAACTGCAAAATTATGCAATTTGAGGACTGCTTAACTTCTGGCTGCTATGTACAAACCTCTGGCTCTACTGCATTTGCAAAAGAAAATTCCCACTGGATCCTGAAGCTGACTGTGACCCGTACTCCTTCCAGAGTATCAAAGCACCCCACTGTCCCACTCTGAAACACTGGGGTCTTGTACTCAGCCACAGGATCTTTGGTTACTTCCTGACAATATCCACCAGGCATTTCCCAATGGGGGAGATGTAAACTCGCACCGCTTTTGGACAACTTGGACTCCCACAGCTTCCTCCTGGCTTTCTCTCATTAACTTTCTCCTGACCCAACTGGATTCTTGGACTAGGACTTGTAAATAGACCCCCCCCTCCCCCCCAGCTAAGCCTAGCTGGGACCTCAGTGTCTTCAGGCTGGCTTCCTCCCAGACTTCTGCCCCAGGGGCAGAGCCCCTGCAAATGGGACTTCTCCAGCAGGTATGGACCCAGAACTTCTGCCCTGCCACTCAGGTCTCAGACCACTTATCTCTCTCCACCTTCTGGACATGGGATGGGCCTGTTCTGCTCCCCTCCTGCAATGCTTTTTAGAAGCCTCTAGAAGACAGAGGAAAGTAGCAGAACAGCTATCTGTGAAATGCTGAGCAGCCCTAAGCAATCAACCCCTGCTCCATGGTTTACAGAGGAGCTAAACTAAATTTTCCTAGCAGCCTACTCTAAACTAGGAGGGTACTATATGTGCATCCATAAAAATTGCAACGGTATCAGCAGGGGGTTTTCAAGGAGTAAATATATTAGTCTGGTGCAAATCAAAGTGAGATTAGTCCTCTACAGAGGCACCTAAGCAAAGGAGACTGCACTACGAAGACATGCTTGCTAAATATCCAAATACATGTACTACACTTGCCTTGTGAGATCCCCAGGCTAG
This sequence comes from Rana muscosa, assembly GCA_029206835.1. NCBI lineage: Eukaryota > Metazoa > Chordata > Amphibia > Anura > Ranidae > Rana > Rana muscosa. The sequence goes on along the minus strand of CM055116.1, from coordinate 1,156,598,395 downwards.
CTTTCATCATGTCACTTCCTATGCTATACCAGCTCTTCTCATTTCCCGTTACCTGACTTGAGGTGTTATTTCTAGTGTCAGAATTGCTTTTATACAGTATTGCATATAATAAACCCAGTCTGATCACAATGGAATATATTTTTATTTTCTCTGATACTCCTTTACTGTCATTTTATGAGATATCTCTTGTAATATGTATTTTTTTTTATTTTTTTTTATGGGTTAGGGTTTTTGATGTTTGCATTTCTTTATATGATAATACATTTTTGTTATACTGTTATTTAAGGTGCTGCCTTTTTCTGTGGGGGGTTGTTTCCTCTCTTCAGTTTAGTGTTGAACAGTGCCCAGTATGTGTTTTTGTCAGGAAACATCCCTGGAGTAATGTACATAAGTATATGTATGTATGGGGCGTGGCCAGCGCGGCATGTGAGCAGTCGCTTCTTCACAGAGCTCCCGCTTTGATCCTACACTGATCCGGTATCCGGCACCGCAGAACACCCGGATTTTCGCCATCCGAACCTGGGAGAGTCCCCTCATCACCCGGCGGCCACTTAGGAACTTCACAGAGGCATGATGACCCGAGGACAGAGAGGAGAAGGATCCAAGCAGGATTCCCAAAATGGCGCCGCCCCGCCATCAGCACAGAGGGGACGCGCTGCAGAGAAGACAAACGAGGGGGGGAGTAAGCAGTTGAAACCACCCAAGGATCCTCTCGGAGAACCCCCTAAAGATATGAGGTACTATGCACAAAAAATGACAGGGAACCTGAACTTGGTAGGAGCGCTGCCCCTGGAAGAGGGAGCAGCATGCAGTGACACTGACATGGAGGAGGGGGGGCGAGTGCTGGGAGCGGGCGCCATGATAGCTCACTTGCAGGAGGACAGTGAAGAACCTGATGAGGAGGGAGGTGAACAGCCTACTATGGCTGACTTACTAAGAGCTGTTAATAAATGCACAGCCTCTGTGAATGGCCTGCAAGTCCGCTTTGGGAACCTGGAGGAAGGGGTATGTCTGATTAGACAAGACATTCAAAAAATTAGGGAAAGAACCACGGCTGCTGAGAGCAGGATAAGTGATATAGAGGACAGACTCCCCGAACTGACCAGAGATGCCCAATCCACTGCACGCCTAGCCAGGGCTATAGATATGAGGGCAGAAGATTTTGAGAACCGCCTCAGGCGCAATAATGTTCGCATAGTGGGGCTGCCGGAGAAAGTGGAGGGCCGGGACCCCACACAATTTGTGGAACAGTGGATGGCAGATCTATTTGGCAAGGAGGCGTTCACTCATCTCTATGCGGTTGAGAGGGCCCACCGAGTGCCTACCAGACCTCTCCCACCGGGTAACCATCCTCGCCCGATGCTGGCCAGACTGTTAAACTACAGAGACAGAGAAATTATATTGCGGCTGGCCAGGGAGAAGAAGAACATTCAATTCAATGGCACAAGGGTCTCCTTCTACCCTGACTTTTCCCCTGCAGTTCAGAAGAGCCGGGCGCACTTTGCTGACATCAAGAAACGCTTGCAGAAGCTGCAGGCACCCTATGCCATGCTTTACCCTGCGAGGCTCAGGGTCATCCTGAGGGGCCAAGCACACTTTTTTGAAAACCCTGCAGATGCCTCGGACTGGCTGGATGCCAACGCGGGAGCATTTCACCAAAGACCCCCCGAGGATGATGACTGATGGGCCTGACAAGTTCTTGCTGATACCGCCCTACCTTTTCCTCGGCTGAGGATAGTGCCGGATACGAACATAGATTATTTTCACTTAATGCGAGTTCGGAAAAGTGTTTATTAATGGCAATGCTGAATTCACGGATTGCCTGTAAATGGACGGCCATGTTGGCTGTGTCCATGGACTGTTCACGGGACCCGTTGTCCCAAGCAAATCGGTAGTGCCCGTTGGCACCCCATAACCTGTATTTCCTAGAGGGCCACGCGAAGAAGGCTCTTATATCTGAAAGGCCTGTTGGCCTACTACGGACAGGGTCTGTAAGGTGGTTCACCGCACCGTTGTGCGCACTGGGTTGCTACGGCAACACGAGAATTTGTTCCAGAGCAGACAGTTTCTATTTTCAGACTTGCAGAGTTCCAGTTCTATCTACTAACCGGCAGTCTATGCCGCCCCGGATGTCTTCCCAACCTGACATTTGGGGTCTTCCCCCTGATGGTTACATGCTTGATTTCCCCTGATGGAGACTGTCACAGTGTTGTCCTGGAACATTAGGGGGTTACAGGATCCTCTGAAACGTACTATGGTGTCCTCCCTGATGAGGAAACGCCTGCCTGCCATCTGTGCCTTGCAGGAGACACATCTTACTGCTGATTTTAAGTCGTGCCTGAACTATCGGTGGGTGGGCAGAGCGTATCACTCCACTCACACTTCCTACTCCAGGGGTGTGAGTGTTTTGATACACAGCTCCATAAATTTTGAAGAGCTCGGCTCTATGGTTGATGATGAGGGCAGATATGTTTTTCTCATGTGCAGGCTGTTTACCTTTAAATGTATTCTTGCTTTTGTGTATATACCTCCTCCGTACAATAACCAGGTGTTGAGAGCCTTAATGGAGTTTCAGTTGCGGTTCCCGGAGGTGCCTTTGTATGCCTTCGGGGATTTCAACTGCTTTATGGACCCTTTGCTAGACAAACATCCCCCGGGGGGAGGAGGGAGGGGGAAGTATTGCACGGCCCTAAGGAAATTTATAGAGGAGGTGGGGTGGACGGACCCATGGAGGGCAAGGAACCCGGGAGTGAAGCAATTTTCATGCTTCTCAAAGGGCAATTCGTCTTTGTCCAGGATTGATTTATGTATATGCTCTTATGCGGCTGGGCGTTACGTTTCGGGGATGAAGTATGCTCCCAGAAGCGTGTCGGATCACTCGCCACTGATTGTGTCTTTGGAGGTGCGTCCCCCTTCCGCAGTGGCCAAGGCCCCGTGGAAGATGAACGCCTTTTGGATGAATCTCTTTTCGTCTCATGAACAGATAGAGTCCCAAATTTTGGAATTTTGGCGTGTTCATGAGGCCCCTGAGAATGTGTCCAGGGATTGGGAGGCCTTTAAAGCTGTTTTGAGGGGTATATTTATTACAGAAATACAGGCTATTAAGAGGAAGACTCATGCTCGGAGGGAGGGAATGGAACTGTTGGCCAAGGAACTAGAGGGCACCTATGTCACGGACCCGTCTGAACTGAATAGAAAGGCGTGGCTGTCGGCGCAAGATGCCCTGTACCGGGTCACGTCTTCAGGCGCAGAGAGGAAGCGCTTTTTTCAGAAGGCGGCTTTCTATGAGGAGGGGGAGTACACAGGCCGCATGTTGGCAACCATTGCCCATTCCCAGCAGCTGTCCCCTTCAATTGGAGCACTACGTGCTCCCTCGGGAGTGGTGACTAGCTCCCCAGACCAAATCTTGACAGAGCTTGGTCATTTTTACTCTTCCCTTTATGAATCCAAGCGTGCGTATTCGTTAGAGTCTTTAGATGACTACTTGGACCATGTCCCTCTACCTACCTTGACGGACTCCGCTAGAGAGGAGCTTGATGCCCCTTTGACCCTGGGTGAGCTGCAGATGGCGACTAACATGTTTCCCAACTCGAAGGCACCGGGAGATGATGGGCTTCCTGCCGAAGTGTACAAACAGTATGGAGAGCAGGTGCTACCGCACCTGCTGAGAGTCTTTAATGCAGCAAAGGTGACCGGTACCCTCCCCCAGTCCATGACTAGAGCTAACATTGTTTTAATTCTGAAACCAGGCAAGGACCCCTTAGACCCGGGATCGTACAGGCCCATTTCGCTCTTACAAAACGATGTTAAGATCCTGGCCAAGGCACTGGCAGTGAGACTGAATAAGGTTATATCTACTATAATTCACTCGGATCAGTCAGGGTTTATGCCCCAAAAATCGACAGCGATAAATCTGCGTAGACTTTATCTGAACATTCAATCGCAGGCGGACAATGTAGGTGACCGGGCATTGCTATCCCTAGATGCCCATAAGGCGTTTGATAGCGTCGAATGGGACTATCTGTGGGCGGTAATGAGGAAGTTTGGGTTTGGGACTGAGTTCATTCAGTGGGTGCAGTTGCTGTACTCTTCACCGGTAGCGGCTATACGGGAGGGGGGAAGGATTTTGCATACGTTTAAATTACATAGAGGCACACGACAGGGCTGCCCCCTCTCCCCACTCCTGTTTGCCCTGGCCATTGAGCCGTTAGCTGCCTTGATTAGGGACTGTCCCTCAGTGCAGGGATTTCGATATGGGGATCTTCAGGAGAAGATCCTGTTATATGCAGATGACACTATGCTTCTCCTTGGGGATACCTCCACTTCACTGACTATGGCCATGGCTATAGTGCGGCAATTCGGTACATACTCCGGGTTAGTTATTAATTGGACTAAGTCCTCCCTCCTGTTGTTGGATTGGGATCCTTCGGCATCCTCTCCGACCTTGCAGGACATCCCTGTTGCTAAGTCCTTTAAATATTTGGGCATCCAGGTCACAGCTTGCTTGCTCGAATATGTTAACCTTAATCTCACCCCTCTGATCAACCGCTGTCGCGATCGGGTAAAGGTGTGGAGCAAGTTGAGGCTGTCACTGGTGGGGAGGGTGAACCTGATAAAAATGATCCTTATGCCGCAGCTGCTGTACGTACTACACAATTCCCCCATGGTTATCCCTCTGAAAAAGTTTAGAATTATTAATTCGATCTTTCGATCACTTATATGGCTCTCCAAACCCCCTAGGGTCAAGCTTGAACAATTGCAGCGCTCCAAAGACAACGGGGGATTGGCATTGCCCAATCCCTGGCTGTACTATTTAGCTTCACAAATGCAGCATATTGCACGAGTTATATCCTCTCGCCAGGACCTGGCACTGAATTTGATGAACCCCTCGGTCCAACTGCTTAGTTACACGACGGGGGGAGGGGGGGGAGTGGCGGATGGTCTGGAGGCCCTGAGGTACAGTAAATCTAACAAGCTCTTCCCCACGTATGCACTCATGCAAAAAACTTGGAATAAGGTCCGGATGCTTCAGGGAGTGACTGGCTTTACCGTCTACAGTCCTATATGGGAAAACCAATACTATAGGGAAATTGCCAAATTGCCGTATGGACAGAGGTGGGCGCAGTATGGGGTGTCACATATGACTCATATATTTAGAGATGGCAGGTTAAAGACTTTTCAGGAGCTAAGGATGGAGTTCCGACTGCCGGTCTCCATGCAGTTTTACTATCTCCAGCTTAGGCACGCAGTTGAAGCGCAGAGGGAGACGGACGTTTGGTCCTTGGACTCGGCGTCGGTCTTCAAATACTTGTTTGAGGTGACGACATATAAGGGGTTCATCTCTTGCTGCTATGCCAGGTTGCTTAACCTCTTTCTACAGGGCGCCCCTTTGAGGGCAGTGTCCCTGTGGGAACAGGACGTGGGCGCGTTCGAGGAAGAGCAGTGGGAGGAGGCTTTACAAGCGGTCCCCTCGTGCTCCCTGAACGTGGCTCATAGGTTGTCTCAGCTCTATATTCTTCTGAGGGTTCACTACACACCGGCTAGATTGGCCCGCATGGGGATGACCCCCGATCCGTCCTGCACCAGGTGCTGCAGGGATCACGGGGATCTCATTCACTTGCTGTGGAGATGCCCGAAGCTTCACTTGTACTGGACACGGGTCGTTGGCACTATCAATGGCGCTTTCCACTCTCAGATACCACTGGACCCTCGGGTCTGCCTGCTGGGGATACTAGATCACCTCCAGTTGGGGGGTATCCCCAGGCAGGCTATTAGTAGGGCCTTATTCCAGGCCCGTCTGATGATTTTGAGACATTGGAAAGATACTGCGGCGCCCACGGTACGGGAGTGGATCACACAGATGGGGGTTACGCTTAGGATGGAAAAACTTGTCTACCAACGCAGAGGGACTTGTACAAAATATGACAAACTATGGGACCCATGGCTGAGTGTTCCAGGTCTGGCACCTTTGGATCTGATATATGATCGATTGTTCTGACCTGGTTCAGGACCTGTATACAGGAGATGACTGTGATCTGGGGGAGGGCAGGTGGGGAAGGTTGAATAAAGTGTATTTGGGTGTGCTGAGTCACACTGATTTGTCATACTGTTTGTTATCTGGAACTGTGCGAGGATGTATTCTGTCTTTTGTTTTTACAACTGCTCAATAAAGAACTTGTTTGAGATAAAAAAAAAGTATATGTATGTATGCATTTTATTTTTATTTTTTTGGTGGGCCATCTACAGAACCTAAACTTTATTCCAAAATGGCTTAGTGAAAAATACTCTAATGGCCTTAATCCACATGATTAGCTGGGAGCTGTGGGAAATACTCCGAAGGAAAAAGGCAAGACCATGTTAGACTTGAATGTAAAAATTTAAATCTAACATCAATTTTGTAAAAAATAAATCCATCTACGCAAAGACAAAACCAATTTTGGGTGGATTGTCCCATTAAACCCCCCCTAGTGTCATTACCAGCTTACTAACCAGTGGATAAGTGGTTGGCACTTTATCTAGCATCCCTAAGGTTGTTGGTTTGAATCCCAACCAAGGCACTACCTGTCTGGAGTTTGCATGTTCTCCCTGTGTCTGCGTGGGTTTCCTCCCACACCCAATGACATGCTGGTAGCTAAATTGGTCCTAGTATGTGTATGTGAGTTAGAGACCTTAGATTGTAAGCTCCTTGAGGGCAAGGACTGATGTAAATGTACAATATACCTGTATATATGTAAAGTGCTGTGTAAATTGACAGCGCTATATAGATACCTATAATAATAAGTAAAATATGGAAAAGCATATTTGGCACATTAAAATCCTACAGAAGACAATTTTATTGGCTGCCCAAATTAGTATTTAACAGTATGAAGAGCTTTTTATAGGTAGATCACCATGTAACTGTGAATATGTGATTTTTTCCCCATGTATTTTCAGTCATCTTTCCAAGCACTGGAGTTGGTAACAAGAGCAAAACTTGAAACTTCCAACCCTGAGTTATTTCTTGTCAGCAACGATGAATTACTGGTAAGAACCTTAAAAGGGCAAACACCCTAAAATAATGACCAACAGTCAAAATATATTAAAGTATGCATCCGACATCAATAAATCTAATGTTTTTTGTTTTTTAATTAACGCAAAAGAAATGTGTTCAGGAGTTATAGGGAACCCTTAACTCATTATAGCTGAGCTACTGAAAATTTTAGCCCCCCCCCCCCCCCTTTACACCTATCCAGTGTGCTGTCAATGTAATGGGCTGCCAATATACCAATACATGTCAAAAACAGGCTTTTCCTATGCAGAATATCCCAATGCACAAATGGTTGTCATCTTTGCATTGCGGTTTGCTGAAACCCATGTGCATTGAGATGCACTGGCAAGGTGATTGGGGTGATATTTCCACCAAAGCTTAGTGAATGAGGTAAAGCTTGGCTGACTTCCTTCATCCAATCATTTTTATTTTTCAATAATCTTACATTTTTCAGAGGTAACAGTACAAGTCATAACACTGTAAATGTACAGTGAGATTTAACAGCCACAGATAAGGTACAAACGTTCATTAAAAGCATACGGAAAAATACAGGATTCGCTAATCGCGACAGTTGTGTATATACATACATCTTAAAGATTAGTTGCAAAGTCAGATATGCAAGTACTCAAGTTGGCAGGGATTTCCAGCTTGGTTGCAAATGGTGGTAATAGTGCTGAAGAAGAAGGAAAAAAGAAAAGTTTGAGATTGGAGAGAAGCAATAGGAATAAATAAGGAGAGAGAGGGGTTCCAAAGAGTGGGTGTGGGCAGGGGGTGGGGAAGGGTAAGAGGAGAGTTGAATTGGAGTATAGTGTTCTGTAGTCGGGCTGTCGGTTATTCATTGATCAGGGTCCAATGTTCTCTAGTTTTAACCTCTGAGATGGGGATGTGTAGCGACAGCCAGGCTTTTGCCCTTCAATCATTTATAAACTGATTAATGGGATCCCACTTCTCACTGTCATCCAATCATATTTAAAGTGTTACTAAACCCACAACAGTAAAATTAGTCTGTATATGCAGTAAAGCATGTTTGTTATGCTCATTGTGGAACCTAAGGGGTTAATCATCTGCATTGTGTAAAAAGGCTGTTGGGTCCTGTCTTCTCCAATCCTCCCCTTCTTCCATTGTCCCCAATCCATCTCTTGATAAAATAAAGCCTTTAGAGTCACTCAGTCATGCTCATTTTAGTGTAATTTACTAGAGAGTTTTCTTTCTCGTACATCACGGGACACAGAGCGGCATAGTCATTACTAGGTGGGTTATATAGATACCTTCAGGTGCTGGCACTGGCAACTTCCAAAACCGGAAGTACCCTCCCCTATATAAGCCCCTCCCATCCGGGAGTACCTCAGTTTTTTGCCAGTGTCTAAGGTGTTGGCCAAGAAGTAACATGTGTTTTTCACTGAGCTTGCATACAGGTTCTTTTGGGCCTCAGTAAGCTATTCCGGATCCGACCAAAAAAGCTTCATAGCTAAACGGTCGGTACCCGGGCCTTGCAAGAGAAGAGCAAGGTTTTGCCTGTAATGCTTCTCTTAGGAGGGCTGGACCCTGGGATCCAGAGCTCTGGTCATACCCACGACCAAGATGTTTTCTGTGCAGGGTGCTATACAGGTCCAGGGGAGTGGAATCCTTGGGAACCCGGTCCCTGAAGGTTTAATTACAATGCCTGCCGTGATAGGTGAAGTTTGGGCTTCTGTGGACCAAACAGAGTCCTGCGGCGAGGAAAAGGTAAGTGGGGGCCCTCAGGAACTTGGTTCTATTGGGGGACCCCCAAGCCTATTTTGTCTTTCTGCCTGTTACCTAAGGTATTCCCGCTAATATTCTGTGCATGCCTGTTACTACTAAGAAAATGTAAAAATTTTAATAGTAGGCAAGAAAAAAAAAAATGTAAGACCGCGGTACCTGTGTTAAACACTAGAGGCCGCTATGGTTCTTTTTCTTGTAATGTGGATTTTTTTCTTCCGAAGTCAAATCCAGGCAGTTGGTAAGTTCTCTTTGGGAAGCTGTCTCCTCTGCCCTGTTGCTGCGCTCATCCATCCCCGGGCCCTGCGGCAGGGACCCTGGCTCCCATCTAGCTCCTTATTTTTTTTTCAAAAAAGGCGCCGAAGGCGCACGTGCCCGCGCCTCTCTATATAGAGGCGATCTGGAAAAAGGGGCGGGGCGGGTGGATGACGCTCGGTGTGCGCCGCGGCGCTACTGCGCATGTGCGGGCGTCCAGCATGTTTAAAAGCACAATCACAGCTGGCTATTGAAGTGCACAGACAGAGCTAGCAACAGTAAAAAGGCACACAGAGGCGGTTGATGCAGGCATCCCCTAGAAGGGCACTTTAGTAGACACCAACTGTTATATAGCAGCAATTGTGCTAGACTATTCTCGGTAAAAGTGGTGTATTACGGCTGGAATACCTCAGCTTTGGGCTTAGGAATATGCCGTCCAGAAGCTCCGGAACTAAATCTTCCAGGAAGCATAGGGGGTCTCCATCGGGCTCTGAGGATCTTGGGCATGCTTCTGCTGCACCAGTCTCCCCTGAAAATTCAGAGGTTAGTGACCGTAGAGACCCCGCAGGAGTACCTGGCTGTCCTCAGTTCACCTGCTCCTGTGTATGTAACAGAGGAGGTTTTTTCCTCAGCTCTGGGAGGATTAGAAGAGAGATTGTCAACATTAATCGCTGCCTCCCTGTCACAGGGAAAGCACGCCCGATCTCCGTCTCCTCCTTCAGAGTACCTGTTAGCGGAGCAACAGTCCCATACAGGGATCGACCTGCCTGAAGGGGATCAGGAGGAGGTTGATTCTGTTATAGAGGAGGTTGATTCTGTTATAGAGGAATCAACAGTGGAGGAACCTTTCTCAGCATCTCAAGCTGAAAGATTATGGGTTCAGTCTTTGACTAACATGGTCCGATCAGCATTTAAAATGCACCTTGCGGAACCATCAACCACTACTGTCTCCTCGCTGGGGTCGCTAAAAGCTCCCCAGACTGTCTGTTCCTTTCCACTTCACCCTTTATTGGAAGGGCTCATGTACCAGGATTGGGAACATCCTGATAAAATATTTACTCCCCCCAAGAGATTTCCGGTGGTCTATCCCATGGAGGATAAGTTCATCAAAAAATGGAGGGTCCCTACAGTGGACGCAGCCATCTCTTGTGTGAATAAATCACTGACATGTCCAGTGGATAATGTCCAAATGTTCAAGGACCCAATAGATAAAAAATTGGAGTCCTTATTAAAATCTGCTTTTTCTACAGCAGGCTTGGTGACACAACCAGCAGTGGCAGCTATTGGGGTCTACCAAGCAGTGAAGGATCAGTTGAAACAGGTCTTAAGGGACTTGCCAGATCAGCAGGCCCTTGCCCTAGCTGATCTACCTAGAGCCTTATGCTTTGCGGTTGACGCCATAAAGGATTCAATCCATCAGGCCTCCCGCCTTACGCTGTCTGTAGTACATATGCGCAGGCTTCTATGGCTCAAAAACTGGTCTGCTGAAGCTCCCTGTAAAAAATTGCTGGTTAGCTTCCCATTTCATGGTGAACGCTTATTCGGGGAAGACCTGGACAAATATATCCAGAAAATTTCCAACGGTAAAAGTACACTCTTGCCGGTTAAAAACAGAGTTAGAGGTCCCTCTTTTAAGAGGCCTGCTTCTCCAGTCCCTGGGGCATCGGCTGTGAAACAGTTCCGACGGCCTCCTCGGTCAAATCCCGGGGGTAAAAATCAGGGACAATTGCAGGGTAATAAGAAACCCTGGGTCAGGAGAGGTACAAAACCTCCCCCAAAGTCAAATGCATGAAGGGTTGCCCCCACTCAATCGGGTGGGGGGAAGACTCCAGTTGTTCGCAGAGACCTGGCGGGACACGATCAGAGACAGATGGGTGCTCTCCGCAGTAAGTCTGGGATACAGATTGGAGTTAAAAGACTCTCCTCCTTCCCATTTTATGAGGTCAAACGTGCCAAGGGATCCCCGGAAGAGAGAGTCCCTCCTGTTGGCACTAGAACAACTATTGCTCCAAGGAGTAATTATGGAGGTTCCCCTGGAAGAATGGGGGTTCGGGTTTTACTCAAACCTCTTTACAGTCCCGAAGCCAAATGGGGACGTGAGGCCCATATTAAATCTAAAAGGGCTAAACAAATTCCTACATATCAGGACTTTCCGGATGGAGTCGATCCGATCGGTGGCCACTGCCCTACAAGGGGAGGAATGGTTAGCCTCGATCGACATCAAAGATGCTTATTTGCACATTCCCATCTTTCCAGTCCACCAAAAATTTCTACGCTTTGCAGTAGAAGGGCGCCATTTTCAGTTCAGAGCCTTACCCTTCGGTCTGGCCACAGCACCACGAGTGTTCACAAAAATTCTGGCCCCATTATTGGCCAATCTAAGAACGCAAGGTGTAACGATAATGGCATATCTAGACGACTTGTTGCTGATAGACCACTCAGTGAAAAAACTAGAAGTGGTCGTTCACAAGACAATCAAGTATCTGGAATCTCACGGTTGGATTATCAACCGAGACAAGTCAGCCCTAAAACCAGTCAAAAGTCTGGAATACTTGGGGCTAAGGCTAGATTCAGGCCAGAGGAAAATATTCTTGCCTCAAAAAAAGGTGTTGTCTTTGAGAGATTTGATCCACTTAGTGGGTACAAAAAGACAGCCGTCCATACGCCTGTGCATGAGGCTGCTGGGAAAAATGGTGGCATCATTCGAAGCAGTACCCTACGGTCAATTCCATTCAAGGAATTTGCAAAGGGCCATACTGTCAGCCTGGAACAAGAAAGTTCAGGCCCTAGACTTACCAATGTCCTTGTCCCCTTCCGTTCGCAAGAGCCTCCGTTGGTGGTTGGTTCCCCAGAATCTGGAAAAGGGGAAATCCTTCAGTCCGATTTCTTGGAAGGTGGTCACTACAGATGCCAGCCTTATAGGCTGGGGAGCAGTACTGGAGCAATGGTCTCTCCAGGGCAGATGGTCGGATGCGGAAAAGGCCCTGCCCATCAATCTCTTAGAGATACGAGCAGCCCGGTATGCCCTAGTAGCATGGACATCCAAACTCCAAGGGTCCCCTGTCAGAATTCAATCAGACAATGCCACAGCAGTGGCATATATCAATCATCAGGGTGGCACCAGGAGTCGTGCAGCCCAGAGGGAAGTAAATTGCATCCTGAAATGGGCAGAAAGATATGTCCCAGCCATATCCGCGGTATTCATTCCAGGAGTGGAGAATTGGAAGGCGGACTTTCTAAGTCGCCAACAATTATGCCCAGGGGAATGGTCCCTTCACCCCGAGGTTTTTCGGACAATATGTCAGCGGTGGGGAACACCGGATGTAGATCTGCTAGCATCCAGATTCAACGCAAAGGTGGACAGGTTTGTCTCTTGGACAAGGGATCCCCTAGCTTGCGGGTCGGATGCCCTAGTGTTCCCTTGGGATCAGTTCAAGCTGATATATGCATTCCCACCGCCACAATTGTTACCTCGATTACTCCGCAGAATCAGGGTAGAAAAGAAACCAGTGATTCTGGTGGCTCCAGCGTGGTCCCGAAGAGCATGGTACGCGGAGATTGTAAAAATGTCTGTGGGGAGTCCTTGGACCCTCCCACATCGTCCGGACCTGCTTTCACAAGGACCGATATACCACCCTTCCTTACCAGCCCTAGGTTTGACGGCCTGGCTATTGAAGCCCACATTCTAAAAAAGAGAGGTCTCTCTAATCCTGTGGTATCTACCATGATCAATGCCAGGAAACCGGTATCCAGGCAGATCTACTATAGAATCTGGAAGGCGTACATCGCCTGGTGTGAGGCCAAGAAATGGCATCCACGAAAGTACGTAATAGGTAGAATTCTGGACTTCCTACAGTGGGCTGTAGATAGGAAGCTTGCCTTGAGTACTATCAAGGGTCAGATTTCGGCCTTGTCAATATTTTTTCAGAGGCCCTTGGCTTCGCATTCACTAGTCAAAGCCTTTATACAAGGAGTGATGCGTATTAGCCCTCCGGTTAATATTCCCATATGTCCATGGGACTTAAACCTGGTTCTGTCGGTTCTACAGAAACAACCATTTGAACCATTTCAGCATATTTCCTTGGTTCTTCTCACCAGGAAATAGATTTTTCTAGTAGCCATTTGTTCGGCTAAAAGAGTGTCGGAATTAGCCGCTATGTCCTGTAGGGAGCCATATCTGGTTATCCATAAGGACAGAGTAGTGTTACGTCCTCATCCAGCCTTTCTTCCTAAGGTGGTATCGAGGTTTCATTTGAACCAAGATGTGGTTCTTCCTTCTTTTTTCCCCAAACCTAGTTCAGTAGAGGAAAAATTATTACATTCTTTGGATGTAGTAAGAGCAGTTAAAGCTTATCTAAAAGCCACTGCTCAGATTCGCAGAACGGATACTTTGTTTATTCTGCCGGAAGGCCCCAGAAGGGGTCAGGCAGCATCAAAATCTACTTTAGCCAAGTGGATTCGACAGGTCATAATGCAAGCCTATGGCTTGAGAAGGAGACCGCCTCCGTTCAAAGTTAGGGCGCACTGCACGAGAGCAGTTGGAACTTCATGGGCAGTGCATCACCAGGCCTCCCTGGCTCAAATCTGTAAGGCCGCAACATGGTCTTCAGTACACACGTTTACTAGGTTCTACCAGGTGGACGTTAGAAGTCAGGAGGATGTCGCCTTTGGGCGCAGTGTGTTGCAGGCCGCAAAAGATCCTCATGTCTGATAGCGCTCAGCTTATGTATGGTGTATCCCCCCCCCTCATTGGGCATTGCTTTAGGACATCCCACATAGTAATGACTATGCCGCTCTGTGTCCCGTGATGTAAGAGAAAGAAAATAGGATTTTTATAACAGCTTACCTGTAAAATCCTTTTCTTGGAGTACATCACGGGACACAGAGCTCCCACCCCTCTTTTGGGGACACTTATTGCTTTGCTACAAAACTGAGGTACTCCCGGATGGGAGGGGCTTATATAGGGGAGGGTACTTCCGGTTTTGGAAGTTGCCAGTGCCAGCACCTGAAGGTATCTATATAACCCACATAGTAATGACTATGCCGCTCTGTGTCCCGTGATGTACTCCAAGAAAAGGATTTTACAGGTAAGCTGTTATAAAAATCCTATATTTTTTTTCTTGGGAGGGAGTATGTGATCAGCACGGTCCAGACAGGGTTCCTGCAGCCTCATAGGACAGTCAGAGTAGAATGAAAATTCTTTCTACAACCTTTAACCAGATGCTGATAGAAATCACACAAGACTGCTATATACTGCTGAAGACAAAAGGTATTTAGCAGTTTAGATTTAGTAAAAAAATTGCATTTCCACATTTCCATGTTCTGTGTACTGTGAAAGACCAGATCTAGTGAATGCAGGGTCCTGGGTTTAGTAACACGTTAAGAAAAAAATACAAAGTTTTACTAAGCAATTGGATATTCTTTGTGTTGCAAAATCTTTCTTGGAAAGATTCCTATGGAAAGTGAAAAGTTTATTTGCCTTTTGTAAATCAACCCCAAAGTGTCATTAGGTAATTTTTTTTGATGACTTGAGACCTGTGGCGCTTCAATTTTTACTTCTCTTGCAGATTCCACTCACAATAATAAAGCCTGGTGAGAAGTCTGAGGTTCCTATCGGAGTGGTGATTGGAAGTGCACTAGCTGGATTGCTCTTACTTGCTGCATTAGTGGCTGCTCTGTGGAAGGTATTTTATGTTACGCATTGTCTTCCAAGCCCTGCCCCTTATACAGTTAACCCCTTCCCGCCACCATCCTGACCCTTTAAGAGGTTCTAAATGTCGGGAGGTGGAGGCGGGCATCCTGATCATGTGACCGCTGTGATTGCCAGTCACAGTGGTCACATGATTGAAAAGCTCCCAAAGGATACTTGTGATTGGGAGCTTTCCGATCATGTGACCACTGTACCTGCCAATCACAACGGTATGCATCGGGAGATTTCCAGTACCTGTCGGTCACTGTGCTGAGAGCGCGCAAGGAGTGTACTCTCAGCACAGTTATGTGTTTACATAGGTGGCACATATATGCGGCCTCTCGGGATTAAAGCTCACCTGCCGAGAGGTTGCATATATGGGTATGGTCAGCAAGAAGTGATTAAAGCTGAAATATAATTTTTGCATACCTACATTGGGCCAGTTTTACTCGATAAAGGTTTGCAGATCTGATATCAGAGGGGCCACAGGGATGCTGAGAATCATAGTAGGCCACGCTACATAGATCTTCCAGCTTCTGTGGGAGTAGCTTTCCCTTTGCACACTGACCACACAGGGGTTTGCTGGTATAGCACTGCACTGTTTGTGATGTGATCTTTCTTCAATAAAAAACCTTTGGACATAATTGAAGATCCTTGGTGTGCTGGCAAATATTTACATTTTAGCTTTCCCTTTGCACACTGACCACACAGGGGTGCGCTGGCTTAGCATCTCTGCCGTTCATAGAACAACTTGCAATTTTTTCAGCAGGAACGCAGGGGAACGTAGTACTGGCACCTCCAGAACTGAATGTATGTAAAGGCAAGGGTGCTGGGGTGTGCTGGAGGGTCTAATGCTGCTGGCTGCTGGGAAATCTATTGATACTGGAGGTGATTTATTTTTTCAGGAGAGGGGGTCTATTTTTGCTGGGGAGGTCTTCTGTTGCTTGTGGGGGATCTTTTTTTGCTG
The DNA here is from genome assembly GCA_029206835.1 of Rana muscosa. Classification (NCBI taxonomy): domain Eukaryota; kingdom Metazoa; phylum Chordata; class Amphibia; order Anura; family Ranidae; genus Rana; species Rana muscosa. Next base: position 1,156,582,717 of record CM055116.1, on the reverse strand, counting down.
GGGATGGGTATTATGTTGTTGGGGTGTCAATCGTTGATAGAAGGAATGTACTGTTGAGGAAGTGGTCTATTGTTGCTGGCTGCTGGAGGGTCTATTGTTGCTGGAGGTGATCTATTTTTGCAGGGGGATCTATTGCTGCTGGGGAAGTCTGTTGTTGCTGTTGGGGGATCTCTTGTTGCTGGGGGTGGATCTTATGTTGGTGGGGGGTCAATCTTTGCTGAGGGGGATCTGCTGTTGAGGGAGGGGTCTAATGTTTCTGGCTACTGAAGGGTCTTTTGATGCTGGCTGCTTGGAAGCAGCGCCAGTGCTACCACTAGGCAGCCGCCCAAGGCGCCCTGCTGCCTAGGGTGCCCAGTCACTGGTGTTCCTACTCTCGTCTCTCTGCAGCAAGCAACTAAGCCTCAGCATCATCAGGCAGCCGCCACTCCATTCGCACATAGTGTTAGAGGCGCAGCTGTGACGGAGGGCTGTGTCTGTGCCCCGACTCTTGAATGAATGGAAGCAACCAAACATTTATTGATGGGCACTGGTGAGGCTGCATTTGATGGGCACTGGTAAGGCTGCATTTGATGGGCGCTGGTAAGGCTGCATTTGATGGGCGCTGGTCAGGCTGCATTTGATGGGCGCTTCATTAAAAAGGTGGGGGGGTATACATGGGCAGGGCAAAGGGTATGGAGTCAGGGGTGGAGCAGGGGAGCGGAAAAATGAGATTTCACCTAGGGTGTCAAAAATTCTTGCACCAGCCCTGCTTGGGAGTCTGTTGTTGCTTGGCTTGATCTTTTGTCACTAGGGGGGTCCATTGTTGCTAGATCTATTTTACTTTTTTTCTTGTTGTTATTAATAAATTCCCTACAAATTACATAGCACCACAAAATACTTGGTTCTGTATTCTCTAAAAGGGGTGGTAATGGTAGGCGGGTAAGGGGTGGAACCAAGGAGCGGTGCTCGGAGGTGGGTAGGGGGCGGAGATAAGGAAAAAAGCCCTGACACCTTGTACTGTATATTTTGTAATGAAGGTGGATTCATATCACAGTTCCTCCTCTCCACCTTTTCCAATCAGAAAATGCATGTTTATGTCTTTAAATAGATTTATAAAAACAACAAATTTATAGACAGTTACAAAAGCATTTATTAGAAAATACATTTGACAAGCAATTCTTCCCAACACGTCTCCTTGTGTGTTTTTCTAGCTTGGATTTTTCAAAAGAAAATATGAAAAACTTCAGAAAACAGAAGATGAATTGGCAGAGACTACTCAACTTAATTAACTGTCACCCTTACCTTATTTTTTTGTAATAATTGTAATTTCTTGATGATTTGTACAAATCTCTTTAAGGATTTTTTTTTTATTTTCAAATTCAGGAAACTTGTCTTTTTTTTTTTATCAAACTGCAGGGCAGTTTTTGGCATAGTCTTTTTTATTATATATCTTGACCTGCTGGACTGGGGATCTTTGCCTACAATTTTATGGTTTAAACTGTTAGTTTTTACACAGTTGGACATTTTATGCAGTTGTACATTTTGGTTTACATTTTGTGTATTTGGGAGTTTCACTATTTAGTTTACAAATGTATAGTTGCTTTTTTTTTTCAGGGGGAAATAAAACTACATTTACATTTATATTATGACGCAATAGCAAACATTAAACTGCTTATTTTAATATTTTCCGTGATAGAGATGCATTAAAGTAATATTTATAGTGTGTTTTGAGCAATGGTATTCCACTTGCAGAGCAGCATAAAAGTATTACAAATGATTAATCATTATAGGCATACTAGATAGGAACACGTATATATTTAAAGGGCTACAATCACAAAACGATTGCATTTTTATAAGTGTACTTAGTTTATACATGTAATAATAGTATTCAGTATATGAATGTCTTTTTTCTACATATTTTTCTCCTTGTTTCCAAGCACACCAAACTGACCAGCCAAAGTGACAGGGTTTGAAATAAACTATTATGCCGCGTACACACGTCCGTTTTTAATGTCATTTTTAAAACCAACGTTTTTCTCGTTGTTTTTTTTCTTGTTTCCTCTCAACCCTGTCTTGCGTACACACGATCATGAAAAAAAACGCTCGAGCAAAGCGCAGTGACGTACAACACGTACGACGGCACTATAAAGGGGAAGATCCGTTCGAATGGCGCCGCGCCACCCTTCATGTTAGTAAAGTTTGTTGAGCGACGATTCGCGCTTTTCAGCCTCGTGCTTTTCAGTCCGTTACAGCATGACGAATGTGCTATCTCCATTACGAACGCTAGTTTTACCAGAACGAGCGCTCCCGTCTCATACTTGATTCTGAGCATGCGCGTTTTTTTTACCCCTCGTAAAAGCCTACACACTACCGTTTTTCACGACGTTAAAAAAAAAACGACATGAAAAAACGACGTGAAAAAATAGCGCATGGTCGAAATTTTTAATGGCCGTTTTTCACGTCGTTAAAAATGCTCTGGAGCCTACACACGATCAGTTTTAATGCCCATTTTTAAAAATGGCATTTTTAACGTCATGAAAAACGATCGTGTGTACGCGGCATTAGGTCACGTTCACATGGAGCAGACTATGTTTTGAACAGCAAGGGATCTGTCTGCTGATTCAAAATGAACAGCCTATTTGCCTTTAGTAAATCATTTCAGAAGTATGGGGTTTCAGTTTTTTTGCAGATTTATACTTACCTAGGTGAATGCTGCATCTGTCCCCGGCACCTCTAACACTGCAGATCGCTTAATTCTCAGGGTTCCCCCCGAGCAGAGAGCCAATGACTGTCAGCCACCAGCTCTCTGTTCTGCTCCCCCCCCCCCACTACTGGAACGCTGGGCTGGGGAGTGGCCTCTCTCTCTGAGAAGCTTAGCTAAGTGCCGGTCCAGGGATGTAGGCAGATCCCGACCCAGTGTTACCATATTGCCCGAGCCTGGACTGGCTCTGTGATGTCAGCAGACTTCAGCCCGCTCTCTGCTGAAAACGGGTCACATGAGTGCAAAATGAACTGCAGTCCTGTGATCCACAGAAGAATTACAGCCAAACGAGCTTTGGCTGTACTACTTCTTTAAATCCCAGTCCCAACGTGCTGATAAGAGCAGAGCATGCGAGTGGCTGCACGGTGGTGAGCCATCTGTCTTGGTGGTCAGAATGTAGCTTATCCATCTAAGCCCAAGCGGGGAGGCTTCCAAAAAGAGTGGCGTATTCCTAGACTTTCCCTTACTCATCTGGAACTTTTCCCTATTGCTAATACTGTCCTCGAGAGTCAGGTCACCTGTCCCTACACTGTCCATATGCAAAATGCGCACCAAACCCAGGAGCCAGGGTAATAGACATTGACAGACCCAAGATGGACACCAGGGTCACATGGGCTGTCAGCATCCAACTGGATCCCTGTCTGCCCTAGTAACCCAGAAAACCATACAGGGGTGGTCTACAAACTGCAGCCCAGGGGCCAGCTGCGGCCTTTTGCTTGCTTTTATCTGGCCCTTGGGGCACTTTTTTATTCACTTACACCAGCAACGGGGCACAATTCCTACCAATGACAGGGCACAATTCCTCCCAATGACACGACACAGTTCCTACCAATGACACCACAACAGGGCACAGTCCCTACCAATGACACCATTGATGTGGCATAGTGCCTACCAATGACACAAACAATGGAGCACAATCTCTCTCACTGACACCATAGATGTGGCATTGTTTACTCCCACTAATGCTGGGACATTTTCTACTCACGCTGAAAACAGCCTGGCCCCCCTTAAGTCTGAAGGACAGAAAACTGCTCCTTTGATTAGAAAGTTTGTAGAAACATAATCCTCCTGATTTCATCTCCTCCTGCATTGGACTGTGGTGCAGCGCCACCTGCAGGGGAGAAAACAGACTGTACCTGCCTACAAGCGGGCAGATGACAGGTCCATATCCAATAAGTTTATGCAGAGCGGACATAGACAAAGCCTGCTCTGCTCCATGGCGGCTGGGTGTAAACAGAATCTGCTGTCTGTTTACACCTAACTGCCCTCCGATCTGATCCGATCCATGTAGACAGATGTCCTGAATATATATACAGTACATGTTTTTTTTTCAGTGGACCGAATTTGATTGGAAAAGGGTGGACGTGCACGGACAAAAGTCCCTTTACACTCACCGGTCCATAGAGGTGAATTGACCTCCCGATCAGGTCCACCTGAATAACTGACAGGTGGACCTGATCTGACCCTTCTTGTGAAGGGGGCCATTATACTGACAGGGGTGCTTGAAGAGTTGCAGCAAGTTTTACCTGTAAAGATTTAAACTATATGTATATAAGGTGACCACTGTAAGCCCCCTGATAGTCTTATAGTACGTTCCAGCCACAGTCTCTTTTTGGTCTTTTTTTTGGCAATGTGGAGAAAAGTCATGTCAATTTAAAGAAAATATATGCTTTATACATCATTACATGTATTTACTACATAAAGTTGTAAAATTCCAATATTTGGCAATAGATGTCCTTTAGGATGGAGCACTGGATGTAAATATATAAAAGAAGTGTCATGTTCTTATAGGATTGACTTTGATTGCTGAAAATCAAACATTGTTCTGGTGCTAGTTCTCTGTGATTTTTCAACTGCCAACACATCTGCATTCAATTCCAGCTGATTTACCCTGTACATATTTATTCCGTCTTAAATAGGCAAATATGACATTATAATAACCTAAACACCATGCTCAAGGAAAAGGGTATTTCTGCAGTAAGTGGACATCAGTGGGTAAAACCAAATACTACAGATACACTTTATGGCCACCAGTTCATTGACTCCAAACCATCACAAATATTATATGGCCAAACATATGTGGACACCACTCTAAATTATTGAGTTCCGGTGCTTCCAGTGTAGGGTACCATTTATACTACAGCATAGAAAGACATTAAAACAACCCAGTGGCAACAGTTTGAGGAAGGCTCTTTTTTTTGCCAGCCTGACTGTGCCCGTCAGGAGAAGGCACAATATGTTTTTGCTAGTTATACATTCACTAACCCTATGGATCCATGCCCAATGTTACTGTAATCTGTATACAAATTTACTTGATACAGCTTTGAGCACAGGATACAAAGGCCAACAAAAGTAGAGATTTTCAGTGCAATAGCTACAATTATATTTTTTTTATAATAAAAACTCTACCTTTAAAACATAAAATTAAAAGGTTAATAAAAAGGGATTCGTTTTTATTCATATATTTTGCTTTTACTTTGGTATAAATGGAAAACTTTAATACAATTTTTAAATATATATACAAATAATTTCTTGTTTTAAGGCAACAAAAAATGTATATTTTACAGCTTATTTTTATATGACAAATTTAGTTTGCTAATGACTGTGTTTTCAGGACTATAGATTAGGTTACTAGTTTTTTTTTCCCCCCTTGTACATGATTGGGTGATTAAAGGATAAGTTAATTTTTTGTAAAAAAATAAATAAAAATTATAATTGCATATGATTTTGCAGGTAAAATAAATAAATAATTCTTTTTACACTGCAGCCTGTAAAACATTGCAATGCTTTACATGCTGCACTGTAAAAATAAAAAATTGCAAGTCCAGGCCCCTGCAGACACTCAGTATAGCTTTCTGCCTGTCGCTCCCATAAGGGCGGACAGTTACTGAATTGAAGAAAGAATCAATGAACTGTGGGGGAGCTGAGGAGTGTTCTCATAGTTTATTGATTCTTCCTTCAATCCTTAGAATTAATTCAATTCAGTGAATGTGCTACAAGCTGTCTGCCGCAGTGGCAGACAGGACTTGTAGTTCATTCACGGAACTCTGAATGAATCATGCAGCTGCATGGCTGGAGCCCCGCTGTTTATAAACTGACAGCGGGTTCGTAGAGAGGACAGGATCCCCCCCCCCCATCTGCTGTGGGGGGAGGGGGGGGCTGCAGAGAGTGGAGCTCAGTAACATGTTAGATATTACACCCTATAACGTTACAAAAGGTGAACTCATCCTTTAAAAAAAATGATCACTTTACTATCATTTGCTTTGCAAAATGAAAATGCACTTTTCAAAGTAAACAACCATTTTGCTAAATGACCAACCTCTAGACCTTTAGTAAATCCAATTTAAAAATGTTAGGTTTTAATTAGTCTTCAGTGTCTGGACTGTTCATGTATGTGTAAATGATCAGAAACTTGTCTAGAGACATTTGTAGTTTCCTTTCATGTGATATCCCCTTTGCAAGTTGCCTCCCCTAGACATAAATGGCTGTGTGCGGCTGTACTCAGGTATACACCAGTGCTATCATAAACACGAATATAGCCCAGTGTTTATCAACCTTTTTTCAATCAAGGCACTCGTTAAAATTATGGACAGCCCATTCTAAAATGTAAAAAAATATTTGAATAATTTTACATAATGCAGCAACATCCACACGTAGAACATCCAACGTTGGAGGTGATTTGTTTTCCCAAAGCAATTTCACCTTTGCACACTGGTACTGACTAGTATTCCAATGTTTCTCTTCTCCCTCAATTTCTCTCCATCGGTCTGCTAATGTCATCCCAGTGCTGAAGGAGAAGGGCACAGGAGGGTCATACAAGGATGCTGTGGGGGCAACAGACATCCTCCTCATTAAGGATGCTGTTAGGATGCCAGTGTCTAGAAAGTCGTAATGAAAACCCATGGCTTTATCCACCTGCTAGCTTGTACACAATTTTTGATAAATTTTTAGGCATTTTGCTAAGGTACCCCAGGGTGCCTGGGCACTCTAGTTTAAAAAGGCTGGTATAGCATATAGTAGACATGTGCAGAATGAAAAAATGTGTTTTGTTTCGTTATTTACATCATTTTGTTTAGTTAAATTAGTTTCATTCGTTTTCGGGATGCGCTTCGAAGAAGTTTTCTAATCAATTTTGAATAGTCTTCAAATTCAAAAAGTTTTCCAGTCAAATTTTGAATAGTTTTTCGAATCAACTTCTAATAGTTTTCAAATTTGAAAAGCTTTCGAATTTGAATCGTTTTCCAATTTCCAAAAAGAATAAAATAGAATAGAAAATAAGGGAATAGAATAGCATTCTATTCCTTTATTTTCTATTCTATTTTATTCTTTAGTATTCGAAAACAATTAGAATTCCGCTTGAATTTCGGATTCGTTTAAATTCGGTACGATTCTAATTCGGATACATTTGAATTTCCGCATAACGAAAATTTGTCTGAATTTTAATTCGGAACAAAACGATCCGCACATGTCTAGCATACAGGCCTATTCCAAGAATAGAAAATGTTCTATTTTTGCATACACCCGTACACTATATTTGTGTTTAGGATAGCCCTGGCATATACACAAGTACAGCTGCACACAGCCATTCATGCTGTATGTTGCACTTAGACTTCCCAGGTGAGGCAAAGATGGCAGAATTTTTGCTCCATAGCCTTAACTGCCAGTTTGCAAAAGGCCATATAAAATACAGTGGGGGAAATAATTATTTGCTCCCCTGCACATTTTGTAAGTTTGCCCACTTGCCCAAATGAAGGGTCTATAATTTTTTATCATAGGTGTATTTTAAATGATAGAGACAAAATATCAACCAAAAATACAGAAAAAAAACACATAAAACAAATACTATAAATTAAGTTGCAGTTCAGTGAGTAAAATAAGTATTTGATCCCCAAGTAAAACATGACTTAGTACTTGGTGGGGAAATCCTTGTTGTCAAGCACAGAGGTCAGACATTTCTTGTAGTTGGTTACCAGGTTTGCACACATTTCAGGAGGGATTTTGGTCCACTTTTCTTTACAGATCTTCTCTAAATCCTTAAAGCGGAGATCCACCCAAATTTGGAACTTCCGCTTAATCCACTCCTCGCCCCCTTACATGCCACATTTGGCATGTAATTTTTTTGTTGGGGGACTGGGACTTGCTGTCCCACTTCCTCCTCCTGCCCTGGGGCCGCCTAGGCGACACGTCATATCGCCTTTTGGCGGCACCTCCCTGTAGGCGATCACCTGGGACGTGACAGGTCCCAGGCGATCGCCTGTCCATTCAGAGAGCGCTGCGCCGTTCGCGCATGCGCAGTGAGTGCCCGGCCGTGAAGCCGAAAGCGGTCACGGCCGGGTGCCCACACTATGAATGGAGGCGCCAGCGGAGAGGAGAGGAGAGGAGCGGAGCCCTGGGCGTCGCTGGACAGAGGAACAGGCAAGTGTATGTTTATTAAAAGCCAGCAGCTACACTTTTTGTAGCTGCTGACTTTTAATAAACAAAGGCTGGAACTCCCCTTTAAGGTTTATTGGCTGTTGCTTGGCTACTTGAAGTTTCAGATCCCTCCATACATTTTCTATAAGATTAGGGTCTGGAGACTGACTAGGCCACTCCATGACCTTAATGTGCTTCTTCTTGAGCCACTCCTTTGTTGCCTTGGCTGTATGTTTTTGGTCATTGTCATGCTAGAAGATCCATCTTCAGTGTTCTGGCTGAGGGAAGAAGGTTCTCATCCAATATTTTACAATACATGACCCCATTCATTGGCCCCTCAATGCGGCAAAGTCGGCCTGAACCTTTAGTTGAGAAACAGCCCCAAAGCATAAGGTTTCCACCTCCATGCTTGACTGTAAGGATGGCGTTCATAGGGTCAGAGTCAGCATTTTAATTCCTCCAATTTGTATCATGTGTTTTTCTGTATTTTTGGTTGATATTCTGTCTCTATCATTTAAAATACATCTATGATAAAAAATGATAGAAACAAATACAAAAGTTTCTGCGCTGCTACTAAGTGAAAAAAAAGCGGCTGCAAAACCTGTGGACAAAAAGGTGCATAGAACAAAAAAACAAAAAAAATTGCAGCGCTAAATGGGTGTGTGTCAAACAAATAAATGAGTGAAAAAAACGAAAATGTGCAAGGAAAAACTAAAATGATTCCCTATGTGAATAACAATACAGTTTTTGAAAGAGTCCTTGATGGGTGGTCCTCAAAAACACATTCAAACAATTGCAAAAATTAAAGTCCAATGGTGTTCCACAATAATCCCCCAAAAAAATTTGTGATGATTGGACTACAAACACTTCCAAACCGATAATAAAGGGGGAAAAGCCACAACCAATATAAAGGAGGCTTACCAGACTTAGTGGACCCTACTGAACATATGTCCAGAGGGTCAACATAGGCTTTTGATGTATATTCCTGAAGGGTCAACAGTTGATAGTTGAACCAAAGAATGTCTCTCACAGCAGCTCACAGTGAAGAGGTTGATAGAAACTTGAGAGACGATGACTCAATAGAACAATGTGAAAGGAATAGAAAAAAAAAAAGAAGGCGGCGGCACATAGCGTGATACCCCAGATGATGCAAATTTCTTGCGAAACACGTCAGGATTTTCCACTGTTGCCATTGATTTTCATGAAGCGCTTTTTAACTACTTGAATGTAAGTGTAATTACCTACATTAAACATACTGTTTTTAGCAGTATCACGCTATGTGCCTTCTTTTTTTTCTATTCCTTTCACATTGTTCTATTGAGTCATCGTCTCTCAAGTTTCTATCAACCTCTTCACTGTGAGCTGCTGTGAGAGACATTCTTTGGTTCAACTATCAACTGTTGACCCTTCAGGAATATACATCAAAAGCCTATGTTGACCCTCTGGACATATGTTCAGTAGGGTCCACTAAGTCTGGTAAGCCTCCTTTATATTGGTTGTGGCTTTTCCCCCTTTATTATCGGTTTGGAAGTGTTTGTAGTCCAATCATCACAAATTTTTTGGGGGGATTATTGTGGAACACTATTGGACTTTAATTTTTGCAATTGTTTGAATGTGTTTTTGAGGACCACCCATCAAGGACTCTTTCAAAAACTGTATTGTTATTCACATAGGGAATCATTTCGTTTTTCCTTGCACATTTTGGTTTTTTTCACTCATAAAAAATGATAGACCCTTCATTTCTTTGTAAGTGGGCAAACTTCCAAAATCTGCAGGGGATCAAATAATTATTTCCCCCTTGTATATAAATACATGAAAAGATTAGTGTTGACTAAAAGAATAGAGGCTGATCACAGTAAAGCTTTCTTCACCTCAATCAGCAAATCATTTGCGTGCAAAAACCCATTTTTTTGTTTCCCTTGCACATGATTGGGTGTTCAAAGTGAACACGGCTTCATCCTATTTACAAAGCATGGGGACCATCTCTATTTCTTTAGTAAATCAACCCCACTGTGTGAAGGGCTTGCACTATTATAAACCACAAAATTGAATTTTAACCTTTTTTTCCCTCAAAAGATAAACAGTGACTTGTACAACTAATGTTAGAATTTTTGAGGTGTTGTTTTTGTTGTGATTTGCAATAACAGGGATTTGATTTGGGCGGGGCTTTGTGCAATAGAACTTCATGCTAAGCAGCACTCCATAATATGTAAAAGAAGATTTATGAACTATTAGGATGTTAAATCTGACTCCACCCAGCACAGACGTCTTCCATACAGACTTATTTAGGGGCGATGGCTCATGACAGTCACAAATGAGTGTTTTCTGGGAACAAAACCACGGGGCAGATTTTGCTCGATCGCCTGTACCAGGGTGGCCTGCATATCCCCCTCTCCCTTATTCTTTGCCATGAACAGAACGCTAACACAACCAGAGTGTGAACAATGGCTGTCCTTGTTTATCAACTTTATTTAAATCTCTGACATAAATTCTACATTAGCCTGCAATAACCCACTTTTCTGCAATAGACTACACTCCTTTTTGTATCATATTTGTATCCATTCAAACTTTTGTTTGAAATACTTGAAACTGAAACGGGCTGAATGTATCGTTCTTTGAAAAATATTTTATATAAATAAAGTTTTATAGATGATGGTCTGTATTGCCTATTTCATGGTTTTCACGTGGTTGCATTTTATTTCATGTATATATTTTAGCCGAATAGTTATATTTAGCAAATTGTTATGAATTGATTTACTAAAACTGAAGAGTGCAAAATCTGGTGCAGTTCTGCATAGAAACCAATCAGCTTCCAGGTGTCATTGTCAAAGCTTAACTGAACAAGCTGAAGTTAGAAGCCGATTGGCTACCATGCACAGCTGCACCAGATCTGCACTCTCTAGTTTTAGTAAATCAACCCCAATGTATTTATATTAAAAAAAAAATTAAATGCAAACTACAATTAGACCAAAAAAAAAAAATCACTAAAGCAGCCCATTTACAACAGTGTGCTGCATTGTCGCACACATTACTGTAACACACCACAAAATACACTATATTGTTAAAAGTATTGGGACGCCTGCCTTTACACGCACATGAACTTTAATGGCATCCCAGTCTTAGTCCGTAGGGTTCAATATTGGGTTGGCCCACCCTTTACAGCTATAACAGCTTCAACTCTTCTGGGAAGGCTGTCCACAAGGTTTAGAAGGTGCACAAACAAGGTCCATAAAGACATGGATGAGCGAGTTTGGGGTGGAGGAACTTAACTGGCCTGCACAGAGTCCTGACCTCAACCTGATAGAGCACCTTTGGGATGAATTAGAACGGAGGCTGCAAGCCAGGCCTTCTCATCCAACATCAGTGCCTGACCTCACAAATGCACTTCTGGAAGAATGGTCAAACATTCCCATAGACACACTCCTAAACCTTGTGGTCATCCTTCCCAGAAGAGTTAAAGCTGTCATAGCTACAAAGGGTGGGCCAACTCAATATTGAACCCTACGGACCAAGACTGGGATGCCATTAAAGTTCATGTGTGTGTAAAGGCAGGTGTCCCAATACTTTTGACAATATCGTGTATGTTAGGTACATTTGTGCATTGTGGTGCCATTCGATGTGAACGCCACCCCAACCACACTTTCTTTACGCACCACAACGAGCTGACACTACTATGCATTGCGGTGTGCTGACCAATATTGCTACAGATCCAATTTTTCACATCAAGAGGTTGCCTAAGCGCACCTCAGAGGACCACCTTGGTGTAAATGGATCCCAATAGGTATCCCTTGGAGCTAGCAGCTTTTCTGCTGTATCTCATTTGTGGATGCACCATTTGTCAGAAAAGCTTATACATCAGATATCAGCCTACTTTAATGTCCAAAAAATGTGCACTAAACAAGCAATCATCTGTGTTGTTTGGCTCATGCTAGCCACTGCAAACTAGGACATCCGAGTCAAACTTAAGGCCCATACACACGATCAGACTTTTTGACAACACCAGTCCGACGGAACTGTTTTATTGGACAATCCGACTGTTTGTATGCTCCATCGGACAATTGTTTTCAGTTTTTCAAACGGACAAATGTTCGCCGTTCATGCTCTCAAACTTTCCGGCAACAAATGTCCGATGGAGGATAATCCGATCATGTTTACACAAGTCCATAGGACTAAAGTCCAAACACGCATGCTCAGAACCAATGCTAAAGATCAGACAACAATAGCAGAAGTTGCCCAAAGGGTGGCGGTAAAGAGCTGAAAAAACACGTGATTTGGCGGTAAAGAGCTGAAAAAACACGTGATTTGGTGAAAGTTGGCTGAAAATGTTCTGCCGTGTGTATGCAGAACAAGTTCACGGCCAACGCCCTTTGGACCAAAATCCACGGAAAAGTCTGGTGGAAGTCCGATTGTGTGTATGAGGCTTTAGACTCACTAAGATTAAACTACGGCAACTAATATAGCAAATCAAGAATCAAAAGGTGAACAAGGTTTTGAAGTGGTTATAAAAGGCAATTGTTTTTTTTCCAAAAATGAAAAAAGGAGGTTTAAAATTGACCTGCTCTGTGCAATGGTATTGCACAAAACAGCCCCTTACGTCCTCTTCTGGGGTCCCCCGTCTGCGCTGTCTGCTCCTCATCTTCTCCAAAAGCCCCCTTAGCAAGCTGTGTGCTATGGGGCACACTTGTGGGGGTGCTCAAGAGCCAGGCTGTGTGCATCCATAGACTCACACAGCACAGCTTGGACACTCCCCACTCTTCCTGCTGCCTGTGGGCCCTGTGAGAAGAGGAAGAGAGAGCAGCGCAACTGCAGATGGGCACGCCAGTGGATTAAGAGAGGACTCAACTAAGTGTTTAGGGAGAAGCAGGGGAACAAGTAGTGAGACATTTCATCTTAAATGCGTTACTGTAAAAAGTTTTGACTTTAGAACTGCTTTCATTTTTATGACCAGGACTTTTGTTGCTCACAAATTAAGAAAATACCAAGTACAGACGTGGCCAAAAGTTTTGAGAATTACACAAATATTAATTTATTTTCACAAAGTCTGCTACTTCAGTTTTTATGATGGCAATTTGCATATACTCCAGAATGTTATGAAGAGCGATCAGATGAATTGCAATTAAATTGCAAAGTCCCTCTTTGCCATGAAAATTAACTTAATACCATCAGGGTGTCCAAGAAAGTCCAGCAAACACCAGGACCATTTTATTCTCTAGATTCTCTGCTAAAAAATATATGTTTGGGGGTTCTAAGTAATTTTCTAGCAAAAAATACGGATTTTAACTTGTAAACACCAAATGTCAGAAATAGGCTTAGGCATGAAAGGGTTAAAAATAATCCCTTTACAATCACTTTAAACTCCACATGCCAATGGAGTGCCTATTATTAAGTCTGTCAGACAACTCAAATTTCTGTTGAATTGGCTAAAGTTGGAGCCGTGAGTGTTCCTGGAGGCATCAATCACCCTGCTGGACTAAAGTTCATTTAAAAATGGACTAAGGCTGGTCATACATTATACAATTGTCCTTTATATTTAACACTTTCAATTTATATGCAAACAGACAGGCTCTTGCACTACATAGCTGAAGGTAAATCTAAATGGAAATTGAACAAGAAAACTGTATAATGTATGGCCAGTTTAGGCAGGATTTAAAATGATAGGCCAAACAGCGACCACTTCTTATCAGATGCAGCCACTGTCTGTATTCAAGAAGCTGCCAGAATACAATAGCTGGCAGTATTCTGTTATCTGTTATCTTGGATGTGGGAATCGGATGCGGAATGAGAGAAAATTGAGGTGTGTATGGGAATCTTTAGTAAGGGAATCTAGTTGGGACCATCTCGTATTCCATGTGGATGGAGAAATCATTCCCGCTGTGCTACTGTATTCTGACGGTGGGGAGCCTTCCCTGCCGGCAGAATACGATTAGTGTTGTCAGCTACAGCCGGTGGCACTGATTGTTTTGGGAACAACCTGACAGGTTGGTTGTACACAAGTCAAATCGATAGATCTGATCTGTCTACAACCAGCTACCCCATACATGGACCAAAATTTGCCTAGTCTCTGCAAAACTGGCTGAATTTCAGTCCATGTATGGCTGGCTGACTACACTTAGGTGGGAAAATAAATTAGCAAATAAAATAATTAAAATAAAAATGTATACAATTGTGACACAAGTCATAGTCCTTGTAATTGAATGTTATTAAAAATTACCTTTCCTTTTCAATCTCCAGCTCTGTAATTTTCTGTAAAATGCAATATGGCTACCTAGAGGAGATCTGTACACAGATAGTGTACAGAACGCCCCCCAGAGATGTCATTTACTGATTTTCCCAGACGTTTGCACTAAAAAAAAAAAATGATTTTGAGCATCCCCTGCAACAAAAATTTTGTTTTTGGCAAGATACTTCCAATAGGAAAGCATGTCTAAAGGGATGCAGACCCTGCAGTTTTCCTCATTAGAATCCTGCAGGTGCAGCAGCTGACCATAAAGATTCGCTTAGCGCATGGACACAGACAAACAGCTATTTCTTCAGAATAACAAAAAGGTTGGAATCTGCACCAAAGTTTGTTAAAATCCTTACAATGTACAGAGATCACCCTCAGAGGGGAATGTTTTTTCCCCACAAAAGTGGAGTTATTTTTTAAGAAACCGCTGATAAACTGCTACAAGGGTCAGATGTTGGCTTACATCTGTAAGACGTATAACTAAATTGATGAGCGGTCCCTAGCAGCAATTGTCACTTCCACTTTCTGTTTTGCCCGTTTTCAAGTCTATGTCAGGTTTACATTACCATTGCTACAAAGAGAACCCTTTATTTATTGTATTTCTATTTTATGCCATCTTCTTTTTTCCAGAAACACTCTTTATTTTCTTTCCAAGTATAGCCGTCGTCTTCATACATCTCCTAGACAAAAAAAAAAAAATAATACAAATGTTAGGAGAACAGAATAAAATACAATACTGTCATTAAAGATATGATTTATATAGCTGCTTGCGGGCCGTCTATTGCAGATTTACTGCGGCAGAACGATTGCGCTGCGCTGGATCACGTACATGTACATGATTTAGTACTTCCAGGTAGGGGGAGCACGTGCGCCCGCCGCCCCTGCTGTGTCCCCATTCGCTACAGCACAAGTCAATCAGCAAGTCCCAGCCAATGATTTATGGCCGAAACGCAACAATCAGCTAAACGAATTACAGAGAGAGCCCTGTGTTGGTAAACAACACAGAGCTTTCTACAGATAGCAGCAATGTGACGTTTTTCTTTCACCCTGCAAAGCAAGGACTAAAAACCAGCACATTGCTTAGAAAAAACAGCACACAGTACACACACTAAACATTGTTAGGCACACATTTAACCCCTTGATTGCCCTAGATGTTAAACCCTTCCCAGCCAGTGTCAGTACAGTGAAAATGCATATCATTGATCACTGTATAAGTGATGTCAGTTCGTGTCAGATTGTACGCAGCACTATCACAGTCCTATTATAAGGCGCCGATCACTACCATTAGTACTATAAAAACAACAATTCCAATTTATATACACTATAGTTTGTAGATGCTATAACTTTCATGCAAACCAATCAATATACACTTATTGGTTGTTTTTTTTTTAACCAAAAAGACATGTAACAGAATTCATTTTAGCCAAAATTTGAAGAATATATATATATATATATATATATATATATATATATATATACACACATACACACACCGTATTTCCTCGAGTATAAGCCGAGTTTTTCAGCCCTTTTTTTGAGCTGAAAATGACCCCCTCGGCTTATACTCGAGTCAGCGTACCCGAGTCCATTGCCGCCTGACCTCACCGTGCCCATTGCAGAATCCGATCCGTGTACCGGAGTCCATGACATATTCGGATGGGGGCTGTGCAGTGTTAAAAACTTGCGCTCCTCCTTGTGCTGTTCCGTGATAGGCGGAACACTCGGCTTTCCAGCAAACACTGTGTTCAGTGTTCCGCCTATCAGGGATGCCCTCTCATCCTCTCGTCTATCACGGACGAGAGGGCATCCCTGATAGGCGGAACACTGAACACAGTATTTGCTGGGAAGCCGAGTGTTCCGCCTATCACGGAACAGCACAAGGAGGAGCGCAAGTTTTTAACACTGCACAGCCCCCATCCGAATATGTCATGGACTCCGGTACATGGATCGGATTCTGCAATGGGCACGGTGAGGTCAGTCTGCACATTATAATGGGTGCTATGGTAATGGGACCTGCCGGGGGAACCAACTGGATCCTGCCATACTACGAGGATGGTCGAGTTGAAGAGCTCCAATGGACACAGTGAGGTCAGGCTGCAAATGGGCACAGTGACTATGCAAATGGGCATTGTTGACCCTCTTTTTGGCTTACAGTAGCTGCTGCATTTCCCACCCTGGGCTTATACTCGAGTCAATAAGTTTTCCCGGCTTATACTCGGGTATTATATATATATATATGATATGATCTATAGCAGAAAGTAAAAAATATTGTTGTTTTTTTACAAATGTTCCAGTCTTTTTTCACAAAGATGATTTGAGTGAAAAAACTATATATATATATATATATATATATATATATATATACACACACATTTAGTCTTTAGTACAGTGTTGCATGACCGAGCAATTATCAGTTAACCGCTTAAGGACCGCCCCGCGTACATATACTGTGGCAGGGCGGCTTTTAAGTGCAAAAATCACATACCTGTATGTGATTTTTTTTTTCCCCTCGGCTCTGGGCTGCGCTACCAGAGCCTCGCTCCTGCTGTGGACACAGCGAGAGCCAATTAGCAGGGTCCGCCAGAAACCCGGCGATCGTTCTGAGAGAGGCAGGACGGTCTGCCTATTTAAAAAAGGGCAGATCGCTGTTCTGCTAGTAAGGAAGACATAGATCTTGTGTTTCTGCTAAGCAGGAACACCAATCTCTGTCTTCCTACAGTTAAACCCTCCCCAACACAGTAAGACAGCACTCCCAGGGAACATATTAAACCCTTTGATCGCCCCTGATGTTAACCCCTTCCCTGCCAGTGTCATTAGTACAATGTCAGTGCATATTTTTTTAACGCTGATCACTGTATTAGTGTCAGTGACCGCCAAAAAGTGTCAAGTATGTCAGTTAGGTATCCGATTTGTCTGCCGCAATGTCGCAGTCCCGAAAAGTCTTTTAGAAATGGTGAACTATCAATCACCCGCCCATACTCCATTTATAAATCCTGCTCCAATAATAGAAGCTTTAGTGCAGCTTTTCTGAATGGAGGATCGGGGTGGAAAGGGCTGCAAAGTCGGGCTCTCTTGATAAGAACCTGTGACAGCCTATTAGTTCTCTTAACCCCCCAAACAACTGATTACTATGGCAGCGGGGGGGATGACATGGACGGAAGAGGATTTCAAATAACGGAAGGGGCATCAACACAAGGGACATATAAGTTTTGTCCCTTGTGCTGATTTTTTAATTTTTTTTTATTTTTTTTTACTATTTATTTGGCTTTATGACAACAGGTGATTTTAATTCAATGGTATTTTTATTACACTGGTACTTTTTACATACATTTTGTTATTTTATGAATAAAACAAGTACTTCCATTTACCTTTTTCCATATAGGCACAGTTGCTTTTAAGGCATTTATACAATATTTCACAGCATCCAGGGAGTCAATCCTGTGTGGCGAGGAAACTGCAATGGCAACACTGGCTTCAGTAACTGGAACCAACCTACCAACAATAACATTTATAGTGATTTATTTTTCACCATAATTCAATATTTTTCATTTAATTTATCGTACAAAATTACAAAAGCACCTGATCATTGCAGACATGTTATCTTGAATACATACAAATGTATCACAAAAAACTCCAAAGTCCAAAATGGTAAATATAAGAGCGTAAAGAGGCTTGTCAGACATGTGAATCAGAACATATATGAACTATCAGAACAAAATTAATGACAGCGTGCAATAATTACAGTAACATTTTTTAATGTGTAAAAACAGGGGGCAATATTTACGTTAGGATGATAATCAGATAATAAAATACAAGCAGCTGACATAAATATAATGATTGCAATATAAATGAAAAACACCAAGTCCAAATGCAGCGCTGAAGGTAGGAGATAAATGAGGAGATGTGGGTACAGATGGATGTAGGGATGAAACTCCTCACACCAACTTCAAATCGTAATGAAACAGACACCACCGTGCTGACAAATATATCTTATCAGAGGTCAGATAAATCAAGCATTGGGGTATAAGCCACATCCAATAACTACTGCAGGCAGCATCATCATCGGCTTTCACATAGGAAACAAAAGAAAGTATCCTCTGCAGTTTCTCAATAGCCAGCAGTGGAACAGCATCAGACACCAGTACCAATCAATGGAAGTGATGTGTACCATATAAGAAAACAAAGAGGCACATAGTGAAGTCCATAAAAACAATCCTCGATTTATTTACCGCTTCAGTCCCGGAAGATTTTACCCCCTTCCTGACAGAGCACTTTTTACAATTTGGCACTGCGCCGCTTTAACACACAATTGCGCGGTCGTGCGACGCGGTACCCAAACAAAATTTGCGTCCTTTTTTCCCCACAAATAGAGCTTTCTTTTGGTGGTATTTGATCACCTTTTTTTTTTTTTTGCACTATAAAACAAAAAAAGAGCGACAATTAAAAAAAAAAAAAAACTATATTTTTTACTTTTTGCTATAATAAATATCCCCAAAAAATGTTTTTAAAAAACAAATTTCTTCATCAGTTTAAGCCAATATGTATTCTTCTCCATTTTTTTGGTAAAAAATAATCGCAATAAGCGTATATCGATTGTAGACGCTATAACTGATGCGCAAACCAAACTATGGGAAAAATTTATGCCATTTTTATTATTTTCTTTTTACTAGTAATGGCGGCGATCTGCGATTTTTAGCGGTACTACGACATTGTGATGGACAAAGCGGACACTTTTGGGACCATTGACCTTTTATACAGCGATCAGAGCTATAGATATGCACTGATTACTGTATAAATGTGACTGGCAGGGAAGGGGTTAACACTAGGGGGCGATCAAGGGGTTAACTGTGTGTTCCCTCAGTGTGTTCTAACTGTATGGGGATAGGACTGATTAGGAGAGGAGACAAAGTGCAGAATTTACACAGGATCTCTCAGCTCTGAAAAGCAGGTGGCGGAGAGCTGAAATTACATCAGTGAGGAGAGCTCTGAGAGCTGATTGGATGGAAGAGACACACCCTCCTTTATACATCACACAGGACACAGAGCTGAGGCTGCCAATCACAGACTGTACCCTCCCCGTCGCCATTTTTCTATTGGTGTCAGGAAAACTTGTCAGACATGACTCATGCTGATAGCAGAGGAACGAAGCAGCAGACAGAAAATACATTTAGTGCTCTGGATAGAGACAAGTACACACTATAGAGGGATATGGTTTGTTCATAGTTCTTGTCTGAGGTTTACAACCACTTTAACACAGCGGGGAGCCTGGGAGGACTTCTCATTACTCTGTGTGCTGCTCTGACTGAGGTCCAGTGACGTCAGGTACAGATTCCAGTTTAGGTTTTATGTCCAGTTTGCAAGAGAAAGGGTAGCTAAAGGAACTATTTTAAAATTGCAATTATCCTTTAAAAAAAGTTCAATTAAACATTCTTTATTTCCTTCTATAAGGCAGTCAGGCTGCATATACAGAAATACATTTGTCTTTTTTTTCTTTAAGTGGTTCTAAAGGCAGAAGGTTTTTTACCTGCAAGCAGCTTTCCCCGCAGCTCCCTTTAAATACTTACCCGAGTCCAATCTCGATCCAGTGCTGTGCAGGAGAGCAGCTGCTCTCTCTCCCCTCTTTGGCTTAGACAATCCCAGCCAGTGAGGAGGGAGCCGTTTTGAGCTGCGCTCTGTGTCATATGGACATAAAAAGTGAAAGACAGAGAAGGCGCTTCTAATTGTATTCCAACAATTTATTTAGGACACAAGATTAGGAAACTTTACAAGCAGGCGATAGGAATCGGGCTCATAAAATCATAGCTCCGGATGAGCTACTGTCACAGTCTCTCCGTAGCCGCACAGCCAGCCAACCAGCAGCTGTGGGGAAGGTGGATCGCAAGATGGCCGCCGCACTTCCAGGTTAGGTGGAAGGCACGCGTCGGATCTGACGTCAGGAAGGGTGCGGTAACGCGTTTCGGAGCATGCTCAGAAGCTCCTTCTTCAGACCTTGAGTCCATCCTATCTTTTCCCTGGATGGTGACCAAGAACAGCAGGTTACATCAGGTCCCCTTCATGCAGAGGGGCCCTATGAACTTTTACTTTCATATGGACATAGAGCCCGCTCAGGAGTGAGCATGCATGAGTGCCCCTATAGCAAGCAGCTTGCTATGGGGGCACTCGTGGGAAGGAGGAGCCAGAAGTGCCAGCGGGGAACCTGAAAAGAGGAGGACCAGGGCTGCTTTGTGCAAGACCATTGCACAGAGCAGGTAAGTATATGTTTGTGGTTTAAAAAAAAAATTAAATATGAGCAATTAGAATCACTTTAAGGTACTATGGGGCTTACTTACGAAAGGCAAATCCACTTTGTACTACAAGTGCATTGCAAGTGCAGTGGCTGTAGATCTGAGGGGGACATGCAAGGAAAATAAACAACAGCATTTTTGCTTGCACATGATTGGATGATAAAATCAGCAGAGCTTCCCCTCAGATCTACAGCGACTGCACTTTTAAGTGTACTTGTAGCGCAGAGTGGATTTCCCTTTAGTAAATCAGCCCCTCTGTTTCAGCAGGGATTTAAATGCCCTGTGTTAGTAGCACCCTGGATAGTCTGCCTGCTGCTCTCACACACATAGCAGGGTCACCAGTGGTCCAACCCACCCTCTGCTCATGGCCCCAATTAACTGCACTGTGCAGAGAGTGTGAGTGCTGATAATGGGAGCAAAGAAGGAGGGCATGCGGGAGGGGGAATCGTACCACTGAAGACCCAGGCAACTGCATTATGTGTGAGAGCAGAGGTCTGACTCTCCAGCATGCTGCTAGCACATTATTTTAACCTTTGCTGCAGCCATTAAAGGGAAGGAAAAAAAACAGGAATATTCATTACTGCATATATGCAGCATGACAGCATTATTCTAATAAATGAAGAAGGTTCAATTGGGCTTGAAGACACAAGACAGATGTGTGAGAGACCAAGTCACCAGTGCCTTATCCTGCCAGCTAGGTATGACCAATGTGCTGGTGACTGGAGAGGTGTGGACAACCCTCTCTGAGTGCAAATAACACACTTGTCCATTAAGCAAAGTAAGAAAGAACAATCAGTCCAGTGAAACAATTCTCTACTGCTGTGCTTTTAGCTTGCCAAGTCCTGGGCCATGAACAGCCCTGGCTCTTACCAAAACATGGACTTACCCTAGCCTGTGATGAACTGCTATGTGCTTTACAGTCGGCCATTTCTGTCTGATATCAGACAATAGTTTCTTTATTTCCATCTCTGCCATTGGTGTGTAAGCCTCATACTGTAAACTCACAACCTTCTTCCCTTCAAAATGATTCCTCGTCGTACCTAGAAGACAATAAAGGATTCACAGGCAGAGAAAATGAGGAGGAGGAGTAATTGTAACGGGATGGGTGAATCTGAATAAGCAGCTCTTGCCGCAGAATCATTTATTTATTTCTCATTCATAGATTTCTCTCCTTCACCTGTTGTAAGAGGAAGGAAATGTATCCACCATGTCAAACACAGTTTCGTTTTTACATTCTGCCCACTGTGATTGGATATCACAGCGATCACAATGTACCCAGCCACTGGGAGTGGGAAGAGATTTACTAAAACTGGTGCAGCTGCACATAGTAACCAATCAGCTTCTAACTTATGCTTATTCAATTACAAAGTGATACTAAACCTAAAAACGTTTTGCTTGCATTAAAGTGATTGCAAAGAAATAAAAAAAATAACAAAACATGTCTATACTCACCTGCTCTGTGCAATGGAATTGCACAAAAGTGGCCGCAAACCTCCTCTATTCGGGTCCCCCGCTGGCGCTCTGGCCCCTCCCCTCTCTCAAATGACACAGACAGCGGGACTTGGTCCGCCCCCCGTTGCCTTATCACTGGTTTGACTGACAGCACTGGAAGCCAATGGGTCCTCCCAGTGCCCCGGCTAAGCCAGCAAGACCCAGAAGTGAGGGGAGAGAAGACCTGCAGACATGCACGGTGCTGGATCGATTGAGGGCTCAGGTAAGTAAAAAGGGGGCTGAGGGGGCGATGCTGACACCTAATGCATTCCTTGTATTAAGGTAAAAAATGTTTAAGATAAAAAACGTTCAGGTTTTACAATCACTTTAAAAAGAGGAAGTAAACTTCCATCTTTGAATAGTTCCTATAGGTAACCCTATAATAAGGCTTACCTACAGGTAGTGTAAATATCGCCTAAATGTACACCATTTAGGACAGGGGTCTCCAAACTTTTTAAACAGAGGGCCAGCTTACTGTCCTTCAGAGTTAAGGAGGGCCAGACTGTGGCCAGTGAAAGTAGAAAATGCCCCAGCATCAGATGCCCCATCATTGGTATTAGTGGGAACATTAGTGCTCCATTGTTGGTATTAGTGGAGGAATTAGTGCCATATTGTCAGTATCAGTGGGAGGAATAGTGCTCCATTGTCAGTATCAGTGGGAGGAATAGTGCCCCATCCTTGGTGTCTGTGGGAGGAATGGTGTCTCATCCTTGGTGCCTGTGGGAGGAATGGTGTCTCATCCTTGGTGCCTGTGGGAGGAATGGTGTCTCATCCTTGGTGCCTGTGGGAGGAATGGTGTCTCATCATTGGTGCCTGTGGGAGGAATGGTGTCTCATCATTGGTGCCTGTGGGAGGAATGGTGTCTCATCATTGGTGCCTGTGGGAGGAATGGTGTCTCATCATTGGTGCCTGTGGGAGGAATGGTGTCTCATCATTGGTGCCTGTGGGAGGAATGGTGTCTCATCATTGGTGCCTGTGGGAGGAATGGTGTCTCATCATTGGTGCCTGTGGGAGGAATGGTGTCTCATCATTGGTGCCTGTGGGAGGAATGGTGTCTCATCATTGGTGCCTGTGGGAGGAATGGTGTCTCATCATTGGTGCCTGTGGGAGGAATGGTGTCTCATCATTGGTGCCTGTGGGAGGAATGGTGTCTCATCATTGGTGCCTGTGGGAGGAATGGTGTCTCATCATTGGTGCCTGTGGGAGGAATGGTGTCTCATCATTGGTGTCTGTGGGAGGAATGGTGCCCCATTATTTGTCAGTTGTGGAGGGAATAGTGCCCCAAGGGCCAGATAGAGGCATGCAAAGGGCCACATCCAGCCCCAGGGCCGCAGTTTGGAGACCACTGATTTAGGAGATATCTACTGTATATGCAGCCAGCGACATCACTGGCACATGTGCTCTGAAGGAAAGGCCACCTGTGCCATGACTGGCAGCTCCCGCGCGCATGCGCGAGAGTGACGTTATTGCGGCTTCGGCCAGTCACAGAGTCCGCGAACCAGGAGGCAAGCAAGACAGGTGAAGATGGAAGCTGTTTACAGCGATCGTTTTCAGGTACGTTTCACATAATGTGTTAGTGTGCGATGCATACTAGTACATTATGCCGTTGCTTTGCAGTTAAGAAAAAAAAAAAAAAAAAAAAAAAAAACACACAACAACAACAACAACAACAACAACAACAACAACAACAACAACAACAACAACAACAACAACAACAACAACAACAACAACAACAACAACAACACGTCAAGCAGTTTACAACAGCTTTAAAATAAAAACTTTCAGTTTTCCTGTGCCCCTCTTCCCTGTGTGTGAAGGGAAAGAGAGGGGAGAAGAGATCACGCTGTGCAGGTCTGCATCTATTCTCCTCCCTCTTCTTCTTCACATAGCATTAGAGCAGCAGCAGGAGCCATTGGCTCTTGCTGCTGTTAATCAAATGCAGTGAAGAGAAAGTGGGGGGTAGGCCTAAGTCCCTCTGTGTATGTTTATGAAGCGCGGCTCCAAGGACACACAGGTCGGGAGCGCGCATGCACCGTGTGTCCCCATAGCAAACGGCTTGCTATGGGGGCACACAAAAAGGAGCCAAGATCGCCGCCAGGGACAAGAGAAGAGGGGGATTGGGGCTACTCTGAGCAATACCACTGCACAGAACAGGTGAGTATAACATGTTTATTATATTAATTATTAAAAACTTAGACTTTAGTAACACTTTAAGCTTTGACAATAAAACCTGGAACCTGATTGGTTACTCTGCGCAACTGCACCAGATTCCGTGTGCACCAGCTTTAGTAAATCTCCCCCACTGTGTGTGTGTGTGTGTGTGTGTGTGTGTGTGTGTGTGTGTGTGTGTGTGTGTGTGTGTGTGTGTGTGTGTGTGTGTGTGTGTGTGTATGGAGCGGTCTAGTGACAGCTTGGTACACAGCCGTTTTGGGGTGGCACGGCTGCCCATGATTTTTTATTTTTTTAGAGTACGTTTATAAATGGCAGAACCTATAAAGTCATGTACCTATAAAGAGGGACACCGCCCCACAGCTAGGAGAAACCACCAACTGAGACACTTCATCTGCTGAAAGCTTTCCTGATGACACCCTAATGAAGTCTTGAGGCTCCTCACTATCCTCCATTGCAGCTACAAAATAAAAGGCAAAAAGTATTAGGACATTTAAACATTAAAGTATAAATAAAGACAAAACTTTTTTTTATTATTTGTTTCAGACAAAGTTGCGATGGATTAGAACACCCATTAGTTTTTTTGTTTTTTTTTTGTTATCTCTGAGAATCTATTTGTTCTGTTCAACATTTTAATAGAAAGTGAAAGTAAAAGAAAATCCCAAATTTCGTTTGACTCCAGAAAAGTAAGAGGGGAAATCTTCCAATGGAACACTAGTTTTGGTGACCTGGGAGTCCCAAGGAATTTCTTTAATTTGCAGGGATTTTCTCTCACTTCCTGTTTTGACTATGTGACAAGAGGTGAAGGTAAATTTCCCCAATGGGACACAGATGGCAAAAAAAAAAAAAAATCTGACAGGGGTTATAACTATCTAAAATAAAAAATAAAAATCCTTGAGTTCTCCTATAACCAATTCCCTTCCAGGGTAATTTTTTC
The DNA here is from genome assembly GCA_029206835.1 of Rana muscosa. Taxonomy (NCBI): domain Eukaryota; kingdom Metazoa; phylum Chordata; class Amphibia; order Anura; family Ranidae; genus Rana; species Rana muscosa. The sequence goes on along the minus strand of CM055116.1, from coordinate 1,156,557,458 downwards.
ATACACATTAAGATCAGCATTTTATGCTGGAAAATTACCTAAAACCCCAAACAATTATACATTTTCAGAAAGCAGAGGCCCTGTAGAACAAACATAGTGTTAGTTGCAAATTTTTTTTTTCATCTAACATGATATTTACACAACTTTAATCAAATGCATATATGTTTAGAAAATAATTCATGGTTAACTCTAAACTGATAACCTTTAAAGCTTTTCACCGGAAAGCACAATTTTGAGGCTTGACTTTTTTGGTATCAACTTGATCCAACCCCTTTTTATTTCACTGAAAAAATGGGTTTTATATTGTGTTTGCGTTTACTACAAATAATTTTAGTATTTACAAACATACTAGAAAACCAATTTTTTGGGGAGATAAAAAAAAAAAAAAAAAAAATGGGATTGAACCAAGTAGATAGATACCAACATGTCAAGACTCAAAACTGTGCTTGCCTGTAAAAGCTTTTTACATTACATACCTTATCAGTTTAGAGTTCGCTACAATGTTTTTCTCTCATTCCGATGTACTCCGTGATACCACACATGCACAATTGCCGTTTACATACGCGTTAGAGCTGCACGAATTAATCGTTAAAAAAAAAAATCGCGATCACGATTCAACCCCCCTCACGATCTTAATCCAACATTTCTACAATTCTTTGTAACAGTGCAGAGCCGTTCTCTGCTCAGAGCTGTCGAAAAAAAATAAAAAAGCTGTCAAATGTTTATCAACATTCTTCAGCAGGCTGGGAGATAAAGAGAAACATTGTAACATTTCGTTCCTTTAGATCAAAGGGAAGAACTTCGGTCTGTAAATGAGGTCAGTTTAATCACTTAAAGACTAAGCCTTTTTCTGACACTTGTTGCTTACAAGCTAAAATCAGTATTTTCTGCTAGAAAATAACTTAGGACCCCCAAACATTAAATTTTGTAGCAGAGACCCTAAAGAATAAAATGTCTGTTGCTGCAATATTTTATGTCACACTGTAGTGGCGCAGCGGTCTTTCAAACGCAATTTTTTGAGAACAAATATACTTCAATGAATTAAAAAAAAAAAAAGCTAAAACAGTAAAGTTAAGTCAAAAATAAGAGCACTACCCCGTGCTAGGTTAATACATCAAGGAGAACCCCCAATGTCTCCGCAGCCCTTCACTATAGCTAATCAAGCACAGATTGTACTAAATTAGCCATGAGTAAAATGGCTTAAGGATGCCAGGTGGTTAAAGAGTATGTAAAACTTTGAGATCAGCGCTTGGTTGAGACATGGTATTGCAATGATAATTTTCTAGTGTGTTACTCCTGTAGGTGGGGCTATAAACTCATAGTCAAGAATCAGAAGAACTGTGTCCACCAATGAACATAAGAGAAATTTCACTTGGGACTGGGGAACAAAAAACGGCGTTGGACTTACCGGTAACTCTTTTTCTAGGAGTCTTCCAGGACAGCCTCTGAGACATAGGGCTCCTCCCTCCGGGACAGGAAACACACACACCAATTATTTTAAAAGGCAGTCCTCCCTCTTCAGTTTACCAAAGAACTACCGGAAGGCTCTGAAAGACATAATACACTAACACAACGTCAGTACATAACTCCAACATCTAGTTAATAGACAACACCGGGTGGGAAAACCAGGCTGTCCTGAAAGACTACTAGAAAAAGTTACCGGTAAGTCCAACTCCCGTTTTCTCCTTTCGTCTTCCAGGACAGCCTCTGAGATGATAAGCAAGAAAACTTACTTTGTCAGGGCAGGACCACTGCCTGTAAGACCTTTCGTCCAAATGTCTGCTCCTTGTCAGACAACAAATCCAGACGGTAATGTCTTGCAAAAGTAGAATATGAGGACCATGTTGCTGCCTTACAGATGTCCTCCGGGGAGGCTCCGGCCCTCTCTGCCCAAGATACCGAGACTGCCCTGGTAGAATGTGCCTTAACCAATGGTGCTTGTCTACCTTCTAACTGATAAGTCTCTAAAATCGCCATTCTTATCCATCTAGCAATGGTCGATTTAGATGCTCTATAACCTTTCGGGCCCCCCCAAAATTAACAAAAAGTGAATCAGAGTTTCTGAAACTCTTAGTGGCTTCTAAATAAGTCAAAAGACTTCTCTTAACGTCTAATAAACTTAAAGATTCCTCTCATCTTCCTCTGAGGTGGGGCGAAACGTTGGTAGGACAATGTCCTGCGTTCTATGAAACATAGACGCTACTTTAGGGAGGAAACTAGGATCTGTCTTAAGTATGATCCTGTCCTCCAAAATTAACAAAAAAGGCTCCCGTATGGACAGAGCCTGCAGATCACTCACCCTTCTGGCTGACGTGATCGCTATCAAAAAAACGGTTTTGAGTACAAGCCATTTCAGTAATGATTTCTCCAGGGGTTCAAAAGGACTACCCGTAAGAGCCCTGAGGACCAAAGACAGATCCCAAGTGGGGAAGGCTCTAACCCTCACCGCCCTAGATCTCGCTAAGGCCTTGAAAATTTTTCGAATGAATTGATTTTGCTGTAGTGAAGTCTGAAGGAAAATACTTAAGGCTGCGGTCTGAACCTTTAGGGTACTAATAGAAAGACCCAGTTCTAGACCTGCCTGGAGGAAATCCAGTATCGCCGGAATCCCAGGATGATCCAGCCCCTGCTCTCCTAGCCAGGAAAGAAATCTTTTCCATACCTTGGCATAAATTGCCCTGGCTACCGGCTTACAGCACTCCAGCAGAGTTTTAATCACTCTGTCTGAAAAACCCTGAGCTTTTAGCAGTTGTTCCTCAGATACCAGGCCGTTAATTTGAGGTTCTCTATCTGTGGGTGGAGAACAGGACCTTGGGAGATTAAGTCTTCCCTGACTGGAAGAGTCAATGGAGGACAAATAGCCAGTCTCTTCAAGTTGGCAAACCATGGCCTCTTTGGCCAGAATGGTGCATGTACGATTAGGTCCATCGATTCTGTCAGGAATCTTTGAAGAACCGCGGCTATCAGCCTCACTGGAGGGAAGGCATAACACAGGTTGAACTGCCAAGGACTGGCAAAGGCGTCTATCCCTGTGGCCTGGTCCAGCCGGTGGATGGAAAAGAACTCTGGCACTTTCTTGTTGGCCTCTGAGGCGAAGAGGTCCACCTCCGGCTGACCCCAATGCTGCACAATCTCCTTGAATACATCCCTGTTGAGGGACCATTTGTCTTGACCTATGTGCCGACGACTGAGGAAATCCGCCAGAGAATTCTGCGAGCCTTTCAGGTGAACAGCTGACAGAGAGGCCAGGTTTACCTCGGCCCAACACAGAATCTTGTTCGCTATGGCCTGAAGAGCAGGGCGCATTGTCTGTTCGCACCTGTAGGTGCTGTCCAACTATCTGGGATTGGAAGGCCTCTATAGCCATGAGAATCGCCAGAAGTTCCCTCTGGTTTGAGGATCGACGAGCCTCTACTGGTGACCAGGACCCTTGGGCTAAATTTTTCTCCAGATGGACCCCCCAATCCAATGCACTGGCGTCGGTTGTCACCACTATGGCCGTAGGCCTAGCCCATGACAGACCCTTCTCCAGGTTGTGATGGGCTCGCCACCACCACAAAGTCCTTTTGACCTTGGCTGAAAGGGGCATAGGTTGATCCAGGCTCTCTTTTTCTGCCATCCCAGCGACTCAACATGAGACCCTGTAGGGCGCTGATGAGGCCTTGCCCACGGAACTTCTGGGAAGCAGGACGACATCAAACCCAGTACCCTCATAACCTCTCTGATCGGGGCTATCTGATTGGATAGAAGCAGGGCTACTGCCTGATCCACCTTCAGAATCTTTTCCATGGGGAGAAAGACTTTCATCTCTACTGAAAAGATTCTGTATCCCAGGTATAGGACCTCCTGTGACGGGGTCAGCTGAGATTTGTCCTGGTTGATCAACCACCCCAGAAAAAGTAGGAAACTCTGGGCCTCCTGTAGGTCTTTCTCTAGTTGATGAAAAGATGGGGCGACAAACAGGAGATCGTCCAGGTAGGGGATCACTGTAATAGCTTTGACTCTCAGCGGGGCCAGGGCCTCTGTCAGTACCTTTGTAAAGATTCTTGGCGACGAGGACAGACCAAAAGGGAGTGCAGTTCTGAATCTATCTGTACAGCCAACATTAGGAATTTTTAAAATTCCTGATGTATGGGGAAGTAGGCATCCCTGAGATCTACTGTGGCCATGAAACAGCCTGGGAACAGGAGGTTGTTCACAGAAAATATTGACTCCATCCTGAACCGTTTGGACCTTACAAACTTGTTCAGGGGACGGAGATTCAGGATTAACCTGAACTTCCCAGAAGGTTTTTTCACGACAAACACGTGAGAATACACCCCCTGACCCTGCTCCTTCTGGGGCACCTGGATAAGGACTCTTTGATCCACTAGATCCCATAATAACAGACCCAAAGCCTTTGCTTTTTCCAGGTCTCTGGGCAGCTGGAACATTGAGGGGGGAACCGACTCAAACTCCCATCTGTAAAGGTTCCTTATGATGTCCAGAATGAACGGGCTTGGAGTCGAACTGGTCCATTGTGAGAGGAACTCCCCCAGTCTCCCTCCCACTGGGACAGAGGAGTCACTGGGGCTTAGGGGTGGTTTGAGGAGGATTAAATAGGATTCCTCCTCTTCCACATCCCTTTTGGCCCATCCAAGGTTTCTTGGGACAGCCATCCCTTTCCTGTTGGCCCTGTTGCCTGGGGCCATGAAAAAAACGTTTGTTCTCGTTTTTCTTCTTCTTTTCAGGAAAAGCCTTCTTCCTATCCTGAGTTCTTTCCAGTGCCTCCTTCAGGCCTGGTCCGAACAGGTGGTCACCCGAAAAGGGTACCCCCAAAGCTTAAGCTTAGAGGCGGAATCACCCGTCCAGGTGTTTAGCCATACAGCCCTTCAAGCTGCGTTAACTAGTGCGGCAGACCTGTCTGCCAGCATTACAGACTATGCGGAGGCGTCTGCCAGAAAGCCCACTGCTTTGAATAGTAAGGGGAAAGAATTTAACAACTGCTGCCTAGATGTACCAGCAGAAATGTGGGATTGTAATTGTGTGAGCCAGCACTCCAGATTTCTGGCCACACAAGTGGCTGCAAGGGCTGGTTTCAACCCTATTGAAGAGGCATCCCAAGCCCTCTTTAGCAGCACATCCCCCCTCTTATCCATGGGATCTTTGAGCGACCCCAGGTCGTCAAAGGCCAAATCTGTCCTTTTAGAGACTTTGGCTAATGGTGCATCCAATTTGGGGATCTTATTCCAAGGATGAGAAGCATCTGCTTCAAAGGGGAAGCTCCGCTTGAGGCTACCAGAAAAGAATGGCCCCTTTTCTGGCTGTTCCCACTCCAGCAAAATTGAGTTTTATGTACGGGAAACACCCTGGCTTTCTGTGCACTAGACCCCTTATACATTAGGTCGTGCTTGGAGAGTTGGACCTGCTCCTCACGGATGTCTAACGTGTCATAAATCGCTTTCAACAAATCTCCCACATCATCCAAAGATAATTTGTATCTGGACCCCCTGGAGGAATCATCCTCTCAGAGCCGGAAGCTGAATCCACCTGAGAAGAGGCTAGCAATCTTGGTACCCTCTCCCTATCCACCTCCTCCTCCTGACTGGGCTCAGACAGGGAGTGTGCACTGGATGCTCGGGACAGGGAAGAAGAGGGAACCTGCATCCTGTCCATCATTCCTTTGAATGACTGAAAAGTGGATGCTATCTCGTCCTTAACCGAAGTTAGGATTTTGTGACACTCTGCCACAGAGTCATCCTTGACGAGGCTGCTGACACAATCGGGGCATAGTGGCTTCTCCCAATTAGAGCCTAACATAGCCCCACAAACGGCACACTTTTTTTTCTAGGCGGCTGCATACAAGTCTTGTCCTGGGCTTTAACCTGAAAGCCAAACAGAAAAGAAAAGGACAAAAAAATTCCATCAGTATGTCTCCCTGACCCACACCACTAATGTGCTTGAGTCAGCCTAGGAAGTGCCCAGCCCTCACCAGAGGTTCTCCACCCAGGGAGGGGTATATGGGTTCCAATACCCTGACCCCCCAGTGTAAGGAATGGTCCACCATCACCACCTTACCTGGGAGGCGCCGGAGCCTGATGAACCGGAGTCTACAGCCTGAACAGGCGTCTCCATGGTCCTTGGCGTTTGCGTGGCCTCGCCGAGCCTTTTCACTGCTCAGGAATGCCTGGCTATCCACCGCTGCGCCTAAGAGACTGAACCGTGTCTCAGGGCGCCCTTTGATGAGGCGGTTCCGCCGGAAGTCCTCGTCACTTCCGCCCGCTGGAACGCAGAAGCCCCGCCCCCCCGCACCGTACCTGGAAGTGTCAGCCGGATTGCCGTGGCCGGCGGAGCGTCTCCCGCCTGCTGGCCCAGGACATCAGACGGAGACACAGGTACAGGCGGTAACAGGGCTAGGGTCTGTGGACACCAAAGGTCCTGCTCTCTCTGAGCTAGTGGCAGTGGTGGGGCCGGCAACCTCGCTCTTCCCCAACAGGACAGAGGGGTGCCCAGGCAGAGGAGAGTCCATTGCCAGGGGCTCTTCCCAGGACAGTCCTGAGACATGGAGCTCCCTTAGGTTCCTATAGCGTGCTCCTTCCCGTCCGGCAGGAAACACAATAACTGAAGAGGGAGGCCTGGAGGACCGCCTTTTAAAATAATTGGCGTGTGTGTTTCCTGTCCCGGAGGGAGAAGCCCTATGTCTCAGAGGCTGTCCTGGAATACGAAAGCAGAAAAAGGCATTGATGAGGCAGCAGTATCACCTCCTGAACATCTGCAATTAGTTGCTCAACTACCTCTGAAAGCCACCCATCGCAGATCCCTTTCAGGTGGCAGCAAAGCTCTACTGGTCATGTAAATGAGGCCTAAGTTCAGCGATCTGAAAAGGTTTTGCGCTAAAGACAATTTGTTAACCCTTCATTAAAAGAGAAGTATGGGTTGTTGTTTGCTTTTTTCAAGAATCATACTTACCTAGGTGGATGCTGCATCTGTCCCCTGCAGGCTCTATGGCCTCATACACACTATTAGATTTTCTGCAGATTTACCAAAACCATGTGGTGCAAGGGCCTGTCTGATTGCATACAAATGGAAACTCTGAAGCCTCGTACACACGACCGATTTTCTCGGCAAAAAACGACAAGAAACCTGTTGGGAGAAGCTTTCTTGCCGAGAAAAACATTCGTGTGTATGCTTTCTCGTCGAGAAAACTGCCGGGAATCTCAACGAGAAAAATAGAGAACCTGCTCTCTATTTTCTCGTCCGAATTCTCGTTTTTCTCATCAAGATTCTCGTCGGCCTGTTTCCCGACGAGAAAACCGGTCGTGTGTATGCTTTTCCGAGTCTTAAAAAATTGCGCATGCTCAGAATCAAGTATAAGACGGGAGCGCTCCTTCTGGTAAAACTAGTGTTCGTAATGGAGATAGCACATTCGTCGCGCTAAAACGAACTGAAAGCACGAAGACTGAAAAGCGCGAATCGTCTCTCCCCAAACCTTTACTAACATGCGGTAACACGAGATCAGCAAAAGCAGCCCAAGGGGTGGCGCCATTGAAATCGAAAGTCCCCTTTATACCGTCATACGTGTTGTACGTGGCCGCGCTTTCCAACAGCGAGATTTGGAATTGACAGTGTGTATGCAAGGAAAGCTTGACAAAAATCTCATCAAGCTTGACAAGAATCTCATCAAGCTTGACAAGAATCTTGTCGAGAAAAACTACAGGTTTTTTTACGACGAGATTCTCGGTCGTGTGTACGAGGCTTTTAGGTTTGACCTCATATTATGGTTTCGGTAAATCTGAAGACAAAAATCATCAGAAATCCTAATAGTGTGTATGGGGGTCTAAGACTGAGAACCGAGAGATCTAACACCGCAGATCGCTCAGTTCTCAGAGCTCCTTGAGCAGGGAGCTGCTAACCGTCAGTCACCGCTGTCTGCTCTCACCCCCCCCCCCATGCTCACTGAAGTGCTGGGCTATGGAGGGAGTGGCTGGCTTAAGCTCTTAAGCCTGCTGTCAGCTGAAACGGGTCGCAGGAATGCAGAACGACATTATTTATTTAGCTTGCATTCAGCTTTAGTAACACAGACATCACATACCTCAGAGTTCTAGCCACCACTGACAGGAGGAATGACAGCAACTTCGTCCCCAGGGTGCAATCTTATGACCTCATCACCAATGGCAACATATTCCTGACGGACAGCAAGGACCACAAAATCTTGAATAATGCAAAGCCTGTAGAGAAAGATAATTGTTATATTTAAAGTGGAGCTCCGCCCTAAATAGCAACTTTTGCTATTTGGAACCCTCCCCCCCTCCGGTGTCACAATTGACACCTTTCAGGGGGGAGGGGGGTGAAGATACCTGTCTAAGACAGGTATTTTCACCCACATCCGGGAGTCCTGTCTCCGGGAATCTGCGGGAGTTACGTCACTTCCCGCAGACTTCCCTTGGTGTTCTGGGAGACACTCGGCTCCCAGAACACAGGAACACCAATCAGAACGGCGCAGCGCGACTCGCGCATGCGCCGTAGGGAACCGGGCATGAAGCCGCAGGGCTTCACTTCCTGGTTCCCTCAGCGAGGATGGCGGAGGGAGCAGCAGAGCGACGAGCGATCGCTCGTCCTCTGCTGCGGACGTCGCTGGACTCCAGGACAGGTAAGTGTCCAAATATTAAAAGCCAGCAGCTGCTGTAGCTGCTGGCTTTTAATATTTTTTTTTCCCGGCGGAGCAACCCCTTTAAGGAAATATTCATATTTAATACACTCATTTAGATAAACATTGGACATTTTTTTTACCAATATATCCTGTAATCACATTTGCAATAACACCAGTTATATAGCAGAGGCTTCTTCTGAATAGCCATGTGCACAGCAAGCATTCACTGAGCTTTCAGCCAATTCTTCTTTAACCACTTCACCTCCGGAAGGATTTGCCCCCTAAATGACCAGGCCATTTTGTGCGATACGGCACTGTGTCGCTTTAACTGACAATTGCGCGGTCGTGCGACGTGGTACCCAAACAAAATTGATGTCCTTTTTTCCCCACAAATAGAGCTTTCTTTTGGTGGTATTTGATCACTTCTACAGTTTTTATTTTTTGCGCTATAAACAAAAAAAAAAAAAAAAAAAGAGAGTGACAACTTTGAAAAAAAAAAAAAAAAAATATTTTTTACTTTCTGCTAAAATAAATATCCCCAAACAAATGTTTAACCACTTGCTTACTGGGCACTCAATCCCCCTTCCTGCCCAGGCCAATTTTCAGCTTTCAGCGCTGTCACGCTTTAAATGACAATTGCGCGGTCGTGCGACGTGGCTCCCAAACAAAATTGACGTCCTTCATTCCCCACAAATAGAGCTTTCTTTTGGTGGTATTTGATCACCTCTGTGGTTTTTATTTTTTGCGCTATAAACAAAAAAAAGCGACGATTTTGAAAAAAAATATATATTTTTTACTTTTTGCTATAATAAATATCCCAATTTAAAAAAAAAAAAAAAAAAAAAAAACATATTTTTTTCCTCAGTTTAGGCCGATACGTATTCTTCTACATATTTTTGGTAAAAAAAAACAAAAAAAAAAAAAACGCAATAAGCGTTTATTGGTTTGCGCAAAAGTTATAGCGTCTACAAAATAGGGGATAGTTTTATAGCATTTTTATTAATACATTTTTTTTTTTACTAGTAATGGCGGCGATCAGCGATTTTTATTGTGACTGTGACATTATGGCGGACACATCGGACACCATTTTGGGACCATTGTCATTTTTACAGCGATCAGTGCAATAAAAATGCACTGGTTACTGTAAAAATTACACTGGCAAGGAAGGGGTTAACACTAGGGGGCGAGAAAGGGGTTAAATGTGTGCCCTGGGAGTGATTTCTACTGTGTGGGGGAGGGGACTGACTGGGGGAGGTGACCGATCTGTGTCCTTATGTACAAGGGACACAGCACCGGTCTCCTCTCCCTGACAGGACGTGGATTTCTGTGTTTACACACAGAGATCCACAACCTTGTCTGTGTACCGGCTGATCGCGGGTGCCTGGCGGACATCGCGGCCGCCAGGCACGCGCATCGACATCTCAGTGACGCGCCCCCCAGTGGCCGGAATAGCCAAGGCCGTCTATTGACGGCCTCCCGGATTTGTAGATCCACCTTGAGGCCGTCATTTGTATATGGCCCGGATTTTAAGAGGTTAAAAAAAAAAAATTGAGGGGGGCGTGGCTACCCGCTGAGCAAGATGGACGTGTAATTACACAGCTCCTGCACCGACCGGAATATTGAGCAGCATCCCCGCTATTCTGATAGCCTACAGCGCCCACAAATCTTACCAGATTGCCTCACTAATAACCCAGAATGTCCGGACCGACCCGCAAACGGATAGATTATCGTCAGCCTAAAAAAAACTGACAGATTTCTTCACACTGCCGAACATCCAAGATGGCGCCCGCGAGATTATTCATGGAACATCTGCGGCCTATACAGATCTTCCGGACGCTGATGGACTGGAAATATCTCCACAACCTCACTCCCCTGATGCCTCTCCATCATCCCTCACTTCCTCCTCCGGCAACAGCCCTGCTAAATCGCGGATGCGACTGGATGCAGATTCGGCAGCAAACGAGGTGAGCCCTGTATCTGATCACATCCCAGCCTCTCCATCCCCCATCGCGGCCTTCCCCACCACAGACCAGCCTGTACTAGACACTACCATGAAGGAGATGCTCATCTCCCTTCACAGATCCCTTCATAATGACATCTCCACCATGTTCAACAGATTCTCATCACAAATGCACTGTATGGGTCAGAAAATGCACCTAGTAGAAAAACAAATGGGGCAGATGACTGAAACCGTAAATGACCTTGTAGATGCCCATGACCATACACAAGAAGAACAGCAATGGATGAGGGCCAAGATGGTGGACCTCGAGGACAGGTCCCGCCGCAATAATGTAAAACTCAGAGGGGTCCCTGAATCAGTACTGCCGCATGACCTTAACGCATACGCCAGGAAATTGATTACCACGATCTTGCCAGATCTCACCCCCATGGAAACTATCATTGATCGAATCCACCGCCTTCCCAAACCCCCGCACCTCCAGGCGGAAGTACCACGAGATGTCCTTATGAGGATACACTTTTTTCACGCCAAAGATCAGCTCCTCCTAAAGTCGAGACACCTCGGTCAACTTCCAGCCCCATACACCAATATCCAACTGTACGCTGACCTTTCACAGCATACCCGCCAGATGAGGAGACAACTTAACACCATTACAAAACCGCTTAACAACCACAAGATTCCCTATCAATGGGGTTTCCCTACTAAGATCATAATCACCAAAAATGGGGTTAAACATCACATCTCCACAATAGAAGAAGGCCTCAAACTACTCAACATGTGGGGAATCATCCCTGAACCTCAGTTTAACTGACAGGGATGGGAGATACCTGGCTCTGGACTGTACAATGGACAATACCAGATACACTATTGTCAATGTGTACGCGCCCAATACCAGACAAATCAGATTCCTATCGAAACTGATGCCCACAATCACCAAATTTCGCCAAGGAAATCTCATATGCGGAGATTTCAACATTGTTCCAGACAACTCCTTGGACACCTCTTCCCGCAATATGAGCCGTGTCTCGCCTATGGGACATTTCCTCAGGAACACTGATCTGTACGACGTGTGGAGATGCCATCACACCTCAGAACGAGACTACTCATTCTTCTCCCACAGGCACAATTCCTATACCAGGATTGACTACTTTCTTGTTGACAAATGGACTCTGCCCAAAATCTCTGAATCATCTATTGACACGATCACATGGTCGGACCATGCACCTGTATCGATCGTCATTGATACTTTACCATCTTCCCCACGTACGAAAATCTGGAGAACCAACGCCTCGATCCTACAATCACCTGAACACTCAGCCTACATTTGTAAACATTTGGAAGAATTCTTTGATCTAAACCAAGGCTCCACATCAAACAACACTATACTTTGGAATGCCCATAAGGCATTCGTTAGGGGGATTCTTATCCAAATTGGAGCTAGAGAGAAGAGGAGGAGATCACAGCGTCTTGACACCCTCACTTCCCAAATTAAAAATACTGAAGCCCAGAACCAGAAACACCCTGACACTAAACATAAGGAACAGTTAGTACTTCTCAGACAGGAACTTAGAAACGTATTATTAGAATCCTATAATAGAGCTCAAAAACGATTTAAAGCTAATTACTATTCCACAGGCAATAAAGCTGGGAAAGCCATGGCGCTTAGAATTAAAGGCCACCACACTAAAACTAAAATCTCCCATCTTTATCATCCCTCTACTAAACAAAAACTGATGGACACCCAAGCTATAGCAGATGTGTTTAGCCACTACTAAAAGACACTATATAACCTGAAAGATGATACTACTATTACCCAACCGTCCATAGAAGATATAGAAACTTTCTTGCACGAAATTAATCTTCCCACTGTATCCCCTGACCAATTATCAACGCTGAATGCCCCATTCACGCCACTAGAAAATTCTAGATGTAATTGCAACCCTCCCATCCAACAAATCCCCTGGTCCTGACGGCCTCACCGGGGAATATTATAAACAATTCAGCACTGTTCTAGCACCATTCTTGTCGCAAATGTGTAATGAAGCTACCTCCTCCTCTTCTCTACCACAGGAAATGTTAAATGCCTTAATAATTACCCTACCGAAGCCAGGGAAGGAACCTACCTCACCACAAAATTTCCGTCCTATTTCGCTCCTCAATATTGTCACGAAAATCTATGCTAAGCTCATAGCAACGAGGTTAGTAAACATTATGCCATCACTGATCCACCCGGATCAATCTGGATTCACGAAAGGCAGGCAAACATTTGATGCAACCCGTAGAATCATTAATATAATCCACAACGCGGACTCTGCCAGAACGCCTTCTCTGCTTCTGTCACTGGATGCAGAGAAGGCGTTCGATAGAGTTAACTGAGCATATCTCCAAGCCACACTCCGAAAGTTTGGCCTTCAAGGGCACATTTTCTCTGCAATAACGGCCCTATACACAAAACCTTCAGCTCAGGTGTACACATCTGAAATGCTGTCTAAACCATTTCCGATCTCGAATAGAACCCGCCAAGGTTGCCCCCTATCACCTCTTATTTTTAATCTAATGATGGAACCCCTCGCCGAACATATTAGAGCAAACATTTCCATCTCTGGCTTTAAAATTGGTTCATTAGAACATAAGATAAATTTATTTGCCGAAGACGTTATACTAATGGTCACCAACCCTATATCCTCCCTGGCTTCGATACAATCTGTATTGCAAAAATTCAGTGATATTTCTTATTATAAAAAGGTGAACGAAACAAAGTCCCACATTCTAGACCTTGGATTAGATGCTATCACCAGCAACCTCCTGCGGAATTTCTACCCTTACCCATGGGCAGTCACAGGTATAACGTATCTGGGAAGAACACTTACTAAATCTACCAAGAATCTTTTCAATAGTAACTACATTGAAGCTAAACAAATGCTGATTACAGAAACTACTAAACTATCAAGATTTGAATTCTCCTGGTCTGGTAGATTAGCTGCTTTCAAAATGCTCATGCTTCCTAGGTTGCTTTACATATTCTGCACACTTCCTATTCCACTAACTACCTCATACCTTAAATCTCTCCAATCCGTTATACAACAATTCATATGGCAAGGTAAAAAACCCAGATGTAGTCACCCTAAAGCCATCAAACACAAACTGGCAGGAGGAATGGGATACGTAGATATCAAGGATTACTACCTGGCTTCCATTTTGTCTCAAATGACAGAGTGGGTCGCCGATCGCCCAACCACGTTATGGGGTAACATTGAAAACATTATGACCCCTGGACATAACCTCAAAGACTGGCTATTCAGCTCCACAATAACTCAACCTCACCTTCACTTGTACTCACCGACTATCCGAGCATCGGTTCAGGCTTGGAAAACACTACACTCCACAAAATGGTATCAAATACCTACCAAACGACTACAAATACCTCAAAAATAGAAAATGACCCGACGCACTCAAGGGAAACAAGGGCATGCTTCCATCCCTGTATAAACGTATAAAGTAGGGGGAGGGGGGGGAAATGTGGGACTTTAAATGAAGCATGTCGTTGTGAAATAAAAAGGGAAAGAGAACATTAATTAAAATGTATATTTAATTATATGCCATATACCCCTAGGGGCTGTCCATATTATGAAAAAGCAAAAACATTCATTTATATACCATAATAAATTATAGGCAATCATACATGATTTACAGGATAATCATGGTATTAAATGTTCAGCTAATATTCAAAGGACATAGTTGAAACAATCAGTATACACATAAATACAGAAGTTACAAGATCAGGACACAAAAGCAAATAAATATAATAAAAATTCATTATTAGAAAGACAAAGGCTGAGCTGAACATCATAGACTAACAACCGAATAATACAGAAAAAAATGGACTGGACATCATGAGTTGAGAACCCGACGCGTTTCTTGGCTTCTACCAATCATCAGGGGTATGATGTATAATTATATAAACTCTAAAAATTGGGAAAATAAATAGGTAATTAGTTGGTAAAAGGGGATTGAAAATTACAATGGGAGATTGACAGTGGGGGCCATATGATGGAATTACTCACAGAGCAGCCCATGAGTTAAGTCCAGATCCGGCGGCAGATTTAAAAGTGATTCAGACAGGGTGAGATGGCTTGTCTGAATCACTTTTAAATCTGCCGCCGGATCTGGACTTAACTCATGGGCTGCTCTGTGAGTAATTCCATCATATGGCCCCCACTGTCAATCTCCCATTATACATCATACCCCTGATGATTGGTAGAAGCCAAGAAACGCGTCGGGTTCTCAACTCATGATGTCCAGTCCATTTTTTTCTGTATTATTCGGTTGTTAGTCTATGATGTTCAGCTCAGCCTTTGTCTTTCTAATAATGAATTTTTATTATATTTATTTGCTTTTGTGTCCTGATCTTGTAACTTCTGTATTTATGTGTATACTGATTGTTTCAACTATGTCCTTTGAATATTAGCTGAACATTTAATACCATGATTATCCTGTAAATCATGTATGATTGCCTATAATTTATTATGGTATATAAATGAATGTTTTTGCTTTTTCATAATATGGACAGCCCCTAGGGGTATATGGCATATAATTAAATATACATTTTAATTAATGTTCTCTTTCCCTTTTTATTTCACAACGACATGCTTCATTTAAAGTCCCACATTTCCCCCCCCTCCCCCTACTTTATACGACTACAAATACCTGTTCAAACCCTAAAACTATTATCGCCCGACCTGACTATACCCAAATGGATACTTACTCAAACAACAGACACCGCAGACCTTAGGACTAAGATTATACATAAAACCTTTGCCCAAATCAAATCAACATTACACGCACCAAATTTAGATTTCTTCAATTGTTATAGGATTCAACAATGTCTCACAGCACACCCAAACTTAGAAGGAGAATTACCACTCAAACTGTGGAACTACTTCTTCTACACTACTACACCTACCAAAGGCACTTCCCTAATCTATTCTACACTGCAGGGGAAAAATACCTTCCATAAATCCAAACCATACACGGACTGGGAAATAGATTTGAACATACAGATTTCTGATCGACAATGGCAAACAGCCTTGAAGTCAATCTATAAATCCACTAGCTGCACCTCTCTATGGGAATTAACTCACAAAATCCATCCAAGATGGTACCTGACACCACAGAGAATGGCCAAATTTCGATCCCACTCATCACCCAACTGCTGGAGGAATTGTAACCAGTTAGGTACTCTTTTCCACGTGTTATGGTCATGTCCAGGATTAACAACACTGTGGACCGAAGTAGAACGCATCATACAAGATATATGCCATATCCCTTTTACACTTACTCCACAATTAGCTATACTGAACATAAATACCGAATTACTACAGCCACATCTCCGATTAATCATTACTCACATACTCCTAGCAACCAGACTACTCATAACCAGACACTGGAAAACTAATGTCTCCCCAACTTCGAATGAAGTCATAGCATTGGTCCACTCTCACTACGCTTATGAATCAATCTTTTCAAAGGGGAAGTCATCATACTCTAAAATCTATAATCTATGGCTCCCCTGGACTCAATGGTACGCTAAAAAGCTTACCTGATACACTCCTGATTGATAGACCTACCATATTGCTCTCTACTCCCCTCCCCTCCCTTTTTTTTTGTTGTTGTTTACTTTACCCTACTTTATTCTAGTTCTCACATCGTTCAAACAGTTGTATACAATGCTCTCTGAATACATATGCATTCATATGTACACTCAAGATAGTATGAATACTTTAGACATGTACTATCTTATGCACAAACTCATACTTGACAGTTCTACATTCTCTATTGTTGTTTTACTTCTATATCCCACCACAGGTTGTTAATAACGCTTTCGCTGTATGAGCTACTTCCTAAACCTTCACCGACACTGCTGGAGGGTGGAGTTTCGTTATTTACCCCTAGATGCAGAATGTTCCCATTAGGGGTGTCTAGGGGTTTGGGACCTCACAGACCACCTTACCTTCACCATCTATTATAGTCATGCAATTTAACCATTTTTGACAACTTGACATGATGTGTATATTCCTCAACATGTATCCAATATGAACTGTGATGTATGACGCTAACTGTTCATTTTATTATCAATACCTTCAATAAAAACTATTGAAAGAAAAAAAAAAAAATTCAGTTTAGGCCGATATGTATTCTTCTTTCTTTTTTTTTTTTTTACCAAAAATATCGCAATAAGCGTATATTGATTGGTTTGCAAAAAAAGTTGTAGCGTCTACAAAATAGGAGATAGATTTATGGCATTTTCATTATTATTATTTTTTTTAGTAATGGCGGCGATCTGAGATTTTTAGCGGGAGACAGATCGGACACTTTTTTAGGACCATTCACATCTATACAGCGATCAAAGCTAAAAATAGCCACTGATTACTGTATAAATGTCACTGGTAGGGAAGGGGTTAACTGTGTTCCCTCAGTGTGTGTTCTAATTGTGGGGGGTGGGGTGGGACTGACTGGGGGAGGAGACATATCGTTGTTTTATAATCAGTAGGAAATGTTCTGTGCCATATCACAGGTGATGGGGTCACATGTCTGTGGTCTCTTACCTTGGGTGCAATGAAGTGATTTTCTCCCACAGTTGCTTGGATGTTATTTCTTGGGGGACGGTTATGTTTTCAGATCGAACGCCAGCTAGTTCGGAACTTTTTGCAAAGTACAACACCACCACCTGTAGATGCAGGGAATTCATTTACTATTTAAACGCAACGCAACAATTTTAAAACATGGCAAAAATGAGCTTTAGGCTGCATTCACACCTGAGCGTTTTGTAGCCTGAAGCTTGAAGCTACAAAAACGCTAGAGGGGGAGAAATCCATTATTCTCTATGGAGATGGTTCACATCACAAAATGCCGGTAAAACCGCTTGAAGCGCTACGCTCAGGTGTGAATGCAGTCTTAAGGCCCTGTTTTTTCCCTCTGATAAAGCATCCATGGTGGATCGCTTTTCAGAAGGCAGTTGACAGGCGGCTGGGGAAGAGACATGTCACCTTTTCACTGTTTTAATGCTAAAAAGCCTGCAACATAACTGCATGGATTGCACCTGGTTGTGGCATGGCTCCAATGCATTTAAATGGGTCTTGTTTGGAGGTGGTACTGCTCCCCACTAAATGGAACAGGGGTTGTATTTTTGATGTGGCTGCATGTTTTTCTTTAAGTGGGTGGTTGAGGGGCGGTAAAACGGTGGCTCAACTGTCTGTTTTCCCAGCACCCTGTCCACCTGTAAGAGCAAGGCCTTAAAGGACGAGTCCAGTTATCCTTCCTTAATCCCATTAACACAAACTGCTATGGTGGGCAGGAATTTGTGTTCATGTTGGAGGTGCCACTGACGTAATAATTAACCACTTACCGACTGGCCAGTAGGAATTATACTGCTGGCTGGTGGCTCCCCTTGGCATGCCCACCCCCTGCCTCTCGTGCTGTGGTTGGACACGCCAGAAATACATCAGCAGGATCACAACCTTAGCCTCCGATTGGCTGCCTTCAGCCTTTTTTCTATTGGTTGAGCCTGAGTGATAGCTCTTTGACTACAGTCCCCATCCAGCCGAGAGATGGTCCTCGAAATGTCCCCCCTTTCTCTTCACTGCCACTGACCAACTAAGCTCCGATCCTGGCTCAGTGATGTAAAATGCGGCCCTTCCCTTAGTTTGTCTGAACCGCTCTCCACCACCGGTCACATGACCCCTGACGCCCCACAAAGGAAGCTGCAGCAGAGCGGGCAGCTCAAGACTCCAGGGTGGCCGAGCCCTTGTTCACATTGAACGCGGCGTTGAAATCGTGCGACTACATCTGAAATCGCAAGATTTTAAAGCTACACTTTAGTGCGACTTCTGGTGTGACTTGAAAGACATCTATGTGGCTTCATGCACAGAAGTCTATTAAAGTCGCACACAGTTGCCAAAAGCAGAGCAGGAAATACTTTTGCAAATACGTGCGGGGGTCGCAATGATTGGAACGGTGCCATTGCCAGCAATAGGCTGCGACTTGACCTATCAAATCGCATGACAAATCGCTCCAATGTGAACGAGGGCTTAAACTGGCAAGCTGATTGGTTACTAAGCACAGCTGCACCAGTTTTAGTAAGTCTCGCCCAGAACATCCTTCTGGTCCACACCGGGGCGGACTCGCTACTTAAAAGCCGCAAATCAGTGCGATTTGTACATCCGATTTCACTGCCACTTGCAACTTCATTCAAACGAATCTATGCAAGTTGCAGTGAAATCAGAAAAGAAGTACTGCAGGGACATGAGTTGCAGCAATTTGAACGGAAATGAGGTGCGACTTGCCATGCGATTTGGATCTGTCAATTTGCGCGACAAATCGCACAGGTGTGGACCAGGGCTAAATTGGGGTTCCAGAAAACAAAGAAATGCCAGATAAGTTAGGGAAGATCTCTTGTTGGAGTTGATGGAAGGATCTTTCTATGCCAAAGCTGTAGATGAACCGGTTCTCCCAGATCTGCACAGTGATGTCACCCCAGGACTGTCTGCACAAAACAAACTCTGACTCTCTGTCTCCTAATCATTGTATGGGACCCCCCTGTGTATACTTATACTGCTCCTGCTCCATACTCCAGTCTCCCACACACACACATTGCACTGCCATACACCCCCTTACCTGACAAGTCATGGAGCCAGGGACAGGGATCACATGGATCAGGCTGCACACTGACAAGCAGGAAGAGGACTCAGGCTGGAGACTTCGCCCGCACATTGTGAGCTGCCTACTGATTGGTGGACCAAGGGAGAGTGAGATGTGATCTGCTCTGTGATTGGTCAGAGGTGCTTCCCACCCACACAGTCAGCTGCGAGCACGTGGTCTGTCATAGTACACAGAGAGGAATGATTACAAACACTCACTCTGTACATTACATACAACTCTGTCATCTCCAGCAAAGTTAGCTCTTATCAAGCAGCCAAGGACATCTTTTTCTCAGGATCACAAAGCATAACAACCTGAGTGAATAATAATAATCCATCCCTGCACAATGAGGTGTATACAGTATATACTTATAATATAGTGATTGCCTTTTCTGGCATTTTTTGTTTACATGTGACAACCAGTATTTTTTTTTTAAGCAGAGGCCGTGGAGATGGGTATTGAATAAAAAATTCATGGGGGTCGGATCGCAAATTTGTGCGATGACTCTTCACATCACAGCCCCCCCTTTTCTTATATCACAATTCCCTTCTTATGTCAGTATCCTCTGCCCCCCCCCCTCCAGAGTGGTGTCCTCTGCCCCCCCCCCCCTCCAGAGTGGTGTCCTCTGCCCCCCCCCCTCCAGAGTGGTGTCCTCTGCCCCCCCCTCCAGAGTGGTGTCCTCTGCCCCCCCCCTCCAGAGTGGTGTCCTCTGCCCCCCCCCTCCAGAGTGGTGTCCTCTGCCCCCCCCTCCAGAGTGGTGTCCTCTGCCCTCCTTTACAGCATTCCCTTCCCATAACAGTGTTTTCTGCCCCCTAGCTCTGCCCCCTTCACATCACAGCCCCCTTGGCTCTGCCCCCTTCACATCACAGCCCCCCTTGGCTCTGCCCCCCTTCACATCACAGCCCCCCTTGGCTCATATTACCACTCCTGAAGCCTCCCCCCCATTACTGCCCCCCCTAGCTCTGTCCCTCCAATTTACATTGCAGCCCCTGCACCTCTGCCCCCCCATTCACATTACAGCCCCTGAAGCTCTGCCCCCCAATCATATTACAGCCCCTGCAGTTCTGCCCCCCAATTCCTATTATAGCCCCTGCAGCTCTGTCCTCCCCATTCACATTACAGCCCCTGCAGCTCTGCCCCCTTTCATATTACACCCCTGCAGCTCTGCCCCCCCAATTCATATTACGGCCCCTGCAGCTCTGTACCCCCCATTCACATTACTGCCCCTGCAGCTCTGCCCCCTCTAATTATATTACAGCCCCTGCAGCTCTGCCCCCATTCATATTACATTCCCTGCAGCTCTGCCCCCCCCCCAATTCATATTACAGCCCCTGCAGCTCTGCCCCCCATTCATATTACAGCCCCTGCAGCTCTGCCCCTTCACTCTCCTACCTTACTCAGGCACGGAGCGGGAGTAAAGACAGCTCTGGTTGGAGGGCAGGATCAACAGCTCCTGGAGTTAACTTTTCAAGGTAACCACCAGGTGATTGGTTGCTGAGACCGCCCTGCATCCTAACAACTAATCACCGGCTGGTTAACTTCAAAAGTTAACTCCGGCAGCTCCTGCACCCGCCCTTCATCTAAGTAGCTGTGCCCCCCCAGGTCATCTAGCCTGCCTGGCTGAAAACCGTCTCCTAAATGGTAGAACCACGGCGGGCCTAATGGGAAAGTGACGTGGGCCGGACCTGGACCGCGGGCCGCCATTTAGGGATGCCTGCTCAAGAGAATAAATTAGTGGGTTTGTCAATTTTTTATGTCACATAATATTTGTGCAGCAATTTTTCGGGAATAAGTACACTTTTGTGAATTTTAATGCCCAAAAAAAAAACACACAGTACATAACCCAATTTTTTTGTAAAATATAAAATATGTTATGCCAAGTAAATAGATACCAAACATGTCACACTAAAAAAACAGCGACAAACAACACCAATTTTGATATCCATAGCCACTTGACCTCCGGAAGACTTACCCCCTTCCTGACCAGGCCATTTTTTACAATACGGCACTGCATTACTTTAAATGACAACATCTGCTATAAAACACATCCACTAAAAAATAAAAAAATAATAATTTCTTCATCAGTTTAGACCAATATGTATTCTGCTACATATTTTTGGTAAAAAAAATCCAATAAGCGTATATTGATTGGTTTGCGCAAAGGTTATAGTGTCTACAAACTATGGGATATACAGTAAACTGGAAGTTTTATTTAGATATTTATTCTTACTAGTAATGGCGGCAATCAGCGACTTATAGCGGGACTGTGATATTGCGACGGACAAATTGGATGCTAACTGACCCTTTTGACACTTTTTTGGGGAGCAGTGACACTAATACAGTGATCATGCTAAAAAATATGCACTGTCACTGTACTAATGACACTGACTGGAAAGGGGTTAATATCAGGGGCGATCAAAGGGTTAAATGTGTGCCTAGCCTTTATTTTTTTGACTGTGGGGGAGGTGCTTTTACTAGGGGAAAGCATGGATCCATGTCCCTACTTTGCAGGAACACAGGATCCATGCATTCCCTTCTGACAGAACAGCAATCTGCCTTGTTTACATAGGCAGACTGCTGTTCTGCCTCTGTTCGAATGATCAGCTGGTACCAGCGGACATTGAGTCTGCGGTACCCATCCAGTGCGGTACCCATCCACGCCGGCAGCGTGCATTCGTGTCCGCTACCCGGAAGTGTAGGATCACATATATACAGTATCTCACAAAAGTGAGTACATATTTCATGTGGATTACTGGAACCATGTCCTGTGGTCTGATGAGACCCAGATAAACTTATTTGGTTTAGATGGTGTCAAGCTTGTGTGGCAGCAACCAGGTGAGAAGTACAAAGACAAGTGTGTCTTGCCTACAGTCAAGCATGGTGGTGGGAGTGTCATGGTCTGGGGCTGCATGAGTGCTGCCGGCACACTGGGGAGCTAAAGTTCATTGAACCATGAATGCCAACATGTACTGTGAGATACTGAAGCAGAGCATGATTCCTTCCCTTCGAAGACTTGGCTGCAGGGTGGTATTCCAACATGATAACGACCCCAAACACACCTCCAAGACGACCACTGCCTTGCTAAAGAAGCTGAGGGTAAAGGTGATGGACTGGCCAACCATGTCTCCAGACCTAAACCCTATTGATCATCTGTGGGACATCCTCAAATGGAAGGTGGAGGAGCGCTAGGTCTCTAACATCCAACAGCTCCGTGATGTCGTCATGGAGGAGTGGAAGAGGACTCCAGCGGCAACCTGTGAACTCCATGCCCAAGGGGTTAAGGCAGTGCTGGAAAATAATGGTGGTCACACAAAATATTGACACTTTAGACCCAATTTGCAAACTTTCACTTAGGGGTGTACTCACTTTTGTTGCCAGCAGTTTAGACATTTATGTACACCTCCCAACTTTTTGAGATGGTAACGAGGGACATCTGGAAAATAATGGTGGCCACCAGTGACGTCGCTAGGGGTGGCTATTGAAGCTATAGCCCTGAATCTTGGGCCCATAGCCCCAAGTCTCTTGCCGCAATCAGCGGGCCGCAGCCTCTCTGCAGCTGGGCTGCGGGTGCTGTGGGTGAGCTGCATGAGAGAACCGGGCAGGCGGATGACATAAGCGAGCAGCCGGAAGAGCAGAGATGACATTATCTCTCTCTGCCTGCCCCACATCAACGCTCTTCTGCCCTCACAGCCGGGCCTCTTCAAAGTTGAAGCGAGGTGTGGCAGGGAGCAGCGAGATGACATCATCTCTCACTGCCAGCCCCACATCAACGCTTTGCTGCCCTCACTCAGAAGTACATGGACCAGTGCTGCCAGCCTGCCACCAATGCAGCAACAATGCACATTTAGTGGCATTGGCTGGCATGGCAAGTGACAATCCACATCTAGTGGCAGGTGACAGTGTCAAGTGACAATCTTCATCTGAGGGCAGGTGACGTGGCAAGTAACAATCCACATCTGGTGGCAGACGACAGTGGCAAGTAACAAGCTGCACCTGGTGACAGGCGACGGTGGCAAGTGACACACTTGGGGCTCCCACTGATTCTGCAAAGAAAAAAAGCCCAAGGGCTAACGCTGCACTTAATGACAATGTTGGAATAAATGATAAAAAGAACAGCCGCTAGCACCATAAGTTCAGTACAAAAAAATTATAAATAGCAAGAAAAAAAAAACACAAAGGAGTGCAGCGCTAAAAAATGATCATAAATGATCATCAAAAATCAAAACTGATAAATTGATGACTAAATTAATAAAACAGAGTGTTTACAAAAACACATGAATAAATATATGTGTGATGTATATTATATAAAGATAGTGAAAAAATAATTGAGTGAAAAAAATCAGGGTGAAAAGAATGTGAAAATGGAAAACTAATGCAGGGATCCAAAATATATAAATTAATATAATATTCCAAAAACTAAATATAAAGAAAAAGTGAATAATGACTGGTGAATAAAAAGAAAAAAATTATAAATATGCACAAATTACAAATTAAGTTAATCCAAAAATAATTGGATGCAAAGAAGTGCAGAATAAAAAAACACAAAAGAGATGGAATGCAATTGATCAATTCAAAAAATTAAGTGATGATATAAAAAAACACACAAAGAAAAGAAGTCCCAAAAAAATATTATTAAAAAGAAAAAGTTGATGTGAAGAAAAAGATGATGAACCAATCTTCCCAAGGAGAACATATTCGGCATTATGGTGAGTTGAACCACTTCATTATATTTTACAATGTAATAATAGAAATAATGCGCTGCAATCAACCCAAAACCATATTAACCATGGTGCCATGATGATTAAAGCACCAACACTAGCCATTTCCCGCAAAAAATTGCTTACCACCATGCCCAACGGGCCTGCAAAAAGGTTGGTGACCGCTGCTATGGGCTCTAGCCCCAGATCTTTTGCAGACCTAGCAACGCCCCTGGTGGCCACAAAAAATATTGACACATTGGGCCTAATTTGGAAATTTTCACTTCGGGTTCTACTCACTTTTGTTGCCAGCGGTTTAGACATTAATGGCTGTGGGTTGAGTTATTTTGAGGGGAGAGGAAATTTACATAAGTGTCATTTCTTCAGTGTTGTCACATGAAAAGATATAATAAAATCTTTACAAAAATGTGAGGGGTGTACTTACTTTTGTGAGATACTGTATATCCACCTTTTGATGAGTGTTTTTTTTCTGTGATTTAGGACTTTTTGTTATCCACTTTGTACCATTTATCATTTGATGATTCACCACTTATTCACATATATGTTTGTTTCTTTAGATGACACTTTATCATTTCACAGCATTGTTTTGCACTTCATAGGAGATTGGTTCATATTGTTCTAATTACTCACCTGCAGAATTTTCACTTTGTTTCTGCATACTTATTACCATAGGCGTACTGGGTGTGCCGGTTGTGCCCAGGCACACCCTAATCATCCCATGCGCATTAGTGTTATCGCACTGTGTAGCAACAGGAACATGGGAAAGATCTCCCTCTTACCGGTTCTGCCATAAGAGAAGTGTTTATGCTCTTCTCTTTCACTGTGCCAGCAGGGAGATCAATGTGCCGGGGTCATATATATGTAGATACAAACACATGCATGTGTGTTTGAGCTTAAGGGTGCACACTCTAATGCATTAGGCTGCGCACACCTATGCTTATTACCTATTTCACTACAACGCGGCACCACACACTATTATTTATTTATTCCCCTGTCCATGGATTTTGCCTATCGGTGTTTGCTGCAGTAACCTATTTTAACTTTTCATAAGTAATAGTGCGAGAGCATTACTCTAGTTTTTCCTCTTTGCCCAGATGTTTGCTTTTAAAATGCTAGGTCTCCAGCGGACATCGCGTCCACGCTCATTGGCTCCAGCGTCACACCGCGGGCGTGCGCGCCCCCTATTGATTTTAAAGTGGCCGACGTACACCTATGTCGATTTGCGCAGCTGTGCCAACCTGCCACAGTATAATCACGGCGGCTGGTCGGCAAGCAGTTCAATTTGGTTTCTTTCTTTTCTTTGACCATGTGATAATAATTTACCTATATTGTTGTGAAATTATCAGGCTAATATAAAGCAAAATTATTTTGCCTGTGCCTGCATTGTTTCAAGGGACACTAAGCATATTTTCATATTCAAATTTCAGTACATTTTTCTAAAATAGTTATTATAAGCAATCAGATTAGACAATTATCAACTTACACTGCAGGGAGAGAAGCACCTTTCAGACCCACCAAGGATCTAGAAGAGCACTGCACAGGAGAAGGTGTAGTGATGCAGAGACATCTGCTTGGTGGAGAAGTGGGCCGGGATGCTTAGGGCTCCCGCAGGTGCAAGACGCTGAACACCGGCAGCTGTGGGTGACGTCAGGGCTGGGAGGCGGGAAAACAGGGCAAGGCTAACCCATTTCAGAGTTACCCACGGCTCCTTTGTCAAAGTTGGTACCAGCTTATATTTGTAATGACAGTGGGCGGTGCTCAGGAGACGCAGGGCCCGGCAGGATGATGTCATTCGTGCAATCACAATGCAGCGATGCAGAATCGTTCAAGACTGCATCGCAATGCATGGATTCGGCAATAATTTTCAACACCCCTACTTCATGGTCCCCAGCCGTGAACCTGTAAATTGTTTCAGTCTACCTTTACATGTGCTGAAGATACTTCATGGTCCTCATCTGTGAACCTATAATCTGTTCTAGTCTACCTTTACCTGCGCTGAAACTGCTGTACTTCATGTTCCCCAGCCGTGAACCTGTAGACTGTTCCAGTCTACCGTTACCTGTGCTGAAGGTACTTCATGGTCCTCATCCATAAACCTGTAGACTGTTCTAGTCCACCTTTACCTGTGCTGAAGCTACTTCATGGTCCCCAGCCGTGAACCTGTAGACTGTTTCAGTCTAACTTTACCTGTGCTGAAGATACTTCATGGTCCTCATCCATAAACCTGTAGACTGTTCTAGTCCACCTTTACCTGTGCTGAAGCTACTTCATGGTCCCTAGCCGTGAACCTATAGACTGTTCCAGTCTAACTTTACATGTGCTGAAGATACTTCATGGTCCCCAGCCATGAACCTATAGACTGTTCCAGTCTACCTGTGCTTGTACTACAGTTACTGAGCGAGAAGTATCCTTTGTGAACAATACCTGACATTTTGGAGTATCCCACATCTCTCCAAATCCCCTTCTGCTACCGTTCTATAAGCAAATAAACTAGGGCTGTTACTGATTAAAATTTTTGTGCTTGATTAATCAATTTTTTTTTTTTATCGATTAATCGACTAATTTAGATTAATTATAACGCACATAGATCCAACTACTTTTAGCTGATCTCCTTGCAGGCCAATTCCCAGTGCAGCTACCAACCACTGGAAAAATGGATATCAGGATACAAAAAACACACAAAGGCAGCGCTCAATGGGAATAGCATTAAAACTTTTATAGTCTTCAAGTAGATAACAAAATAAATATTGCACTGGAGATAAAATCGATGTAGCTACATAAACTGTAAAAATGGTGCGAGTAATACCAAACTGTAGCATAAGCAGTCATAAAAACATGTAGCTAAGTATGATACTGGTATAAAAATGTGTACAATGATGCCACTGCTGAATCCAGATGAGGAGGGGTTTACACAACTCGCAGTGGATGGCTGTAGAATCCCAGGTTGATAGAGAGAAGTGATAGAGGGAAGGGTAACAGCCCTTGCGTGTGGCAGATAGTAAGGTCCCGCCGGCATGCAGATATGAAGGCACAGCAAAGGAGCCCTTCAGATGGACACGGCAAGCCCCGCCGGTGTCCGTGACATTACCGGATCTCCCTGAAGACCTGGAAGCCGGGGGAGAGGTGAGTACCGATCAAAATAATTTTAATCGATCAAAAGAATTTTGATCGATCAAAACAATTAATCGATTAATTGAGGAATTAATAGTTAATTTCCACAGCCCTAAAATAAACCCTAAGAAAAAACATCCCCCAGACTGTTCAATGAGCCAAACAGAGTGAACTGTTGCTGGGTTCCTGGCTGTCTCTGCACCTGGGAATTTACAGCTGTCCCTTCGACGGTAGCACTACAATTATCTGAGTTAGCTCTGAGGGAAGGGGGTGCGTCCCCCGAAATGCGTCAACTTGCAAACATTGTGGTGCATTGGATCGGGTGACACTTCACCAAGACTAGATCTGCCATTGGTGTCACACGGTGCTTCCATTTTTTCCTCTTTTGTGAGTGTGCATATGGCTTTCCTGTCTATTTATGAAGATATCTTTTGGTAATGCACTAGACGTTTGCGTCCTCCTGTTTGTCTGTGACCCATGATACAATGGCTGCTTACCCCAAGGCAGTTCAAATACAACATTTTCATGCCTAACCAGTTTCTTTAGCAAAGTTAGCTCGATTCAAGCAGCCAAAGGCATCTTTTTCTCAGGCACACAAAGCATAACAACCAGGGAATGATTCATACCTGCACAATGAGGTGTATACAGTATTTACGATATAACATTACGATTGCATGTAAAAAGAAAATAAACTTTGTTTCATCCTGCATATAGTTTTTATCCTCCTCTGACTGTTTTATGAGACTGCATGACCCTTGATCCTTTGTCCTGACAGTGCTGATTGGCCCACCCAAGAAAAAAAAAAAACTCTGTAGCAATACACACCAAACTGAGCATGTGCAGAGTGCCCCCAAAGCTCTGTACTATCAGCAGATGGATTGGGGACAGTGCAGTCATTAAATGTGGTGGCTGCATTTGTTTTCTTTTTTAAGGCTTTTTCTCCTTTGTTTCATCTGGGGACCTGGCCAGTAAGGCTGGCCATACATTATACAATTTTCTTGTTTAATTTTCCTTTTAGATTTACCAAAACTATGTAATATGAGGTCACACCTAAACACGTTCAAATTGCAAGCAATTAGGCAGGTCCTTGTACTACATAGTTAAAGGTAAATCTAAAGGAAATTGAACAAGAACATTGTATAATATATGGCCAGCCTAACACACCTCCTGTATTAAAGTGCCCCCACTCTGGATGAAGGAGCACAGTGGGCAGCTTTGAACAGCAGGATTGTTAGTCTGGGGGAGGGGAGTGTTCGATGTACTTGCCGATTTAAATACATTAAAAAATTGAAGCCAAACTGCAATTAACACTTTATAAGCAGTTACTGCAAACTGTTGTTTTTCTTTTTGGGATAAAGGTTTTACATAAATAAATAAAAGCTGATCATTGTAAGCACCCCTGTCAGTAGTAAGTGGTTTGTCTTAGCCCTCCTTCACTTTGCACAGTAATTTTGTTTCTTTTAATCATTAAAGAGTAATTGTCATTGAATTGTCTTGATCACAATTTTTTAAATGATCTGCTAGTCTAAAATATACACACTGGTTTATTGAATGTACCATATTAACATACAGTATCTCACAAAAGTGAGTACACCCCTCACATTTTTGTAAAAATGTTATTATATCTTTTTATGTGACAACACTGAAGAAATGACACAAAATAACTCAACAGACAGCCATTAACATAGCTCCAAACTGTCCCTGATTTCAAGGGACTGTCCCTGATTTGGAACAAAGTCCCTCTGTTCCTCTTTCCTGCTTATTTTCCCTCACTTTGGTCTGATCTATATAGTTGTATATGTAGCGGGGTGTTCAATTTAGGGGAAGTGTCTGAGTGGTAACCAGGCTCAGACACCTTAAATTGTTAGGAGTTATGGACCATTTTTGTTCTCAGGGGTTAATGCTTGTGATGTGTTCCCTGTGGCCGGTGGTTGGCGCTGCCATTCTGGGCCAGGGTTGAACCGCGAGCGCAGTGCTGTGCCTTTTGTGACCCCTCTCGGCAACCGTACAGTGGGGCTGCCGGGAGAGGATATAAAAGGGGCAGACATCTTCTGAAGGGGTCGGTCGACGCCCAGGCACCTTCAGCCTGGGCGTGTGTGTGTCGTCTCCGGGTGCCCTAGGCCCGGAGGCCTTGTTCCAGTTCCACCTCAGGCACCTTTAGCCTGGGGTGAGGTACTACCTCACCGTTTCTGACTGCCTGGGTATGGAGGCCCGGGAGCTGCAGCAACGGCCCGGGGCCCAGCAAACATCGGCTGGTGTCCAATAGGGATCGAGGAGTCCATGGTGCCGCCTTGCCAGGGGACCCGCACCCTAAGAGAAGGTTCCGAGGGACCGATGCTGTGGTCACGGTGAAGGAAGGGGTCTGTTGACTCTCTGGGGGGGCGTCTTCTCCCTGAAAGGGGCCATGTCCTAGGAAGAAACCAAGGTTCATCAGGTCAGTGGCAGTGACCCTGTTCGCCAGCTCAGTGGCAGTGACCTTATCCACCAGGTCTGTGGCAGGGACCAACCTTACGGTCTGTGGCAGAGACTGTGCGCCAAAACAGTTTGAGAAACCTAAAACAGTCAGAAGAGTTTGAGCTACGTTTGTGCCTGGACCTCCTCCACACCTTAAGCTGTCCTGTGTCTTTGCTCCAACCTTTCTTCTATCCAAGAGACTATGTGATATTTAAGTGAGAATAAATATTGCGTTGGACTTTCAGCTGGTGTGGACATTCGTGTTCCTGGGGAAGTCAAGGACTTGCATCTACACACTATAGAGGTAGGAAATCCTTCTCAGGAGGACTTCTGACTCCGGCTGCAGACAAGGCCCAAAAAAACAACACCGCCTAACCTCTTAACACAGGAGGGTACGGGCTTGTGGTGCGGTGTGCCTGTCTCCCCCCTGCGAGGAGCCGAGTTTAATGCAGGAGGGGGAAAGGTGGGTGTGCTACATATATAAAATGCACTTTTTATCTTTCAGAAAGTGTTTCCCAGTGCTTAACCTTTCATCCAATTTCTAAATCGCTGCATTTGTACATTTCAGAAGCCGGTATAAAGAAATAGTAGTGTCAAAAAAAACACTTATGGGTTTAACTAATATTTTTTTTGCATAATTCTCCTTTAAGGGGGCGTGGCAGGGTGTGTGTCCTATGCCTACATACTTTTGCTAACAGGTGTCCC
This sequence comes from Rana muscosa, assembly GCA_029206835.1. Taxonomy (NCBI): domain Eukaryota; kingdom Metazoa; phylum Chordata; class Amphibia; order Anura; family Ranidae; genus Rana; species Rana muscosa. Next base: position 1,156,527,184 of record CM055116.1, on the reverse strand, counting down.
TCATTCCCATCTCAAAAAGTTGGGAGGTGTGCATTAATGTCTAAACCGCTGGCAACAAAAGTAAGTACACCCCTAAGTGAAAATGTCCAAATTGCGCCCAAAGTGTCAATATTTTGTGTGGCCACAATTATTTTCCAGCACTGCCTTAACCCTCTTGGGCATGGAGTTCACCAGAGCATCACAGGTTGCCACTGGAGTCTTCCTTCACTCCTCCATGACGACATCATGGAGCTGGTGGATGTTAGAGACCTTGCGCTCCGCCACCTTCCGTTTGAGGATGCCCCACAGATGCTCAATAGGGTTTAGGTCTGGAGACATGCTTGGCCAGTCCATCACCTTTACCCTCAGCTTCTTTAGCAAGGCAGTGGTCATATTGGAGGTGGGTTTGGGGTCATTATCATGTTAGAATACTGTCCTGTGGCCCAGTCTCTGAAGGGAGAAGATCATGCTCTGCTTCAGTATGTCACAGTACATGTTGGCATTCATGGTTCCCTCAATGAACTGTAGTTCCCCAGTGCCGGCAGCACTCGTGCAGCCTCAGACCATGACACTCCCACCACCATACTTGACTGTAGGCAAGACACACTTGTCTTTGTACCCCCCACCTGGTTGCCGCCACACACACACTTGACACCATCTGAACCAAATACGTTTATCTTGGTCTCATCAGACCACAGGACATGGTTCCAGTAATCCATGTCCTTAGTCTGCTTGTCTTCAGCAAACTGTTTGCAGGCTTTCTTGTGCATCATCTTTAGAAGAGGCTTCCTTCTGGGACGAAAGCCACGCAGACCAATTTGATGCAGTGTGCGGCATATGGTCTGAGCACTGACAGGCTGACCCCCCACCCCTTCAACCTCTGCAGCAATGCTGGCAGCACTCATACGTCTATTTCCCAAAGACAACCTCTGGATATGATGCTGAGCACGTGCACTCAACTTCTTTGGTCGACCATGGCAAGGCCTGTTCTGAGTGGATCCTGTCCTGTTAAACCACTGTATGGTCTTGGCCGCCATGCTGCAGCTCAGTTTCAGGGTCTTGGTAATCTTCTTATAGCCTAAGCCATCTTTATGTAGAGCAACAATTCTTTTTTTCAGATCCTCAGAGAGTTCTTTGCCATGAGGTGCCATGTTGAACTTCCAGTGATCAGTATGAGAGAGTGTGAGCAATAACACAAAATTTAACACACCTGCTCCCCATTTACACCTGAGACCTTGTAACACTAACGAGTCACATGACACCAGGAAGGAAAAAGGGATAATTGGGCCCAAGTTAGATATTTTCACTTAGGGGTGTACTCACTTTTTTTAGACATTAATAGATGTGTGTTGAGTTTTTTGGAGGGGACAGCAAATTTACATGGTTATACAAGCTTTGCACTCACTACTTTACATTTTAGCAAAGTGTAATTTCTTCAGGGTTGTCACATGAAAAGATATAATAAAATATTTACAAAAATGTGAGGGGTGTACTTACTTTTTTAATCTTTATTTAAGGTTTGCACAATGTGGTATGGCATTACATATGTTGACCAATGACATCCAGTTATGGACAATAATATCAACCTGTCAAAAATCAGTGTACATCAGCGAGATAACAGGCAAGGTTCCAATACAGTAATATGAAAAATCTGTTAACTGTGGTCAATAGACTCTACAACAACTATAACCTGTTTCTCAACCTGTACTGTGGTGGGAACCTCCAAATCAAGAAGGTTAAAGGTTAAAATGAACATATCCCTAATTAACAGGTACCAAGCCATTGTGAGATAGGGAACAAAACATAGATAGTGTGCACTATGCAAGATATGGCTCTCAGCCCGGCTTTACAGGAGCGGTACCTATGGATCAACGCATACCGAAGGAATTTTCTTTGGTAGAAAAAAAAATGGACGACACCTTAGGTGTCAGGAGGGGAGAGAAATGAAATAAAATAAAGGGGGTGGGGGGTCAGTAGGAGGTGGATAAGAGGGAAGGGAGGGTAGAAAGTTTTGGCGTAGTCGGCGGCCCATGGCTTCAGATTCTCCTGAAGCAAGTTGCTGAAGTCTATGTCCTGTAGTCGTCTGAAAATCAGAACAAGTCCCAATGTATCCAGCGTGTATTGTGTTCCTCCTCCCTTTCCCCTAGGGCAGCTGTCAGGTGTTCCATCTGCTGTATGTCGCTCACCCTAACAAACCACTGTGACACCACGGGTGGAGACTGTTGCTTCCACATTCTAGGGACACAAGCCCTGGCTGCATTCAGGAGGTGTTTTAGTAAAGATTTGCGATATCGCTTACAGCAGTGGTCCCCAACCTTTTTGGCACGAGGACCGGCGTTGTGGAATAGAATCGTGCCAAGGCCCGGGGGGGGGGGGGGGGTTGGGTTGTTATGTAGCTTTTCGCAGGCAATTTGTCTGGGAAATGGCTGGTGTTAGCGCTTCAATCATCACAGAACAATGGCTGATATGGTGTTGGGATGATTGAAGCGCATTATTTCTGTCATTGCATTGTAATATAAAATGAAATAGTTCAAACTCACCATAATGCTGCCGAATCTGCCACCTGATGCGGTTTGTCACTTGCCACGTCGCCTTCTACCAGGTGTGGATTGTCACTTGCCATGACACCTGCCACCAGGTTTGTGGATTGCCACCTAGATGTGGATTGTCGCTTGCCACCTCACCTGCCACCAGATGTGGATTGCCACTTGCCACATCACCTGCCACCAGGTGGGGATTGCCACGTCATCTGCCACCAGATGTGGATTGCCACAACACCTGCCACCAGGTGCGGATTGCCACTTGCCACGTTACCTGCCACCAGGTGTGGATTGCCACTTCACTTGCCACCAGGTGTGGATTGCTACTTGCCATGTCACCTGCCACCAGGTGTGGATTGCCACCTGCCAGTAGATTTTTTTTGTCACCTGCCATGGTGGCAGCACAGGACAGTGAGGGAGAACAGCGGCAATGCGGAGCGGGTGGTGAGAGATGATCTCATCTCTCTGCTCCCGCGCCTTGCCGCAGTATATCGGCCCCGCTGTGTAGGCGGAAGTGCCGTGTTCCGGGCGGGCGGCGAGAGATGATCTCATCTCTCTGCTCCCGTGCCTTGCCGCAGTATAGCATCCCCACTGTGTGGGCGGAAGTGCAGTGCTTACCCGCCGCCGCACCTCATACAGTGCAGCCTTCGCGGCCCGGCTGCAAATAGGCCACGGCCCGGCGGTGGGCCGGGGCCCGGGGGTTGGGGAACCCTGGCTTACAGGACATTAGGGTCAGATTTAGGAGTACTGCTGCCGGGTTGTCCTGGAGGGAGACATCAGTAAGCGTGTGGATGATCTGCAGGACCTGTTGGCAAAAAAGGGACAGCTTTGGACATTCCCAGAAAAATGTAAAGTAATGTGCCAGTCTGAGTACCACCTCTCCAGCATGGAGGGCTATGTCCTGGGAATAATGACGCTAGTACTGATGGGGTCCTGTACCAGCGCATCAGGATCTTGAAGTTGATCTCTTGATATTTGCTGCACAAGGATGACTTATATGCAAAGAAAAGGATACGTTTCTTTTGATCCTCCGTGAACGTAATGTTAAGATCCTTCTCCCATTTCCTCAAATACGGGGGATCATGTTGAGATGTGATTGCGAGCAAAATATTATAAGAACATAATAGAGATTTCCATATGGGCTCATCTCCCAGGCACAGATCTTCAAACGACGTAGGTTGTCTACGGAAACAACCATGGTCTGGGAGGGATCGGAGGAAGTGTGATAGTTGAGAAATCTTCCACCTGTCTAGAAGTATGCCCTGTACGCCCATTTGCCTGTCCGTGCCATTATGTCGACGTGCGTGCGCTAGTCGTGTACTCTCTTTTGTGAGATACTGTAAGTATCAATGCCAAATGAAGGTTCCCTGTATTTAGGATAAATTAGTGAAACAAGTTTAGAGAAACTATTTTGAATGAAAAACTAGAACTGCTTTTTTTTTTCCTGCAATTTTGTCTGTGTTTGTTTTTTATTTTAAAACAAATCTGGGTCTTTTTCAAAAAATATAATTACCAAATGAAAAACACCTTGTAAATAATTTTGCTATGCAAAATAGTTAACCACTTAAGCCCCGGACCATTTGGCTGGCCAAAGACCAGAGCACTTTTTGCGATTCGGCACTGCGTCGCTTTAACTGACAATTACGCGGTCGTGCGACGTGGCTTCCAAACAAAATTTTTTCCCACAAATAGAGCTTTCTTTTGGTGGTATTTGATCACCTCTGCGGTTTAAATTTTTTGTTTTATAAACAAAAATAGAGCGACAATTTTGAAAAAAATTCAATATTTTTTACTTGTTGCTATAATAAATATCCCCAAAAGATATATAAAAAAATATATTTTTTTCCTCAGTTTAGGCTGATACGTATTCTTCTACATATTTTTGGTAAATAAAATCGCAATAAGCGTTTATTGATTGGTTTGCGCAAAAGTTATAGCGTCTACAAAATAGGGGATAGTTTTACGCCATTTTTATTAATAATTATTTTTTTACTAGTAATGGCGGCGATCAGCGATTTTTATCATGACTGCGACATTATGGCGGACACATCAGACACTTTTAGCGCTATTTTGGGACCATTCACATTTATACAGCGTTCAGTGCTATAAAAATACGTTGATTACTGTGTAAATGTGACTGGCAGCGAAGAGGTTAACCACTAGGGGGCTAGGAAGGGGTTAAGTGTTTCCTAGGGAGTGATTCTAACTGTTAGGGGCGTGGCTACGAGTGACACGTCACTGATCGCTGCTCCCGATGAGAGGGAACAAACGATCAGTGACATGTCACTAGGAAGAACGGGGAGATGTTGTGTTTACACTGACATCTCCCCGTTCTTCAGCTCCATGACACGATCGCGGGACACCGGCGGACATCGAGTCCGCTGGTCTCGTGGGCACGGTCACGGAGCTCGTGGCAGGGTCGCGTGCGCACGCGCCACCGGCGGAAAATTTAAAGGGACGTACCTGTACGCCCATTTGCCTGTCCGTGCCATTCTGTCGACGTAAAAGTGCGTGCGCTGGTCGGTAAGTGGTTAAAAAGTTATTATTGGGTGGAATGGCATCTGTCAAAACCACTTCAAAATCTGATCTGCTCACAAGGGTTTGATTTTTCTTGGACAAGAAAGGGTTAAATGATATATACACTTTTAGCAAACCCGGCTTCTCCCTCCCTTCCTTCATCAATTTTTAATTACTTGTACAGATTTCATTCAGATGCATTTGAACTAAGGGTCAGACGGGGTTTATATCCTGTCTGGCAATGTGTCTCATGTAATGATAATAATTTATATGTACAGTGCCTTGAAAAAGTATTCATACCCCTTGAAATTTTCCACATTTTGTCATGTTACAACCAAAAGCATAAAATGTATTTTATTGGGATTTTATGTGATAGACCAACACAAAGTGGCACATAATTGTGAGGTGGAAGGAAAATTATAAATTATTTTTTTACAAATAAATATCTGAAAAGTGTGGCGTTCATTTGTAATCAGCCCCCTTTTCTCTGATACCCCTAACTAAAATCTAGTGGAACCAATTGCCTTCAGAAGTCACCTAATTAGTAAATAGAGTGCACTTGTGTGTAATTTAATCTGTTCTGTGAAGCCCTCAGAGGTATGTTAGAGAACCTTGTTGAACAAACAGCATTGTGAAGGCCAAGGAACACACCAGACAGGTCAGGGATAAAGTTGTGGAGAAGTGTAAAGTAGGGTTAGGTTAATAAAAAAATTCCCGAGCTTTGAAGATCTGATGGAGTACTGTTCAATCCATCATCAGAAAATGGAAAGAGTATGGCTCAACTTCAAACCTACCAAGACATGGCCGTCCACCTAAACTGACAGGCCGGGCAAGGAGAGCATTAATCAGAGAAGCAGCCAAGAGACCCATGGTAACTCTGGAGGCGCTGCAGAGATCCACAGCTCAGGTGGGAGAATCTGTCCACAGGACAATTATTAGTGGCAAGAAGAAAGTCATTGGTGAAAGAAAGCAATAAGAAGTCCCGTTTGTAGTTTGTGAGAAGCCATGTGGGGGACACAGCAAACATGTGGAAGAAGGTTCTCTGGTCAGATGAGACCAAAATTTAACTTTTGGACCTAAAAGCAAAACGTTATGTGTGGCGGAAAACTAACACTGCACAACACTCTGAACACACCATCCCCACTGTGAAACATGGTGGTGGCAGCATCATGTTGTAGGGATGCTTTTCTTCAGCAGGGACAGGGAAGCTGGTCAGAGTTGATGGGAAGATGGATGGAGCCAAATACAGGGCAATCTTAAAATAAAACCTGTTTAGCCGTGTACACACAATCGGTTTCACCGATGGACTGTTTTCATCAGACGAACCGATCGTGTATGGGCCCCATCGGTCTTTTTTCCATCGGTGTGAAAAAATAGAACATGTTTTAAATTTTTCCGATGGGAAAAAAACCGATAGCAAAATCGGATCGTCTGTGTGAATTATGAGACGAGAGCGCTCGTTCTGGTAAAACTAGCGTTCGTAAGTGAGATAGCACATTCGTCACGCTGTAATGGACTGAAAAGCACGGAGACTGAAAAGCGCAAATCGGCTCTCACCAAACTTTTACTAACACGCGGTAACACGAAATCAGCAAAAGCAGCCCAAAGGGTGGCGCCATTGGATTTGAACTTCCCCTTTATAGTGCCGTCGTACATCACGGCGTTTGGGACGATCGGTTTTTTGACTGATGGAAGTCAGCTTCATCGGATTTCCGATGGAAAAATCTATCGGATTAGAATCCATAGGAAATCCGATTGTGTGTACAGGGCTTTAGAGTCTGCAAAAGACTTGAGACTAGGGGCGGAGATTCACCTTCCAGCAGGAAAAAGACCCTAAACATACAGCCAGAGCTACAATGGAATGGTTTAGATCAAAGCATATTATGGTGTCAAAGTCCAGACCTAAATCCAATTGAGAATCTGTAGCAAGACTTGAAAATTGCTGTTCACAGAAGCTCTCCATCCAATCTGACAGAACTTGAGCCATTTTGCAAATAAGAATGGGCACAAATTTCACTCTCTAGATGTGCAAAGCTGGTAGAGACATCCCCAAAAAGACTTGTAGCTGTAATTACAACGAAAGGTGGTTCTACAAAGTATTGACTCTGGGGGGCTGAATACAAATGCATTCTCAGAAATTTATTTGTAACAAATTATGAAAACCATTTATCATTTTCCTTCCACTTCACAATTATGTGGCACTTTGTGTTGGTCTATCACATAAAATCCCAATAAAATACATTTACGTTTTTGGTTGTAACAAGACAAAATGTGGAAAATTTCAAGGGGTATGAATACTTTTTCAAATATACCAATATTTGTTTGCACAATGTTGCCCATTGTTATACTGTCCAATATTAGGCAATAAGGACATTACCACAATTGTCTCTACCTTTTCTTAATCGTCACCCTTTGATATACTGTATATTGTCCTGAGTCTGACAGCTATACTGTACATTTGTGCTAGAAGAAGTATATTACTTTTTAGCCACCAGAGGACAATATTGTACTTCTTGTTTTATTATTAATAACGCTCTCTCATTAGACATGCGTTTCAAGCATGAATAATTGAACTTTAGTTAAAAAAGGAGTTGAAATATGTATCTTTAGGTCTGTGATGCAATAAAAGTGTCATAATGCATGTTTAGACTACAGATTTTTTTTTAATTAATTTTTTCAGTACTATGCTCATTTATGTTCTAAACTACCATTAGTTTATATAGATCTATCTATCTATCTATCTATCTATCTATCTATCTATCTATCTATCTATCTATCTATCTATCTATCTATCTATCTTTCTAATCAAGCAGAGGTTCCTACCCCTTGTGTGTGCACTTTAAGCTGCAGTGTGTAGTTTTCAAAATTCAACTTTGACAGGAAGAATAATGTAACGTAGGACATCTTAGCCTATTAAGGGGCACCACCATGGGCGTCCACAGGTAGGGGCAGGGGGGAGGCAAATGTCCCCCCCTGGAATCAGGGATCAGGTCAGGGGTTCCCCACTATGTCCTTTTCCTAGAGCCGGCGGCTGGCCCTGCTCACACCTGTACACAGTTTTGCAGGGCCGGTGACAGCTGGTGCGAGGAGCAGGACAGCGAAGGCCTCAAGGGGTGGGCAGGATGACATCACCTGGTCTACATAGTGTGAGCGAGCGGCCCAGGAGACAGAGGCTGTGGGAAAGGAGAGCAGCAAGATGCCACGAAAAGCGGGCACAGCATCTCTGGCGCCTCCCAGAGCCTGAAGCCCCTGGACTCCTTAAACCTCCTCACATCATATATCCGATGGAAGAAACAGAGCACCTCCTATCCTCTCCCAGAATAAAAACGGGTCTTGACCATCTCCTGTACCATGTCCGCAGTCTCTGACCATCTCCTGTACTATGTCTGCAGTCTCTGACCATCTCCTGTACTATGTCTGCAGTCTCTGACTGTCTCCTGTACGATGTCTGCAGTCTCTGACCTTCTCCTGTACGATGTCCGCAGTCTCTGACCATCTCCTGTACCATGTCCGCAGTCTCTGACCATCTCCTGTACTATGTCTGCAGTCTCTGACCGTCTCCTGTACGATGTCCGCAGTCTCTGACCATCTCCTGTACCATGTCCGCAGTCTCTGACCATCTCCTGTACTATGTCTGCAGTCTCTGACCGTCTCCTGTACGATGTCTGCAGTCTCTGACCGTCTCCTGTACGATGTCTGCAGTCTCTGACCTTCTCCTGTATTATGTCTACAGTCTCTGACCGTCTCCTGTACTATGTCTGCAGTCTCTGACCGTCTCCTGTACTGCGTCTGCAGTCTCTGACCGTCTCCTGTACTGCGTCTGCAGTCTCTGACCGTCTCCTGTACTACGTCTGCAGTCTCTGACCATCTCCTGTACTACGTCTGCAGTCTCTGACCATCTCCTGTACTATGTCTGCAGTCTCTGACCGTCTCTTGTACTATGTCTGCAGTCTCTGACCGTCTCCTGTACTATGTCTGCTGTCTCTGACCGTCTCCTGTACTATGTCTGCAGTCTCTGACCATCTCCTGTACTATGGTTGCAGTCTCTGATCATCTCCTGTACTATGTCTGCAGTCTCTGACCATCTCCTGTACTATGTCTACAGTCTCTGACCGTCTCCTGTACTATGTCTGCAGTCTCTGACCGTCTCCTATACAATGTCTGCAGTCTCTGACCGTGATAATGTGATAAAAGCTACAAGTACTCTGGGTTTAGCAGGAATTTGACTAATGGAGTGTACCCACTGCTACCTTGGCTTAGATTACATGAAAATGTTAATATGGTGTAAAAAATGAATCACAAGTTTACTATAATACTTTCTAAAATTTACTTGGTGCATTTCTTGGATGCATGCAATAATTTCTTTATAATTGTTGTTGTTGTAAGGCCTATATTAGATTTATATTGGATGATTTATTTATATGCAATTACTGATGAGTTTGAGTTTGGTGTAAACCCAAGTTCATCCAAACCCAGAAGTTAGCTGTTATTGTTGGGTCAATGAATAGAATTCCCCAGCCTGTAAATGACGCACACAAAGGGACGTTGAAGCTTCTGACATAACTGACTTAATATGGGCTCATAGTCATATTAGATCAATGAAGTCATGAGCATCCCTGCCTCTTTGTGCACCTGTAGGGTGGGGAATAATCCACCCACAGCTCATTGGTCCAGCAATGACAGCTAACCTCTGGATTTGGACCAAACCCTGTTCAGACTGAGCCCAAGCTCATCCTTATATGCAATGTATGCAACAGAAATTAGTGGCGGAAAGGCAACTTAAAGCTTAGCTGAGCCATCAGTTTAGATGAGCTAACTACATTCCAGGTTCATTAAAACAAAATATATTCAATCTCTTGCAGTTCCTTTTCATTCCAAAGCAGGCACATTCTGAGTTAAGTATCTGATGGCTAAGCCTGATAGGAATGGAGTGGCCTCTCTTACACCTCCAGTCCAGAGAACCTGATAGAACAAGTAGGGGGGGGCACAAGGGCAAGGAGGGGAACACGTGCCTACTTGGTCTGCCGGATACTCATAGAAGCTTCTGGTCTGGTCAGTGATGCACCAACTTCTCCAAAGACGATGACAGACAACAGACAGGTCTACAGAAAGCAGAGGACAGGTGGACAGGTAAGCAGACTTTCTTGTTGGAGAAGCTGTAAGTAGGTGAGTAATCAAGATGCAGGAACTCAAGACTGGCGTGAAGTCAGGTAAGCCATGTTAGGGGAAGGAGCGGGAAGGAAGAGTTGTTACAGAGACCGCAGCAGGTGTGGTCAGAGTTCAGGCCATAGTTGGCATCAGATGAGCAGAAGGAGCAGGCAGAAGCGTTGTAGAGGTGCAGCCTAAGGATGGTACAAGTGTATGAGCAGGAGTAGGTCAAGGCAAGGCGGGTCAGTATCAGGTAGACAAGCAGGAAGAAGCAAGTCGGTACTGGATATACGCAGTTGTCCAGTATAAATAGCCCACATGGCATGAATACAGGTAGCAAGCTTGCACGTGCCTGCGCATACGCTAAAGTGTGCATGTTGACACCCCCTCTACACACACAAGCATGGTCAGTGGCAATCTGTGTGAGGCTACGAGTCAACCTTGAGCACCTTCACTTTTACAATTGCACCACCTTTCATAGCGTGCCTTCACAACATAGCAACTACAGAGAGGGACTCTTGCTCTCTGTGAGAAAGCTGTGATCTCTTTGCAGAGGTCCAACACACCCATGTGCCTGGTCACAGCCAGAGTGTGAGATTTGCTCATTGCAGAGCTATAGGTCTAACTCGATAGGGTGGACCTCTACAGAGAAGCCACTGCTTCCACACAGAGAGCAAGAGTCCCACTCTGCAGCTGTTGACAGGAGACAATATTTTCTACTCTGGCTGTGGATACTTTAGAAAGATAACAAACTGTAAAGCCCTGTACACACGATCGGTTTTACAGATGAAAACAGTCCGATGGACTTTTTTCATCTGAAAAAATGATCGTGCATGGGCCCCATCGGTCTTTTTTCCATCGGTGAGAAAAAATAGAACATGTTTTAAATTTATCCGATGGAAAAAAAAACGATAGCAAATTCCGATCGTCTGTGTGGAACTCCATCGGACAAAAAACCCACGCATGCTCAGAATCAAGTCGACTCATGCTCAGAAGCATTGAACTTAATTTTTCTCGGCTTGTAGGAGTGCTTTACGTCACAGCATTTTGGACGGTCGGATTTTTGACTGAAGGTGTGTGGGCAGGACTGATGGAAGTCATCTTCGTCGGATTTCCGATGGAAAAATCCATCCATTAGAATCCATAGGAAATCCGATCGTGTGTACAGGGCTTTAGATATTGCACTCCATTTGTTTTGAGCATGTATAGAGCTAATGTAAACTGAAAGTTCAGTTGGTCATTAATTTCCTAAACTCTTTATATAAAACTACTGGATAATGATCTGGAGTTCCACAGGTCATTGTGACCTCACTGTGCAGTTTTGCTACATGATCTCTATGCTTTCAGTGCAGAGAGGCAGTAGCTGAAGCAGGATCAGGATCTAGAATTCGTTTTAGGACTTACTGCAGTTTTAGAGGTTAATGTAAGGAGTAAAGCGGAACTAAACCCATCGTTTTAGGAGTTTAAAAAAACAGTTAGGCTCCGTTCACACTTGTGCGACTTGTCATGCGATTTTGGACACATAAATTCGCATGACAGGTCGCAGCCCATTGATTTCAATGGAACCCGTTTAAATCTATGCAACTTAAAGTTGCAGTGACTTTGAAAATGTTCTGCACTACTTTCATGCGATTTGAGTGTCAGAAAGTGTAAAAGTCGCATCAAAGTCACACTCGAAATTGAGTGACTTTGGAGTCACATAAGTGTGAAGGAACCTTACATTGCCGACATGCCGGTAATGCTAGCTGTCACGTTTGCATGTGCTGTCAAGCAAACTGTCACCCATCAAATGGCTGGTGTCATATCTAATCACATGTGCAGGGCTATGACCGTTAACTCTCAGGAAAGGCTCCAACTTCTCCTGTGGTAGGATTCTTCCATGCCAGCCACCTGAGCCCCAGCCCGAGGTAGAGCCCCTCCCTGGCAGGGGTCCCTCGAGGGCCACCAGCAGTCCTCCTCAGCACTCCATTTCCATCTTCCATCCGACTCCCCTGCTGGCATGACTAAAACATATTTAAGAGCTCACTTAGTCCCCTGCCAGGCCCATCGCCTAGGGATTAGCTAAGCTCCCCTAAGTTTACAGGTCAACCCTCCTAGCCTCCACCCTCTAGTTTCTAGAACATTTTTCAACATTCCAGAACCAGGGGAAGGCACCAAAGAGCTGCCTGGATGAGTCACCAAGCCCTGAACTTTAGTAAACCCTGACCCAGATTCCATGACTCAGGCTTAGCCCTGAGTAAGATTATGATTTACCTACTCACACACTAATAGCACACTAGAGGGTGCTACAGTAATTTAAAATTACATTACTTTAAATGTTACAGCTTTTATTAAAAAAGAAGTATGGCCAAAGCTTGTTTTGCTATATATCTCTTGTGGGCCACAAGAGTACACTTACTTTTGCTTTTCTGGGACCCAAAGTCAGCTGATAGCGGGCCGTTCCAGGCTCTGGAAATCTATGTTTCCATCTATTCATTTTTGGTTAAAGTTTTTTTTTCCGGCACGTTTTGTGTTTATAAACCTGCATTTGGATTGCGTTTTTGCATGCAGTTTTCATGCATTTTGAGTTTTATTTTTTTAATCTTTAAACACACTGTATATAGCTGGTTGCTAAGGAGCAGACTGGGAAGCTGGCCACTGCATCCTTAACAGCCAATAAGTCATCAGCAGTCAGCAGGGTTCTCCTCTGAAATTTGAATGTAAAAAAGAGATTTGACACCAAAAAAATCTGGAAAAAAATGGTGTAGGGCCACCAAATCCATACCAAGCCCTTATCCGAGCATGCAGCCGAGCAGGTCAGGAAAGGGAGGGGACGATTGAGTGCCTCCCCATCCTGAACCATACCAGGCCACATGGCCTCAACATGGGGAGGGGTGTGCTTTGGGGCAGGGAGGCTCTGCCCCCCGCCCCAAAGTACTTTGTCCCCATGTTGATGAGTACAAGGGCCTCTTCCCCACAACCCTGGGCTGTGGTTGTGGGGGTCTGTGGGTGGGGGCTTATCAGAATCTGGAAGCCCGCTTTAACGAGGGGTCCCCAGATCCTGGCCCTCCTAGGTGAATTAGTATGGGGTACATTGTACCCCTATTCATTCACTCAAAAAAGTATAACATAGAATAAAAAACACAAAGACAGTTTTTGACAATTCCTTTATTAAAAATCCGAAAATAATGTCCCTCGATGTAGATTAAACTTCAATAACAACGTCCGCTACACCACCGGACCCGGAGAAAAAAAAAGCTTTGCACTCGTCGAAGGCTAACCGCCGCCTGCTCGCTCCTCTGTCTGACAGTTCTTAAGTAGGTAAGGGGTGGGGCCACTAGGTGATGTCATGTGTGGCCCCACCCCTTTGTGACATCACAGACCCGGCATGCACCAGTCAGGGATGTCACATGTGGGCGGGGCCACCGGGTTTCCCGCAAAAAGCGCATTGGTGTGAACGTAAGGGAAGGGTCCTGACAAAATTGCTGAATTCCACCCAACTGCCTGATTGACAGCTGGCTGAGCATGTGGCTGGGATCCAGAATCAGCTACTCCCGCCCCTTCTCCTGCCCGGCAAGCCAGTGCATGCTGAAGGGAGAGAGATGAGAGCAGTGCTCTCAACTCTGAGCAGACAGAGAACTAAGCGATCAGCAGTCATGTGATCACTCAGTTTGCGGTCTTAGAGCCGACATGGGGCTGCTGCAGCATAGGGGTGAGTATGAATGTTATTTTTTTTCTTCAAACCCCAAACTTCTTCTTTAAAATAATACCTGGTGATTCTGCCATGAAGGTCCTTGTTTGGGCACTATCTGTCCCCGCCTCCCAATTGTTCTCCTGTGTTGCCAGCCATTGTGACACACTTCTGGCATAGGGTGACCACGTGTCCCGGATTGCCTGGGACAGTCCCACATTTTGCAGGTCTGTCCCGGACACATTAATTTCAGGACAATACAGTGTCCCGGAATGAAACTGACACAGCCACCCCCCGGGCCAATCTGATGCTCCCAAAAAAGGCCGCCACATCACCGCTTTACTCACTGACAGTACTTGTCCTTGCCGGGAATGCCTGGAGGAGCACAATCCCGCCCCCTGCTTGTGATTGGAGAAATCATAAATCCCGCCTCTTGTGTCCAATCACTGTGCTGTGATTCGTTACAGCACAAGCTGATTTTTGGGAAGGAAGGGTGTCCCTGAATGGTAGTTTGGAAATGTGGTCACCCTATTCTGGCAGCATCAGGAAACCGGCATCCTGACAAATTACGTGCAGCAGTTACTGGAGTACATGTTTAAAGAGACTAAATGGCACAAAGGTGCTGCAGGAGATCAGCTGCAGTAATGTGCAACAAAAGGATGATAAAAGGTAAAAACTGTTTTTTATTTACAGAAGAAAAAGCATTTGTTTATGATGCCCAATGATTGAGCATACTGGGTACCGTCCATTTACTTGTACTTTAATGCCGCGTACACACGATCATTTTTCCCGTCGGGAAAAATGACATTTTTTTTTTTTCGCCGAGAAAAACGATCGTCTGTGGGCTTTATGTCGTTTTTCTCGTTGAGAAAAACGGCAGAAAAAACGACGAGAAAAATTAGAACATGTTCTAAATTTTCTCATCGTTTTTTCCATCATTTTTTTCCGCGGCAGTTTTCCCATAGGGAGACACTGCCGTGGAGCCCACAGACGGTCGTTTTTCTCGACAAAGAAAAAAATGACGGGAAAAACGGTCGTGTGTGGGGGAAAATGCCGTTCCCTCGTTTTTCATTTTATTTCATGTCGTGATTCACGGCGGTGTTTTCACCGCCGTGAATCATGATCGTGTGTACGCGGCATAAGAAGCATGTTTATAAAACATTGAATATGACATTCAGTGAAAATTCTCTGCAGGTGAATCTTCCAGGTCATGAATTTTAGATAACAGTGGTTGATTCTCCACCAGGGAATGTATGGTGGAAGTCAACTTCGCTGCTTTATCATTAGACCCTAGGGAGGGTTGGGTGGTAAGGGACAAAGTGAAGCCTCGTACACACGACCGAGTTTCTCGGCAAGAACCAGCAAGAAACTTGCTGGCAGAGCTTTCTTGCTGAGTAAATCGGTCATGTGTACACGGCTATCATGTTTCTCGTCAAGAAAACCGACAAGAATCTCGACGAGAAAAATAGAGAACCTGCTCTCTTTTTTCTCGTCGAGATTCTTGTCAGCAGGTTTCTTGACGAGAAAAGTGTGTGTGTGTGTGTACACTTACCTGTCCTCCGGGAAGCCCGCGCATGCTCGAAATGACTTTGACGCATGCGCGGTAGCTTCCTAGGCATAGGTAGGGTGTAGCAAGATGGCGGCGACGGCATCGAATGTGATGAGCGCACGCTCGTCGTAGTCGATGACGTCACTGCGTTCGCTCCATTCAAAGAACCGCAGGTTCTTTGAATTGTGCGTGTGTACACTCGGCCGGGACAAGTTTCTTGTCCAAGAATCTCGTCAAGAAAAACAACGTGTTTTTTCTTGACGAGATTCTCGGCCGTGTGTACGAGGCTTAAGAGTTTAAGCACCCATCTCCATATTCAGCCCCTAGTGGAAGATCACCCTTTGGAGCTCCCTCACCCTGCACAATCTTAGGTCCCCTTTCGCAAAGGTCTGCTTGTCTGCTTGTTTTTCATGTGGACCTGATCAGAAGGTCTATTCATCCCTATAGACAGGTGGGTGTAAAAGGACCTGTGTCTGTTTACACCCGCCCACCTCCAGGTTTGACTGAGTCCACTAAAAAAAGGAAGGGGGCTCCATCTTCTTCCGTTTAGGTGGAGCGGATTAGAGGTAGTCAGATGTAAATGGACAAGGGAGCCAGTTTACTTCTGGTCGCCCATACAGCAGGGGATCTGTGAGCTGATCAGAACGGAATCCATCTCATGCCTTAAAGGGGTTCTAATGGCAGAAGTGTTTTACCTTAATGCATTCTATGCATTAGGGAAATAAACTTTCCTGGTGCCTCCATGGCAGCATACCAATGGTTGATGGCTCCACCCCCGATCAACCCACAGGACCACGTAACTCTATAAAAGAAAGAGTTACTCCCCCCCTCAGGTATTCTTTTTTCCTGTCCTCGTTCCTGCAGGATCACAGATCAGCCCTGCCTCACCATCATATGGTGTTACCATTGCAGGTTCATGCTCTCCTGCAGTATGGAGTCCCATGACTTGGGCTGCTAAACGCGCCATATAAGTGTGGGAGCCCGTTTTTCTGTGGATCTTTTTTGGGCCAATTTATTCCAGGAGCATATCATCCTCCTCTGTGGCTTTAACTGGCTATTTCAAAACGGCATCTGGATCACAGGCTTACCCGTCCTATAGCATCTGACACTGTCTCCTATGGGCCGCTATGTCGCCCCATTCTGTGGGTTCCTGTCTGTAGCCGCCAGGAGCCTGATTCTGTTCCCATGCAAACCGGCATTCTGTCCCCCTTCTGTGTGTGTGGACACTTTGCGCGCGCCGCTGAGCCTAGGCTCGTCATCTTGGGGGGCGGAGCTACGGCAGAACGTCACGGCGCATGCGCAGTAGCCTACTGAGGCTTAACGGCGGCTATCTTGGTACACCCTGACCAGGAATTCCCTATTTAAACAGCCTAGTGTACATTTGAGTCAGGCTGTCAGAGAGAGATCATCTCCAGGTGTTTTTTCTGCCGTCTACCTCTCTAAATGGAGCCCGGCCAAGGTAATGAACACATATTTAGTTATTTTGATTATTTCCTATGCATATAGATATATATATATATTTACACATTGATTGGTTCCCTCTAAATTTGAATTCACCTAGCTGCCTCTGATCTCGCTATGCCGCATCAAAAAGATCCTCAACATACCACTAGGTAAGGGCTGCTACAGGCAGGTAAGTTCCTTCATTCAAAGAGCCTTTTTTCTTCGGGTACATGTAAATTTATTTTTGCTCTGTTTCCAAAGCCCGCACCGAGAGTCATCCTGCAGATCCTCCCACCGGGGGTTCTCACGATCGGGGGTCAGGAGGACACAGAAGTTCTGGTCACTCACACTCCTCTTTGGCCCATGCCTCCCACAGTAGTCGGAGGTCACCCCAGCATACCTCAAGCAGACATGATTCCCAGCGCAAGCCCTCGCAGCCAGGGAAAAAGGACTGTTGGGTGTGTGGTAAGCAAGCTTTACTGGGAAAATTGGCATGTGGTCAGTGTCTCCTGGAAGCTACAGCGGACAAGCAGGGATCCATAGACTCAATTAAAGATTTGATAAAGGATACCATCCGGGAATTGGCCTTATCCCAAGATCAGTCAGTTCGAAGAAAGCACGTCAACATTCGACTTTGGTTTAGAATCTTTTATTGTCGCTGTTAAAGATGCGATTCAGTGGGAGGAAGATTCTGAGCCTCCGTCCAAAACAAAAAAATATTTCCCTCATCTAACAAAGAAGGTCTCAACCTTCCCTTTAATGGACGAGATTAAGGGAGTGGTTACGGAAGAGTGGAGGAAAGTGGATAAAAGGCCAGTCGCTTACAATCGTTTTCTTAAACTATACCCACTGGCGTAAGCTGATGCTCAACTCTTTTATGCCATCCCGACTGTAGATGCGTCGGTTACGAGGTTGGCCAGAAATACAACGTTGACTTTGGAGGACACAGTCTCTTTCAGGGACGTCCTGGACCGCAGGATAGATTCCGATCTTAAAAAGGTGTATCAGGCAACGGGGGGAGCCTGCAAACCTGCAGTGGCTCTGTCTTCCATTTCCAGGGCCACCAGGGTGTGGTCGAATAACATTGAGATGGCCCTCAGACGGGGCCTAGACATGGATGAGATCATTAAAGCGCTGGATGAGCTGAAGCTAGCCTCATATTTTATGGCAGAAGCAGCCATTGATGTCCTAAGATGTTCCTCCAGGGCCATGCTATACTCTATCACAGCCAGGAGGGCATTGTGGCTAAAGCCGTGGTCGGCGGACCCTTCTTCAAAACAGTCCTGGTGTCGCATCCCGTATGATGGCAAGGCCCTGTTTGGTGATAAAATGGACGCAGCAATCACCAGAGTCACAGGTGGAAAGAGTGGCCTTATTCTCCAAGATAGGAATAGGAGAAGAAAATTTGCTCCTCGGCCAGCTACCCAACAAAGAGCAAGGGATTTCAGGACATACCTTCCGGGTAAGGAGTATAGAAGAGGCTGGAAGGGCTCACATGCCTCCTTTCTTAAGTTGGGGAAACCTAAGGCCTCAACATCCACAGTTGAGAGCCAGAACTCCTTTTGACTCCTTACCCACCCAAACTGGTCCAGTAGGAGCAAGACTCAAATCTTTCGCTCATGTTTGGGTGGAAAATTGCACGGATCAGTGGGCAATCTCCACGGTCCATCAAGGACATTTTTGGAATTTCAAAACCCGTCCTTCACCCTTTTCCTTCCAGCCCACCAAGATACCGGCCTGCAGGGAGGAAAAAATAAGCTCTCTTTCAGTATATTCAGCTACTTCTGAACCAACAGGCAGTGCTACCAGTGCCAGACTCGGAAAAACACTCAGGGTTCTATTCCCCAGTATTTTTAGTACCCAAGAAATCGGGAGGTTGGAGACCTGTATGGGACATAAAAAGGTTAAACAAATACATTCAAGTAGAGCACTTCAAAATGGAGTCCCTAAACACAGTAATCCTGTCAGTACAGCCAGGGGATTGGATGGTCTCTATAGATCTCCAAGATGCATACCTTCATATCCCCATCCACCTTCATTTTCAACATTTTCTTCGGTTCAAGATAGGCAATCTACACCTTCAGTTCCAATGTCTTCCCTTTGGAATTTCATCATCGCCCAGAACCTTTACCAAGGTCTTGGTGGCCATCCTAGCTCCCCTCCGGGAGAAAGGGATACGGGTCCTACACTACTTAGACGATATATTGATCCTATCGCCGCACAGAGGGACTCTGGAAGAGCACGTGCAGCTGGTCCTGAACACCTTGGTCCAATTCGGTTAAATGATCAATTACTCAAAGAGTCAATTAACGCTTACTCAAAAGATGACTTATCTAGGGGCTCTATTTGACACCCCGAAAAAGACGGTGTAACTTCCACCAGAGAAGATCCCTGTATTAATACAGAAGGTGAAGCAAGCATTAGGAAGCGGTGCCATGCCAGCATCAGACTGTCTGAGCCTCATAGGGTCCCTTTCATCTTGTATACCGATGGTGAAGTGGGCCAGGTGGCATGTGCGAGTTTTTCAGGTGGGCTTCCTGTCACAATGGAGGAAGAAACATCTCGGACAGATGATAATCATCACTCTTGTAATGAAATCCAGCCTCTGGTGGTGGACAAGACCACCCAATCTTCTAGTTTTCCGCTCCCTCTGCCCCATTTCGTGGACCATTCTTAATTCGGACGCAAGTCAGCTGGGATGGGGAGCACACTACCAGAACCAGTTAGTGCAAGGGAGATGGCGATTCAATGCAGAAGGGATGATCTCCAATATCCTAGAGCTAAGGGCAGCATGGATGGCAATCTTACATCTAGTCCCTCTTCTCAGAGGCAAGTCCATACTACTCCAGATGGACAACAGGGCGGCAGTAGCCTATGTCCAAAACCAAGGAGGGACGCACAGCAGGTCACTAGCCAGCGAAGTGGCTCCA
Organism: Rana muscosa; assembly: GCA_029206835.1. Classification (NCBI taxonomy): domain Eukaryota; kingdom Metazoa; phylum Chordata; class Amphibia; order Anura; family Ranidae; genus Rana; species Rana muscosa. The sequence goes on along the minus strand of CM055116.1, from coordinate 1,156,507,408 downwards.
ATCATATCATGGGCCGAGAACAATTTTTCAAGATCTTTTATGACCAACAACGATTGGTCACTGGACCTGCAGGTTCTCAACTGGATATGCCAACAGTGGGGTACTCCCCAGATAGATCTTTTCTCCTCTCCGCTCAATGCGAAAACAACTCCTATTCTTCACGAGATTCCCATCCCCAATGTCAGCAGGGGTGGATGCCCTAGTCCAACCATGGAACTTCCAGATGGGATATGCTTTCCCTCCGATCCCTTTGATACTGAGGTTTCTTCAGTGTCTCACGTCGGAGAGTGTCACTATCTTGGCGATCGCTCCGTACTGGCCGAAGAGGCCTTGGTTTCCGCTTCTAGTCAAGATGGCCCTGTGCGACCCTCTACCTCTTCCACACACGAGCAACCGGCTTTCCCAAGGCGACTTCCTCCACCCACATCCAGAGATTCTAGATTTGAAGGCCTGGAACTTGAGCGGAAGAGACTGGGCGACCTAGGGTGCTCTCATGAGGTTGTTCAAGCATTACTACAGGCAAGAAAGTCATCCACTAATGCCACCTACTACAGAATATGGAAGAAGTTTACAGATCTGGCAGAGACCAGCCATTTTAATCCACTGAACCCTGGAGTCCAAAATGTTTTACTCTTACTACAGACTGGTCTGAACTTAGGCTTAGGTCATAGCACACTGAAAGTTCAGGTTTCAGCCTTGTCAGGTCTACAGACACACGCTGGGCGCTGAACCCTCTTGTAGACCATTTCCTGAAGGCAGTCCTAAGGCAACGTCCTCCCAGGAAGGTACTATACCCCAAATGGGACCTTACAGTGGTCCTCAATGCCTTAGCAAGCTCTTCCTTTGCACCCACGGAAGAATGTACATTGGAGGACATTACCTGGAAAACGGTCTTCCTGATCGCCATCACATCGGGGCGTAGAGTGTCAGAAATTCAAGCTCTAGGGGCACAGGAACCCTACGTCACCTTTTTCCCGGACAGGGTAGTCCTACAGCCTATTCATCAGTTTGTTCCCAAGATGCCTTCAGTCTACCACCTCAACCAGGAATGGGTTCTCCCGGCCTTCGGAGAACATCCAACCTCCTCAAACCTAAACGACTTGGATGTAGCCAGATCCCTGAGGTATTATTTAGAACTGACACAACAGTTCCGCAAGGATCAACGTCTGTTCGTTATTACCAAGGGCGCAAAAAAAGGAATGGCAGCCTCCAAGACGACATTGGCCAGCTGGATCGTGAAACTAATCCAAAAGGCATATCGGGCTAGTGGTCTTCCAGTCCCAAATGCGGTGAATGCACACTCAATGCGGGGAGTTGCTTCATCTTGGGCAGCTTTGGCTCGGGTGTCTCCTGAGACAATTTGCAGGGCGGCTAGTTGGTCATCCTTCAACACCTTCATGTCGCACTATAGCCTAGATCCGGCGGTCTTGACCTCCCGGGATTTTGGGAGAAGGACTCTAGAACTATCAGTTCTGTAAACTCATTACATTTATTATTGCAGTACCCTCCCTGTAAGCGCCTTATTTACCATTGGTATTCTGCCATGGAGGCACCAGGAAAACGAAAAATTGAATACTCACCTTTCCGTAATTTTCCTTTCCTGGTGCCTACCCATGGCAGCATACACCCTCCCTTCTATAATCCTTAAAGTTCTGAAGACTAGTTACAAGAATACCTGAGGGGGGAGTAACTCTTTCTTTTATAGAGTTACGTGGTCCCGTGGGTTGATTGGGGGCGGAGCCATCAACCATTGTTATGCTGCCATGGGTAGGCACCAGGAAAAGAAAATTACGGAAAGGCGAGTATTCAATTTTCCGTTTTTTGGGCGCAGAATGCCCCCCAGCCCCCCTAATACTTATCTCTGCCCCATCCCGATCCAGCGATGTGCATGAGAGCATCGGCTCTCTGGGGACTCTCCCTCCTCATTGGCTGAGACAGCTGTGGGAGCCATTGGGTTCCGCTGCTGTCAATCACAGCCAGGGAGCCCATTGGGAGAAAGAGGGGTGGAGCGGGGCCAAGCAGAGTGTGTGTGAATGGATATTCACATTCACTCTGCACATCGAAACACACAGCTATTCCTTCAAAGCTACAAAAGGGCAAACTGCATAGGGTAGAGCCACGCACACACGCTATTGCGCCTGCACGATTATCGAGCTGCCTTTTTGGTCTCTGGAGAGGGATGTGATGTGGAAGTTGGTGTCTTGTAAGTGCAATACTTTTTAATAAAGCTGGATGTTTTACAATACTACATGTAGCACTACCCCCGTAGGAGCTGCTTGTTAGATTTGGTATGCCGTTACCCCACTGTTCTCCGTGTTGGCTCAAAGTCTAGGGTTAAAAGTTGCATAAAACACGGTCGCCAGTCACTGAGTCTTTTTGAATGCTTTTTTTATTAATCAAACGTTAGCAGAATGAGGGATGGAGGATTATGCCACGTACACACGACCGTTATTCATGTCATGCAAAAAAACAACGTTTTTCTCGTCGTGATTCCTCTCAAGCCTGCCTTGCATACACACGTTCATGAAAAAAAAACGCTTGAGCAAAGCGCGGTGACGTACAACACGTACGACGGCACTATAAAGGGGAAGTTCCATTCGAATGGTGCCACCCTTTGGGCTGCATTTGCTGATCCTCGTGTTAGTAGTTTGGTGAGAGACGATTCACATCGTGCTCTTCAGTCCGTTACAGAGTGACGAATGTGCTTTCTCCATTCTGAACGCTAGTTTTACCAGAAAGAGCGGTCCCGTCTCCCGACGAGAAAAAATAGAGCAGGTTCTAATTTTTTTTTGGGCAGTTTTCTCGTCGAGAAAAATGCTATGGAGCATACACACGACCGGTTTTCACGACCAATCTAAAAAATTTAATTTTTCTCGTCATGAAAAACGATCGTGTGTACGCGGCATTAGGGGGAGTTCAGGTACCTGGTGCAGATCACTGAGAACACTTGAGTTCCTGGAGACAGGTATACTTGATGTCACTGGATCTTGCTCACCCAGATAGGTCCCTCTCACCGGCCTAGCAGCCGGGATGATGCACGGACAAAATGAAAAGTCTCTGCCACAGACTTGGTAATCAGAATTTCTAAAGTTCAAGCAAAACTGCACAGTATAAGAAAGTCCTTTAAGCCGACCCGGCAATACTGTGAGGCTGATTGGACGGGATGCATCCCCCAATTGAGGCCCCAGGCTCCTCTCGAGATACCAGCCTTCCGCTGCGTTTTCTCCAAGATGAGTCCTCCCCTGGTTCCTGCAATTGCTCGGCTTCTTCCCGCAGGACAGACAGCACAGGATCACCCTTGAACCAGTAGGCCCCATATAGCTTCTGGGCCTACCTTCAGTAACGGAAACCTCAGGCCAGCCGGCCCAGAGGCAGGAGAAGAGTTGTCACATACCTCCGGCCAGAGTGGTCATGAGGTGAGAGAGCTTCCCCAAAAATGGCATCCGCCCCTTAAGTACCCTTTCCCAGCATGCCCAGCGGTATCAACCTCCCACTAGGTTGCCTCTGGGAAAAAGCACCCAATACACCTCAGCTTGTTGTACCTTCCAACACGGACCAGAGGTGGCAACGACACTTGCTGGCAGCTGCGGGAAATACACCCAACCCAGCCAAAGCTGGAACATAGGCCAATTTAGCCAAAACATGGAATCTGAACTAACTACAGTTCAGACATCCCACTAAATTTAGATAATAGCGCCTGGTCAACAGGAGCAGGGCGCTACATACACTACTGTATGTGGAGACTTTCCCTTGCATATGCTGTGATCCATAGATTGCAGGTGAGAATCCATTTAATTGGCCATAAGGAATAATCCATAGGGCTGTCTATGTCTCTACCAAGGGATTTCCAGTGAGGGAAAAATGTATTTGATCCCCTGCTGATTTTGTACATTTGCCCACTGAGGCAAAAAGAAAAGTAAATAATCAGTCTATAATTTTAATGGTAGGTTTATTTTAACAGTGAGAGACAGAATAACAACAAAAATATTGAGAAAAACGCATTTCAAAAAAGTTATAAATTGATTTGCATTTTAATGAGTGAAAAAAGTATTTGATCCCCTATCAATCAGCAAGATTTCTGGTTCCCAGGCGTCTTCTATACAGGTAACGAGCTGAGATTAGGAGCACTCTCTTAAAGGGAGTGCTCCTAATCTCAGCTTGTTACCTGTATAAAAGACATCTAGCCACAGAAGCAATCAATCAAATTCCAATCTCTCCACCATGGCCAAGACCAAAGAGCTGTCCAAGGATGTCCGGGACAAGATTGTAGACCTACACAAGGCTGGAATGGGCTACAAAGACCATCCCCAAGCAGCTTGGTGAGAGGTTGACAACGGTTGGTGCGATTATTCGCAAGTGGAAGAAGCACAAAATAACTGTCAATCTCCCTAGGTCTGGGGCTCCATGCAAGATCTCACCTCGTGGAGTTTCAATGATAATGAGAACGGTGATAATCAGCCCAGAACTACACATGAGAATCTTGTCAATGATCTCAAGGCAGCTGGGACCATAGCCACCAAGAAAACAATTGGTAACACACTACGCTGTGAAGAACTGAAATCCTGCAGCTCCCACAAGGTCCCCCTGCTCAAGAAAGCACATGTACAGGCCATCTGAAGTCTGCTAATGAACATCTGAATAATTCAGAGGAGAACTGGGTGAAAGTGTTGTGGTCAGATGAGACCAAAATCAAGCTTTTGGCATCAACTCAACTCGCCGTGTTTGGAGGAGGAGGAATGCTGCCTATGACCCCAAGAACACCATCCCCACCATCAAACATGGAGGTGGAAACATTCTGCTTTGGGGGTGTTTTTCTGCTAAGGGGACAGGACTACTTCACCACATCAAAGGGATGATGTACCATCAAATCTTGGGTGAGAACCTCCTTCCCTTAGCCAGGGCATGAAAATGGGTCATAGATGGGTATTCCAGCATGACAATGACCCAAAACACAGGGCCAAGGCAACAAAGGAGTGGCTCAAGAAGAAGCATATTAAGTTCCTGGAGTAGCCCAGCCAGTCTCCAGACCTTAATCCCATAGAAAATATGTGCTGAAGGTTCGAGTTACCAAACGTCAGCCTCGAAACCTTAATGACTCATTAAAATGCTAATCAATTTATAACTTTTTTAAAAGGTGTCTTTCTGGATTTCTCATTAGCACATTTCACTGTGTGCTTCTTGGCGTATATGATTTTATTAGCAAGTATGCTTATTGACTATCACTAAGGAGTGTCACTTGTTAATTTTGTTTATATCTTGTATTCAATTCACTTTAGATAATAAACATAGCCCATTTTTTATGTGTCCATAGAGAGGATTGCAAAATTACCATTTTCACATCACCTTCTGGGCTGGTTCACACCACAAAAGTGCACTGCAGATCCGTTCTGGATGCGTTTCTGCATGCCCATTTTTAACACATTTTTTATGCGTTCAGGTGCGTTTTTGATGTGTTTCCAGATGCATTCCAGATGCTTTTTTTCTTATTATTTCCTGTTTTTTTCCCCACTGTATGCGTTTTTGATGCGTTCAGTGCATTCTGGTGCATTTTTGATGTGTTTTACCGCGTTCCAGTACAGTCCAGTGCTGGAAAAATGCAGCATGTTCTACTTTTTTTCTGTAACTGTAACTGACCGCACTGGTGTGAACTATGCCATTGGCTATCCGTAAATTTTTGATGGAAAAAAAAACCGCACTGGACTGCATGTGGTATGAACTGGCCCTAAATCTATAGTTTGTAAGGTAATATTCAATATGGCTCCATCGGTCATAATACAAATAGAAAGGTTCTCAAAAAGGGATAATTTGTGAGTATTTGTGGAATGCAGTGAGATTCAAAAATTACTATTTGTTACTGTACTGAGACAACGTACATCATTGCTCAGTAAGGTTTGATCCTGTACATAAATCTCCATGGACTTAAGGCGTCTGGTTTTCTTTTTTTTACCCCACTCCAGGAATGCCTGATGAAGGGGGTCAGCATGGCCCTAAAACATTGCACTCTTACTGCTGTGATCACTTTAATAAACATTTGGACGTTATCATGAAGATCCATGGTGTGCTGGACAAATATGCTTCCACTCCAACACTGACACACAGTTGCAAATGTCAATCAGACGTATTTACTGACAGTAAATTATAATTAACTGCTTGCCGACCGCTGCACGACGATTTACGTCAGCAGAATGGCACGGCTGCGCAAAGGGACGTACCTGTACGTCCCCTTTAAATCACAGCATAGTGGGCGCGCGCACCATGACCATGCCCACAGGAGCAGCGAACTCGATGCTCGCCGGCGGCCCGCGATCGTGTCACGGAGCGGCAGAACGGGGAGATGTAAACAAGGCATTTCCCTGTTCTGCCTAGCAACATGACAGATCTACTGCTCCCTGTCATTGGGAGCAGTGATCTCTGTCATGCTGTAGTGAGCCCACCCCCCACAGTTAGAATCACTCCCTAGTAGGCTTGTGCAATTCGTTTCGTAACGAATCAAAATTTGTCCGATTTTAGCAACTTTCAGACATTCAAATTTCCGAACAAAGCAATTACGAATAAAACTGAATCCGAAATAAATTATATCGCAAATAGCGAATGCCCGAATGTCTTCGGGATAATTTGCTATGAAAAAAGTTACAAATGTACGAATCCATTCGAAGCACAATAACACTCACTCTGCTCTCTGCTTCTCCCTCACCGTGCTGAACTCCCTCTCAAAATGGTGTACAGGGGCGGAGGCTATAGCCGCATGTAAAAAACGAAAGTAAAATACGAGATTTCGAATCGTTACAAATAACCGTTATGTATTTAGAAAAGTGCAAATCCATTCGAAGCACATTAGGCATAATAGGCAGCGTCGTTGTGAGAGAGACACGGAAAATTACGAATCAACAAACCCAAAAAATATTACGAAAGTAGGAGTTGTGTCCAGAATCAACGAAAAACAATGTACCCTACCGAAAGTACGAATTATAAATCAACGAAAAATAAGGCTTACATTAATACGAATCATTCCGATTCAACGAAAAATGTCGCTTGCGAAAATACGAATTAGTCCGAACACGAAAAATCCCGTCTAGCAAAATTACGAACAATTACGAATCAACAGGACCGAAAAGAAACGAACCGAAACTAAACAAATTTTTCCGTTGTGCACAAGTCTACTCCCTAGGGAGCACTTAACCCCTTGATTGCCCCCTAGTATTTAACCCCTACTCTGCCAGTGTCATTTACACAGTAATCAGTGCATTTTATAGCACTGATCGCTGTATAAATGACAATGGTCCCAAAATAGTGTCAAAAGTGTCCGATGTGTCTGCCATAATGTCGCAGTCACGATAAAAATCGCCGCCATTACTAATAAAAAAACAATAATAATAAAAATGCCATAAAACTATCCCCTATTTTGTAGACGCTATAACTTTTGCGCAAACTAATCAATATACGCTTCTTGCATTTTGTTTTTTTACCAAAAATATGTAGAAGAATACATATCGGCCTAAACTGAGGAAGACATTTTTTTTTATAGATTTTTTTGGGGTTATTTATTATAGCAAAAAGTAAAAAATATTGGCTTTTTTTCAAAATTGTCGCTCTTTTTTTGTTTATAGCGCAAAAAATAAAAACCGCGGAGGTGATCAAATACCACCAGAAGAAATCTCTTTTTGTGAAAAACAATTTTGTTTTGGTGCAACATCGCACGACTGCGCAATTGTCAGTTAAAGCGAGGCAGTGCCGAATCTCAAAAAGTGCTCTGGTCAGGAAGGGGTAAATTCTTTTGGGGCTGAAGTGGTTAAAGCAATACATCCAATAGCTGAATATTTGAAGTGCACCACACAAATCAATATAAAACAACACAAATTATAGCATTTATTTGAAATATTGTCACATTAAGAGCTTAAGTTAAGGCATAAATTGGGAAAAAAGTGAAAAAATTGTGTACTTGTAAGGCTACTTTCACACTGAAGCGCTGGATGCGCTGGCGGTGCAGCAGCCCTATTTTTTGCGCCGCTTTACGGTAGTTTTTTCCGTGATTTGCAGGCGCTAGCAGGGTGATTTTAACTCCCGCTAGCGGCCGAACACACATTTGTTGGTGGAAAATTTTAAAGCATGCAATCCAACATTTGTTAGCAGAAAATCCGACAACAATTGTCCAATGGAGCATACAAACAGTCGGATTTTCCGACAACAGCCTGCCATCACACAATTCCCGTCGGAAAATCCGATCGTGTGCACAAAGCTTTAGTGTGATCAGGAAGGTGCAGTCTGGAGCCCCATCGGGAACTTCATGCTGCTGCTGTCCAGAAGTTAGAAGAATGTTCCAAGTGATGTACATGAAGCGAGCACTAAATCCAGGCTGCTTTCACCACTTCAGCCCCGGAAGATTTGGCTGCTCAATAACCAGGTCATTTTTTTGCGATACGGCTCTGCATCGCTTTAACTGACAATTGCGCAGTCGTATGATGCTATACCCAAACTGACGACCTTTTTTTTGGAGCTTTCTTTTGGTATTTGATCATCTCTGCATTTTTTTTGCGCTATAAACTAAAAAAAGAGCGACAATTTTGAAACAAAAAACAATATTTTTTACTTCTTGCTATAATAAATATCCCCAATTTTTTTAACCACTTCCTTACTGGGCACTTAAACGCCCCTCCTGCCCAGATCAATTTTCAGCTTTCAGCGCTGACGCACCTTGAATGACAATTGCGCGGTCATACAACGCTGTACCCAAATGAAATTTTTATAATTTTTTTTCCCACAAATAGAGCTTTCTTTTGGTGGCATTTGATCACCTCTGCGGTTTTTATTGTTTGCGCTATAAACAAAAAAAGACCGCAATTTTGAAAAAAAAAAACACAACATTTTTTACTTTTTGCTATAATAATTTTTTTTATTTTTTTTTTCTTTAGTTTGGACCGATACGTATTCTTCTACATATTTTTGGTAAAAAAAAATTTGCAATAAGCGTTTACTGTTTGGTTTACGCAAAAGTTGTAGCCCCTACAAAATATGGGATAGATTTATGACATTTTTTTTTCCACTAGTAATATCGGTGATCCGCGATTTTTGTCAGGACTGCGATATTGCGGGAGGACACATCGGACACTTTTGACACTATTTTGGGACCATTCACATTTATACAGCGAACAGTGCTATAAAAATGCGCTGATTACTGTATAAATGTGACTGACAGTGAAGGGGTTAACCACTAGGGGGCGGGAAGGGGTTAAATGTGTTTCCTCATGAGTGATTCTTACTGTGGGGGGAGGGGACTGACTGGGGGAGGTGACCGATGGTTGTCCCTGTGTACAAGGGACACACCATCAGTCTCCTCTCCCTAGCAGGACATGGATCTCTGTGTTTACACACAGAGATCCACGTCCCTGGCTCTGTGACAGCCGATCGTGGGTGCCTGGCGGACATCGCGGCCGCCAGGCATGCGCATCGGCACCCGCGTGACACAGCGGGCACAGCTCTTCCGTGATGCGTGCCGCCGCGGGCGCGCATTGCGGAAGTTAACAAGAGGACGTCTAGGGACGCCCTCCCGGCAGTTCAGGTCCGCGCTGCAGCTGCCTTTCGGCTATAGCGTGGAGCAGAAGTGGTTAAAAATAACAAATTTCTTCATCAGCTTAGGCCAAAATGTATTCTTCTAAATGTAAAAAAATTGCAATATGTGTATATTGATTGGTTTGCGCAAAAGTTATAGCGTCCTCAAAATAGGGGATAGATTTATGGTGTTTTTATTATTATTATTTTTTTTACTATTAATGGTGGTGATCTGCGATTTTTAGCAGGACTGCGACATTGCGGTAGACACATCGGACACTTTTGACACATTTTTGGGACCAGTGACATTTATACAGCGATCAGAGCTATAAAAATGCACTGATTACTGTATAAATGTCACTGGCAGGGAAAGGGTTAACACTAGGGGGAGATCAAGGGGTTAAATGTGATCCCTCACTGTGGTTTTCTAACTGTGGGGGATGGGACTGACTGGGGGTGGAGACAAATCGCTGTTTGTAATTACTACAAACAGCATATATGTCTCTTCTCTCCTGTCAGAACGAGGATTTGTGTGTTTACACACACAAATCCCGCTCTGGCTCTCGTGCCCGTGATCACGGGTGGCGGGCGGCCATCGTGCACGCCCACCATGCGCATCGGGGTCCATGGCCGTGCAGCGACATAGGAGACGACGTACCCATACAGCGATTCACGGGAATGTGCCACTTTGCCAATGGATATTGGCGTGAGCCGGCCGGGAAGTGGTTAATAGTCCTCAGATTTTTATTTTTTTGTGTTTATTTTTACTGTTTGTTGGTTTGTTACTTCACAATTCCCTGCATAATATTCTTGGGCCTAGCTCTACTTCCTATTTTATGGGCATTGGGCCTACGCACAAGGAACTTTTTTAATCTAGAACTAATGCAAACCCTTTCTGGGACCAAATTGTTTCCTACTTTATATGTGAGTAAAACGGGAAATGCATTATCTTTTCAAATATGATGTTTGCCTGTACTATACCAACCTGCTGCTTTAGACCCATGGATACCATATGACTCTAATGTTTATGCGATCTTGTATTTGCTACAACTTAATAAAAATTCTAATGATAAAAAAATAATATAATACTCTGATATACACTTGTAGCGATACCTCCAACTAAGGAGGCCGCAGAATTAGATTTGGGCCCTGAGTGCAGCTCCGCCAACCCCCGGCAATAGGCTCTACCCCCTTCTGGCACAGCTAGTAATAACAATCAATGATATGTCCTATGCAATAGAATAACTAAGCAAGGACACAGTAATGAATTGCAATAGATAGAGTGTTTTACTCATTAATTCTCAATATGAATAAAGGGGGGTAACAATAATCACAGTTCTAGACAATCACTCCTAAGGGCAGCGTCCTGCCACTCTAACACACTATATAGTAACACACGCTACAGGTGCGCCATACGGGCGACCGTTAACTAAGTGCCCTATGGCGCAGTAATCAAACACGCTAGAATCCCCACCAGGCCTGGTTCTAATATTTAGCTTAGTCCTTCTTTCTTCACCGGCAGGTCTGTAATGGTGGTGCACTTTAAACAGAGTATAACTTTGTAATCCAAGGGGTATGAAAATAACTTGTAGGCCACGGCAGTCTATAGGCCTATACACAGCAACAGTATCTTAGCTGGGCTTATGCCCTCTCACCCGCCGGACTACGGATCCAGTCCGGGAAAACCTCCACCGGCCGTGTCACACACACTCGATCTCTCCACGATCGGGCCCCCGATCCGACAAGGCTGTAGCTCACAAAGTCAGATGCCACCCAGGCTCGCAGAGGGGAGGATGGAAGGCTCTTTGGTGCAGAGCAAGGCCTCAGGCTTCAGGCCTTGCCCCTCCGTCACATCCGCACAGGAGGATCCGTCTGTGAAGTCTCGTGTCCCCCAAAGAGACCGAGCCCGGCCTCGCCTCCTCCTTTTATAACCCCTCCCATGAGTCTCTGCGGTGGAACATCACAAGAATGGGGTTATGGGTAATGTAGTTTCTTCCCAATATAGGGGAATACCCCGCTACACACTCCCCCCACTTAAACTCTTTGGTCCCCAAAGATAAATTTTAGCAACAACTATATACAACATTGGACAATTCTGAAAACGATGTTGGGATAGGGGATTCCCACCATAACTGAGGGGTTGAATTCCCTTGCCCACAGGTCACATTATCTTGGGTGGCCTGCCTAACTGTGCCAGAGAGTGAGCTGGGGTTGCCCTCCACCAAATGGACAGTGGAGGGATCCGGAATCTCAGCATTTCTCCTAGCAGTGACCACAGAGTCTTCCGAACTGTTCCCCATCTGGGGGTAGGTCAGCTTCTTAGGAGGTCGAATGACTCTTCGAGCTCTTTGCTCTCTTGGAATCTCTGGCTCTGGCGCCACAGGCTTCTCTTCCACGGAGCAACTATCATGGGCATCTTCCCAGTAATCTGCTGAAGGACTGAAAGGGATGAATTCTGTAGCCTCTGGGTTCAGCGTTTCATCTGTGGTATCTTGGGTGACTGGAAGATCTATGATAGAAGTTCCTGGAGTTGGGGAAGACCACAGCCAATCAAGCTCTCCTTCTTCATCTCCACTAAGTTGGGAGGCTTCTCCATTTCCAGCTCGGGAGGTCTGTGACCGAGTGTGCGGCCTAGGAGTATCCAAGATAGAGGCCGGTGCAGGGGAGTCTCCCACGGAAGGTATTCTAACTGCCTCCGCCAGTGGGAGCAGGTGGTTTCGATGCCATGTCTTCAGTGGGCCTACCTTTCCCTCTGGCTTCACCTTGTAGACAGGTAGGCCCGGCAACTTCCTGCAGATGACATAGGGTTCAGATCTCCATCTGTCTGCAAGTTTGTGCTTTCCGGGGACTCCCAGATTGCGCAACAGTACTCGATCCCCGGGCTGTAGGTCTTGTACCCGGACCTTCAAGTCGTAATTTTTTTTATTCCGAGCTCCCCTTTGATCTGAGGCCGCTTGAGCTTGTTCATAGGCTACTTTCAGGCTGTGTCTGAGCCTGTCCACATATCCTTTGTGAGAGGTGACGGAGGAATGGTCCAGTGAGGTGCCAAAAGCCAGGTCCACCGGTAGTCTCGCTTCTCTCCCAAACATGAGTCGATATGGGGAATAGCCTGTAGCATCACTGATGGTGCAGTTGTAAGCATGTACCATGGCTGCTATGTGTTTGCTCCAATGTTGCTTTTTCTCGCTTTCCAGAGTCCCCAACATGTTGAGCAGGGTTCGGTTGAACCTTTCCGGCTGAGCATCTCCCTGAGGATGGTAAGGTGTAGTTCGAGTCTTCTTGATTCCCAACGAATCCAAGAGCTTCCGGATCAGCTTACTCTCGAAGTCCCTCCCTTGGTCTGAATGGAGTCTCTGTGGCAGCCCATAATGGACAAAATACTTCTCCATGAGTACCTTGGCCACGGTGGAGGCCTTCTGATCTTTGGTGGGGAAGGCCTGGGCATACCGGGTGAAATGGTCGGTTATCACCAGAACATTTCCTAGTCCACTCAGGTCGGGTTCGAGGCAGAGAAAGTCAATGCACACCAGGTCCATAGGCCCTTGGCTCTGTAGATGGCCCATTGGGGCAGCTTGATGGGGCAAAGTCTTCCTCTGGATGCATCGCGCACATGAGTGGCAGTACTCCTCTACCTCTGCCCTCATGCAGGGCCAATAGAACCGACTTCTGACAAGTTGAAAGGTCCTTTCAGCCCCTAGGTGGCCATGATTGTCATGCAAGGCCATCAAAACAGTCTCCCGATGTTTCCCTGGGAGGAACATCTGCCACTTATCTTCTGAGTCATCAGAGGGGCCCCTTCCGTAGACCACTCCCTGATGCAACTGCAACCTATCCCACTCCTTCCTCAGTAGGCGAGCTTCTTTGGAAGGTTGACGCATGAGTATGTTTGGATCCTGATTTTCCAAGGCCTCCAGGACCAATCTCCCCATGGGGTCTTCCAATTGGTCACACCTCAATTCCTTTTTGGACAATCTTGGTAGGTTGCCCTCTTCCAATTGAGCTACTCCACAGTAGTGTTTGGGGACTCCCACCGTGGTAACTCCTATTTCCTCTGCTCTGGAGCATCCTCGGGCTTGGAATGCAGCTCCTTGACAAAGGGCCTGCACCCCGTCCGGTGCCACTTGGGTCCAATCTTCTATTTCAATGGTCGGGGAATGAGATCTTCTGGACAAGGCGTCTGCGTCTCGATTCCCCACTCCTGGTCTATACTTAAGGCTGAAGTTGAATCCAGACAGTGCGGCCAGCCACCTGTGTCCAGTGGCATCCAGCTTGGCCGTGGTGAACAGGTAGGTAAGGGGGTTGTTGTCGGTCTTCACAGTGAACTCTGCTCCATACAGGTAGTCTTTGAGCTTGTCTACTACCGCCCACTTGAGGGCCAGGAACTCCAGCTTGTGAGTGGGGTAGTTCTTCTCAGAGGGGGTCAGGCTTCTACTCACATAGGCAACAGGCCGCAATTGCCCCTCATGTTCTTGGTAAAGTACTCCTCCCAGACCGTCATGACTAGCATCCACGTGCAGTTCATAGGGTTTGGTTGGGTCTGCATAGGCCAAGACTGGTGCAGTGGTCAGGCTCCTCTTCAATTCCTGGAAAGCCTCTTCACACCTCTGATTCCACTGATCTCTGATGGACTCTCCTGGCCTCCTGGGCCCCGATCCATCCTCCTCTCCTTCAGTCTTGAGCAACTCATTCAATGGTCTAGCAATTCGGGCAAATCCCTCCACAAACCTTCTATAGTAGGAGCAGAAGCCCAAGAAGGATCTGAGTTCTGTTACTGTGGTGGGCTGTGGCCAGGAGGTAACTGCCTCCAATTTCTCAGGGTCTGTGGCCACCCCTTCTTCAGATACTATGTGCCCCAGATAGTTCACAGAAGACTGGTAGAACCGACACTTCTCAGGCGAAAGCTTAAGTCCTTCCTCACTGAGTCTTCTCAACACTTTCTCCAGCCTCTCTTCATGTTCCTCCAAGGTTCTCCCAAAGACAATGACATCGTCTAGGTATACAAGGACTTCGATCAAGTTCATGTCCCCTACTGTCTTCTCCATGAGACGTTGGAAAGTAGCTGGGGCTCCAGACAGACCTTGGGGCATCCGGTCGAATTCAAAGAACCCCACTGGGGTTATGAAAGCTGTCTTCTCCTTGTCTGCTGGGTGCATCGGAATCTGATAGTACCCACTCTTGAGATCCATAACGCTGAACCATTTGGCTCCAGACAAGCTCTGTAGGGCATCCTCTATCCTCGGAGTGGTGTATTGGTCAGGTATGGTTCTCCTGTTGAGAGTCCTGTAGTCTATACAGAGCCTCAATGATCCATTCTTCTTTCGGACCACTACTATGGGAGAGGCATAGGGGCTTCTGGACTCCCGTATCACACCAGTCCTCTTGAGTTCTGCAAGTTGTTCCCTCAGATCCTCCAGATCTGCTAGCGGGACCCGCCTGACCCTCTCTCGGAAGGGCTTATCTTCCTGGAGGCGGATCCGATGGGTGACACTTCTTGCACACCCCACATCAAACTCATCCCTAGAGAAGATCTTCTCCCATCTATTCAACTGGGCCTTGGCTCCCTCTTTCCAAGCCCTGGACAGATTCGGGTTTTCCATGGTCAGCTTCTCCCAAACATCCCCTTCTTCACCTGTCCTCTTCACTTCTGACAGGGTAACAGGGGCCGCCGGGCTCACCTGGCCTAGCAACATTCTGGCTGGGATGTCCATGGGGTCTTTGGTAGTATTCCTAACACTCACTGGAACTCTATAATGGGCCTTCTTCAGGACCTTCAGCGGAATCACTTCCGGTATCACCTCCAGGCCTGAGGATTCACCCCTTGGGTCTGACTCCAGCATGACAAAAGGACCAGGCTGCTCCCAAGTAAGCTTCACAGTGGCCCTGAGACAGGTTACTTCACCGGGCTGCAACACTACCCCTTCTCTTCCAAGTCTCCACACCTTCCCTATCTCCTCTCCAGGGGTCTCCCGCTCTTGGACCAGCCGTTGGTAGGCTGTCTTCAGCATGGGATGGATCTTGGTAGCTGCTTGTCTTTCTTCTGTCACGAGAGGGGTCAGGAGTCTTCGGACCAGGTCCGTGTTCGTCCCTATTATAAGGGAATTCTTGTTGGCTCCAGGCGGCCTAGGACACACAACTGCCAGGGTGTCAAACACTTCGGCCTTCCCAGCCACGGATGGGTCAAAGGTTATTTGGATGGGAAGGTAGCCGTCGTAAGGGAAACTCTGGGTTCCAATTCCCCATATTTCCAGCTCCTCTATCTTCTGGATAGGCAGATGACTCAGGTGCCTGTCGTAGAAGTCCCGGTATAGTAGGGTCACTTGTGCCCCGGTATCCAGGAGGCCCCTGGTGTAGACTCCCTCCACTTGAATGGGCACTATAGGGGATGGGCCTACCAGCTTCTCTGGATATGGTCCGGCAGGAGCTGCCTTCTTCAGACCTTTTCCCTTTGGACTCTCTCTTGTCCTATTCCCTTTGGACTTGAACCTTTCTTGAGCCTGGTATGCACTGACCTCCCTCCTTTTAATGGGTGTAGGAACCCGCTGAGGTGTACTATTATTTTTCTTGGGTGGGCACCCCCTTTGGGGGGTGCCGTGCCTCTCCTGAGGTGTCTCCCCCCTCCTTCTTGGAGTATAGCTTTGTTGAGGGGTATTGCGTTCCCCCTTTGGTGTTCTATCTCTCTTTTTGTTTTTCTTCGCATTCAGCTTGGAGTTTACTGAAGATGGTGGGCACCCGGTTGACTCCTTCACCGGGGCCCTCTGAAGTTTCCCGCCGGCTTGCGGTTGTCTGGTCTCTTCTTCTTCGGACTAGAACATGTGGCTGCAATGTGGCCAACTCCCCCACAGTTGAAGCAGACTATATCTCCCCATTCTTGTAAAGGTTCGGGTGCTGAGGCAATCGGGAACAATTCCTTCCTTGGACTTTCCTTCTTCTTGGGACACTCTGTGTCTTTTGCTATCAGAGAGGTCAATATCTCTAACACCTTGGACATCTGAGTTTTTAGGGTGTCTATCTCCGCCTCTCTTTCAGGGGTCATTACTGGATTGACCAGCACCTGTGCGGGTACAACACTTGTCTTATCCTTCTGCTGGTCCTGTTGCAGCGCCTCCTCATGTCTGATAATTTTTATTAAATCAGCATAAGTCAGCAACATTCCTCCTCCCAAGGTTTTCAGGTGCAGCCAGACTGGATCGGAGCGTAGCGCTCCCTTTAAGACTTGCTTCATCCTTGCCGCATCGGCATCTTGGGGCTTCATCCCTTTCTTTAACACAATCTTGCACAGCAGCCTGTTTAGCCTTCTGACATACTCGGAAAGTTTCTCCTCCGGTTTTTGGAAAGTGTGTTCAAACTGGTAGACCGTCTCTGTCACCTTGTCTAATTGACCAAACTCTTCCTGCAGCATAGCTAGACAATCCTGCGCCGTGCACCCTGCATTCCCAAACCGGAAACTTTTCACTGCTTCTGCTGCTGCACCTTTAAGGCTTTCTAACACTCGCTGCCTCTTCTGTGCCTCCGGCACCTCCCATGCCTCCACTGCCTGTAATGCCTGTTCCACCCAAGTATCAAAATCTTCTTCCCCTGCCGGGACAGGGAGCTTCCCTGAGAATATTTTTAGTCTCCGGTAGCTAGTTTCCACATGCACCGTACTTGTCTTCTGACATTTGGCTAGCAAATCCCCTATTGCATTTATCAGTTCTGGTGATATAGCAGTGGCCGATGCAGGCGCCACCGGAGGTGTCGCCCTGTCTTCTCTTTCAGGTGTAGTTCGGGCCACAGCCTGTGGCGATCCCGTAGGGGATGGTTCCCTTTCTACAGTTATTGCGTGCGCCAGCCTAAATGTTCTGTTGTCTGGCGTCCGCAGACACTCGTGCTTACAGGCCTCTGGCATCCCGTCCCAATATTCCACTAATGCGTATTGATATGAGATGTTTGGGTCTGTCTTCATGTCTATCACCCACGGTGTGTGATCTGGGGACACTGAACTCATCAGTTCCTCTACCGTCTCACTTGACCATTTCTCGCCAGGAAGGCTAATGGCTATCGACTGTTTTGGCTCTGTATTAGCGGCTTTGCACCACTCTTCTACCGCTCTTGGATCCATGGGGTCCATGCCGGCACTTCTGGCGTTCGCTTGCTGCATCAGGATCCCGGACGAGAACCCCCATGTGTAGCGATACCTCCAACTAAGGAGGCCGCAGAATTAGATTTGGGCCCTGAGTGCAGCTCCGCCACCCCCCGGCAATAGGCTCTACCCCCTTCTGGCACAGCTAGTAATAACAATCAATGATATGTCCTATGCAATAGAATAACTAAGCAAGGACACAGTAATGAATTGCAATAGATAGAGTGTTTTACTCATTAATTCTCAATATGAATAAAGGGGGTAACAATAATCACAGTTCTAGACAATCACTCCTAAGGGCAGCGTCCTGCCACTCTAACACACTATATAGTAACACACGCTACAGGTGCGCCATACGGGCGACCGTTAACTAAGTGCCCTATGGCGCAGTAATCAAACACGCTAGAATCCCCACCAGGCCTGGTTCTAATATTTAGCTTAGTCCTTCTTTCTTCACCGGCAGGTCTGTAATGGTGGTGCACTTTAAACAGAGTATAACTTTGTAATCCAAGGGGTATGAAAATAACTTGTAGGCCACGGCAGTCTATAGGCCTATACACAGCAACAGTATCTTAGCTGGGCTTATGCCCTCTCACCCGCCGGACTACGGATCCAGTCCGGGAAAACCTCCACCGGCCGTGTCACACACACTCGATCTCTCCACGATCGGGCCCCCGATCCGACAAGGCTGTAGCTCACAAAGTCAGATGCCACCCAGGCTCGCAGAGGGGAGGATGGAAGGCTCTTTGGTGCAGAGCAAGGCCTCAGGCTTCAGGCCTTGCCCCTCCGTCACATCCGCACAGGAGGATCCGTCTGTGAAGTCTCGTGTCCCCCAAAGAGACCGAGCCCGGCCTCGCCTCCTCCTTTTATAACCCCTCCCATGAGTCTCTGCGGTGGAACATCACAAGAATGGGGTTATGGGTAATGTAGTTTCTTCCCAATATAGGGGAATACCCCGCTACACACTATATTACCAAAAGTATTGGGACACTTGCCTTTACACGCACTGTCTTAGTCTGTAGGGTTCAATATTGAGTTGGCCCACCCTTTGCAGCTATAACAGCTTCAACTCTTCTGAAAAGGCTGTCCACAAGGTTTAGGAGTGTGTCTATGGGAATGTTTGACCATTCTTCCAGAAGCGCATTTGTGAGGTCAGGCACTGATGTTGGACAAGAAGGCCTGGCTTGCAGTCTCCTCTCTTATTCATCCCAAAGGTGGGTTGAGGTCAGGACTCTGTGCAGGCTAGGGTGACCACATTTCCAAACTACCATTCAGGGACACCCTTCCTTCCCAAAAATCAGCTTGTGCTGTAACGAATCACAGCACAGTGATTGGACACAAGAGGCGGGATTTATGATTTCTCCAATCACAAGCAGGGGGACGGGATTGTGCTCCTCCAGGCATTCTTGGCCAGGACAAGTATTGTCAGTGAGTAAAGCGGTGATGTGGCAGCCTTTTTTGGGGGCATCAGATTGACCCGGGGGGGGGTGGCTGTGTCAGTTTAATTCCGGGACACTGTATTGTCCTAGCAAAAAATTTGTGCCCGGGACAGACCTGCAAAATGCGGGACTGTCCCGGGCAATCCGGGACACGTCGTCACCTTAGTGCAGGCCAGTCAAGTTCCTCCACCCCAAACTCGCTCAACCATGTCTTAATGGACCTTGTTTGTGCAAAGGGCAAGGTGGAGAGCAAATGAGCCATTATCATCACTATTGTCACTGTACTAGAGCAGGAACAGTAAGTTTTCAGTTAATCATCATTGATGTTGTTGACAAAATAAATGCTGTAAAAACACTGTGTTTAGCAGTAGTTCTAGAGAATGAGGATCCAGCCTCTAGAGCAGGGATAGGCAACCTCGGCCCTCCAGGTGTGGTGAAACTACAGATCCCATCATGCCTCTGCCTCTAGGAGTCATGCCTGTGATTGTCAGGGTCTTGCAATGTCTCATGGGACTTGCAGTTTCAAAACAGCTGGAGGGCCGAGGTTGCTTAACCCTGCTCTACAGTGTTGAATGGCACCCCAACATACAAGTACAATAGCCTGCAATGCAGCTATGCTTTAGTGCAGGACTCTCCAAACTATGGCCCTCCTGTTGTTCAGAAACTGCAATTCCCATCATGCCAAGCCATGTCTGTGAATGTCAGAGTTTTACAAGGCCTCATGGAACGTGCATTTTGCAACAGCTGGAGGGCCATAGTTTGGAGATCCCTGCTTTAGTGCATTACCAGGCACATGCTGTGTGTTGTAGTGTGTTGCACTAAAACAATTCTGCAGATCAGTTTTTTGTCCGTTTATGGGCATTAGCAGCTCATACAAAATGAATAGTTTGCCTTGATCCAACGCACATTAACCGGATGCCGACCGCCCCGCATGATTGAACACAGCGGAAGCCAATCATCGAGTCCTACGGACACCAATATATGCTGGGACCCGCCGATCATTTACAGACAGAGGAAGAATAGCAGTCGGCCAATGTAAACAAGACAGATCACTGGTCTGTTAGTAGGGAAGGCAGAGAGCCTATGTTTCTTCTAAGCAGGAACACGGATCTCTGTCTTCCCACAGTTAAAGCACCTCCCCCACAGTTAGCAAGCATTCCCTAGGAACATATTTAACCCTTTGATCACCCCTGATGTTAACTTCTTCCCTGCCAGTGTCATTAGTAAAGTGACAGTGCATATTTTTTAGCACTGATTTTATTGGTGTCACTGGTCCCCAAAAGTGTCACTTATCGTGTTTCCCCGAAAATAAGACCTACCCCGAAAAAAAGACCTAGCGTTATTTTCCAGGAGGGCTGCAATATAAGCCCTACCCCAAAAATAAGCCCTAGTTTAGAATGCTTGTACAATCCTATAATCCACTCCATTACAGTAGTATATAATGTACAATGTGTGTGTTTCTGTAATATATTTGCGGGGTAGAGAGCTCCGGCGGGTCACAGAAGCGCAGATCAGCTCTATAACGAAGGTATTTGGCACAATTATATTACAGAAACACACACATTGTACATTATATACTCCTGTAATAGAGTGGATTATTGGATTTTACAAGCATTTTAACTGAGTTCACACTGGGGATTCCTGTCAGGCAAGGAGAGAGAGGGGGAGAGAAGACATCACATTACATGGTAAGACCTACCCCGAAAATAAGCCCTACTGTGTCTTTTGTTGCCAAAATTATTATAAGACCCGAGGGAAACACGGTAGTGTCTGATTTGTCAGCTGCAATGTCGCAGCCCTGCTATAAGTCGCTGATCACCGCTATTACTAGTAAAAAAAAAAAAAAATTCCATAAAAATTTCCTAGTTTGTAGACGCTATAACTTTTGTGCAAACCAATCAATGTACGCTTATTTGGATTTGTTTTACCAAAATTTTTTAGCAGAATACATATTGGCCTAAATAGATGAAGAAATTAATTATTATTTTTTTTGCAGAAAGTAAAAAAAATATATATTTTTTTTCAAATTGTTAGTATTTTTTTGTTTATAGCGCAAAAAAATAACACTGTAGAGGTGATCAAATACCACAAAAAGAAAGCTCTATTTGTGGGGAAAAAAATACATAAATTTTATTTGGGTACAAAAAATGGCCTGGTCATGAAGGGGGGTAAACCTTCCAGAGCAGAAGTGGTTAATGTGTTAAACACCACACGTTAACACTCTTGCAGTAATGCACCACAATAAATAGTAAAGTCTGGAGGGACCCTGAATGATATAACTTGCAGGCAGCCATGCAGTCATAGACATAAAATGCAGTAACTCCTGTAGCAGTAAAATTTGATAAAGTGGTCAGACTATAGCAATATCATATGTCAGGCAATTACTTAATTGCTAACTGACTGCTTATTAATTGTTTTAAATTTTCCTGCCCAATATTTTTTATTGAATTTTCACGATGTATACAACAAATTAGCAGAAAGTAGTGCACAGTAGAATAATTGTTTTACATTTTCATTTATCATGGTCAAAAATATTAACTGCAGTGTCTTTTTAATGTTTTTATCCCTTTCAATAATTAGAATTGATCAAAAACAGTGTATTCTTTATTTTAATATCCTCACTTTAAACTCCTAGGTGAAATAATAATACTAACCTTTATTTAGAAATTTAGAGCACAGTTCACCATCAGAATAATAACCTCATATACTTTGCACTTTATTTTCTCCTGGAATGTTCTGACTCAACCGTTGCCGTTGCCGCATCTGACACACAGGGGCTGATTTACTAAAAATGGAGAGTGCGAAATCTGGTGCAGCTTCCAGTTTTTTTTTTGTCAAAGCTTAATTGAACAAGCTAAAGTTAGAAGCAAAATAGGCTAAAACCACGCTAGTATGTCAGCAAAAAAATCAAAAAGCAGCAGCTTAATGTGAGATACACAACAGGTTAAATAAATGAGAGAAGCCGCACTAGAATAGTCCCAATTTTTAATTAATTGATTCAATTATTCATAGATTTAGCTGTTTATATTCACAAATTGCGCCTCGGGATGCCCTTTCTTGTGGGTAGGGAAGGGTTGCCCATATTCAATATGGCGTTTGTGGTCCAACACCCGAGACTCAGAAAGAGGTGTGGCTCTGTTTATAAGGTGGTGAGTCAATACGCTGCCCGTCCCCATTGACAATGTCATATTTGACGAAACGCGTCTGTAGGAGGGTACGTGTTGATGTCACCATGCTGTCTTACTAGGAGGACGGGCACTTGTTTTGCGAGCCGGCCGGCTCTGTTTTTATATGCGATTTTTAAACCTACCAATGTAAGTGCAATACTTTTTCTTACAATTAAACAGTCAGACAATATTACGCTATGGCTAGTCTTTCTTTTGGGTCCTTTGCTGAATGAGACGATCACGGACTTTACAGTGGTGCTGGTATGTGAGAATCATTGCAGCAATCTATCCAGTGTTAATCGTTCTTAAGATTTTCTGTGCAAGTAAAGGCCATGGCTGGGCTAGAGCCACATGCCTGGTTTTGCTTGCTATCTGGTAAGCAAGTTTTTCTTAAGGTGGAGGCGCATTTCTTGATGTGAATCACTGTGGTGACCGGAACGAACAAATGATTCGACCGGAAATGTACTTCCCCCACCCAATTCCAGCAGCAATCTTCTCTCTATAATGTCGAATCTTTTCTCTTTATAATGTCGAATCTTTTATCTCTATAATGTCGAATCTTTTCTCTCTATGTCGAATCTTTTCTCTCTATAATGCCGAATCTTTTCAATTTGGAGCCGAAATTCGTAAACGAAACTTCGTAAACGAAACTTCGTAAACGAAACTTCGTATTTCGTACAGAATTCGTATCCGTAAAAATTCGTAGTTCGGATTCGTACAAATGTACGAATTTCGAAAAATTCGTACGAAGTTTCGATTCGTACGAAACTAATCGCACATGTCTAGTACATCAATTGGGACTATTCTAGCACGGCTTCTCTCATGAAGTTAGAAGCTGATTGGCTACCATGCACAGCTGCACCAGATTTTGCACTCTCTCGTTTTAGTAAATCAACTCCATAGATATACAGACTGGTGACTCTTTAGGGCAGGGTTTCTCATTTAGGGTTCTTCTAGAGGTTGATAGGGGTTCTTTGAGCAATCACCTATTATTTCCTCTCAGTTAAGTTCCCAGTGACACCAATTAAAGTTATCTGTAAAGGGGAAATTCTTCCCAATGACCACAAATGTAAGGAGCATTCTTCCCTCTGACCATCACATTAATGCAATGGTGTATTTAGGTTTTGTGCTGCCCTAGGCCTGACTAAACTTGTGCAACCCCTAATTTAAATATGATCCACCCCTTCTTGTCAAGGTCACACCCCTTCCTGTTTAATTTTTCCAGTGGGGACACTAGTTCTGAGGACCTTGGGGGGGGGGGGGATTCCCTTAATCTGCAGAGATTTTTTCTCAATTCCTGTTTGGGTATGGGGCAGGAAATGAAGGGGAATTAACGGATGGCAAAAAAAATGAAATAAGAGGGGCTATAACCATCCCTTACTCTAAAAAAGTGTTGCCTATAGTTCTACTTTAAGCACACATTTCTGATAAATTTATGGAGGACTTAAGCCCTGTACACACGATCGGATTTCCTATGGATTTTAAACCGATGGATTTTTCCATCGGAAATCCGATGAAGCTGACTTCCATCAGTCTTGCCTACACACCATCAGTCAAAAAAACGATCGTCCCAAACGCTGTGACGTAAAACACTCCGACGAGCCAAGAAAAATTAAGTTCTATGCTTCTGAGCATGTGTCGACTTGATTCTGAGCATGCGTGGGTTTTTTTAAGCGATGGAGTTCCCCACAGACGATAGTAATTTGCTATTGTTTTTTTTCCATCGGATAAATTTAAAACATGTTCTATTTTTTAACACCGATGGAAAAAAGACCGATGGGGCCCATACACGATGGGTTTGTCCGATGAAAAAAGTCCATCGGACTGTTTTCATCGGTAAAACCAATTGTGTGTACAGGACTTAAGAGGATATAACCATGCCAGTGGTGCAGCAGAAAACATATAGCACAGCGATGAAGGTATGTGGTCCAGGCAGTAAGCAAAGGAAGGATTGGGGGCAGGAACAAATAAATCCATCTGTTTATTTTTCTCATCAGCAATCAACAGAAATAAAATTAAGATTCCTTAATATATACAACAGACACAAGCAAAGGATTGCAGGATAGTCCTACTACCTAACTGACAGGTATAGGTGACCATGTCAGTGTCCCTTCTGTCTGCACCATCTCTATCATACCGGCAGCAGTGTGGCCGCTTTATGGAGGCGCCAGACTGATTTGTCTTGCGGCCCAGTCCACCTCATAAAACTGGCGCTGCACTAAAAGTGTAGCGCGAGCCGGCGTGGACTCTTTTCATGCTGCCCCCCTGCAAAGTGCTGCCCTAGGCCTGGGCCTTGTTGGCCTAGGCCAAGATACAGAATTGCATTAATATATCAGGATTTGTAGATATAGTAATTTTTAACAGGGGTTCCCCGGGGCCAGAAAGTTATTTCAAGGGTTCCTCTGTGTTGAAAAGGTTGAGAACGTCTGCTCTAGGAGCTCTATATTAGTATATGAAATTAAAGAGTTAAAAATTTGACATGGTACAGTGTTAATACCCAAAACGTAGGGAAGGGTTAAACACATGTAAAGTTTGTTATTTGATATCTAAGTCTCATGACTAGGGATGAGCCGAACACCCCCCAGTTCGGTTCACATCAGAACATGCGAACAGGCAATAAATTTGTTCGAACATCCGAACACTGTTAAAGTCTATGGGACACGAACATGAAAAATCTAAAGTGCTAATTTTAAAGGCTAATATGCAAGTTATTGTCATAAAAAGTGTTTGGGGACCCGGGTCCTGCCCCAGGGGACATGTATCAATGCAAAAAAAAGTTTCAAAAAGTCGCGCTTGTTTCCCGTGCTTAGAACTTTCCCTGCACAAAATGTCATTTCTAAAGGAAAAAAAGTAATTTAAAAGTACTCGTGGCTATAATGAATTGTCGGCTCCCGGCAGTACAGAGAAAAGTCATTAACAACGTTTATATACATACTTGTACCATCATTGTAATTTGTTTTTATACCTTGACCTTTTCTATAATAAAAATCGTTTGTAAAAAAAAAAAAAAAAGAAAGTCATTGATAAAAAAAAAAAAAAAAAAAAAAATGTGTGGGGGTCCCCCCAAATTCAATTACCAGGCCCTTCAGGTCCGGTATGGATTTTAAGGGGAACTCCGCGCCAAATTAAAAAAAAAATGGCATGGAGTTCCCCCCAAAAATCCATACCAGACCCTTATCCGAGCACGCAACCTGGCAGGCCGCAAGAAAAGAGGGGGGACGAGAGAGCGCCCCCCCTCCTGAACCGTACCAGGCCACATGCCGTCAACATGGGGAGGATGCTTTGGGATCTGGACCCCAAAGCACCATGTCCCCATGTTGATGGGGACAAGGGCCTCATCCCCACAACCCTTGCCCGGTGGTTGTGGGGGTCTGCGGGTGGGGGGCTTATCGGAACCTGGAAGACCGCTTTAACAAAGGGGACCCCCAGATCCTGCCCCCCCTATGTGAATTGGTAAGGGGTACATTGTACCCCTACCATTTCACAAAGAAAGTGTAAAAAAGAAAAAAACACAGACACAGTTGGAGCCTGCAGATCATCCGTCACTGGATACCGACATCACTGGAGTGGAGATCGAGAGTGGATTACCACCGCTGGAATCTTTTTTTATTTTTATTTTTAATAAAGGACTTATCCCAACTGTGTCTGTGTGTTTTTTTAAAAAAATTTACACTTTCTTTGTGAAATGGTAGGGGTACAATTGTGAATTTACAGTGTGTTCCGCGGCTTTTCGAATTTGCCGCGAACACCCCAAATTGTTCGCTGTTCGGCGAACGGACGAACAGGCAATGTTCGAGTCGAACATGAGTTTGACTCTAACTCGAAGCTCATCCCTACTCATGATAGATTTCCCTTTAATTCTTGTTGTTGAGATGCACAGGAAGTGAGAGGAAATCTCTACAAAGTGCGGTGGATTCCCCTCTTACACAGTTGTCACCAGAGCAGGTGTCCCTATTAGAAAATTTACTCTCAACTCTTGTATTGGTAATGCAGGGACCCTCCATAAGTTGGATTACCTCTAGGCTAAATTTAGTGTTGCCAGCTAGGCTATAGCCAGCCGCCTGAGCTCTTATTTTTATTGTTATCTGGGTTTGTTGGGTTTCCCTAAGCCTGGGACATTGTTTGCTGATGCCTGCTACTGGGGAGTGTGTTACAGTGGACAGAGCGAGAAGATATAATGTTGTAGGTTATGAATATTTATTTTACCCTGGCCAATCACAAGGAGGTTTATGCCAGTGATGTGAGCTGGGGAGGTGTATAAATATTTGGGATCATTCCCTGCCAGGTTTTGCCTGGAGAGAATGCTGGTGTGGGAGGGATCATTGTCTTTGCCTCATGGACTCCTGTCAGAAGAGGTTGTTTGTCTTTATGGCCTGTTGCCAGGAGAGGACATAATCCTGAGAACCAAGGATTGAAAGATGGCCTATACTAGGGCCTGAGAATTCAAGAAGTAAGCTACTAAGCCCTTTCAGTCCATTGCCAGTCTCAGCTTATAGGTCCACAACTATGGACTGCTGATCTCAACTTAAAGGTCCATTATTAGCCTGCAAAAAGGTCTAAAGATTAGGTTTACTATTGAGTGAAGGCGATTTTTGCTGCTGCTTTCAGGTATCCTATAACCCCTAATGCTATTTGCTTTAAGCATTGAGCCAATAAATTATGCAAAAGGAATATAGGCATAGTGGATGTTTTTCATAGAGTCGCCACAGGTGGGTCAGTGAGTCTTTGGGTGAAGCGGTAGGGCAAATCACCAAAAGATAAACTAAAAGGACCAATAAAATCCAGTAACTCAAAGTATTATTTCTGGGGAACCATGTTATTTCCAAATTGGTTCTTTACTGTCTAAACACCATGGCATGAGGAACTTAATGAGAGGTGCTCTACTTAAAGTGGAGTTACACCCATTTTTACAACTTTGTCTTAAAGGAAAGACAACCCCTCCACCACTCGATTTTTGATAATTATTCTATATATATTTTTTTCTTACTTCCCTTTTATGAAGTACCTTGTGTACTTCCGTCCCAGCCTCGTGGCAGCCCAGTGCATCACGTCCTCTTCTCCCCCGCTGCCTTCTGGGACCTGTGTGTGTCCCAGAAGACGACTGGGCCATTCAGGAAGTGCCGCGCGACACGCGCATGCGCAGTAGGAAACCGGCGGTGAAGCCTGAAGTCTCCACTGCCGATTTCCCTTAGTTGGAATGGACCCGCTCCAAATGAAGGATCGCCTCGGGGGGCTGACATCGCGGGCTCCCTGGACAGGTAAGTGTCCTTAATAAAAGTCATCAGCTACAGTGTTTGTAGCTGCTGACTTAAAAAAAAAAAAATTAACGGCTAGAACACCGCTTTAATATCTTCTTTGGTTACTTGATGATGAGAATGAGATGCAACATGGTTTTCCTCTTTTCTTTAATGTCTTTTTATTTTTATTGGGTTTGTAATACTGGCATTATGATGGCACGGTTCTTAGAAGTGGGTGGGCTCTGTTTAAACCACCTTTTTCCCCTTTTCTTTCTTGTATAAATAACCTGATAATACTGTTGTTGATGTCACTGTGCTTATGTGACTCTCATATGGATGGGTGTTTCATAAGTCTATTGATCAATGGTTGTGTATGTACACTACCCACTTCGATGTAACAGTCGTGTTTATCTACACTTACATTAAATTTTTTTGTGATTTCTTTTTAATTTCATGTATGTCTTGTTCAATTTTAAAAAATTTCAATAAAAAGTGTAGCTGGTATATACTTTTCTATCATGTTTAAAACTGGCAGAGACACCAGTGATGTATAGTTCTCTGCGGCCCAGCAGGTGGCACTGTCCCTGTGGGCTGGGGTTGAACCATCGCTGAGTGCCGTACCCCTTTTCGGCCTCTCTCAGCGGTTGTATGGTGGGGCGGATATACCCGCCGTGCTTGCTGGGAGAGGGTATAAAGGGGCCCGGCCATCTTTGTCACGGGGTGGTCAAGTCCCAGGCACCTTCAGCCTGAGGGCTGTGGTTCGTTGTGGGTGTCCAGACGGCCTAGGCATGGACGCCCAGAGCTCGTGTTCCATCCCAGGCACCTTCAGCCTGGGGTGAGGTACTCGGTTGGAGGCCTGGGGCCCAGTTCCCTTCACTGGGTCCCGCGAGGGAAGGATTTCCTAGGGGGGCCCGGGAGTGGGGCACCCGAATCCAGAGGCGCAAGGGACCGGAGGAGCTACTCACCCGAAGACCTGGTGCAGCAGATTGCCAGTGCCGGGTGAACCTCTGGAGACCGCCCGGAGGGATATCTTTCCCGAATAGGGGCCAAGTTCAGAGAGGAAGGTGGTTCATGTTCAATGACCGGTGGCAGCGGTCCAGCTATTCAACTCAGGTCAGTGGCAGAGACCTGCTATTAGGCCTGTGGCAGGGGCCTCAACGGTTCATCCGGCCGGTGGCAGCGACCAAAACTCACGGTCGGTGGCAGAGACCGTGCGCCAGGCCTATTCGCTAGCAAAGGAATAGGAGAGTTCATTGTGCCTGGGCCTACTCGTATCCACACCCCCTGTCTGTTTGTTGGGGAGTCTAACTGATTGTGTTTCATCCTGACATTGGAAAATAAAGGAGTGTTGGACTTTTATTGGTGTGGGGCTCATTTACTGGCAGACACTGTTCCACAGAAGAAGCGGAGGCTCCAAACACCGAACGCCGACCCGAAGGTAAAGAAACTTTGCTCACACCACACAAACATCTGCGGTGAAATCTTGGCGTGGTGACCCCGAACTCTCTCCTCCAAGATACCCCTAGACAAAAGCCAGAGAGAAAGAAACTGGAGCAAGAGAGAGAGAGTGGAGGGCGCTACAAAAGTATTTGTTAAAGAAAAAATCCAGTAACTTCTAAGGGGGTCAATGCTGCAGTGGCAACTCTAAAATTTTGGATTTCCCATCACTCTCTTTCATTGACAATAATCATTAGGACAAATAGAGACTGAATCTACCCAGCAGGAACATAGACAGCAATACAAATTCAAAGAAGAAAAAAACACCCAAGAGGTGCATACAAAGCAGTGAGAGGACAAAAACATTTGGAGCCCTCACAGGCTCAGGTTAGGCTACTAACAACAGACAGGGCTACCTTCCAGTAGGCACCCAGCAGGTATCGAAAAAAAAAAAAAACATGCACCAATGGAAGGAGCACCAGACCAAAGGATACAAGATAAAAGGTAAAAAATTTAAAAAACATTAATTGGGTTAAACCAAAACAACAGCCATTGTTTTAGTTTCAACCAATAAATGAGTTTGGACTTTTTTTTTTGTTTGCTCTGGCACTCCTTCCATTTGAGCAATAAAAACTTGAAGGAGTTTTTAACCTCCCAACTCAATCCTAAATGAAAAAAAAAAAAGTTTTGGTTTACGAATACTTCAAATGTAAGCTCGATGTAAAATAAATATTCACAAGAAGCTAACATTTTAGATTTCTACTAATTCATACACTAACAGGTCAAAATGGATACTCACTGCAAATGCGAAATTGTTTCCTATGCAAGTAAATGGGCCACCCTATAATACTTGGCTGTGTGCTGCCTCTCTTGTTCACAGCATTGTAATGATAAAACCCTATGGGTAAAGTCTTTGCTGCTGTCAACTTCTCTGTATCAGGATTCGGCATCATGTGTCACTCCAGATGTGGATGCAGCAGTGGGAGACACTTCCTAACAATTAATTTGGCTCAGCCGTTGATGTTTTCCCAATAGTGTAAAACAAGGGTTTTGTTTTCCAATGTGGTAAGCAATTTGTTATCAGTTATATTCTAAGTTATAACACTATTCCCTAGTCGGAATACTTCACCATTGCTTTCTAATGCTAGGGGAAGAGTTTCCTGTGAACAACAGAGAAGAATAATGAACTGATTGGAGAAATATCCATCCATTGGGCTGTCCCCATTTCCCTGGACAGCAGTATTATGGCTGACCCTCATAAGGACAACAGGAATCCAGTTCTCAAAGATTGGGTGTATATTTATAAAATAGCCATTAGGGGATCCTATCTTTTCCTTACTAAGTGACCTCCATCCTTGGAATCAAGCAGATGCAAAATAGGACAACCCTCCAAGCATGAAATCTTAAAAGATGGAATAGGAAAAACATTTAGCAAATAAGTGTAAGAATTAAAGGGGTTTCTGACAGTATGGAAAGTCAAGCATCATATTGCATACAAAGGACTTGGCCTAGTTGTACATGGCTTCAGTTTTTCACCCAGACATAGCTGTAATGCACCAGGCCACCATGTCCCTGAAAAATAAGCTTGTTGCTGGTAATCCAAACTTGCAAATATACAGACCACATTATATTTGACTTTTTTGGACATTCTTTTTGGCATATTACTATGTTATGCTTACTTGCAAGTGTAGCGGGGTCTTCAAAGTTACACCTGGGGGTAGAGAGACCCAGGTGTGTAATTATGTCAGGGATTAGACCCCTTTTCTTATTCGTGGAGGATTGGGTGGTGTAATATTCTCTTTGACCAGTGGGTGTCAGTGTACCTGCTGGCTCGAGGTAGAATCGCTATCACAGTGTTACCCTTTTTTTTTGGTTCCTTCCTGGCGATGGTACGGCTGGGGCGGGGAACCCGCCGTGGTGTCGATGGGAGGATATAAAAGGGGGAGACGCCCACGCCTCGTGGTCGTCGTCGCCTGTCTGTTGTTCTTGTGGGAGGGGGTCACCTTATAGGAGAAGTGAGCTCCTATCTTGTTGCTATTGAAACTTTCTGGAAGAGACATTCCCAGACGCCTAGAACTGTGCCCTACTTTTGTTTTGATTTGGGCTTTTCTTTTACTCACTGGAGATTTGGGAGCTGTTGTTTTTTTTTCTCCCTTTTCTTCATGTGCCAAAGGCAGAGACTTTTGGGGTAGAGTTAGAGTAGGAAAGCAGGAAGAATGAAGATCTAACCAAGTGTCATTACCGCAGCGCTGTCACCAGGTGGCAGTGTTGTGCAACGGTTGTTTGAAAATGTTACACATGCATTACTTACTTATTGGAGTGAGCGGGTCTCTCGGCTGACGGACCCACTCATGCCAAGTTAACACAGAGTGTTAGGATGTTTTTTTTTTTTTGTTTCCCTTCTGCAGGAGATTCGTCGGTCAAGGCTACTGAGTATGGGGTGGTTCTTAGACAGTGACGGGAGGGATTGTATATGTGTACATGACAGATGTTTTATACAAAAGTTTTAATGTTTTATAGTTCCCTTTTCTGTTGAGCAGGTCTTGGCACATACAGTATCCAAAATTTGAGGGATAGCCTCTGGGGCCCACTTCATGTCACCCCTCCTTGGGAGACATGGGTGTGCACCTGACGCTGGGGACCAGCGTCAAATCACCAGGGGGAGAGTGTAGCGGGGTCTTCAAAGTTAGTGGGATACACCTGGGGGTAGAGAGACCCAGGTGTGTAATTATGTCAGGGATTAGACCCCTTTTCTTATTCGTGGAGGATTGGGTGGTGTAATATTCTCTTTGACCAGTGGGTGTCAGTGTACCTGCTGGCTCGAGGTAGAATCGCTATCACAGTGTTACCCTTTTTTTTTGGTTCCTTCCTGGCGATGGTACGGCTGGGGCGGGGAACCCGCCGTGGTGTCGATGGGAGGATATAAAAGGGGGAGACGCCCACGCCTCGTGGTCGTCGTCGCCTGTCTGTTGTTCTTGTGGGAGGGGGTCACCCCTTCATGCACCCAGGCACCCTAGGCCTGGGTGCGGCCGGTTCAAGGTTCCGGCCTAGGCGCCCTAGGCCTGGCCGGAATGAAGATGGAGTCCATCCCAGGCACCTTCAGCCTGGGGTGAGGTACTATTAAGGAGGCCTGGGACCCGGTGACTCCGACTGGGTCCCGCGAGGGTGAAGTTGCTCCAGGGCGCCCCTTGCGAGGGGACCCGCATCTGAGGTGAGGAGGCTGGGGGGGGTCACCCATCCGAAGACCCGGTGCAGTGTCAACCCGGTGACGGATGGGCCTTCGGTAACTCCCTTGGAGGACATCTTCCCCTGATAGGGGCTACAGCGCAGCGGAGGAGCTTTCATCAAGACTCCTGCAACCCCTGGTCATAGCACAGGGAGTGTAGGGACTAGGAACCTGTACAGTGCCTCGACCTGCTTCCCCATCGTATCATGCCGTTGCATTTGACTGTATGTGGAGATACGCAATAAACCTGAGTTTGGACTTTGATGGGTGTATGGACTCTGTTGATGGGAATAAAGGGAGATTCCGGCACGGAAGGACTGACCCTCATAACCAGCACACATTTGGCCCGAGGAAAAGATTGATATTGGCCTTCACCTCACCCACATGCATGGGGAGGACATGGGCCGTAGCGCACCTCACTCTGTCGCTCGACATACCCCTAGCTAAAGAGGTCGGGGTGAGGAGGCCGCTACACAAGGTTACTGTTATATTTATAGAGTAGTTCAGTTACATACTCAGGTATGTCCTAAGCAATATCTTGGAATCTACATGTTAAAAAACTGAACCCAAGGCATATTTAAAAGACACAAATGAATGAAGCTCCGCAGTCAGGAAATAATCAGGACATAATTAAATGTATTTTTCTTGTTCAAACATTCTAAAGCCCTGTACACACGATCAGATTTCCTATGGATTCTAATCCAATGGATTTTTCCATCGGAAATCCGATGAAGCTGACGTCTTGCCTACATACCATCAGTCAAAAATCCGACCGTTCCAAACGCCGTGACGTAAAACACTCCGACAAGCCGAGAAAAATTAAGTTCAATGCTTCTGAGCATGCGTCGACTTGATTCTGAGCATGCGTGGGTTTTTTGTCCGATGGAGTTCCACACAGAATTTGCTATCATTTTTTTCCCCATCGTATAAATTTAAAACATGTTATATTTTTTCATACCGATGGGAAAAAATACAGATGGGGCCCATACACGATCGGTTTGTCCGTTGAGAAAAGTCCATCGGACTGTTTTTATCTGTAAAACCGATCGTGTGTACACGGCTTTAGAGAAAAAACACCACAGTGTACAGGCAATGAATGCAACCAGAAGCATAATGGATTATATATATTTTTTAAATGCAAGCGATATACAGTATGTACTTGCATTTGACCTGGCATCAGTCTCTTGCAGTCCTTGTATAGCAGAGATACACTGGTGGAAGGAGAAACAGCGTAAAAAGTTGTGTTGCAATGCTCATGTGCTAACAAGGCACATGCCGATAGAAGGCAAAGGCAGAATGACAGACAGATGAGCTCTTGCTGCTTCTCTGTTCACTGTCCAGTTAAATGGTAATGAGAGAGGAGAAGACATGTAAGTGGTACTCAAAGTGTTACTAAACCCAGGACCCTGCATTCACTATATCTGGTTTCCCACAGTACACAGAACATGGAAATGCAATAGCTTTAGTAAATATAAACTGCTAAATACCTTTTCTCATCAGCAGCTAGAGCACTCTTGTGACTTCTATCAGAGTCTGGTTAAAGCTTGTAGGAGGAGTTTTCATTCTCCTCTGACTGACCTATAAAACTGCAGAACCCCTGACCTTCTGTCTGGACAGTGCTGATTGGCCCTGCGCTGATCACATGCACTCTCCCAAGAAAAAAAACTCTCTAGCAATACCCACACCAAACTGAGCATGTGCAGCTTGTCCCCTACCTTCTGCATTATCCAGAGATGAGTTGGGGACACTGGAAGAAGGTGAGGATCAGAGGAGACAGGATCAAACAGTCTATTTACACAATACTGGGGATTATACAGTAGTATAACAAGCATTTACTGCACATACAGACTGATTTTACTGTTGTGGGTTTAGTAACACTAACTGCAGTAGAGAAATACTAACTATCCTGCCCTGCCAGACAGGGCTGTGCTGCATAGCAGAGCTATGAAAATCTGAGAACTGGATTAACAGAAATGCAAAACCTTTGGCAGGTATAGCAGCTCCCTATAATATTTAATCTGTGTATTTGTTTGCCTGGAGTTCCGTTTTAATGAAATTCAATAAAACAACCAACTTTTACATCACAGTGCTCCAGTCTCTTACATGTCTTCACCAGGTCAATGTTGCTCAGTGAACACTAGATCCTTTATGTCCTATCCGAGCCTCACAAGTGCTCCTGACCTTGAGAATGACTGTGGGCCTCAATAATAACCCACGCACTACCAAGAGTAGACAGCCCAGAGTTCGTCTTATAATCAAAAGTTCAGCCCGACCTTCTGATTCAAGTCATTTTCAGTTCTGAAGAACATTAGAATATTGAGTGCACCAGTATAGATGGGAGATCAAGGGATGCCAGTGGGAAAAAGGGAGCAATGAGAAGGAACAGCCACAATAAGGGGGCACAAGGGATTACAGAGAAGGAAAAAAGGTCTTTTAAAGGGCGCATTTTCATAACAAGGGGCAGAGGATGGAATGGAAAGACTCAATAGACAACAAATAAGCGCATCGGGGAACATAGGAAACAAGAGGATAAAGAGAATGACATAAAGGAATGTAGGGCAGATCCAGGGATGAAGCTAGGACACACAAATGCTTGTCAATAGCAAAGGGTAAATTTAGGCTAAAAAGGCCATTCTTCACTGCGACAACATGTTCAAATGTGGTGATGACAGTTGTTTGTAAAGAGATAGACATGATGTTTGGCATAATATAATGCCATGTGACAATGTCTTTAGGAAGTGCCCATCCTCTCTATCCATTTTGCTTGCTGATTGACCTTTTGCAAAGTCCATGATGGGGTCAAAGTTAAGGCAACCATTGAGGACCTACATTGTAAGTGAAGCCTACGTAGACTATGGTCTTGTGTTATTAGGAAAGCCGAAAACATTTATAAATTAAATCATCAAACAATGAGCAGCCTTACAGATAAAGGATATAAATGAAAGGAGGAAAGTAATATTGTCTGTAGAACACATGGGAAGCCTGCAGAAGGACATAAGGGGAGAAGTGATGTAATGGCAAGGGAGAAATTGAGAAAGAACATTTGTAGGTAATGCCAGAGTTCAGAATACAGCAAGTATAACTTACAGAAACAAAATTATTCTTATAATTTGTCACCTGGCATGAAATAAGAACTGAATTTAATGTCCCATAGCTGCCAGTCCTATTCATACCTCCCCTAAAAAATTAATGTGGGGCATTAAAGGAATTTTAATGGAAGTATGTTGTACTGTTTTTACATTGATTTCCTTAAATACTTATTCCAATGAATATTTAGTCTTGTCTGCTGCAGAAAACTTTGATCAAATTTTCAATTAAATGAAGACCATACTGTGTTGTAGGGATGAGCTTCGAGTTCGAGTCGAACATGAGTTCAACTTGAACATCATCTGTTCGTTTGTTTGGTGAATTTCGAACAATGGTGCGTCACGGCCCATAATGCACTGCGTCATCGCAGTGCATTGCTGGCTGATGATCGGCCAACCATGCACTATGACCCGCATGCTTTGGCCAATCACAGCGCCGTCAGCACAGAGAGCCATAATTGGCCAAAGGCAGGGTGTCTTTGGCCAATCATGGCTCAGGGTTTAGGTACACACCCCACACTATATAAGGCTGCCTGCGCGTCGGCCTTGTGTAGTGTGTTGCGGCGGCGGAGAGATAGAGAGAGAGAGAGAGTGTCATTTCATTTTAGTTAGCTAGATTGAGCAGGCAGTTGATTCAGTTTGATCAGTATATTTAGTATATATATGCATTCCAGGCTTTGTATATATATATATATATATATATATATATATACTGTGTACAGTTTAGCTAGATCTCACTGCAGAGTGTTCCTGTTGTTCTCTTCCTAATAATACTACAGGCAGGCAGTTGATTCAGGTAGCTGCAGTCTATTCAGTCAGTGTACTGTCTCCTGGGCATAGTGTGCAGCTAAACCTTACTGCAGACAATTCCTGTTGTTCTCTTCCTAATAATACTACAGGCAGGCAGTTGATTTGGGTAGCTGCAGTCTATTCAGTCAGTGTACTGTCTCCTGGGCACAGTGTGCAGCTAAACCTCACAGCAGACAATTCCTGTTGTTCTCTTCCTAATAATACTACAGGCAGGCAGTTGATTCTTGTAGCTGCAGTATATTCAGTCAGTGTACTGTCTCCTGGGCATAGTGTGCCACTAAACCTCACTGCAGACAATTCCTGTTGTTCTCTTCCTAATAATACTACAGGCAGGCAGTTGATTCAGGTAGCTGCAGTCTATTCAGTCAGTGTACTGTATGCTGGGCACAGTGTGCAGCTAAACCTCACTGCAGACAATTCCTGTTGTTCTCTTCCTAATAATACTACAGGCAGGCAGTTGATTCTTGTAGCTGCAGTCTATTCACTCAGTGTACTGTCTCCTGGGCACAGTGTGCAACTAAACCTCACTGCAGACAATTCCTGTTGTTCTCTTCCTAATAATACTACAGGCAGGCAGTTGATTCGGGTAGCTGCAGTATATTCCGTCAGTTTACTGTATGCTTGGCACAGTGTGCAGCTAAACCTCACTGCAGACAATTCATGTTGTTCTCTTCCTAATAACACTACAGGCAGGCAGTTGATTCTGGTAGCTGCAGTCTATTCAGTCAGTGTACTGTATGCTGGGCACAGTGTGCAGCTAAACCTCACTGCAGACAATTCCTGTTGTTCTCTTCCTAATAATACTACAGGCAGGCAGTTGATTCTTGTAGCTGCAGTCTATTCAGTCAGTGTACTGTCTCCTGGGCATAGTGTGCCGCTAAACCTCACTGCAGACAATTCCTGTTGTTCTCTTCCTAATAATACTACAGGCAGGCAGTTGATTCGGGTAGCTGCAGTCTATTCAGTCAGTTTACTGTATGCTTGGCACAGTGTGCAGCTAAACCTCACTGCAGACAATTCATGTTGTTCTCTTCCTAATAATACTACAGGCAGGCAGTTGATTCTGGTAGCTGCAGTCTATTCAGTCAGTGTACTGTATGCTGGGCACAGTGTGCAGCTAAACCTCACTGCAGACAATTCCTGTTGTTCTCTTCCTAATAATACTACAGGCAGGCAGTTGATTCTTGTAGCTGCAGTCTATTCAGTCAGTGTACTGTCTCCTGGGCATAGTGTGCCGCTAGACCTCACTGCAGACAATTCCTGTTGTTCTCTTCCTAATAATACTACAGGCAGGCAGTTGATTCAGGTAGCTGCAGTCTATTCAGTCAGTGTACTGTATGCTGGGCACAGTGTGCAGCTAAACCTCACTGCAGACAATTCCTGTTCTCTTCCTAATAATACTACAGGCAGGCAGTTGATTCAGGTAGCTGAAGTCTATTAAGTCAGTGTAATGTCTCCTGGGGACAGTGTGCAGCTAAACCTCACTGCAGACAATTTCTGTTGTTCTCTTCCTAATAATACTACAGGCAGGCAGTTGATTCAGGTAGCTGCAGTCTATTCAGTCAGTTTACTGTATGCTTGGCACAGTGTGCAGCTAAACCTCACTGCAGACAATTCATGTTGTTCTCTTCCTAATAATGCTACAGGCAGGCAGTTGATTCTGGTAGCTGCAGTCTATTCAGTCAGTGTACTGTATGCTGGGCACAGTGTGCAGCTAAACCTCA
Organism: Rana muscosa; assembly: GCA_029206835.1. Classification (NCBI taxonomy): domain Eukaryota; kingdom Metazoa; phylum Chordata; class Amphibia; order Anura; family Ranidae; genus Rana; species Rana muscosa. The sequence continues at coordinate 1,156,469,617 of CM055116.1, read as the reverse complement.
CTGCAGACAATTCCTGTTGTTTTCTTCCTAATTATACTACAGGCAGGCAGTTGATTCTTGTAGCTGCAGTCTATTCAGTCAGTGTACTGTATGCTGGGCACAGTGTGCAGCTAAACCTCACTGCAGACAATTCCTGTTGTTCTCTTCCTAATATACTACAGGCAGGCAGTTGATTCAGTTAGCTGCAGTATATTCAGTATATATATATATATATATACACACATTCTAGCTTTGTGCAGCTACATCTCACTGCAGGCCATTCCTTGTGTACCTATTCCAATACATCAAATACAGTATGTCTGGAAGGCCAACAAGGAGAGGCAGACACTCACAGGCCACTAAAAGAGGGCAAGCAGGCTCTGTGTCTAGAGGCAACAGTGCTGGTCGTGGACACGGTGCATCCTCAGCATGTGACGCGGTGCATTTTCCGACAGCTGGCCGTGTTGAGCCACAACATGCAGAAGAGTTGATAGAGTGGATGACCAAGCCATCCTCATTCTCTGTCACCCAGGCTCAAAGTACCTTGGCTGCCAATGCAGGTGCCAAAGCGGCCTATTCCATCAGCTTGAGGTCATCATCAGTTACTCCTTCCCTAGCCCCACCATCATACACGGATGAGTCCGCCGAACTGTTCGACCACAGTGTCGGGTACATGCTGCAGGAGGATGCGCAGCGCTTTAAAGCTTCCGATGATTGTACCCAGCTTGAGGAAGGCAGTAACGTGAGCCCAGAGAGAGGGGGTGCCCAAGAAGGACAAAAAACTGGCAGCCATGTTCCCCCAGCTGCAGCATGCTGCCAGGTTTGCTCCAGTGACGAGGAGGGAGGGGATGATAAGGTCACTGACTCTACGTGGGTGCCTGATAGGAGAGAGGAAGAGGAGGAGGAGGAGGCACATCTCCAACAAGGCAGGATGCCCTCCAGGGGCCAGCTTAAGGGCAGCCAACCGACTGCATCACACAGCAGAGCTCCGCATGTGCAGGGCGCTGCTGACTCTACGCGTTTTTCCAAAAGTTCTTTGGTGTGGGCCTTTTTTAGACGTGTGCAGCAGATCGCACCATTGCTATTGGCAACATATGTCTGAAGCGTATCTCGCGTGGCCAAAACAACAGCCGCTTGGGCACCACATGCTTGACCAGACATATGTCGACCTGCCATGCAGTCCGTTAGCAAGCGTACATAAAAGACCCACACCAAAGAACAAAGTGGACCTCTCCTAGCTCCTCAAAAGCTGGGATCTCCAACCCCACTATAGCTTCAGTCCTCTCAGAAACCTGCACTGAGAGGAATGAAGGTGTAGAATTAGGTGTGCCACTGCCAAGTACTTGCGGGCAATCTGCTATTGGTACACCAACGTCCGATTGTAGCCGGCAAATTTCCCTACCCCAGTTGCTACACCGGCGAAAGAAATTCGCTCCCAGCCATCCACATGCCCAGCGGTTGAATGCTAGCTTGGCTAAATTGCTAGCACTCCAACTGCTGCCTTTTCAGTTGGTAGACTCGGCCCCCTTCCGTGAGTTTGTGCAATGTGTGGTTCCTCAGTGGCAGGTTCCCAAACGGCACTTTTTTTCACGGAAGGCGATTCCGGCTCTCTACCGGCATGTGGAAGGCAATGTCCATGCCTCGCTGGACAGGGCGGTCAGCGGTAAGGTGCATATTACAGCTGACTCATGGTCCAGCAGGCATGGACAGGGACGTTACCTATCTTTCACGGCGCATTGGGTGACTCTGCTTGAAGCTGGGAAGGATGCAGGACAGGGTGCAGTAGTGTTGGAGGATGTTCCGCCACCACGCCTCCAAAATGCTACTAGTGGTGACTCTGACACACCTCTCTCCTCCACCCCCTCCTCTTCTTCTTCCTCCATGACCTCTTCCTCTGCTGATTTGTCCTTGGAACCAGCGGTGCTCTGTAGGCGTTCAAGGGGCTACACAAGCACGCTGGCAAAAAGATGCCATGCGGTGCTTGAGCTGGTGTGCTTGGGGGACAGGAGCCACACTGGGGCAGAGGTTCTGTCAGCTCTGCAGGGGCAGGCTCAGAGGTGGTTGAAGCCACGCCAGCTTCAGCCAGGAATGGTGGTTTGCGACAATGGCACCAACCTCCTCACCGCCCTCCGACAGGGACACCTGACCCATGTGCCCTGTTTGGCTCACATCCTTAACTTGGTGGTGCAGCGGGTCTTGGGCAGGTACCCGGGCTTACAGGATCTCCTGAGGCAGGCCAGGAAAGTCTGTGTGCATTTCCGCTGGTCATATAATGCCAGTGCTCGGCTGGCTAACCTCCAAAAGGAATTTAACCTGCCCAAGAACTGCCTAATCTGTGACATGCCCACCAGATGGAACTCAACGTTGGCCATGCTGCAGGGGCTGCACACGCAGCAGAGGGCCATCAATGAGTACCTGTGCGACTATGGCACCAGGACAGGGTCGGAGAGCTTGACTTTTTTTCGCCACACCAGTGGGTCATGATCAGGGATGCATGCACTGTCCTGTCACCATTTGAGGAGGCCATGAGGATGGTGAGCAGTGACAGTGCATGCATCAGTGATACTGTCCCTCTTGTCCACCTGTTGGAGCACACACTGCATGGAATAATAGACAGGGCAATTAAGGCAGAACAGAGGGAGGAAGAGGAGGACTACCTTACCTCTTAAGGCCCCCTTTATCCAGACAGTGTTCCTGCAGGCCCGTCGATCACACAGGAAGAGGAGGAGGAGGATTGTGTCAGCATGGATGTGGAGCCTAGCACTCAGCATCAGCAGCAGTCTTCAAGGGATCATTTACAGTCCCCAGAAACCCATGGACTTGTACATGGCTGGGAGGAGGTGGCTGCGGATCATGTAGTCCATAGTGACCCAGAGGACTCCGGACCGAATGCCTCATCAAACCTACGCTGCATGGCCTCCCTGATCCTGCAAAGCCTGCGAAAGTATCCTCGGATTCGTGGTATCAAGGAGAGGGATCATTACTGGCTGGCAACCCTCCTTGATCCACGTTACAAGGGTAAGGTTGCGGATCTTATCTTGCCGTCGCAGAGGGAGCAGAGGATGAAACATCTTTGGGAGGCCTTGCAGAAAGGTTTATGCAACACGTTTCCAGAGCCTGGACAATGTGTTGCTGAGGCTTCGGTCAGTCACAGAAGGAGCGGTGGAGAAGGTAGCCATCTGACCGATCCCTTTAAGATTTTTTTTTAGTCCGCAGCCCCAAGGTATGATCGGTTCCAGCAACCATCGCCAGCATCTGATTTACATGGTGCAGGAATACCTAGGGGCAAGATCAGACTTGCACACCTTTCCCACCGAAAATCCTCTGGGTTGCTGGGTCTTGAGGATGGATCACTAGCCGGAGCTTGCACAGTATGCAATTGAGCTACTGGCCTGTCCTGCATCCAACGTTCTTTCGGAATGCACATTCAGTGCTGCTGAAGGCTTTGTAACCGATCACAGGGTGCGCCTGTCCACCGACTCGGTTGATCGGCTGACCTTCATAAAAATTAATCAGTCTTGGATCACCAGCTACCAAGCACCTGATGCTGATGTAACCGAATATTTTTTTTATGAATGTGAGATCCCTTCAAGACTGCCTATGCTGATGCTAAGTGAATATCCTGTTATGATGAGTGACTATCCTCTTCCTCCTCAATGTTCATGTTGATAGCTTGTAAGAACATTTTTGGTTCTGGGCACCGCCACCAGTGGCTAAGGCCCAATTTTTCTGCCCCTGTTTAACATGGGTGTGTAATTACAATTTTTGATGCAATACTTTGCAGTAGGGCTCATTCCTGCGCTCCAACTAGAGTATCTGTGAGGGATTGCAGTGTTGTGGCACCAGCACCAGTGCCTAAGGCCCAATTTTTCTGCCCCTGTTCAACAGGGGCATGTAATTTACAATTCTTGATCTAATATTTCACAGCAGGGCCCGTTCCTGTGCCCACCAAGAGTAACTGTGGGCTTACAGTGTTGTGGCTACACCACCACACCGTCCACCACCAAAGGCCCAATTTTTCTGACCCTGTTCAACAGGGGCATGTAATTACAATTCTTGATCTAATATTTCACGGCAGGGCCCGTTCCTGCACCCACCAAGAGTAACTGTGAGGGCTTACAGTGTTGTGGCAACACCAACACCTAAGGCCCAAATTTCTGCAGAGTATATAGGGCAGGCCCCTACTTTCAAACATCCGACTTAAACGACTCCTACTTACAAACGGAGGGAGACAACAGAAGTGAGAGGAAATCTACCCCTGGGAAGGGAAATTCTCTCCAGTAAGAGTTAATATGGAAAAAAAGTGTCTCCACTGATGCTTTATCACCAATCCTTGTTTCCCTAAAAACCCCAAATTTTCTAAATCCAATTGTCATTGGGCCAGAAAGTGAGGTGAAATCTTCTGAACAGGGGCACAGACAGCAAAACAAATGTTACAGGGGTAATAATAAGCCTTCACTAGGATATCCAAAAAGCTTAAAAATAGATTTTTTGGCTGGAGCTACACTTACAAAATGTACCTGTTCCAAATTACAAACAGATTTAACTTAAGAACAAACCTACAGTCCCTGTCTTTCTTGGGATCGCCTGTATACTGCTGTTAAGAAGAGTATATAGGGCCTGGGGGCCCCACGTCTTTTCTTTTTTTAATTTGGGTGCGGGGTTCCCCTTAATATCCATACAAGGGCCCGGTAATGGGCTGGGGGGAGGGGGAGTACCCATGCCGTTTTTTCTCAATTATTTTCATCTATATTGCCGGGACCCAACATTACATTAAAGCCACAATCAGTTTTAAATGGCTTTTTTTTCCTTTAGAAATTTAATTTTGTGCAGGGACTGTTCTAAACACAGGAAACACGTGCCACTTCACAGTCATATAGACACCCCCCAGGTACGATATTTAAAGGTATATTTCACTTTTTTTTCACTTTAAGCATCATTAAAATCACTGCTCCCAAAAAAACTGCAGTTTTTAAAACTTTTTGGGGCATTGAAACATGTCCCCTGGGGCGGGACCCGGGTCCCCAAACCCTTTTTAGGACAATAACTTGCATATTAGCTTTTAAAATTCGCACTTTTGATTTCTCACGTTTGAGTCCCATAGACTTTAACAGTGTTTGAAAGTTCGTTCAAACTTTCGGTCCGTTCGCATGTTCTGGATGCGAACCGAACCAGGGGGTGTTCGGCTCATCCCTACTGTGTGGTATTGTTTGGCCCTTTTGTTATGATCTATGTTCAGGATGGGTTTTGAATGCAAAGATATCTATAGTTGTATCCGAAGATCCAAAGGGGTTTATTTACTATAGTGCGAATTCGCAAATGCACAAATAGTCGCAAAATGGCCAAAACTATGTAAATTAGAGTGAAAATGGAATTCACTTTAGCACTCGACAAAAAATAGTCACAAAATCTAATTTACTATAGGTCACAGACAACAGAGATGGTCTAAATCAGTAGTCGTGATCGAAACATGGGAATTGCACACGGAAATAATGTTTAAAGCATGATATGATAGCCTAAATGGTTCTTAAATATGTGGTATATTGTTTGAAGAAAATCTGCATTTAAACTGCTGAAAAAATTGATCTCATTGATAGTCTGAGAAGAGATAAATTCCTTCTCTTTCTACAACTATGTACAAGCTCAAGTGCATGCTCAGACATGCAAAATAGTCACAATTTAACTCCCATTCCTTTTTTTCCAGGCGCTATAGTAAATTTGCAAATTCGCATTTGGCAAACATGCATTTGCGAACGCTATATAGCCAAATGCAAAAATTTAAGCATTGAATATAATTGTAAAATTTTTACTTCCACAAAAGAACTGAGAAGAACTGTTTATTCCTCTAAAATAAATTGTCCTTGCTGGATTTTTATGTTGCTTCTTCTTTGTATTTTTTTTTTAAAGAATGCTAGTAATGTGTAATGTTTTCATGTTTTGGTAAAATATATTTTTCAGAAAAATCTAATCCGACACTCCGTCTTCACAAACCACAAACAATACCAGTGCTGATGGAAATTTTAAATGAGTCACAACTTTGTGCGTTGTTTAGTATTTCCAAATTATCATAATTTTACCCTACAAAATGTAATACGTGTACCAACATTAGAAATCAAAATGTCATTCCCAAAATTCAGAGGGTAACATCACTATTCTACACTCACACACCAAGGACCACCAAATATCAGACAACAAATCAAGAAGCATAACTCCTGACTAATGTCATTCCACCACCTATTGGTATTTGTCCAAAGAAATTCAATTTTTGTGTTTTTATGTCTTAGGAGGGTTCCAACACCATTGCCAGTGGCGGAATTTTCAGGGTCGCAGCAGTCGCAGCTGCGACTGGGCCCTGTAGTTCCGTGAAGTCCGGGGGGCCCGCCCGCCGCCCGTGTGAGGGGCCCGCCCACTGCCCGCCAGTATGAGGAGCCGTTCCGCCGCAGGGATCGGGTGCTGACAAGGCAGTGGATGCAGGGGAGGCACCGCGGCAACCCCCCAAGACTCCCAAGACATCTCCCCTGCCTGCACCTCTGGCTGGCCGTTTAGAGTGCAGTGGGGAGATGTGGGAGGAGGTGGAAGGCGGCGATCGGCAGCTCTATGGTGCCTGTGTGGGCAGCAAGATCTCCCTGGGGCTTGTAGTACTTGAGTGTCAGTGTGTATACAGTGGAGAGGGGAGGGGAGGGGCCTCTGACCCGGGCAGGTATTAGTTTCACTTTCACTCTGCTTGCACAATGTTGCTGATGCCCGGGTCAGAGGCCCCTCCCCCCTCTGCTGTATACATGGTTATAGAACTACTAGCCCCAGCAAGACCCCCCTGCCTGTGGACACCATAGAGCTGCCAATCGCCACCTCCACCAGCCAGGTACAGGGGAACCCCTGCAAGGGGGGAGTCAGCTGTTTGGGGACCCTGATGTAAGAGGGGGGGTTTTCTGGGGACACTAATGTAAGGAAGGGGGCCTCTGGGGACACTAATGTAAGGAAGGGGGCCTCTGGGGACACTAATGTTAGGGGGGGGGGCTCTCTGGTGATCCTGGTGTAAGGGGGGCGGGCTCTCTGGGGACCCAGGTGTAAGGGGGAGCTCTATGTGGACCCTGGTGTAAGGGGGGCTCTCTGAGGACCCTGGTGTAAGGGGAGGCGCTCTGGGGACCCAGGTGTAAGGGGGTGCTCTCTGAGGACCCTGGTGTAAGGGGGGCTCTCTGAGGACCCTGGTGTAAGGGGAGGCGCTCTGGGGACCCTGGTGTAAGGGGGGGCTCTCTGAGGACCCTGGTGTAACGGGGGGCTCTCTGAGGACCCTGGTGTAACGGGGGGCTCTATGTGGACCCTGGTGTAAGGGGGGCTCTCTGGGGACCCTGATGTAAGGAGAGGCTCTCTGGGGACCCTGGTGTAAGGGGGGGTGGCTCTCTGAGGACCCTGGTGTAAGGGGGGCTTTCTGGGGACCCTGGTATAAGGGGGGGCTCTCTGGGGACCCTGATGTAAGGGGAGGCTCTCTGGGGACCCTGGTGTAAGGGGAGGCTCTCCAGGGACCCTGGTGTAAGGGGGGGCTCTCTGAGGAACCTGGTGTAACGAGGGACTCTATGTGGACCCTGGTGTAAGGGGGGGCTCTCTGGGGACCCTGGTGTAAGGGGGGCTCTCTGAGGACCCTGGTGTATGGGGGATCTCTGGGGACCCTGGTGTAAGGGGAGCTCTCTGGGGACCCTGGTGTAAGGGGGGTGCTCTCTGAGGACCCTGGTGTAAGGGGGGCTCTCTGAGGACCCTGGTGTAAGGGGAGGCGCTCTGGGGACCCTGGTGTAAGGGGGGGGCTCTCTGAGGACCCTGGTGTAACGGGGGGCTCTCTGAGGACCCTGGTGTAACGGGGGGCTCTATGTGGACCCTGGTGTAAGGGGGGCTCTCTGGGGACCCTGATGTAAGGAGAGGCTCTCTGGGGACCCTGGTGTAAGGGGGGGTGGCTCTCTGAGGACCCTGGTGTAAGGGGGGCTTTCTGGGGACCCTGGTATAAGGGGGGGCTCTCTGGGGACCCTGATGTAAGGGGAGGCTCTCTGGGGACCCTGGTGTAAGGGGAGGCTCTCCGGGGACCCTGGTGTAAGGGGGGGCTCTCTGAGGAACCTGGTGTAACGAGGGACTCTATGTGGACCCTGGTGTAAGGGGGGGGCTCTCTGGGGACCCTGGTGTAAGGGGGGCTCTCTGAGGACCCTGGTGTATGGGGGGATCTCTGGGGACCCTGGTGTAAGGGGAGCTCTCTGGGGACCCTGGTGTAAGGGGGGGGGGCTCTCTGGGGACCCTGGTGTAAGGGGAGGCTCTCTGGGGACCCTGATGTAAGGGGAGGCTCTCTGGGGACCCTGATGTAAGGGGGAGGCTCTCTGGGGACCCTGGTGTAAGGGGAGCTCTCTGGGCACCCTGGTGTAAGGGGGGGGAGGCTCTCTGGGGACCCTGGTGTAAGGGGAGGCTCTCTGGGGACCCTGGTGTAAGGGGAGGCTCTCTGGGGACCCTAGTGTAAGGGGAGGCTCTCTGGGGACCCTGGTGTAAGGGGAGGCTCTCTGGGGACCCTGGTGTAAGGGGAGGCTCTCTGGCGACCCTGATGTAAGAAGGGTCTCTCTGGGGACCCTGATGTAAGGAGGGGCTCTCTGGGGACACTAATGTAATGTAAGAGGGGAGGCTCTCTGGGGACCCCGATATAAGTAGAGGCTCTCTGGGGACCCCGATGTAAGTAGGGAGGCTCTCTGGGGACCCTGATGTAAGTAGGGAGGCTCTCTGGGGACCCTGATGTAAATAGGGAGGCTCTCTGGGGACCCTGATGTAAGTAGGGAGGCTCTCTGGGGACCCTGATGTAAGGAGGGGCTCTCTGGGGACACTAATGTAGGAAGGGAGGCTCTCTGGGGCCACTAATGTAGGAGGGGAGGCTCTCTGGGGACACTAATGTAAGGGGGGCTCTCTGGGGACCCTGATGTAAGGAGGGGCTCTCTGGGGACACTAATGTAATGTAAGAGGGGAGGCTCTCTTGGGACCCCGATATAAGTAGAGGCTCTCTGGGGACCCCGATATAAGTAGAGGCTCTCTGGGGACCCCGATGTAAGTAGGGAGGCTCTCTGGGGACCCTGATGTAAGTAGGGAGGCTCTCTGGGGACCCTGATGTAAATAGGGAGGCTCTCTGGGGACCCTGATGTAAGTAGGGAGGCTCTCTGGGGACCCTGATGTAAGGAGGGGCTCTCTGGGGACACTAATGTAGGAAGGGAGGCTCTCTGGGGCCACTAATGTAGGAGGGGAGGCTCTCTGGGGACACTAATGTAAGGGGGGGCTCTCTGGGGACCCTGATGTAAGTAGGGAGGCTCTCTGGGGACCGTGATGTAAGGGGAGGTTCTCTGGGGACCGTGATGTAAGGGGAGGTTCTCTGGGGACCGTGATGTAAGGGGAGGTTCTCTGGGGACCCTGATGTAAGGGGAGGTTCTCTGGGGACCCTGATGTAAGTAGGGAGGCTCTGTGGGGTCCCTGATGTAAGGGGGGCTCTCTGGGGAGTCCCCCTATGTGATGGTGTGTGTGGGGGGGCGGTATTGAAGGACCTGGCCTTGGGGCGGCAAAGGGAGTAAATCTGGGCCTGGGCAGAGGCAGCAATGAGACTGGGGGCAGACACTGAAAAATTAAGTCAGCAGACCTGCTGACACCAATGAGAGAAGGCGAGGGAGGAGCTTTCCTCTCTGCGTGGAATACCTATACGGTCTACCCATGAGGCAAGAAGGCATCCTGGCGGGAGATTAGAAGGCACGGTGACCGTGACCGATCGAACGGAATTCCCGGGGAATCGATTGATTGACGGTAAGTGACATTTTGCAGAGCTAAGCAATCGATGCCAACCTCCACCACCTGTGCCTCTTACTGATCCCATCCCCCCACCACTCATCTCATCCCTATCCCCCCATTACTTCTACAACAGAGGTGATGGGGGGGATAGGGATGAGATCAGTGGTGGGAGGATGGGATCAGTAAGAGGCACAGGTGGTGGTGGGAGAGGATGGCACCACCACTGCCACTGCAGCCACCCCCCTCAAGTACCACCACTGCCACCCCCCTCAAGTACCACAGCTGCCATCCCCCCTCAACTACCGCCGTTGCAACCCCCTCAAAAAAAAGTATCAAAATCATGCTTTTTCGAGGGGGGGCCCTTTGTGATTTCTTGCACCGGGGCCCAGAGGTTTCTAGTTACGCCTCTGACCATTGCAAATCGTGCCATATGTTTACCATAAGCAAGGACAATATTCAGCCTTAAGAATTCCCCACCAGCACTAATTGCAGCTTCTTAAAAAGCAAAAATCCCAAAAATTTGAGATGGTTATAAAAGCAGCATGCTGACAGTAATCAGCCATACCCAGCCTTCAAAACAGATGGCATATGTTAGAAACAGGTCGTTCGTAGTTCTCTGGCCTTCCACAGGACATCTGCATTGATTAACTTATTGCACCCCTGGGACTTGGGACTGTTTGACACCACAGAGATGCAGCCTCCATCCATGTGGCAGCACAGTGGCTAACTGGTTAGCACTTCTTAGCAGCACTGGGGCCCATGGTTCGAACACCTGTTGGGTTTTTATTGCTTTCTGGATTTCCATGAAATTCTTGTTTGGCTATGGGAAAGTGAAGGAAAATATCCTCAATGGGACCTGAGAAGAGGAGGATTGGGGCTGCTCTGTGCAAAACCATTGCACAAAGCCGGTCATTATGATGTGTTTATTATTTTAAGTAGTACCACTATAAAGTGGCCCTGGGAACTTTTAGATTTGCATGTAAAGACATATGAAGGAAAACTTTAAACAAACTCTATAGACAAACTCTGGCAAGGCAGCTCCCACACAGCAAGACTTCCCTCCATGGGAACCCAACAGTAGCTCAAACCATAGAATAACAGAAAAATTCACCAGACAAAAACTCAATAGACGAGTCTAAGATAGTTTTTGTTGGTTAAAAAAATGTCCTAAAACACTCAAAGCGTTTTTTGGGCAGTGACACTACTCCCCCTTCATCAGGGCCCAACACAGGATAAGATTTTGATAGACTTCAGATATAGGAAACAGTGACATCAAAGATCTATATTGGAACCAGCATTGAACTCTCCACAAGGAGTAAGAACTTGACAGCAGTTGTTGAGCAGCGAAGCATATTAAAATGTAAATATTTAATTCATGCCAATGTTCATTGTACAAAAATTGTACTTTGCTGATTTTCATCAGGAGGTCCAATTTATACATACAGAAGGAACATTAATCTCCAGTGGCTGGCACAGTTTCCATCATGCAGACATAACTTTATGTGGGAATAAAGCACGAGGACCTTGAAACTCATTCATTATCTTTGTGTCTTAAACTGTTTATCTTTCTAGTCCTTCCACATAAACACTTTCCAGGAAAATCAAAGTTTTTGTATACATGTGACCTTCGTATTTTTCCTGCCACTCAGAAAATTTAAACAGCTTTTGAGTTTTAAGCTATTACCATTTCCTGTTTGTGAGTTAAAAAAGGTAGCACCTTTTCCCAAAGGATCTTCCACTTATATTATGAGCTTTCTGCAGATGTTTATGCTATTGTTGCAACAATAACTGGAAAATTGCATGGTAAATATGGATGACATAACAATGTAACAAATAACCCTGAATCGTTTACATGTTTGTTGCTTTTTATGCTTTTATTTGTTTAGCTGTTGTTGTCACGCTGTCTCAGCGTTAGCAGAGTTTGCTGAAGGCCTTATTTGATTAAATCGCTTGGCATGAAGCTCGAGGTCACGCTAAAGCAGGTATTTCCAATTTCTCGTCTGAACTGCTAAATAGAATATAGCACCTTGCTCCACAAGAGACCCTAAAGAGCGTTGAGATGAATGTGCTGATAGATTTATGGCAAAAATTCAAAGAATTCCTTGGGTGAAGTATTGCTATTAGAAGACATTGAGTTGTATCACTCCTGAAGGGATTATTGTGGGGAGGGAATGCTAAGATTCCCACATTCCTTCAAGGATGGATTTAGAAAGTTACATTTTCTCAGGAAAACAGTCCAAATGTGGAATGATATTGTTACCTTTTTATTTCATCTGGTTTCATATGCTTTTATAAGCCAGTGATTTAGTGGAACAAACAATTTAATTTAATAAAGTTGCAGCTAAAAAGTTCCTGCTGGCCCCAAATTATCCACAAAATAGAATTAAAGGCAAAATAGCCCCCAATAATTAGAACAAAAAACAAACAAACATAAAAAGCAACCAAGGTTTTAAGCACCCAAAGAGCTAGTAGTTTTCTAACTGGCCCCCAATTTCTCCTTATGCAGTTTCTCAAATTTCTGTTATCTTTATATTTTTTTATTGTTGTTATATATATTTTAAGTACAAGTAAATAATGCTAACATTTTGTAAAGCTGCATTGCAAAAAATAAAATAAAAGATGACCCAGTAGGAGTGAGAACATTGGCCTAGACCAGCCTTTTTCAATCAGGGTGCCTTCAGGTTTTCTTCAGGGGTGCCTTGAAAAAAATCCTAAAAATTGACCAAAAATTGTATACAAACTAGCGGGTGGGTCAAGCCTGCCTGAGGTAGCTGAGCGAAGAAGAAAAACATTGGAATACTAGTCAGTACCAGTGTGCAAAGGTGTGTTTTGCTTTGGAAGAATAAATCACCTACAACGTTGGGTGTGTGGATGTTGCTGCGATATGTAAAACGATTAGGTTAGTTTTTCACATTTTAGAATGAGGGGCCTCGACATTGTGCAGAATTTTAAAGGGCGCCTTAACTGAAAAAACACTGTCCTAGACCTACAACACTGCTCTAGACCCGCTACTTTACCTTGTCTAAGGGCTGACAGGGTACCGGCTCAAGAAAGCCCATCTTCACTCATCACTGGAAAAAAAATGTAATAAATAAGAGCTGCACTGTATTCTCTGTTTTTCTAGGTTACTTTATTTGAACATCCATAAAGTAGCTGCAACCACAATGTGTCCATCCAAAGACCATCTCCTTCATGTGTTTTCACCAATTAATGGCTTGATCACAAGCATAGGGTAACCTATGCTTGTGATCAAGCTATTTTTGGTGAAATACATGGAGACAGCAGTCTTTGGATGGAAAATATGCAAACTTTGTTCAATATTGAACAGTGCATAGAGAACCTCCTGAATAAGTCATTCAACGATATTTAAAGAGTGAGGGTTAACAGGTGATGTAATTGGACTGGTACGCAGTACCTACCCTGAGTGTAAGGACATAAAAGAAAACATTTATTATTTTTTAAATAATTGGCTATTGCTATTTTGCATTTTTTTTTTCCTATTAGAGATATGGAAATAATGGTGAAAATGTGTATTTGGCCTTTATGATTTGAGGTCCATTCCAGGCGAGTGAACCTTTCTGAAGGTGAATGTGGGTAAAACAGTTGAAGTACATTTGATGTGGATTGCATAACACATGCAGTGCTGTGGATAATTGTACCTGGTTAAAGGTGCTGTATCCATTCCCAAGGACTTGTTTTGCACATATTTGTGTTTTAACACTGGTTGCGCATGTGTATTTAGTGCCGTCTGCCAGAGCCAGTTCCTCCTCCTTCAATACCTTTCACCCTGGGAGGAGCTTAATCATAGAGGTGGGAAGTTAGCATGGCTCGGACATATTTATAAATACATGTTACCCATAATTGACATAATTTACATTAAAGAGACACAATACCTAATAAGTTATCTATAATTATAGTCATTATCATATTAAATATGCTCATTGTCATTACTGTGTCTTCATGTTGGAATCTCCAAAAAAAAACCTCACCCTGTAAAACCAACTACTTTCATTGATTCTACACCTAAAAACCTAAATTTGTAAATAATAGTATGATAAATACAAAAAAAAGAGCTATCATACACACACACTAATACTACATAAACACTAATGGCCAGGAGGGAATAAGGGGAGGGTTAGAAGGGGAAGGCAAAGGGTGGGAGGGATAGAAAAAATGTGGGGAAGGGAGAGGAAGGGGAAAGGAAAAATGTTTACATTTAGAAAAAAAAAGGAAAGGAAAAGGAAAGAGGGGAAAGGAAGGGAAAGGAGAAAGGTGGAGGGAGTGAATTGAGAGATGGAGAAGGAAATTTAAAAAAGAAAGGGTAGTGGATAAGGAAAATAAATGGAAAAAAGGTAGAAAGATAAATTCTTTCCTTCATACTAGTTCAATCCAGGGTAGTATACATGCATTTTGTATTAAAATCTAGTAGACATCTCTCCTACAAAAGAGAGGGTTATCTGCCCGTTCTACAATTCATACCTTTATGTGAATTTACCTTTGAGTTCTGTAAATGGAAGAAGTGATTTGCAACAGGGGTGTATGTAACAATAATATTTTACAAGAGATATAACAAATAAAGGCAAATAGGTTGTTCACTTTGCAGTGGAAGTTGTACTTTGCTAGGAATTTACTCCAGAGCTTAGTGAGTGAGATGAAGTTCTGTCAATCATCCAATCATGTGCAAGGAAAAAAATGCATTTTTTTATTCTCCTTGCACGTGATTGGGTATTCTGTGCAAAGTGAAACTTCATCACATTCAATAAGCTCAGGGTAAAATTCTCTTGCAGAATTAACAGGCTATTTGCATTTAGTAAATCAATCCCCAAGTCTCCTAGTTGTCTTGCCCACATTTTGTGCTTTACACACCATACATGCCATAACATAAATCCGATATCTAGTGTTACAGTTCACTAATCCTTTTATTTTCTGAGCCACACAAGATTTAATTGTGTGGCTCCCCTACAAACTTGCAACTTCAGGACCTGGTCATTTCACATTTGCACATACCATGTTCAACCAGGTAGCAGCACTCTCTCTATGAAAGAACCTAGGAGATAAGTAATTCCTTAATATGTGTACAGACATACCCCACTTTTAAGTACACAATGGGGTTTATTTACTATCGCTGGAGAGTGCAAAATCAGGCTCACTTCTGCACAGAAACCAATGAGCTACCAAATTTTATTACCAGGCTTAATTGAACAAGCTGGGGTTAGAAGCTCATTGGTTTCTTAGCAGAAGTGAGACTGATTTTTCACTCCTCGGCAATAGTAAATAAACCCCATTGTGTACTTAAAAGTGGGGTATGCCTGTATTGACCTACTGATAGATGTACACCTGGCACTTGAATTTCATCCGGATTATTAGGTAACACTGCTAAGCACTTCTTAATGATCGCTTTTTTGAATTTCAAACTATACTTAGTGGAGAAAACGACTTTCTTACACAGTTATACTGTCTAGATATTCTGATTCTATTATTTAATCTCAAGTGTGTATCCTTGACAAGGCCATCCCAGTGTTTACCAAACTTGTACTCTTCTCTCCACCAAGTCATAGGAGTTCCGTCTTTCTAGAAACCTCTCTTTCAAAAGTGTTCAAACATTCATCCATCTTTGGATAGCTCTCATGGTATATTTTGGATGGGGGCTCTTCACATTTAACTGGGAGATCTGAGAGGAGGGTTTCCTTTATGTTTCTACTACCATCTACTTCCATCTTGTTACTAGATGTCATTCCTCTCAGGTTGAGGACTAATTATTCTCCTCACAGGTGAATTAATAAATTATAATTATTTTAATTGTAATTATTTTGACTTCAGCCATGGCTGCCAACTTTCAGTAAATTTACGAACAGTTTGTAAAATTGGTAATTGGTAATTGGTAATTTTTGCATCTGTCCATGAATGCCCGTTACAGCACTGAAAGTTGGCAACCCTGTCTTCAGCTAACCTCTAGGGTCTTTGAAAGTGCTTTTGGGCCTTGTCATATTCATATGTTGCGTGATTATTTGTAAATTAACATTTGTGTATATATATAATTGAAGCAAAGGAAGGAGGTGGCCTATTCTGATGAATCACGTTTTCTTTTACATTGTGTGAATGGCTGGGTATGTGTGCATTGCTTACCCGGGGAAGAGATGGCACCAGGATGTAGTGTGGGAAGAAGGCAAGCTGGCAGAGGCAGCGTGATGCTTTGGGCAATGTTCTGCTGGGAAACCTTGCATCCTGACATTCATGTGGATGTTACTTTCACACATATCACCTAGCTAAACATTGTTGCTGACTTAGTACACCCCTTTATGGAACTGGCATTCCCTGGTTGCAGTGGCCTCTTTCAGCAGGATAATACACCCTCCCACACTGAAAAAATGGTTCAAGAATGGCTTGAGTAACACAACGGGTTCAAGGTGTTGAATTGGCCATCAAATTTTCCAGCTCTCAATCCAATCAAGCATCTCTGTGATTTGCTACAAATACAATGTTCAAATATCAGGTTTATGTGATGTAAATAAATGAGACAAAGATAAATCATTTCAGAACTTTTTCCACCGTTAATGGGACCTATAAACTGTACAACTCAATTGAAAAACAAACTGAAATCTTTTAGAGGGGGAAGTAAAAATAAAAACATAAAATAATGCAGTTGCATAATTTTGTATACCCTCTTATAACTGGGGATGTAGCTGTGTTCAGAATTAAGCAATCACATTCAAACTCATGTTAAATAGGAGTCAGTACACACCTGCCATCATTTAAAGGTGCCTCTGACTAACCCCAAATAAAGTTCAACTGTTCTAGTAGGTCTTTCCTGACATTTTCTTAGTCGCATCCTACAGCAAAAGCCATGGTCCGCAGAGAGCTTCCAAAGCATCAGAAGGATCTCATTGTTAAAAGGTATCAGTCAGGAGAAGGGTACAAAAGAATTTCCAAGGAACTAGATATACCATGGAACACAGTGAAGATAGTCATCCTCAAGTGCAGAAAATATGCTACAACAGTGACATTACCAAGAACTGGATATCCCTCCAAAATAATGAAAAGACGAGAAGAAAACTGATCAGGGAGGCTGCCGAGAGGCCTGACAACAATCTCCCGTATTCTACATATATCTAGGCTATGGGGTAGAGTGGCAAGACATAAGCCTTTTCTTAGAAGAAAAACATCAGAGCCCGGCTAAATTTTGCAAAAACACATCTGAAGTCTCCCAAAAGCATGTGGGAAAATGTGTTATGGTCTGATAAAACCAAGGTTGAACTTTTTAGCCAGAATTCCAAAAGATATGTTTGGCGCAAAAATAAAACACTGCACATCACCAAAAGAACACCATACCCACAGTGAAGCATGGTTGTGTCAGCATCAGGGGCCTTAGTCAAGGTAGAGGGAATTATGAACAGTTCCAAATACAAGTCAATATTGGCACAAAACTTTCAGGCTTCTGCTAGAAAGCTGAACATGAAGAGGAACTTCATCTTTCAGCATGACAACGACCCAAAGCATACATCCAAATCAACAAAGGAATGGCTTCACCAGAAGAAGATTCAAGTTTTGGAAAAGCCCAGCCAGAGCCCAGACCTGAATCGGATTGAAAATCTGTGGAGTGATCTGAAGAGGGCTGTGCACAGGAGATGCCCTCGCAATCTGGCAATTTTGGAGTGTTTTGGCAAAGAAGAGAGGGCAAATATTCCCAAGTCAAGATGTGCCATGCTGATAGACATAGGCGTGCGCACAGAGTGTGCCAGGTGTGCCCAGGCACACCCTAATCACCCTGTGCAGCACAGATTTGCCCTACTGCCTTGGCCACCCAATTTCCCCTGCAGCGCTGCTGGCTTCCCTCCTCTCCCGCCCCGGCTGTTGCTGCGGGGATGTTTTAGGATGAATGGGGGAAGGGGCTATTAAATATGTAAATTTCCGGTCCCTTCCCTTTCTGAATGAACATCATGAGTGATCGGTAGGGTATGTTTGAACTTTGGGGTGCACACCATAATGCAATAAGCTGTGCACACCTATGCTGATAGACTCATACCCAAAAAGACTGAGTGCTGTAAAAAAATAAAAAGGTGCTTCAACAAAGTGTTAGTTTAAGGGTGTGCACACTTATGCAGCCATATTATTATTTTATTTTTTTTCATTTTACTTACCTTCACCCCAAAGATTTCAGTTTGTTGTTCAACTGAGTTGTACAGTTTATAGGTCACATTAAAAAGTTCTAAAATAATTAATCTTTGTCTCATTTTTTTTTACATCACAGACACCCATTTTAACAGGGGTGTGCAGACTTTTTATACCACACATATATATATATATATATATATATATATATATATATATATATATATATACACAGTGGGGCAAAAAAGTATTTAGTCAGCCACCAATTGTGCAAGTTCTCCCACTTAAAAAGATGAGAGAGGCCTGTAATTGTCATCATAGGTATACCTCAACTATGAGAAACAAAATGTGGAAAAAAATCCAGACAATCACATTGTCTGATTTGGAAAGAATGTATTTGCAAATTGTGGTGGAAAATAAGTATTTGGTCAATATCAAACAAGCAAGATTTCTGGCTCTCACAGACCTGTATCTTATTCTTTAAGAGGCACCTATTTCCTCCACTCATTACCTGTATTAATGGCACCTGTTGGATCTTGTTATCAGTATAAAAGACACCTGTCCACAACCTCAAACAGTCACACTCCAAACTCCACTATGGTGAAGACCAAAGAGCTGTCGAAGGACACCAGAAACAAAATTGTAGACCTGCACCAGGCTGGGAAGACTGAATCTGCAATAGGCAAACAGCTTGGTGTGAAGAAATCAACTGTGGGAGCAATAGTTAGAAAATGGAAGACATACAAGACCACTGATGATTTCCCTCGATCTGGGGCTCCACGCAAGATCTCACCCCATGGGTTCAAAATGATCACAAGAACGGTGAGCAAAAATCCCAGAACCACACGGGGGGACCTAGTGAATGACCTGCAGAGAGCTGGGACCAACGTAACAAAGGCTACCATCAGTAACACACTACGCTGCCAGGGACTCAGATCCTGCAGTGCCAGACGTGTCCCCCTGCTTAAGCCAGTACATGTCCGGGCCCCTCTGAGGTTTGCTAGAGAGCATTTGGATGATCCAGAAGAGGATTGGGAGAATATCATATGGTCAGATGAAACCAAAGTAGAACTGTTTGTTAGAAACACAACTCGTCGTGTTTGGAGGAGAGAGAATGCTGAGTTGCAACCAAAGAACACCATACCTACTCTGAAGCATGGGGGTGGCAACATCATGCTTTAGGGCTGTTTCTCTGCAAAGGGAATAGGACGACTGATCCGTGTACATGAAAGAATGAATGGGGCCATGTATCGTGAAATATTTAGTGCAAACCTCCTCCCATCAGCAAGGGCATTGAAGATGAAACGTGGCTTGGTCTTTCAGCATGACAATGATCCCAAACACACCGCCCGGGCAACAAAGGAGTGGCTTCGTAAGAAGCATTTCCAGGTCCTGGAGTGGCCTAGCCAGTCTCCAGATCTCAACCCCATAGAAAACCTTTGGAGGGAGTTGAAAGTCCATGTTGCCCAGCGACAGCCCCAAAACATCACTGCTCTAGAGGAGATCTGCATGGAGGAATGGGCCAACATACCAGCAACAGTGTGTGACAACCTTGTGAAGACTTACAGAAAACGTTTGACCTCTGTCATTGCCAACAAAGGATATATAACAAAGTATTGAGATGAACTTTTGATATTGACCAAATACTTATTTTCCACCCTAATTTGCAAATAAATTCTTTCCAAATCAGACAATGTGATTGCCTGGATTTCTTTCCACATTTTGTCTCTCATAGTTGAGGTATACCTATGATGGCAATTGCAGGCCTCTCTCATCTTTTTAAGTGGGAGAACTTACACAATTGGTGGCTGACTAAATACTTTTTTGCCCCACTGAATATATACATATATATATATATATATATATATATATACATATATATATATATATATATATATATATATATATATATATATATTGTGGTAGTGTGGTACCCCACCAGTGTATGGATGCAGGATTCTCAACCAGGCAGGTTGAGGGGCTCCAGGGTATTTGCTTGTTTGGGAGGAAACTGGCTTTTCAGTTTCCTCATGATTTACTAAAGTCCACTTTGGGACCCGGAGCTTGGGGATTTCTTAGAGATCCGGGTGGGATGAAATCCCCAGTCCTGGATCCGGGTTTTGAGACTCAACTGCACACTGATTGTTCAGGTGTGTGTGGGCCTGATAGTAGAATCAGGACCAGCATTCTGGGCTCCACCCTCCCGACGAGTGCAGGTGTGCACTGGAGAAGCCACAGAGTGCAGGGCTGCACTGGAGAAGCCAGAGAGTGCTTGTCTGCACACTGGAAGCCAGAGACCCAGGTCTGAGGGTCAGAACAGTGGACCCAAGTCTGAGGATCAGAGCAGTGAGGGGCTGCTATCTAAATGGACGGTGTTGCCAAGGGAAAAGTCTGTAGGAGACAGATGAAAGCCTGAAGTGGAAGGCCTGAGCAGCACTGCTGTATGTATAAGCCAGGAGGCTAAATGACATTTTGTTAATGAATAGGAGTGCTGAAACCCCTGCGAGGGAAACCTTTCATTTTGTTTTGAACTTCTTTTAATAAAAATGGGCAAACAAAGCCCTTAAAAGAAGAACCAGCGAGTGGCGGTGTCCTTCAAGTTCTACATTTGATGCTAGTCCTTTACACGTGGTGGAGAATTTTGGCACAATCTGAGATCCCTACAATCAAGTAAGTTCATCTGTTATATGAACTGTGTTTTCTATTGCCAGAAACTGCATAATCTGTGTGTGTGCAGGTGAGAAGAACCTGCAAGAGAAAGGTAACTAGCCTTAAAGAGACAGTGCTCCAATTTGTTGCAGGTGGTGTACCTGTGAACAAAAAGTCAATTGTGTGTGGCAGCCAAGCAAACTGCATTGCACAGAAGTTTATTTGATGGACTGTTGCATGCAGGTTGTGTACCTGTGAAAGGAGAAACAAACAGATTTTTTTTTTTCCTTTTCTCCGCCAAGAACTGTTACAAGTTGCTGTGTGCAAGACCGCAAGGATGGGGCGATCAAAACGCCTAAAAGAAGCAAGGATGGCTGAGATGATAGATAGAGCTCTGTGGCTGGAGGGGTTGTTACCGCCTGATCGAACCCCATACATGCCTAAACAGAGTTTTCCAAGGGAAAATAGGGCTGCTGTTGTCCCTAGCAACCCTGGTGCAATGAATGCACAGATGACGGCTAGTGTGGAGAGTCCACCAGCGTTTGAATCTGCAGTGGATTGGTGCAAGCGACACCTGGCAGGATTGGACCAAGCTAAAGTGGAAGGCAAGCCAACCTTCCATACAAAAAGAGAGCTGCCGGATGTCCATGCCTGGGAGAGGGGTGCTGTTGCCCCTGGCAAATCTGCTGCAGTTAAACCAGCAGCTGTTGCGAAAAGTGTGAAAGTGACACAGCTTGAGACAGGGTCCAGCAGATGCAGGGTGGGAAACCCTGACAAGACATGGAACCAAGTGCGCTGTTTGCGGTGCAGTGCGTGGGGGCATGCAGTCTCCAAGTGCCTTTTGTCCCTGGCTCCAGTGCAAAGCTACCTAGCAAAACAAAGGTCTGAGAAGCCTGTGTTATATGCCAGAAGAGAAGCTGATCAAAGGCCAGGACAGACACTGGTTGCCCATAGCAACACAGAGGAGGCCAGTCGGGCTGTCTGTGGACCATTGGGTGTGCCTCCCATGGGTCGTGACAAGTGGCTTCCGGAGGAGCCAATACAGCATGTTGGAGAGAGCCGTCAAAGCTCTGCTGGGAGACTGCGATCTCCCATGGCAACGAGAGTGGAAGTTGTGCCTGGAGGGAATCATCAGGAGAGAAATGCACTGGGGAAAAGTCATCCAGTACCATGCCTGGAATGTGGCCAGCTGGGGCACGAAATATTGTCTTGCCCTATATTCTGGGGTGCACCTAGAGGTAATGTTGCTAAACAGAACTCTTTACCTGTGGGCCAAGATCCCTTTACAAATATGTTTGCAGTTACCCCTGGCAACAAGGAGGAGTTTTCTGTGGTGTCTGCAGGGGGTGCTAAACAGTGGGAGATGCCTGCTGTGATTTCATCCCATGGCCACCAGGGGGAGTTGGCCAGTAAATGTGTGGCTGAGGACTGGTTCTTAAGACAACGTACTCAAATGAAGATGGTGACCCCAACTACTGTGGTGGGTAAGAATATCTTTAATGAAATAATGCCTGGAACTGCTGATTTCAGGTATAAAAGAACTGGCTACGAGACTGTCCATGATGATATGAGAGTGACCCCAGTTAGTGGGGCCACAGAATGTGCGCTTGAGAATGACTTTTTCATACCCAGTGGGAATGCAGGGGTTAAAGTCCAAACAGAACCTGTGTTGATGACTAAAAGTGTTGTGTCTAATGTCTGCCAGCCTCAAGTTGGCAGTGGGCTAGGACAGCCTGCAAAAACTAAAAATGCTAAAAGTGTTACTGTTAATGAAAAGTTTGCTGCTGCTGGGAAAACCCCAGGTTCTTCCAGAGCAAAAGCTGTTGTCACAAATGGGTCGTTGCCTGTAGCAATTGGTGGTAAGACAGCACAGTTGTCCCCAGAAATCTCCAGGGAACTTCATGTATTGGAGTCGGGGGTTGCCATGGACAACTGCGATGTCAATCTGGTGGGACAGAGTGGAACGGTACCGTGTAATGGTAATGTGTTAGTGCAAGCTGCTAGTACTAAAAATGTGCTGATAAATGGTGGGTTAACACAACCTGTGAAAAATGCAAAGGTGTGTGAGACTTATGAAGCGCCGCCCGAGCAAGGTGGTGGTTGTGTTGTATTGCAACCTGTGGTGCTAAAACATGTGTTACTGAAGTCTGCCCTGATTAGTAATTTGGGTGATGAATCTGCAACTAAACCTGTCTGTTCTAATGTGTCTCCTTGGGCGGATGGATCAGGGCTGAGGAGCGCCGGTGAATGGAGCCCAGCTACAACAGATTGGGATAGTTGGGGTAAAAATCTAATGTCCCTGATAGATGAGGCTTTCATGCACAAAAATAAGGTGGACAAAGTTTCTGCTGTGCCAGCAGGAGGGACGGCAGAACAGCTTATACCTGCCGGCGTGGTGGCTGCTGCAGGGGTTAACCCTCGTGAGAAATATGGACCATATAAGGGCGAGCACACAGCAGACACTTTGTCCGTAACCTACAAAAATGATGCTGACATGGCGTGTCAAAGTGACGTTGTCACTGGTAATGTGAAGCAGTTCATTGGTGCTGAACCTGAGAAGTTGGGTATGAGTCAAGCACCTGGCAGCACTCTGGTAGAGCACCAGGCTGTGGTTGTCTCCAGCTGGGAGAAAGTTCCATTAAACCTTGCAACCTCTCACGTCTCAGCAAGTGAATCTGTCTGCATCCCCAGTGTCAGGAAAGTCCCCAGGAAGGACTTGGGTCTGGAGCCAAGGGTATGGTTTCTAACAAAAGTATTCAAGGAGATGCTTAAACTTTGGGATGTACAGCCAGTCTATACTGGGGTGTCTCCACCACAGTTAGATAGTCTGGTACTGCGGAGTACCATTAGGTGGACCCCTGAGTGGCAGGTGATACAGCACAAAGGAAGACCAGACAGAAATGGTTTATTTATGACTGTATTACTAGTGTTAAAAATCGCCTCTAGGTATGCTGATGGGTTACTTCCTGTACAAGAGGTATATGGGAGAGGCTTTGGCGAAAACAAAGTGTCTGAGGTTTCACCACCTAACAGCCAGGTAGAAGGCATTTCTGCTGCTATGGTCCAAGGTAGTACTGGTCAGTTGTCGGTGAAGGGTGTGTATGCTGTACCAGTGGAAGAATCACATGAGATGGAAGGGCCAAGTGTGGACCAGAAAGCAGCAGAAATCCTGACCGGGGCTCAACCAAAGGTGGTTAAAAAGACTGGGGTCCTCAGTCCAAGGTTTGGTTTAGGTGACAAACCTAATAAGGTCCCCGAGACAGGGAAACTAATAAAAAATGCGGTAAAAATTGTATGTGGACCAGACAAGAGCTTGTCTGTGCAGGTGGATAAAAATACAGATGGCATCAGAACAGGTCAAGTGGTAGGACAGCTGCCTGCAGAGTGGGTGAACCCCAGGGAGGTGATGTCTTGTGAGGTTCCCGTGGGTGATGGCGGCCCTCCAGTATGTGTGCCCTCTGCAGACTCTGCCCTAGAAAATTAAAAAAAAAAGGCATTGGTGATCTGTGCAACGTAGAGAGGTGTAATGTTGGTTTGAATATGTCTGTCAATGATGAACCAAATAATTTGTTAAAGGTACATGACAGTGTGGTGTCCAAAGGTATTGGAAAGACCAGGGGTGCCCTGTTAAAATTTCAGGAGAGGCAGTGCTTATGGAACCCCAAAAGAAGAGGGAGAAGGTTGAGTATAGGGAAATATAGGACCTTGTTAAGATCCAGGGTTGGACGTACCTGGAAGCGCACCCGGAAAAAAGGTTGGGCCTATGTGGCTGACAGCCAGCACAGAGGTGTCCCAACCATAATGATGGGTGCTGGTGTTCCTCCCTCCGGATCGAAACAAAGGGGGAGGGTATGTGGTAGTGTGGTACCCCACCAGTGTATGGATGCAGGATTCTCAACCAGGCAGGTTGAGGGGCTCCAGGGTATTTGCTTGTTTGGGAGGAAACTGGCTTTTCAGTTTCCTCATGATTTACTAAAGTCCACTTTGGGACCCGGAGCTTGGGGATTTCTTAGAGATCCGGGTGGGATGAAATCCCCAGTCCTGGATCCGGGTTTTGAGATTCAACTGCACACTGATTGTTCAGGTGTGTGTGGGCCTGATAGTAGAATCAGGACCAGCATTCTGGGCTCCACCCTCCCGACGAGTGCAGGTGTGCACTGGAGAAACCACAGAGTGCAGGGCTGCACTGGAGAAGCCAGAGAGTGCTTGTCTGCACACTGGAAGCCAGAGACCCAGGTCTGAGGGTCAGAGCAGTGGACCCAAGTCTGAGGATCAGAGCAGTGAGGGGCTGCTATCTAAATGGACGGTGTTGCCAAGGGAAAAGTCTGTAGGAGACAGATGAAAGCCTGAAGTGGAAGGCCTGAGCAGCACTGCTGTATGTATAAGCCAGGAGGCTAAATGACATTTTGTTGATGAATAGGAGTGCTGAAACCCCTGCGAGGGAAACCTTTCATTTTGTTTTGAACTTCTTTTAATAAAAATGGGCAAACAAAGCCCTTAAAAGAAGAACCAGCGAGTGGCGGTGTCCTTCAAGTTCTACATTTGATGCTAGTCCTTTACAATATATACCGCTGTATGTGTATGTATATATATATATATTATATTTTTAGGTACCAACCTCTACTATTCAGTGATATAATATCAAGATAACTTGATAAATACAACATATGAGATACTAAAAATGAGATACTGCCTATTAAGCCCTGCCTATAGTAAGCTTTAGCTTATAAAATGGGGATTCTTAGTTATCATATATTGAATATTGCAATATGTGTTCAAGTTGGCCAACTGCATCAAAGTGAGCTCTCTCTGTCCAGTCCTAGCTATTCAAGCTATATAGGACCTGAGCTATATAGCTATATAGGACCTGAGCCCTTATATTTTCATCCCTTTGTGGGGTGAAACGCATTGGAGTGGGAGGTCGACAATCGAGAATATATGTTGTGGATCCTCTACTTATATTACATTAGTGACAGCATCAGTGTGTGGCCCATTTATTTCTACTTAACAAGGGCTATGTCTAATCAATAAATACTTATTTTTTTAAAGTTCTTGTGGTAAAAGCATGAATAGCCAGATTACCATTCTGGGCCTTGCAGAAAGATTGAAAACTCTTTTCTTCATATAATACTTGTATTTTTCTAATCAGAACTAAAAAATATATTTTTATATTGGTTTATATACATACTGTATATAGTTTATTTGTGATGTATACATGCTGATTCAGATAGGGAGCATTTAGTATACAGGCTAAGTAGATATGCAGAATAGAACGAACCTTGTGTGCACATTCCTATACACAACACAGTTCACATAACATTTGCTGTCTCCAAGAAAACATACTTGCCAACTCCTCTCTGTTTTAGTGTCCTACTAATAGAAAACAGACCCACTGATTGCAGTGCACCAGTGTGTGTACACCTTAAAGAAAAAGGTTCAGGTCTATCAAACAGTCAAAAAGTCTTAATTTCTTTAAATGTACCCATGTGCAATGACAGTTAAATGCTTTTTAGATACACATGATCATTTTGTTATAAGTATATATGTAAAAATATATGTTAATTCTGTGTATTTTAACACTCTAAAAGACATTTTGTTTAATTGTATGGTTTTTAATTGTACATGGGGGCAGAAATATTTGCTGATTGCTTTATACTGCAACACCATAGTTTTCCTTTATCACTGAATTGACTGACTTCTTGAAAAAAATGCACTCCTTGTGTGACGGATATCCCAACAGTTATTATAGGCATGACATTTAGTTAGCTAAACCACTGTGTATAACAAATAATTAAAAACTATTATTATTATTTTTTTTTAAATAAAGTTTTTACCTTTTTTTGCTCTTTTTGTAACTTGGTGCTGATGATCTTCTGTAGTCTAATTTAGCCAACAGCAGAGCATTCACTCCAGTGTCAGCTGGGACTGGTATCTAGGGGCAACTTTTCAAATTGTCATAATCCCGGCGCAGACCACCACAACCACTGGGCCAGGAATGTAGGGAAGAAGTCCTTGTCCTCATTAACAAGGGGCAAGATGTTTTTCCAAGTTACCTAACGAATCAATGACATTGATTGATATTGATTAACCACTTCAGCCCTGGAAGGATTTTCCCCCTTAACAGCTTCAGGACCAGCCGCCGCAGTTATACTGCGGCAGGCTGGCCCTCCTGCATGAGCTGTCGTAGCTGTACGTTGGCTCTTTAAGACACCTCTGGCGGCGGTCGCGTGCCCGAAGCGTGTCCCCGGGGGCCGATGTGAGTGCCCGGCAGTCGCAATGACTGCCAGGCACCCGCGATTGCTCATTACAGAACAAGAACGGGGATGTGTGTGTGTAAACACACAGATCCCGGTTCTCTCAGGGGCGAGGAGACTGATCGTGTGTTCGTACAATGTATGAACACCGATCAATCTCTTCCCCGTGTCAATCCCATCCCCCCTTCAGTTAGAACACACATTAGGGAACACAGTTAACCCCTTGATCGCCCCTAGTGTTAACCCCTTCCCTGCCAGTGTCATTTTTACAGTAATCAGTGCACTTGTATTGCACTGATCGCTGTATAAATGGCAATGGTCCCATTTTTTTTTTTAAAGTGTCTGATGCAATATCGCAGTCCCGATAAAAATCACTGATCACCGCCATTACTAGTGTAGCACTACCCCGTAGGAGCTGCTGTTTTAAAGTTTTGGGCCTACCGTTACCTTTTTCTGTTCACCGCACTCGTGTCAGGGATCCCTCTTGAAGAGCCTTTATGAATGTTCCCACCAACACTTGGTTACTTTTCTTCAAGAGCTTTATTTTACCAGTTCCAACAGAGGGGTAGAGGGATAGGGGAGTCTCAGGTACTTTACTTTGCGGATCACGGACACAATCTCAGATCCAGAGGACAAACAGTTCCACGCTGGATTCAGCAACCACGGATAGGCCTACTCTCACTGACCTAGCGACCGGTGCGAAGCTCGTTCAAAGTCTCTGCCACAGACTTGATGAGTGCCGTCATGTCGTTCCACAACCTTCCGCCACACGATCGTGCAACCACACTGACACTTTGCAAAAAGTTCCTTCAAAAGTACACAGCTCACGGTGCCACAATTTTTCAGCCATCCGGCAGCACCGTGAGACAAACTGGCCAGGATGCGTCCTTCAATTGAGTCCCCAATTGTTCCTCTTCTTCCCCCCGCAGGCAAGACCGCATAGGACCATCCCTGGACTAGTAGGCCCCAGCAACTCCTGGGCCTACTTCTCAGTTGCAGAGCCTCGGGCCAGCAGGCCCCGAGGCCGAAAATGGCTCGCACATCCCTGAGGCCAGGAGGGCCCTCAGGTCAGGATCCGGCAACGAACCCTGATAGAGCGCTCTCTGCCTCTTAAGTACCCCCTCCCAGAATGCACAACTGGTTGACCACGTCCCCTGAGCCACTTCTGAGAAAGGAATACTCAATACACCTAGCCTGCTGCATTTCCAACCCTGACCCGTGGTGACAGTGACACCTACTGTCAGGTGGAAAACGCGCAGCCCAGCTAGACTGAAACAGAGCCAACAATTTAGCATAATTCTTTCTGAGCTGAACTACAGCTCAGATAACTAAATTTAACACATAGCGCCTACCCAACAGGAGCAGGCCCCTACACTAGTAAAAAAGTAAATAATAACAAAAATGCCATAAAACTACCCCCTATTTTGTAGACGCTATAACTTTGCGCAAACCAATCAATATACGCTTATTGCTATTTTTTTTACCAAAAATATGTAGAAGAATACATATCGGCCTAAACTGAGGAAAAATTTTTTTTTAAAAAAAATATTGGGATATTTATTATAGCAAAAACGAAAAGATAGTGTTTTTTTTTTTTCAAGATTGTCGCTCTTCTTTTGTTTATAGCGCAAACAATAAAAACCGCAGAGGTGATAAAATACCACCAAAAGAAAGCTCTATTGGTGGGGAAAAAAGGGACGTCAATTTTGTTTGAGTACAGCGTCGCACGACTGCGCAATTGTCAGTTAAAGCGACGCAGTGCCGTATTGCAAAAAATGGCCCGGTCTTTGGGCAGCCAATTCTTCTGGGGCTGAACTGGTTAATGACTAGTCCATTTTTTGCGATACGGCACTGCGTCGCTTTAACTGATAATTACGCAGTCGTGCAACGCTGTACCCAAACAAAATGTATGTCCTTTTTTTCCCCACAAATAGAGCTTTCTTTTGGAGGGATTTGATAATTATTATTTTTTTTGCGCTATAGACAAAAAGAGCGACAATTAAAAAAAAAAGAAAACACAATATTTTGTACTTTTTGCTATAATAAATATCCCCCCAAAAATCAAATAATTTCTTCATCAGTTTAGGCCGATGTGTATTTTTCTATTTTTGGTAAAAAAAAATCGCAATAAGCGTATATTGATTGGTTTGCGCAAAAGTTATAGCGTCTACAAAATAGGGGATAGATTTATAGCTTTTTTTATTAATTATTTTTTTACTAGTAATGGCGGCGATCTATGATTTCAGCAGAACCAGTTGACATTCAGTTTCCCCCTGTCAGAATACAAAGCACAGTGGGGGGAGATCACTGCACCAATATCGGTTGCGTACTTATTTTTTAATCAGCCTGCTGAATTGAACAACAAAAAAACTAGCCATGTGTACCAGGCTTGAGAGACAAATCTGCAAGTGGGGTTTTTGTTTCTAAAATTGGAATAGACATAGGCAAAATACAATTCACAATAATATTTTTTAACCAGCAATACTTGATTAGATCATTGTTCAAGAGCCTATAGAGTGGAACAATACAGCTTGTTAAGAAAGACCAGTTTGTAGGTAGGAATGAAGGGTGGAGTATTAAGTAAGAGGAAACAACAAGTTCTTGACCGGGTGACCTTCCCTCTCTTTTGGGGGGATGCACATGAATGAAATTATTCTTATCTTATATCTTTGCTCACTCTTTATTTTCTCTCCTTTTTTCTTTTTTCTCTTTCTACTAAAATGTTTGAATTACTTATTTTTATGCAATTCATGTTGTAACGACAATTCCTACGTAAGTGGTCAGCCAATCACTGCACTGTTTTTGAAGGTTCATTTGGATGTCATACTTATTTCTTTAACCGTAATTCAATTATTAAGATCCCATTTCAATTGGAGGATCACACTATGAAACTAAATAGTTATGATTTGTAATACCTACTCCTGAATTTGCCATGCTCAGTACATGTTAAAATGCTATTGTACAATTGCTACTTTTGTGAATTTTACAATAAACATTTTTACTGTTAAAAAAAAAGTAAGAAAAAACAAAGTAAATAAAAAAATTTAAAAATCAAGAAGATGCAACAATATGTTATGCTTTTTCTAATATGCTGTATATACCTACCTTTATAATTAGCTTGTTTGTGATGTCTCCTGGCCTCTTTGAGCCCTCTTTGAGCCTGGGGTTGGGGTTTGCGTTGT
Organism: Rana muscosa; assembly: GCA_029206835.1. Lineage (NCBI taxonomy): Eukaryota > Metazoa > Chordata > Amphibia > Anura > Ranidae > Rana > Rana muscosa. Next base: position 1,156,439,652 of record CM055116.1, on the reverse strand, counting down.
ATCTCCTGTGAGACGAGGAAGTGAGGGGGAGTAGAACATCATCCAGGCACAGCAATGGATTGAGAGAGGACTTTGGTTTTATTTTCATTTCTTTTTGTCCTTATCCTCAAGCCTTCTCCAGCCACTTCCTGTCTATGTGCGTGCTCTCCAGCAATGACTGGATGTAATTGCTTTGGCAGGCTCCTTGATTGTGACAGTAGAGGAAAATACCTGCATGGGCACTGACCTTTGTAGCCTACATTGAGTGCATGGAACAAGGAAGCAAAATTTGCAGACAGTTATATATGACCATTGTAGCGGGGTCCTCAATTTAGTGGGATACACCTGGGGGTAGTGTGACCCAAGTGTGTAATTGTGTTAGGGTTCAGACCCCTTTTTGTTATTCGTGGAGGATTGGGTGGTGTAATATTCTCCTTGACCAGTGGGTGTCAGTGTACCTACTGGCTCAGGGTAGAATCACTACCGGAGTGCTACCCTTTTTTGTCCCTTCCTGGAGATGGTACGGCCGGGGCGGGGAACCCGCCGTGGTATCGACGGGAGGAGATAAAAGGGGGAGACGCCCTCGCCACGAGGTCTTTTTCGGGGGATCATCTCTTCACGCACCCAGGCACCTTAGGCCTGGGTGCGGGCGGTTCAAGGTTCCGGCCTAGGCGCCATAGGCCTGGCCGGAATGAAGATGGAGTCCATCCCAGGCACCTTCAGCCTGGGGTGAGGTACTATTGAGGAGGCCTGGGACCCGGTGACTCCAACTGGGTCCCGCGAGGGTGAAGTTGCTCCAGGGCGCCCCTTGCGAGGGGACCCGCATCTGAGGTGAGGAGGCTGGGGAGGTCACTCGTTCGAAGACCCGGTGTAGTGTCAACCCGGTGACGGATGGGCCTTCGGTAACTCCCTCGGAGGACATCTTTCCCTGATAGGGGCCGCAACGCAACGCAACGGAGGTATTCATGTCAAGACTCCTACAACCCTTGGTCATAGCATAAGGGGTGTAGGGACCCAGATCAGTATAGTGCCTCGACCTGCTCATCTCACCGTATCATGCCATCGCATTGTCTGTATGTGGAGATACGAAATAAACCAATAGTTGGACTGTGATCGGTGTATGGACTCTGTTAATGGGAGCAAAGGGCGGTTTGGTGGTTTCTGCACGACAGACTCGGTACATGTTCAGGACACACCGGCCCGAGGAAACATCAGGTATTGGCCTTCACCTCACCCGCCGTAATGGGGAGGACATGGGCCGTAGCGCACCTCACTCTGTCGCGTGACATACCCCTAGCTGAAGAGGACGGGGTGAGGGGGTGGCCACACGTGGGGGCTCGTCCAGGATAGTGTGTGTCTTGGCGATGGAACTGAGAACGTCTGTGTTTGAACTTTGCTGCCCGGAGGAGTTCCAAACAGGTCGGCCATGTGATTGGCCAAAGTGCATCCCTGCTCGGAGTTGTGGACATGACCCTAAGTCGGGAAAGGCCCACGCAGAGAAGCGTAAAAAGGGAGAGGTCCAGCCGTGTGAAGTACTACATGTGGGGACTGTTAATGCACTGCGCCACGAGGCACCCCATGACTGTACAATTCGTGGGCGGAGGCTGGCGGAAGCCCATGAAAACGTACAAGTTGTGGGAGGAGTCTGGCCACGTGTGGAGATACACGTGGAGACTCTGGCGCGTGGTCAGCGCGTGATGGAACAGCAAGTGGTCGGAATGAATTCAAGCTCTCCGTGGATGCCGGTGTCTTACCCTATGAAGATGACTGCATTTGCTGCTCCCCTGACAGACACGGGGATAAGACTTAGGCCCCGAGGACAGTTGGCTCTGTATTCATGCAGAGACACGGAGGCCTTCGGTGTGATCTGTCCCGGATGCTCGGGACTGGTGGTCCAACTAAAGCCATTCGGGCGATGTGAGGCATGCAAGGAGTTCCTTTTTGAGGTTGAACCATACACGGAAAGGCCCCGGGCCCTACGCCTCAACTGCATCACAGGAACCTCCACTCCGGAGGGAGAGATCCAGGCCTCTGCAGAGGTCCCCGTACGCGCTGACCAGGGCGAAGTGACTGCCCAACCAGAGACTGAGAGAGAAAAATCCGAAGACACTGCTTCGGTCACCACAGACTCCCTGCTGCCACCCCCGAAGAGGAAGATAGGCCTGGTGCAGGCATCCTATGGTCGTGGTCGAGCTTCACCCCGCCGCTTGCCTGGCCTGGATGGCGCCGGTAGAGAAGAGAGTCCCGGACATCCCAGTTCTTCAGAAGGTCCAGGTGAGCTAGGGGCTGGGACTGTGGTGTTGGTTGGAGGTGTCGGGAGTTCACAGCCGGTGGAGCCCGAAAGGGAGGGTAGCCTTCCGTCTACTAGAGACTACCTTCCCGCCGAGATGTATGACACCTCCGACCTAGAGTCGTTGTCAGACTGTGGTGATGACGGAGAAATAGACGAGCTGTTTCACCGGAAGGGCTGGGACAGACGCCCGCTACCTGTGCTGAGTAAACCACAGGATTCCCCCATGTCCATAGAAGACAGTACGCTCAGGGTGCAAGCCCCGGAGTTCCCGAGGAAATCTAACCCTCCGACCAACTTTCCTCATTCAACTACATCACCCGCTCTGATGGAGGGGACGCAGCGTGCTTCGTTGCGGGCACCAAAGACAAAGCAACCCGAGATGGTGAAGGTACCTCGGCACCCGGAGGCCATCGTGCAACCAGGAGAAGGTGAGCGAGATGTGATGCCGCCTCTAGCCAAATTGCAGAGACTTTTCTCCCAGAGAGTCGCCCGTGAATATGGGTGGGAGTACCCCTACTTGCCTCGGGACTTATTGTATGAAGTTGAGGTCCTGCGACCAAGGTGGTATGACGAGTTTGTATGGGAAAAGCTTAAAGTACCCCATGCCAGGCGATATCTGTCATGTTCGCCGCCTGTGTCTAAAAAGTTCAAGGACTGCAGAGCTGATTGGAGACTTGGGCGCCATATTCATGCCGATAAGGTGCTCATCTGTAGGAAAGAAGGAGAGGATGTCGAGTATTCGGTGGAAGTGTTTGACGGGCACCTGAAGCCTCTGTTTCTGCCGGATCCAAGGTTCTACTTATAGGAGAAGTGAGCTCCTATCTTGTTGCTGTTGAAACTTTCTGGAAGAGACATTCCCAGATGCCTAGAACTGTGCCCTACTTTTGTTTTGATTTGGGCTTTTCCTTTTACTCACTGGAGACTTGGGAGCTGTTGTTTTTTTTTTCTTCATGTGCCAACGGCAGAGACTTTTGGGGTAGAGTCAGAGTAGGAAAGCAGGAAGAATGAAGATCTCACCAAGTGTCATTACCGCGGCTCTGTCGCCAGGTGGCAGTGTTGTGCAACGGTTGTTTGAAATGCTACACATGCATTACTTACTTATTGGAGTGAGCGGGTCTTTCGGCTGACGGATCCACTCATGCCAAGTTAACACAGAGTGTTAGGATGTGTTTTCTTTTTGTTGTTTCCCTTCTACAGGAGATTCGTCGGTCAAGACTGCTGAGAGTGGGGTGGTTCTTAGACAGCGATGGGAGGGACTGTACATGTGTACAGAATAGATGTCTTATACAAATGTTTATCGTTTTATATTTCCCTTTTCCCTTTTGAGCAGGTCTTGGCACACTTAGTAAAAAAAAAAAAAATTTGAGGGATAGCCTCTGGGGCCCACTTCATGTCACCACTCCTTGGGAGACATGGGTGTGCACCTGACGCTGGGGACCAGCGTCAAATCACAGGGGGGAGTGTGTAGCGGGGTCCTCAATTTAGTGGGATACACCTGGGGGTAGTGTGACCCAAGTGTGTAATTGTGTTAGGGTTCAGACCCCTTTTTGTTATTCGTGGAGGATTGGGTGGTGTAATATTCTCCTTGACCAGTGGGTGTCAGTGTACCTACTGGCTCAGGGTAGAATCATTAACCGGAGTGCTACCCTTTTTTGTCTCTTCCTGGAGATGGTACGGCCGGGGCGGGGAACCCGCCGTGGTATCGACGGGAGGAGATAAAAGGGGGAGACGCCCTCGCCACGAGGTCTTTTTCGGGGGATCATCTCTTCACGCACCCAGGCACCTTAGGCCTGGGTGCGGGCGGTTCAAGGTTCCGGCCTAGGCGCCATAGGCCTGGCCGGAATGAAGATGGAGTCCATCCCAGGCACCTTCAGCCTGGGGTGAGGTACTATTGAGGAGGCCTGGGACCCGGTGACTCCAACTGGGTCCCGCGAGGGTGAAGTTGCTCCAGGGCGCCCCTTGCGAGGGGACCTGCATCTGAGGTGAGGAGGCTGGGGAGGTCACTCGTTCGAAGACCCGGTGTAGTGTCAACCCGGTGACGGATGGGCCTTCGGTAACTCCCTCGGAGGACATCTTTCCCTGATAGGGGCCGCAACGCAACGCAACGGAGGTATTCATGTCAAGACTCCTACAACCCTTGGTCATAGCATAAGGAGTGTAGGGACCCAGATCAGTATAGTGCCTCGACCTGCTCATCTCACCGTATCATGCCATCGCATTGCCTGTATGTGGAGATACAAAATAAACCAATAGTTGGACTGTGATCGGTGTATGGACTCTGTTAATGGGAGCAAAGGGCGGTTCGGTGGTTTCTGCACGACAGACTCGGTACATGTTCAGGACACACCGGCCCGAGGAAACATCAGGTATTGGCCTTCACCTCACCCGCCGTAATGGGGAGGACATGGGCCGTAGCGCACCTCACTCTGTCGCGTGACATACCCCTAGCTGAAGAGAACAGGGTGAGGGGGTGGCTACACCATTATTACTAATGTTCATAAAAAGGAAAATCTGGGTAGCAGTGACTATAACATGATTTCATTAAATTATAGCTGTAAACAACAACCACATAAAGAAAGATAAAAACACTTAACTTTAAGAGAGCAAATTTTCCAAGACTGATGGCTGCAGTCCAAGTCTTAGACTGGGTTCACACCTATGCAAAATGGATGCAGGGTTTCCCCACATCCAATTCGCATTGCAGGAGATTGTGACCGGCTTTTTATGGAGTACTATGTGTCTTTTGGTCCATTTCAGGTCTGAATTCAGACTAACATTCCGTCTGAAATCGGACCTGAAATGGTGAATGAAGACAAACCGGACTCAAGTGTAAATCCAACCTCAGACTGGGAGACAATATTGAGAAATACATAAGTGGTCCATATAGTGACCTTGGTGTTTAGTCACTTTAAGGTCATCACAGAGGACACAGAGGGGGCACTCTTTACATCTGGAGGAAAAGAGATTTAATCTCCAAATTACATTAAGGCTTCTTCACAGTAAGAGCTGTGAAAATGTGGAATAGTCTACCTGAAGAGCTGGTTCTGGCCAGCTCAGTAGATTGTTTTAAGAAAAGCCTGGATTCTTTCCTAAATGCACAGAATATAACTGGATACTAATATTTTATTTATAGGTAGAGTTAATCCAGGAAATATCTGATTACCTATTGGGGGGTCAGAATTTTTTTTCCCCCCCGGAGCAAATTGGATCATGCTTTATTGTTTTTTTTTTTTGCCTTCCTCTGGTTTAACTGTGGGTATTGGATAGCGTATATGGAGGTTTTCTATTTGAGTGTGTTGGTTTCCTTCTTTTTTTTTTCTCTGTCGGTTGAACTGGATGAACTTGTGTCTTTTTTCAATCAGATTAACTATGTAACTATGTAGCAGGAAGTATCTAAACAAGTTGCCATTGCAGGATCAAAACTGCAAATGTAAAAAGATTGAAAATTACTTTTGAAATGACATTAACATGTAAAAAAAAGTTAAAACTTACATAAGATTCAAGGGATTGGATTTTTATATATATTCATTATATCCGTTATTCATTTTTTAAAGGTGCAGGCTCCAGAGCCATCATCCCTATCCTGGCTTCCCTATCTATTGAGTACTGGCCTGGAACAAATAGGTAAGACAGGAGTTCATACTTCATTGGCTTCATGCTGGTTCCAGGTAGCTCATTATGTAAAGAAGCAAAGAATAAAACAACAACGACCCATTAGCTTGCAAAAACCATTTTAGCAATGACACCTCCCAAATTACTATCCTCATGAAATCTTTTTAAGGAAAGTAGTTTCCTTTAAAAATCAATCTTGGGGGATCATGTTAAGAAACAAAACAACTTCTTCAAAGAAAAGTGGCTATTAACGTGTTTAAGTATGTAAGAGTAGATCACATTTTATTTTCAATTACCCTCCTAAATGGAAATAGATGTTAAATAAAACGGTAGACCTGGCCATTAGCTAATAGTCATATTATTTGGCCAATGTTTAGTCTAAGCAAGTTGCAGTATCCTGTCTTTAATGTGGCACAGGTGGCATTAGATATCAGTTTTCTGTCTAAAATACGTAACTGTATGTAGTGTAATCTATTCTCTGTTATTTGTCTAGATTTGTGGTTCGAGACCATCGTTCAACATAATGTAGCAAAAGTGGATACTTTGTGATGCTTCAAACAGTTTTGATCCATGGAAATCAAATGTGTTTTGATCTGTTTTCCAATAATTCATGTGTCTGTTTATTTTCCTTCAAGATGCTTTTGAATCTCGCTTATTGAGCTGTGGCACATTTTGGCAAATGATGCTGGCAGAAGACTGCTACCATCTGTCCTAACGTAAACGGAGGACATGTTTGTATATGTATGTAGAAAACATCATTATTGCAAAACAGAAACTGTGTTGAACTTGGCTGTGGAGTCAATGCTAAAAATTCATCTTGGTAATTGCAGAAAGGAGTATGCAAATTTGCAGCTAATTGTGAGCTACAGGGCAGTCAATGGGGCTTAATAATTGCAAAGACACTGTATAATGAAATGATTAAGGTCTACATCTTGCATAACATGACGCAAAACTGAAAACACCAGAGGCTCCATCCAGCAGCAAGATCATCTCACTTATTGCAAAATCTTACTATCTAAAATAGGCTTGTCCAAAGTCTGGCACACGGGCCAATCACGGCCTTCGTTTCGGTTTAATACGGCCCCCCTGGCGATTTGGTTATATATATATTTTGTGGCCACAAAAGATATATATCGTATTTATTGGTGCTGCCTCGGAGGGGGCGGGACGAGCGTCGTCAGAGTACATACAGGAGTATCTCTTGTTTACTCACCGGCATCTGTAATAGGAAGTCCTGTCTCCTGGGGTGCCATTGGACGACTGTTCTGTCTATCATAGGAGGCAGGACTTTGTATTAAAGAGGCCGCCAAGTAAACAGGAGATTTTCCTGTATGTAATCTGTTGGCGCTCTTCAGGTCCCCCTCCCTGTCCTCTCCGAGGCTGCAGATGGGCATGGATCAGGCTGCACTGTTGGCAATGGTAAGGCTGCATTAATTGCAATGGTGAGGCTGCATTGATTGCAGGGGTAAGGCTGCATTGATTGCAATGGTAAGGCTGAATTCATGGCAATGGTGAGGCTGCATTGATTGCAATGGTAAGGCTGCATTGATTGCAATGGTGAGGCTGCATTCATGTCAATGGTGAGGCTGCATTCATGGCAAAAGTGAGGCTGCACTGATTGCAATGGTAAGGCTGCATTGATTGCAATAGTGAAGCTGCATTCATGGCAATGGTGAGGCTGAATTCATGGCAATGGTGAGGCTGCAGATAGGCACTGATTAGGCTGCATTGATGGGCACTGACCCTTATTTTGCTTCACAATTCTTTATTTAAAATTAAAAAAAAAATCTGAAACTTCACTCTTAAAGTGAAAGTGCGTGTTATACGCCTGTGCGTTTTATACGCTGATAAATTCGGTATATCCAAGTAACACACCCAAGCTCATCCTTAGTCCTAAGCGGCGCTCTGGGATTCGTTGGGGGCCACAAAAAATATGTAGAAATCCAATTAACACGCCCGGGCTCATCTCTTCACCACACACAGCCACAAAGGCAAGAGAATTATTGTTGGGCAGTGTAATAGTGCTCTAACGAACACACTTAGACTTGGCGGCCTTGTGTAGTGTGTTGGCGTTGGTTAAAGGAAAGAGACAGAGAGAGAGACAGTGTAATTTGATTTGAGTTAGATAGAGCAGGCAGGCGAGTCAGTTAGCTGCAGTTACAGCGTGTAGAGGATATATATGCATCCTAGGTGTTGTATATATATTTACACACTGTATTGAGTTTAGCTAGATCCGTTCCTGTTATTCTCTATACTGACAGGCAGGCAGGTGATTGTGCTAGCTGCAGTGTTTCACTTAGTGCACTGTGTCCTTTGCACAGTGTGCACCATGTCATGGATATGCATTAATGTCTGTCTGCCATCTTACCTTCCTCCTCATGTGTTCATCTAGAGACCAGACCTCCTTCACCTGGCTTCCTTTATAATCTCCTCCCAGCCTGACTCCACCCCAGGCCCTATCACAGAACACTATATTAACCTGTGCACTGCAAGCCTGCTTTGCTGATCAACGTGTTTGTTAGGCATTGTGTGTTTGGGTTCCTGCCTGCCGTGTGCTACGTCTGTCTCTCTGTTACGTTATTGGCTTGTCCCCGACTATCCCTGTCTGCTCGTGACCCTTGACCTTCGGCTCGTTCTTCGTTATCCTTGTCTGCTTGTGGCCCCTGACCTTCAGCTTGTTATTCGGTTCTCTCTTATCGTGTGCTGCTGCTCCCCTCTTTTCCCCTTATCCTACGGGGCGTGAGCTAGGAAACTCCAGGGGCCGCGACCTGGTCCCAGCCTGCAGCATAACATCCTCACCACTAGAGGCCCTGGAGAAGACCAGCTGGGTCTTAGACTCCGCGCCCTGGGGAATCTTGGCTCTAGCTTCCGTTAGGATCCCGGTTGTGCTCCTCTGGTCCCGCTTTCCACAACCACCCAGTTTCCTATCCGCAGAAGCCAGCCATAGGGTTCACTACCTCGCGGTGCACTCCTGTCCCCCTACGGTGTGCATCTGTCACCTGGCCACAGGTGACCCTGACAGTTTGATCAGCCATGAACCCGGCTGACATCCCGCTTCCCGCGGATGATCCATTGCAGGGCATAGTTCGCAGACTTCAGACCCAGGAATTAAATCAGACTCAGGTGATGCCTTTTGGTCTGTGTAATGCTCCAGCCGTGTTTCAAAACTTTGTCAATGAAATCTTCAGAGATCTGCTGTACCAGTTTGTTGTCATCTATCTGGATGACATTCTGATCTTTTCTGAAAATCTGCTCGTCCACAGAAACCATGTCCGCACTGTACTTCAACGTCTTAGAGAGAACAATCTCTATGCCAAGCTGGAGAAATGTTCCTTTGAATGTTCTGAGGTCCTGTTTTTGGGGTGCTTCGTCTCATGTTCGGGGCTTCGTATGGACCCTGGGAAGGTCTTGGCTATCACCAACTGGCCTCTTCCTGCTAGCCTCAAGGCCACACAGCGCTTTCTTGGCTTCACTAATTATTATAGGCAGTTCATAAGGAATTACTCTTCCATTGCCGCGCCTATTATCGCTTTGACCAAGAAGGGTGTGAATGCCAGAGACTGGCCTCCCGAAGCTGTCTCTGCATTTCACAACCTGAAACAGGCCTTTGTTTCTGGCCCCCTCTTGAGGAGACCAAATCCTGGGAATGCATTTTTTATTGAAGTGGACGCTTCCTCAATGGGGGTGGGAGCTGTGCTTCTTCAAATCTTTGAGAAGAGACGCCAACCATGTGCGTTCTTCTCCAAAAAAAATTCTCAGGCAGAGAGGAATTATGCCATCGGTGATCGGGAACTTCTCGCAATTAAATTGGCGTTAGAGGAGTGGCGTCATCTCTTGGAGGGTTCCCCTCACTCCATAACGATCTTTACCGATCACAAGAATTTACAGTATCTACAGAATGCTAAACGTCTGAATTCTAGACAGGCCAGGTGGAGTCTCTTCTTTGCCCGTTTTAATTTCAAGATTACCTACAAACCTGGTTCCTGCAACGGCCGGGCTGATGCGCTCTCTAGGTCATTTGACACTTTGGACGAGGCGTCCGCCCCTGAACCTGAGCCGATCATTCCCACCTCATGCATTGTTGCCCACTCTACCACCCTGAAGTCTAAAATTCCGCCTGGTAAGACCTTTGTCCCCACTGAGCTAAGAGCTAAGATCCTTCGTTGGGGACATGATTCCAAGGTGGCAGGGCATTCTGGATTCCTCCGATCCTTCCTACTCATCAGTCGTCACTACTGGTGGCCTAATCTCCGCTCAGACGTCAAAGACTACGTTAAAGCTTGTCATGTCTGTGCTCAGTCCAAATCCTCCACACAAGCTCCTGCTGGTCTCCTCATGCCCTTGCCCATTCCTAAGGAACCCTGGGCCCATATTGCCATGGATTTTATCACCGATCTCCCACTGTCTGAGAATAATACAGTCATTTGGGTGGTAATCGATCGATTCTCCAAGATGGCTCATTTTGTTCCTCTTCCTGGTCTTCCTTCTGCCCCTGCCTTGGTTCCCATTTTCATTCGGGAAATTCTCCGCCTACATGGGGTCCCTTCTCATATTGTTTCCGACAGGGGAGTCCAATTCACGTCTCGTTTTTGGAGAGCCTTTTGCAAATCCCTCAATATTGTCTTGGATTTTTCTTCTTCTTACCATCCCCAATCCAATGGACAGACTGAGAGGGTTAATCAGGAGTTAGAGGTCTTTCTTCGCACCTTTGTGTCTTCTCACCATGACGATTGGTCCTCTCTACTCCCGTGGGCAGAATTCTCCCATAACAATCATGTGAATAACAGCTCGCAGAAGACACCCTTTTTCACAGTTTATGGAAAACACCCTCAACTTCCTCTTCCCATGATCTGTTCTCCAGACATTCCAGCTTTGGCTTCGGTTCAGGAGTCTCTCAATTCCGTTTGGGGTCACGTTCATGATTCCCTCCGGGCAGCTGCTGAAAAATTCAAAGGCTTTGCCGACCGCCGCAGGCATAAACCGCCTTCTCTTCAGCCAGGGGACAAAGTCTGGCTCTCTACCAGGAACATCAAGCTCCGAGTTCCTTCTCTGAAGTTTGCTCCACGATTCATCGGTCCATACACGGTAACTGCTAAACTGAATCCGGTTTGTTTCAAACTCCAGATTCCTAAGAGCCTTAAAATCACTAACTCCTTTCATGTTGCTCTTCTAAAGCCTTTAGTCCTCAATAAATTCTCTCGTCCTCTCCCTACCGTGGCGCCTGTCTCTGAGGATAATCAGGAGTACGAGATCAGTCAAATTCTGGACTCCCGACTCTGTAAAGGCGTTCTTCAGTACCTCGTTCATTGGAAAGGGTTTGGTCCTGAGGAGAGGTCTTGGATCACTGCACCTGAGGTCTTTGCACCTCGTCTGTTAAAGGAGTTTCATCTGAAGTTTCCCTCTAAACCTGGGCCCAGGCGGGGAAGGGGGAGGCCTCGTAAGAGGGAGGGTACTGTCATGGATATGCATTAATGTCTGTCTGCCATCTTACCTTCCTCCTCATGTGTTCATCTAGAGACCAGACCTCCTTCACCTGGCTTCCTTTATAATCTCCTCCCAGCCTGACTCCACCCCAGGCCCTATCACAGAACACTATATTAACCTGTGCACTGCAAGCCTGCTTTGCTGATCAACGTGTTTGTTAGGCATTGTGTGTTTGGGTTCCTGCCTGCTGTGTGCTACGTCTGTCTCTCTGTTACGTTATTGGCTTGTCCCCGACTATCCCTGTCTGCTCGTGACCCTTGACCTTCGGCTCGTTCTTCGTTATCCTTGTCTGCTTGTGGCCCCTGACCTTCAGCTTGTTATTCGGTTCTCTCTTATCGTGTGCTGCTGCTTCCCCTCTTTTCCCCTTATCCTACGGGGCGTGAGCTAGGAAACTCCAGGGGCCGCGACCTGGTCCCAGCCTGCAGCATAACATCCTCACCACTAGAGGCCCTGGAGAAGACCAGCTGGGTCTTAGACTCCGCGCCCTGGGGAATCTTGGCTCTAGCTTCCGTTAGGATCCCGGTTGTGCTCCTCTGGTCCCGCTTTCCACAACCACCCAGTTTCCTATCCACAGAAGCCAGCTATAGGGTTCACTACCTCGCGGTGCACTCCTGTCCCCCTACGGTGTGCATCTGTCACCTGGCCACAGGTGACCCTGACACACCAAAAGCTTACCTGAATACAATTTCTGGTGTTCTGATACAAATACAGGCAGGGAGCTGCAGTATTTTGCTTTAGTGTCCTTTGCACAGTGTGCACCAAAAGCTTACCTAAATACAATTGCTGGTGTTCTGATACAAATACAGGCAGGGAGTTGCAGTATTTTGCTTTTAGTGTCCTTTGCACAGTGTGCACCAAAAGCTTACCTGAATACAATTGCTGGTGTTCTGATACAAATGCAGGCACGGAGCTGCAGTATTTTGCTTTAGTGTCCTTTGCACAGTGTGCATCAAAAGCTTACCTCAATATAATTGCTGCTGTTCTGATACAAATAAAGGCAGGGAGCTGCAGTATTTTGCATTAGTTTCCTTTGCACAGTGTGCACCTAAAGCTTACCTCAATACAATTGCTGGTGTTCTGATACAAATACAGGCAGGGAGCTGCAGTATTTTTCTTTAGTGTCCTTTGCACAGTGTGCACCTAAAGCTTACCTGAATACAATTGCTGGTGTTCTCATACTAATACCACAGGCAGGGAGTTCAAAATTACAAACAGATTCTACGTAACAACAAACCTACAGTCCCTGTCTTGTTTGCACCGCCTGTATACTGCTGTTCAGAGTATATAGGGCCTGGGGGCCCCACGCCTTTCCTTTTGTTAATTTGGGTGCAGGATTCCCCTTAATATCCATACAAGACCCAAAGGGGCTGGTAATGGGCTGGGGGAGGGGGGATAACCATGCCATTTTTCTCAATGATTTTCATCCATATTGCCGGGACCAGACATTACATTAAATCCACAAGCAGTTTTAAATGACTTTTTTTCCTTTAGAAATTTAATTTTGTGCCGGGACAGTTCAAAACACGGGAAACACGTGCCACTTCACAGGCATACTATAGACACGCCCCAGGTACGATATTTAAAGGAATATTTCATTTTTTTTTCACTTTATGCATCATTAAAATCACTGCTCCCGAAAAAACGGTCGTTTTTAAAACTATTTTTTTGCATTGATACATGTACCCTGGGACAGGACCCGGGTCCCCAAACCCTTTTTAGGACAATAACTTACATATTAGCCTTCATAATTAACACTTTTGATTTGGAACGTTCGAGTCCCATTGTATTTAATAGGGTTCTAAAGTTCGCACGAACTTTCAGTCCGTTTGTAGGTTCTGGTGCAAACCGAACCGGGAGGGTGTTCGGCTCATCCCTACTATTTGGTTCTCTATTAACATTAGATATATCTTGAGAACATTGAAATAGAGCTTCACGTTTCCCTATACTGTGCAGGTGCTTCTCTTTGTGACCTTTCTGACTAGAATATAGAATATATACATTTTTCATTGATTTGATTCGGGATATATAGATATATATATATATATATATATATATATATATATATATATATATACATACTCTAAAAAAGGTGCACATAAACTATAGGGGCCCACAAGTGCACTTCTCGGCGCCAAGGGGAACGCTTTACCAGTTAACTTATTCTGAGATCAGAATAATAATAGAGTGAAAAGATATCATACAGATATATATATATATATAAAATTAGATATAACCAATATCACATTAATGATAAAAGGTGTTCTTATAAGAAATAGCAGCAGCTGTTTAAAATTATAGATGAAAGAAACTGACACCCATAAAACAGTAAATATATAAAATGTATCAAAAAATTAAGAACAGAGTCTATTTGATAAAACAGCGCTTAGTATTGGATAATGTCCAACTTCAAAAAATATGCGGTATGGTGGAAAAGAAATAAAATCACAAAGGATGCAGTAAAGTCACAGTTCTTAGTGTGGTCGGTGTTTCTAAAAGATGGATGAATCGTGCACCCTACACCAGCTCCCAATCTTCACCACAGATGTGATATAAGGTCCCCCGCTGGGGTTCAAACTCACCAGAACAGTAAATCAAATGAGCCTTGCAAGATAAATTCCTCCTAATTCAAACTTCCATCACCACCTCAGGAATCGGTATGGGTTAAAACTCCATTCGAGGTACATATAAAACACAAATTCACTGACATAGTGTAATCCTGCTTTATTTTAAATTAACCCATATAAAACATATCCCCGCTTCCAATACACGTACAATAGTTCAACTTGTAAATGACATATAGGAATGAAACATAATCACCGCTCTCCTCCGAACACAGGGGCCGCACTCGTGCTGCAAGCGCAAAACTACAGACACTTCCTGGTTACGTTCTGGTTAGCGGTGGAACGCACACTCCTCACTTCCTGGATACGCCGTTGTAGCCACGCCCTGACGCGTTTCGTCACTTCCGACTTCAACAGAGGGCGTGGCTACTCGGCGTAAACACGGACCTTATATTATCCCTCCTCCACGGCCATTGGATAGGACAGCCCTACTCGTCCGCTCCTATTGGTACAGAGCCCGAGCGGAAGACGAGACGGACGTCGGCCGTGTTGAGTCACAGGGAATGCATAAATGCATAAACAAGCTCCGTGACATAAAGACTGCACTTTTTCAAAAAATAATAATAACCGGTGAAATGCGGTTTGTTTAAACTATGAAAAATATTTGGTTTTCACCTAACAGTTTATTTTCAATATAATAAATGTGCCACATTTCGAACACTACTAATCACTCTATTACAAACAGGGGGGTTGCGATGCCACAGCCCCATATGTATAATATATTAAAAAGTGTGCCTTAATGATCATTAAAATGAATGTCTGACTGTCGGTCACAGAGGGCCAATTAGGTTTCCGTGATTTCAGTGGGTTAATGAGAAATGGACACCCAAGTTTTTTATATATGTCCATATCCCCAGTGTTTAACCCACTAATCACTGACAGTAGAATTAATACATAAAACAACGATGGGAATATAATCAAAACTGGAGGATCTGCTACTATATAAATATAGCAGATAAAATAAATACAATGTTAAATCTCAATAAGCATTACATGTATGAAAAGTAATGGAGAATAAAAAAGCATAAATTAATAAAAATAAAATAAAATAAAATAGACAAGGCTTGGAGTAAAATGAACCGTATATATAAGACTGGATTTTGATAAAATCGTTCAAAGGTGATAATCCAAAATTAAAATCCTTAATAAAAATACGATGAGAAATAAAATGAAAACAGAGAACCTCAAATATCTAAAAAATTACATCACTTTAAAAATAAAATAAAATAATAATAGATATTTGTATATTCGTGGATAACAGTTGATAATATAAGAGGGGGCACAAATGCTTTAATAATCACTGATAAAGCAGTTGATATCTAAATCAACGTTTAACCCCCTCGGTGCCAATGTATCAACTGAAAATATCCATTGAGTTTCTAGTTTGGAAAGTTCTCTTACAAGGTTTGCCCCCCTCCATGGAGGTTTAAGGTGATCAACCCCCCAAAATTTTAGGCCTGCTGGATTTTGACGTCCGTCTCGTCTTCCGCTCGGGCTCTTTACCAATAGGAGCGGACGAGTAGGGCTGTCCTATCCAATGGCCGTGGAGGAGGGATAATATAAGGTCCGTGTTTACGCCGAGTAGCCACGCCCTCTGTTGAAGTCGGAAGTGACGAAACGCGTCAGGGCGTGGCTACAACGGCGTATCCAGGAAGTGAGGAGTGTGCGGAATGGGAGGATAAGACCATTTTTAATCACAGGAGAGATCAGCTGATTTTATATCGAAGATATATCGATGATTTATTTTTTATCTGGGCGGGTTCTTTATCTTCATTGGAAATGTTTTTAGAAGAACTAACGGACAATAAGTGCAATATTAGACTCACTAGTGAATACAACCAACAAAGTATCCACTTTTTGGATTTGAATATTTTTCGGACTGTTAATAAATTGGGAACAAAAGTCTACTTTAAGCCAACTGACTCTAACAGCTACCTCCCAACACAAAGTGGACACCACCCGATGTGGCTTAAGAACATACCGAAAGGTCAACTAATGCGAGTTCGTCGAAATTGCACTAACGATGAAGATTACAAGTCCCAAGCACTGACCCTAAAAGGAAAATTCATAGAAAAGGGCTACAAAGAAATATGCATTGATACAACTATAAGTGACCTCCTAAAAATACCTAGAAGAGTTTGTCTAACGGATACCGCACCTCTGTATAACAAAAATATACATGAGTGGAGCTTCATTTCTGGATATCACTCACAATATAAAGAAGTTGAAAAGATCTTTTCCTCTCATTGGCACATCCTTTTACTTGATAAAGTACTCAGGAATGTTATTCCACTGAAACCAGGTTTTATCTACAGAAAAGCTCCAAATTATGGAGACAGAATAATTAAAAAGGTAATAGAACCCCCAAAAAAACCTCCATCTTTCTGGGATAGAGATGGGTTCTTCTCTTGTCGGAAATGTCGCCCATGTAGAGAAGTTGAAAGACCTCTAAGAGCTATTGAGACCTTTGTCTCTACCTCTAATAATTCTGAGTTCCAAATAAATGATTTTATTACATGTAACACAACCTATGTGGTCTACATCCTGGAATGCCCATGCAAACTTATGTATGTAGGTCGCACTAAAAGAGCACTCAAAATAAGGATAGCTGAACACGTAGCAAATATCAAACTAGGTTATAAAGACCATAACGTGTCCTTACACTTCAAGCTCTTTCATGATCAAAATCCAGCAGGCCTAAAATTTGGGGGGGTTGATCACCTTAAACCTCCATGGAGGGGGGCAAACCTTGTAAGAGAACTTTCCAAACTAGAAACTCAATGGATATTTTCAGTTGATACATTGGCACCGAGGGGGTTAAACGTTGATTTAGATATCAACTGCTTTATCAGTGATTATTAAAGCATTTGTGCCCCCTCTTATATTATCAACTGTTATCCACGAATATACAAATATCTATTATTATTTTATTTTATTTTTAAAGTGATGTAATTTTTTAGATATTTGAGGTTCTCTGTTTTCATTTTATTTCTCATCGTATTTTTATTAAGGATTTTAATTTTGGATTATCACCTTTGAACGATTTTATCAAAATCCAGTCTTATATATACGGTTCATTTTACTCCAAGCCTTGTCTATTTTATTTTATTTTATTTTTATTAATTTATGCTTTTTTATTCTCCATTACTTTTCATACATGTAATGCTTATTGAGATTTAACATTGTATTTATTTTATCTGCTATATTTATATAGTAGCAGATCCTCCAGTTTTGATTATATTCCCATCGTTGTTTTATGTATTAATTCTACTGTCAGTGATTAGTGGGTTAAACACTGGGGATATGGACATATATAAAAAACTTGGGTGTCCATTTCTCATTAACCCACTGAAATCACGGAAACCTAATTGGCCCTCTGTGACCGACAGTCAGACATTCATTTTAATGATCATTAAGGCACACTTTTTAATATATTATACATATGGGGCTGTGGCATCGCAACCCCCCTGTTTGTAATAGAGTGATTAGTAGTGTTCGAAATGTGGCACATTTATTATATTGAAAATAAACTGTTAGGTGAAAACCAAATATTTTTCATAGTTTAAACAAACCGCATTTCACCGGTTATTATTATTTTTTGAAAAAGTGCAGTCTTTATGTCACGGAGCTTGTTTATGCATTTATGCATTCCCTGTGACTCAACACGGCCGACGTCCGTCTCGTCTTCCGCTCGGGCTCTGTACCAATAGGAGCGGACGAGTAGGGCTGTCCTATCCAATGGCCGTGGAGGAGGGATAATATAAGGTCCGTGTTTACGCCGAGTAGCCACGCCCTCTGTTGAAGTCGGAAGTGACGAAACGCGTCAGGGCGTGGCTACAACGGCGTATCCAGGAAGTGAGGAGTGTGCGTTCCACCGCTAACCAGAACGTAACCAGGAAGTGTCTGTAGTTTTGCGCTTGCAGCACGAGTGCGGCCCCTGTGTTCGGAGGAGAGCGGTGATTATGTTTCATTCCTATATGTCATTTACAAGTTGAACTATTGTACGTGTATTGGAAGCGGGGATATGTTTTATATGGGTTAATTTAAAATAAAGCAGGATTACACTATGTCAGTGAATTTGTGTTTTATATGTACCTCGAATGGAGTTTTAACCCATACCGATTCCTGAGGTGGTGATGGAAGTTTGAATTAGGAGGAATTTATCTTGCAAGGCTCATTTGATTTACTGTTCTGGTGAGTTTGAACCCCAGCGGGGGACCTTATATCACATCTGTGGTGAAGATTGGGAGCTGGTGTAGGGTGCACGATAGACATGTGCACACTGAAATATTTCGTTTCGGAATTTCGTTTTCGTCCGAAAAATAAATTTATTTAGTTACTCCCGAAATTCGTTTTTATTTATTTTGTTTTTCGTTAGAAATTGCATTCGTCCGAAAATCTGAATTAATTAAGGTCGAATCTGTCATTGAAGGCTTATGGTGTCTGTCGAATGTTCAAAGAAGATTCGACGGAGCAGTGAAACTGTACGACGCTGCAATCATACATTTCCGGTCGAATGTTCCGCCCACAAGCTATAGAAGAATTCTAATGTTGTATGACTAGTAATAATTATATTTATTCATTACTATTACTAGTCAACCAACATTAGAATTCTTCTATAGCCTATGGGCGGATGCATTTGACCGGAAATGTACGATTGCAGCGTCGTACAGTTTTGCTGCACCGTCGAATCTTCTAACTTTCGATGCTTTGTCGAAACTTCGTCATTCTAGCTATTTTACTGCTCCTCCTCTTTGGTTACAATCAGCCAATAACATTCATCATCAACTTTATTTTTATTTTACTTCCCCCACCCAATTCCAGCAGTGATCTTTTCTCTCTATGTCGAATCTTTTCTCTCTATAATAACAAATCTTTTCTCTCCTATGTCGAATCTTTTCTCTCCTATGTCGAATCTTTTCTCTCCTATGTTGAATCTTTTCTCTCTATAATGTCGAATCTTTTCTCTCTATAATGTCGAATCTTTTCTCTCCTATGTCAAATCTTTTCTCTCCTATGTCGAATCTTTCTCTCCTATGTCGAATCTTTTCTCTCTATAATGTCGAATCTTTTCTCTCCTATGTAGAATAATCTTGGACTAATAGAGTTAAGGTTAGGCACATTCGACCACAGGTTCGATAGACACAGATTGTTATTGTCAGCGTCACGTCGAATCTCCTATCTATATCGAACTGTTGTAGCAACGAAAACGAAAATAAAGCATTTGTTTATGTCGGATCTTTCGGTTTTCGGATTCTGTGCTTTCGTTTTCGTTTGTTAAAACGATAACGAAAATAGCTGAAATTCGGACGAAAATGCATTCGGACGAAAACGAATGCACAAGTCTAGTGCACGATTCATCCATCTTTTAGAAACACCGACCACACTAAGAACTGTGACTTTACTGCATCCTTTGTGATTTTATTTCTTTTCCACCATACCGCATATTTTTTGAAGTTGGACATTATCCAATACTAAGCGCTGTTTTATCAAATAGACTCTGTTCTTAATTTTTTGATACATTTTATATATATATACATACATAAGGGGTTTCTTTTGCTTGTTTAGCACGGATTACAGATTACAGTGGACTCTATTTATTTACCATTCTAGACCTTATAATACTTCATAGAGATTTACTGAACTGGAATTCTGAGTCTTTTGGACTTAAGCAGTGTCTTTGGTATAATGAATTGCTACCTCCTACCCCTTATTAATTATTTTGGCTAATATATGAGCATTATTCTTAATAAATTAAATTTTTGGTTTAGAGTTCCTACCGGTATCTTTTTTGTGTGTGTGGGGCTCACATTCCCTCCGGGACGGGCCTCTCTCCTTGGTTCGCTTGCATGGTCATATCATGGGTAAAATTACCCATTTTGAGGGGTCACCAAAACAGATAAAATATACCCTTTTTTTATATTCAATGAACAATTTGATTATGCAGTATGTGCTTTTGATTAATGTATGTTTTTTTCTTGTTTTTGATTTAAGCCCTGTACACATGATCGGATAACCTATGGATTTTCGTCCGATGGATTTGTCCATTGGAAATCCGATGAAACTGTTTTTCATCAGTCTTGCCCACACACCATCAGTCAAAAAACCGACCGTTCCAAACGCGGTGACGTAAAACACTCCGATGAGCCAAGAAAAATGAAGTTTAATGCTTCTGAGCATGCGTCGACTTGATTCTGAGCATGTGTAGGTTTTTGATCCGATGGACTTGCCCATAGACGATCTGAGTTTTCGATCAGTCTTTTATCCATCGGAAAAATTTAAAACATGTTCTATTTTTTAAAACCGATGGAAAAAAGACAGATGGGTCCCATACACGATCGGTTGGTCTGATGAAAACCATCCATCGGACGGTTTTCATCAGTCAAACCGATCGTGTGTACAGGGCTTTATAGTTATAAATCACTCTGTTATATCTTGTGTATATGTACAATAAACCTCCTGAAGAAACGGTAACCTCGTCCGTGAAACATGTCAAGCAATGAATACACAGATGGATTCACTGTTCAAATTGTCACATTTGTGTGCTTATAGAGCTCATGTTGGTTGATTATCCTTGTTCTTTTTAAAAAATACTCTGTATTTTAAAATATATATTTTTGTAATAAAATGTATAAAACTTTGTATATTGAGATTGTTATCGTTTATTTTTTTACGGTCTCAGCCTCCTCCCTCCATACTCTTTTCTCATGTTGTCGGGACGAAATTACCATAATATTTTATTATACTGTGGCACTTTTTCAAAAGTTCTAGCTGTTGTTTTCACTTAAAAAAAAATTATATTTTCCTCCCAGGCCTCTTCATTAAATTAATAAAAGATAAAAACCTCCGGTGAAGGCTTCTGGCGGCCAGGTACTGTTCAGGTAGCCATTGTTACCCACAAAAAGCTGGCCCTTGAGTATACACACATGCACTTGCAGCTCCCATAGTGTGTCATGATCTGCCCAACAGCCTTATAGAAGAGCACATTATACTCTAGGAGCTGTTGGTGTACATATGCAACTCCAGAGGTTGAAGACAAGTCTAGTGGTTTACTGTGCTATCTAAACAATACCATTAAATGGCACTAACTACCAAGAAAATGGTTACAAAATCATGATGACTCTTGGCTAAAAGATCCCATGGTCTTGCATAAAATCAATCTGACTGTGTCCCCTTTGTGTTGGATGTGTAACCAGGAAGTCGATACATTACTACATATTTTTTGGTCTTGTTCTACTATACATGACTTTTGTATGCAAGTCACTGATACAATCTATAGGGTGACAGATGTGTCTCTTGCAGATGACCCTGCAGTCTGCCTGTTGCATATTACTCTGATGTCAATCAAGCAATATAAAGCATCTCCTTAGAGTAGCCAAAACCTGCCTACCTCCCGATCATGTGAAAGAAATCTTCTCCACCAACTATTGAGCAATGTCTGGACCCAGGGCCGTCTTTAACGCAGGGCAAAAGGGGCAGCTGCCCTGGGCCCAGTCATTGTGGTGGGGCCCATAGAAGCTGCCCCTAGAGCCTGCGCTTCCCATGCTCGCAAACTGTCAGGAATTTTAGTAAATTCCCCAAAATCAGAGCCGCGGTCAGCACAGCACATCGCGAATCAACACTGTACCAGTGTTAGGGATTGCTGCTCACTCTCTGCACGGACTGCAATCTCCGCCCCCTGTACCTCCCCATACCTCATTCCCTCGGCTGCTTTGCAGGCACTCGGGAACCAAAGGAACATCCGTGAGGCAAAGCCTCCTGGCTATAGATGTTTGAGTAGGCGGGATAGACTGGAACCCATCCTATGAGATCGCACCTGCCGGGATGTGGGTGGTGTGATGGTGAACTGAGCAATAGGAGCCGAGTCTCGAGCTAGTGTGTCCGGACAAAGGTAAACTCATCTAGCAGCACATCTTGGATTAGCTTGCAGGCACCTCTATGCTAAGTCTGCTGATCCACTGCAGCTTAGCATAGAAGTGCTGCCTGTTAGCTGACAAATGGGGAGATGGCTTTTTTTTCATGTAGCACTGGGAGAAATTGGGCTCATTAATGATTTCCACTGCCTCAGGATTTTACTGCCCCTGGTGTATGCCCTCCTGACCCCCCTAGTGTGTGCCCTTCCAGCCCATGTTCTTTGCCCTCCTGACCCCTGCACTGTGCCCTCCCACCCCCCACTCCTCCCTCCTGACCCCCCTGGCATGTGTCCTCCCAGCCCATATGGTTGCTATTCTGTCTGTTCCACTCTGTTGGAGTTTGAAATTAAAAAATGGGGGCGCTGTCTGCTTCTGGGACCTGTTTCCTTTATAGGATTTGTTAGAAGTGCCTGGAAATCATATATTTAAAGCTGAAATCCAGGAAAACAGATAAATACACATATACAGAAGCTGCTTTAGCTGCTTCCAGAATTGTTTAGTCAGCCCCAAATGTATATAGCTCTGCCCAACAGACATAGAAAGATTTATGTCCTTATTTTTTTATTATAGTTAAAAAATAACTCTACAAGACTCTGGTCTGGCCGCATCTTGAGTATGCCATCCAGTTCTGGGCACCAGTCCTCAGGAAGGATGTGCTGGAACAGGAGAGAGTCCAGAGGAGGGCAACAAAGCTAATAAAGGGTCTGGAGGACCTCAGCAATGGGGAAAGACTACAAGCATTGAACCTATTCAATCTGGAGAAGAGACGCTTGAAAGGACATATCATATCAATGTACAAATACCGTACTGGTGACCCTAGCATAGGGAAAAAAACTTTTCAGTGAAAGGAAATGTGACATGCGCAGATTCACTAAAATTGGAAGAGAAGCGGTTTAACCTTAAACTGCATAGAGGGTTCTTTACTGTCAGAGCAGTAAGGATGTGGAATTCTCTTCCACAAGCAGTGGTATCAGCAGGGAGCATCGATAGTTTCAAAAAACTATTAGATGGCACCTCAACGACCACAACATACAGGAGTATACAATGTACTATTGACATAAACACAAACACATACACACACACATCATAGGTTAAACTGAATGGACTGGTGGCTTTTTGCAACCTCACCAACTATGTAACTTATGTAAAAATATAGCTAGGTCACATCACTACTCCAGTCTGTGACTGGACAAATAAGAAGCAGCAGAAGTTTGAAAATATCATGTCTCTTGTCTATCTTTCTCTCAGCATGTCGGCATATGTGCATGCAGTAGACCCTGAGTGGATTGTTTAAAGTGGGCCTGAACTCAAAAAGTGAAGATTTGCTGTCTCATAGGGAGAATCTATAAATATTTGTGTCCAAGCGGTACCCCGCACAATCTACCTTTTGTCTTGAATTCCTGGAAGTTCTATAACTTCGTAGCTGTGTATCTGCAATGTGAGATCATACAAGCAACTTCTATCTCTGAGCGCTACCAGAACCTGCGAACAGACCGAAAGTTCACGCAAACTTTAGAACCCCGTTAAAGTCTATGGGACTCGAACGTTCGGAATCAAAAGTGCTAATTTTAAAGGCTAATATGCAAGTTATTGTCCTAAAAAGGGTTTGGGGTCTTGGGTCCTGCCCCAGGGGACATGTATCAATGCAAAAAAAAGTTTTAAAAACTGCCGTTTTTTCGGGAGCAGTGATTTTAATGATGCTTAAAGTGAAAAAAAAAAGTGAAATATTCCTTTTAAATATCGTACCTGAGGGGTGTCTATAGTATGCCTGTGAAGTGGCACGTGTTTCCCGTGTTTAGAACTGTCCCTGCACAAAATTACATTTCTAAAGGAAAAAAAGTCATTTAAAACTGCTTGCGGCTTTAATGTAATGTCTGGTCCCGGGAATATGGATGAAAATCATTGAGAAAAAGGGCATGGGTAACCCCCCCCCCCAGCCCATTACCAGCCCCTTTGGGTCTTGTATGGATATTAAGGGGAACCCCGCACCCAAATTTAAAAAAGGAAAGGCGTGGGGCCCCCAGGCCCTATATACTCTGAACAGCAGTAATTTTGAACTGGTACATGTTTAAAGTGTAGCTCCAGCCCAAAAATCTATTTTTAAGCTTTTTGGAAAACATAGGGAAGGGTTATCACCCCTGTAACATTTGTTTTGCTGTCTGTGCACCTCTTCAGAAGATTTCACCTCACTTTCTGTCCCAATGATAAATGTTTTTTGAAAATTTGGGGTTTTTAGTGAAACAAGGATTGGTAATAAAGCCTTAGGGGAGAGGAGACACGTTTTTCCCATATTAACTCTTACAGGAGAGGATATCCTTTCCTAGGGGTAGATTTCCTCTCACTTCTTGTTGTCTCCTTCCGTTTGCAAGTAGGAGTCGTTTGTAAGTTGGATGTTTGAAAGTAGGGGCCTGCCCTATATACTCTGCAGAAATGTGGGCCTTAGGTGTTGGTGCCACAACACTGTGAGCCCTCACAGTTACTCTTGGTGGGCGCTGGAACGCCCTGCTGTGAACTATTATATCAAGAATTGTAATTACATGCCATTGTTGAACAGTGGTAGAAAAATTGGGCCTTTGGTGGTGGTGGTGGTGGTGCTGGTGGCACAACACTGTAAGCCCTCACAGTTACTCTTGGTGGGCGCAGGAATGGGCCCTGCTGTGAAATATTAGATCAAGAATTGTAATTACATGTCTCTGGTGAACAGGGGCAGAAAAATTGGGCCTTAGGCACTGGTGCCACAACACTGCAACCCCTCACAGATACTCTAGTTGGAGCGCAGGAATGAGCCCTGCTGCAAAGTATTGCATCAAAAATTGTAATTACACGCCCCTGTTAAACAGGGGCAGAAAAATTGGGCCTTAGGCACTGGTGCTTGTGCCACAACACTGCAACCCCTCACAGATAATCTACTTGGAGTGCAAAAATGAGCCCTGCTGCAAAGTATTGCATCAAAAATTTTAATTACACGCCCCTGGGCCTTAGCCAATGGTGGCGGCCCCCAGAACCAAAAATGTTCTTACAAGCTATCAGCATGATCATTGAGGAGGAAAAGGATAGTTACTCAACATAACAGGATAGTCACTCAGCATCAGCATAGGCAGTCTTGAAGGATCTGACATTTCAAAAAAAAATATTCGGTTACATCAGCATCAGGTGCTTGGTAGCTGGTGGTGATCCAAGACTGATTCATTTTTATGAAGGTCAGTCGATCCACCGAGTCGGTGGACAGGCGCACCCTGTGATCGGTTACAAAGCCTCCAGCAGCACTGAATGTGCGTTCCGAAAGAAGGTGTCCAAGTCTGATCTTGCCCCTAGGTATTCCTGCACCATGTAACACAGACGCTGGCAATGGTTGCTGGAACTGATCATACCTTGGAGCTGCGGACTAAAAAATTGTCTGAACGCATCGGTCAGACGACCACCTTCTCCACTGCTCCTTCTTTGACTGACCGAAGCCTCAGCAACACGTTGTCCAGAACCAGGAATTTGTAACCTCCCAGTCTCTGGAAACGCGTTGCACAGACCTTTCTGCAAGGCCTCCCGAAGATGTTTCATCCTCTGCTCCCTCTGCGATCCCTTGAAGACTGCTGCTGAGTGCTAGGCTCCACCTCCATGCTGACACAATCCTCCTCGTCCTCTTGCAGTGTGATAGGCAGGCCAGCAGATACACTGTCTGGATAAAGGGGGCCTTGAGAGGTAAGGAAGTCCTCCTCTTCCTCCCTCTGTTCTGCCTCAAGTGCCCTGTCCATTATTCCACACAGCGTGTGCTCCAACAGGTTGACAAGAGGGACAGTGTCACTGATGCATGCACTGTCACTGCTCACCATCCTCGTGGTCTTCTCAAATGGTGACAGGACAGTGCATGCATCCCTGATCATGACCCACTGGCGTGGCAAAAAAAAAACAAGCTCCCCTGACCCTGTCCTGGTGCCATATTGGCACAGATACTCCTTGATGGCCCTCTGCTGTGTGTGCAGCCGCTGCAGCATGGCCAACGTTGAGTTCCACCTGGTGGGCATGTCACAGATTAGGCGGTTCTTGGGCAGGTTGTATTCCTTTTGGAGGTCAGCCAGCCGAGCACTGGCATTATATGACCGGCGGAAATGCACACAGAGTTTCCTGGCCTGCCTCAGGACCTCCTGTAAACCCGGGTACCTGCCCAAGAACCACTGCACCACCAAGTTAAGGAAGTGAGCCAAACAGGGCACATGGTTCAGGTGTCCCTGTCGGAGGGCGGAGAGGTGGTTGTGCCATTGTCGCAAACCACCATTCTTGGCTTAAGCTGGCATGGCATCAACCACCTCTGAGACTGCTCCTGCAGAGCTCACAGAATCTCTGCCCCAGTGTGACTCCTGTCCCCCAAGCACACCAGCTCAAGCACCGCATGGCATCTTTTTGCCTGTGTACTTGAAAGCCTACGGAGCACCGCTGGTTCCGAGGACAAAGCACAGGAAGAGGCCATGGAGGAAGAAGACGAGGAGGGGGTGGAGGAGAGAGGTGTGTCAGAATCACCAGTAGTAGCATTTTGGAGGCGTGGTGGCGGAACAACCTTCAACACTACTGCACATTACCTGCATCCTTCCCAGCTGCCAGCAGAGTCACCCAATGCGCCGTGAAAGATAGGTAACGTCCCTGTCCATGCCTGCTGGACCATGAGTCAGTGGTAATATGCACCTTACCAAATAGCAGCGGTGCGATCTGATGCACTCGTCTTAAAAAAGGCCCACACCAAAGAACTTTTGGAATAACGTGCAGAGACAGCAGCGCCCTGCACATGCGGAGTTCTGGAGTGTGATGCAGTCGGTGTGCTGCCCTTAAGCTGGCCCCTGGAGGGCATCCTGCCTCATTGGATATGTGCCTCCTCCTCCTCCTCTCTCCTATCAGGCATCCACGTGGAGTCATCATCCCCTCCCTCCTCATCACTGGAGCAAACCTGGCAGTATGCTGCAGCTGGGGGAAAATGAATGCCAGATTGCTGTCCTTCTTGGGCACCCCCTCTCTCTGGGCTCACGTTACTGCCTTCCTCTAGCTGGGTACCATCGTCTGAGCCTTCAAAATGCTGGGAATCCTCCTGGAGCATGTACCCAACACTGTGGTCAAACAGTTTGGGGGACTCCTCAGGAGGACATGGTGGGGCTAGGGAAGGAGTGACTGATGCCATTTAGCCGAGGGAAGAGGCCGCGTTGGCAGCTGCTTTGCCAGACAAATTACCCTGAGCCTGGGTGAGAGAGGATGAGGACGGCTTGGTCATCCGCTCTACCAAGTCTTCGGCATGTTGCGGCTCAACACGGCCAGCTGCTGAAAAAAAGGACAAGCGTGTCCCACGGCCACGTGCTGATGAGGATGCACCGTGTCCACGACCAGCACTGTTGCCTCTAGACACAGAGCCTGCTTGCCCTCTTTTATTGGCTTGTGACTGTCTGCCTCTCCTTGTTGGCCTTCCAGACATACTAATGGCCTGCAGTGAGATGTAGCTGCACAAAGCTGGGATGTATATATATATATATATATATATATATATATATATATATACTAATTATACTGCAGTTAGCAGAATCAACTGCCTGCCTGTGGTATTAATATGATCAGAACACCAGCAATTGTCTTCAGGTAGCTTTGGGTGCACACTGTGCAAGGGACACAGTACACTAACTGTAAATACTGCAGCTGCCTGCCTGTGGTATTAATAGGATCAGAAGAACACCAGCAATTGCCTTCAGGTAGCTTTAGATGCACACTGTGCAAAGGACACAGTACACTTACTGTAAATACTGCAGCTGCCTGCCTGTGGTATTAATATGATCAGAAGAACACCAGCAATTGTCTTCAGGTAGCTTTAGGTGCACACTGTGCAAAGGACACAGCACATTAACTGTATATACTGCAGCTACCACAATCACCTGCCTGCCTGTCAGTATATTAGGAAGAGAATAACAGGAATGGATCTAGCTAAACTGAATACAGTGTATTCAACACCATAATGCATATATATCCTCCATACACTGTAACTGCAGCTAACTGACTCGCCTGCCTGCTCTATCTAACTTAAATCAAATGACACTGTCTCTCTGTCTATCTCTCTACGCCGCAGCAACACACTACACAAGGCCGCCACGCAGGCGGCCTTATATAGTGTGGGGCGTGTACTAAACCCCCTGAGCCATAATTGGCTAAAGCCACCCTGGCTTTGGCTAATTACGGCTCTCTGTACAGACGGCACTCTGATTGGCCAAGCATGCGGGTCATAGTGCATGCTTGGCCAATCATCAGCCAGCAATGCACTGCGATGCCGCAGTGAATTATGGGCCGTGACGCGCCACTCAAATTTGGCGCGAACGGCCCATAATGTTCGCAATTCGGCGAACAACTGAACAGGCGATATTCGAGTCGAACATGGGTTTGACTCAAACTCGAAGCTCATCCCTACTCCTAATCATTAAATCAATAGTCAACAGATCAATAGTTATCAGGAGAGTAGCAGTGACAAAAGGAAGAAGCTCCTGGCTTCTTTCTACCTTTTTTTTTTAGAACCGGCGATTGGCTTTCTTGGGTTACCAACCGATGCGGCTAAGAAGCTGTTTGACTGTTATCCCAAGCAGCAGAAGGGGACTTCCTCCCCTCCCGCTGCCTTCCATGGCTTGCCCGGGCTCTCCCATCCCAACGAGAGGCCCGAGCGACTAGCAGGCACATCTGCCGGCTGGCCAGCTGAAATCAAAACCACTGAAAAGCTGTATCAGACATGACCCAATTAAGGAAATCCTGGTGCCTGAGCAGTTCACAAATGTGTTCACAAATGAGAGATACAGCTCTCCTCCCTGCTGCAGCCTCTCACCTTCATACAAGGTTCTGGGCCCCTTTATGTTGCCTCTATGCTACACAAGGAGCCCCTTGGAGTGACTATACGCCAACTGAGTTCACAACCATGTACATGATTGATTAAACACCCATGTAGTGACACAGACAGACAGTATGCCACTGTAAATATAAATGAATATTTGGTATAATAATTTTTTTCTTTTTAGAAATACAGTTAGGTTCATATATATATTTGGACACAGGCACAATTTTCATACTTTTGGCTCTGTATGCCACCAGAATAAAATTAAAACAAAACAATCCAAATGAATTTAAAATGCAGACTTTCAGCTTTAATTCAAGGGGTTAAACATAAATATCAAGTACAAATTTTAGGAACTGCAACCATTTATACACAGCCCCCCATTTTCAGGGGCTCAAATATAATTGGAAAAATGAATATAATCATAGATAAAATATTCATTTTTAATATTTTGTTGGGAATCCTTTACTGTAATGACTATCTGAAGTCTGGAACCCATGGACATTGCCAACGACTGGCTTTCCTCCTTTCTGATGCTTTGCCATGCTCTAACTGCAGCTGTCTTCAGTTGTTCTGTGTTTGTGGGTCTTTCTGCATTTAGTTTTGCCTTCAGCAAGTGAAATGCATGCTTAATTGGGTTAAGATCAGGTGATTGACTTGGCCATTGCAGAATATTCCACTTCTTTTCCTTCAAAAGCTCCTGGGTTGCTTTTGCAGTGTCTTTTGGATCATTGTCCATCTGTACTGTGAAGCACCGTCCAATCAGCTTTGCTTCATTTGGCTGAATCTGGGCTGACAGTATATCTCTAAACACTGCAGAATTCATCCGGCTGCTTCTGTCTTCTGTCACATCATCAATAAACACCAATGACCCAGTGCCACTGGAAGCCATGCATGCCCATGCCATCACACTGCCTCCACCATGTTTTGCAGATGACATTGTGTGCTTTGAATCATGAGCTGTTCCAAGCCTTCTCTACACTTTTTTCTTCCGTCATTCTGGTACAGATTAATCGTAGTTTCACCTATCCAAAGAATGCTTTTCCAAAGTATAATATGGCTTTTTTATTCTTCAGGCTTATGAATGGTTTGCACCTTGTGGGGAACCCTCTTTATTTGCTCTTGTGAAGTCTTCTCTTGATTGTAGACTTTGACAATGATACACCCACCTCCTGCAGTGTGTCCTTCACTTGTCTGGATGTTGTGAATGGGTTTTTCTTTACCATAGAAAGGATCCTGTGATTATCCACTACTGTTGTCTTCCGTTGACGTCCAGGCAATTTTATGTTGCTGAGCTCAACAGTGCATTCTTCTTTCCTCAGAATGTACCAAACTGTTGATTTGGCCACTCCTAATGTTGCTGCTATCTCTCTGATGGATTTGTTTTGTTTTTAAAGCCTTATAATGGACTGTTTCACTTGCATGGACTGCTCCTTTAAACGCATGATGTAGGTTCACAGCAATAGATTCCAAATGCAAATACCACACTTAGAATCAACTCCAGACCTTTTACCTGCTTAATTGATGAAGAAATAACGAAGGAGTAGCTCACACCTGGCCATGAAACAGCTTTTGATTCAATTGTCCAATTACTTTTGGTCCCTTGAAAAAGGGGGTGACTATTCTTAATTCCTAAACCCTTCCTCTGATTTGGATGTACATACACTCAAACTAAACCTGAGAGTGTGCACTTTCATATCCATTATATAACTATAGCTTGAATATGTTTTGGTAAATACCTGAAAAAAACTGAAATTGTGCCTGTGTCCAAATATATATGGACCTAACTGTAGTTCAGTGGTGTTCCGGAAGTTTTTTATGGTTTGTCCATAAGTTCTTCTGCGGTCCCTGGAAAATCCTTCAATCCTACATTTTTCTAGTTTTGATTTTATACAAAGTTACCATAAACAGCCTGATTACTGGGGAGGGGGGGGGGGATGCATCCTCTTGGCTGCAGCAAACTAATGACCTTATTTGACTTTCAGCAGGTTGCTTGGCTTTGGAGAAAACTTATTCTAAGTGTATGACTGTGGTATGGACATTAGATTGGGAAACCTGACATAAATGGATCCATAAGTGCTGAAGAGATACATGTTAAAAATGTAAATAGAAACACGGGTTGATTTACTAAAGGCAAATAGACTGCCCACTGTACAAGTGCAGTTGCACTCTGCTTCAGAACTTAGTAAATGAGCTCTGCTGATCTTCCATCATCCAATTATGTGCAAGCAAAAATGTTTTTATTTTTTTTCTATTTTCCTATGTGATTGGGTATTCTTTGCACAGAGAACCTTCACCTCATTTACCAAGCTTATACCCTCGCAGAGTGCAACTGTAAGCAGTTTTATAGAAACACACTGCAGCCCATTTAACATGATTTCCTATGGCTCACATACACATCTATGCGTTTTTAACCGTTTCATTTTTTTGGAAAGGCTCAGGGACTTTCCAAAAAAGTTGTTGCGGCAGGTTTAGTTTTTGGTTCCACAGACTTCAATGGAAATGCATAAAAAAACATTAATTGCATTTTTGATGCTTTTTTGCTGCATCCTGCATAGGTGTGAATCTAGCCTAATGCCGCGTACACACGGCCGTTTTTAATGTCATTTAAAAAAACAACGTTTTTCTCGACGTGATTTTTCGTGTTTCCTCTCAAGCCTGCCTTGCCTACACACTATTGTGAAAACAAATGCTTGAGCAAAGCGTGGTGACGTACAACACGTACGACGGCACTATAAAGGGGAAGTTCTATTCGGATGGCGCCACCCTTTGGGCTGCTTTTGCTGATCCTCGTATTTGGTGAGAGCCGATTTGCGCTTTTCAGCCTCATGCTCTTCAGTCCATTACAGCGTGACGAATGTGCTATCTCCATTACGAACGTTAGTTTTACCAGAAGGAGCGCTCCCGTCTCATACTTGATTCTGAGCATGCGCATTTTTTTCCCCCTCGTAAAAGCATACACACTACCGTTTTTCACGACGTTAAAAAAAACGACATGAAAAACGACGTGAAAAAATAGAGCAGGTTCTAATTTTTTTTAGGCCATTTTTCACGTCGTTAAAAATGCTCTGGAGCCTACACAGGATCGTTTTTATTAACCAATTTAAAAAATTGCATTTTTCACGCCATGAAAAACGGTCGTGTGTATGCGGCATTAGTCTTCTTTCAGCCTAAAATGGCTGGTAGCATAAAAATATACATAACACATTTGCATATACTGTATGAATTAGCAAATTTTTTCAAGATGTCGGGATATCCAAGATTTTTCTATTTCTGAAGGTTTATTAATAGCTTATTCATAAGAAAGAATGCTTAGGTTTAACTTATCGTGTGGGTATCCAATGACACATACACCAACACCTTCCAGTAGATGGCAGTGTCACTCCTTTATGGTTTTACAGTAAGTCATCAGCAATCTGAACTTCAAAATTTTCATTCCCTACTAAACAGGGGATTCCAAACAATTCTCCATGTTCAAGTAGATGGATTATGTTTACAAATAGCAGCAAAAGCTACACAGTTCATACTAACATTTTAGTTTGCAAAAGGCAGAGTAAATCTGCAAAACAGTACGCAACCTATAATAACACTGATTAGTATTATGTTACATAACATTAAAGTGAACTTTAAGTAACTTTCAGTAACTCTGCAAGTCTGTATGAACACATTCCTGACATGTCACAATGTACAACAACATTAAATAAAAAAAACATTGTGAAGGTATCCGACATCTTAAGATTGCATACTGGGGCAGTGCACAATTCAGTGACCCTCCTGTGTTTGTACCTGTGACCACATATAATGTACCACTGCCATATACCACATGTACCACTGACCACATATACCACTTCCATATACCACATGTACCACTGACCACATATACCACTGCCATATACCACATGTACCACTGACCACATATACCACTGCCATATACCACATGTACCACTGACCACATATACCACTTCCATATACCACATGTACCACTGACCACATTTACTACTGCCATATACCCCATGTACCACTGACCACATATACCACATGTACCACTGACCACATATACCACTGCCATATACCACATGTACCACTGACCACATATACCACTGCCATATACCACATGTACCACTGACCACATATACCACTTTCATATACCACATGTACCACTGACCACATTTACTACTGCCATATACCCCATGTACCACTGACCACATATACCACTGCCATATACCACATGTACCACTGACCACATATACCACTGCCATATACCACATGTACCACTGAAAAAAAAAACAGGGAGATCACTCTGGACTTTAAATAAGGTGAATGTGGTTAGCCAACATTTGACAGAGTAAATGCAGTCTCAAATTTTATTAAAATTGTCATGCAAACATAAACATGAATCATAGCCAATCCACTGAAATGAAACTAACAGTAAAATAATGTCATTACATGCATCATGGTATAAAATGTAAATTGCAAAGCACACAGGCATTAAAAGTACCCCAACACGATTCGCAAGACCATTCTCGCTTCATCAGGGGTAGATGCATGTGTAGTACATCTGTAGGGGTATATCGAACCAAATGAGTATCAACACAGAGATGGTATCATGACAATTAGTCAAGTGGGTCCAAAATGCATGGCCCTATACTCACCAAAGGCTGGATCAGACTACCCATTGCTGGATGCCCAGAGGTGGCAGTAATGAGCATCCAGCTAGGGGACTGAGGAGGCAGAGGAAAAAATAGACCCAACAGAGCACAAACGGGGGGAAGACATGACCGGGGTGGGGGAATGTGTACCCAAAAATCTCCCAGTATCCATTAGTAATGTCAACTGAAACATAAATGAATATGTATCAATGGATACAGGATGATCCACAATCAACCGCTGGGGCCCAAGGTGCAGATACCCAATATTACTATGGATTGGATGGATGCCAAGAGCAAGGGTTCCAAGATGAATAGACCATGCAGCCAAAACAATCCAGCAGTGCACAGCTATTAAGACCCCAGGATGGAGGTCAAGCTGCGCCTTATCCCAATTTCCCTTAGGAATGGATGAAAGCCAGGAGCCAGGATTCCAAAATGGACAAAACTGAGCAAACCGGATGATCCACAACCAATCGCTGGGACCCATGGTGGAATTATAACTGCGCCTAAACCCAATATCCCTATGGGATTGGTGGATGCCAAGAGCAAGTGTTCCAAGATGGATAGACCATGCAGCCAAAACAGTTCAATAGTGCAAACAAGCAGGAGTAAACTCGCATAAAATACAGTCAAACACATGCAGCACCCTGGTGGGCATGATGACGTCACCGCTTTAGCTCCTCCCGACACGTTTCATTCGAAAGAAGGTTATGAAGGGGTAAACAAGTATTTTGTAAGTGCAATATTTGTCTTTTACGTCTGAACAAATTAGGCGATATTCTGAACAATTCAAATTACTAGTTCTCTCCTTTAAAAAAAGAAAACTTCTACCTTTTATCATAAAAAAATGGCCCCGAGTGACTTTGGCTAGGCTAAGATGTCATCATCAATCTTTGGCAGGCAGGAGGAAGCATTTTCCCAGTCTCTTCTCCTCCAGTGATCAGACTTGACACATTGTAACTTTGTTGTTCCAATGTGGGAGGGTGCAGGGGCTGATTTCTGTCAGACATTCGGGATCAAAGCCAAGAAAATACAGTTTTTGATGATGCTTGAACAAATATGTTGCCTTTCTTCTGGGAAAAAAAAGCAGATGAAGGCATTATCCAGGGGAATACTGTCATCTCTGTGATAGGTAATAGATGCCAGTAGTGAGTAGGGAGAAAATTCCTGTTCAGAACGGAAGACATCTGCGAATCAGATGCGTGCCCATAGAAGATAATGGGCCTGAATTCGCACCTAAGCCGCACCGCAATGCCCAGAAAACGTTTTTTGGGCAATGCGCAGTGCGAATGCATCGCACATATGTGAACCAGCCTCATTAAAATCAATGTATTTTATAATATTATGTGAATTCGATGCGGTGTAAGCCGCAACCAATTCACATAGGTGTAAACGGGGCCTCAAGGTCTCAGGAAACAGCAGAAGGCAACAACAGCCAGAAGACTCAACACTGACAGTCATATTAGGATTTGGCCTACCAAATGTATGGGTATAAGTTCAAATTTACCATCATCCAAAATTTAGGATCAACTCTATTCAATGGCAAGAAACTAGCAGAAAGACTAAAAAATATACATATACTATATTGTCAAAAGTATTGGGACACCTGCCTTTACACGCACATGGACTTTAATGACATCCTAGTCTTAGTCCGTAGGGTTCAATATTGCGTTGACCCACCCTTTGTAGCTATGACAGCTTCGACTCTTCTGGGAAGGATAACCACAAGGTTTAGGAGTGTCTATGGGAATGTTTGACCATTATTCCAGATGCACATTTGTAAGGTCAGGCACTGATGTTGGACGAGAAGGCCTGGCTCTCAGTCTCCGGTCTAAATCATCCCAAAGGTGTTCTATCGGTTTGAGGTCAGGACTCTGTGCAGGCCAGTCAAGTTCCTCCACCCCAAACTCACTCATCCAGGTCTTTATGAACCTTGCTTTATCCACTGGTCCAAATCATTTGGTGGAGGAGGGATTATGGTGTGGGGTTGTTTTTCAGGGGTTGGGCTTGGCCCCTTAGTTCCAATGAAGGCATCAGCATTCCAAGACATTTTGGACAATTTCATGCTCCCAACTTTGTAGGAACAGTTTGGGGATGGCCCCTTCCTGTTCCAACATGACTGCACACCAGTGCACAAACAAGATCCATAAAGACATGGATGAGCGAGTTCGGGGTCGAGGAACTTGACTGGCCTTCACAGAGTCCTGACCTCAACCAACTAAAATACCTTTGGGATGAATTAGTGCAAAGACTGCGAGCCAGACCTTCTTGTCCGCATCAGTGCCTGACCTCAAAAATGCGCTTCTTGAAGGATGGTCAAACATTCCCATAGACACACTCCTAAACCTTGTGGACAGCCTTCCCAGAGGAGTTCAAGCTGTTATAGCTGCAAGGGGTGGGCCAACTCAAAAGTAAACCCTACAAACTGAGACTGGGACGCCATTAAAGTTCACGTGCCTTGTGAAGTTTGGGGTTATTTAGCTCAAGTATAGTGCCTGCTAGTGAGACCAGTCCACACAAACTAGTTCCATCCCAGGACTTGTTGGCCCACTTTTATTAAAGAAAGATCAAAGCTTCAGAAATGAAAGCAAAGGGTTTCCCTCGCAGGGGATTTTCACCATCAACACCAAATAATGACAAGTTCAGCCTCCTGGCTTATACATACATCAGTGCTGCTCAAAATTTTTACTTCAGGCTCTTGTCTGTCTTCTGCAGACCATTTCCTTGCCAACACCGTCCATAAAGATAGCAGCCCCTCACTGCTCTGACCCTCAGAATTGGGTTTCTGGCTTTCACAATGCGCACAAGCACTCTTTGGCTTCTCCCTTGCAAGCCTGGTCTCCTCGAGAGGGTGGAGCCCAGAACCATGGTCAGTTCACTACTAATAACGCAACAGACACCTGACCAATCAATGAGCTGGTGATTCCCAAAATCAGGACCCAGGACTTAGGGATTTCATCCCACCCAGATCTCTAAGAAATCCCCGGGCTCCAGGTCCCAAAGTGGACTTTTCTAAGCAATGAGGTAAACTGAAAAGCCAGTTTCCTCCCAAATAAGCAAATCCCCTGGAGCCCCTCAACCCACCTGGTTGAGAATCTTACGTTACCCCCCTGGAGATGTTCCACACTACTACAGCGTGTAAAGGCAGTCGTCCGAATATTTTTGGTAATATAGTGTATAAAGTGGAACCTTGGATTACGAGCATAATCAGGATAATGCTCGTAATCAAAAGTACTAGCATATTAAAGCGAATTTCCCCATTGAAGTCAATGGAAACGAAAATAATTTGTTCCGCATTGACTTCAATGGTATGCAATACCGCATGCGGCCAGAGGCGGATGGGCACCAGAGAGCTTCGGAAACGTCCGGAAAGGCCCGAGGACAGTTTGGCTGACCTCGGCAAACATCGGAAAGACTGCGTTTACGAGCCTTTTCGAGGTTTGCCGAGGTCAGCCGAACTGTCCTCGGGCCTTTCCGGCCGTTTTTGAATGGCGCCAATCAGCGCCATTCAGCTCTGGCGCCCCTCCACTTCAGGCCAAATGCGGTACTGCACCCACTTTGGCCTGAATCCTACTCGTTTTGCAAGACAGCACTCGCAAACCGAGTTAGGATTTTAGCAAATACAGTGCTCGTATTGCAAAACGCTTGTTAAGCGCGTTACTCGCAATCCGAGGTTCCACTGTATAGGGTTTTGTGCATAGACTAAAATAGAACATTGTTTGTTTGTTTTTGTAGAGGGTTATAACCCCTGTCATTTTTTTTTGCCATCTGTGTTTCATTATGGAGATTTCCTGTTCTATAGCCAAAACAGGGAGGGAGAAAAAATCCCTCTAAAAAGTTGTCACCAGGGTCACCATGGGGACATTGCCCATCTATTCCTTTTCTGAAGGATAACCCATAATTTGCGATTTATTCTTTACTGTCACTCTCGTGATAATGGTAAACATGACAAAAAAGAAGGGCGAATCTCTCTAACGGGCACTGACTGCATTAAAGATTCTAATTTCTAATCCATGTCCACTCTATCCACAAAAAAAAAAGAAGTTTAGCCTTCAAATATACTTTACTATAGATGTGCTGGCTCGATTCCCTCCTGTTGTTTAATGTTTTTGATTATAACTGTTCCAAAATCCTTTCAGAGAGGAGAGCTTGTGTGAAATCAAGATTCAGCTACACATTGTAGATCATGTAGGCCCGTGGAATTGCAATTCTTTAACTCCAATACAAGACCATCTGGATATCATAGTTTACTTGTAATTTTTGTTCTCATTAGATTAAAATGTTTACTGTAGGTTTATTTTAAAGTGTTACTAAACCCAGGACCCCACATTCACTATATCTGGTCTCCCACAGTACACAGAACATGGAAATGAAATTATTTTAGTAAATATAAAATGCTAAATACCTTTTCCCATTAGCAGTATATAGGAGTCTTGTGACTTCTGTCAGTGTCTGGTTAAAGCTTGTAGTTGGAGTTTTCATTCTCCTCTGTCTTTTGAGGCTGCAGGACCCTTGACACTCTGTCTGGACAGTGCTGATTGGCCCTGTGCTGATCACATGCACCCTCCCAAGGAACAAAAAAAACTCCCTAGGAATACACACCAAACTGAGCATGTGCAGCTTCTGCCTCAAGAGGCTGATGAAGGAAGCAATTTTCAGAAATCCTCCTCCCTGTGGGAGGCCCAATTAATATTGACCGTATATAAGGAGGAAAATTCAAGGCAGGAATTATTTTACAAGCTATACATGTGGCCACAAAGGACATGGAGGAGTCAGGTAAAGAGAG
The DNA here is from genome assembly GCA_029206835.1 of Rana muscosa. Classification (NCBI taxonomy): domain Eukaryota; kingdom Metazoa; phylum Chordata; class Amphibia; order Anura; family Ranidae; genus Rana; species Rana muscosa. Next base: position 1,156,401,477 of record CM055116.1, on the reverse strand, counting down.
CTCTTTATGGGCAATGTAAGTTTAGGATTCTAGCTTAGCATTTTTGTTTTTTTGCCTTTATTGGGGTTATATGTATTGCTATCTCTAAATAGATGATTCTGTCTTGGTATTTGTGTTGAGGGATTCTGATGAAGTTAGAAGGTGGTGGCTTTAAGTTTTATGGATCTATCATATAGCTGGGTGATGTTTGCTTTTAAGGGGTCTCCCCTTTTTGTTCTTTATTTTTGTTTGTTCTAGGAGAGACGCAGTGCCGTATCGCAAAAAATGGCCTGGTCATTAAGGGGGCAAATCTTTCTGGGGCTTAAGTGGTTAAAGAAGGTCCTCTCAGTAATGTCCCTTATTTCCATGGGTATATGTGGTCCTTGTATGTGAGAGGATGTAAGAGTGTCTAACACACTAGAAAGCAATGGGTCTGTTTTTCGTAGTTGTATCGTATGAAAAAAAATTGTATTAAAAAACATTTTTTGTGGATTATATAGAATTTGGGATTTCTTTGCTCTTGCAGGGTGGCACTATTTCCCTGAGGAAGAAAGTAGTCTAAAATTGTGAAACGCATAGGATGTCCCATTCCATTAGGCAGGCTCCAATCTGAAACATTGTGGTTGTTGATTAAGAAATGATTTTGGGATTACCACTAAGCACATATATTAGACTCACTGTTTAAGCCTTTATGTGTTATTTAATGGATGTCTTCAGAAATAATTTTTTACGTTTTTTAGTATTTTTTAATTAAAGATGGAACTTTTTATATAAAATGCTTGACCCATTAAGGTGTGATGACCAAAGACATCACTTCTGTCATTACCGCATGCCTGTACTAATACTTAAAGTAGGTCTGATTCTGCATCTGTCCCCCGCTGGCTTTAAGACAGAGAACTGAGTGATCAAAGATTGCTGATCGCTCACATTTTGTTGCTTTGCAGCCTGAAAATAAACCACAAACAAAAAAAACATGTACATACAGTAAGTATTCACAGCCTCAAGTCTCAAGTCTTTTTGAGTATAATGCTACAAGCTTGGCACACCTTATTTTGGGCAGTTTCTCCCATTCTTCTTTGCACGACCTCTTAAGCTCCATCAGGTTGGATGGGGAGCATCGATGCACAGCCATTTTTAGATCTCTCCAGAGATGTTCAAATCGGGTTCAAGTCTGGGCTCTGGCTGGGCCACTCAAAGACATTCAAAGAGTTGTCCCATAGTCACTCCTTTGTTATCTTGGCTCTGTGCTTAAAGGGGTTGCTCCGCCGGAAAAAAAATTTTTTAAAAAGCCAGCAGCTACAGCTACAGCAGCTGCTGGCTTTTAATATTTGGACACTTACCTGTCCTGGAGTCCAGCGACGTCCGCAGCAGAGGACGAGCGACCGCTCGTCGCTCTGCTGCTCCCTCCGCCATCCTCGCTGAGGGAACCAGGAAGTGAAGCCCTGCGGCTTCATGCCCGGTTCCCTACGGCGCATGCGCGAGTCGCGCTGCGCCGTTCTGATTGGTGCTCCTGTGTTCTGGGAGCCGAGTGTCTCCCAGAACACCAAGGGAAGTCTGCGGGAAGTGACGTAACTCCCGCAGATTCCCGGAGACAGGACTCCCGGATGTGGGTGAAAATACCTGTCTTAGACAGGTATCTTCACCCCCCTCCCCCCTGAAAGGTGTCAATTGTGACACCGGAGGGGGGGAGGGTTCCAAATAGCAAAAGTTGCTATTTAGGGTGGAGCTCCACTTTAAGGTCGTTGCACTGTTGAACGATAAACCTACGCCCCAGTCGGAGGTCCAGAGCGCTCTATAGCAGGTTTTCATCAAGGATGTCTCTGTACATTACTGCATTTATCTTTCCGATGATCCTGACTAGTCTCCCAGTTCCTGCCGCTGAAAAACATCCCCACAGCATGATGCTGCCACCACCATGCGTCACTGTAGGGACGGTATTGGCCAGGTGATGAGTGGTGCCTGGTTTCCTCCAGACAAGACGCTTGTCATTCAGGCCAAAGAGTTTAATCTTTGTTTCACCAGACCAGAGAATTTTGTTTCTCATGGTCTGAGAGTCCTTCAGGTGTTTGTTGGCAAACTCCAGGTGGGCTGTCATGTGCCTTTTACTGAGTAGTGGCTTCTGGCTGGCCACTCTACCATACAGTTGGTGGAGTGCTGCAGAGATGGTTGTTTTTCTGAAAGGTTCTCCTCTCTCCTCAGAGAAATCCTGGGTTCTTGGTCGCCTCCCTGACTAAGGCCCTTTCCCCCCGATCATTGAGTTTGGCCGGGCGCCCAGGGAGAGTCCTGGTGGTAACAAACTTCTTCCATTTATGGATTATGGAGGCTACTGTGCTCATTGGGACCTTCAATGCTGCAGACATTTTCTCTGTACCCTCCCCCATATCTGTTCCTCGATACAATCCTGTCTCGGAGGTCTACAGACAATTCCTTGGACTTCATAGGTTGGTCTGTACTCTGACATGCACTGTTAACTGTGGGAACCTATATAGACAGGTGTGAGCCTTTCTAAATCATGTCCAAACAACTGAATTTACCACAGGTGGACTCCAATCAAGTTGTAGACACATTTTAAGGATGATCAGTGAAAGCAAGAGACATCTGAGCTCAATTTTGAGTGTCATGGCAGAGGCTGTGAATACTTATGTACATGTGATTTCTTTTATTTTTTATAAATTTGCAAAGATTTCAAACAATCTTCTTTCACGTTGTCATTAGGGGGTATTGTTTGTAGAGTTTTGAGCAAAATAATGAATTCATTTTGGAATAAGGCTGTAACTGAATTATTTCCGGATGCACTGTAAATAGAGAGGAAATCTTCCAATGGGGCCATTTGTTGCATTGCCAACTGTCTAATGCTGCATACACACGGTCGGAATTTCCGACAACAAATGTTCGATGGGAGCATTTTGTCGGAAATTCCGACCGTGTGTAAGCCCCATCGGACATTTTCTGTTGGAATTTCCGACAACAAAAATTTGAGAGCTGGTTCTCAAATTTTCCGACAACAAAATCCGTTCTTGTAAATTCAGAGCGTGTGAAGACAATTCCGACGCACAAAATTCCACGCATACTCTGAATCAAGTACAAGACGGAAGCGCTCAGTCTGGTAAAACTAACGTTCGTAATGGAGGTAGCACATTCGTCACGCTGTAACGGACTGAAAAGCACGAACCTGAAAAAAGCGAATTGTCTCTCACCAAACTTCTACTAACACAAGATTAGGAGATTAGCAGAAGAAGCCCAAAGGGTGGCGCACTTAGTATGGAACTTCACATTTATTGTGCCGTCGTACGTGCTGTACGTGACCGCGCTCTTGGCGTTTGCAATTTCCGACAACATTTGTGCGACCGTGTGTATGCAAGACAAGTTTGAGCCAACATCCGTCGGAAAATTATCCACGGTTTTATTGTTGGAATGTCCGATCGTCTGTACGTACGCGGCATAAGAGAGGGGTTTCCTCACGTTTTACTTACCTAAGCTTACAGCTAGGCCTGATTAAATTTACCTGCACTAACACTAGGTAGAGGGTTCTAGACACAGAACAGACCAAAACAATCACATGCAGCATAACTGATTACAGTGAGCCAGTAACTAAATGTATCTAATCTAGGAGGGTGCTACATACATTTCTTTAAATAGGGCTCTACAAAAAGCTAAAAAAAGGGGCATGTGAGGAGGAAAACGGGACAGGGGCATTTGGTTACTAAAATGGGGGGGCAGTAATGTAAAAAAAGGGACATTTGAAAGTTTTGCACTTTGCTAACTTCGCTTACACAACAGCTGCGTTCTAAATACTGTTAAGAGAAAAACCAACCCCTTTGTTTCTGACTTTGTGGACAGGGCAGGAATAGAGAGAAGAATTTAACCAATCAAATCAAACACATGTAGCGGGGTCTTTAAATTTAGTTGGGGTACACCTGGGTGGTAGTATGACCCAGGTGTGTAATTGTGAGAGGTTTTGGACCCCTTTGTATTCGTGGAGGATTGGGTGGTGTATTATTCTCCTTAGCCTGTGGGTGGCGGTGTACCCGCAGGCTCAAGGTAGAATCACTACCACAGTGCTACCCTTTTTGTCCCTTTCCGGAGACGGTACGGCAAGGGCGGGGAACCTGCCGTGGTGTCGATGGGAGGGGATAAAAAGGGGGAGACGCCCTTGCCATGAGGTCTTCGAGGATCTTCTCTTCACGCACCCAGGCACCTTAGGCCTGGGTGTTGGCGGTTTGGAGTTCTGGCCCAGGCGCCCTAGGCCTGGCCGGAATGGAGTTGGAGTCCATCCCGGGCACCTTCAGCCTGGGGTGAGGTACTAGATCGTAGGCCTGGGGCCCAGCAACTTCGACTGGGTCCCGCAAGGGCGAAGTGATCCGAGGGTCCCCGAGGTGGACGGGACCCGCATCTGAGGTGAGGAGGCTGGGGAGGTCACCCGTCCGGAGAGTCCGGAGCAGCATCAACCCGGTGACGGATGGGCCTCCGGTAACTCCCTTAGAGGGACATCTTCCCCTGATAGGGGCCACAGCGCAGCGAAGGTACTCCTAAATACGTTCTCTTGAGTGGCTGGTAGAGACTCACAAGTTCCATGTTCTGTGCTAATCAAGGCTATGACAACCGCTGGTGAAATCACAGTGGTTTAGATTGAAATTAGGATAGTGCCTCGACCTGCTCATCCCACCGTATCAGGCTGTTAAAACGTTCCAACCAGTTGGCTACAGAAGCATTGTTTATTGTGGAGCTTACAATAAAGCAAGAGTTGGACCGTGATCGGTGTGTGAAGCAGGTAATACCGCCACCCAGGTGTACTTCAGGTAAATGCAAGATCATTTTCAGTGACCCCCGGATCCGTGAGAAATCAAAATGACACATGGAAACGGATAGTGTGTTCATTAGATCTCTGGCCTTTATTAAATTTCAGAGTGGCTTATATGAAAAAGAAAGATAGGAGGGGCTATGTCTTAACACATACGTTTCTAAAAATTATACAAACTCAGTATATTCTTATCTTATATTAACTGCTGAATTTAGTTTAGCAAGGGACTTTTCTTATACAATCAGGCTACTGCATGAACAGGCTTAATCACAATGACTATCAGTAGCAGGGTGTGACTCTATACAAACTGTCAGTTAAGCTAAGTATGTCAAAGTTCATTTCTACTTAAAATGGAGTTGATTATTTATACATTCTATTACAATCCCCTCTTTTATCACGAACGTGATAATCACAAACCCTGAAGCCCCCGACATTCACCTGGACTACTTTCTCATAAATGTATCATTATCCTAAGCATGTAACAATAAACAGATAATCTCAGCTTCATAGCAATTGTCCATGAAATACAAAGGGGGCAGGGGCATGACAGTCCTTAAAAGCAAGTGGGAGGGGCATGACAGCCTTTAGGCCAAAATAAAAAAATTGTCCCAAAGAAAAGCACAAAAAAATCTCTTGTATGGCTTCTGAATGTCCAATAAATTCATGAAAGGGAAGGAAAAAGAAATGTCCACATTATAATTCTCATTCTCCTAAACTTTTCCCAAAACTTTTGGTTCGATTCTGTGTTTATCCATATTTTACAGAGATCCTCTACCCCAAAACCCTGCCTCTTTGTAAGGACAGAACTCGATATCCACAGACAGATGGGAACTGATGCATTGGGCTAGACTTGGGCTTCAGGCTGGCATATCTGTATCACTCCCTTGTGATGCTCACTGGAATTTCCTAGACCTTGGGCGTGCGTCATGGCTAACCCTCAAGGTGTCATTCCAGGAATATTTTCCAGCAGGTGTCCGCCTTTACTCATCTCAGCATCTCCCATGGCATTTGAACAAAGATGAACAACGAAGATGAACAACGAAGATGAACAACGAAGATGAACAACGAAGATTTCCATGTAAAAGCTGTAGTCATCTCTTCATCCGGATAGGGTATAAGGCAGGGTATAAATGGGGTATAGGGTAGGAATGGGATGGGCATTTCTTCTGGCTGGCTGGGGCAGATATTCCTCATCCAACATGAATAATCACAGAATCTACCTGATCAATTAAGGCCTTAACCATTGGAGGTATTAAAAATAATATTCCTCATTAACTCAAACATAAGTAAAGCATGCAAAAATATTAAATGTTTCTCAGCAACAGTCTTCATTATGTAGATTCAATATGTTTAAACTAAACATTTTTTCAAATCCAGTATTACAGCAGGACTTCAATAAAACTTAAACAACTTTAGTTTCTTCTATCCTCGGGACCCAAGTGGACCTGAGGAACTCAGAACAGAACATTTTACCCAAACACATATTCTGATTCAGAAGTCAGCCTCCTATCTTTTCAAATATATCTGATCATCAGCAACAAACAAAACATTGATGGATAAACTTCATTACATCATTAACACTTCATGATTGAAACTCTGGGAATTCAAAAGGTAAATATATCCAGAATAGTCACTCTGACTGTTATTCAAACAAACTTTCCCATCATATTTTAGTACCTCATGGACTCAATATATGCAGCAATTTATTTTGTATATCCTGGTTACTTAACCCAAACTTTTAGGGAAGTATATATTATCAGGAACATGGGCCTCATAACTTCTATTCCCTGAACAAGAAAACACAATATGAGACAACCATCTCTTTGTGTACATTTTAAACCAACACTTAAGATACTTTACTAATCAAATAATACCTTGTGCATTCATTAAACACAATACAACCACTTTCTCCTTTTATTCACATCCATTTGGCCACTCCATTCATTCTTCATTTAGAAATGTTTTCCATATTTGCCCTTTGAACATCTTTTAAGCACCTTTTACCATTACTTTTTTTTTTTTTTCATATTTTTCCCTAGTGCATAGGATTACACAAACCTTAACCACTTAAGCCCCGGACCATTTCGGGCCATTAGGACCAGGCCTGTTTTTGGGATTCGGCACTGCGCTGCTTTAACTGTAAATTGTGCGGACATGCAATGTTGTACCCAAATGAAATTTGCGTCCTTTTCTTCCCACAAATAGAGCTTTCTTTTAATGGTATTTGATTGCCTCTGCGATTTTTATTTTTTGCGATATAAACAGAAAAAGACCGAAAATTTTGAAAAAAAATGATATTTTCTACTTTTTGTTATAAGAAAAATCGAATAAACTCAATTTTAGTCATACATTTAGGCCAAAATGTATTCAGCCACATGTCTTTAGTAAAAAAAATGTCAATAAGCGTATATTTATTGGTTTGCGCAAAAGTTATAGCGTTTACAAACTAGGGTACATTTTCTGAAATTTACACAGCTTTAAATTTATGACTGCCTATCTCATTTCTTGAGGTGCTAAAATGGCAGGGCAGTACAAAACCCCCCAAATGACCCCATTTTGGAAATTAGATACCCCAAGGAAATTGCTGAGAGGCATGTTGAGCCCATTGAATATTTTTTTTTTTTGTCCCAAGTGATTGAATAATGACAAAAAAAAAATAAAAAATTACAAAAAGTTGTCACTAAATGATATATTGCTCACACATGCCATGGTTATATGTGGAATTGCACCCCAAAATACATTCTGCTGCTTCTCCTGAGTACGGGGATACCACATGTGTGGGACTTTTTAGGAGTCTAGCCACGTACGGGACCCCGGAAACCAAGCACCGCCTTCAGGATTTCTAAGGGCGCAAATTTTTGATTTCACTCCTCACTACCTATCACAGTTTCGAAGGCCATAAAATGCCAAAATAGCACAAAACCCCCCCAAATGACCCCATTTTGGAAAGTAGACACCCCAAGCTATTTACTGAGAGGCATGTTCAGTCCATGGAATATTTTATATTTTGCCACAAGTTGCGGGAATATGACAAACTTTTTTTTTTTTGCACAAAGTTGTCACTAAATGATATATTGCTCACACATGCCATGGGCATATGTGAAATTACACCCCAAAATACATTCTGCTGCTTCTCCTGAGTACGGGGATACCACATGTGTGGGACTTTTTGGGAGCCTAGCCGCGTACGGGACCCCAAAAACCAAGCACCGCCTTCAAGGTTTCTAAGGGCATAAATTTTTGATTTCACTCCTCACTACCTATCACAGTTTTGAAGGCCATAAAATGCCAAGATGGCACAAAACCCCCCCAAATGACCCCATTTTGGAAAGTAGACACCCCAAGCTATTTGCTGAGAGGCATGTTGACCCCATTGAATATTTTTTTTTTTGTCCCAAATGATTGAATAATGACAAAAAGAAAAAAAAAATGTACAAAAAGTTGTCACTAAATGATATATTGCTCACACATGCCATGGTTATATGTGGAATTGCACCCCAAAATACATTCTGCTGCTTTTCCTGAGTACGGGGATACCACATGTGTGGGACTTTTTATCAATACAAACGTTTTTTTTTATTGGGTATAGACAGAAAAAAAAAGCACATATCTTATCGGGATGCAACCCACTCATATAACATAAAAATGACATTGCGACATATAATATCGAGAGGAAAAGAGCATAAGAGGATCAGTCACAGGGGCAGAAACTAAATGTGTTACTCGAGGTCAGGCCCAGTGACAGCCCGTCAGGTGCATCCCAGGGTTCAAACAGAAATAAAATTCTATTAATGCTTAAAAGAAATCAAGAAGGAAACAGGATTAGAGGGGAATAAGGGAGAATTTCCATGAAAGGATAAGAAAGAAGGGAAAGAAAGATTAGGGAAAAGAAAAAGCTCAGACAGGTATATGTGTAGAAAGGGGACAACAACCTGTTGAAAACTCAACTTTAATCTGCTACTTCTGGTTTGAATAATTCGACCGACCCAGTATCAAACAAAAAGAAAAAGTAGAGGATGTACTCCTCGTCGGGTTGGGATCACATGTCCTGACCATCTCCTAGCATCCCCAGGCCCAGGGCCCAAAGGAAACGGGAGAATATGGGGTACCTATCCGACCACACAGAGGCGGCCACCCCAGAGGTAGTGCGTTGGTCACAGTATAGCCGCTCCTGTTGACCACGCCGCCCATTTATTATGGAAGGTCGGCATGGTGTCCATGATAGTGTGAGAGATCCTTTCCATAAGACGGATAGACTCCATCCGCTGGAGTACCTGTGTCCATGGAACCGACTGGGACCGCCAATTCAAGGCTATGGCCCAATGAGTTGCACAGAATAGGGTATTCACTAATCTCTGGGTATGGGGAGGCAGACCCGGTATAGTGGCAAAGAGCAAACACATCGGGGCCGTCAGGTCTAGGATGGTGCCCGCAATCTGCGCCACCCTGGATGCCACCTGGCTCCATAGGTGCCTCAGATGAGGGCAACCCCAAAACGTGTGCAGAAGGGTGCCAGGGCTCTGACAGCCCCTAAAGCACGTCTCCTGAACTGTAGGGTAGTATTTATGAACTCTATCTGGAGTGAGGTACCACCTCGTATGTAGTTTAAGTACTGTCTCCTTAGTGGCTATGGAGCGGGTACATCTGTGCATATTCTGTAGCATGTCGCTCCAGTCTTCTGGGGGGAATGCCACACCCAGGTCTGATTCCCAATGGGTCATAGCAGAGGACTTAACTGGCAGCTGAGAATCATTTAGTGACATATATATCGTAGAGATCGTTCCCTTGCCTCTAGCACCATTCTGGCAGATTGTTTCATACTGGGATAAGTTGGATCTAGTGTTCAATGTGAATAGGGATTCGAAAAAGTGCCTAATTTGTAGGAATCTAAAGAATTCCGTTCCCGGGGCTTCGAACTGCTCTTGGAGTTGTGTAAATGAACAGAAATGTGTGCCTTGCGATAGTGCTTTTAATGTCAGGAGGGAGTTTTGTACCCACCAATGGAAGCTCTCAGGGGCTCGGAAAGCAGGGGGAAAACTGGGCGATCCCAGGAAGGTGGACAGGGGGGGTCTGCCAGACCTAAGTTTAAATTTGTGGTGATATAGGGACCAAAGGTGTATTGTTTGACCCACTACCATGTTTAGCATGCCCAGTTCCCTGGGCTTAAGGCCCGTCTGCCAAAGAAGTCCCGGAAGGTAGTATGGGCAGACAGAGGACATTTCAAACTGTAGCCAGGGGATGTTGTCTGGTGCGGCATGCCACTGTGCCGTCTGGGCCAACCTGGCTGACAAGTAATACAACCAGATGTTAGGTAGCCCTAACCCCCCCTGTGAAGAGGGTCTGTGTGTGATAAGACCGCCATACCTAGGATGTTTATTGTTCCATAGAAACCCATTAATCTCACGTTGGATCTGCAACAGAGTATGTCGTGAGACATAAAGGGGGAGAGCCCTAAAGAAGTAAAGCAATTTCGGTAAAATGGACATTTTTACGGCTGTGACTCTGCCTAGGAGGGTGATGTGGAATGTAGACCATAGGCGTAACCATTGTCTGACTTTGGCGAAGATCTGGGGGTAGTTAGCGTTATATAATTCTCTTAGGGTGGGGGCTAGACGAATCCCGAGGTATTGGAGGGTTTTATTTGATACTGAAAAGCCAAAAGAAGATTTAAGGGCAGAGGTGACTCTGGGAGGGATATTGACAGGGAGGGTCGAACACTTGGAGAGGTTGACACCAAGGCCCGAAAAAGTGTGAAAGGATTGGAGAGTAGAGATTAAATTAGGAAGGGAAGTAACTGGATCCTGGAGGAATACAAGGATATCATCCGCGTATAGGCTCACCTTATACTCCCCATTCCCCTTCTGATACCCCCTAATGTTCTGGTCTGTGATGATCGCCCTCGCCAAAGGCTCCACGGCCAGGGCAAACATCAAAGGGGACAGAGGGCAGCCCTGGCGTGTTCCCCTGCCCAGGGGGAAGTAATCCGAAGTGCAACCTGGGAGCTTAACGCGTGTGTGAGGATTGTGGTACAGTGCCCTAAATCCATGCACAAACTCCCCTGAAAAACCAAACCTAGTCATGACCGCGTCCATATATGGCCACAGGACACTATCAAAGGCCTTGTGTATATCCAGGCCCAGCAGAAGAACCTTGCGGGAGAATAGCTCCGCATCCTGGATAATGTCCGTCGCCAAGCGGATGTTGTCTGTGATTTGCCTAGAGGGGATGAATCCGGTTTGTTCGGGGCCAACCAGGGTGGAAATTATGGGGGCCAGTCTATCTGCAAGAACACGACCTAGAATCTTAATGTCATTGTTAAGAACCGAGATTGGTCTGTAATTCTGGGGGAGGGAGTGATCCTTGTTAGGTTTAGGGATTAGGGTCATATTGGCTGCAAGCATTTCCTCTGGAAGTGAGTGGCCTTGCAATAAGTGGTTGATTAATTTAGTCAATTTAGGGGCCAACGTACCTGCAAATTTTTTATAGTAAGTCGCCGTGTACCCGTCTGGGCCCGGGGCTGTTGACGCTTTGAGCGACTTAATGACTGTCAGGACCTCCAGGTCTGTGCATGGGGCGTTCAAGTTGGTCAGTTGTTCGTGTGTCAAAGTCGGAAGTTGGATGGAGTTCAACCAGTCCTCAACTCCAGCAGGGGGGAGAGAGGCTGGCGCAGATAGTAGGGAGCTGTAGAACGCGGTGAAAGTGTCAAGTACCTCCTTGGGGTGGGAGACCAGCTGGCCCGAGGTGTTACGCAATTTGTAGATATGGGTGGGCTGAAGGGAGTGATGTAGTTTACGTGAGAACATAGCCGAGGCCGCGTTTGAGTGCAATAGGAATCTCGCTTTGGCCCATCTAATAGATTTTTCAGTGTGGTCTGAGAGGATAGAATCCAATTCCACCCTCTTCTGGTCAATTTGTCTAAGAGTGTCCGGGGCGTGGGATTGTGCGTGTATATGGTACAGTTTTGCAAGGTCAGCAGTTAGGGTTTTAATTTTGGCTAACTTCTGTCTCTTCTTAATGGTGGCCAACTCTATCAGTCGGCCGCGAAGTACTGCCTTATGGGCTGCCCAGAGAATAGAGGGGGTGGTGCCTTCTACATCGTTCAGTCTGAAGTACTCTTCCAACTGATTCGCTACTTGTGTGGCTATGTCAGGGTCCGTCAATAGGGAGTCATTAAGCCTCCAGGAGGCTGTCAGGGGGGAAATGCCTACATGTGAAGTTTTAAAGGAGACCACCAGGTGGTCTGACCATGGGCATGGGTGTATAGTGGCCGCTGTGGAGTTGGCAAGTAAAATTGGGGAGCTGAAAATGTAATCTAGCCTTGCATAGCTCTCGTGGGGGGCTGAGTAATGTGTGTATTCCCTAGCTCCTGTATTGAGGGCCCTCCATGTGTCAATAAGTTGGAAAGTCTCCAGGGACCTCACTAGAGATTTGGGGAAGGCCTTAGATGAGTGGGTAACCTTGCTTCTGTCCAGTGTGGAATGGGCGACTAGATTGAAGTCCCCACCCACTATCATGTGTGGAGAAGTATATCTGTCCAAAATTCGGGTGAAGGACCTGAAAAAGGAACCCTGAGCAGTATTGGGGGCGTACACATTGGCGACTGTAAAGGATTTGCCCTGGACATCACCTTGGAGTATCAAAAACCTGCTATCCGGGTCCTTGTAAACATGTTTGACATCAAAATGTACATTATTTCTGACAAATATGGCTACCCCTCTGGCTTTAGAGCTATACGTGGTATGGTAATGTAACTTAAATGACTTGTCAAAATAATTGGGGTGAGACAATGCCGAAAAATGAGTCTCTTGCAGGAGGACAATGTCCGCCCCCAATTGCTTATAATCTCGAAAGGCCTTCCTCCTCTTTTGTGCGGAATTAAAGCCTCTGACATTATGTGAGATAACCTTCAAACCCATAATATGGTTGGAACAAATTTAGCTTGGGGTGAGGTTGGTGAGATAGGTGCGAATGTCAGCCGCACAACCCACAGGCCCAGCACCAAAGCGGGTCGCCAAATTCCTGGATCATAGATCGGGGGCACGGTCAGCAGGTTAAGTGTAGCAGTAAAACCAATAATATAACATTGATAACAGGAACATTGTAGGAAGAAAAAAAAAGGCAAACAAACTAACAGGGGTCTGGATGGATAGGCCATCCAAGCCAGCATCAAATATTTCAAATGACTGAAAAAAAACAGTCTTCCACGTGCACTCAATCTCCCCCAACACTGAAGGGGGGAGAGAGAGAGTGGCAAGAGTTCAGTACAAGGTCTCTCCCAAAACAAAAAAGGGAATGGTGGGAGAGAAGTGATTCGTGGATTGAACACTAACGTGGTTGGGGGGTAAAAGTTCCGGGCGGAAAACAGCAGGATCACGAGGACCGGAGACATAAAGGCTCGTTCAGAACCGAAAGGCTTGGGGGTCCAGAAATTGACAAGTCCAGCGAGACAGGCCAGGGGACATGGGGCTCCCGAACAAAAAATAAGGGGGGGACAGGTGGTACCGAAATCATATTTAGTACCTTGACCGCAAGCCTGCGGGAAGATCGTGTTGGAGCCGCGGAGAACTTCCACAGCTGTCCGCGGTCACGGGTTACGGTAGGCTCTGCGTCCCCTCTGAGGAGGTGGAGTGGCCCAGATTGGTGACGGGCGGGGGGTGGACGGGTGCCTTGGTGCTTGTTGAGGTTCGAGGAGGCCCAATTTGACCAGGATGGATTTACCTTCCAGGACCGTGGTGGCGGTGTATGTGGATCCGTTGTGTGGGACCGTCAGTTTGAATGGGAAACCCCATCTATAGCGGATCCGAGCAGTTTGAAGGACGGAGGTGATTTCTTTCATCTGTCGGCGTCTCTCCAGTGTGGTCGGGGAGATGTCCGGATATATCTGAATGGTGACCCCGTCCAGCTGTATACGAGGGGTGTTGCGGGAAGCTCGCAGGATCTCCTCCTTCACCAGGTAGTCTTTCAGGCACATCACCACATCCCTCGGAGGCTTCTCCAGGGGCGGTTTGGGTCGTAGGGCCCTGTGGAGGCGATCACATATGAATGCATTCACCGGTTGTCCTGGGAGGAGGGAGCGAAACAATCTCTCAGTGGCATCAGGCAGATCCAAGACTGTTTCAGGCAGGCCACGCACTCTAATATTGTTCCTCCTGTTCCGGTTGTCTAAATCTTCCATACTATTCTGGAGCTGGACAACCGTGTCCGTGAGCAATTCATGGTCTTTGCGGAGGTCATCGTATGCGAGCTGGAGCTCATCATGCTTCACCTCCAGTACGTCTGTCCTCCCGCCCAGGGAAGCGATCTCCTGAGAGAGGGTATGGGTGGACTTGTGAAGCTCAGCCTGAAACTTGCGGGCAAGTTTTTCATACATTGTTGTCAGACTGTGGTCCAAGTCTGCCTTCGTGAGGTGTGGAGTGCACTCACTCAGCTCTGAAGTTGCAGAAGGGGAAGCCATGGGCTCCGGGGCCTCCAGCATGGACGACTCCTGGTCAACGCCACTCTGGGACATCCTCGTTTGATCCCGGGCCCGTAGTAAATAATTCGTCAAGGACCGCTGGGCGGATTTCTGCTTATTATATTTTTTAATCGACGGCATGCACAACTGGTCCCTCTAGGGGTTCAGGGTGATTCAAGTAAGATTTGCAGGAAATATAACCCCCTTGGGAGTGCTAATGTCTCCGTTGCCCTCGGATCTCCTTCACTTAGCTGCCTGCCAGTTCCGCGCCGCGCATGCGCCCCCCCTTGCGGATGTGACTTTTAGTTCATCTTGTCACCTTAATACAGGTGAGGGGGTGAGGGGATCCTCCAACCATGGAGCACTGTCTCCTGGTGGGTTCTCACAACAGCCCAAGGGAAAGTCGGCAGAGGACCGGGTTGTGAGGGTAGTGGCAGGCCAGGAGTCTCGGTTCAGGCAGGGGACGACTTATGGGGAGTTCAAAAACCAGGATGGGAGGAAGTCTCTACTGATGGTGACCCCTGGGGACGTTCTTTCAGGCAGGGCTACTTTAAAAGTGTTGAGGGGGGTGAAACATCTGCAGAAGGATAAGGGAGAGCTCTGTAAATTTGAGGCCGGGTGAAGCAAGATGTCCGCCTGACAGGGTTATGGGAACCGGGCCGCAGCCGAATCCCACTAATAGGAAGGAATCCCACCTTAGTCCTCTACAAGAGCACCGACTTTTGTAGAACTGTTAGCCGAGGTAGAGGGACAGGGTCTTTAATCTGCTGCAGGGGGACTATGGAGATCATGTGTGGGACTTTTTGGGAGCCTAGCCGCGTACAGGGCCCCAAAAACCAAGCACCGCCTTCAGGATTTCTAAGGGCGTAAATTTTTGATTTCACTCCTCACTACCTATCACAGTTTCGAAGGCCATAAAATGCCAAAATAGCACAAAACCCCCCCAAATTACCCCATTTTGGAAAGTAGACACCCCAAGCTATTTGCTGAGAGGCATGTTGAGTCCATGGAATATTTTATATTTTGCCACAGGTTGCGGGAATATGACAAACTTTTTTTTTTTTGCACAAAGTTGTCACTAAATGATATATTGCTCACACATGCCATGGGCATATGTGAAATTACACCCCAAAATACATTCTGCTGCTTCTCCTGAGTACGGGGATACCACATGTGTGGGACTTTTTGGGAGCCTAGCCGCGTACGGGACCCCAAAAACCAAGCACCGCCTTCAAGGTTTCTAAGGGCATACATTTTTGATTTCGCTCCTCACTACCTATCACAGTTTTGAAGGCCATAAAATGCCAAGATGGCACAAAACCCCCCCAAATGACCCCATTTTGGAAAGTAGACACCCCAAGCTATTTGCTGAGAGGCATGTTGAGCCCATTGAATATTTTTTTTTTTTGTCCCAAATGATTGAATAATGACAAAAAGAAAAAAAAAATGTACAAAAAGTTGTCACTAAATGATATATTGCTCACACATGCCATGGTTATATGTGAAATTACACCCCAAAATACATTCTGCTGCTTCTCCTGAGTACGGGGATACCACATGTGTGGGACTTTTTGGGAGCCTAGCCGCGTACGGGACCCCAAAAACCAAGCACCGCCTTCAAGGTTTCTAAGGGCATAAATTTTTGATTTCACTCCTCACTACCTATCACAGTTTTGAAGGCCATAAAATGTCAAAATAGCCCAAAACCCCCACAAATGACCCCATTTTGGAAAGTAGACACCCCAAGCTATTTGCTGAGAGGCATGGTGAGTATTTTACAGCTCTCATTTGTTTTTGAAAATTAAGAAAGACATTTTTTTTTCTTTTTTTTTTTCTTTTTTTACATTTTCAAAACTTTGTGACAAAAAGCGAGATCTGCAAAATACTCAACATACCTCTCAGCAAATAGCTTGGGGTGTCTACTTTCCAAAATGGGGTCATTTGGGGGGGTTTTGTGCCATCTGGGCATTCCATGGCCTCCGAAACTGTGATAGGCAGTGAGGAGTGAAATCAAAAATTTACACCCATAGAAATCCTGAAGGCGGTGCTTGGTTTTTGGGGTCCCGTACGCGACTAGGCTCCCAAAAAGTCCCACACATGTGGTATCCCCGTACTCAGGAGAAGCAACAGAATGTATTTTGGGGTGTAATTCCACATATGCCCATGGCATGTTTGAGCAATATATAATTTAGTGACAACTTTTTGTAAATTTTTATTTTTTTTTGGTCATTATTCAATCACTTGGGACAAAAAAAAAAAATATTCAATGGGCTCAACATGCCTCTCAGCAAATAGCTTGAGGTGTCTACTTTACAAAATGGGGTCATTTGGGGGGGTTTTGAACTGTCCTGGCATTTTATGCACAACATTAGGAAGCTTATGTCACACATCATCCACTCTTCTAACCACTTGAAGACAAAGCCCTTTCTGACACTTTTTGTTTACATGAAAAAAAAAAATATTTTGCAAGAAAATTATGTTGAACCCCCAAACATTATATATTTTTTTAAAGCAAAGGCCCTACAGATTAAAATAGTGGGTGTTGCATTTTTTTTTCCACACAGTATTTGCGCAGCGATTTTTCAAACGCATTTTTTGGGGGAAAAACACACTTTTTTTATTTTTAATGCACTAAAAAACACTATATTGCCCAAATGTTTGATGAAATAAAAAAGATGATCATAGGCCGAGTACATGGATACCAAACACGACATGCTTTAAAATTGCGCACAAACGCGCAGCGGCGACAAACTACATTCATTTTTAAAAGCATTTAAAAGCCTTTACAGGTTACCACGTTAGATTTACAGAGGAGGTCTACTGCTAAAATGACTGCCCTCGATCTGACCTTCGCGGTGAAACCTCACATGCATGATGCAATTGCTGTTTACATATGACGCTAGACCGACGCTTGCGTTCGCCTTTGCGCAAGAGCAGGGGGGGACAGCGGTGCTTTTTTTTTTTTTTTTTTATTTATTTGGCTTTTTTATTTTATTTTTAAACTGTGCCTTCCATATTTTATTTTTTTACCATTTTTATCGTTATCTCAGGGAATGTAAATATCCCCTATGATAGCAATAAGTAGTGACAGGTACTCTTTTTTTGAAAAAAATTGGGGGGTTAGACCCTAGATCTTTCCTCTGCCCTCAAAGCATCTGACCACACCAAGATCGGTGTGATAAAATGCTTTCCCAATTTCCCAATGGCGCTTTTTATATCCGGGGGGGGGGGACATTCCCTCCCACTGCTTGTAAAAGCAGTCTAGAGGCTAATTATCTGCTAGAATTGCTTTTACATGAAAGCCGGCTGCTGGCTGAAAAGAATGATACCAAGATGATACCTAAACCCACAGGCATCATTCTGGTATAAACATTCAAAGTCCAGCAACATACCAGTACGTTGCTGGTCCTTGTTGGACATGTATTGTAATCTTTTTTTTCATACAGCCTATTGGCTGAACGAAAAAAAGAGATTGATTGGTGGGTATGCCCACCATTAGAATACCTCCCTTCATCCACCCACTTCTAATGATGGGCATATATGCCGAAGCATGGGGGCATCCTCCCGCAAAAAAGTTATGCCGCGTACACACGGTCAAGCCTTCGTCGGAATTTCGACCGTATGTACGCGGCATAAAAGGTTATGCCGCGTACACACGGTCGGACTTTTCCACGGGCAAGCCTCCGTTGGAATTTCGAACGTATATACGCGGCATTAGGAGCAAAATCGCTCCTCCGCCCCTGCTGCCCCCATGCTTCGGCATATATGCTCTTTTTTTTAACTGTGGTGGTGAAATCACCTCCTACAGCGTTGGAGTCACGGCTTTATGTATCGTGGGAGCAAACGCTGTTGCTGTCAAGATAAATAGATCCGCGCTGCAACTGAATGGCGTACCTGCTAAGCAAATGGTGGTTAACATTAAAACAAAGTAACATTACAGTACAACAGTAAGACCTTACCATGCCATACCTGCAAAGCAAATACCAAAACAAAACCTAGTAAAAAATAAAAAAATGTTTTAACGCAACCTGTGCTTAAAATATATATATGCCGAAGCATGGGGGCATCCTCCCGCAAAAAAGTTATGCCGCGTACACACGGTCGGAATTTTCCACGGGCAGGCCTCCGTCGGAATTTCGACCGTATGTACGCGGCATTAGGAGCAAAATCGCTCCTCCGCCCCTGCTGCCCCCATGCTTCGGCATATATGCTCTTTTTTTTAACTGTGGTGGTGAAATCACCTCCTACAGCACTGGAGTCACGGCTTTATGTATCGTGGGAGCAAACGCTGTTGCTGTCAAGATAAATAATTCCGCGCTGCAGTTGAATGGCGCACCTGAAAACAAAAAATTACATACCTGAAAAGCAAGCATGATAAAACATTGCAGAATAGAATACAGTAAAAAAGAGCAGAACAATAGAGAGAAAATAGAGAGAGAGAGAACAATAAAACGACAACTATTTTTGGTTTTTTTATTTTATATTTTTTTGTGTTTTGTTTTTTACGTTTTTTTTTTTTCTTTTTTACACTTTTTTTTGTAACTTTACAACTGTAATGGTTCGGGTCTCTCAAAATGTAATGGCATCTTGGGAGACCCTGTGTAAGTGTGTCCTTGTCTGTGAAATGCTGTACCCTACGCTAAAACTTCACTTTTGAGTGGTAGCGTTCAAAACATTCACCTTGGCAAAGACCAGGCTTGTCAGGACAGAGTGGACAAAAACTACGGGTGTCACGCCTAAATCCGCGCTTGCTACAGACACGACATCTTTTTTGGGGGTGGCTTTGGGTAGGGGTACTCGGGAGGACATACGAATAATGCCTCTCATGCAGCCGGCTTACTGCATTTGGTTGGGGATGGTGAGGTGCAGAACCGCCTGGATACAGGAGTTCTGTGACTATCTCATTCTGGAATTTTAGAAGAGATAACGTCTCGCCTGAAGCTCTGTATAGCACATGAGCGTTCAGCAAAGCCAATTGGAATAATGATAGAGACACTTTTTTGTACCAGCGTCTCGCCTTACGGTCAATTAGATACGGCGCCATCAACTGGTCGTTGAGGTCCACCCCTCCCATATTTTGGTTATATTCGTGGACACAGAGGGGTTTCTCCACAACACCAGTCGCCGTACGAATTTGGACTGTCGTGTCTGCATGAAGGGAGGTAAGAAGGAAAACATTCTTATTGTCCCTCCACTTCATAGCGAGCAAGTTATTACACTTCAAGCAGGCTCTCTCCCCCAGCCTAAGACGGGCATCTACAAGCCGCTGGGGAAAGCCCCGGCGATTAGGTCGCACGGTGCCACATGCTCCAATCTGATGATCAAACAAGTGACTAAACAGTGGCACGCTCGTGTAATAATTGTCCACATACAAGTGGTACCCCTTTCCGAATAAGGGTGACACCAAGTTCCACACTATCTTGCCAGCGCTCCCTATGTAATCCGGGCAGTTGACCGACTCAATCTGACTATCTTTTCCCTCATAAACCGTAAAGTTCACTACATAGCCTGTTGCCCTGTCACAGAACTTGTAGAGCTTGACCCCGTATCTGGCACGCTTGCTGGGAAGGTACTGCTTGAAAGACAAGCGGCCAGAAAATTTAATCAGGGACTCATCAACGCAGACAACTTGATCGGGAGTAAACAAGGCTGCAAAACGTTCGTTGAAGTGGTTTATGAGGGGCCGAATTTTATAGAGCCGGTCGTATTCAGGGTCCCCACGTGGACGACAAAGTTCATTGTCGTTGAAGTGCATGAACCGCAAAATCTGCTCGTATCGTGCCCTGGACATGGAGGCAGAGAACACGGGCATGTGGTCAATTGGGTGCGTGGACCAATAAGCACGCAATGACGGAAATTTATGTGTGCCCATGTTGAGGGAAAGGCCCAGAAAGGTCTTAAATTCGGAAACCGTAATTGGTTTCCAATTTCTGGCAATTTTAGGCAACTGGGGGTTAGCGGCGATAAATTGACCAGCATATAAATTACTCTGGTCCACAATAGATCTATAGAGATCTTCCGTGAAAAACAGCGAATAAAAATCAATTGGAATAAAATCAGCTGTTTCCACCTGAATACCGGGTTGGGCAGTGAATGGGGGAAGTACGGGTTCTGCAGAAGTGGTGGGGACCCAATCAGGATAGGCGAATTCTGCAGGAAGGGCAGTATGGGCACGACGGGCCTGCCTTTGTCTTCTTGGTGGCAGCGGGACACTACTTGTGCTTGCCACCTCGCCAGCTTGAACTGCACTTATGGGACTCGCCACGTCACCAAGTGTTACTGCAGTGCTGGATGTACGTCCAGGCTGTACTAGGCCGCTGGTGCTTGCCAGTTCACCAGAAGGAATAGCGGCGCTAGTACTACTCTGCTCCATGATACGAGAGCCCTGCGGTTCTTGCTCCTCAACAACCTCAGAAGATCGGGATCGGGTACACCTGACCTTAGCAGGGACCTCAACTTCGTCGTCAGAGCTATCTGACGTGGGGCCGCTGACGTCACTGTCTTCTACGGGAAGATATTCTGAGCCTGAATCTGACAGATACGTGACCTCCTCTTCACTATCTGTCATGCTCAGAATCTCGTAGGCCTCTTTACTAGTGTACCTTCGTCTTGCCATTTTGGGCTCTAAATTTAGGGGTACACTAGTAAGATTCACAGGAAAAAAAGCACCTGACTGTCGTCAGCAAATATATCAAACGCTACAAAAAAACTGTTAGCGATCGCAGGGATCAGGCCTGTCTCTGCGAACGCTGCAGTTATGTGTGTTGTGTTTGGTAAGTGACAGTGATCGATCGATACTGCACTTGGGTGGGCTGGGCTGGGCTGGGCGGAGGGGCTAAACGCAGGCGCTAGCAGGTATCTGGGCTGATCCCGCTAACACTGCGTTTTTGGGAACCCTAAACCGCTGGGGATGCTAGTATAGATCTGATCAGATACTATACCACTAAGGGGGGTGTATGCTTTGCGCGTGGGTGTTAGCGTTACTGGCACTAACCTAACACTGCCTGGGGCGACGCAGACCCTCTCTGGCGCTAAAACCTAATTGATCTCACCCGCCGGGCGATCAGGGGGGTTAAACCTTTATTGGGTTATATACGGCGGGTGCCCTGATGCTATAAAAAGCAAACTAATCAACCAGCGTCACCCGTAACCTTTATATGGTGATCACTGGTGAAAGGGTTAACTAGGGGCAATCAGGGGGTTAAAACCTTTATTAGGTTAAATATGGGGGTACCCGACGCTATATAAAAACCTGACGGGTAACCTAAATAACTTACTGGCTAACCAGTGACACCAGTGACGCTTATACGGCGATCACTGGTGAAAGGGTTAACTCTAGGGGCAATCAGGGGGTTAAAATAATATATGGGGGTACCTGACACTAATAAAAACCTGCGGCGAACCTAAAAAAAAATAACTGCCTATCTAAAACACCAGCGACACGAATACAGCGATCGGAAAAACAATCGCTTAGTGACGCTGAAGTTAGGGGGTGAAAGGGTTACCTGGGGGGTGATCAAGGGGTTAAACCTTTATTAGGGGGGTTAGGGGGCTACCCTGGACCTAAAGGGGCCTAATCCTAACTGCCCTGCAACTTTTTACAATCACAGATGACACTAAATGCAGTGATCAGTAAAATAAATGATCACTGCAATCAGTGACACTGTGATTGGGGGCTTTGGGGTGACCTGGGGGGTGATCTGGGGGTGACTGGGGGGTGATTTGTGTGCCTATGTGTACCTACGTGTCAGTGGACTGTTGGAGCACTAACCTCTGTCTTCTCTCCTCGGCGCCGGGAACGAAAAGACCGCGGCGAGGGAGATGACATCACTTCCTCCAGCCTCTGTTTACATCACATGGCGGAGGAAGCATTTTCATTGGCCGGGAGCGATCGCGAGGGGGGGGCGGAATCGAGCGGCCGCCCCCTCATGCCTGATCGCTCCCGAACACTTAACGGCCGCTCACTGCAGTGAAGGGGGGTTAAGTTACTTCCTTTTTCTTTACCAACCACAATTCCTCTGGCGCAGGGCCGTTTGAAGGAATTTGGGGGCCCCAAGCAGATTGAGAATTTGGGGCCCCCAAGCGGGGGGGGGGGCTACTGATTTTTTTTTTGAGAAGCGGGGGTGGGGTTTGGGCTGCTACACAATTTTTTTAGATTTTGTTTTTTAATTCAGAAGCGGAGGGGTGCTACTGAGATTTCTACTGATTTTTGGTTTTAATTTAGAAGGGGGGGTGCTAACGCGGGACATCGATCGCGGGAGGAGGGGCCGCCGTTCGCGGGAGGGGGACCACCGATCAGGGGGGCCTGCCGATCGCGGCAGGGGGGCGCGGATCACGGGGGGGCCGCGGATCACATGAGGGGGGGGGGCCGCCAATCGCGGGTGGGGGGGCCGCCGATCGCAGGAGGGGGCCGCCAATCACGGGAGGAGGGCACCAATCGCGGGTGGGGGGGCCGCCGATCGCGGGAGGCGGGCCTCCAATCATGGGAGGAGGGGCCGCCGTTCGCGGGAGGGGGACCACCGATCGGGGGGGCCTGCCGATCGCGGCAGGGGGGGCGCGGATCGCGGGGGGGGGCCGTGGATCACATGAGTGGGGGGCCGCCAATCGTGGGTGGGGGGGCCGCCGATCGCGGGAGGGGGGGGGCACCGATCGCGGGAGGGGGGCGCCGCCGATCGCGGGAGGGGGGCGCCGATCGCGGGAGGGGGGGCGCCAATCGCGGGGGGGGGGCGCCAATCGCGGGAGGGGGGCCGCCGATCACGGGAGGGGGGCCGCCGATCGTGGGTGGGGGGGCCACCGATCGCGGGTGGGGGGGACCGCCGATCGCGGGAGGGGGGCGCCAATCGCGGGTGGGGGGGCCGCCGATCGCGGGAGGGGGGGGGCGCCGATCGCGGTTGGGGGGGCCGCCAATCGCGGAGGGGGGGCCGCCAATCGCGGAGGGGGGCCGCCGATCGCGGGAGGGGGGCCGCCAATCGCAGGTGGGGGGGCCGCCAATCGCGGGTGGGGGGCCGCCGATCTCAGGAGGGGGGGCGCTCTGCTGGGGCCCCAGGCCAGCTGGGGGCCCCAAGCAGTTGCTTGGTTTGCCTCTCCTGTTCCGACGGCCCTGCTCTGGCGTAGCACCTGGAATACATAACTTCCTTGGATGAGGCTGGCTCACACACCTGCGGTGCATTCGCACTCCGCACTGCCCAAAAAGGTGTGCGTTTTCTAGGCAGTGCGGTCCGGCTTACGTGCAAATTCAGGGCCATTGACTTATATGGGAACGCTTCTGAATCGCACATGTCATTCAGTTGTGAACAGTATAAAATCCTGACCTGATATGCAATCCTGACCTGATCCTGATAAAAACTGTCATGAAGCGCTGAACAACTACTTTGTCAATTAGCTGTGAAAACAGAGCTCAAACTCGCACTGCATAGGTGTGAACCCAGCCCTAAAATTGTATTTAAAAAAAAAGAAAATAAAACATTTTTAAATCCCCAATCATTGTTCATACAGCCTAAACACAAATTAAAACCATTTGCACAAATATCCATTCCCTTGTCTTGTAACAGGCAATGTCCTTATACAATGCGAAAGTTCGCTTTTTTTTTTTTTTCTCAACATCAACAAAACTATATTTGTCGAAACTGAAAAGAAAAACAACACCTTTTAACTTCAATAACGTAAGGATAGGCAATTACACAATTAAAACAGTCCCCAAAGTCAGACTCCAAGGCTCTAAGGCTCTGTCTCCACTACTGTGAGTTGCTGTGCGACTTGACACATGCGAAGTCGCATGATAAGTCAAAAACCCATGTAATTCAATGATCCTTGTTTTAATTTGTGCGACTCAAGTTGCAGCGACGCAAAAAGGTTCTTGCACTATTTTGTTCCTACTTCGGTGCGACCTTTTCTCACACTTTTGCATGACATTGCATCAAAAATCGCATTGCAAAGTCGCACTGCAAATCACGCAAATTTGGGGTTGCAATAGTGGAAACAGAACATAACTGAAATAATCAAAATACCCCATGTATAAGTTGAAATGCTACTCTAAAAAAAAAATTGTATCTGATCAGATTCCTCAAAAAAAAACATTTGGTACCAGCGCATACATGTAATTTATCAGTGACGTCACATTCCCCTTTTAATGTTTCCAATTAATTATGCATTGGACATGGGAATATGGGCCCAACACATTTCATGAATAGACTGACAATAGTTGCAACATTTTAACAATAAACATATTTTTTTTTAATCTATATAGATCACTTTTCTGAATCAAATCCTTCTTTAACATTTTCTCCACCTGAGCAAGTCTCTCGGACTCGCTGAATATGGAATGCAAATATAGCAGTATGCTTTGCGCAAAAGCGTTGACGAAGGTATGGTCGGTTGTTTGATCCCCTCTTTCACTTGAAGTGAAATAGCAGATTTATGCAAGCGGACATATACCTCTGTATATTATGCTAAACAATACTTTGGATAGGAGGAATCACTCAAATAAAGCACCACACACAGATGAGTACCCTACTCTGTCCCTCTCACCTGCCCACTTTAGCAACGCTCTCCTACTTGGCAGGATCAAAGGACATATCAATTACTCAAAAATCCGTTTGCATTCAGAAGAAAAAACAACTTATAATTTAAATTGGAATTCCAAGACAACAACAAACAAACAAATAAAATGTAAGCATTTTTCTCTGAGCAGATGGAAGAGAATTCCCTATACTAACAACAACTTTCCCTACTTAAAACCTTGGCTTGTATAGTATAGCTAAAACCCCTTTGTCCCATCTGCATCACAGTGACAACATTTATCATACATACAAAAGTACTTAGCATTCTCACGATATTTGGATATAAGCAAGGGAGATTTATAATACTGTAGACCACTTTGACTGTTTAACCTTAGGGCCAGTTCACACCACATGCAGTCCAGTGAGTTTTAAAAAAAATAAAATCATGGAAAGCAGGTTATATGGTCTTCAATGGCATAGTTCACACCAGTGCTTGCAGTTCCAGTGCACTTCAGTTCAAGAAAAAACAGAACATGCTGCATCCTTCCTGCACTGGAACGCTGCAAAAATGCATAAAAAACGCACTGGAGGGGTGAAAAAAAACACTGGACTGCATTAAAAATGCACAAAAAACGCACTGGAACGCATCAAAAATGTGCATGTAAAAAAACCACCTGGAACGCATCCGGACTGCATTTCTATGGTGCAAACCGCCCCCTACAGTCAGTGTATCTACACAACAAATTATCTTATTACTCCTATGCAACAGATAGAAAAGCGAAAGTAGGTTGGATCACCGAAATATAATCCTCATTTATCATTTCAGCTCCTTGCCAAAAGGACTGTCGTGTACACTTTTCTACAGCGTTCCCAAAACGCTTCTAATTAGAACCTTCTGAGAGGTACTTTCCAGCTTTCCCAAAACGCTTCTAATTAATTAGGACCTTCTCAAAGGTACTTTCAAAGGCGGATTTTCCCAAAAAATCCCCTATACACCAAGGCGTGGTTCGTATCCCTCTTCTACATAAATTTAGTTCGAGATGAAATTTAAATCAGAGCTAAGGTAAGAGAAAACAGTCTGTCTAAAAGACAAAAAGATTCTTCTTACCAAAGGTCATTTTTTCATCCCCCCACTGCCACCATCTGAAGCAGGTAATACCGCCACCCAGGTGTACTTCAGGTAAATGCAAGATCATTTTCAGTGACCCCCGGATCCGTGAGAAATCAAAATGACACATGGAAACGGATAGTGTGTTCATTAGATCTCTGGCCTTTATTGAATTTCAGAGTGGCTTATATGAAAAAGAAAGATAGGAGGGGCTATGTCTTAACACATACGTTTCTAAAAATTATACAAACTCAGTATATTCTTATCTTATATTAACTGCTGAATTTAGTTTAGCAAGGGACTTTTCTTATACAATCAGGCTACTGCATGAACAGGCTTAATCACAATGACTATCAGTAGTAGGGTGTGACTCTATACAAACTGTCAGTTAAGCTAAGTATGTCAAAGTTCATTTCTACTTAAAATGGAGTTGATTATTTATACATTCTATTACAGTGTGTGGACGCTGGTTAATGGGAGCAAAGGAGGGTGCCAGCATAGCAGGACTGAGTTTCATAACTAAAGCACATTGGCCCGAGGAAGATACTGATACTGGCCTTCACCTCACCCCCAGCCATGGGGAGGACATGGGCCGTAGTGCATCTCACCCTGTCGTGTGACATACCCCTAGACAAAGGAGATGGGGTGAGGCCGCTACACACATATAAAAGACTCCAGTGCTGCAGGGAAGCACTGCTAACCATTTCCTTCACGACCTTTACAAACAGCAAACAATTAGACTCTCTTTTTTTTGTGTGTAGAATAGACAGTAAAGGGTATATTCGTATTGGTTACTTTGGGGAACATGTACACTAGTATTCCAGATTTCAATATTTTTTTTATTCTATTAATTTTTTTCCTGTTTTTCTTTCATGTCGTATTCAAGTTTTTATTTAATTGGGCTCTTTTCGATACATGTTTTGACATTATCCTTGTGATTATTTCATTACCATAGTCGTTCATCACTCCACAGCTACTTGAGATGTATATCTCTGCTTATAGAACAACTTAATTCCCTCCTCGTTATATGATGCAATCACGGCTGTGTTGCTGAAACTTGACTAAAGCTCTATAGATTACACTTCTTGCTCAGCATCATCGGTCAGTGAAGATATTTTGGCAAAACATCTTGCATGTTTCATTAATAAAATGATTGTACAGAATATGCATTGCTTCAGAAACTGTTTTATTGTGATAAGCCTATGTTCTATCCCACCGATATCTGCAGGTCAAGCACTATGTAACATCCACTGTACACCTTGAGGGAAACCCCTTACCTTTAATACCTTTTGAGTCTAAATGTTAGTATGATCCTCACTAGGGATGAGCTCGGTGTTCGAGTCGAACATACGTTCGACTCGAACATCGGCTGTTCGATCGTTCGACGAAGATCGAACGATTTGGGCCGTTCGCGCCTAATTCGAGTGACGCGAACGGCCCACAATGCACTACGCCATCGCAGTGTCATCCAGGCGCTGTGATTGGCCAAGCATGCACTGTGACCCCGCATGCTTGGCCAATCACAGCGCCGGCAGCGAGGAGAGCAATGATTGGCCACAGGCAGGATGCCTGTGGCCAATTATTGCTGAGGGGGTTTAGTACACGCCCCACACTATAAAAGGCCGCCAGCACGGCTGCCTAGTGTAGTGTGTTCCGGAGCAGGGAAAGAGAAGCATAGGCAGGGACAGTGACATTTATTTTTTCTTGCTTAACCTGGATTCCTTTAGTTTAGGGAAAGAGAAGGATAGGTAGGGAGAGTGTCAGTGTGTTTTACTGTACGAATCCTTGTTTCTAGGGACAGGGAAGGACAGTGAGGGAAATTCTCCTTGTGCTATAGTGTGCTTTAAAAAAAACTTTTTTCTAGGGACAGAAAACTATAGGTAGGGAGAGTGTCAGTGTGTTTTACTGTACGAATCCTTGTTTCTAGGGACAGGGAAGGACAGTGAGGGAAATTCTCCTTGTGCTATAGTGTGCTTTAAAAAAACCTTTTTTCTAGGGACAGAAAACTATAGGTAGGGAGAGTGTCAGTGTGTTTTACTGTACGAATCCTTGTTTCTAGGGACAGGGAAGGACAGTGAGGGAAATTCTCCTTGTGCTATAGTGTGCTTTAAAAAAACCTTTTTTCTAGGGACAGAAAACTATAGGTAGGGAGAGTGTCAGTGTGTTTTACTGTACGAATCCTTGTTTCTAGGGACAGGGAAGGACAGTGAGGGAAATTCTCCTTGTGCTATAGTGTGCTTTAAAAAAAACTTTTTTCTAGGGACAGAAAACTATAGGTAGGGAGAGTGTCAGTGTGTTTTACTGTACGAATCCTTGTTTCTAGGGACAGGGAAGGACAGTGAGGGAAATTCTCCTTGTGCTATAGTGTGCTTTAAAAAAAACTTTTTTCTAGGGACAGAAAACTATAGGTAGGGAGAGTGTCAGTGTGTTTTACTGTACGAATCCTTGTTTCTAGGGACAGGGAAGGACAGTGAGGGAAATTCTCCTTGTGCTATAGTGTGCTTTAAAAAAACCTTTTTTCTAGGGACAGAAAACTATAGGTAGGGAGAGTGTCAGTGTGTTTTACTGTACGAATCCTTGTTTCTAGGGACAGGGAAGGACAGTGAGGGAAATTCTCCTTGTGCTATAGTGTGCTTTAAAAAAACCTTTTTTCTAGGGACAGAAAACTATAGGTAGGGAGAGTGTCAGTGTGTTTTACTGTACGAATCCTTGTTTCTAGGGACAGGGAAGGACAGTGAGGGAAATTCTCCTTGTGCTATAGTGTGCTTTAAAAAAAACTTTTTTCTAGGGACAGAAAACTATAGGTAGGGAGAGTGTCAGTGTGTTTTACTGTACGAATCCTTGTTTCTAGGGACAGGGAAGGACAGTGAGGGAAATTCTCCTTGTGCTATAGTGTGCTTTAAAAAAACCTTTTTTCTAGGGACGGAAAACTATAGGTAGGGAGAGTGTCAGTGTGTTTTACTGTACGAATCCTTGTTTCTAGGGACAGGGAAGGACAGTGAGGGAAATTCTCCTTGTGCTATAGTGTGCTAAAGCATTCCTCATCAACCATCTTTGAAATCCTTGTTTTTTGGACAGTCAGGGAAATTGTCGTTGTGCTATTCTGTGCAAAAGCAATCATCCTCAACCATATTTAGAAATCCTTAAGTAAAGGGACAGAGAAGGACACCTGAAGGTAGCCCTTATTGCTTTTTTCCCATCTCCCTGCAGGCCATCTATTAGAATGTCTGGAAGGCAAACAAGGAGAGGCAGACAGTCAGGAGGCAATAAAAGAGGGCAAGCAGGCTCTGTGTCTGGGGACAACAGTGCTGGTCGTGGACGCGGTGCATTGTCATCAGCACATGGCCATGGGACACGCTTGTCCTTCTTTTCGGCAGCTGGACATGTTGAGCCACATCATGCCGAAGACTTGGTAGAGTGGATGACCAAGCCCTCCTCCTCCTCCTCCTCATCCTCTCTCACCCAGGCTCAGGGTACTGGCAAAGCAGCTGCCAAAGCGTCCTCTTCCCTGGTATCAATGTCAGACTCATCATCAGTCACTCCTTCCCTAGACCCACCATGTCCTCCTCCTGAGGAGTCCCCCGAACTGTTTGAGCACAGTGTTGGGTACATGCTCCAGGAGGATGCCCAGCGTTTCGAAGGGTCTGATGATGAAACCCAGCTACAGGAAGGCAGTAGCGTGAGAGCAGACAGAGGGGATGCTCAAGAAGGACACCAATCTGGCAGTCATGTTCCAGCAGCTGCAGCATACTGCCAGATTGGCTCCAGTGATGAGGAGGGAGGGGATGATGAGGTCACTGACTCCACGTGGGTGCCTAATAGGAGAGAGGAGGAGGAGGAGGATGAGGAGGAGGCACATCTCCAACGAGGCAGGATGCCCTTTGGTGGCCAGCGTAAGGGCAGTACACCGACGGAATCACACCGCAGAGCTCCGCCTGTGCAGGGCGCTGCCTCTGCCCGTCATTCAAAAAGTTCTTTGGTGTGGGCCTTTTTTGAGGCTAGTGCATCAGATCGCACAGCTGCTGTTTGCAACATATGTCTCAAGCGTATATCGCGTGGCCAAAACATCAGCCGCTTGGGTACCACATGCCTGACCAGACATATGTTGACCTGCCATGCAGCTCGTTGGCAAGCCTACCTCAAAGACCCACACCAAAGAACAAAGCGGACCTCTCCTTGCACCGCATCAGCTGGGATCTCCAACCCCACTATAACTTCAGTCCTCTCTGAAACATGCACTGAGAGGAATGAAGGTGTAGAATTAGGTGTGTCACAGCCAAGTACTTGCGGCCACTCTGCTAGCAGTACACCGACGTCCGATTCTAGCAGGCAAATTTCCCTGCCCCAGCTGCTGGACCGTCGAAAGAAGTTCACTCCCAGCCATCCACATGCCCAGCGGTTGAATGCTAGCTTGGCTAAATTGCTAGCGCTTCAACTGCTGCCTTTTCAGTTGGTAGACTCGGCCCCCTTCCGTGAGTTTGTGCAATGTGCGGTTCCTCAGTGGCAGGTTCCCAAACGCCACTTTTTCTCACGGAAGGCTATTCCGGCTCTCTACCGGCATGTGGAAGGCAATGTCTTGGCCTCGCTGGACAGGGCGGTCAGCGGTAAGGTGCATATTACCGCTGACTCATGGTCCAGCAGGCATGGACAGGGACGTTACCTTTCTTTCACGGCCCATTGGGTCACTCTTTTGGCAGCTGGGAAGGATGCAGGACAAGGTGCAGTAGTGTTGGAGGTTGTTCCACCGCCACGCCTCCAAAATGCTACTACTGGTTGTGACACACCTCTCTCCTCCACCCCCTCCTCTTCTTCTTCTTCCTCCATGGCCTCTTCCTGTGGTTTGTCCTCTGAACCAGCGGTGCTCCGTAGCCGTTCAAGGGGCTACGCAAGTACGCAGGCAAAAAGATGCCATGCCGTGCTTGCGCTGGTGTGTTTGGGGGACAGAAGCCACACTGGGGCAGAGGTCCTGTCTGCTCTGCAGGGCCAGGCCGAGAGGTGGTTGACGCCACGCCAGCTTAAGCCAGGAATGGTGGTTTGCGACAATGGCACCAACCTCCTCTCCGCCCTCCGACAGGGACAACTGACCCATGTGCCCTGTGTGGCTCACGTCCTTAACCTGGTGGTGCAGCGGTTCTTGGGCAGGTACCCGGGCTTACAGGATGTCCTGAGGCAGGCCAGGAAAGTCTGTGTGCATTTCCGCAGATCTTATAATGCCAGTGCTCGCCTGGCTGAGCTGCAAAAGGAGTTGAACCTGCCCAAGAACCGCCTTATATGTGACATGCCCACCAGGTGGAACTCAACGTTGGCCATGCTGCAGCGGCTGCACACGCAGCAGAGGGCCATCAATGAGTACCTGTGCGACTACGGCACCAGGACAGGGTCAGGGGAGCTTGGTTTTTTTTCTCCATGCCAGTGGGGCATGATCAGGGATGCATGCACTGTCCTGGCACCATTTGAGGAGGCCACGAGGATGGTGAGCAGTGACAGTGCATGCATCAGTGACACTGTACCTCTTGTCCACCTGTTGGAGCACACGCTGCGTGGAATAATGGACAGGGCACTTGAGGCAGAACAGAGGCAGGAAGAGGAGGACTTCCTTGCCTCTCAAGGCCCCCTTTACCCAGACAGTGTTCCTTCTGTCCCACCCATCGCACAGGAAGAGGAGGAGGAGGAGGAGGAGGAGGAGGAGGAGGATTGTGTCAGCATGGAGGTGGAGGCTGGCACTCAGCATCATCAGCAGCAGTCTTTTAGGGATGATTTACAGTCCCAAGAAACCAGTGGACTTGTACGTGGCTGGGAGGAGGTGGCTGCGGATCATGTCGTCCTTAGTGACCCAGAGGACTCCGGAGCGAATGCCTCAGCAAACCTACGCTGCATGGCCTCCCTGATCCTGCAAAGTCTGCGGAAGGATCCTCGTATTCTTCGGATCAAGGAGAGGGACCATTACTGGCTGGCCACTCTCCTTGATCCACGGTACAAGGGTAAGGTTGCGGACCTTATGTTACCGTCGCAGAGGGAGCAGAGGATGAGACAACTCCGGGAGGCCTTGCAGAAAGGTCTGTGCAACGCGTTCCCAGAGACTGGGAGGTTACAAACTCCTGGTCCTGGACAACGAGTTGCTGAGGCTTCGGGCAGTCAAAGAAGGAGCAGTGGGGAAGGTGGCCGTCTGACCGATGCGTTCAGACAATTCTTTAGTCCGCAGCCCCAAAGTATGATCGGTTCCAGCAACCATCGCCAGCGTCTGATAAACATGGTGCAGGAATATCTAGGGGCAAGGTCAGACTTGGACACCTTCCCCACCGAAAATCCTCTGGCTTACTGGGTCTTGAGGATGGATCACTGGGCAGAGCTTGCACAGTATGCAATTGAGCTACTGGCCTGTCCTGCATCCAGCGTTCTTTCGGAACGCACATTCAGTGCTGCTGGAGGATTTGTCACGGATCACAGGGTGCGCCTGTCCACCGACTCGGTTGATCGACTGACTTTCATCAAGATGAACCAGTCTTGGATCACCACCAGCTACCACACACCTGATGCTGATATAACAGACTAATTGATTTTAACATGTCACATCCCTTCAAGACTGATGCTGATGCTGAGTGTCTGTGCTGTTATGTTGACTGGCTATCCTCCTCCTCCGAGTCCTCAATGATACGATTGATGATGATAGCTTGGAAGATCATTTTTGTTTATGGGTGCCGCCACCAGTGGCTAAGGCCCAATTTTTCAGCCCCTGTTTTACAGGGGCGTGTAATTACAATTTTTTTAGCAATAATTTGCCATAGGGCTCATTGCTGTGCTCCAAGTACAGTATCTGTGAGGGGTTGGAGTGTTGTGGCACCAGTGCCTAAGGCCCAATTTTTCAGCCCCTGTTTAACAGGGGCGTGTCATTACAATTTTTGAAGCAATACTTTGCAACAGGGCTCATTGCTGTGCTCCAAGTACAGTATCTGTGAGGGGTTGTAGTGTTGTGCCACCAGTGCCTAAGGCCCAATTTTTCAGCCCCTGTTCAACAGGGGCATGTAATTACAATTCTTGATCTAATAATTCACAGCAGGGCCCATTGCTGCACCCACCAAGAGTAACTGTCAGGGCTTACAGTGTTGTGGCACCAGCACCACCATCAAAGGCCCAATTTTTACTACCACTGTTCAACAATTATATGTAATTACAATTCCTGATATAATAGTTGACAGCAGGGCGTTCCAGCACCAACCAAGAGTAACTGTGAGTGCTTACAGTGTTGTGCCAACACCAACAACTAAGGGGCCTATTTCTGCAGAGTATCCAACTTACAAACGACTCCTACTTGCAAACGCAAGAAGACAACAGGAAGTGAGAGGAAATCTACCCCTTGGAAGGAAAATTCTCTCCTGTAAGAATTAATATGGGAGAAAGGTGTCTCCTCTGTACTGATGCTTTATCAGCAATCCTTGTTTCAAGAAAAACACCACATTTCAAAAACAGTTGTCATTGGGACGGAAAGTGAGGTGAAATGTTCTGAACAGGGGCACAGACAGCAAAACAAATGTTACAGGGGTGATAACCCTTACCTATGTTTTCCAAAAAGTTTAAAAATAGATTTTTGGGCTGGAGCTACACTTAAACAATGTACCTGTTCAAAATTACAAACAGATTCTACATAAGAACAAACCTACAGTCCCTGTCTTGTATGCACCGCCTGTATACGGCTGTTCAGAGTATATAGGGCCTTTTTTATTTTATGTGCGGGGTTCCCCTTAATATCCATACAAGACCCAAAGGGGCTGGTAATGGGCTGGGGTAGGGGGGGGTCATGGGGTAGCTATGCCATTTTTCTTAAAGATTTTCATCCATATTACCGGGACCAGACATTACATTAAAGCCGCAAGCAGTTTTAAATGGCTTTTTTTTCCTTTAGAAGTGTTATTTTGTGCAGGGACAGTTCTAAACACGGGAAACACGTGGCACTTCACAGGCATACTTTAGACACCCCCCAGGTACGATATTTAAAGGAATATTTGACTTTTTTTTTTCACTTTATGCATCATTAAAATGACTGCTCCTGAAAAACGACCGTTTTTAAAACTTCTTTTTGCATTGATACATGTCCCCTGGTGCACAACCCGGGTTCCCAAACCCTTTTTAGGACAATAACATGCATAATAGTTGTTATAATTAGCACTTTAGAATTCGAACGTTCGCATCCATTGTATTTAATAGGGTTCTAATGTTCGTACGAACTTTCGGTCCGTTCGCGGGTTCTGGTGCGAACCGAACCCGGGGGTGTTCGGCTCATCACTAATCCTCACTCAGTTGGGCTGATATCCCTACCTTACGGAATCTTGACCTCCAAACAATTAACAACACCTTTGAGCTATGTTAGCAGGTTAGAACAAGACCTTCAATTACGTTCTGACCTTAAACATTGGGATCAAATCTGGGCTACCACAAAATCTTTCTTCTGCAATGCCTCAGCGGTATTCCCACCAGGTTAGCCCATGCCAAAACTAACATCTCTGCTCACTGCTTTTGTGGCTGCCTGAAGGCGGGTTATTTTACACATATCAGGTAGTTCTGCCCGGTAGTTCAGCGCCTTTCGCAACAGGTAAGGGAAGCAAGGCTTCACATCCTGATTCCCTTACCGAAGATGGCGGTGCCTCCACCCAAGAGTCGAGGGACAAATCGGCTTCGGGTGCAGACATCGCGGGCGCAAAGGACAGGTAAGTGTCCTTATATTAAAAGTCAGCAGCTGCAGTATTTGTAGCTGCTGACTTTTATTTATTTTTTGCGGCGGAACTCCGCTTTAAAGTACATGCAGAAGTAATTGGGCGGCTGTCAGTTCTGCCACCGCTATAATTTTTTGCACATGTAAAATCATATAAAAGAATTAAGAAAATGTGTGGAAAAGTCTTATGTTTTACTGGCTGACTATATTATAATTGCAAGCTTTTAGAGATTAAGTTCACTTTTTTTTTCTAAATTCCAGCTCCCCTATGTACAAATATAGAACTAATGTACTTCTTTTGCAAAAATAAAAAAGCATTCCATTTATTCTACACACACTTACCTCACTGTCCTCATGGCTGTTTTAACCACTTGACCACTGGGCACTTAAACCCCCTTCCTAACCAGACCAATTTTCAGCTTTCGGTGCTCTCACATTTTGAATGACAATTACTCAGTCATACAACATTGTAACCATATGAAATTTTTGTCCTTTTTTTCACACAAATAGAGCTTTCTTTTGGTGGTATTCAATCACCATTGGGTTTTTTATCTTTTGCGCTATAAAAGAAAAAAGACTGAAAATTTTGTAAAAAAATAAATTTTTCTTTGTTTCTGTTATAAAATTTAGCAAATTAGTAATTTTTCTTCATAAATTTTGGCCAAAAATTTATACTGCTACATATATTTAGTAAAAATAAGTACAAATTGGTGTATATTATTTGGTCTTTGTGAAAGTTATAGAGTCCACAAACTATGGTGCCAATATCTGAAAATTGATCACACCTGAAGTAGTGACGCCCTATCTTAATTCCTGAGACCCTAACATGCCAGAAAAGTACAAATACCCCCCAAATGACCCCTTTTTGGAAAGAAGACATTCCAAGGTATTCAGAAAGCGGCATGGTGAGTTTTTTGAAGTTTTTAATTTTTTACCAAAATTCTTTGCAAAATCAAGTTTTTTTTTTTCTTGTTTTTTTTTTCACTAAATTGCCATATTAGCAGGTTATTTCTCACACACAGCATATGCATACCACAAATTACACCCCAAAACACATTCTTCTATTACTCCCGAGTATGGCGATACCACATGTGTGAGACTTTTACACAGCGTGGCCACATACAGAGGCCCAACATGCAGGGAGCACTTTCAGGCGTTCTGGAGCACCCAGGCCAATTCTGGCATTTCTCTCCTACATGTAAATTTCATAATTTATTTGCTAGAAAATTACACCGAACCCCCAAACATTATATATGTTTTTTTTAGCAAAGACCCTAGAGAATACAATGGCGGTTGTTGCAACTTTTTATCTCGCACGGTATTTGCGCAGCAATTTTTCGAACACGGTTTTTGGGGAAAAAAAACTGTTTTGTGCTTTAAAAAAAAAAAAATGGTAAGGTTAGCCGAATGTTTTTGCATAGCTTGAAAGATGATGTTACGTCGAGTAAATAGATACCTAACATGTCACCCTTCAAAATTGCACACACTCGTGGAATGGCGCCAAACTTTGCTACTTAAAAATCCCCATAGGCGACGCTTTTAATTTTTTTACTGGTTACATGTTTTGAGTTACATAGGAGATCTAGAATTATTGCTCTCGCTCTAACGTTCGCAGCGATACCTCACATGTGTGGTTTGAACACCGTTTTCATATGTGGGCAGGACTTACGTATGCGTTCGCTTCTGCATGCGAGCACACGGGGGCAGGGGCGCTTTAAAAAAAAGAAAAAATAATTATTGTTCATTTTACTTTATTTATTTTAGTTTGCCACTTTTTTCCCCAAAAATAATTTTTTTGATCCCTTTTATTCCTATTACAAGGAATGTAAACATCTCTTGTAATAGGAATATGGCATGACAGGTCCTCTTTACAGTGAGATATGGGGTCAATAAGACCCCACATCTCATCTCTAGGCTGGGAAGCCCGAAAAAAAAAAAAAAACGATCCTGGCTTCGATCGTAGCGAGTATGGGCAGGGTATTGCAGAGTATGGGCAGGGTATTGCAGAGTATGGGCAGGGTATTGGCAGAGTATGGCGTGATATTGGCAGAGTATGGCGGGGTATTGGCAGAGTATGGCGGGGTATTGGCAGAGTATGGCGGGGTATTGGCAGAGTATGGCGGGGGTATTGGCAGAGTATGGCGGGGTATTGCAGAGTATGGCGGGGTATTGCAGAGTATGGGCAGGGTATTGCAGAGTATGGGCAGGGTATTGCAGAGTATGGGCAGGGTATTGCAGGATATGGGCAGGGTATTGCAGGATATGGGCAGGGTATTGCAGAGTATTGCAGGATATGGGCAGGGTATTGCATAGTATTGCAGAGTATGGCGGGGTATTGCAGAGTATGGCGGGGTATTGCAGAGTATGGGCAGGGTATTGCAGAGTATGGGCAGGGTATTGCAGAGTATGGGCAGGGTATTGGCAGAGTATGGCGGGGTATTGGCAGAGTATGGCGTGATATTGGCAGAGTATGGCGGGGTATTGGCAGAGTATGGCGGGGTATTGGCAGAGTATGGCGGGGGTATTGGCAGAGTATGGCGGGGTATTGCAGAGTATGGCGGGGTATTGCAGAGTATGGGCAGGGTATTGCAGGATATGGGCAGGGTATTGCAGGATATGGGCAGGGTATTGCAGGATATGGGCAGGGTATTGCAGAGTATTGCAGGATATGGGCAGGGTATTGCATAGTATTGCAGAGTATGGCGGGGTATTGCAGAGTATGGCGGGGTATTGCAGAGTATGGCGGGGTATTGCAGAGTATGGCGGGGTATTGCAGAGTATGGGCAGGGTATTGCAGAGTATGGGCAGGGTATTGCAGAGTATGGCGGGGTATTGCAGGTTATGGGCAGGGTATTGCAGGGTATTTCAGAGTATGAGCAGGGATGGCTGAGCAGGGATGGCTGAGCACTGGGATGGATGGATCTGTGACTTCACTTGTCACAGAGCAGCGCTGTGGGCACTACACATCCAGCCCACAGCGCTGCTGCCATCCACTCCCTCCCCTCTCCTCTCACAATGTACCGATCGGTACAGAGAGGGGAGAGAGGAAACCGGCGTCATCACATGACGCCGGTTTGTTTACAAGTGATCGCTCCGTCATTTGACGGAGCGATCACGTGGTAAACGGCTGCGATTAGCGGCCATCTACCGCTATCCGTGATGCGCCGGGTCTTCCTGACCCGGCGGTCACGGATATTTCCGGGAGCGCTCCCCAGGGGGCGAGCGGGAGCAAGATTCTGGGAGGACGTCCCTGGGACGTCGTCCCAGAATAACTCGACCGCCCTGTAGCCGTCTTTCGGCTATGGTGCGGTCGGCAAGTGGTTAAACACTGCTCTGGTACTTCTGCCTTGTTTCCTGGACAGACTATAGGTCATGACATGGGAAGGAGTTGACCAGTTGACCTCATTAGGACACACCCTGCATCATCTACCCTCACCTGGTCAACTCCTTCCTATGTCATGACCTAAAGTCTGTTCAGGAAGTAAGGCAGAAGTAATGGAGCAGTGTTTTCAAACAGCCATGAGGACAGTGAGGTAAGTGTGTATAGAATAAATGGAAAGCTTTTTTATTTTTGCAAAAGAAGTACATTAATGCTATATTGGTACATAGGGGAGCTGGAATTTAGAAGAAAAAAAAAGGGTGAACAAAAGTGAACTTTAAAAGACAGCTCTGGACCTTTGTCCAGTTTACACTATGTCTGAAGAGCAGAGCAGTCTTAAAAGGCTTGCTATGTAATTTAGCCTGTTAAAGTTATCATTTAACTCTACATAAGTGTGCTGGTTGCCAAACTTTAATTTAGAAAAGATTTCCTCTCACTTCCCTCTAGGACAGGTAGTGAGGGGGACACTTTCCCAGTAAGGACCCTGACTAAAACTAAAACCAATTGGAGGTTCTCATTCTTCTCCACTATACCCAAAATGAAACAAAGATTTCTCTTGAATTCCTTTTTAAAGAAATGCTCCAGTTTCAGTAAAACTGTAGTATTTCTAATGGCAAAGTTGTAAATTGGGAGCTCAACTCATATACAGATTAGCTGACCTTCTAATACAGACAGCGAGAAATATTTGCTGTCTTTCCCTGCACGGCTTTCAGGTGATTTGGGAATCAGTAGAATGCTACGTTTATTTCCTTACAAGCTATTACATGTGGAGGTGGAGGTAAGACCACACACACAGCTTTTATTTCTATTGTTTAATTCGTTCACATGTGCAAGACTGCCAGAGACATGGAGCCTCCATACACAGCAAGTTTTTTTTTTCAAAGAAAGATGTGGCTGTTTCTAAAATTGCATTGGATTTATGCTATTTTTACTATTAGGATGTAAACTGGGCTTAGTAAACTTCCTTTTCTTAGCCTATAGGTCATGTACAAAAAGCTTTAAAATCACCACAAAAAAATAATAATAATAATATTCCCATTTTAAAAGCAACATGTAAAAGCAGTATGTAGCAATGTTCTAGATGATGCTTGATTGTAGCAAGGGTAATATTAACAATGATGAAATATTCATAAATCTATATGCTGTATTTTATTAAGTAAAAAAATATTTTAAGTAATAAACTGTAAAGTTTGTATTATTTTCATCAGCTAATAACTATTATTTAAGTTGTTTTTTGACATTGCTTTTTTGTATAGCATGATTTCCAGTCTGGATTGCGGAGTAATGTAGGAATTCTCCCACCACTGCATTATAATAAGCAGATGTCAGAATGGAGGGGGGAACTGGAGATGGGCTTTACCCAATATTCCCAAGTACTTTTCCAACTCTGTTTTATCCATCTACTGTATATTCTATTCCACATAAAACTACTTTAGTAAGAAAAATATGATTTGTTA
Source organism: Rana muscosa (assembly GCA_029206835.1). Classification (NCBI taxonomy): domain Eukaryota; kingdom Metazoa; phylum Chordata; class Amphibia; order Anura; family Ranidae; genus Rana; species Rana muscosa. The sequence continues at coordinate 1,156,362,093 of CM055116.1, read as the reverse complement.
ATAAGTAATTATGTGGTAGTTTGTCAACTTTTTCTTAAATAAGTCAAATTTTTATGTAACAAAATGAATGCCGTCTTATGAATTTTTAATAGTAGCTTTCGCCTTCTCAGTTTCTTAGCAGACCACCTTTTTGATAAAAGTGGTAATCTTGCATTAAAAAAATCCAGCTTGGGCTAGCAGCGGTCCTCACCAGTGGCGTCGGGAGGGGGGCTGGAGCCCTGAGTGTTTCCCCAAAAATCCCTGGGTCTCAGGCATGCACAATTCTGTTATTAGCCCTGAGTGCCGCTGCCGAGCGGGGATCGATCTGATCCCGAGCGCCGAGTACGGTCGAGTGACATAGCAGGTCCCGCCTTCTGGAGCCTGCAGCACCTATGATGGACATCCCACTGGTCTAATGTCGGAAACCGCCGGATGTGTGACGTCCATCATAGGCGCTGCAGGCTCCAGAAGGCGGGAATTACAATGCGGCCACTAGCGCTGCATCACTGTGAGAAGATCTCCACTCGGGCGACTCTCCTCTCCTGGGCTGTGTCTCCTGTCCTCCTTTCCTCTCCTGCCCTCCTGTCCTGTGTCCTGTCCTGTCACGGGCACGACTCTCCTCTCCTGTCCTGTGTCCTGTCATCCTCTCCTCTCCTGCCCCCTGTCCTGTGTCCTGTAGTGTCATGGCTCTGGCTCTGGCTGCGGCTTCCTGGAGTGCCTGCTCAGCAGTCCCTGCTGTCTACTCTACTGTGATGGGCACGCCGCACACTACGGCTGAGCTGCAGGAGGAGGTCACGTCACCTGAAGTCTGCTCAGGTAGGTCAGTGTGGGTCAGTGTATGTCAGGTAGGTTAGTGTGTGTGAGGTAGGTCAGTGTGTGTCAGGGTCAGTGTTTGTCAGGTAGGTCAGGTAGGTAAGTGTATGTCGGTGTATGTCAGGTAGGTCAGTGTGGGTCAGTGTAGGTCAGTGTATGTCAGGTAGGTCAGTGTGGGTCAGTGTAGGCCAGATAGGTCAGTGTGCGTCAAGTAGGTCAGTGTGCGTCAGGAAGGTCAGTGCGCGTCAGGTAGCTAACACCCCCCCCCCCCGGTGCAGGACTTGGACTTCGGGCTGAAGCCCTGGTCTTTTTGCCACCTAGCAACGCCCCTGCCTCACCTTAAACATTATGAAGGTGTAACAGCGAGGAATCAGCCAAATGATTAGACAAGGAGTGAAAAGTGACCTGTAGTTTACTGAATAGATATAGAGTAGGGTTAACTTTACATACGGGATAAAGTAACAGAGCTGTGCATACAATGCGTAGTAATGTACATCAAATACTGAAGTTGTTACAAAAACAGGAGCCATTAGAAGCAGATATCCAGTTTATTAAAAAAAATTAATAGCTTACCCAGGTTCTGGCTGCAATGCTAAACTTGTATCCAGTGCTGTCCTCTGTAGAAACTTTGCTTATCCAATGACCATAAGTCCACTACTAGAATAACAACCAGTGCCATTCAACTCACTTCCAGCAAACTTCCCAACTTTGAAGCTTAAGAAAGAGGGATAGTATGGAATAGAAAATGGTCATGGCTAAAAACTGTACTGAATGTTGGGCTTGGTTTATTGAAAAAAGTTTAATAGAGTCTGAACCTGCGTATTGTAAACACTGTATATAGTTTACAGTCCTTGCACTGTGCAGCAGAGCATACACACTGAGTTTCGGCAGAGTGCCGGAGCAGCCCCCTTACTTCGCCCAGAGGAGGGAACGTCTCTGGTGGCTTCACATCTAGGTAGCAGCTAGTACACAAATGTTCCACATGTCTGACAATGTGCCCCGGAACCATAGCAAGGCCTTGCATATGTGTACAATCCCAGGCATGGTAAATTAGTCTTGAGTGCCAAAAGATGACTGTGTCGATGCATTTTAATGAATGCATCTGGGACCTTCTCTGGCCTCTCCACTATCAGGACTACAGTCTCCAGGCTCATAGGAAGTTATTTATTCAATCTCACATATTAACCCTCTCTTCATATAGCCCAAGTCACCTTTGTCTTACTCTCATGGGGCTCACTACATATCAGCCCACATTGAGACATAGCTCTTGAGACACTACTTCTTTACTGAGTTTGAAAGAGAACAATACATAGAATAAAATTGGAATTCAGAATTACAGTCTTAATCCATATTTTGGCTACTTGCCCCATAGAAGACTTGTGAATAAAACAATTATCAACTCCAGCATGTACAGAGGGGGTAACTGTGTACTCACTTGCAACAGTTAATCTTGCCCCACTGTTCTCTTTCCTATGCTCAGGTCTGAGGCCCTTAGGACCACTAAGGAGGTCTATCCTGGATCTTACATTCCTTTTCCCCTCCCTCCCCCTGAAGGAGGAAGCCACATAGCTATAAAGGCCCCACATTGTAATCGATCCCCTACATTAAAAAACTAGCGGGAAGTCCTACCACACTTGCAGGGTGGGGATTACAGTAAAAGTAAACAGATTTAGAATACTTTATTCATCCTAAAGGGAAATGATTGGACAGACTGTCGAAGACAAATGCCAGATTCTGAAATGAGCCTTCCTTCACCTGGCACTGGGACATCCCCTAGATTTGTGGGACCCTGGAATCTTGTTCAAATCCTGGGACAGTCCTGCAGGATCTGAGATGATTAGGGGGAATGAACCAGGGGGAATGAACCAGGTGCTCATGAACATACCCCCTGTGGGTGTCACCACATTGGCTTGAGCTCACATTTATATACTGCTTAGTAATGAAGTCCTGAAGATCATCCCCCACCACTCAAATTGGTCTGAGCTCACATTTATTTACTGCTTAGTAATGAAGTCCTGAAGATTATCCCCCACCACTAGGGATGAGCCGAACACCCCCCGGTTCGGTTCGCACCAGAAAATGCGAACAGGCAAAAAAATTGTTCGAACACGCGAACACCGTTAAAGTCTATGGGACACAAACATGAAAAATCAAAAGTGCTAATTTTAAAGGCTAATATGCAAGTTATTGTCATAAAAAAAGTGTTTGGGGACCCGGGTCCTGCCCCAGGGGACATGTATCAATGCAAAAAAACGTTTTAAAAACTGCAGTTTTTTCGGGAGCAGTGATTTTAATAATGCTTAAAGTGAAACAATAAAAGTGAAATATTCCTTTAAATTTCGTACCTGGGGGGTGTCTATAGTATGCCTGTAAAGTAGCGCTTGTTTCCCGTGCTTAGAACTGTCCCTGCACAAAATGTAATTTCTGAAGAAAAAAAAAAAGTCATTAAAACTACTCGCGGCTGTAATGAATTGTCTGTCCCGGCAATACAGAGAAAAGTCATTGAAAGTCATTGATAAAAAAATGCGTGGGGGTCCCCCCAAAAATCCATACCAGACCCTTATCCGAGCACGCAACCTGGCAGGCCGCAGGAAAATAGGGGGGACGAGAGAGCTGCCCCCCTCCCTCCTGAACCGTACCAGGCCACATGCCCTCAACATGGGGCGGAGGTCCCCATATTGATGGGGACAAGGGCCTCATCCCTACAACCCTTGCCCGGTGGTTGTGGGGGTCTGCGGGCAGGGGGCTTATCCGAATCTGGAAGACCCCTTTAACAAAGGGGACCCCAGATCCCAGCCCCCCCCTATGTGAATTGGTAAGGGGTACATTGTACCCCTACCATTTGACAAAGAAAGTGTAAAAAAAAAACAAAAAAAACACACAGACACAGTTGGGATAAGTCCTTTATTAAAAAAAAAAAAAAAAAAAAAAAAAAGATTCCAGCGGTGGTAATCCACTCTCGATCTCCACTTCAGCGATGTTGGTATCCAGCGATGGATGATCTCCAGGCTCCAGCGATGATGTCCAGCGAGGAACAGCACACGATCCTGTCTCCACCGGAGACACCATGGGAATGATGCCACGGAAGCCTGACAGGTCTTATGTAGCCGAGGACGGGGCCACCCATCACGTGACCTCGTCCCCCTCTGATGCAAGGGGAAACCTGTGTTGCATCAGAGGGGGCGGGGTCATGCTGGTATTGATATTTGGGGGGAACCCCACGCCATTTTTTAAAAATTTGGCACAGGGTTCCCCTTAATATCCATACCAGACCTGAAGGGCCTGGTAATTAAATTTGGGGGGACCCCCACATAATTTTTTATTTATTTTTTATCAATGACTTTCAATTACTTTTCTCTGTATTGCCGGGACCGACAATTCATTACAGCCGCGAGTAGTTTTAAATGACTTTTTTTCCTTCAGAAATGTCATTTTGTGCAGGGACAGTTCTAAGCACGGGAAACAAGCGCTACTTTACAGGCATACTATAGACACCCCCCAGGTACCAAATTTAAAGGAATATTTCACTTTTATTGTTTCACTTTAAGCATTATTAAAATCACTGCTCCTGAAAAAATTTCAGTTTTTAAAACTTCTTTTTGCTTTTCTTACATGTCCCCTGGGGCAGGACCCAGGTCCCCAAACACTTTTTATGACAATAACTTGCATATAAGCCTTTAAAATTAGCACTTTAGATTTCTCCCATAGACTTTTACAGGGTGTTCCGTGGCTTTTTTAATTTGCCGCGAACACCCTAAATTGTTCGCTGTTCGGCGAACAGGCAATGTTCGAATCGAACTCATGTTCAACTCGAACTCGAAGCTCATCCCTACCCACCACTCACATTGGTCTGAGCTCACATTTATATACTGCTTAGTAATGAAGTCCTGAAGATCATCCCCCACCGCTCACATTGGCTTGAGCTCACATTTATATACTGCTTAGTAATGAAGTCCTGAAGATCATCTACTACCGCTACAGAGAGCAGAAGAAGGAGGTTCAGAGATGTCATGCGACTGGGCAAGAAAACCCCAGAAAAAGGTATGTATGAAGGAATTTATAAAAATAAAAAAAAAACTGTTGTGGTGGTGATGGGAGGATACGAAAGGGGGTAGTGTTTTCTAAAAACCAAATTCTGCTTTAAAGTAAAGCTCTACTGCCTGAAGCGTTCTTTTGGGATAAGATCACTTTCCTTACAGTTGTGTAGTAGGGGAGAGCATTCTACACTGATATGAATGCTAAACTGATAAACAGTAAGTAGAAATTCTGTGCTTTTTTTTTTTTTTTTTTTGATAAAAGAAAATGCGTATACGATCATCCATCTTACATTCTAAAAAAGAAAGATCACAAATAATAAACATGGCATGACTTTAAAATTGACTAAATAGATATTTTGTACACTTGCCTAGAGTTCTTTTTTTGTATGAAATCATGGATGTGTTATTAATATAAAGTATAAACTGTTGTAATAAACTTTGAACTACTGAAGGCCATGTGGTCTGTGGCCACTCTAATACAATAAACTTTTTACAAGATATTATACTCCATCTTTCCATCCTGCCTGTCATAATTGTTTCTGGCTGTATTCATCCCCGTGCTTTCCACTTACTAAATGTTAACTGCAATTGTATCATGATAAATTGGGGTACAATATTCTAAGAAACATGTTTTCCATTTGTCAACTATACGGATTCAGGGTTTACAATAACTTTGGCAGTAAGTGGTAAATAAAACTCCAAATTCGAACTACTTGTCACCTGTCACCCTCATGTTGTCTTTACAATTCCCTAAAGGAACAGCTCATAAAATTTGAAAACTGAACAAAACAATAACAAAGCCAAGTGTTCTGGTTTCATCAGAGCAAGCAAAAAGAAGATGAGCCAAACATGTCGTGTGGTGTAGTGTATTAGAGTTTGAGAAGGAAAATATTAGAGATGAGAGGATAGATATACTAGGACGGAGTTCTGATCCACGCCAAGCCAATTAAGGCCTATGCCCCGTACACACGACTAGTTTCCTGTCGGAAAACAAAACAATGGTTTTCCTGACGGGATTCCTCTCAAGCCTGCCTTGCATATACACGGTCACACAAAAGTCCGGTGAACATTTGACTGCCAAGAACGCGTTGATGTAAAAGACTATGACGAGCCGACAAAATTCATTTCTATGCTTCCGAGCATGCATCGAATTGTTTCCGAGCATGCACGTTTTTTTTTCCATGCACTACTTTGGTCTGTCTTTAATGCAACTTGAGGGCCGTAGACTTCAATTTTAATCCTCAGAAGTTGCATGAAAGTCATACCTGAATGTTATACAAAGCAACTTGTGCACCAAAGTTTCACTCCAAAGTCGGCGCAACTTTGGAGTCGTACAAGTGTGAATGGAGCCTAAAACTCTCATAAAGGCCTAAGCATGTGTGCAGACTTGGGACGCATAGAGACCTCCCCAATAGAGTCAGGTCAGGTGGTTTAGGTTTCCCTCATCTACCATCAGTACTGGACATTTATAGTGTTTAACCTCTTCAATACTGGGCCCTTTCAACCCCTTCTTGCCCAGGCCAAATTTCAGCTTTCGGCACTGTCGCACTGTGAATGACAATTGCGCGGTCATGCAACACTGTATCCATATAATATTTTTATAAATAAAAAAATACATAAATAGAGTTTTCTTTTGGTGTTTTTTAAATTTTTTGGCTAAAAAAGGCATAAAATTCTGAAAAAAACACCTGCGTTTTACTTCATTTCCGTTTTAAAGTTTTGCAAATAAATAATCTTTCTTCTTAAATTTAGGACAACATGTATACTGCTACATTTCTTTGAGGAAAATAACCCAAATACGTGCATATTATTTAGTCTGTAGGAAAGTTATAGAGCCCACAAACTATTGTATATATCTGAAAATCGATAAATCCTGATGCACTGATGGCCTATTAAAAATGCCAGGACAGTACAAATATCCCCCCAAACGACCTATTTTTTTGCAAAGTAGAAAGGTATTTAGTAAGAAGCATGGCAAATGTTTTGAAGTTGTAATTTGTGTCACAATTTTTTGGAAAATTAAGGAATTACATTTTTTTTGCTTTTGTTTTTACATACTGTTACCACTGACTGGTGATAGTATGTAACAAAATAAACAAAAGAAAATTTGTAATTTTTTTTTTTATTTCTTTTTTCTTTTTAATAAATGTTTCTTTCCTTTGTGACCGGAGCAATACTTTGTTACCATATTAACACTGTACTACTCTGGGGAAGTGATCAGGATTTTGTTTTTTTACACATTATGATTGCTTAGGTGCATTCTGGCGTGTCCCACCCGGACCGGCGGATGTCCCGCCCAGCCTATAGTCAAATATCTGGTTAATCTAAAGCTTATAGCCATTAGTAAAGCCATCAGTGGTGCTGCACAAAGTTGGCTTCTAGCAACTATATTACTTACAACAATAAACCCGAGACCTTAGAAGTGAACTCCAGACAGATATAAAAGATACAAATTCATGAAACTCTCTATTCATTAATTCATAATTAAATATATTTCTTTAAATGCAAGCCTGAAGTTGTAATATTTTAATTTTTACAGTGAGGAAGGGAACATACCGTATATAATCGAGTATAAGTCGACCCGAATATAAGCCGAGGCACCTAATTTTACCACAAAAAACTGGGAAAACGTATTGACTCGAGTATAAGCCTAGGGTGTCCATCTGCATGCCTCACTGTGCCTCACTTTGCCTCACTGTGCCCATGCTCACTGTGCCCATGCCTCACTGTGTCCATGCCTCACTGTGCCCATGCCTCACTGTGCCCATGCCTCACTGTGTCCATGACTAGACTGACGTTTAACATGGGAGTCTATGGAAAGGGTGCCCGGATTTGAAAAATCGGTGCTCCCCGGCCGTAGGTCCTCCAGGCAACAAACTTTGCACACTTGTAGAGGAGAAATTGGGCTACATGTGTGCCAAGTTCTGGGTCCAGGGGACCTACGACCGGCCAGTACCGGATCCCCAAATTCACCAGGGAAATTAGCGTTTAACATGGGAATCTATGGAAGGGGTGCCCAACTTTGAAAAATCGGTGCTCCCCGGCAGTAGGTCCCCCAGACAACAAACGTTGCACACTTAGATTATGCAATTCTCTTTCCTTCAGCTACGGGTTTAAGGAAAGAAAATCAATTGATTCCCCCACCCCCAAGTCAGTGTTGATGCTATTGTATTTTGGGTATTTTGACAGTGGGAGGTTTCCCCACAATCAGAATACAATCACCGGCAGTGATCGTGTGGAAAAAAAACAGACAGGCTGGTTGTACTGAAGTCAGTCAATAGATGGTTTGAAATTTGGCCAGTTCATGATGAACCAGATGAAATTCGATCTGTCATTGGCTGCCTTAATACTATCTACATTTCTACCTAAATATGGGAATCATGGTACCCGTAGTATTACTATTCTTGCCTCTGGCAGAATGAACCATTTAGGCAGTTTGGCATTCTTTTGATCCTCTCAGTCAATGAGCTTCCACATCCTAGTAACCCTGCACATCTCTGGCTCTGACCTCATAGTGTATTAAAGTTCTTGTTTGTTGGCATTCCTCTAGTAAAATGGGATGTTTCTAAACCTTAGAGTTTGCTAAGGTTCAAAATGGTGCTAGTTTTTCCCTGGCTGCCACCCTGCCGCGCATCATTCATCCTTGAAGACTGAGAACATTCTGTGAATACAGGTTATCATGGACTTGTCCCTCTGTGGGAGTGTCACCACGGCACCCCCTACTCACAATGTATTAATGCAGAGGGTGGAACTGACATCATCTTGTCAGTAAGGACAGCTGGGGCGAAAATCCTAAGAGAATGAGGACCCTGTGTCACGTAACTGGCCTGAAGACATTTAGAAGTGTAAAGTATTGAAAAATAGCATAGCATACAAAAAGGAAGGGACGGGTCCTCTGGGGAAGGGGGCAGGGTGGTTTCGAGCACCCTTGGGCACTCATTGTTGGCCTTTGATAAAAGGTTGGCTTGGCAAAAAATATATTCCGTTTCAGTTGTAGTGATGGTATTGTCAAATTTGTAAGTCATAGATTGGGGAAGGGGTCACTAAATGGTGTCCTTCAATGAATTAATATATAGTACACTGTATGTATATCCAGTGACCAGAACACATTGAACAATAACACAGGGACAAAAGATGTAGAAGAGAGGTGTTGGTCACACACTTTACAAATCATGGCAGAAAGCATGTAATGTTCATTCAAACTCTGCAAAAATAGAATATCAACAATGGTTGTTATATTTTCCAGATATATGACAAATCCATTATTTTTGCATGTAATTCGGAACTTTATCCAAAAGGGGAAGTTCCGCTTGTTTGCCGCCTCAGCTCAGAACCCCCCCCAATCTTTTTGGGGGGGTGGTTTTCGGCATTTACCCGCTCCCACTTCCGCCTGGAACGCAGCAAGGCTTCACAGCTGGTTCTCCTTAGAAAAAATGTCGGTGCCTGGACACAAAGCCGATTGAAGAATTGGCTCAGGTGAGAACGGTGCTGGATCCCTGGAAAGGTGAGTGTACTTATGTAGCGACCTCACCCCTCTCACCCCTTCTCATTCTCGGCTTGTTGTTCTGGTCTAGGGGGTTAGTACTGGGGGGAGGGATGCGATACACCTCGGCCCATGTCCTCCAGAGAGACTGGAGGTGAAAGCCAGAACTGTCGGGTTTTGTGTGTGTGTCCCAGAGTAAAATCCTTTCCTCGAAATGACTACCTTTGCTCCTAGTAACCAGAGTTCCACACACTGAAAAGGTCCAACTCGTATTTATTCTCTTCCAGCAATAAATAGTCATACAGCACAGACAGGTTGAGACCCATAGAACACTTCAGTATTTGTGGGGAGTAGGTCAAGGCACAATCCTTTATATTATATATAGAACAAGAGCATGAATTACCTTCGCTATCACAGCCCCTGTCAGAGGGAAGACATCCGTCCAAGAGAGTTACCGGAGGCCTCTCCGTCACCGGCAAATGCTGCGCCAGACTTTCCGGAGAAGTTCTGCTCACCAGCCTCCTCATCTCAGACACGGGCACCCAAGGCGTTAGGGCCCCCTCGGATTCCTGCACCCTCGCGGAACTCAGTCGAAGGTACTGAGTCCCAGGCTTCCGCATTAGTACCTCACCCCAGGCTAAAGGTGCCTGGGATGGACTCCATCTCCAGCCAGGTCAAGGGCACCTGGGCCCGGAACTCCGGAACGCCAGCACCCAGGCTGAAGGTGCCTGGGCGCGGCTGCGTCCTCCAACTCTGAACCCCCTTTTATCTCCTCTCCCTTTGCGTCACAGCAGGTTCCCCGCCCCGCTGTACCAGTGCGAGGAAAGGACAAAAAGGGATGCGGTCTTGCAGTGAGTGTTCAGCTCCGGCCCAGGGCGACAGCGCCACCTGCAGGCCGCAGGGAACCTCACACCACTAGAGTCCTCCAAGAACCATAAAAGGGTCTCAGATTCCCTAACAATCAGTGCATCTGGGTTACACTACCACCCAGATGAGATGCCTCCCCTAAATTCAAATACCCGCTACACTCTCCCCCTGGTGATTTGACACTGGTCCCCAGTGTCTGGTGCAAACCCATGTCTCCCAAAGAGTGGTAACATAAGTTCGACCCAGAGACCAAACTACACATAGGATCCAACCTCACAATTTAGTCATGAATTGTGCCAGGACCTAGAACGGGAAAGGGAAACAGGAATATAAAACAATGAACTTGTTATCAAAAAAAACTTTAAATGATTTTACACATTGAAATTTCCCCCCCTCGCTATCTAAGAACCACCCTATTCTCAGCAGCCTTGACAGACGAGTCTCATGCAGAGGGAAAAGAAAAGAAAACACACATCCTAACACAATGTATATGTTTTCTTGGAAGGAATGGGTCTATCCAAGGAGAAACCCACTCGCTCCAATGATCATGGTGTATAGTGTACAGGAAAAAACACAATCGTTGCGCAACACCGCCACCTGGTGGCAATGCCCCGGTCAAGACACTTATCAGATCCAGATGAACTTTTCTCTCTTCTTTTTCTTCTCTGTTCTGTGACCCTATACTAGCTATGCCCCAAAGTCACTGATTTCTTTCCTTGATAAAAGGAGAAGAAAGGAGAACAAAACAACCATAACAGCTCCCATTTCTCCAAAGAGCAAAAACACCCAAAAAATATATATAGGGCACAGTCCCTGTGTTCCAGCAAATACTCTGTAAAGTTCAGCAACAAAAAGGGAATATAAAGGAGTCTTTTTCTCCTATAAATAGAACTTTGGATGTGGCAGGAACAAAGGCTTCAAATGCTTGTCAAAAGCCTCCACGTTGTACTCAATGTTTCCTCCATCCTTCCGACAGATAATCACCCTGTCAGCATGGATGTGCCTTCCCAACATCCACTCCGCCTTAAAGTCTTTGAATTTTCTGGTAACTGTAGGGGAACACGAGAGGTATCGGCGTGCGTGAGGTACCTTGAGCTTTGTCCAGACGAAATCATTGTACCACCGCTGCCGAAAAACTTCCACCTCATAAAGCAATTCTCGGGGTAGATATGGGTATTCCCACCCATATTCTCGGGCAACCTTCTGACAAAAGAGACGCTGCAGCCTTGCCAAGGGTGGCATTGTGGCACGGTCTCCTTCTCCAGGCAGAACGATTGATTCAGGATGACGAGGTACTCCAGCCACCTCGGCAGACTTGGGCCTAGGAGCCCGCAGTGATGCGCGTTGCACTCCCACAACAGGAGCAGGTGAAACATTCAATATATTCAAGAAGCGGAAGTGTAGGCAGGGGACCAGATTCTTCCCTAGGCTCCGAGGCCTCCACCCGGGGCGTACTATCCCCAATGGACATAGGTGGGTCCCTTGTGACACAGGATGAGGGTAACTTCATCTTGTCCCATCCCTTCTTGTGGAAGATTTCATCTATCTCCCCATCATCACCGGCATCAGATAGCGACTCTAGGTCGGAGGTGTCATAACACTCTGCGGGCAGGTAATACCCCGTAGACACGGAATCACCCCCCTCCAAGGGTTCCACCGACTCTAGGCTCCCGACACCTCCAACCACACACACAGTCCCAACCCCTGGCTCACTTGGGCCTTTTGAAGAACAGGGATGTCCAGGGCTCTCCCCTCCGGATCCATCAAGGCCAGGCAAGCGACGGGGCGAAGCTCTTCCACGACCACAGGATGCCATCACCAGGCCAACTTTCCTCTTCGGCGGTGGGAGCAGGGAGCTTGTGGTGACCGAGGCAGCATCCTCGGATTTCTCTCTCTTAATCTCCGCTGGGGCAGTCACTTCGCCCTGGTCAGTGCGCGCAGGAATGTCCACATAGGCATCGATCTCTCCCTCCGGAGTGACAGTACCTGTGAGGTAGTTAAGTTTGGAAGGCGCGAGGCCTTTCTGTGGATGGCTCCACCTCGAAGAGAAATTCTTTGCAGACCTCACATCGCCCGAACGGCTTCAAATGGACCACCGGTCCCGAACAGCTGGGACAGATCACACCGAGGGCCTCTATGTCTCTGCATGTGTACAGAGCCAACCACCCCCGGGGCCTTAGTCTTATTCCTGTGTCCGTGATCGGAGCAGCAAAGGAAGTCATCTCCGCTGTAGAAGGAACAGAAATCCATGGAGTACTTGAGGTCATCCTGACTGGCTGCTGCTCCAATGCGCACTGATCCCTTCCACTGTCCTTCCACATGGCCAGACTCCTCACATACTCTGCATTTGTTCGCGGGCTTTCTCTTCTTCCCACCCACGAACTGCGCAGCTATGGTGTGCCTCGTGGCGCATTGGCCAAGATGGCCGACCTACTCGGAACTCCTCCGGGCAGCAAAGTTCAAATTCAGACACAATACACATCCTGGACACGAAGCCCCCACGTGTAGCGACCTCACCCCTCTCACCCCTTCTCATTCTCGGCTTGTTGTTCTGGTCTAGGGGGTTAGTAGTGTGGGGGAGGGATGCGATACACCACGGCCCATGTCCTCCAGAGAGACTGGAGGTGAAAGCCAGAACTATCGGCTTTTGTGTGTGGGTCCCAGAGTCAAATCCTTTCCTCGAAATGACTCCCTTTGCTCCAAGTAACCAGAGTTCCACACACTGAAAAGGTCCAACTCATATTTATTCTCTAACCAGCAATAAATAGTCATACAGCACAGACAGGTTGAGACCCATAGAACACTTCAGTATTTGTGGGGAGTAGGTCAAGGCACAATCCTTTAAGTAGAGCTAACCACTGTGGTGTCACCAATGGTTATGATGTATAGTCACTGCCTCCGACTATATAGAACAAGAGCATGAATTACCTTCGCAATCACAGCCCCTGTCAGAGGGAAGACATCCGTCCAAGAGAGTTACCAGAGGCCTCTCCGTCACCGGCAAATGCTGCGCCAGACTTCCGGAGAAGTTCCGCTCACCAGCCTCCTCATCTCAGACACGGGCACCCAAGGCGTTAGGGCCCCCTCGGATTCCTCCACCCTCGCGGAACTCAGTCGAAGGTACTGAGTCCCAGGCTTCTGCATTAGTACCTCACCCCAGGCTAAAGGTGCCTGGGATGGACTCCACCTCCCGCTCCGGCCAGGTCAAGGGCACCTGGGCCTGGAACTCCGGAATGCCAGCACCCAGGCTGAAGGTGCCTGGGCGCAGCTGCGTCCTCCGACTCTGAACCCCAAGGTCAGAGCGTCCGCCCCTTTTATCTCCTCTCCCTTTGCGTCACAGCAGGTTCCCCGCCCCGCTGTACCAGCGGCAGGAAAGGACAAAAAGGGATGCAGTCTTGCGGTGAGTGTTCAGCTCCGGCCCAGGGCGACAGCGCCACCTGCAGGCCGCAGGGAACCTCACACCACCAGAGTCCTCCAAGAACCATAAAAGAGTCTCAGATTCCCTAACAATCAGTGAATCTGGGTTACACTACCACCCAGATGCCTCCCCTAAATTCAAATACCCGCTACACTTATATTAAAGGTCAGCAGCTACAGTACAAATACTGTAGCTGCTGACTTAAATTATTTGGGGGAGGAGACTGTAGCTCCTCTTTAAGGATTTAATTTAATACAAAAATTAAGTAACCATCTATAATGCTGAATCTAACATTATGTTTGCACTGCATTTGTTCCTTAATGTATGCCCAAAGGTGGAATCATACTGTAAAAAAGACACAAGACAGAGTATCTAATGACCCAAAACATTGTGGGGGTGGGTAAAGAGATGAATTTGATATGTACAGAGGAAGCGGGCAAGTTTACCCCGCACTGCCTGGTCAAAATTACTAGATCCTTTTTAGGACATCTAATATTTTATGAAAATTAAAATGATTTTTATTAAAATAAAAAAGTACTGTTATACCTAAGGGAATAGTTAAAGTGGATTATGTGAATAGTTAAAGTGGATTATGTACAGTTTTCTGATGGTGGCAAAGGCATTAAGGTATCTTGTACATAAAATATCCTTTCTTTTTTTACATAAAAAAGACTTTGGATACAAGGAAGAAAAGTTAGTAAAGAAATTCCTCCCACTTGTTCCTCTTACTTATGCCAGTATTCTGTGTTTTGTTACCATTAAATAACCCATGAAGTCCCTTTGCAGTATCATGTACTTTTTGTATGGAAAAATATGGAGGTGGTAGAGGATCTAATAATGCCTATGATGAGTTGATTCTTAATAAGGTAACTGTATACTTTAACCACTTGCTTACTGGGCACATATACCCCCTTCCTGCCCAGGCGAAATTTCAGCTTTCAGCACTGTCACGATTTGTGTTTCAATCTTTTTATTCAAGTTTTGTCATACAAAATGTATAAAAGTCGCCACATAACATTGTACAGTCACAATCAACATTTGGGGTAACACAATGAAGATCACCAAGTGTAGGGGTCCTTGGAGTAGTCCGAAGCTCCGTAGAGCCGTTAACCCCTATTAGCATCGCAGATCATATCTGAACCGTCCACCCAGATGAGCCGCCCCCCCATCCATCTATCGGGGGGGGCGCAACTCAGCCGGCCGTGTGGGCAGCCCAGAGGTCTGATCAGACTGACAATGGTCCCGTAGGAGCTGAGAAAACAGGGAGCAGCACAAACCTCTAAGGTCTGGATCTGACTCCAAAAATAAACAATAAACAAATTTCAAAAGAGAGGAAAGAGGACAGTGACAAAGAATAGAAGGAAGGAGACAGAGTAAGGAAAGGACAGTTGAGGAGGGGGGAATGGGGGGAGGGAGGGGGGGGGAGGAGCCCCGATTCAGCATCCAGACATCTCAACCTAATCCCCTAGGCTATGCTGTAAACATCTCCGGGTCATTAGTTAGGTAACGAAGCCATGGGTCCCAAACTCCATGAAACAGTTTCATTTTATCTTGGGCCAGAGCGGTCAAGCGTTCGTTTAGCATCAACCAAGACAATTTGCCTTTAAGCTGATCGAATGGTAGAGCTGCCGATTTCCAGTTCCTAGCAATAGTGATTTTGGCTGAAATAAAAATAAATGTCAAGAGCCTCTTGCAGGACTTGGAGGCTTCCACATCTCCTCCCCCCAGTAGTGCTTGCTTAGCTGATTTAGTTAGGTTTAGTTGGGTAAGGGAGTAAACTAAATTATACACCCTGATCCAAAACCTCCGGACCTTTGGGCATGTCCACCAAATATGATAGGTGGTGCCCATCTGGCCACATCCTCTAAAGCACAACGGGGTAGCTCCTGAGACAAAAGTTGCCAGTCTGACCGGCACCATATACCACCTCAGTAGAACCTTATAATTGGCCTCAATTATTGAAGTATTGACGAGCGAACGAGATGCTGTCTCGGCTATCCTATGCCATTCGTCCAGATCCAGGGTTTCCTGCAAGTCGGTCTCCCATTGGACCATATAAGTCAGCTTTGTCGATACACTCAGCAATATCGAATATATAGCAGATAAATGTCCTTTAATTTTATCATAATTTTTGCATAGATGTTCCATGGGAGTTTGGGTTGCTAGGTTGCTCTTGCGAGCCAGGGTTTGTACATAATGTGAGATTTGGGCGAACCTATAACCCTCCGCTGGAGGCATTTGATGCCTGTCAGCCATAGTCCGTTCGGTCAGCATACCTCTATGATCGCACAAGTCAGCAATACACTTAAAACCCTTATTAGTCCACCATTCGAACGCTAGTGGAGTGAGACCCGGGGTGAATGCTTTATTTTGAAGCAGAGGTGTCAGTGGAGAATGAGGAGATTTGAATTTGTGAGATCTGGAGAGTCTGTCCCATAGTTCCAGTGACATGGATAAAGTAGGGCAAAGTATAGGAGGTCGCTCCTTGATAGGGAGCCATAAAATATAAGAAATAGGTTTGGGACGGCAGGAATAAGATTCCATAGCCATCCAAATGGCCTGTGCCTGTTGGGAGTGAAACCTTGTAAGTTGTGCTATCTGGGCAGCATAAAAATATTTTAATAAGTCTGGAAGACCAAGTCCTCCTCTCCGCTTCAACGTGTATAGAGTGCTCCTATTCACCCTGGGTCTCTTATCACCCCAAATAAACTGTAGTACTTTATTCTGGAATCGTTTAAGGTCATCACGGGCCAATGAAACTGGCAAGGTACGGAAGAAATACAATAATCGAGGTAGAACATTCATTTTAATTGAGTGAAGTCTGCCAAACCACGATGGCGGGTGAACCTGCCACTTAGCCATGTCAGCTGTTAGCCGTTTGAAAAGGGCTGGATAATTCTCTTTGTACAACTCACCAATAGATGAGGTCAGCTGTATGCCTAAATAAGGGAGAGCTGTGGATTCCCATCGGAATTGAAATGATTTTTCAAGCGTAGCCTGAGTGGAGCTTAGCAAAGATAAGTTCAGTGCTCTTGACTTACTATGATTAATTGCCAACCCGGAAATGTTGGAGAAAGGCTGCAAAATAGCATACAAGTTAGGTAGGGATGTGATCGGTGAGGTCAAGGTCAGCAACAAGTCGTCCGCAAAGAGTAAACATTTGTGTTCATAGTCTCCGCAATAAATGCCCTGTATATCTCTGCAGGCGCGAATTTTGAGCGCTAGTGGTTCAATCGCCAGGGCGAATAATAGTGGCGACAACGGGCAGCCCTGTCTAGTTCCTCTCCTGATAGGAAATGTTTGGGATGTATATCCTCTGAGCATTAGCGAGGCACTGGGGGAATCATATAATATGTGAAGGAGATCCAGAAAGCGTCTCCCAAATCCAAAGCGTGTGAGAACATCAAAAAGATAGTCCCAGGAGATAGAATCGAACGCCTTCTGGATATCCAATGAAAGTAACATTCCCCTCCTAGTCCCCTTTCCATCCCAATCAGACCGAACTGCCGAGATAAGGTTAATTATCCGGCGGGTTTGGTCCGATGCCTGTCTTGTCGGGACAAAACCTGCTTGGTCAGGATGGATATAACACTGAAGAAAAGTATTAAGTCTCTGGGCCAGTATTTTGGTTAGAATCTTAAGATCCGTATTGATCAGAGAAATTGGGCGATAATTGGAACAGTCTGTATGGTCCTTTCCTGGTTTCGGGATAACACTTATATAGGCTACATTTTCATGGCTGGGGAGCTTGCTGCCGCTTCTCAGGTCATTAAAGTAAGTACAGAGATGTGGGGCCAGAAGATCGTGATATTTCCTATAGTAGTGACCCGGGAATCCATCTGGCCCAGGGGCCTTGGTAGGGTGTAGGGTTTTGATTGCAGCCCTGACTTCAGGCTCTGTAAGAGCACCGTCCATCAGTTCCGCATGGGCTTGTGTCAATTTAGGCAGCTGTAAGTCGCGAAAGAATGTGCTCGCTTCAGATGAATCGAACTTGTCCTGCACTCCATACAGCTTAGCATAAAATTTGTGAAATTCTCCAATTATCCGTTCGGGGTTCTGGGAGGTTAGGCCCGTGGATAGTCGTAGTTTAGGCAAAGTCGGTGTGTACGGTCGAGGAACCAGTTTTCTAGCTAACATTGTGGTAGGTTTATCACCCATCGTATAGAACCTGTGCTTAGACCAACTAATATGTTTCTCCGCTTGAGTAGTCAAGCTAAGATTTAGTGCTAGTCGAGCCTCGTCAATTTTATGCCTTATATCTACCAGGGGATTTCTGTGCTGTTCACTAAGTAAGTTATCTAAGTTAGTTTCCAGAATCTTATTTGCCTGTTCCCTATTGCGTTTAATCCTGGCTGCCACTTGTAACAATATGCCCCTAATCGCTGCTTTATGAGCTACCCAGTTAATTGCGGGGGATGTGTCCGATGCCTTATTAAGTCTAAAGTATTCCTGTATTTCCTTTTGAATCTCTAAAAAGATTGTAGGGTCATTCAGCAAGCTCACATTAAGTCTCCACGGGGAGGGTCTAGATTTAGTCCATAGCCCTGAAGTAGAGAGTTTTATCGGGGAATGATCAGACCAAGGGGTAGATAAAATCTTAACCGACTTAATAAATGGTAGCAAAGGCGTACGTACTAGAACGTGGTCTATCCTCGAGTAAGTATGATGGGCTTGTGAAAAGTGTGTAAAGTCTCTGA
Organism: Rana muscosa; assembly: GCA_029206835.1. Classification (NCBI taxonomy): domain Eukaryota; kingdom Metazoa; phylum Chordata; class Amphibia; order Anura; family Ranidae; genus Rana; species Rana muscosa. The sequence goes on along the minus strand of CM055116.1, from coordinate 1,156,343,799 downwards.
CCGTAGGGTTATTTTCTCGCCAGGCGTCGATGAGGTCATAGAAATGAAACAGACGTGCAACCTTGCTGCTTCCAGTCGGTGGGCGTTTCAATGTTGGTCTAGAGGAGTCCGATTTATCCATAATTCTGTCCAAGGGAATATTACTATCGCCTCCCATAATGACCTGACCCTGGACTTTGGGCATAAGAATCTTCAGCATTTTGCTAAAGAATTCCGGCTGTCCAGTATTCGGGGCATAGTATGATATAAAGGACACCTCCTGGTCATGGAGCCGCCCCACTGCCAAAATATATCTACCTCTCTTGTCCTTAACGATAGCGATGGGGGTAAAGGGGGTCCGTTTCGAAAAGCAGATGGCTACACCGCCCTTCTTTTCCCGACCCCCTGCCAAGTAAAACTGTGGATACTTCCCATTGAGGTAACGGGGCGCTGAGACATTGGAGAAATGAGTTTCCTGCAATAGCAGGACTTCAGCCTTCTGTTTATGATAAAACTGGAAAGCCTTAGTTCTTTTAGTAGGGGAGTTAAATCCATGTACATTGTGGCTAACTATCGAACAGTCTGTGTTATATGTGGTGGCCATCGTGGTAGGGCAGAGCACTCTTACCTTGCATAATGAATGAAGCGAGAAGGGTCCCGATGATGATGACTGTTTGGCTATGTGACCTCTCAGACCATGACATAAGGGAAGGGCGCTGAACCGAGGCTCCGAAGAAAGAGGGGGAAGGGAGAGAAGGAAAAGGCATTAGAGAAGAAGAGAAACAAAAATAAAAGCAAAAAAACATATACATAGGCCTTAGGCCCAAACAATCAATATAACTCAATCCTAGCTGATGAATGAAGGAATGGGGAATAACCCCTGCCGGAGACAACATCCGGCAAATTAGGTGCAAGGGTACCATCCTTGTCGTAGGATAGGTAGTCTTGCAGTTGGGTGGCAAGCATGACCACCCCGACCCAAATATGATTACACTCTGTACGAGCAGGCTATTCGAGGTCATATCGGAAATGACAAAATCAATCAATACAGTTTTAACATAACAGGCTGTCTATAGGAACATGCATTCCCAAGGCCAGTGGCGCCGGGGCCGGAAGGGTCCCCATCGGTCGTTCCGGCCCCCGAGCCACAGCCCAACAGGGGAACACATTGCGGTCCGACTAAGGCCCCCAGACTGCTAAAAAGCAAAAAGCAAAATTTCTTCGACCAGGTTGGGCCCGTCGGGGTTGTAAAATATTCGGCTGGCAGCCAGTCCGAAGAACCAGGAACTCCAGTAACTTTGTAACCCGTGACTTTGTAACCTGTGAACTGTGAACGGTAACGATGGCCCCATCAGGCCCATAGTCCACCATGGGCCCAGGCCATATCCGTGCAATCAAGCACTAACAGTTCCCAAAAGGGGCAAAAAAGCAAAAAGAGAGAAGAGCAATAATACTCAGGTATTCCGGCGAGCATTTCTGGCCTGTGAGCGTGTGCGATCCTGCCATATCGGGGAGAGGGGACGATGATCCAGACAAGGGGGAGATGAAATCGGAGTCGGAGAGTCCCGTGCAATGATGCCGAGACTAAGCAGTAGGTCTTCGCCTGCTTGGAACGTGGAAAAGGAGTGGGACTTTCCGTTGTAAGTGAATGATAACTTAAAAGGGAACGACCATCGATACTTAATCTGTTTGGCCATAAGTTGCTGGAGTAATGGCCGTAGGTTTCTGCGTTTCTGGACCGTTGATGGCGCCAAATCTGTAAAGAGCTGTATTGGTGTTCCAAATAGCGACAGGTCCGGCCTGTTGCGAGCCGCAAGCATCATCTTATCCTTAATGCGGTAGTAATGTGGCTTAACAATAATGTCTCGTGGTAGGCCGTCGGCCCTTGGGGCTGTCAGTGCTCGGTGAACGCGATCAACTTCCATGTGGTGGTTGGCTATATCAGGGATAAGGGTTTTCATCAGGTCTTTTACAGCCCCCTCTAGATCTGTGTGAGTTTCAGGGAGGCCACGCACGCGGACATTGTACCTACGAGAACGATTCTCCAAATCTTCAATTTTTGTGAATGCCTCTTCTAATCTATCCTGGAGGTCTGTCACCATGGCTGAGTTCTGGTTGACCCTTTTGATGGCTCCATCCACTTTGGTTTCAATTAGCTCAAAACGCTCTCCCAAGCTATGGATGTCTTTTTTCAGGTCAGTGGTGATTAATGTGCAGGCCTTAGAGAGCTCCTGCTGCAGCATGGTGGAGAATCTGCCCAACAGTACAGCATCAGGGGAATAGTGTGAGAGCTGGGGAATTGGCATATCCTGGCTGGATTGGCTGGATTGGCTAATGAGGACTTCTGCTAAGTCTGCCATGTTCCTATCCATGGAGGAGGCAGGGGAGGCAGGGGAGTTTGGAGAGTCATGTCTATCAGCGTATATGGCTGGGGATGGGGGATGTGATAGTGACTCACCCCGCTGTCCGGTCTCCACCTCTCCCGAGGATTGTGAGGAGAATGGATCCCTAGTTGGCTCCAGATTTAGCTGCCTGTCTCCTCTCTGTGTAGCGCCGTCGGATCTGGCTGCTGCCGTGCTGCCTCGTGTGTCTGGCTTACCCGGCGCCATCTTGGATCGCGGCTGTGCTGTAGGGGAAGGCCCTGCTCTCTTCTGGGCTGTAGTTTGCGTATCGTGTCCTTTCCGCGGCTGCCCCTGTGCCCTACGGTTCATCGCCACTTCGGGGCTGGTGTGGGATCGGTCCTGGCTCACGGACCTCAGTGCCTGCGCTATCGTTAGCTCTGGTGGGTCGGGGTGCCGGGAGCTCGGTCAGCACACGTCCTTCTCCGAGTCCCCGCGCATGCGCACTCTCCACTGTCACGATTTGAATGACAATTGCGCGGTTGTGCGACGTGGCTCCCAAACAAAATTGACGTCCTTTCTTTCCCACAAATAGAGCTTTCTTTTGGTGGTATTTGATCATCTCTGTGGTTTTTATTTTTTGCGCTATAAACAAGAAAAGACCAGCAATTTTGAAAAAAAACACAATATTTTTTACTTTTTGCTATAATAAATATCCCAATATTTATTTATTTTTTATATATTTTTTCTCGGTTTAGGCCGATACGTGTTCTTCTACATATTTTTGGTAAAAAAAAAAAAATTGCAATAAGCGTATAGTGATTGGTTTGCGCAAAAGTTATAGCGTCTACAAAATAGGGGATAGAATTATGACATTTAATTTTTTTTTTTTTTACTAGTAATGGCGGTTATCTGCGATTTTTGTCAGGACTATGATATTACGGCGGACACATTGGACACTTTTGACACATTTTTGGGGCCATTCACATTTGTACAGCGATCACTGCTATAAAAATGCATTGATTGCTGTATAAATATGACTGGCAGGGAAGGGGTTAACACTAGGGGCGATCAAGGGGTTAAATGTGTTCCCTGGGAGTGATTCTTACTGTGGGGGGAGGGGACTGACTGGGGGAGGTGACCGATGGTTGTCCCTATGTACAAGGGACACACCATCAGTCTCCTCTCCCTGACAGGACGTGGATCTGTGTGTTTACACACACAGATCCACGGTCCTGGCTCTGTAACTGCCGATCGCGGGTGTCTGGTGGACATCGCGGCCGTCAGGCACGCACATCGGCACCTGAGTGACGCGGCGGCCGTCAAACTACAATGGCCCGGATACGAAGTGGTTAAAAGCAGAAGCAGGATACAAATCACCAGTAACATACATACATACTGTACATGTTGAGCAAATTTGTCAGTAAAAGAAAACTATATTAGTCATTTTCTATTGTCTAATCTAAACTAGTGATTTCGGTATTTGCCAATTATTTGTTTAAAAAAACCTTTGTTCTGGGAATACACAAGGTGTATATATGACACTGTGTTTGTTAAGTCCATCAGTGCCTTTCTGCTTTCATGCAGGCTGCAGTACTCAAACAGGTAAAGGAAAACTGTCATGGTTTTAGTGTAATTTTATTTTATTTATTATTAAAGTGATTGTAAACAATCACGTTGTAAAACAACCCATTTACAGGTGATACTCGAAAAATTTGAATATCGTGCAAAAGTTCATTTATTTCACTAATGCAACTTAAAAGGTGAAACTAATATATATGAGATAGTTCAAGCTGTGATTTGTAATAATTGTGATGATTAAGGCATACAGCTCATGAAAACCCCAAATCCACAATCTCAGAAAATTTGAATATTACCTGCAATCAATAAAACAAGTGTAGCGGGGTTCCCCTTTGCCATATAGATATAGACTATTGTTATATGGAGTAAGATCCAAACTCCCTCCGGTGTTCCAGTTATAACACTATAGACTGTTTGTTTACATATGTTCAGCAGTGCACCCTGGGACTTATGGTACAATGAGAAAAGACTCATTTGCTTGGGTAGCAATCAGACTACATTACCCATAGTGCAGCAGTGCTACCAGGGTGCACTGTCTCACCGCATAGCCTTCTGGGCAGGTTACTTAAAGGAAAGGAGGAGCTACGCTCTCTCTCTTTGGACTTCGCCCTCAATCAAGCAGGAAGTTTGAGTGAAGCCTGCTCCGGAGTGTCTAGGCCGGAGAACGTGGGCCTACAGCTACAAAGGCGGATCGCTTGTCCTTCAGCAGAGGTTCTCTCTGGGCATCCCACCATCGTCCTGCAGAGACGGGAATCGTCCATCTACTGACACCTCGTGCGGCTGTGTGGCAGAGACCAGAGACTGCGGGAAGCGGAGAGACCGGGGAGCGGGACATCGCCAGCGGAGCATCCAGGGAGCGAGGCCTGTTTGGTGAGAGGGCACCTGCCCAGAATTGGCCTTGTTCCCTTAGAGGAAAGTGACTACAGATTTTGTCAGCCATTCTTTGAATAAGTGTGTCACTCATAGTGGCCTGGTTTACCTCACTGTGACCGCGTACATAAGGATTGGCGCAGACACCATTAGTGAGCTGCAGACACACATATCCTCAGGGACATTGCGGATGTTTACCTTTGTTTGAGTTATACCCTTGGATTACAAATACTATGTGCACCAACGGTTGCTAGCGAAGACTTCAGTTAAAAGAAGTAACTTTTAGTGGGACTCAGACAGGCCTAGCCTGCACTGTTAGTATCAGGACGTGCAGGGTATTGCCTGAAAGGGGGCGCTCGCGAGCAAACGGTTTAGCAACACAGGTTAGCACTGAGATAGATAATTGACTATTTATATCAGGAACTACTTTTATTAATACTGAATCTAGCAGGGCCCTGCAGAGCCAATATATATATATATATATATATATATTGTGAGGGGGTTAGCTCGGCAGCGGGTGTGTGTGACCCCCGAGATGGGCTCCCCACACAAAAACAGGCCCAGCAAACGGAGGTTGTGGTTTTCAAAATCAAAAAGGTGCGGTTTATTTTCTATTTACAGTGACAAAACACAGCAAAGCAAAAGAAACATAAACAAAATAAATCCTGGTCAACTTGACCTCTGACTAAACATACAGGTTTCCTAACTAACAACTGGGATCAGCCTAGTGCTGTCCTAGTCCCTAAGTCCCTGGTTTTAAATGTCCAAGCAAATAGCCACACAGGCTTTGTCTCACCGCACAGGGGTTCACTCTCCCTAGACAGTCCACACAGGTCTGGTTCCAGGCATGAGCTAACCCCTAATGAAGCTGGGAGTTCTTATAGAGGCCTAAATGAGCTGACAAGCTTCAGCTGGTCCCATCAACTCCCTGTCTGTACGACGCCCCACACTCTCCCTAGAGGTATGAGTCATCCATGAGCCCACTAGCCTTATACAACTCTCCACCTAGTTGTATAAGTCGGCGTAAAGCCTGAATCTGGGCGAAATATATCTACCCCCCTGGATGCAACCAGGTGACTTTACCTTCCTGCTGTCACAATATATATATATATATATATATATTGTGAGGGGGTTAGCTCGGCAGCGGGTGTGTGTGACCCCCGAGATGGGCTCCCCACGCAAAAACAGGCCCAGCAAACGGAGGTTGTGGTTTTCAAAATCAAAAAGGTGCGGTTTATTTTCTATTTACAGTGACAAAACACAGCAAAAGCAAAAGAAACATAAACAAAATAAATCCTGGTCAACTTGACCTCTGACTAAACATACAGGTTTCCTAACCAACAACTGGGATCAGCCTAGTGCTGTCCTAGTCCCTAAGTCCCTGGTTTTAAATGTCCAAGCAAATAGCCACACAGGCTTTGTCTCACCGCACAGGGGTTCACTCTCCCTAGACAGTCCACACAGGTCTGGGTCCAGGCATGAGCTAACATCTAATGAATCTGGGAGTTTTTATAGAGGCCTTAAACGAGCTGACAAGCTTCAGCTGGTCTCATCAACTCCCTGCCTGCACGACGCCCAGCACTCTCCCTAGAGGTATGAATCATCCATGAGCCCACTAGCCTTAGCTGGGCTTATACAACTCTCCACCTAGTTGTATAAGTCGGCGTAAAGCCTGAATCTGGGCGAAATATATCTACCCCCCTGGATGCAACCAGGTGACTTTACCTTCCTGCTGTCACAATATATATATATATATGTCTTAACCTGTTTCCCTTATCTCATACCAAGTAAAGTTTATCCTTGGTTAAGTGTAAAACCTGTGTGACGTATCTTTGTTAAAATAGAAATGGATACAAAAAATTTTTGCGCTGCCTGTGAGTGTGAGCAGCTACAAGACCAATAGACAAAAGGTGCAAACATTAAATTTATATTCTATACAGTATCACACTATGTGCCCTTCTTCTTTCCTTTATACTGCCATTGGTCCCTATCCTGGGTAACCATCATTGGATAACCATCACCTGAGCATCCAGCTCACCCTCCTGCTATGATTTGTTGAAAGTAACGTTTTGGGCAAGCACCAGCAGAGGATTCAGCTTCTTCAGTGACACATGCTAAGCTTGAGTTGACCCCTTAGACGTATGTTTATTGGGGTCCATGAATTCCGTTAAGCCTCTCTCATATCGGTGGTGGTCATCTTCATTTCACCTTGTTAAGATTTTGGGAACACCATCATTTGTATTGGATTTGTTTTGATTCACTTCACCAGAGATTCTTCACATATGATTTTTTATATGGACCATTGTCTTTTGATTTTGGACTGAGCATTTTTTTATTCACTGGGTGTTATTATCATAAAGTATCTTTGTTAGCCTCGAATTCAAGCCAGAGAAAGGTAAGAATATACTGTATGTATAACTTACTGTGGTGATATATGCAGAATTGTGTTTCCCAGTAGTTAGTGGACCTCCTAATTCCTATCTATACCAGTTGTGCCAAGGGAGGGTTCGAGCCAGTTGAGGGGTTGAGAACCAGAGTACAGACCCAAACAAAACCAGCAGCTCCTACGGGGGTAGTGCTACGCAAGAATTGTACATAGAACAGTATCGGACCTTTGAAAAGTATAAGCATACATATGTACTCAGTACTTGGTTTGGGCCCCTTTTGCAGCAATTACTGCCTCAATGCGGCGTGGCATGGAAGCTATCAGCCTGTGGCACTGCTGAGGTGTTATGGAAGACCAGGATGCTTCAATAGCGGCCTTCAGCTCGTCTGCATTGTTCGGTCTCATGTCTCTCATCTTTCTCTTGGCAATGCCCCATAGATTCTCTGTGAGGTTCAGGTCAGGTGAGTTTGCTGGCCAATCAATCACAGTAATACCACGGTCATTGAACTAGGTTTTGGTGCTTTTGGCAGTGTGGGCAGGTGCCAAGTCCTGTTGGAAAATGAAGTCAGCATCCCCATAGAGCTCGTCTGCAGAAGGAAGCATGAAGTACTCCAAAATCTCCTGGTAGACGGCTGCATTGACACTGGACTTGATGAAGCACAGTGGACCAACACCAGCAGATGACATGGCTCCCTAAATCAACACAGACTGTGGAAACTTCACACTGGACTTCAAGCATCTTGTAGAGTGTGCCTCTCCATTCTTCCTCCATAGTACTCTGGCTCCTTGGTTTCCAAATGAGATGCAAAATTTGCTCTCATCAGAAAAGAGGACTTTGGACCACTGAGCAACAGACCAGGTCTGGTTTTCTTTAGCCCAGGTAAGACGCTTCTGGCGTTATTTGTTGTTCAGAAGTGGCTTGACAAGAGGAATACAACACTTGAAGACCATGTCCAGGATCCGTCTGTGTGTGGTGGCTCTTGATGCACTGACTCCAGCCTCAGTCCACTCCTTGTGAGAGTCCCCAACACTTTTGAATGGCCTTTTCCTGACAATCCTCTCCAGGCTGCGGTCATCCCTGCTGCTTGTGCACCTTTTTCTTCCACACTTTTCCCTTCCACATAACTTTCTATTAATGTGATTTGATACAGCACTTTGGGAACATCCAACTTCTTTTGCAATTACCTTTTGAGGCTTTCCCTACTTATAGAGGGTGTCAATGATGTACAATCTTTCCCATGATTGTAACTCCTACTGAACCAGACTGAGAGGCCATTTAAAGGCTCAGGAACCCTTTGCATGTGTTATGGCTTAATTAGCTGATTAGAGTGGGACATTTTGAGCCTAGAATATTGCACCTTTTCACAATATGCTAATTTTCTGAGATTGTGGATTTGGGGTTTTCATGAGCTGTATGACAAATCACGTCTTGAACTATCTTGCTTTGCATGTAATGAGTCTATCTCATACATTAGTTTCACCTTTTAAGTTGCATTAGTGAAATAAATGAACTTTTGCACGATATTCTAATTTTTCGAGTATCACCTGTAGTTGGGTTGAAAAAAAGAAAACAAATACTGTATATACTCGAGTATAAGCCAACCCGAATATAAGCCGAGGCACCTAATTTTACCACAAAAAACTCGGAAAACGTATTGACTCCAGTATAAGCCTAGGGTGTCCATCTGAATGCCTCACTGTGCCTCACTTTGCCTCACTGTGTCCATGTGCATGCCTCACTGTGCCTCTGTCACGTATCAGATAAGACCAGAACTATGTGGACTGCAACAGAGGAAACCCAAACGTGTGTAAGTGAAATATAATGATTTATTAAAGATAAGTGAAATAATATAGATACAACCACCTCCAATACCACACAGTGCACAACAACCAGTGGTGTGGCGTGGGGGGTGCGAGGGGGGCCTAGGCCCCGGGCGCAACATTTCGGGGGGTGAAAATCCCGCGCCAGTATGTGTCACCCTCGCTCTGCCATTTTCAGCCCTGTGATTGGGCGAAAGGGGTCATGTGCGGCAGGTGGGGCTGGCCTATCCTCAATCGCGGGAGAGCGGGGTTGGCCCTCACTGTGCTGTGGCCGCTGTATTCTCCTCCTCCTCTCCGGGTCACTGCTCATGTGCCCGGCGGGCACCGGGGCATGCAGTCTGTGCCCGCCCGATCACTGATGTCTTGTCTCCTCCTCTCCTCTCCTTGTCACCGATCATGTGACCGCTGGGCACCGGGGCATGCAGTCTGTGCCCGCCCCGATCACTGATGTCTTGTTCTTCTCCTCTCCTCCTCCTCCTCCTCCTCCTCTCCGGGTCACCGATCGATCATGTCCCCGCCGGGGCAGGCAGTGTGACAGGCAGCGGCGCAGAGGCAGAGCAGTTCATGGAAGAAAAAAATATGGTCTGGAGAGAGAGGGAGCAGCCATAAAGTCAGTGTATAGTGTAATGTGTTGTAGATTGTGTATTGTGTGTAGTGTATAGTGTGTGTGTGTGTGTTGTGTATTGGTCTGTGGGTAGAGTAGTGTGTAGCGGTCAGTAAGTAGAGTATTGTGTAGTGGTCTGTGGGTAGTGTAGTGGTCAGTGTGGTGTGTAACGTAGTGGTCAGTGTGGCGTGTAGCGTAGTGGTCAGTGTGGCGTGTAATGTAGTGGTCAGTGTGTTGTGTAACGTAGTGGTCAGTGTGGCATGTAGTGGTCAGTGTAGCGTAGTGGTCAGTGTGGCATGTAGCGTAGTGGTCAGTGTGGCGTGTAGCATAGTGGTCAGTGTGGCGTGTAGCGTAGTGGTCAGTGTGGCGTGTAACGTAGTGGTCAGTGTGGCGTGTAGCGTAGTGGTCAGTGTGGCGTGTAGCGTAGTGGTCAGTGTGGCGTAGTGGTCAGTGTGGCATGTAGCGTAGTGGTCAGTGTGGCGTGTAGCATAGTGGTCAGTGTGGCGTGTAGCGTAGTGGTCAGTGTGGCATGTAGCGTAGTGGTCAGTGTGGCGTGTAGCGTAGTGGTCAGTGTGGCGTGTAGTGGTCAGTGTGGCGTGTAGCATAGTGGTCAGTGTGGCGTGTAGCATAGTGCTCAGTGTGGCGTGTAGCATAGTGCTCAGTGTGGCGTGTAGCATAGTGCTCAGTGTGGCGTGTAGCATAGTGCTCAGTGTTACATGTAGTGTAGTGGTCAGTGTGGCGTGTAGCATAGTGGTCAGTGTGGCGTGTAGCATAGTGGTCAGTGTGGCGTGTAGTGTAGTGGTCAGTGTGGCGTGTAGTGGTCAGTATAGGAATCAGGCAGGTTAGTGTGGTGTGTAGTGGTCAGTGTGTAGTGGTCAGTATAGGAATCAGGTAGGTTAGTGTGGTGTGTAGTGGTCAGTGTGTAGTGGTCAGTATAGGAATCAGGTAGGTCAGTGTGTAGTGAAGTGGTCAATGTAGGAATCAGGTAGGTTAGTGTAAGGGTCAGTATAGGAATAAGATGGGTCAGTGTGGTGTGTAGTGGTCAAGTGTATTGTGTAGTAGTATAGTGTAGTGGTCAGTATAGGAATCAGGTAGGTTAGTGTGTAGTCTAGTGGTCGATGTAGGAATCAGGTAGGTCAGGGTAGTGGTCAGTGTAGTGGTCAGTGTAGGAATCATATAGGTTAGCGTAGTGGTCAGGATAGGAATCAGGTAGATTAGTGGTCAGGTAGGTCAGTTTAGGAATAAGGTAGGTCAGTTTAGGAATAGTTCAGTACTATTGTAGAAAGGGAAGGGACTCGGGGAGTTTGAAAAGTCCACAGGTTAGGGGGCCCAAATTACTTGCCTTGCCCCGGGCGCTGACAACCCACGCTACGCCACTCACAACAACCAATACCAAACAGAACCCACAAATAATAACAGTAACAGACAAATATGTACAAGTAATGGGGAAAACCAGAATCATAAACAGGGCCAGGCCAGGGTCGTCAACGGGAGATCAGCAGCTGGGGAAAGGGAAACCAAACAGGACAAGTAGAGGATGGCTGAATCACAGGAGGGACGGGTACAGGTACAAGGCTCAGGGTTCAGTTAACAGACAGGAACAGGATCAGGTACAAATACAGAGCTTCTCAGGTTCAGGATCAGGGTGCAAGGACAGATACCAAGGCAAAGTAAGAGTGTGTCTTCCAGGTATTTAGACACATCTCCTGCAATCAGACTCAAGTGATGCCTAATTGCAGGAGATGATGTCGGCCCCACACTGCCAGGAACCACCCGCTGGTGGAAACCAGTACTGCGGCCCAAAGATCACATAATACCATCCCCAGGGGAAAGCTCCCCTGGCAGTTCCAGACTGCCAGGAGACACCTGCTGGTGGACCACAGTACTGCACGCCAAATATCAGGCAGTGTCACCAGCGGATGGAACCTTCGCTGACAGTACCCCCCCTCAAAGGAGCGGCCTATGGACGCTCCATCTAGCTGTAATTGTCCATAGTCTATGACATCAGGCTGGGCAACAGGCGCTTCAGGCAGGGCATCAGGCATTTCAGGCAGAGCATCAGGTACATCAAACCAGACAGCGGGTACCTCAGGGCAGACAGCGGGTACCTCAGGGCAGACAGCGGGTACCTCAGGGCAGACAGCGGGTACCTCAGGGCAGACAGCGGGTACCTCAGGGCAGACAGCGGGTACCTCAGGGCAGACAGCGGGTACCTCAGGGCAGACAGCGGGTACCTCAGGGCAGACAGCAGGCTCCGGGTCATCAAGTTGGGCAGCAGGCTCCGGGTCATCCACCTGGGCAGCAGGCTCTGGGTCATTGAGCTGGGCAGCGGACTCCAAGACATCAAGCTGGGCAGCAGGTACGGGCACATCAAGCTGGGCAGCAGTTAGGGGCACATTAAGCTGGGCAGCAGACAGTTGAACATCAGGCTGGGCAGCAGACAGTGGCACATCAGGCTGGGCAGCAGACAGTGGCACATCAGGCTGGGCAGCAGACAGTGGCACCTCAGGCTGGGCAGCAGACAGTGGCACCTCAGGCTGGGCAGCAGGCAGGAACACCTCAGGCTGGGCAGCAGGCTCTGCAAAAAAAACATTTATAAGCAGCGCTGGCAGTAAACTTGTGTGAAAACTTGATTTAGGAACAAGTCCATAAAGAAAATAATATATATGAAAAATATATATTTATATTGGTGATACAGCTAGGTGTAGTAGTTCAAATAATGATAGTACTGAGCAAAGTGAAACTTAACATAGAGAAGAGTGGATCCCACTGCGGAGACTCCACTCACCAAAGTGTCCACAAAATCAAAATAGTGTCAGAAAAAACAACAAAAAACGAAAACCCACTTATTGTCCATGCATGGAAAATTGCTGGATGTAACACAGCTTATAACACAGTCCTCAAATGGGTAAAAAGATCTCCCTTCAGGGACCTTACTCACCAAATGGAGATAATCAGCAGATTCCTGGTCTGGAGTTGTGGATGTGAGCAATTGCTGGTGTATTACTTGATAGATGCTTCATTGAAGGATATTAGCTCCCACCGATAATAAAAAACATGTGGAGGACAAAAAATGGTGAAGTACGCTCAAACAGCGCTAATTGGAAAGTTGGCGGCAGAGACAGGCAGTCAGTGAAAACTTCCGTGAACGCCGCTCGGAAGGTCGTGCGTTCCACGGAGACAGGAACTTGCATTACAGGTTAGCCGCAAACCTGAAATACATCAACGCGTTTCGCCCCTCCTCCAGGGCGTCATCAAAGGACATAATTTCCGGCCTGCAGGGACTGGTATTTATAGTACCAAGGGAGAAACTCCCAACAGAAAAAACATAATGAATTCAATTAGGAGACACAGTAGTGTGATCCAGCTTCCTGCCATTACATCATATCCTGTCTGCCAAATACAACTTTAATAAAACGGACAAGAAGGGGAATCAGGCCGATCTGTCAACAAAATTTAAAAACAATGATAAAAAAATGATAACAAATGCATAGGACCAACATAATTATAATATGCTACCAAATGGACAAATTTGATCATGATGAAAAGGTAAATTTGCCATATAAAAAAAAAAAAAAAAAATGAAAAAAAAAATAGGGCCAAAATTTACCAATTGGAAAGAAAACAACCTCAGGCTGTGAAACGGGCACCACAACCTCAGGCTGGGAAACGGGCACCGATCTTCAGGCGATAACACAGGCGTTGGATTTTCAGGCGGGGACACAGGCACCGGATCTTCAGGCGGGGACACAGGCACCGGATCTTCAGGCGGGGACACAGGCACCGGATCTTCAGGCGGGGACACAGACATCAGATCTTCAGACTGGCACACCGGATCTTCAGGCCGGGACACCGGATCTTCAGGCCGGGACACCGGATCTTTAGGCCGGGACACCGGATCTTCAGGCCGGGACACCGGGACTTCAGGCCGGGACACCGGGACTTCAGGCCGGGACACCGGGACTTCAGGCCGGGACACCGGGACTTCAGGCCGGGACACCGGGACTTCAGGCTGGAAGGCAGGCACCAGGACATTAGGCTGGAAGGCAGGCAGGCACCAGGACATCAGACTGGAAGGCAGGCAACAGGACATCAGGCTGGAAGGAAGGCACCAGGGCGTCAGACTGGAAGGAAGGCACCAGGACGTCAGACTGGAAGGAAGGCACCAGGACGTCAGACTGGAAGGAAGGCACCAGGACGTCAGGCTGTAACACTGGCATAAGGACTTCAGGTTGGCATACAGGAACTTCAGGCTGGCATACAGGAACTGGGGCGCCAGGCTGGACAATAGGCACTGGCACGACAGGAACATCAGACTGGGGCACAAGAACTTCAGGCGGAGACCCTGGCTGGATAGCAGGCAGAGGTTTGGCAGAATCAGGTGGGTTATCAGGTTCAGCTGGCATGCAAGCAGGCTGGAGCAGGTTGGTTGGTGTGGAGGCAGGTTGGGTTACTGGTAGGATCGTGTGGGTTGGAAAGAATATCCGTTTCTTCTTTGGCTTAACTGCTGGAGATCTGTAGGTGACTGCAGGACTGTAGGTACAAGGTGAGACATACTGAAGAGAAGGGCTGGGATATGACAAGGAAGAGGGAACAGCGGCCAGAGGAAGTTCTTGTGGGGAAGCTGTAGGTAGCAGAGAAGAGACAGGTGGGTTAAAGGCAGGATAAGTGCAGCGGGTAGAGACAGGGTATTGATACTTGGTGGGAAGCAGGGTATATTGGGCCCAAACAGAGGTTGCCATGGGCAGGGACAGTGCTAGACATTTTTGCGCCCTAGGCGAGACCAGCTACTTGCGCCCCCAACGAAAAAAATCGAAATAAATGCAATAATTTAAGCACCAGAACTCCTGGTGGAGGGATGCAGCCAGGTGGAGGGATGGAGCCAGGTGGACAGGAGGGGGTGTACAGCCAGGTGGGGGGTGGAGACGGGTGGATGGATGGAGCCAGGTGGAGGCGTGGAGGGATGGAGCCAGGTGGCGGGATGGAGCCAGGTGGGGGGATAGAGCCAGGTGGGGGGATACAGCCAGGTGGAGGAATGGAGTCAGGTGGAGGGATGGAGTCAGGTGGAGGGATGGAGTCAGGTGGAGGGGGTGGAGTCAGGTGGAGGGGGTGGAGTCAGGTGTAGGGGGTGGAGCCAGGTGGGGGGAATGAGCCAGGTGGGGGGATGAGCCTGGTGGATGGATGGAGTCAGGTGGGGGGGATGAGCCAGGTGGGGGGATGAGTCAGGTGCAGGGATGGAGTCAGGTGGGGGGGGTGAGCCAGGTGGGGGGATGAGCCAGGTGGATGGATGAGCCAAGTGCAGGAATGAGCCAGGTGCAGGAATGAACCAGGTGCAGGGATTAGCCAGGTGCAGGGATTAGCCAGGTGCAGGAATGAGCCAGGTGCAGGAATGAGCCAGGTGCAGGAATGAGCCAGGTGCAGGGATTAGCCAGGTGCAGGGATTAGCCAGGTGCAGGGATTAGCCAGGTGCAGGGATTACCCAGGTGCAGGGATTAGCCAGGTGGGGGATGAGCCAGGTGCAGGGATGAGCCAGGTGAAGGGATGAGCCAGGTGAAGGGATGAGCCAGGAGGATGGATGGAGCCAGGTGGAAAGGAGAGGGGGTGCAGCCAAGTGGAGGGGGTCACACACCAGTGATAAGGTCTGACTGGAAGCCCTCATCCCCTGCGCTTCCCCCCACCACCTGACAAGTTCTTACCTTGGGGCACTTCTTTCCAGCTCCCTCCACATATCAGGCGGCAGTCATTGTCATCAGTCCCAGGATCACGCACGAGAGACCTCGTCCAGCTTCTCCCCCCATTCAGATCAGCTGATGGTTCAATTCCACCCCTGGGCTCCAGCTGCCGGCCGCGGAGAGGCTGGTTAAGCAGGGTGGGCAGCAGGAGCAGCTTTGCTTTGGGCTCATCCAGCTCCAGGACAAGTGGCCCGGCGGCCTCGGCCCAGTGTGTGTTCTATGGCCAGTCCGGACCAGGCTGGGTCTCTCTCTGTGCACAATGCCGGGAAGAGAGCTGACACCCACAGCTGCTGCAGGACATCGGCATGGTCACCCCTGGCTCTGGGGAAGGGGGGGGATCTGACTGCACATTCTCCCCACCCAGCGACTCTGCAGCCAGCCCCGAAGGAGCCGCCTCCCGCTACACTCCTCACGCACCAGCCACCACCCGCCAAGGAATCCGATCCTCTGGAAGGGACCCGGCGGCTGTGGTTGCGCCCCTAGGTGGCAGTGCACCCTAGGCGGCTGCCTAGTTCGCCTAGTGGGAGTGCCGGCCCTGGCCATGGGTGAAGGGGAAATAGACTCTTGGGCAAAATGAGAAAAAACCTCTAGTTTGTGGGATTTTGGAGGCAATGTAAAAAATATGAAAAAAACTCAATTAAAATTTCGAAATATTTATTTATACACATGCCACGTAACGTGGACACATATATGAAAAAAGAACAAATGGTACAAAAAAGCACATATATATGAAAATTGTACAGAAACTACATAGATCTGACATGATACAAATCTTCCGAAGATGAATACAATAGCCTGAGTTGACCGCTCCAGCCAGAAGCAGATCAAGGGAGGCTTGTCCAACGCGTTTCAAACTGTAAACGTCCTTCTTCAGGGAATTCAAATGCATTCACTTCTACGAGAATAAATTTTCTATTAAATACAGAAACAATAAAATAAATTTCCACTTTAATTTCAACTGTTATATGGAATACAGCGAAACAGCAAAAAAAAACTTACACAAAAAACTCATATGAAAAAATGTTCCATCAATGCTCCCATATGTGCATCTCAGGTTCCAGTAACACTGTGTTGTGGATTCCCCGATGCCCTCAAAGTTCCAGGAAAACTTTTCCATCAGAAACAAGTCCATATAAGAAGTACGGACATATGAAAAAATTGATCCAAGATAGGTGCCTTAAATAAAAAATAACATACATAGGTATGAAAGTAATTCCATTGGGGAGTAAAATAAATCTCCCTAAAGAAAATGGATATGGTACCTGTAGATGGAAAGTGGAAATCTACAATTCGGATTCATCAGGTAATATAACTCATATAGGAGGACAAAAAACCAGTGGATCCTTGAGTCCAAAGATATATGTCCTAAAACATCAAAAAATATATATGAAATAAGATAAAAATTATTCTATCCATCAAAAAGAGAGAGAAGAAATTCCCCCCTCTCCTAGGTGGAACTTTTAAAATATTACCTGTCAAGAGGATCAAGAATCACGATTGATATCCAGAAAAGGTTCCATGCAACAGAGGTCCATACAGAAACATCCTCTGCCTGCCAGCAGAGGGAGAGAATGACACCATATAACTTCTTTGGCGTCCTATATATCCCTCTGCTGTGTCTGATTGGTCCAGACAGGGTCACATGACGCACCTGCTCATAAAGCAGAGCGTCATGTTGCCATGGATACGCCGCATTTGCCACGCCAGATCACGTCCAGCGCCGGTCACATGACGCAACCGCACCAATCAGCGGCGCGTCTGCCATCGGCGCATAGGCAGCAAAGCAAGGCAGCGAAGCCGAAAAACTGGCCCACGGTCCCATTACATGCCCGATGTGATGCCATCCATCGCGCCTCGCTAAAGAGAAGGGCACGATGAGTGACCACAGAAGCCCAATCAGCCCCAATTCCGGTCCGTTCCGCACCGCAGGAAGTGCAGAAACGGCCATCTTGAATGTGGGCAAATTTAGGGGATACCGATAAAAGGGTAAAAAAGATGGTGCTGGGTTGTGATGGGACAGTCAGACATGAAGTAACAGTGTGAACTGGTACCCAGGATATAGATCCTTCTCCCAGAACAATGATATGGACGGGGAGCGGGCCATGGACTATTACCACCGGTGCCGTTTTTAACCTATTATAGGAATATGTCCCTACACAGGAAAAAATTGATAGGGGGCAATTTCCAATGGGGAAAACCCCCTCCCCGGCACCGGATATGAACATGTAAAGTCGGAAAAAAGGGAATACTGGATAGAGAGATATGACGGGCCACCCCAAAGACATACCTCTGGTTGTGTCACTGACCAATTGGATGCATGCATGGGAGCATATCAAGAAATCCTTTCCGCCCAGGGGATCATATATACCTCCGCAGAAAAGACTGTTAAGAACATTCAACATACAAAATACATATAAACAACAATCTATATATATCTCAAACCCCACATGTGTGTCAATGTGTCTAGAAAAAAGAGAGATCATCCTGTATCCATTGATATGGAGAAAAGCTGGAATAACAGAGATAATTAAAAATTGAGAAATCAATTTCAAACAAGGATGGGTGGGACATCAGGGTATATTAATAAAAGGAAAAAACCCAAAACAGAAACAGAAACAAAACTAATCAGTCTTTCCAGAGCTAAAGCCCTCCAGGAATGGACGAAAACTTTCGACTTCATTCAGACCTGGGGGCGTAGTTGCCCTAAGGTGCCTGATCCAGTGCATTTCCCGCTGGAGCAGGACCTTATTCCAATCCCCCCCCCCCCCTACATGGAGTATGAATCCTTTCAATGACTGAAAAAATTACATTAGGCATTCTATACCTATGTTTTTTAGCTACGTGTCTCCCAAGAGGCAAGTAGAGATTCCCTATCCTCATGCTATGTATATGTTTTTCCACTCTCTTCCCTAATTCCTGTCTTGTTTTTCCGACGTAAAAGGATCCACACTGACAGACCATCAAGTAGACCACACCTTGTGTCTTACAATTGGCAAAATGCCTAAATGTGAAGGTCTCCCCATTGGGTAAAGTGAGCGTGGATCCTCTGCCAATGACAGTACATTGAGAGCATGCTCCACAGGGATAGGTCCCAAAGATTTTGCATGGGTCCTTTCTAGCCTCTCCCTTGTATTCACTTTTGACCAACATGCCACCGATGGATTCTGCCTTTTTGAAAGTGATCACTGGTTTGGATGGTACTAGTGTCTTAAGGATTGGATCCTCAGTAAGGATGGGCCAGTATTTGGTTAGAATCTGTCTGATTTTCCGTTGTTGCTTTTTTGTTGCATTGTAGGACCTCTCCATCAGTTCTATTGGATCTAGGTGAAGGACCTTTCCTTTTAGTCCCAAACAGACGACCTGTGTTTGAGGAGACTGAGGAGGAAGAGTTAGACGGGGTGTCAGACGAATAATCATTTTGTGCATTGGTATCTCCCCCTCGATTTTTATATTTTTTCTCTTGATTCCATCTATAAGCATATAGATGGAATCAAGAGAAAAAATATAAAAACAATCAATTTAATAAATATAAAAATCGAGGGGGAGATACCAATGCACAAAAT
Organism: Rana muscosa; assembly: GCA_029206835.1. Taxonomy (NCBI): domain Eukaryota; kingdom Metazoa; phylum Chordata; class Amphibia; order Anura; family Ranidae; genus Rana; species Rana muscosa. The sequence continues at coordinate 1,156,324,924 of CM055116.1, read as the reverse complement.
GATTATTCGTCTGACACCCCGTCTAACTCTTCCTCCTCAGTCTCCTCAAACACAGGTCGTCTGTTTGGGACTAAAAGGAAAGGTCCTTCACCTAGATCCAATAGAACTGATGGAGAGGTCCTGCAATGCAACAAAAAAGCAACAACGGATTCCAAGGTATTCTCCACACAAAATGGAAGAGGGAGTGGACATAGTCGGGGTACATATAAAAATAACCCCAAGGGATCTACCACTCGAAGTAAAACGGCTTCTCAGAGGGAATTGGGGGCAATACCCAAATCTGGGGCCATCTCTCGAGTCCAGTCACTTCCAGTGGAGGATTTTTTAGAGAAGGGCAAAATACAACCTTATCCACCCTCGCCCATGACACAATTAGTCATGGAACCCTTTGTGACCAAAATAACTCCGGGGGAAAACTTAATATTATAAATCTATCCTCCTGCAAGTTATCTGATTTGGAACATGAAGTATTGTCTTTGGGCCTTTCTTTTTGCCCAACCAGCAATACGGACAGTTTTGAAACAGTGAAGGATATTCATCTGTTTGCTCGTAAGCTCTTTTATAAGAGCTTGTATGCTAAACAAGAGAATCAAGAAAATGAAGTGGCACCGAATCTTAAAGCGGCCGACTTCAAGGCCTTGAGGGACCTAAATCTCCTACTCCAAGAAAACGCCCCTTTGAGTCAGATAGGGGAGGAGAATTTGGAGGAAGAGGAGAGTGATGATGGGGAAAATAATCAGACATTTTTTACCCCCAAAAAATTTAAAAGGAAGTCTCATAACTTCCCACCAATCAACCAGAATCCTGCTTTAGCTCTGTTTGTAAGACAAACATCTAAGGAAATTGAGGTCCTGAGGAAAGAGACTTTACATTGCAATCTCAATCCAGAGCAAAAACATGCCCTAAAAACCCTTAAGAACAATGTTAACATCACGATTAAAGGCTCAGATAAAGGGGGTAACATCGTCCTTATGGACAACCCAGATTACGAGGAGATGTGCATGAAAATTCTCAGGGATCCTAAATGCTATTGCAAAATCTCCTCATCCACAGTGGATAGAATGAATAGCGAATTCTATCAATTGGTTGATGAATCCTTCAGAGACGGTGCCATAAACCAAGATACCTGGGACTTTATTAGAACCCGACACCCACGTACCCCTACGATGTATGCACTTCCCAAAGTGCACAAAAACCTGTTGAGGCCACCAGGTAGGCCCATCATATCGGGTAATGGTTCCATCTCTGAAGGTGCTAGCCGAGTCATTGACCAGCACCTCAGACCCCATGTGATGGATCTCCCTTCGTACACTAAAGACACAATCCACCTTCTGCAAATATTGGAAGGTCTTGTCGTACCTCCATCGGCCTTTTTGGTGACTGTAGACGTAGAGTCACTCTATAACAGCATACCACACGATCTTGGTATTTTAGCTGTCCAAAGAGTGTTACGACAACGCCCAACCACTGACTGGAAGTATAATCAATTCATCATACAGATGCTTGATTTTATTTTACATCATAATATTTTTTTATTTCAGGGCTCCCACTACCTCCAGGTGCAGGGGGTGGCTATGGGGACGTGCTGTGCACCCTCATATGCCAACCTGTACCTGGGGGAGTGGGAGAAGGACTTCCTCCTGGGAGATGATGCGTCTATGTGTGCCTGCCACATTCTTATGTGGCAGCGCTACATAGACGACATCTTCATTATTTGGGATGGGCCTGAAGATATGCTCAAGAAAGTTTTGGAACTTATGAATACCAACAACCTAAATTTATTCTTTACTATGTCCTACGACTTTGAGAAAGTCAGCTTTCTCGATATCCTTATATCTAAAGATATACAGGGAAAAGTCCAAAGCAGACTGTTTAGGAAGGAGACGGCTGGCAACACGATGTTGCACGCAGCCAGTTTCCACCCAACAACACTCAAAGAATCCATACCTTTTAGCCAGTTCCTCCGAATCAGGAGGAATTGTACATCAGATGAGGATTTTCAATTTGAATCTAATGAGCTAAGTAACCGCCTACTAGCGAGAGGTTATAGTAGATCCACCTTAAAGAAAGCTTTCAACAGAGTAAAGGGAATGGAAAGACACACTTTGATTTTCAAAACTTCTAAGAAAAAGAAAAAAACTCAGGAAGATAATACTTCAAGGATAATTTTCAAATTCTCCAATGAGCATAAGAAAATCAGACAGATTCTAACCAAATACTGGCCCATCCTTACTGAGGATCCAATCCTTAAGACACTAGTACCATCCAAACCAGTGATCACTTTCAAAAAGGCAGAATCCATCGGTGGCATGTTGGTCAAAAGTGAATACAAGGGAGAGGCTAGAAAGGACCCATGCAAAATCTTTGGGACCTATCCCTGTGGGGCATGCTCTCAATGTACTGTCATTGGCGGAGGATCCACGCTCACTTTACCCAATGGGGAGACCTTCACATTTAGGCATTTTGCCAATTGTAAGACACAAGGTGTGGTCTACTTGATGGTCTGTCAGTGTGGATCCTTTTACGTCGGAAAAACAAGACAGGAATTAGGGAAGAGAGTGGAAAAACATATACATAGCATGAGGATAGGGAATCTCTACTTGCCTCTTGGGAGACACGTAGCTAAAAAACATAGGTATAGAATGCCTAATGTAATTTTTTCAGTCATTGAAAGGATTCATATTCCATGTAGGGGGGGGGGGGGATTGGAATAAGGTCCTGCTCCAGTGGGAAATGCGCTGGATCAGGCACCTTAGGGCAACCACGCCCCCAGGTCTGAATGAAGTCGAAAGTTTTCGTCCATTCCTGGAGGGCTTTAGCTCTGGAAAGACCGATTAGTTTTGTTTCTGTTTCTGTTTTGGGTTTTTTCCTTTTATTGATATACCCTGATGTCCCACCCATCCTTGTTTGAAATTGATTTCTCAATTTTTAATTATCTCTGTTATTCCAGCTTTTCTCCATATCAATGGATACAGGATGATCTCTCTTTTTTCTAGACACATTGACACACATGTGGGGTTTGAGATATATATAGATTGTTGTTTATATGTATATTGTATGTTGAATGTTCTTAACAGTCTTTTCTGCGGAGGTAAATATGATCCCCTGGGCGGAAAGGATTTCTTGATATGCTCCCATGCATGCATCCAATTGGTCAGTGACACAACCAGAGGTATGTCTTTGGGGTGGCCCGTCATATCTCTCTATCCAGTATTCCCTTTTTTCCGACTTTACATGTTCATATCCGGTGCCTGCGGTGCGGAACGGACCAGAATTGGGGCTGATCGGGCTTCTGTGGTCACTCATCGTGCCCTTCTCTTTAGCGGGGCGCGATAAATGGCATCACATCGGGCATGTAATGGGACCGTGGGCCAGTTTTTCGGCTTCGCTGCCTTGCTTTGCTGCCTATGCGCCGATGGCAGACGCGCCGCTGATTGGTGCGGTTGCGTCATGTGACCGGCGCTGGACGTGATCTGGCGTGGCAAATGCGGCGTATCCATGGCAACATGACGCTCTGCTTTATGAGCAGGTGCGTCATGTGACCCTGTCTGGACCAATCAGACACAGCAGAGGGATATATAGGACGCCAAAGAAGTTATATGGTGTCATTCTCTCCCTCTGCTGGCAGGCAGAGGATGTTTCTGTATGGACCTCTGTTGCATGGAACCTTTTCTGGATATCAATCGTGATTCTTGATCCTCTTGACAGGTAATATTTTAAAAGTTCAACCTAGGAGAGGGAGGAATTTCTTCTCTCTCTTTTTGATGGATAGAATAATTTTTATCTTATTTCATATATATTTTTTGATGTTTTAGGACTCAAGAATCCACTGGTTTTTTGTCCTCCTATATGAGTTATATTACCTGATGAATCCGAATTGTAGATTTCCACTTTCCATCTACAGGTACCATATCCATTTTCTTAGGGAGATTTATTTTACTCCCCAATGGAATTACTTTCATACCTATGTATGTTATTTTTTATTTAAGGCACCTATCTTGGACCAATTTTTTCATATGTCCGTACTTCTTATATGGACTTGTTTCTGATGGAAAAGTTTTCCTGGAACTTTGAGGGCATCGGGGAATCCACAACACAGTGTTACTGGAACCTGAGATGCACATATGGGAGCATTGATGGAACATTTTTTCATATGAGTTTTTTGTGTAAGTTTTTTTTTTTGCTGTTTCGCTGTATTCCATATAACAGTTGAAATTAAAGTGGAAATTTATTTTATTGTTTCTGTATTTAATAGAAAATTTATTCTCGTAGAAGTGAATGCATTTGAATTCCCTGAAGAAGGAGGTTTACAGTTTGAAACGCGTTGGACAAGCCTCCCTTGATCTGCTTCTGGCTGGAGTGGTCAACTCAGGCTATTGTATTCATCTTCGGAAGATTTGTATCATGTCAGATCTATGTAGTTTCTGTACAATTTTCATATATATGTGCTTTTTTGTACCATTTGTTCTTTTTTCATATATGTGTCCGCGTTACGTGGCATGTGTATAAATAAATATTTCGAAATTTTAATTGAGTTTTTTTCATATTTTTTACATTGCCTCCAAAATCCCACAAACTAGAGGTTTTTTCTCATTTTATACATATTTGGGATGATGGCAATTACATGTTGGGTTGCATGAGGTGTTACATTTTTTCACAATAGACTCTTGGGCAGGCAGGTGTCTGGCAGCAGAGATGTTTTTTTTTGTGGGCTGGCTGGAGCTGATTGCAAAATATCAGACCATGCTGAGAGTAGTGGTTGCACAAACTGCAGTTTACATTCTGCCTGTCTGACAAGGGATTGTACAGAATCAACACACTCTATTATTTTCTGTTGAGAATGTAGCACACAGACCCTTTTTTCCCTGCCTACCTTCATTTGCAGGGGTAAAGGCACACCATGCCACATGCCCGTATCCTCCTGGTATAAGAGGTTGAGCGGTGTTCTTGCAATTTTGGGTCCTGCAGCGAGTTACAGTACCTCCCTTGGTGGGTTCTTGTCCCTAGAATGTAGGGAAAAGTCTATTCTTCCCCGAAAGAAGGCCAATGTCCAGTCAATATTTAAACTCCAACAGACGAGTTTATTTTCTTTGCTTGAAACAAATTTGGGGAAAAGGTTGAAAACAGCAATGGGATTTGGTAGGGAAATAGATTCAGGCACGCGGCACCCAGTCACCCTATTCTCCACTCAAGCCTAAGTGGGTATTGCTCACCCGGATAGATCCCTCTCACAGTTCTAGCAGCCGGAGTGCAGCACGAACATGACACTTTAGTTTTAGTCCCCTTCACGGACAAGTTTAGGAGATCCTCTGCCACAGAGTCCTTTAAGTCCTGAATTTAGAACTTCCCAATGATAGGTGGCACTTGTGGGCACTGATAGATGGCACTGAAAGGTGGCACTTATGGGCACTGACAGGTGGCACTTGTGGGCAGTGATAGGTGGCACTGATAGGTGGCACTTGTGGGCCCTGATAGATGGCACTGCAAGGTGGCACTTGTGGGCACTTATGGGCACTGATAGATGGCACTTATGGGCACTGATAGGTGGCACTTGTGGGCAGTGATCGGTGGCACTTGTGGGCACTGATGGCACTGATAGATGGCACTGAAAGGTGGCACTTGTGGGCACTTATGGGCACTGATAGGTGCCACTTGTGGGCAGTGATAGGTGGCACTTGTGGGCACTGATTGCACTGATAGGTAGCACTTGTGGGTACTGATAGGTGGCTGGCACTGAAATGCTGTGGGGAAAAAAAATGACACAGGATTTAAAAAAAAAAAAAAAACTGCTGCAACGCCCATCTTGGTACACCCTGCACTCGGCTGAAGTAAGCAGCAGCAGACATCTTGTTACACCCAGCCCATATAGCTCGGGCTGGGTGTAACAAGATGTCTGCTGCTGCTTACTGCAGCCAAGTGCAGGGTGTACCAAGATGGGCGTGGGGACGTTCAGCCGCTGACGGCGACCGAATGTGACAGCACCGGTCACCGATCCTGATGCGGCTGCGCCCTGCACCCCTGCCAGCTTACCAAGTTCAACTGCAGGTGAGGGACTCGCTCTCCGCCCGCGGACTCCGTCCATCGACTTTGCCCGCCCTCTCCAGCCAGACTCCGCCCACACTTTCCTTCAGAGACTCAGCCCGCCCCCTCTCCAGCCAAACTCCGCCTGCACTAGCTCTGTCGACAGACTCTGTCCGCCCTCTCCAGCCAGACTCCGCCCGCACTCCCCCGCCCTCCCCAGCCACTGACTCCTCCCGCCCTCTCCGGCCACAAAAAAAAGTATCGGGTGAAGCATCGGGAGCATTTGCGCGAGTACAAGTACTCGCGCAAATGCTTGGTATCGGTCCCGATACCGATACTAGTATCGGTATCGGGACAACCCTAATAGAGACCATAGGTGCCAATGGGGCACACTACAGGAGCTATCTTGCAACCCACGAATCCTTCCCTCTGATAGGCAACCAGGCCTCCTGAGACCGCGACTTCCCTCACCGATCCATCGGACAGGTCCTCCCCCGGTTTCCTCTGTTTCAAGGTGGGCCACCCTCCCTCGGGTTCCCTAGGACTCCAGTGGTTGCTTTTGTAGACCCAGTTGAAGGTACTGGGCCTACCTGGAACTCTGCAGCCTCGGGCTAAAGGTGCCCGAGACTCCTCGACCAGTTCACGCACCCCCCGGCCAGCAGGGCCAAAGGGCACGACTTTGCCACCAGGGGTCCTTTCTTGGAATTCCCCCCGGCACACCACCACAGATCATGGCGTCTGCCCTTTATGTACCCTCTCCCGGCATGCACAGCAGGCAAAACCCACCCACCGCACGGTAGCCAAGAGAGGACACCCAATCACACCACAACGCCACCTGTGGTTCTTCTCAAGACCTGGGCAACAGCGCCACCTGCAGGTCAAGGGGAACTATACTCCAGGCAACATTACAGCAGAGCAGAGTCCAAACTAAGCAGAATTGGAGAACCTGAGCTAAACTATTGCTCAGGCTGCCCTTAAATTTAGAGCATAGCGACCACAATTTTGGGGGTCCACTACAGGAAGAAGCTGTGTAATGTTCAAAAAAGTATGGGGAGTCATCCCCCAGAAGCCAAACCAGTGATACGACCTACAGTAATTAACCGTAAAGAGGGGAGAAAATTATCATGGCTCTCTGAGATACAGGGCAAAGCCAGCTCTGTGCAGATTTGAATTAAAAGCTGAACATCCCCAAACAGCATACTGCCCTGATCAACCAAAGAGTGAGCTAAATGAATAATCTCTGGCAGCTGATCACTGGTCCACTCTTTCAGTGTCTGACGGAGATATTCACCACTCTCTGACGCCAGCAGAGCATAATAAGGAATCACATCAGAATCTCAGCAGAGCAACAGAACCAAGATGGTTCCTCTGTGCAGCCATTTCTGATCCGGGATGGCCTTGGTATACTGTCACGTATCAGATAAGACCAGAACTATGTGGACTGCAACAGAGGAAACCCAAACGTGTGTAAGTGAAATATAATGATTTATTAAAGAGAAGTGAAATAATATACAACCACCTCCAATACCACACAGTGCACAACAACCAATACCAAACAGAACCCACAAATAATAACAGTAACAGACAAATATGTACAAGTAATTGGGAAAACCAGAATCATAAACAGGGCCAGGCCAGGGTCATCAATGGGAGATCAGCAGCTGGGGAAAGGGAAAACAAACAGGACAAGGAGAGGATGGATGGATCACAGGAGGGACGGGTACAGGTACAAGGCTCAGGGTTCAGGTAACAGACAGGAACAGGTAAAAATACAGAGCTTCTCAGGTTCAGGATTAGACCACAGTACTGCACACCAAATATCAGGCAGTGTCACCAGCGGATGGAACCTTCCCTGACAGCCTCACTGTGTCCATGCCTCACTGTGCCTTACTGTGCCCATGCCTCACTGTGCCCATGCCTCACTGTGTCCATGCCTCACTGTGCCCAATCTCCCTACCTGATCTCCTGCGCTGTGTGACCAGACTGACGTTTAACATGGGAGTCTATGGAAGGGGTGCCCGGCTTTGAAAAATCAGTGCTCCCTGGCCGTAGGTCCCCCGGACAACATACTTTGCACACTTGTAGATGAAGAGTGGGGCTAGCCGGGATCAGGCGCACAAAGGTGAAGATGGACACAAACTCGAGTATAAGCCGAGGGGGGCATTATCAGCACAAAAAAATGTGCTGAAAAACTCGGCTTATACTCGAGTATACACAGTACCTCTTTTTCACCTTTTTTAAAGTGATGATCACATTCCCTCTGTTCTCAGCTGCATAAGAGCTGGGGGAGGAGAAGCAGCAGTACACTGATCTTCCCAGCAAAAGTCTGTGCGGGGGGTGTTGTCAGGATAATTCTGATCATTGGAGGAGAGCAAGCATAACTAGGGAACTGACCATGATGAACTCTCCTGCTTAGTGTGGTCAGTTTTTTTAAAAATATGAAAGGAACTGGCAGGAACACCGGGGATCAGGGCCGGTGCTACCACTAGGCGGACTAGGCAGCCGCCTAGGGTGCACTACCGCCTAGGGTGCCCGGCCACTGGTTATCCTACTGTCCAAAGAGCAGAGCTTGCAACTATAATCCACCAGGCAGCCACTCTGAGCCTCTAACATGTGTCCAGCAGCGCCCCCCCAACCGCCCCCCCCATGCGCGGGTCTCCTTTCTGACACTGACATGTGTCCAGCACAATACCCTCCGCCCCAAGCTGCTCTCTGCTCTCCGCTCTGACATGTGTCCACACAGCACCACAACCAGCCCTCACCCCCAGGCTGCTCTCCGCTCTGACACTGTCACTGACATGACATGTGTCCAGTGTCCTTCACAATATACCCCCCCAGCCGCTCTCCACTCTCCTTCAGAGCGGGGAGCGATCTGACACGTGTCCAAGTCCAGCAGCCCCCACCCCCCAAAGAACACTCTCCTCACTGTGTCACTGGAGCGGAGTAAATCATCATGTTATACAGGCAGCATGGCACCCGGCGGCGGCTCTCCAGGCTTGGGGACAGGTGGAGCCTGGGCTGGAAGAGGCATCGACAGACAGAGGCAGGTAAAGCAGAGTTTTATATTGGTGCATGCAAAAGAGGAACAGGCAGCAAGCACAGGGTCACGTCGTCGGTCGGATACAAGTTTGCTGAGCCCATGACCGTTGTTCTTCACTTGGTGTGGTGAGTAAAAACTGTTGCTTTTATTTATTATAAATAAATTATAAATAACAGTTTTTACTCACCACACCAAGTGAAGAACAATGGTCTTGGGCTCAGCAAACTTGTATCTGACCGATGAAGTGACCCTGTGCTTGCTGCCTGTTCCTCGCTCGCATCATGCAGTGGCGGTGCGTCCATAAAGGCGCACAGGCGCCGCCCCCTCCCTCCAGCCACCCCTCTATGACTAATGGATAGATTCATGCATTGTACGAATCTATCCATGGCCGCCGCTGACACCCCTATTCAGGCGCCTGGTCTCTTTTTGGGCGCCGGGCGCCTAAATTACAGCGACGGGGGGTGTTTTTAAAGCACCTGATTAGAGCCGTAGGCTCTAATAGGCATCAAACACGGTGACCTGTAAGCGCCATGCTTGGCGTTAGCAGTTCACCCAGCTATGTTAGAACAGCGAATGAATATTTGCTGTTCTAACACTGAACCGCCTCTCCGCCTGTTATCCATCACCTGATTAGCTGAAACGTCAGGCGCTGTGATTGGACGCCTATCAGGCGTCCAATCATAGGAGAGGACAGGAGGAGAGGAGGATGGGAGAAGACGCATGGAAGACACCGCAGACGGGGGGGTTCACAGTGGCAGCATTGGATGGCACAATGGCAGCATTGGATGGCACAGCATCAGAATTTGATGGCACAGTGGCAACATTCGATTGGCACAGTGAGAGCATTTGATGGCACAGTGACTGCGTTTTATGGGAACAGTGGCTGCGTTTGATGGGAACAGTGGCTGTGTTTGATGGGCACAGTGGCTGCGTTTGATGGCACAGTGGCTGTTTGATGGCACAGTGATGGTATTTGATGGCACAGTGGCTGCGTTTGATGGCACAGTGGTGGTATTTGATGGCACAGTGGCTGCGTTTGATGGCAAAGTGGTAGTATGTGATGGCACAGTGGCTGTGTTTGATGGCACAGTGGCAGCATTTGATAAGCACAGTGGCAGCATTTGAAGGGCACAGTGGCAGCGTTTGAAGGGCACAGTGGCAGCTTTTGAAGGGCACAGTGGCAGCTTTTGAAGGGCACAGTGGCTGCGGTTGATGGCACAGTGGTTTATTGCACAATTTTTTATTTTGTTTGCGCCCCCCAAAAATTTTGAGCACCAGCCGCCACTGTTTTATTATGACAAATGACAAGCAATTTGTGTGTGTATATGAATATAAACTGATTGATGGGCACAGCCTGGTGAGACTGTATTTGATGGTATGTGATGGACACTGGTGAGACTGTCTGAATTTGATGGGCGCTGGTGAGGCTGTATTTGATGGTATGTGATGGGCACAAGTGAGACTGTGTTGCATGCAAAATAGTAGCAGTCATTAAAAATGTCGGGTGGACATGGGCATGGCAAAGGGGGTGGAGCCAAGAGGGGGGTGGCAAAATGAGGTTTCGCCTAGGGTGTCAAAAATCCTTGCACCAGCCCTGCCGGGGATTTCACACAAAGGAAGCAATACAAAGAGAACAGGATACTTTTTCATACAAGTACATGGTACAGAAGGCACATATCAGGAATTTGGAATTCTGGGGTAACAAACACTTTAAGTTTAAAATTATTTAAAGCAGAACTCCAGCCAAACAAGATAAAAATGAATGGCCCATCAAATGATCAAGTAACAAAACCAGTTCTTGCTTTTAATACTCACCTTCAGTCCAGAAAATTTTCCACAGTATTTTTTTATGCCACTAGAAATTCTTAGTTTGATGGCCATTGGCCAATATTATCCAGCTCAGGCCGTCTTGGATCCACCAATAGTCAGTGACTTGACAATGAAAGAAGAAGTAGCAGTGCTGAGTTCATCTTTCTGCCACTGTGTCCTCTTCTCCTATCAAAACTGATTGCATTTAAAAATACATTTAGTGATGTGTTAATAAAAAGAGAGCTGCATTATTTGTGCATATTTTATATCTGCCTGGAGCTGTATTTAATTTGCAAAACCCTTTGCAATGTTTTTTTTTTTTGTTACTGGAAACTGTCATAAACTCAACAAATTGTGCAATGAAATTTGTTCTTTTTGTGTACACGAACACAATGTTTTGTAAATTAAAAGTAGTCAAAGTAAAAGAAAGCAGATTTTTTACATTCTGTTGATTGCATGTAAAATAAAAGATTTTTTTGCAGTAATTTTACACCTGACACTAGCCAGTGTATTTATTAAATTTAATAAATAGGTGTTGTTAAGATCTGGCGGCCACCCACGTCCTGAACAACCACAAAACAACATGTTTGTTAAGGAGTGGGCGGCCGCTGTGCTCCTAATGACCGATGAGTCATCAGCTGTCAATGGGGTTTCCCGCTGACAGCTGAATTTAAAAAAAAGAATTGCCAGCAATAAAGAAAATAGAAAAAATCCATACCAGACCTTTATCCGAGCATGCAGCACAGCAGTTTAGCAAAGGGAGGGGACAAGCAAGCCCCCCTCCGCCCAAACCATACCAGGCCACATGCCCTTAACATGGGGGGATCTTTTGGGCACCTTGTCCCCATGTTGTTGGGGACAAGGGCCTCCTCCCCACAACCATGGCTGGTGATTGTGGGGGTCTGCGGGCAGGGGGGCTTATCATAATCTGGAAGCCCCCTTTAATAAGCGGGCCCCAAGATTTCAACCCTCCCCCCTATGTGAATGAGTAAGGGGTACAATGTGTGGTAAAAAAACGCAATAGACAGTTTTTGGCTCCTTAACAACCATGATGTTTACTGGTTGTTTATAAAAGGGTGCCGACCACTCCTTAATAATCGGTACACATTCCACAAATATTGCATGCCCGGACCACTACTTAACCACTTGCCAACCACCTACTACATATATACTAAGGGCGAGGCGGCTCAGCTGCACAAATCGGCGTACCCGTACATCGGTCTGTGCATGCCGGGGGAGCTTGTGCGTGGGTCTGGCGGACTCGATGTCTGCCAGCTACCTGCGATAGCAGTATAGAGAGGCAGAACGGGTATCTGCCTATGTAAACAAGGCGGATCCCCATTCTGACAGGAGACAACACTGAGATCTGCTGTTCCTAGTGATCAGGAACAGTGATCTCTGTGTTGTTCTAGTAAGCCCATCCCCCACACAGTTAGAACACACCCAGGGGGCACAGTTAGCCCTTTGATCGCCCCCTAGTGTTAACCCCTTCCCTGCCAGTGTCATTTATACAGGGATCAGTGCAATTTTTTAGCACTGATCACTGTATTGGTGTCACTGGTTCCCAAAAAGTGTCACTTAGGGTCAGATTTGTCCACCGCAATGTCGCAGTCCTGTTAAAAATCGCAGATCGCTGCCAGTGAAAACAATAAAAAAATTAAAAAGTCCCTAAATCTATCCCCTAATTTGTAGATGCTATAACTTTTGCGCAAACCAATCAATATACGCTTATTGGGATTATTTTTTAGCAAAAATATGTAACAGAATATATATTGGCCTAAACTGATGAAGAAATTGAATTTTTTAGTTTTTTTTTTTTTTTTTTATGTGTATAATAGCAGAAAGTAAAAAATTTTGTTTTTTTAAAAAAAATTGGCAGTCTTTTTTTGTTTATAGTGCAAAAAAATAGAAACCCCAGAGGTGATCAAATACCACAAAAAAAGAAAGCTCTAATTGTGAGAAAAAAAGGACATAAATTTTGTTTGGGTACATTGTCGCACGCCCACGCAATTGTCAGTTGAAGCGGCGCAGTGCTGTATCGCAAAAAATGGCCTGGTCATTAAGGGGTAAATCCTTCCGGGGCTGAAGTTGTTAATTTCTGCATGCATTTATTTATTTCCTTCTCTAAATGAATTTTAACGCCTATTCTGTGGTATTTACATAGCGTTCTCAGCGTTTTATGGTAAATACCACACAAACGGTCTAGTGAATTGACAGTTTCAGGATCCATGAGATATTTGGGCAAAATATGTCCTGACACCTAAATATCTCATGCGAGTTCATTCTGTGATTGGAGCTGAATATTACCAAAAGTAAACCTAGTTTGTCCTAAAAAAAACTATTATATATACGTTACCTTGTTATTGTGCGTAAAGTAACAACATTATCTCAGAATAAACAGGTACTCAGCAGAAATGTAAAAAAATGCTCAGGTCAATAAGGGGTATATGGGTGCGAGAGCTGAAGTGGTTAAACGAATGTTTCATGTCTGTTTTTTATTAAATCACTCTCTCTCTCTCCTTTTTTGTCTTGTTCCCTCTAAAATAAATTTGTCTTACAAATAAATGTTTAATACAAAACAAAGGATTTCCAGATGCTAGGTTCACATCTATGCATCTGCGGCTGATGCATTTTTTGTTGCGCCTTTTCCAGTAAGTCTTGCATTTTTTATTGCATGTTTTAGAAGCATTTTTGATGTATTTGTGTTTTTTGGGAAGTGTTGATGTCACTAGGAGGAGGTGTCTCTTGTGATGCAGGAAAACACAAAAAATTCATATACATGTGTTTTTCATGCAAATACATTGAAGTCTAGAATGCACTGTGCTGCGTGTAAAAAAGCCCCTGCACCTTTACAAAAAAATGCATTGGAGGAAACTGCATAGATGTGAACAGGACTTTTAGGAAATAATGTTAAATGGATTGTAGTATGTTTCTTTGTAACTGCAAATGCACAAAAAAATGCATAGATGTGAACCTAGCCTTACTAAATCTCAAGAGAAGGAGAACAGCAGAAACTGCCTGCTTGCAAGCACATCCTGTCTGATTGGAATCTTGCACAAAGCCATGTGGAGGAGGATTAGTGAGGGGTATGAGTTACAGCTCTAAATCATTTCGTTCTAATCATATTTTTTATATGACTAAAAATATATATATTTTTTAAAGTATGTTTTAGCCCTCACTATAAGAAATACGAATGAAAATATATGAACAACCCCTATCATTTTCTTTCAGATGTTGCTGTCTTTGTAATCAGAAAGGTAGCGGGTGTGTTCTGAATGGAAGGAAGCAAGGAAAAAAAACTATAGACTATAGGCTCCGACACGAAAGAGGTACAACTTCTGATCCGACTTTACCCTGCAACTTCATGTCCGACTTCCATGCGACTTCAATGAACGGGATCCAACTTTGATCCGACCATAATAGGCCTTTTAGGTCTGGTATGAATCTTGAGGGGGGCACCTTTTCGCCAAACTAAAAAATGGCGTGGGGTCCCCCCCAAAATCCACACAAAAAACTAATTATGGGGCAGTGACGTTACAAGGGGGTGGGATTACCAGATGACATCATTGGATGGCCACGTATGGCTATATAAGAAATGGCAGACAGTGGGATCTGGCACAACAGCACAGCACAGCACAGTCAGCGTTGAACTGGAGGAGGGAGAAGAACCCATGGGAGAAGACATTACCGGAGAAAGAAGACACGTTGGAGCTACGACGGGGGACATTTTTAACCACTTAAGGACCAAGCCTGTTTTTCAGACTCTGTGTTTATAAGTTAAAAACAATTTCTTTTGCTAGAAAATTACTTAGAACCCCCAAACATTATATATTGTTTTTTTCTAAAACCCTAGAAAATAAAATGGCAGTCATTGCAATACTTTTTGTCACACCGTATTGGCGCAGCGGTCTTACAAGCGCACTTTTTTTGGAAAAAAATCACTTTTTTTTATTAAAAAATAAGACAACAGTAAAGTTAGCCCAATTTTTTTTATATTGTGAAATATAATGTTATGCTGAGTAAATTGATACCCAACATGTCACGCTTCAAAATTGCGCCCGCTCGTGGAATGGCGTCAAACTTTTACCCTTAAAAATCTCCATAGGCGACGTTTAAAATATTCTACAGGTTGCATCTTTTGAGTTACAGAGGAGGTCTAGGGCTAGAATTATTTCTCTCGCTCTAACAATTGCGTTGATACTTCATTTGTGTGGTTTGAACACGGTTTTCATATGCGGGTGCTACTCATGTATGCGTTCGCTTCTGCACGCGAGCTCGTTGAAATGGGGCGCTTTAAAAAAAAAATATTTTCTTTTTGATTTTACTTGATTTTATTTATTTTTACACTGTTTTTTTTTTTAAAAAATTGGGTCACTTTTATTCCTATTACAAGGAATGTAAACATCCCTTGTAATAGAAAAAAGTATGACAGGTCCTCTTAAATATGAGATCTGGGGTCAAAAAGACCTCAGATCTCATATTTAGACTAAAATGCAATAAAATAAATAAAAACATTTTTTTTTGTCATTTGAAAAAATGACAACAAAAAAAATGTGCCTTTAAGACCTATGGGCGGAAGTGACGTTTTGACGCCGTTTCCGCCCTGCTATGGTATAGAGACGGGTGGGGGCATACCCAGCAAGGAAGAGGACCAGATCGCCTCTGCCGCTACCAACGGCTCTGGTAAGCGGCGGAGGGTGTGGGAGAGCGGCGGGAGGGGGGCCCCTCTACCGCCGCTGATAATGGTGATCTTGCGGAAAATCCACCACAGAGTCCACCATTATCGTTTACAGGACTGGCTCCTGAAGAGATGGATATCTCGGTGTGTTGTAGCAGCTGCTGCCGTTACCGAGATATCCCTCTTCAAAGTGCCTACGTATATGTACATGAAGCGGTCGACAAGTGGTTAATAGAGGACTTTGTTAAAAACCTGTGTACTGTATTAATTTATTTTTTACACTTTTTTGGGTAAATGAGTAGGGGTAGGGCAGGATCTACGGGGCCCCCTTGTTAAAGGTGGGCTGTCATAGATTTCTTCCGGCCCAAAACCAGAATGTACAGGTCCTTCTCAAAAAATTAGCATATTGTGATAAAGTTCATTATTTTCTGTAATGTACTGATAAACATTAGACTTTCATATATTTTAGATTCATTACACACAACTGAAGTAGTTCAAGCCTTTTCTTGTTTTAATATTGATGATTTTGGCATACAGCTCATGAAAACCCAAAAATCCTATCTCAAAAAATTAGCATATCATGAAAAGGTTCTCTAAACGAGCTATTAACCTAATCATCTGAATCAACTAATTAACTCTAAACACCTGCAAAAGATTCCTGAGGCTTTTAAAAACTCCCAGCCTGGTTCATTACTCAAAACCGCAATCATGGGTAAGACTGCCGACCTGACTGCTGTCCAGAAGGCCATCATTGACACCCTCAAGCAAGAGGGTAAGACACAGAAAGAAATTTCTGAACGAATAGGCTGTTCCCAGAGTGCTGTATCAAGGCACCTCAGTGGGAAGTCTGTGGGAAGGAAAAAGTGTGGCAGAAAACGCTGCACAACGAGAAGAGGTGACCGGACCCTGAAGAAGATTGTGGAGAAGGACCGATTCCAGACCTTGGAGGACCTGCGGAAGCAGTGGACTGAGTCTGGAGTAGAAACATCCAGAGCCACCGTGAACAGGCGTGTGCAGGAAATGGGCTACAGGTGCCGGACTCCCCAGGTCAAGCCACTTTTGAACCAGAAACAGCGGCAGAAGCGCCTGACCTGGGCTACAGAGAAGCAGCACTGGACTGTTGCTCAGTGGTCCAAAGTACATTCGGAAATCAAGGTGCCAGAGTCTGGAGGAAGACTGGGGAGAGGGAAATGCCAAAATGCCTGAAGTCCAGTGTCAAGTACCCACAGTCAGTGATGGTCTGGGGTGCCATGTCAGCCGCTGGTGTTGGTCCACTGTGTTTTATCAAGGGCAGGGTCAATGCAGCTAGCTATCAGGAGATTTTGGAGCACTTCATGCTTCCATCTGCTGAAAAGCTTTATGGAGATGAAGATTTCATTTTTCAGCACGACCTGGCACCTGCTCACAGTGCCAAAACCACTGGTAAATGGTTTACTGACCATGGTATTACTGTGCTCAATTGGCCTGCCAACTCTCCTGACCTGAACCCCATAGAGAATCTGTGGGATATTGGGAAAAGGAAGTTGAGAGACGCAAGACCCAACACTCTGGAGGAGCTTAAGGCCGCTATCGAAGCATCCTGGGCCTCCATAACACCTCAGCAGTGCCACAGACTGGTTGCCTCCATGCCACGCCGTATTGAAGCAGTCATTTCTGCAAAAGGATTCCCGACCAAGTATTGAGTGCATAACTGAACATAATTATTTGAAGGTTGACTTTTTTTGTATTAAAAACACTTTTCTTTTATTGGTCGGATGAAATATGCTAATTTTTTGAGATAGGATTTTTGGGTTTTCATGAGCTGTATGCCAAAATCATCAATATTAAAACAAGAAAAGGCTTGAACTACTTCAGTTGTGTGTAATGAATCTAAAATATATGAAAGTCTAATGTTTATCAGTACATTACAGAAAATAATGAACTTTATCACAATATGCTAATTTTTTGAGAAGGACCTGTATGTTCTATTCTGCCTCTGACCCAAATTCAAAGTGATGTGAATGCATGCATGCAAAAAGGATCACACTGGCACACACTGGTCAGTATGAGCTCTTCTCTCATCAACAGGGCTTTATTCAGGGTCACAGCCCCTTATATAAACAAAGTGACATAAGCAAACGTAAACACATGTGTTAGTATATTATTGGTTCATCTGTATTGGGTCCTTTTACTGTCGACATCTGTTTTTGGCCACGATGCTGTATTCCACAGCTCAGCGCCATCTTTTACTAGACGATGGGAGGGGAGAAAGGAGGGGGTAAAGAGTACGGAGTGGATAAAACATCTGTTTGTCATTTAAGGAAACTTACTGCTGGCTGGTTATAAGATTACTAAGATATATATATATATATATCGCAACCAGAAAGAAAAGAAACAATAAAAATAATAAAGAAGAAAAGAAAATAACATTTGAGCAGTTAAAAGAGAGAGATAACATAGAGAGATAACATAGACATAATATAGTCATTTTATCAACTCCACCACCCGCAGACCCCACAACCACCACCCATGGTTGTCAGGAGGAGGCCCTTTCCCCCATTAACATGAGGATAAGGTGCTTTGGGGTGCGCTCACTTGTCCCCCTCTTTCCTGACCTTCCAGGCTGCATGCTTGGATAAGGGTCTGGTAGTGTCTTGGGGGGGACCCAATTTTGTTGTGGGGTTCCTCCCCAAGATCCATACCAGACGCAATGGGCCTGGTATGGATCTGGGGGGGGGGGACCACACGTCATTTTGTTTTTTCAATTTTGGCGTTGAGTTCCCCTCAAGATCCTCAGAGCACAAGTTGCATGGCACAAAACGGATCAGTTAAAATGATGATCCGACTTGGATGCAACTTACACAAATCAATGGGCTGAAATCATGCCCAAGTTGGACTAAAGTAGTGCAGGGAGCATTTTCCTTGTCAAAATATTTTATTGATTGGATCAACAAGTAAATACAAGCAGTTGTAATAAATAATACAACATTAAACAAATCATGTTTAACATAAATGGTAGAATTTTAAGGTCCACTAAGTAGCTACTGTTAGGTAGGTTATTTGACCATTACAGAAAAGAAAAGTAAGTTAGTTAATATAACTAAGCAGGGAGCATTTTCAAAGTCAGACTTACACAAATCATTAAGATGGCTCTCATAGGGAACCATTCATTTTGACATGTCATGTGACTTGTGCTCTGGTAATGCATGAACTACTTTGAAGTTGATGCAACTTTAAAGTCACGCATATATGAATGGGTATCATTGGAAAACATGGGGAACGACTTGTCATGCAACTGTGATGTCCAAGTGTGAATGGAGCCTTACAGCTGGACTGAATTGCACTGTATATAATAGATAGTTGGTACTCAGAATCCATGCTTTTTTATTGCAAACAATAGATCTTGAAAATCAGGCAAAGTATTTTCAAACAGAAATTCTTTTAAAAAGGCTTAAATTGAAACATTAAAAATGCACAATTCCTTTAAATACCATGCTTGGGGAATGCCTTAAAGCGGAACCTCCCCCTCCTGAGGAAGATCCCACCTTTCCACCCCTCCTCGGTTCCTCTGGCGGAATAGGGCACTTATTTTCTTCTTTTGTGCATGTTTTTTTTTTTTTTTTTATGGAAAGTCCGCTCTGCCTCCGCATTCACGTTAGTCGACTTAGCCGAATGACGCGCACACTGCACATGGTGCCTCCCAGGATATGTACGTTACATATCTTGGGAGGCATAGGCTTTCATTGAAGAACAGGAGGACGGGGTGGGCCTATCGGCACATCATCTAGAGGCCCACCCGCTGAACCTGGAAGAGCTGGCGGGCCTCTCAATGACGTCAAATAGAACATGGCTGGGTGAGATGGAGCTGTGATTGGGCATGAGATGATCTCAGCAAGTCAACGCTGTATACACTGGATTAGTGAGTATCTGAAATGTGCAGATACCACCATCAGGTAAGTGTGGGAAAGAAAATTAAAAAATGGGGAGGGTGGCTGGTGAAAAGTCTCTCTTTTGCTTCCAGAATGAACAGTGACAATAAATAAATGCCTTCTTCTGTGATTAGATAACGCCCAATACCAAGCCAATTCCCGTTGTGCCTCTAGCAGTAAACAACTTGTGCCACCTCTGTGCACACAGAACTTTCACCTCCAAACAGATGTAATAACGCATCAAGGTATTAATCCACCAGGGTAAAGCCGACTTCGGGGTCATCTGACATAGCCTGCCCACTTAGGGCTCTCCAAGTAAGTCTCCCTGTCACAAGTTAGCCTTCAGTTTCCTGCTTGTGTACTCTTACCTTACTCTTATGTGATGTAACAAAATTGGTTAAAACATATCCAATAAAAAACATTTAAAAATCTAATTTTTTCATATATTTAGGCCAAAATGTATTCTGCCATATGACTTTGGTAAAGAAAATCCCAGTAAGTGTATATTAATTGGTTTGTGCGAAAGTTATAGCGTCTACAAACTATGGTAGATATACTGGAAATTGCGCAGTTATGATACTAGTAATGGTGTTGATCAGTGACCTATAGTGGGACTGTTATAGTGTGGTGGGCAATCTGGCGCTAGCTGATGCTGGCTGAGAGGTACACTGACTGACTAACTGACACTGACATCAATAGTGACACTAATACAGTGATCAGTGCTAATGCTGATCCAGGGAATATCCAATGGCCTCTCGGGGGGATCAGGAAGGAATTATTTCTCCTGCTGTAGCAAATTGGAGCATGCTCTGCAGGGGTTTTTTGCCTTCCTCTGGATCAACTGTGGGTATAGAATTGGGTATATTGGATTGTACGATATTTTTTATGGTTGAACTAGATGGACTTGTGTCTTTTTTCAACCTGACTAACTATGTAACTATTGTACTAATGACACTGGCTGAGAGGTGGTTAACATCTAGGGGCAATCAAGCGATTAACTGTGTGCCTAACAATGTGACATGTGTGTAATATGTGCTGCTTTGCTTTAACGATCTAAAAAAAAAATTCCCCCTGCTTTGCAGGGAGAAGAAAGAGCCAGATTGCTGTTCACAGTACACAGAGTTCTGTGTTTTTGTAAATTGACTGGGATTGGCCATATCATTGCATTTGTAGCATATACTTAGGCAAAAATTACATTTACAAAGAAAAAATAAACAAAATGTTCTGCTAAATTATGTTTCCCTATACGATTTTTGTTGTAAAAAAACAGCATGGGGAATCCCCCAAATCAAACAAAGTGCAGGGAGTGCTGGGAACTGCCCTGAGGACACGTATACATGAAAAAATAAATAAGAAAAATAGTTAGCAGAGAGTAGCTCATTTATTAATGCTTGAGGTGAAACATTAAAATTGAAAAACATCCTTTTAAATAACATGCTTGGGGGGTGCGCTTTACCTGCCTTTGGATTGGTGCACTTGTACGATATTTACTAAAAAAATGCAGTTAAAGTTATTGGAAAATGACAGTCCCTGGTTGCTTCTTTCTGTTTTTAAACAAATGTCCTGGGATTCCTTTCATCTTTACCAGACATATTTCCCAGGTGAGGGTTTGGAATAGCTGTTAAAGGGGAGGACCCCACGCAAAAAATAAAAAAAATAATAAAATGGAAAGTATCCCCCTAAAATTCCATACCAGGCCCTTATCAAAGCATTGCTGGGCCAAAAAAAAAAAAAAAGTGTCCGAAAGCAGGCATGAGACCCCCTTTCTTTCTAGAACCATACCTCCTGAACCCTGTGCAGAAACCTTCTGGCTCTCTGGTGGAGCCCATAACTATTGTCAGGTCTTAGATTACAAAGACTGTGAACACCTGCACACTCAGCCTGCTGGTTACTGGAAAGACCCTGACACTGGGTTGGAGACTGCCTCCCACAGAAGAATAGAAGGTCAGCAACCCAATGGTCATTAAAAAGAGATAAGACTGCTTCCCTCCCAAAGCACTTAGGAGTCTTTGAGTGCCTGCCCCTGATTCGGGAGTACAAAACCAGGAGAAAGATAAAAAACACCTTTTTCCGCTCAGAATTGACATTCAAGAGCCATGCACTCTGCACCTGTGCAATCACTGTGTCACTTTCTCCTGTGTTTTCAAAGTGGCTGGGCCTCTCATTGCCACAGGGTAAACAGGCTCATAAGGAGAGGGTGAGACACCTATTGGTGCTAGATATGTAAGGCCTTCTACTCTAGCTTGAAAAGAGTACCGTCCTTGAGAGATACACACAGTATATTAGGTGCTGATGGTGACAGGAACAAGGGAATGTGGCAACCAATTTCCCCATTTTACATGAGACTACATAATGTGAGGTTTATTTCGCTATTTGCCAAGCCTGTCCTTGCACAAAACTTAGAAACTGAGATTATAAGACAAAATATGTCCCATTGCAATAAAAGAACATCCATTGGAGGCTGTATTAAACTCTGGAAGCCTTCTCGCATTGGTCCATGCCAGTCTGGTTGGCCCTTTGAAACTTGACACAGCCTGAATTGAAGTTCTTTGTTTACATGACAATGCCAAAGACTAACCTACTAAGGTACTCTCAGTGGAGACACCTTGAGGAACTGTAAAGCATGTTGTGTGTGTGTGTGCGTAGGAACTTGCTAAATAATAAAGGGCTGTGATTTTTCTCTGCTTTGGGAATAAACGGTGGGGGAAAAACAGGTAACCTGTCCTATAATGTAAAATAGGGTTGAATTAAATCCTATTACGTTTTTGCCCCAACTTAAGGGGGATGTTGACACCCCTACATTAGAGGTACTTAACAACTTCCTAATGGTGGTCATTGTTGGGGAATCAGAGAACAGTGCCCATGCCAGAAATAACAGATATACTGGTGGCCATGACTGGGGATTCAGAGGAAACTGCTCTAGTGCAAGGAATAACAGATGCGCCAGGGAAGATTTTGGGGCTGCAGATTGCGGGATCCCAAGGATGATGTTTGGCCTGGGCCTTTCTCATGTGTTGGATGGTCATTTAGCAGTAGAAAAATGAAAAAAAAGCACACTAAGCAGTGTTTTTCTGGCTGTATCAGTGGATGTACGTAATGAGAAGTATCCCCAGATACACCAAATATCCACTTACTACAACGCAACTGCTGCAGTCTAATTTCATATGTTTTATTTATAACTGTTTCTTATTTTCAACTTTCAATACACAAGCTTTATGCCCTTGATGAAGGGTACAGGATGTAGCTAAAAGATTGTTCCCTTTGAAAACTAAATAAAAATGAGAAGTGTTAAATAGAAGTTCTGTCACTGCATCATTGTAAGTACAGTATATATATTTTATATATACAAAATGTATTGGAAGATAACTGGAAAAAAAAATTACATATATTATTGGGGAAGACATGTTTTTTTACATGATATGTTTCATTTTGCTGTAAACAGATTTATGACGGATGCCATAATTGCTAGACTGCAGACATATAATGATAGCAAAAATATAAATAAACAAATAAATAAAAGGCTTCCAATGAAATTATCTAGAACACGGATGGGAAGGACACAACAAACAAACACTTTAATCCTTTATTTTTGTGATGGTTAAGTTAATAAATCAATTAAGCAAACTAAGTTAGGGAGTAATTCCAAAACATGGGACAATTTCATTGAAGGAATACACTGTGCAGAGCATTTTAAATGAATTTGGACTAATGACAATCTGCAATCTGTTTAGATGGCTACAACTTTAAAACACTTTCAAACTTGAGCTTGCTCAAAGGAGACTTTAGAGGTACTTTGGAAGGATAGAAAACAGATCAGTAAAAGGAAAGCGCGAGATGGCACAAATTCATCAATTTTTATTTAACTTACTTTGACACAGTCATTTTCCTAGTAAAAAAACCCCCCAAAAACACATATGTGTTGCTATGACTCATATGTACCGTGTAATATCATCTGACTTGTCAATGTAAATATTTAAGGTATTTTGTGCTAGAATCCAGAGGCCCCTCTGCAATCAGAGGGCCACATGTGGACATCCTGTGTTTACTGAGCCTGAGCTGGGTAAAATTTTATTTTTTAAAAACCATCTTGCCCAACACAGATACTGGTGTGGGTGAATTTAGCCTAAACTAATGGAATTACTGGCTGGTTTCTTATATTTGTCAGGGACTACACTAGTGAAACTTGCCTAGCTGACTTACTGATCCTCCCATAGACAAAGGACAGTGTCTCATTTTTAAGGAGATGTTTGAGCCCCATTTAGCGAATTTAGAATTTTGCCTTAGCCTTTCTCTATTTTCATCTCCTATGATTTTTATTTAGTACTTCAAAGAAAGTACAAAGATCCAACGTTACACATACGACAAATAGTGTACTTGGCTGCACACCAGGGTATAAAACTTTACAAAAGAAAGAAGTAACATGTTTGCAATAAACACAATTTTTCCAAAACACATTGTAGGAAACCGAAATGTTAAGCAATGAGGATATGAAAACACAGACCCAATTGTACCCCACCCCTCCAATGATATTCATAATATAGGGGAGGACATTGGGGTGATACAGCAATGTTTCTAGAGTGAATCATGCCACCCGCTGTATAATCAGTGGGTGAAGGACAGAGTAAGACAAACGATGCATGTGACTACTGTAGATCAGCTTCACACCCTAGAGTGCAGGTCTAAATTTGTCTCCTAATCCATATTACATCACAAGGGCCACATGGAAAAAACAATAAAAATAAGAAAAGTGGGAAAAGATAGACTATAGGGAGAGGATAGACAAAAAACAGAAATGCACCCTGTCCAGGCAAGAGATACAAAATCATACACGTTTCATAAGGCATCCGAGACGTATTTAATTCAGGGTTCCCAGATTTTAATAAAGAAAGCAAGCTTGTCATTCAAAATTGCTGAAAGGCATTCATAAACCATGATTCATGATAACTTGGACTTTAATAGGTTGAATATAATCATAGGGGATTTCTATGACCTGGCAATGGAAATTCTGGCTGCTACAAAAGTGAACGCTATGAGCCTCCTAGTTTGTTCCAGTGTCCCCTTCACTGGGCGCCTCAATAGTGCCTGTAGTGGTGATTTAATGAGGTTCATCTGAGTGAGCGAATAACCTGAACTCTGCTCCTTCCATCAACTTCCTGATTTAAGCCATGTCTCTGCACTTCCTGTTTGCCAGATTATTGTGCGCTCTCCAGACAGTATCTCACTCCTGTCTTCCCTGCTGCCATCCATATTTTGCTGCCACATGTTATCAACTCTTGGCTTGTTCCTTGACTACATATCTGCCTGATCTTAACCTGAAACTACTCGTCATTGACCTTTTGGCTTGTTTACTGACTACACTTCTGTTTAATCCCTACCTGCTTATCCACTACTGGACCCTGGCTTGTTCACCTCATGGTGGGGTGATCCTGAGGACCGTGACCTGGTACTAGCACGAAGCAAAATCCATCTCCACCATCAGGAGCTCTGGTAAACACTGGTTAATAGTTAGACTCCGCAACTCAGGTGATCCCACATCATTCACCAGGGTGACTGCCTGTGTACCTATCCTGCTGGTAGGTAGCAATTCCACATTTTCTATAGCAACTAGGCTTCCAGCCTAACCCCTGACGGTGAAACTTTCGGGGTATGTCCCCTTCTTCAAGGTCCGAGCAGCACTGATTGATAAAAGTTTTAGCAGAATGTTAAAAAAGAGAATCTCTGGGGGAAAGGAGAGAAAAAGAAAAAAAAACCACACAAGCTAATGTACATGGTAATGGTAATAGTTAGTGAGATAAGAGAGAGGGAGAGCTATACACAAAGGGGGAGGGGGGGGTGACAGTCACACAGGCGGTGGTAAAACGGTTGAACAATGAGTAAGAAAACCGATATATGGCTACAATCACCTCAAGCAAGATATGTGACCTGTGTGTTTGTCTAAATTCCTGCATGAATATTAGATTCATGTGAAGGAGGTTAGATCAGAGGTTCAATTTAGATCGCTAAGAAATGCTTTATCTGATTATAGAGATAATGTTCTGAATTAGAAAGCTGATATTTCTCCTGCAGGAATTGTTTCGACAAGATCACCTATGATCACAGAGATATGCAGTGCATATTAGGCTTTTGTTAGTCCACCAAGCAAAATTTTGCTGGTGGAGACCAGGGCTTAAGGCGGGATTGCAAAGCAATGGGGCCAAAGTGGCATGTGGGTATTTAAATCCGTGTGTTGTCATCAACCTATCCCATAGTGAAAAGAACATGGTTGAACACAGCATAACTGGTCTGTAATGTAGGCTTATCACTGACTGCCAAAGTAAAAGGGTTAATTAGCATATCAATAGGGGAGACCTCACTTCTAAAACAATGCATGGTCTTAATTCCATATTTATGCTGTAAAAAATATCACAAAATTACCCATAGCAACACATTCCACCTTTTGATTTTTATAGCATAATATTGGAAAAACTGAAGCTTAGCAATTCTCAGCTTTTAAAGCCATTGTCCGGGAAAGGGCAAAATACACCACCATCAGGGATGAGCCGAACACCCCCCTGTTCGGTTCGCACCAGAACCTGCGAACAGACAAAATGTTTGTGTAAACTTTAGAACCCTATTAAATACAATGGACTCGAACGTTCGAAATCTAAAGTGTTAATTATAAAGGCTGATATGCAAGTTATTGTCCTAAAAAGTGTTTGGGGACCGGGGTCCTGCCCCAGGGGACATGTATCAATGCAAAAAAAGTTTTAAAAACGGAAGTTTTTTCGGGAGCAGTGATTTTAATAATGCTTAAAATGAAAAAATAAAAGTGAAATATTCCTTTAAATTTCGTACCTGGGGGGTGTGTATGATATGCATGTGAGTGAGTGAGTGAGTGAGTGAGTGAAAAATTTGTATAGCGCTAACAAATGCGAACTAAATCGCCTCAAGGCGCTTTGCATCCAGTAGCTTCATGATCCATCAGAAGAGGTGGGTCTTAAGTTTTTTCCTAAAGGCCCGATGGTTTTCTTCCATACGGATATCCGTGGGTAGCGCGTTCCATAGCCGTGGTCCTTGGACTGCAAATCTTCATTCTCCCTTTGATTTGTAGCGAAATTTGGGGATGTGAAGGAGGTTTTGGTTTGTTGATCGTAGACTGCGTTTGGGGTTGTAATGCTTTATCTTCTCGCATAAATATTGCGGAGCGATTCCTTGTGTGCACTTGTGGGTGAGGCAGAGGGTCTTGAATGTGAACCGATCCTTTATGGCTAACCAATGAAGGGTCCTCAGTGCAGGGGTGATGGATTCCCAGGGTTTTTTTCCTGTTATCAGTCTGGCTGCCGTGTTCTGGACGACTTGTAGGCGTGACATTTGGTATTTGGGTAGTCCGAGGTAGAGGGAGTTTGCGTAGTCGAGCTGGGAGTTGATAATTGATCCAACTACTACTGCTGTGTCCTCTTCTGGGATGAAGGGAATGAGTCTACGCAGCAGGCGGAGGAGATAATGAGATCCGCCGATTACTGATCCTATTTGAGCGTCCATCGACATCTCCGAGTCAAAGATGACTCCGAGACTTTTGACTTTGGTGCTCGGGGTGATGGTCTGTCCGAGAATGGTGGGTGGTGTCCAAGAGGTTTTAGTTTTTGTCTTTTGGTTAGCGTGGAGGAGAAGCAGTTCTGTTTTGGATCCGTTGAGTTTAAGTGAACTCTCAGTCATCCAATCATCGATCAATGTGAGGCACTTTTCCAATCCGTGATATTGGTCTTTTTTTCCAGTGATACGAAAGTAGAGTTGGGTGTCGTCCGCGTATGAGTGGTAGCATAAGTCCTGTTTGCTAATGATTTTTAGGAGTGGGCAGAGGTAGATGTTAAAGAGAAGGGGTGACAGTGGTGATCCTTGAGGGACTCCGCAAGAAATTGCGCGAGTTTCAGAGGTGAAGGCACCTAATTTCACTGTCTGAGAACGATTCTCAAGAAAGGAAGCGAACCAAGGAAGGTCAGGGTCTGCGACTCCTGCTACTTCTTTAAGCCGAATGAGTAGAGTTTTGTGGTCTACTGTGTCGAACGCTGCACTGAGGTCCAGCAGCACCAGGAGACATGACTCTCCGTCATCTGCGGCTTCGAGGACGTCATCCCATATTTTGAGAAGTGCCGTTTCTGTGCCATGGCCTGGGCGGAAGCCTGATTGTAGTGGATCCAAGAGTTTGTAAGTGTCCAAATGGCCTTGTAGCTGTTGTACTACCGCTTTCTCCATGATCTTGGAAATGGTGTTGAGGCTTGTTACCGGTCTGCGGTAATTTGGGTCCTTAGGGTCAAGATTGGGTTTCTTTAGGAGGGGTTTGATTATACCTTGCTTGAGGGAGTTCGGAACCAAACCTTCTTTGAATGATAGATTTACGATGTGTGTAATGGTAGGAGCTAAAATGTCGGTACATTCTTTCAGGAGTTTTGTGGGAATTATGTCATTTGACGATGTAGTGTCTCTGAGGCTTCTGATGATGTTTTTGGTGGTGTCAATGGTGATCGGGACCAACGAAAATGTTGCTAGTTGTATAATGTTCGTATTGATTTTCTCTGTTTGCTTTGGCTGTGTGAAGTTGGTTGTTTTTTTCTGTTGAATTATTTCCCGAATATTTTCGATTTTGTCGATAAAAAAATCCGATAGCTCATTGCAGAACTCTTGGGTTTCGTTTGCTGGAGGCTCTAGACAGGTAGGATTCATGGTCCGAGTGACTAGTTTGAAGAGTTCACGAGGCCGGTTTAGGGCTTTTTTTGTGGTGTTTGAGAAATGTTCCTTTTTTGCTTTAAAAATTGCTTTGTGATATTTCTTAGTGAGTGCTTTGTAGTTTGTGTGGTTTTCCTCCGTTGGGTTTCTTCTCCAGGCTCCTTCAGCTCTTCTGCGTTCTTGCTTCAGTAGCGTAAGAGTGTCACTAAACCAGCCCGAGTTGTTTTTACGGATGTGTGCTCTGCGTCTCGGAGCGACTGTGTCCGCTGTTTGTAGTAATATTTTGTTTAAGGAGTTGAGTGTTTGTTCCGTTGAGCGGTTATGCTTTAGCGTTCCTATTTTTTTTGATAGAGTGGTTTTGAAAAGTTTTGATTGTAGTTTCTTCTGAGATCTTGTCCAGTATGTTTTTGTTGCGTCTTCCGGTTTTTGGGAGATGGTGCTGGTGGTAAATTTGAATTTGATAGCGTGGTGGTCCGTCCATGGTAACGGCATGTTGTCCAGTATGTTGATGTCCATATTTTGTTTGAAGATGAGGTCAAGAATGTGACCCGATCCATGCGTGGGTGCATTTATCAGTTGCTGCAACCCTAGTTCTTCCAATTGGTTGATACAGGCGGTGGCGATGGGGTCCTGAGTGGTGTTGGCCCAGAGGTTAAAGTCCCCGAGTAGTAAAAACTTTTTGGTTTTTAAAGTGTATGTCGAGAAGAATTCGGTGAAGGGTGTGAGGAGATTTGTCTTCGGTCCTGGTGGTCTGTAGCATAGCAGTATGTGAATGGTGTCATGGGGTGTTGTTTGGAGTTGCAGGGTGAGTGTTTCCATGAATGGCAATGAGTTCTGTAGGGTTGGTTTGGTAAGAGAGAGGTGCGATTTGAAGATAACTGCTAGGCCTCCTCCTCTTTGTCCTATTCTGTGCTCAGTTAGGATGCGGTAGTTCCCAGGTACTAGTTCCGTTAGGACGGTGTTACAATCCGGTGTTAGCCAACTTTCCGTGATAAAGAGGCAATCTATGTCGTTTTGCGTGATGAAATCGTGAATTTCCTGTCTGTGCTTGACTGCCGATCTGGTGTTAATCAAGGCGCATGATAAATCTTGTAGATGAAGTGGTGTCTTTGTGGTTTTGTGGATCCCCCTAAAAATCCATACCAGACCCCTTATCCGAGCACGCAACCTGGCCGGCCGCAGGGGAAAAGGGGGGGACATTTTTTGCAGGGACAGTTCTAAGCACTGGAAACATGCGCCACTTCACTGATACCAGCCTCTCACCTTATTGATGGACCCAAAAGGGTCAAATAAAGCCTTGATCAATCTCCAGCAATAAAGATGATACTCTCCAACTCCTGTGTATGTTCAGTAAGCAGGGATCACTGCAGCCTTTCCACCACTTCCAACCGTATATTCCTAAAGTCTTCTCTTACTCCGTGGTCAGTCACTAGGAGATTTGTTTTCTGTATTCTGCAAAAGCCTGGTTGATTCTGTTGCTCTCTATCTCCACCTTCTGTTCAAGTCTCCAATTCAGCTAGGGATTTTGCAGCTGGGTCCATCAATAAGGTGATTGGCTGGTATCATCAGGGGAGGATTGTGAGAATATGCCTGTTATGGTTGATTCCCTATTGATGTGAAAAGCTGGACTCCCGGGCCTGTTCTTCTCCCTCTCTCCTATTCTTGCTTGCTGGAAATTTTTGTCTTTATTCAGAGAATATTACCCTTTGTGTGAACTTTATCATTATACATTTTTTTGGGACACATCAATTTTTTGGATACATTTTTTATACATAATTATTGTTTTTTTATGCACATGTATTACTAGTCATTCTTACATTTATTGTGTTATTTATAGCACGTTTCACTTATAGCACTTTGACATTTAGCGCTGCTTCAGCATTTTTCACTATATTCATTTGTGTTGGTTACACTTTAGAAGTTTAGCTGCTGCTTGCCTTTTATATATTGTGAGGGGGTTAGCTCGGCAGCGGGTGTGTGTGATCCCCTGGATGGGCTCCCCACACAAAAACAGGCCCAGCAGACGGAGGTTGTGGTTTTCAAGATCAAAAAGGTGCGGTTTATTTCTCTATTTACAGTGACAAAAAAACACAGCAAAGCAAAAAGAAACATAAACAAAATAAACCCTGGTCAGCTTGACCTCTGACTAAACATGCAGGTTTCCTAACTAACAACTGGGATCAGCCTGGTGCTGTCCTAGTCCCTAAGTCCCTGGTTTAGTAAATGTCCAAACAAATAGCCACACAGGCTTTGTCTCACCGCACAGGGGTTCACTCTCCCTAGACAGTCCACACAGGTCTGGTTCCAGGCATGAGCAAACACCTAATGAAGCTGGGAGTTTTTATAGAGGCCTTAAACGAGCTGACAAGCTTCAGCTGGTCTCATCAACTCCCTGCCTGCACGACGCCCAGCACTCTCCCTAGAGGTATGAATCATCCATGAGCCCACTAGCCTCAGCTGGGCTTCATCAACTCCCTCCCTAGTTGTATAAGTTGGCATAAAGCCTGAATCTGGGAGAAATATATCTACCCCCCTGGATGCAACCAGGTGACTTTACCTTCCTGCTGTCACAATATATATATATATATATATATATATATATATATATATATATATACACATATACACACATTAGCACTTTTACATTTTAGTTTTATTTATTTTCACCTATTGGTAGGTGCATAAGTAGCCCCTTGTTTCAAAGATCCAGATGAAAGTTCTTGACCTCTAGACCATAAGCAAATGCTCAGAAGAAAGTTCACTCCAATTAGGAAATCATCCACATCTTCCTCATGCTCTCGTTTTCTCTTCTGGTCTGCATCACCCCATCTGGCCTGGTCATCTGCTCTACTGCCTCCACCTCTCGAATGTTCATTACCTTAAAAGAGTAAGAGACTATCTGCCCATTTCTAACTGAAAAACAATTGTAGGGTGCCCACTGCTGCCTTGTAACATTCTTTCGAAAAGGCAAAGATTTGCAGCAGAAAGAATAAATCTACATCTCTCTCTCTATGCTGTCCTGGGAACACTGGCCTGCTGTTATCCAGTCTTTACTGCATGGTACTCTCTAACAATGTGCCCCAGTCTTTGACAACACAAACATCTAATGTGACTAAATCTACCATTTCCAGCCACTTGCTTCCACCTCTTAAGCAATACTAGTGTATGAATCCCATCTATTTCCTCTCTAGGAACCCCCACCCAGGAGCTTCACTAACTAGCCGAGCGGGTTCGTTAGCATATCAATAAGGGAGGCCTCGCTTCTGAAACAATGCATGGTCTTAATTCTTTATTTATGCTTTTTATTTATCACAAAATACCCATAGCAACACCCTGGCCACCTATATAAAAAATGTACTAATATTGAGAGAACAGTAAAGGCCACGGCCCATCAATGGTAATAGGAGCTACAATTTTTTTTATTTATTTTGGGGGGGGGGGGGGGGGGTATATAGGCTGCTTTTTGCCATGAAGTGCTGAATACCATAGAAAATGGTCACTGAGAAGCACTATCAAAATTTTGCTATAGTGTCCTGCAATGTAGTTATGTACATAGATGGAGAAATTATTGGTTAAACTTTCATTTTTTTTACACTTTTTTTACGCTTTTTAACAGTTAACGTTTTTTTACTGTTTGTTATGTCCCGTACACACGATCGGACCTTTGTCCGACCAAACTCACATCGGAATTCCGACGGAATTACATTGGAGTAAAATAGAACATGTTCTATATTTAAACTCCGATGGAATTCATTGGAATTTCTCCGATGGGGTACACACACGGTAGGAATTTCCGATGGAAAAAGTCTCCCTTCCCTGGTCTTCCTCCCCTCTTCCCAGGTGGCATTATGTCTACTAAGGGCTACACCTATTTATTTACAGAAAAAGATGACATCATTTTGGTAATTTAAATTATAGTAATAACTGAAACTTTCAATATGTGTCACTGAAAATTAAAAAAAAAAGTAGATATATGCTATGTAGTCGTAAATTCCCAAATAGGCCATGGGCTGCAAGGAAAGAGTGCAAAGGTGACATATGGCCTAAAATACATGCATTGGACATGCCTATAATAAGGAGTATTATCTGTTTGCCTAGATGGCTTAACTGTAAAAGTACCCTTAAGACAGAGCATTTACAGTGAAAAAACAATTGTTCATTAACAAATACATTTGCAGAGCGGTACATTAAAGCTCATACCAACAGCTAAACAATACATGTAAGGGAACAAGGCAAGCCATACCAAATGCCATATTTTGTTCACAATGCCACATCAAGGCATCTAGGGCCTAACCCTAGCTAAGCAAAAGCATTGGTTTTATTGCGTCTTGGTAAACTAGTGTCATCAGGGGAAAATCTCTAACAATTTTTGTGCCAAGATATTAATTGGACTACTGAGCGTGAAGATTGTAGTAGAGGGTGAATAAAGAGACCCGATCACCACCTACAAAAACTGCACTTAAAAGCACAGAAAATTCAAGTATTTGAATTGCTTACTTGTAGTATTTTTCTTCCCATAAGTTATTTTTATTTACTTAGACTGTGCTTCTGAACTTTCTAGAACATCTGACTACCTTAGCAAGAGAGAAGAAGTCCAGATAGAATTGTCACTCGGGCTGGGTCCAGGCCACGGTCCCCCATTTAGTGATGCCAGCAATAGAGTGTCACTTTATGTAAAAAAATGTAAGGGCTGCCATCACTGGTCTTCTAAAAATGCTAGTTTTCTGGCTGTCACACTAAACTTTTAACTCCTCTAATTTTTGAGTTAACTGCTGAAAACATGCATGCAGCAGTGAAGTCAGAGCAAAGCTAACACTCCTTCCCTTACTGCTATCCGGGGCTTTGTTAGACAGAATTACCCTTACTTCCTCTTCTGTGTACAACATTTAACCAGGCAAGATGTGAGGGAAAATCTGCAACAGAGAAAAAAGTTTCCTAACATTCCTTTCTAGCAAAAAAGGTTGTTCCAGGGAAGGGTAGTGAGGGGAAATCTCTCTAATATATCCCCATTTAGCAATAAATTCACCACATAAAAAAAAAAAAAAAAGAAAGTTGGCTATACATGTACATCAAAGAGTCTGCTAGTAGAGGAAAGGAAGACAACTCTTGTAGGTATCAAGTGCAGAAATGTTTTGATTGTGGCATAATACGGCCATCCTTGCCTATCTCCTGCTCATTACTATTGGCCAGTGAGGCTGCCCATTGTAGTAATTAGCCAGTAACATTGTGTGTGAATGGAGCATAGCTGCACTTTTGTTGGGGGCTTGCCTTGCAGAATGGCCTACCATTCATCTGTGACAGGTTTAGATGGGTGATGCAATCATATAAGGTTTTACAAGTCAAAAGATGATAATAGGTCCACTGGATAGAAAATTACATGATATTAACATGTAATATTTTATATTGTTCGGTATTTCCAAAATATATATTTTTTCATTAGAATTCTTTTTATCCAACTACAAATACAGATAATATGTAATATGTAAAAAAAAAATCCCTTTAATACATTAAAATCAGTATTATTATATTAGTGTCTTTATTTACAGCCAAACTTAAAATATAACGTCATTACAGAATAAACCTTTTTTTTTACGTTTATTCAAATAGACTTCTCACATTTGTGAGCAACTCAAATTTTTGGCCCACACCTTCAGCCACTAACTTTGAGCATAGGATGCCAACAAAAGTTGGATTGCCCACCAATGTTACAGTCTATTTAAAAGAAAGAAAATAGTTATTTTGTAGACGAAAGAAGGGGGGGGGGCAACCTTCATGTCTGAGATCTGAAGTGTGGCCACCCATAGCGTGACTAATGACAGACAATAGCATTAAAGAAATCCGTGCATATGTAAATAAGCCCGTGTAGACCTATTTGTAAGCAGTTTGATTTTGTGACGTTCAATTGTAGAGATAGATTTTCCTTGTAGTGGGAAGTAAATTCGCTACATGAGATATCTAAAAGGAAGAAAGGCATACAATGTGGTGATTTGCATGTCATTTGCATGTCCTGGCCAACATGTGCAGGATTTTTCTTGTTTGGCACGGAGTGGGAATCACTTGCTTGTGAAGTGGCTGGGAACGGGTGAATGGCTTTGTGTCTTCTATAGAATGTAGTTACTGTATACCTACATTGGAGGACATTTTGCCCGTATTTTCCCACCACACTCTATTGAAACATCCTGTCTGCGCAGTCTGGAGTCTTCACTTCACAGTAGACACAACGACTTTAAGGCTTAGACTAGAGGGTATCATAGGAATGAAAATGATAGCTTTTTAACGCTTCACTGCTTCTATGCCTTTATTTCCCTGTAACAGTGTAATAGTTAAAGCAAAACATATTGTATTCTGGTAACTGTATAAACTTAAACACATGTAATGATAGCATTCAGTATACTAATTCCTTCTTCATTTCATATGCTTTTATTTATTTTGTGCTCCATTTTTTACATGCTGGTCTGGTCGCCCACCCACATGGACAGTGACAGAGGTTGGGACAAACTATAACACTGCCAAGGGGGCTTACAACTTTTTATTTACATGGCTTAAACATTCTTTAGGGTAAACTAATTTTGCAACTGCACCCCTAGCAGGGTTATGGTTAGTCCCAGGAAAATAAGCATTTGGAAGGAACACTGATTTTGGATGAATAGGCCTGGTTCAGTCAGTAAACCAGTTAATCTCAAGCCTTGTACACACATCCGAGAATCTCGTTGCAAAAAAAAAGTTGTTTTTCTCGACGGGTTTCTTGTCAAGCTTGACGAGATTCTTGTCAAGCTTTCCTTGCATAAACACTGTCAATCCAAAATCTCGTCGGTCTAAAGCGCGGTGACGTACAACAAGTACGACGGCAGTATAAAGGGGAAGTTCCAGTAAAAGTTTAGTGAGAGACGATTTGCGCTTT
Source organism: Rana muscosa (assembly GCA_029206835.1). Classification (NCBI taxonomy): domain Eukaryota; kingdom Metazoa; phylum Chordata; class Amphibia; order Anura; family Ranidae; genus Rana; species Rana muscosa. Next base: position 1,156,289,864 of record CM055116.1, on the reverse strand, counting down.
TCAGTCTTCGTGCTTTCAGTTCGTTACAGCGTGACGAATGTGCTATCTCCATTACGAACGCTAGTTTTACAAGAAGGTGCGCTCCCATCTCATACTTGATTCTGACCATGCGCGGTTTTTGAAGACTCGGAAAAGCATATACACGAACGGTTTTCTCGTCCAAAAACAGTCTGACGAGAATCACGACGAGAAAACTGAGACTCCCGACGAGAAAAAATAAAGCAGGTTTTCTTTTTTTCTCGTTGAGATTCACTACAGTTTTCCCGACGAGAAACCATACACACAAACGGTTTTCTCTGCAAGAAAGCTCTCCCAAAAGCTCTCCCAAGGCTTCACTGGTTTTCATTGGTTCAGTCTCTTTTAAAGTTAGGTAAAGGCATTGTAAATCCTACCTGTACCTTATATTTTTCACCAGCAAAAGGTGTGCATTTATCATGTAATTTTGTGGTGTCATTTATTGTCCTATATACATAGCATATAATAAACACAAAGATGAATACTCCAAACTGCTGATCAGGAATTCATATACACCAAAGCAGCGCTCCGGCCAGAAGAAAACTGACTGGCTAGTACATGTAGTTCAACATATACGTATAAAGTGGACAAAAGCAGAAAAGTAAACAATCCGGTGAGAATAAAGTCTCTAATAGATACAGATGATTCAAGTAGATGAATACTGATGTGTGCACCAATCACCAAAAGTTCTTCCATCGCGTGTTTCACACTCCCCTCTGGGGTTTAAACTCACCAGACCAATGAATTATCAGGCATATAGCGAAGTCCTGTCGTGTGTGGAATCCAAACCTCCTAAAGGATCCTCCGTCACTCAGAGATATCCAGGGGTAGTGATGAGCCGAACACCCCCGGGTTCGGTTCGCACCAGAACCCGCGAACGGACCGAAAGTTCGCACAAACATTAGAACCCTATTAAATACAATGGATGCGAACGTTCAAATTCTAAAGTGCTAATTATAACGACTATTGTCCATGTTATTGTCCTAAACAGAGTTTGGGAACCCGGGTTCTGCACCAGGGGACATGTATCAATGCAAAAAGAAGTTTTAAAAACGGCCGTTTTTCGGGAGCAGTCATTTTAATGATGCATAAAGTGAAGAAAAAAAAGTCAAATATTCCTTTAAATATTGTACCTGGGGGGTGTCTAAAGTATGCCTGTGAAGTGCCACGTGTTTCCTGTGTTTAGAACTGTCCCTGCACAAAATTACATTTCTAAAGGAAAAAAAGCCATTTAAAACTGCTTGCGGCTTTAATGTAATGTCTGGTCCCGGTAATATGGATGAAAATCTTTAAGAAAAATGGCATAGCTACCCCATCACAGCCCCCGCCCCCTGCTACCCCAGCCCATTACCAGCCCCTTTGGGTCTTGTATGGATATTAAGGGGAACCCGGCACACAAAATAAAAAAGGCCCTATATACTCTGAACAGCCGTATACAGGCGGTGCATACAAGACAGGGACTGTAGGTTTGTTCTTATGTAGAATCTGTTTGTAATTTTGAACAGCTACATTGTTTAAGTGTAGCTCCAGCCCAAATACCTATTTTTAAGCTTTTTGGAAAACATAGGGAAGGGTTATCACCCCTGTAACATTTGTTTTGCTGTCTGTGCCCCTGTTCAGAACATTTCACCTCACTTTGCGTCCCAATGACAACTGTTTTTGAAATGTGGTGTTTTTATTGAAACAAGGATTGGTGATAAAGCATCAGTAGAGAGGAGACACCTTTCTCCCATATTAATTCTTACAGGAGAGAATTTTCCTTCCAAGGGGTAGATTTCCTCTCACTTCCTGTTGTCTTCTTCCGTTTGCAAGTAGTAGTCGTTTGTAAGTTGGATGTTTGAAAGTAGGGACCTGCCGTATATACTCTGCAGAAATTGGCCCCTTAGGTGTTGGTGTTGGCACAACACTGTAAGCACTCACAGTTACTCTTGGTGGGTGCTGGAACGCCCTGCTGTCAACTATTATATCAGGAATTGTAATAACATATAATTGTTGAACAGTGGTAGTAAAAATTGGGCCTTTTATGGTGGTGCTGGTGCCACAACACTGTAAGGGCTGACAGTTACTCTTGGTGGGCGCAGCAATGGGCCCTGCTGTGAATTATTAGATCAATAATTATAATTGCATGCCCCTGTTGAACAGGGGCTGAAAAATTGGGCCTTTGGTGGTGGTGGTGGTGGTGTTGACACAACACTGTAAGGCCTGACAGTTACTCTTGGTGGGCGCAGCAATGGGCCCTGCTGTGAATTATTAGATCAATAATTATAATTGCATGCCCCTGTTGAACAGGGGCTGAAAAATTGGGCCTTTGGTGGTGGTGGTGGTGGTGGTGGTGTTGACACAACACTGTAAGGCCTGACAGTTACTCTTGGTGGGCGCAGCAATGGGCCCTGCTGTGAATTATTAGATCAATAATTATAATTGCATGCCCCTGTTGAACAGGGGCTGAAAAATTGGGCCTTTGGTGGTGGTGGTGGTGGTGGTGGTGTTGACACAACACTGTAAGGCCTGACAGTTACTCTTGGTGGGCGCAGCAATGGGCCCTGCTGTGAATTATTAGATCAATAATTATAATTGCATGCCCCTGTTGAACAGGGGCTGAAAAATTGGGCCTTAGGCACTGGTGGCACAACACTGCAACCCCTCACAGATACTGTACTTGGAGCACAGCAATGACGCCTGTTGCAAAGTACTGCATCAAAAATTGTAATTACACGCCCCTGTTAAACAGGGGCTGAAAAATTGGGCCTTAGCCACTGGTGGCGGCACCCATAAACCAAAATGATCTTCCAAGCTATCATCATTAATCGGATCATTGAGGAGGAGGAGGAGGATAGCCAGTCAACATAACAGCACAGGCACTCAGCATCAGCATCAGTCTTGAAGGGATGTGACATTTTAAAATCAATTAGTCTGTTATATCAGCATCAGGTGTGTGGTAGCTGGTGGTGATCCAAGACTGGTTCATCTTGATGAAAGTCAGTCGATCAACCGAGTCGGTGGACAGGCGCACCCTGTGATCCGTGACAAATCCTCCAGCAGCACTGAATGTGCGTTATGAAAGAACGCTGGATGCAGGACAGGCCATTAGCTCAATTGCATACTGTGCAAGCTCTGGCCAGTGATCCATCCTCAAGACCCAGTAAGCCAGAGGATTTTCGGTGGGGAAGGTGTCCAAGTCTGACCTTGCCCCTAGGTATTCCTGCACCATGTATATCAGACGCTGGCGATGGTTGCTGGAACCGATCATACTTTGGGGCTGCGGACTAAAGAATTGTCTGAACGCATCGGTCAGACGGCCACCTTCCCCACCGCTCCTTCTTTGACTGCCCGAAGCCTCAGCAACTCGTTGTCCAGGACCAGGAGTTTGTAACCTCCCAGTCTCTGGGAACGCGTTGCACAGACCTTTCTGCAAGGCCTCCCGGAGTTGTCTCATCCTCTGCTCCCTCTGCGACGGTAACATAAGGTCCGCAACCTTACCCTTGTACCGTGGATCAAGGAGAGTGGCCAGCCAGTAATGGTCCCTCTCCTTGATCCGAAAAATACGAGGATCCTTCCGCAGACTTTGCAGGATCAGGGAGGCCATGCAGCATAGGTTAGCTGAGGCATTCAGTCCGGAGTCCTCTGGGTCACTAAGGACGACATGATCCGCAGCCACCTCCTCCCAGCCACGTACAAGTCCACTGGTTTCTTGGGACTGTAAATCATCCCTAAAAGACTGCTGCTGATGATGCTGCGTGCCAGCCTCCACCTCCATGCTGACACAATCCTCCTCCTCCTCCTCCTCCTCCTCTTCCTGTGAGATGGGTGGGACAGAAGGAACACTGTCTGGGTAAAGGGGGCCTTGAGAGGCAAGGAAGTCCTCCTCTTCCTGCCTCTGTTCTGCCTCAAGTGCCCTGTCCATTATTCCACGCAGCGTGTGCTCCAACAGGTGGACAAGAGGTACAGTGTCACTGATGCATGCACTGTCACTGCTCACCATCCTCGTGGCCTCCTCAAATGGTGCCAGGACAGTGCATGCATCCCTGATCATGCCCCACTGGCGTGGTGAAAAAACCTGAGCTCCCCTGACCCTGTCCTGGTGCCGTAGTCGCACAGGTACTCATTGATGGCCCTCTGCTGCGTGTGCAGCCGCTGCAGCATGGCCAACGTTGAGTTCCACCTGGTGGGCATGTCACATATAAGGCGGTTCTTGGGCAGGTTCAACTCCTTTTGCAGCTCAGCCAGGCGAGCACTGGCATTATAAGATCTGCGGAAATGCACACAGACTTTCCTGGCCTGCCTCAGGACATCCTGTAAGCCCGGGTACCTGCCCAAGAACCGCTGCACCACCAGGTTAAGGACGTGAGCCATACAGGGCACATGGGTCAGTTGTCCCTGTCGGAGGGCGTAGAGGAGGTTGGTGCCATTGTCGCAAACCACCATTCCTGGATTAAGCTGGCGTGGCGTCAACCACCTCTCAGCCTGCCCCTGCAGAGCAGACAGGACCTCTGCCCCAGTGTGGCTCATGTCCCCCAAACACACCAGCGCAAGCACGGCATGGCATCTTTTTGCCTGCGTACTTGCGTAGCCCCTTGAACGCCTACGGAGCACCGCTGGTTCCTAGGACAAACCACAGGAAGAGGCCATGGAGGAAGAAGAAGAGGAGGGGGTGGAGGAGAGAGGTGTGTCACAACCAGTAGTAGCATTTTGGAGGCGTGGCGGTGCACCTTGTCCTGCATCCTTCCCAGCTGCCAAAAGAGTGACCCAATGGGCCGTGAAAGAAAGGTAACGTCCCTGTCCATGCCTGCTGGACCATGAGTCAGCGGTAATATGCACCTTACCGCTGACCGCCCTGTCCAGCGAGGCCAAGACATTGCCTTCCACATGCCTGTAGAGAGCCGGAATCGCCTTCCGTGAGAAAAAGTGGCGTTTGGGAACCTGCCACTGAGGAACCGCACATTGCACAAACTCACGGAAGGGGGCCGAGTCTACCAACTGAAAAGGCAGCAGTTGAAGCGCTAGCAATTTAGCCAAGCTAGCATTCAATCGCTGGGCATGTGGATGGCTGGGAGTGAACTTCTTTCGACGGTCCAGCAGCTGGGGCAGGGAAATTTGCCTGCTAGAATCGGACGTCGGTGTACTGCTAGCAGAGTGGCCGCAAGTACTTGGCTGTGACACACCTAATTCTACACCTTCATTCCTCTCAGTGCAGGTTTCAGAGAGGACTGAAGGTATAGTGGGGTTGGAGATCCCAGCTGATGCGGTGCAAGGAGAGGTCCGCTTTGTTCTTTGGTGTGGGTCTTTAAGGTAGGCTTGCCAACGAGCTGCATGGCAGGTCAACATATGTCTGATCAAGCATGTGGTGCCCAAGCGGCTGATGTTTTGGCCACGCGATATACGCTTGAGACATATGTTGCAAACAGCAGCTGTGCGATCTGATGCACTCGCCTCAAAAAAGGCCCACACCAAAAAACTTTTTGAATGACGGGCAGAGGCAGCGCCCTGCACAGGCGGAGCTCTGCGGTGTGATTCCGTCGGTGTGCTGCCCATACGCTGGCCACCCAAGGGCATCCTGCCTCGTAGGAGATGTGCCTCCTCCTCATCCTCCTCCTCCTCCTCCTCTCTCCTATTAGGCACCCACGTGGAGTCAGTGACCTCATCATCCCCTCCCTCCTCATCACTGGAGCCAATCTGGCAGTATGCTGCAGCTGCTGGAGCATGACTGCCAGATTGTTGTCCTTGAGCATCCCCTCTCTCTGCTCTCACGCTACTGCCTTCCTCTAGCTGGGTATCATCATCAGATCCTTCGAAACGCTGGGCATCCTCCTGGAGCATGTACCCAACACTGTGCTCAAACAGTTCGGGTGACTCCTCAGGAGGAGGACATGGTGGGTCTAGGGAAGGAGTGACTAATGATGACATTGATACCAGAGAAGAGGACGCTTTGGCAGCTGCTTTGCCAGTACCCTGAGCCTGGGTGAGAGAGGATGAGGAGGATGAGGTGGGCTTGGTCATCCACTCTACCAAGTCTTCGGCATGATGTGGCTCAACATGTCCAGCTGCCGAAAAGAAGGACAAGCGTGTCCCATGGCCATGTGCTGATGACAATGCACCGCGTCCACGACCAGCACTGTTGCCCCCAGACACAGAGCCTGCTTGCCCTCTTTTTTTGCCTCCTGACTGTCTGCCTCTCCTTGTTTGCCTTCCAGACATTTTAATGGATGGCCTGCAGGGAGATGGGAAAAACAGCAATAAGGGCTACCTTCAGGTGTATACTGTGCAGGAGGCTTAGCAACAAAGACACTGACACTGTCCCCTGCCTATCCTTCTCTGTCCCTAAACACAAGGATTTGCAATATGCTTCAGCAAGATTGGTTTAGCACAGAATAGCACACTGGCAGTTTCCCTCACTGTCCTTCTCTGTCCCTACAAACAAGGTTTAGCACAGAATAGGACACTGATAGTTTCCCCGCGTGTCCTTCTCTGTCCCTAAACTCAAGGATTTCAAATATGGTTCAGCAAGATTGGTTTAGAACAGAATAGCACACTGACAGTTTCCCCGAGTGTCCTTCTCTGTCCCTAAACTCAAGGATTTCAAATATGGTTCAGAAAGATTGGTTTAGGACAGAATAGCACACTGACACTTTCCCTCACTGTCCTTCTCTGTCCCTACAAACAAGATTTAGCACAGAATAGCACACTGATAGTTTCCCCGAGTGTCCTTCTCTGTCCCTAAACTCAAGGATTTCAAATATGGTTCAGCAAGATTGGTTTAGAACAGAATAGCACACTGACAGTTTCCCTCACTGTCCTTCTCTGTCCCTACAAACAAGGATTAGCACAGAATAGCACACTGACACTTTCCCTCACTGTCCTTCTCTGTCCCTACAAACAAGGTTTAGCACAGAATAGCACACTGACACTTTCCCTCACTGTCCTTCTCTGTCCCTACAAACAAGGTTTAGCACAGAATAGCACACTGACACTTTCCCTCACTGTCCTTCTCTGTCCCTACAAACAAGGTTTAGCACAGAATGACACACTGACACTCTCCCTACCTATCCTTATTTGTCCCTAAACACAAGGAATCCAGGATTAGTAAAGGAAAAAAATGACACTGTCCCTGCCTATGCTTCTCTTTCCCTGCTCCGGAACACACTACACAAGGCCGCCGCGCTGGCGGCCTTTTATAGTGTGGGGCGTGTACTAAACCCCCTCAGCAATAATTGGCCACAGGCATCCTGCCTGTGGCCAATCATTGCTCTCCTCGCTGCCGGCGCTGTGATTGGCCAAGCATGCGGGGTCACAGTGCATGCTTGGCCAATCACAGCGCCTGGATGACACTGCGATGGCGTAGTGCATTGTGGGCCGTTCGCGTCACTCGAATTTGGCGCGAACGACCCAAATCGTTCGATCTTCGTCGAACGATCGAACAGCGATGTTCGAGTCAAACGTATGTTCGACTCGAACACGAAGCTCATCCCTATCCAGGGGCATAAGAGAAAAGACTTCACATAGTCTAGTGCCGTTTGACCATTTATTCAATACTTCATTCAATCAATAGTTCCATAAAATTTTCTTAAAATGTTCCATGTTCCATAACACTGTAAAAGCTCCAAGTGATCGTATAGCTCAATGTCACAATGTTTATAACATTCGATTAAATCACTTATCCCCTGAGCTACAAGAGGCTGAAATGTGCTTCAATGCTGATAGTTGTGATCGTGGTGTTCCACACTTCCTCCTTCCGGTCAGCTAACAGGTTCTTTGGAACGCACAGCGTCAATGACGTAATTCCGGTCGCCGTAAGATCACGCCCTATACATAGCATATAGTAGAGTAAATCTTCACATTCCAGTGTCAGCAGTTTCAGTTTGAGTTACAACTGTCACGCTTACCCATAGCACAGGTGGTCAGGCACTATAGCTAGCTTCTGTGTTCTTCACCTATAGCAGCCCCCCTTTCCCATAAGTCAAGCAGACCTAATGGTACTTGGTTGCCCCCATGTCTGATACACAATGTTCGATTGCCTGGCCACCACGCCGGGGCAGGCGCGAACTGAGTACAGCAAATAGGTATTTGTGGTTGGCAGACAGGCAGCATGGTCAGTGATAGTCCGGGTTCAGCGAAGGCTCATTTCTGAGCATATTTGATATCTGATTCTAGGTCGTCAACAAGGGAATCCTAGCTAGAAGGCAGGGCAGACAAAGAGGGATTTTGGGGCACGTGTTACAAACACTATCACAAACATGACATTGGAGACTTGGCTGGCTTAAATCAGTATTGGTATTTAACCAGAGACTGGCTACAGCAATCACCTTGCAGGTGGACAGACAGACAGAGAGAATGTATCACAGCCAGAACCAGGATGCTGGAATGAGACCAGCAGCTGTCATGCAACAGGAGTGTTTACACACTCCTGAGAAGAACATGAGGCATGCGGCATGGCACTGCACAAGTTAATACATGACCTCTGTCTGTAGTTTGAAACCTGACAATTCTTCTAAAGAAGCTATATATCCCACAATCCCTGGGTCTCTCAGTCTAGCACTAGTGCAGGTGAGAGCTAAAAAGTAATGAGATCTGACAGACAAAAGCAGACAGAACACAGAGAGCTCACTTGCAGCTGTGCATAGTAACCAATCAACTTCTAACTTCAGCTTCTTCAATTGAGCTTTGACAATAAACATAAAAGGTGATTGGTTACTATGCACAGCTGCTCCATATTCTATGTACATCAGTTTTAGTAAATCTCCCCCAATGTGTTTCATCATATTAGCACTCTTACATTTGGGACACAACACAGAAGAGGTGATAAGGCAAGTGTATTACTTTTAATTTTTCAATATTAAAGCTCATCTGCCATGTAGTTGCCCATCCATTTATTTTATTGAGGACTTCTCGTAAAATTGCTGTATCCTGTTGTAAAGTTATGGACCTGCTTTGCTTTGTATCATCAGCAAACACTGGGATTGAGCTATTTATTCCAATCTCTATGTTGTTTATGAACAAATTACTGGGACTTGGTCCCAGGAGAGAGCCCTGAGGCACCCCACTCACAAATCTAGACCATTCTGAAAATATGACACTAATCACTTTTTTAGATAACTGCTGTGTTATTTTCATGTGTCTTGAAAAGCTATGTCTAGTGAAACGCGTTGACTCATGAAGATATATATTAACATTTGGCATAATTATATTGCATGTAATGTTAACTATCTCATCAACACATATGGTTGAATCAGTTTATGAGCATAGTTGTTTTTAAATTACAAACATGCATACACATTGTATGGTATTTTAGATTAATTGTACAATAAAAAATATTGTTTTTATATGGAAATATTGTTTTTATATGGTTTTATACTCCTTATCTGGCCAATATAGTAACATTTTTATTTTTTTCCCTGGTTTGTATACATATCACACATTTTCTAGATATTAATCACCATCCTCTGGATGTACTCTTGCAACCAGTTTATTATCCAAGTACATAATAATAATATTAATATAATAATAATGTATGTCAAAAGACCTTAGTTTGTAAATTAAGTGTCTGTGGGATACTGTATTAAATGCCTTAGCAAAATATAGATGTGCTAAAATTATTGGATATGGTCCCTTATCATTTTTTACAAAAGTTTACATACTATTGAAGTTAGGCTGACTGGTCTGGTCAGGAATATATCTCAGACCTTTTTTTCATATTCATATATTTTATTGATCCACACAAAGGCCAGCACATGTTAAATAACATCTATCACGAGTAAAGATTGACTCCACGCAGGGAGAGGTACAAAATCAAGCACTGATAACAAGTTTGGTCATACAGCAACCCAACACAAGAGGTTGATCAAAATATGAACAGGTATGGTCCAACAGGTGATGGCATTAAGCAACACAGTATAGAGTTTAAAGGTAAAAGAGGTTAAAAAACCAACAGTTGGATGGTCCATCCCAGTCATGGCCCAGGACAAGGCAAGGACCAAGCAACATCTGTGAAATATGCAGCAACATTCTGATAAACAAAAAAGAAAGTTTGAGACGTAGTGGGGGAAAGTGGAGGGGGGAGAGGTAAGGGAAAAGGAATGGTTCCAGGGTTGGACTGGCCACGGTCCCAGGAGCATTATTGAATAACCGGGATAAAAAGTTAGTTAAGGCTTCATGAGGGAAATGTCAAAATCAGGAGGTAAAATCTATCAACCCAAGGTTGCCAAATTTGAGTGTACCATCTCACCTTGTCCTGGTGCATCACCTCAATCTTGGCATATCATTGCCTAAGTGACTTTATTTTTCATAGTGACCACACAAAGTGCTGGCGTCTTCAAGAATTTAGCTATTGTCTGCTTTGAGGCAGTCATGTTGAAGAAAAGCAAACAACATTGCTTCCTGGTCAGATCTGAGGGCTTAAAGTTTAACCACTTAACCACTTAAGCCCCGGACCATTTGGTAGCTAGAGGACCAGAGGTGAATTCAGAATTTTGCACTGCGCTGCTTTAACTGTAAATTGTGCGGACATGCAATGTTGTACCCAAACGAAATTTGCGTCCTTTTCTTCCCACAAATAGAGCTTTCTTTTAATGGTATTTGATTGCCTCTGCGATTTTTATTTTTTGTGATATAAACGGAAAAAGACCGAAAATTTTGAAAAAAAAATGATATTTTCTACTTTTTGTTATAAGAAAAATCGAATAAACTCAATTGTAGTCATACATTTAGGCCAAAATGTATTCAGCCACATGTTTTTAGTAAAAAAAAATGTCAATAAGCGTATATTTATTGGTTTGCGCAAAAGTTATAGAGTTTACAAACTAGGGTACATTTTCTGAAATTTACACAGCTTTAAATTTATGACTGCCTATCTCATTTCTTGAGGTGCTAAAATGACAGGGCAGTACAAAACCCCCCCAAATGACCCCATTTTGGAAAGTAGACACCCCAAGGAAATTGCTGAGAGGCATGTTGAGCCCATTGAATTTTTTATTTTTTGTCCCAAGTGATTGAATAATGACTAAAAAAAAAATTACAAAAAGTTGTCACTAAATGATATATTGCTCACACATGCCATGGTTATATGTGGAATTTCACCCCAAAATACATTTTGCTGCTTCTCCTGAGTACGGGGATACCACATGTGTGGGACTTTTTGGGAGCCTAGCCGCGTACGGGACCCCGGAAACCAAGCACCGCCTTCAGGATTTCTAAGGGCGCAAATTTTTGATTTCACTCCTCACTACCTATCACAGTTTCGAAGGCCATAAAATGCCAAAATAGCACAAAACCCCCCCAAAATGACCCCATTTTAGAAAGTAGACTTCCCAAGGAAATTGCTGAGAGGCCTGTTGAGCCCATTGAATATAATTTTTTTTTGTCCCAAGTGATTGAATAATGACAAAAAAAAAAAAAAAATAAAACACAAAAAGTTGTCACTAAATGATATATTGCTCACACATGCCATGGTTATATGTGGAATTACACCCCAAAATAAATTTTTCTGCTTCTCCTGAGTACGGGGATACCACATGTGTGGGACTTTTTAGGAGCCTAGCCGCGTACGGGACCCCGAAAACCAAGCACCGCCTTCAGGATTTCTAGGCACAAATTTTTGATTTCACTCCTCACTACCTATCACAGTTTCGAAGGCCATAAAATGCCAAAATCGCACAAAACCCCCCCAAATGACCCCATTTTGGAATATAGACACCCCAAGCTATTTGCTGAGAGGAATGGCGAGTATTTTACAGCTCTCATTTGTTTTTGAAAATGAAGAAAGAAAATCTATATATATATATATATATATATATATATATATATATATATATATATATATATATATATATATATATATATATTTTTCAATTTTCAAAACTTTGTGACAAAAAGCGAGATCTGCAAAATACTCACAATACCTCTCAGCAAATAGCTTGGGGTGTCTACTTTCCAAAATGGGGTCATTTGGGGGGGGGGGGGTTTGTGCTATCTGGGCATTCCATGGCCTCCGAAACTGTGATAGGCAGTGAGAAGTGAAATCAAAAATTTACACCCTTAGAAAGCCTGAAGGCGGTGCTTGGTTTTTGGGGTCCCGTACATGGCTAGGCTCCCAAAAACTCTCACACATGTGGTATTCCCGTACTCAGGAGAAGCAACAGAATGTATTTTGGGGTGTAATTCCACATATGCCCATGGCATGTTTGAGCAATATATCATTTAGTGACAACTTTGTGCAAAAAAAAAAAAAAAAAAATTTCGTTTTTCCGCAACTTGTGTCAACATATAAAATATTCCATGGACTCGACATGCCTCTCAGTATATAGCTTGGGGTGTCTACTTTCCAAAATGGGGTCATTTGGGGGGGTTTTGAACTGTTCTGGCATTTTATACACAACATTAGGAAGCTTACATCCACTCTTCTAACCACTTGAAGACAAAGCCCTTTTTGACACTTTGTTTACATGAATAAATTTTTTTTTTTGCAAGAAAATTATGTTGAACCCCCAAACATTATATATATTTTTAAAGCAAAGGCCCTACAGATTAAAATGGTGGGTGTTGCATTTTTTTTTTCTACACAGTATTTGCGCAGCGATTTTTCAAACGCATTTTTTGGGTTAAAAAATACACTTTTTTTAATTTTAATGCACTAAAACACACTATATTGCCCAAATGTTTGATGAAATAAAAAAGATGATCTTAGGCCGAGTACATAGATACCAAACACGACATGCTTTAAAATTTCGCACAAACGCGCATTGGCGACAAACTACATACATTTTTAAAAGCCTTTAAAAGCCTTTACAGGTTACCCCAGTAGATTTACAGAGGAGGTCTACTGCTAAAATGATTGCCCTCGATCTGACCTTCACGGTGATACCTCACATGCATGGTGCAATTGCTGTTTACATATGACGCCAGACCGACGCTTGCGTTCGCCATTGGGCAAGAGCAGGGCAGGACAGGAGTCCTTTTTTTCTTTTTTTTTTCTTTTTTTATTATTAATTTTTCTTTTTTATTTTATTTTTAAATTGTTCCTTCCAAGTATTTTTTTTTTATCATTTGTATTGTTATCTCAGGGAATGTAAATATCCCCTATGATAGCAATAGGTAGTGACAGGTACTTTTTTTTGAAAAAACTGGGGTCTTCTAGACCCTAGATTTTTCCTCTGCCCTCAAAGCATCTGACCACACCAAGATCGGTGTGATAAAATGCTTTCCCAATTTCCCAATGGCGCTTTTTATATCCGGGGGGGGCATTCCCTCCCACTGCTTGTAAAAGCAGTCCAGAGGCTAATTAGCCGCTAGGATTGCTTTTACATGAAAGCCGGCCGCAGGCTGAAAAGAATGATACCAAGATGATACCTAAACCCGCAGGCATCATTCTGGTATAAACATTCAAAGTCCAGCAACATACCAGTACGTTGCTGGTCCTTGTTGGACATGTATTGTAATCTTTTTATTTCATGCAGCCAGTTGGCTGAATGAAAAAAGAGATTGATCGGTGGGTATGCCCACCATTAGAATACCGCCCTTCATCCACCCACTTCCAATGATGGGCATACACGCACCATTTATATATGCCGAAGCATGGGGGCATCCTCCCGCAAAAAAGTTATGCCGCACACACATGGTCGGACTTTTCCACGGGCAAGCCTCCGTCGGAATTTCGACCGTATGTACGCGGCATTAGGAGCAAAATCGCTCCTCCGCCCCTGCTGCCCCAATGCTTCGGCATATTTGCTTTTTTTTTTAACTGTGGTGGTGAAATCACCTCCTACAGCACTGGAGTCGCAGGGATCAGGCCTGTCTCTGTGAACGCTGCAGTTATGTGTGTTTTTGTTTTGTAAGTGACAGTGATCGATCGATAGTGCACTTGGGTGGCCTGGGCTGGACGGAGGGGCAAAACGCAGGTGCCAGCAGGTATCTGGGCTGATCCCGCTAACACTGCGTTTTTGGGAACCCTAAACTGCTGGGGACGCTAGTATAGATCTGATCAGATATTGATCTGTTCAGATACTATACCACTAAGGGGGGTGTATGCTTCACGCGTGGGTGTTAGCGTTACTGGCACTAACCTGACGCTGCCTGGGGTGTGACTCAGACCCTCTCTGACGCTAAAACCTAATTGATATCACCCGCCGGGCGATCAGGGGGTTAAACCTTTATTGGGTTATATACACGGCGGGTGCCCTGACACTATAAAAAGCAAACTAACTAACCAGCGTCACCCGTAACACTTATATGGTGATCACTGGTGAAAGGGTTAACTAGGGGCAATCAGGGGGTTAAACCTTTATTAGATAATATATTGGGGTACCTGACGCTATAAAAACATGCGGCGAACCTAAAAAAAATTACTGGCTACGATCTGCATCACCGACACTAAGACAGCGTTTAGAAAAACAATTGCTTAGCGACAGTGGTGATAGGGGGTGAAAGGGTTACCTGGGGGGCGATCAAGGGGGTTAAACCTTTATTAGATAATATATTGGGGTACCTGACGCTATAAAAACCTGCGGCGAACCTAAAAAAAATTACTGGCTGCCGATCGGCATCACTGACGCTAAGACAGCGATCAGAAAAATGATCGCTAAGCGACAGTGGTGATAGGGGGTGAAAGGGTTATCTGGGGGATGATCAGGGGGTTAAACCTTTATTAGGGGGGGTTAGGGGGCTACACTGGACCTAAGACTAAACTTTGGTGACACTTTTACAGTCACAAATGTCACTGATTGCAGTGATCACTAAATAAATGGTCACTGCAATCAGTGACACTGTGACTGGGGGCTGGGGGGGTGATCTGGGGGGTGATCTGGGGTGTCTGGGGGGGCGATTTATGTCCCTATGTGTCCTGGTGTCAGTGTAGTGTTGTGTGCACTGACCTGATATCTTCTCTTGTACGGCGCTCGGTATATGTGAGCGCCGCACCAGAGATGACATCACTTCCTCCTGCTCCCTCTGTCTGACACAGACAGAGGGGGCATTTCCATTCGCCGGGAGCGATCGCGAGGGGGTGGCCAGAAACGAATGGCTGCCCCCTCATTCCGGAACGCTCCCGGACACTTAGCCACCGCTCACTGTACAGAAGGGGGGTCCGATTGGACCCCCCAACTGTACAAAGGCAATCACGTACACTCTACGTGATTGTGCCTGTCGGTGCCATTCTGCCGACGTATATATACAGTGAGCGGTCGTTAAGTGGTTAAGGACCGGCCCATGTAGATTTACGTCGGCAGAATAGCATGGACAGGCACAATCACGTACGTGTACATCCCTTTTAAATGCCTGCCATGTGGTCACGCGCGCGATGCCGGCGGTGCGCTCGCAACCCTGCCGCCTTCCCCGTAGGTCAGACCGCGGGTCCACGCGGACTCGATCACCGCGGGGATCCCCGCGATCATCTCACGGAGGTATAGTATGTGTAAACAAGCATCTCCCCGCTCTGCCTAGTGACAATGACACAGATCTCTGCTCCGTGTACTCTGAGCGAAGATTATTGTCATGTGACACACAGCCCATCCCCCTACAGTAAGAAACACTCAATAGGAAACACTTAACCCCTACAGCGCCACCTACTGGTTAACCCCTTCACTGTCAGTGTCATTTTCACAGTAATCAGTGCATTTTTATAGCACTGATCGCTGTAAAAATGACAATGGTCCCAAAAATGTGCCAAAAGTGTCCGATGTGTCCGCCATAATGTCGCCACCATTACAAGTGAAAAGAAAATTATTAATAAAAATGCCATAAAACTATCCCCTATTTGTAGACGCTATAACTTTTGTGCAAACCAATCAATAAACGCTTATTGCGGGTTTTTTTTACCAAAAATATGTAGAAGAATACGTATCGGCCTAAACTGAGGAAAAACATTTTTTTTATATATATTTTTTGGGGTTATTTATTATAGCAAAAAGTAAAAAATATAGAATTTTTTTCAAAATTGTCGCTCTATGTTTGTTTATAGCGCAAAAAATAAAAACCGCAGAGGTAATAAAATACCACCAAAAGAAAGCTCTATTTGTGGGAAAAAAAGGACGCCAATTTAGTTTGGGAGTCACGACGCACGACCGCGCAGTTGTCAGTTAAAGCGACGCAGTGCCGAATCGCAAAAAGGGGCCTGGTCCTTTAGCTGCAAAATGATCCGGGCTGAAGTGGTGCTAAGAGGGCTACTCGTGGATCAGGTGAAATGAACTTATCAAACAACAAAGACGACAAAAAATGCCTCCCCCTCCCCAGTAAGACTTTACAATAGGAAAGAGCCACCATGTGTCTATATATGTGCCAGTCTGCCCTACCCCCCCCCCCCCCCAAAAAAAAAAACAGATGAGTGGTAGCCCGGAATGCACTTGACTATTCTATGTGGCACTAGATACCCGCACAATAAAACTTTATAGGATGTCTCCAGTGTAACAGAATTTGGCGAAACCTTGTAAGTTGTTTGCCAGATATCCGACCAATCCTCAGGGGAAAGGGCTAAGACTGTAGTCCATTTAGCAACACAGGCTGGCAGAGGTGGTTGTGGGGTAGATAGCAGTGTTGTGTACATTTTAAATATAACTTTCTATGGCGTGTTGATCAGATGCACAGAAGTGTTTTTATACAGACATCACACTAAGGTCTGTTGTGGATGAAACTTTGTCAGCGTAAAAATGTTTTATTTGAAGGTACTTAAAAGGGGTTGTAAACTCTCATGTTTTTTCACCTTAATGCATGCTATGCATTAAGGTGAAAAAACATCTGACAGTTACCTGAGCCCTGGAAAGTCCCACGTCGAGAACGCGCTTGATGTTTCCCCAGGGTTCTCAGCTCTTCATTGGATAGATTGATAGCAGCGGAGCCATTGGCTCCCGCTGCTGTCAATCAAATCCAATGACGCGGGGGTGGGGCCGAGTCCTGTAGTTGCCGGCTATGGACGCCGAATGCAGGACTCGGGAGCACGCCCGCAAGGAAACCACCTTGGGAGAGCGCTTCCCATAGGGGGTTATCTGAAGTGGGGAAGAGCCGGCTCATCAGTGCCTTCTAATCAGTGCCGCTCATCAGTGCCCATCAGTGCAGCTTATCAGTGCTGCCTATTAGTGCTGCCTATCAGTGCAGCCTGTCAGTGCTGCCGCATCAGCGCACATCAGTGAAGGAGAAAAATTACCTGTTTGCAAAATGTTATAACAGAAAAATGTTCAAGTATTTTCCATTTGTTTAGCAAATAATAAAAAACCCAGGGGTAAATAAGTACCACCAAAAGAAAGCTTTATGTGTGTGAAAAAAATGACAAGATTCAAATGGGTACAGTGCTGCATTATCGGGAAATTGTCTTTTAAATTGCGACAGCGCTGAAAGCTGAAAATTGGCCCAGGCAGGAATAAGGTAAAAGTGCCCAGTAGGCAAGTGATTACCTAATAATGAGAGTAGATTTGGGGTAGAAATAAGGGGTGATGTAACAAATAGTAAGAAGTCATTTGCAAACATGCAGAGTTTGCGTTCAGTGCCTGTAATCGCTATCCCTCTAAACCAGTGGTTCTCAACTCCTGTCCTCAGGGCCCACTAACAGGCCAGGTTTGCAAGATAACTGAAATACATCACAGGTGATATCATTTGCTGCTCAGTAGGGATGAGCTTTGTGTTCGAGTCGAACATACGTTCGACTCGAACATCGGCTGTTCGATCGTTCGACGAAGAACGAACGATTTGGGCCGTTCGCGCCAAATTCGAGTGACGCGAACGGCCCACAATGCACTACGCCATCGCAGTGTCATCCAGGCGCTGTGATTGGCCAAGCATGCACTGTGACCCCGCATGCTTGGCCAATCACAGCGCCGGCAGCGAGGAGAGCAATGATTGGCCACAGGCAGGATGCCTGTGGCCAATTATTGCTGAGGGGGTTTAGTACACGCCCCACACTATATAAGGCCGCCAGCGCGGCGGCCTTGTGTAGTGTGTTCCGGAGCAGGGAAAGAGAAGAATAGGCAGGGACAGTGTCATTTTTTTTCCTTTACTAATCCTGGATTCCTTGTGTTTAGGGACAAATAAGGATAGGTAGGGAGAGTGTCAGTGTGTTATTCTGTGCTAAACCTTGTTTGTAGGGACAGAGAGGTACAGTGAGGGAAAGTGTCAGTGTGCTATTCTGTTCTAAACCAATCTTGCTGAACCATATTTGAAATCCTTGAGTTTAGGGACAGAGAGGTACAGTGAGGGAAACTGTCAGTGTGCTATTCTGTTCTAAACCAATCTTGCTGAACCATATTTGAAATCCTTGAGTTTAGGGACAGAGAGGTACAGTGAGGGAAAGTGTCAGTGTGCTATTCTGTTCTAAACCAATCTTGCTGAACCATCTTTGAAATCCTTGAGTTTAGGGACAGAGAAGGACACTCGTGGAAACTATCAGTGTGCTATTCTGTGCTAAATCTTGTTTGTAGGGACAGAGAAGGACAGTGAGGGAAACTGTCAGTGTGCTATTCTGTTCTAAACCAATCTTGCTGAACCATATTTGAAATCCTTGAGTTTAGGGACAGAGAGGTACAGTGAGGGAAAGTGTCAGTGTGCTATTCTGTTCTAAACCAATCTTGCTGAACCATCTTTGAAATCCTTGAGTTTAGGGACAGAGAAGGACACTCGTGGAAACTATCAGTGTGCTATTCTGTGCTAAATCTTGTTTGTAGGGACAGAGAAGGACAGTGAGGGAAACTGTGAACCCTCGTACACACGGCCGAGATTCTCGTTGAAAAAAACATGTCGTTTTTTTCGACGAGATTCTTGGACAAGAAACTTGTCCCGGCCGAGTGTACACACGCTCGTTTCAAAGAACCTGCGGTTCTTTGAATGGAGCGTACGCGGTGACGTCATCGACTACGACGAGCATGCGCTCGTCACATTCGATGCCGTCGCCGCCATCTTGTTATACCCTACGTATGCCTAGGAAGCTACCGCGCATGCGTCGAATTCATTTCGAACATGCGTGGGCTTCCGGGAGGACAGGTAAGTGTACACACACTCACTTTTCTCGTCGAGAAACATGCCGAGGAGAATCTCGACGAGAAAATAGAGAGCAGGTTCTCTATTTTCTCGTCAAGGTTTCTTGTCGGTTTTCTCGACGAGAAACCCGATGCCGCGTACACACGACCGATTTACTCGGCAAGACCTCTCTGCCAGCAAGTTTCTTGCTGGTTCTGTCCGAGAAAATCGGCCGTGTGTACGAGGCCTCAGTGTGCTATTCTGTTCTAAACCAATCTTGCTGAACCATATTTGAAATCCTTGAGTTTAGGGACAGAGAGGTACAGTGAGGGAAAGTGTCAGTGTGCTATTCTGTTCTAAACTAATCTTGCTGAACCATCTTTGAAATCCTTGAGTTTAGGGACAGAGAAGGACACTCGTGGAAACTATCAGTGTGCTATTCTGTGCGAAATCTTGTTTGTAGGGACAGAGAAGGACAGTGAGGGAAACTGTCAGTGTGCTATTCTGTTCTAAACCAATCTTGCTGAACCATATTTGAAATCCTTGAGTTTAGGGACAGAGAGGTACAGTGAGGGAAAGTGTCAGTGTGCTATTCTGTTCTAAACCAATCTTGCTGAACCATCTTTGAAATCCTTGAGTTTAGGGACAGAGAAGGACACTCGTGGAAACTATTAGTGTGCTATTCTGTGCTAAATCTTGTTTGTAGGGACAGAGAAGGACAGTGAGGGAAACTGTCAGTGTGCTATTCTGTGCTAAACCAATCTTGCTGAAGCATATTGCAAATCCTTGTGTTTAGGGACAGAGAAGGATAGGCAGGGGACAGTGTCAGTGTCATTGTTGCTAAGCCTCCTGCACAGTATACACCTGAAGGTAGCCCTTATTGCTGTTTTTCCCATCTCCCTGCAGGCCATCCATTAAAATGTCTGGAAGGCAAACAAGGAGAGGCAGACAGTCAGGAGGCAAAAAAGAGGGCAAGCAGGCTCTGTGTCTGGGGGCAACAGTGCTGGTCGTGGACGCGGTGCATTGTCATCAGCACATGGCCATGGGACACGCTTGTCCTTCTTTTCGACAGCTGGACATGTTGAGCCACATCATGCCGAAGACTTGGTAGAGTGGATGACCAAGCCCACCTCATCCTCCTCATCCTCTCTCACCCAGGCTCAGGGTACTGGCAAAGCAGCTGCCAAAGCGTCCTCTTCTCTGGTATTATTATCTTCATTAGTCAATCCTTCCCTAGACCCACCATGTCCTCCTCCTGAGGAGTCCCCCGAACTGTTTGAGCACAGTGTTGGGTACATGCTCCAGGAGGATGCCCAGCGTTTCGAAGGATCTGATGATGATACCCAGATAGAGGAAGGCAGTAGCATGAGCGCAGAGAGAGGGGATGCTCAAGAAGGACACCAATCTGGCAGTCATGCTCCAGCAGCTGCAGCATACTGCCAGATTGGCTCCAGTGATGAGGAGGGAGGGGATGATGAGGTCACTGACTCCACCTGGGTGCCTAATAGGAGAGAGGAGGAGGAGGAGGATGAGGAGGAGGCACATCTCCAACGAGGCAGGATGCCCTTGGGTGGCCAGCGTATGGGCAGCACACCGACGGAATCACACCGCAGAGCTCCGCCTGTGCAGGGCGCTGCCTCTGCCCGTCATTCAAAAAGTTCTTTGGTGTGGGCCTTTTTTGAGGCGAGTGCATCAGATCGCACAGCTGCTGTTTGCAACATATGTCTCAAGCGTATATCGCGTGGCCAAAACATCAGCCGCTTGGGCACCACATGCTTGATCAGACATATGTTGACCTGCCATGCAGCTCGTTGGCAAGCCTACCTTAAAGACCCACACCAAAGAACAAAGCGGACCTCTCCTTGCACCGCATCAGCTGGGATCTCCAACCCCACTATACCTTCAGTCCTCTCTGAAACCTGCACTGAGAGGAATGAAGGTGTAGAATTAGGTGTGTCACAGCCAAGTACTCGCGGCCACTCTGCTAGCAGTACACCGACGTCCGATTCTAGCAGGCAAATTTCCCTGCCCCAGCTGCTGGACCGTCGAAAGAAGTTCACTCCCAGCCATCCACATGCCCAGCGGTTGAATGCTAGCTTGGCTAAATTGCTAGCGCTTCAACTGCTGCCTTTTCAGTTGGTAGACTCGGCCCCCTTCTGTGAGTTTGTGCAATGTGCGGTTCCTCAGTGGCAGGTTCCCAAACGCCACTTTTTCTCACGGAAGGCGATTCCGGCTCTCTACAGGCATGTGGAAGGCAATGTCTTGGCCTCGCTGGACAGGGCGGTCAGCGGTAAGGTGCATATTACCGCTGACTCATGGTCCAGCAGGCATGGACAGGGACGTTACCTTTCTTTCACGGCCCATTGGGTCACTCTTTTGGCAGCTGGGAAGGATGCAGGACAAGGTGCAGTAGTGTTGGAGGTTGTTCCACCTCCACGCCTCCAAAATGCTACTACTGGTTGTGACACACCTCTCTCCTCCACCCCCTCCTCTTCTTCTTCCTCCATGGCCTCTTTCTGTGCTTTGTCCTCGGAACCAGCGGTGCTCCATAGGCGTTCAAGGGGCTACGCAAGTACGCAGGCAAAAAGATGCCATGCCGTGCTTGCGCTGGTGTGTTTGGGGGACAGGAGCCACACTGGGGCAGAGGTCCTGTCTGCTCTGCAGGGGCAGGCCGAGAGGTGGTTGATGCCATGCCAGCTTAAGCCAGGAATGGTGGTTTGCGACAATGGCACCAACCTCCTCTCCGCCCTCCGGCAGGGACAACTGACCCATGTGCCCTGTGTGGCTCACGTCCTTAACCTGGTGGTGCAGCGGTTCTTGGGCAGGTACCCGGGCTTACAGGATGTCCTGAGGCAGGCCAGGAAAGTCTGTGTGCATTTCCGCAGATCTTATAATGCCAGTGCTCGCCTGGCTGAGCTGCAAAAGGAGTTGAACCTGCCCAAGAACCGCCTTATATGTGACATGCCCACCAGGTGGAACTCAACGTTGGCCATGCTGCAGTGGCTGCACACGCAGCAGAGGGCCATCAATGAGTACCTGTGCGACTACGGCACCAGGACAGGGTCAGGGGAGCTCGGGTTTTTTTCACCACGCCAGTGGGGCATGATCAGGGATGCATGCACTGTCCTGGCACCATTTGAGGAGGCCACGAGGATGGTGAGCAGTGACAGTGCATGCATCAGTGACACTGTACCTCTTGTCCACCTGTTGGAGCACACGCTGCGTGGAATAATGGACAGGGCACTTGAGGCAGAACAGAGGCAGGAAGAGGAGGACTTCCTTGCCTCTCAAGACCCCCTTTATCCAGACAGTGTTCCTTCTGTCCCACCCATCGCACAGGAAGAGGAGGAGGAGGAGGAGGAGGAGGAGGATTGTGTCAGCATGGAGGTGGAGGCTGGCACTCAGCATCATCAGCAGCAGTCTTTTAGGGATGATTTACAGTCCCAAGAAACCAGTGGACTTGTACGTGGCTGGGAGGAGGTGGCTGCGGATCATGTCGTCCTTAGTGACCCAGAGGACTCCGGACTGAATGCCTCAGCTAACCTACGCTGCATGGCCTCCCTGATCCTGCAAAGTCTGCGGAAGGATCCTCGTATTCTTCGGATCAAGGAGAGGGACCATTACTGGCTGGCCAATCTCCTTGATCCACGGTACAAGGGTAAGGTTGCGGACCTTATGTTACCGTCGCAGAGGGAGCAGAGGATGAGACAACTCCGGGAGGCCTTGCAGAAAAGTCTGTGCAACGCGTTCCCAGAGACTGGGAGGTTACAAACTCCTGGTCCTGGACAACGAGTTGCTGAGGCTTCGGGCAGTCAAAGAAGGAGCGGTGGGAAAGGTGGCCGTCTGACCGATGCGTTCAGACAATTCTTTAGTCCGCAGCCCCAAAGTATGATCGGTTCCAGCAACCATCGCCAGCGTCTGATATACATGGTGCAGGAATACCTAGGGGCAAGGTCAGACTTGGACACCTTCCCCACCGAAAATCCTCTGGCTTACTGGGTCTTGAGGATGGATCACTGGCCAGAGCTTGCACAATATGCAATTGAGCTACTGGCCTGTCCTGCATCCAGCGTTCTTTCAGAACGCACATTCAGTGCTGCTGGAGGATTTGTCACGGATCACAGGGTGCGCCTGTCCACCGACTCGGTTGATTGACTGACTTTCATCAAGATGAACCAGTCTTGGATCACCACCAGCTACCACACACCTGATGCTGATATAACAGACTAATTGATTTTAAAATGTCACATCCCTTCAAGACTGATGCTGATGCTGAGTGCCTGTGCTGTGATGTTGACTGGCTATCCTCCTCCTCCTCCTCAATGATCCGATTAATGATGATAGCTTGGAAGATCATTTTGGTTTATGGGTGCCGCCACCAGTGGCTAAGGCCCAATTTTTCAGCCCCTGTTTAACAGGGGCGTGTAATTACAATTTTTGATGCAATACTTTGCAACAGGCCTCATTGCTGTGCTCCAAGTACAGTATCTGTGAGGGGTTGCAGTGTTGTGCCACCAGTGCCTAAGGCCCAATTTTTCAGCCCCTGTTCAACAGGGGCATGCAATTATAATTATTGATCTAATAATTCACAGCAGGGCCCATTGCTGCGCCCACCAAGAGTAACTGTCAGGCCTTACAGTGTTGTGGCACCAGCACCACCATCAAAGGCCCAATTTTTACTACCACTGTTCAACAATTATATGTTATTACAATTCCTGATATAATAGTTGACAGCAGGGCGTTCCAGCACCCACCAAGAGTAACTGTGAGTGCTTACAGTGTTGTGCCAACACCAACACCTAAGGGGCCAATTTCTGCAGAGTATATACGGCAGGTCCCTACTTTCAAACATCCAACTTACAAACGACTACTACTTGCAAACGGAAGAAGACAACAGGAAGTGAGAGGAAATCTACCCCTTGGAAGGAAAATTCTCTCCTGTAAGAATTAATATGGGAGAAAGGTGTCTCCTCTCTACTGATGCTTTATCACCAATCCTTGTTTCAATAAAAACACCACATTTCAAAAACAGTTGTCATTGGGACGCAAAGTGAGGTGAAATGTTCTGAACAGGGGCACAGACAGCAAAACAAATGTTACAGGGGTGATAACCCTTCCCTATGTTTTCCAAAAAGCTTAAAAATAGGTATTTGGGCTGGAGCTACACTTAAACAATGTAGCTGTTCAAAATTACAAACAGATTCTACATAAGAACAAACCTACAGTCCCTGTCTTGTATGCACCGCCTGTATATGGCTGTTCAGAGTATATAGGGCCTTTTTTATTTTGTGTGCGGGGTTCCCCTTAATATCCATACAAGACCCAAAGGGGCTGGTAATGGGCTGGGGTAGGGGGGGGTGATGGGGTAGCTATGCCATTTTTCTTAAAGATTTTCATCCATATTACCGGGACCAGACATTACATTAAAGCCGCAAGCAGTTTTAAATGGCTTTTTTTTCCTTTAGAAATGTAATTTTGTGCAGGGACAGTTCTAAACACGGGAAACACGTGGCACTTCACAGGCATACTTTAGACACCCCCCAGGTACAATATTTAAAGGAATATTTGACTTTTTTTTTTCACTTTATGCATCATTAAAATGACTGCTCCCGAAAAACGGCCGTTTTTAAAACTTCTTTTTGCATTGATACATGTCCCCTGGTGCAGAACCCGGGTTCCCAAACTCTGTTTAGGACAATAACATGGATAATAGTCGTTATAATTAGCACTTTAGAATTCGAACGTTCGCATCCATTGTATTTAATAGGGTTCTAATGTTCGTGCGAACTTTCGGTCCGTTCGCGGGTTCTGGTGCGAACCGAACCCGGGGGTGTTCGGCTCATCACTACTGCTCAGTGATTGCAGTATTCTAGTCTGCATCTCCCCAAAGTAATACTTGAAATCCGGCCGGTTAGTGGGTCCCGAGGACTGGAGTTGAGATCCACTGCTCTAAACTTTAGATCAATTTTTCTCATCCTTTTTTAAGTCAAGGCAACATCTAAAATTATGCACATCTTGAGGCAGCCCATTCTAAAATGTAAAAAATGTAACTATTAATTAAGTTTGGGCCACCCAACATTAGAGGTGATTTATTCCTCTATCTTTGCAAACTGGTACTGACTATATTCCAGTATTTCTCCTCTTCCTCATTTTCCTTTCCCTCACTAAGGCACCCCTGGAGAACCCAGAAGGCACCCCAGGATGCCATGGCACCCTGGCTGAAAAATGCTGGTTTAGGTTACCGTGAATGAGATGCGCCAGCGGATCGATTGCTAATGCAAAAAGGAGAGGGGATAGGGGACATTTCTGTCTTGTGCCTCGCGCTGTGGGAAAGACTGAGGAGGTATAACTCACGTATCAAAGGCAGGCCCTGGGGTTCCCATACATTGAAAATGCCCACCCTAAAAAGTTTGGGCCGAAGCCCCAGCGAGTAAGGATGTATCGTAAACATGGCCAGGAAACAGAGTCAAATGCCTTACATACTGTGCTTGGTACGCACTCACGTCACTTCCGGATGCAGATTTCCGGTCTGTGGAATGGCTGCGCTGCTTTCAATCAACCAATGAATGAGCCAAGAAGCCCGGCCAGGAAGCCAGCGCGTTCACGCCGCGGGACTTTCGGTTGGTCAGGTAAGTAAACGGGGGCTCGGGGAGGCCGCTAATCCTCAGACGTTTTTTCACCTTAATGCATTGAATGCATTAAGGTGAAAAAACTTTTACCTTTACAACCCCTTTAAATATTTAGGATGATTTTGCAATACCACTAATTATTCACTCTATATGTGTTCACTGGGCACAGTGTTGATAAGGATTATTAGAAGCAAATATTATCAAAAACTGAACTGTATTTTCCAGAGGAGGTAAGGGGAAGGTGTGAGCTGAGAATGAAGCCATTGTAACAAATTATGTTCTCACTGGCATCATCCCAAAATTTTAAGGGAAGAGACAATACAGATATACGAGATGGGACTTTATATATGCCTTTGAGAACATATTACTCCAGGAATATGGATAAAAAAAGTATTTATTACATTTTATACAATGTATATGCTTGTATGGTCCTGAAGAAGCGGAACGCGAAACACGTCAACCAGATCAAGCCTACCTAAAATATACATACCTATGTGACCTCATAGTTTGCATTTTGTATTGTTATAGTGCAAATTGCGTGTTTTCATGCCGGCAGGCATGTTTTTAACAATGTATACAATTTAAGACGAAGGATTCGCCCTGGGACTTTAAATTAAGTGGGTAACGTTTCCGCCAGTAAACATAACAGTAGTAAATACAGTATATGGTTTATTCAAGTAAAATTGTTTACATGCATAGATAACACCAATAGTTGCCAATTAAAAAAGATACATAAACAAGGAATATTGGTACACAAATGTAGTAACAGTCAGAGTACACGGGCATCATACTACCCGACTAGTTTCGCGAGATCCAGCTCGCTCTTCAGGGGTGGATGTGTGTAATAATGTACCTAGGATGAAAAAATATATATGTTTGGCAATATGGCACAGTATTGGTTATAAAGGCACAGGGTGGAAGGGGGTGTGTTGATCCCCATACTCACCACTGAGCTTGACCATGGCTACAGGTGTGCGGCCCCAAGACCGCGGCACCAGGTGCCTCACCAGGGAGCTGAGGGGGCAGAGTCAAGAGGGGACCCCACCGGGGGCCAAACGGAGAGCAGGCATGGCAGGACTTTCATTCATGCATACATATTCTTATGCCAGTACTTATTGACTCTACGTGACTATTTTAGATGCCTGACAAACATACTTCTGTTCACAGCCTATACTTTTTATGGACTAACGAGGTCTTTATGGATACATCACTACACCTATGCCATGCCTGCTCTCAGTTTGGCCCCCGGTGGGGTCCCCTCTTGACTCTCACTATATTTAGGCACACTTGCATTTTTTACGCACAGTTCATTTCTTGAGAACTCCTTTTTTAATTTTTATTTTTGTGTCTGTTTTTTGCTATCACAGATTCCTCCACACAACCAAAGTTCACCTCTTTCTCCTCTCTCTCTTTCTCATCTTGTCACTTGCTATTATCCCTTTGCTATCCTATGTTTTTCCATCATCTTCAGGTCTCTACCATCCTTGATCCAGGCCTTTTATTGAGATATACACATCTTTTTGCCAATACTCATTGATTTTATTTTACTACTTCAGATGCCTGATAAACATATTTGTAACGGATCTCAGATACCCCAGATGGGCACATCCGCCAGACTTGTGTCTCCTGTCCTCCAAACACACCCGCAGTCTGCAGATTCGCCATAACCAGCCCTTAACCCCTCAATCACGAGACAAGCCACACAGGTGTTGAGGGTTAAACATGCAGAGCATCAACAGTTTATTAAATCCAAAACATACACTTTTACACACAGTTAGGGACACTCCCCTTAGCCTTGTCATAGAGGGGGGGGTAGGGGACAAGGAAGAACCAATGGGAACCGAACCCTTGTACATTGAAACAGAGACTACAGTTAAACATAAAGGGATTATGGTAAGCAGGCAACCCCTCAATACACATCCCCTGCGGAGAGATGTCTGCAGTCCAGACCATTGTCTATGTGCCATGACTCAACACAGTAACAAGAGGGGGGGATGGGGGAGAAGGGATGTAGCATTACATTACATTATCTCAATGCCAGCTTCTCCCCGAGTCTCCAGTCTCTTCTGGGCCATAATCTGTGGGTAGGAGGCCCGCCCTCAGTCCCTTCCAAAGCACACAGTGACAGTGGGTTCTGTCACAATATTCATGTTTATAGCTTATACTCTTTATGGACTAACAATGTTTCTAGGGATACATCACTACACACACATTCACAGAATTACAGTTCACCTCTCTTTCCTCTCTTTTCCTCTCTTTCCTATCTTGTCATTTGTTAGTATCCCTCTGTCATACTATGTTTCTAATTATCTCCATGTCCCTACCATCTTTGGCCCAGGCCTTTCATTCATGCATACATATTCTTATGCCAATACTTATTGAATCTACGTGACTACTTTAGATGCCTGACAAACATACTTATGTTCACAGCCTATACTTTTTATGGACTAACGAGGTCTTTATGGATACATCACTACACCTATGCCATGCCTGCTCTCAGTTTGCCCCCGGGGGGGTCCCCTCTTGACTCCGCCCCCTCAGCTCCCAGGTGAGGCACCTGCTGCCGCGGTCTTGGGGCCACACACCTGTAGCCACGGTCAAGCTCAGTGGTGAGTATGGGGATCCACACACCCCCTCCCACCCTGTGCCTTTATAACCAATACTGTGCCATATTGCCAAACATATATATTTTTTCATCCTAGGTACATTGTTACACACATCCACCCCTGAAGAGCGAGCTGGATCTTGCGAAACTAGTCGGGTAGTATGATGCCCATGTACTCTGACTGTTACTACATTTATGTACTGTACCAATATTCCTTGTTTATGTATCTTTTTTAATTGCCAACTGTTGGTGTTATCTATGCATGTAAACAATTTTACTTGAATGAACCATATACTGTATTTACTACTGTTATGTTTACTGGCAGAAACGTTACCCACTTCATTTAATGTCCCAGGGCGAATCCTTTGTTTTGTTATATGTTACAGGGATGGAAGTGTGCTACTGGGGACACCAGACCTTTCCCTTTTCTTTGTATACAATTTAAGAAACACTTTTTTATCCATATTCCTGGTGTAATATGTTCTCATAGGCATATATAAAGTCCTATATCTGTATTGTCTCTTCCCCATATTCCAGAGGAGGTCTTACTAATGATTTGTACAGGGGCAAATTGATCTCTCTCTCTCTATGGAGTCTATACCTCTCTTATTACAAGAAAGGATTTTGCTTGCTGTGGAAACCGAAGCTTGGCATTGCATGCTATTATTAAGCTTATGATCTATGATCCTTCTCCACCATTGCTTCCCCCAGTGGCACTCCCCTTAGCATGTATAATGCATGCATAGTCTTTAAAATGTTAGTAGCATTACTGTCTTGTTTATTACACCCCTCATCTTTTATGGAGACAATATGTTATGTCCTCGCCTTTTTACTATTAAAATAATTGAAAAAAATTGCCCTTTTTTTTACTCTCCTGAAAAGTGTGCCTCATGTATTAAAAGGAAACTCCAGAATTTTGTTTATTAGCCACAAGATAACATATAACATTCTGAACCAAATAAGTGCACAATGTTTAGAAGAGGGCCGGTCTTTATCAGACATAGGTATGCTTTTTTTGTATATGTTTTAAGATGCTTTATTATGTTTAAACAAAAGATTGTTTTATCTTTGGCCAGAAGACACGTCCGATGATATCTTACGGGCATATTTAACACTGTTTTTATTTCAATCCATGTAATGTAGTACACCTTTGGAGGATCACTAAAGGGGCTGGCTTTGTTTTCTTTAAACATTGCACCTTACAATAATTTTCCAAAATATTTTTGCAGATTTCCGCTTTTCTCTGATCTGGTGAAACTGACTGGGTGTGAAAGGGGTCTGTTTTCTTCGCCATTACCTAAACTATCTCAGTGTTGTATTAGGAAAAGAAGAATCCTCTGCATCCTTTTAACCTCAAAGAGTCTTAGAAAATATTTTAGCAAAAATGAACGATGCCTTCAATTTATTTTCAAGTTCTGTGCACTCTTCTGCTAATATCAGTGAGAAAGTTTCAGTTTTAAAGAATCACAATGGCTGCAGATTGAAATAGAAATGTATTCTTTAAAGCGGTTGTATAGTCTTTATTTTGACTTTTACCTACAGGTAAGCCTATAATAAGGCTTACCTGTAGGTTAAAAAAAATCTCCTAAACCTTTATGGTTTAGGGGATATTCCCCTTGCAATGAGCCGCTGAATGCAGCGGCGCATGCGCACAGGGGAATCTCGGCTTAAGGCCCGGCAGACGCCGAACCTTGCCGGAAAGAAGTCTCCCACGCGCAACAAAACAGGAATAGAGGAGAGAGTAAATGTAAATCTTATGGCCCCCCCAAAAAAACTGTCAGGGTTTAATCTGTCCATGCTGTATCCAAAATGGAAGGGAAAAAAACGTTTTATTAGATATACTTTAAGGGGGAATCACATAATATTCTAATTACATATTTCCATTTATTGGTGCAATATAGTGCCTAAAGTATATCATTTCTGTTTAACCACTTCACCTCCGGAAGGTTTACCCCCCTTCATGACCAGGCCATTTTTTGTGATACGGCACTGCGTTAATTCAACTGACAATTGCGCGGTCGTGCAACACTGTACCCAAATAAAATGTTTGTCCTTTTTTTCCCCACAAATAGAGCTTTCTTTGTGATGACCTCTGCGGTTTTTATTTTTTGTGCTATTAAAGCGGAGCTCCGCCGAAAAAAAAAAATTAAAAGCCAGCAGCTACAAATACTGCAGATGCTGACTTTTAATATTAGGACACTTACCTGTCCTGGAGTCCAGCGACGTCCGCAGCAGAGGACGAGCGATCGCTCCTCACTCTGCTGCCCCCACCGCCATCCTCGGTGAGGGAACCAGGAAGTGAAGCCTTGTGGCTTCACTGCCCGGTTCCCTACGGCGCATGCGCAAGTCGCGCTGGGCCGTTCTGACTGGTTCTCCTGTGTCTCCCAGAACACTACGGGTATTCTGCGGGAAGTGACGTGCTTCCCGCAGATTTTCCGCAGTTAGGACTCCCGGAAGTGGGTGCAAATACCTGTCTTAGACAGGTATCTTCACCCCCCTCCCCCCTGAAAGGTGTCAATTGTGACACCGGAGGGGGGGAGGGTTCCGATGAGCGGAAGTTCCACTTTAGGGTGGAGCTCCACTTTAAATAAAAAAGACCAACAATTTTGAAAAAAAACATGCATTAAAAAAAATTGAAAAAAAATCGAATTTCTTCATCAATTTACACCAATATGTATTCTGCTACATATGTTCCGTAAAAAAAATGTATATTAATTGGTTTGTGCAAAAGTTATAGCGTCTACAAACTATGGGATATTTCTCTTTATTTTTTCTTTCTTTTTTTTTGTTTACTAGTAATCGCCACGATCAGCGACTTATAAGAGGACTTCGATATTGCAGTGGACAAATTGGAAACCTAAGTGACACTAATACAGCGATCAGTGATAAAAAATATGCACTGTTCCTGTACAAATGACACTGGCAGGGAAGGGGTTAACATCAGGGGCGATCAAAGGGTTAAATGTTTACCTAGGGAGTGCTTGCTAACTGTGGGGGATGTGCTTTGACTTTGGGAAGGTAAAGATCGGTGTTCCTGCTTAGCAAAAACACAGCATCAGTATATTCTCCTCTCACAGAACGGTGATCTGCCTTGTTTACATAGGCAGATCGCCGTTCTGCCTGTCTCCTGAACGATCGGCGGGTCAAGGCAGACATCTCGTCTGCCTGACCCGCTGATTGGCTCCCGCTGAGTTCAATCACAGCAGGAGCGGGTTCGCGGTGGCATGCGCCCCAGACCCAGAAGTGTCACATCATGTACTAGAGACGTGATCTGGCACAGAGCGGCCCCTGTATATATACAGTGGGTAGTCCTCATGCGGTTAAAGTAAACCTATAATGCAGAAAATATAGGGCATACCATTGCTCATCTCTATCTGAAAATGGTAGGTGCCAGCCGTGATGCTGCTATTCTGTCTTGTCAGTATCAGTCAGAATAAAAAAAACATAAAAATGCAATATACTTTTTGGTTTTGGGTTTAATACCACTTTAAACTCAGAGATCTGCAGAAAGTATGTTAAAAACTTGAAGATCACATATAAATATCATTATAATTTACTATAATATCCCCATAGGCATCCACAGGGGGTGGGCCAGGTCTTTTTTCTGAATGAGCACATTGAGTGATTGGTACAGATCACATACTGTGTTTATTCATAACTGAAGCCTAGTAAACTGTGTTTACTAGGCTTTAGTTTGCGAATGAACAAACATTGAACTCAGTAAAGAGCATTTCCCATTCATTCACTGTCCAGTGCAGCTGACGCTGCAGAGACAGGGGCTTGGGAATCTCTGTCCTCAGTGCCTTTTTCTGTCGCAAAGGTGAGACAGCAGGGGTCTGTTTAGGACCCTAATATTTAACCAAAGCCCCCAGTGGGGCTCCTAAAAGAATTTGTAAAAAATTGTAAAAAAATATTTAATAAAAATTTAACACTACTGATACTGCCCACCTGACACAAATCTCTGCCATACTGACACCGTCCACGTATTAATACATTTAAAAAATGTGGTTTACATTTATAAGTGTGTGTCTGTCTGTGTGTATATATATATATATATATATATTTTAATATATACATTTTTATATACACACACAGACACGCATTTGTGTTTGAGCTTTTTGGGGGACCCTAATGCAATAGTGCGTGCACACCAATGAATATCCCAGAAATAATATATAGAATATGTTGAATATACTATATACTATAGTTTCCATTTACACATTGACCCATGCACTAAAACTTTGTTATTTTTAAGTTTTAAGCCCATGAACTTTGAAACTTATTAGTGCTGAGGATGCCAGAGCACAGCAGAACAGTGTCAGCCTAACTGGGTTAAACCAGAAACAATACTCAGCAAATAGAACTGGCAATACTCAGAAAGGGTTGCTGTGTCCAAGAGTTCTTGTAGCTTGTTGGGAGCTCCTGGGAACTATTCAACCTCGCTTAATCCTGTGTTAGATAAAATAGTAGAATTTCACCTACACTATTCTAAATCAGCAATGCTGACATTGGCAAGAATTGGCCTAAACAAAATCATATCTTATGGCAAAACCAAGTAGTCCTTCTTAACATTTTTTTCCTGTTTCTAAAGCTCTTGTCATCTTAAATTTTTTGCCAGGGGTATTTTTGTATTGCATTTATTATTGTACATGTGTGGCTCCTTTAAATAGATACATAGCACTTGATGTACACTATGGGGGTCATTTACTATAGCGCTGCGTGCTAATTACCGCTAATCACAGTAATTAGCTCTAAAACGGTATTCACTATAGTGCTGGTGCAAAAATACTCTCAAAAAACGAATTTACTATAGCTCCCAGAAAACAAATAGCACCCAAACCCTTATGCCCTGTACACACGACCGGTTTTCCCGTCGGAATAAACTTGGATGGTTTTTCCGACGTAATTCCGCTCAGGCTGTCTTGCATACACGTGGTCACACCAAATTCCGACCGTCAAGTACGCGGTGACGTACAACACTACGACAAGCTGAGAAAAATGAAGTTCAATGCTTCCGAGCATGCGTCGACTTGATTCTGAGCATGCATGGTTTTTAGTACGTCGGAATTGCATACAGACGAATGGAATTTCCAATAGACATTTTTTCCGTCTGAAAAAAAGAGAACATGTTCTCTATCTAATTCCGTCTGAATTTCCGACGGAAAAAGTCCGATAGGCCATACACACGGTCGAAATATCCGATGAAAAACTCCCATCAGACTTTTTCCATCAGAAATTCCCACCGTGTGTATGCGGCATTACTTTTGTTGAGACCTGGAGAATTGCACATGGAAATAATAATTAGAGCATGATATAATTGCCTAAATGGTACTGAAATA
Organism: Rana muscosa; assembly: GCA_029206835.1. Classification (NCBI taxonomy): domain Eukaryota; kingdom Metazoa; phylum Chordata; class Amphibia; order Anura; family Ranidae; genus Rana; species Rana muscosa. The sequence continues at coordinate 1,156,256,352 of CM055116.1, read as the reverse complement.
TGCGGTATATTGTTTAAAGATAATCTGCTTTTAAACTGTGTGAAAAATAGATTTCTACACTGAAATATCTTAAAGTCTGAGAAGAGATAAATTCCCTGTATCTTTTGTGAACTTTTGGGGATTATAGCTCCACGGGACTAAGTGCATAAACCGTTGACTTTTAAACAGAAAGGCTTTTATTTGTGAATAAAGCAAAAATAACGCTTAATTCAGCACACAGAAAAGTATAAACTAAAGTCCACTTATCTTCCAGCATAAATCAAAAGTCCTGCTTGTCTTCAGCACAAAAATAAACCAAAGGAAAGACACATACAGTTTTGTAGGGGAACTTCCAGAGCCCTTGCTGAATCTTTCCAAGCTCCCAGCAAACAGACAGCTCCTCTCCACAGGTGCAATCCTCATACTCCTTCCACACACCCCCAGCATCACTTCCTGTTTTATGAGCTGTCTTCCTGGAAGCCCTTAACCCCCTGTGTGCTGACTCCCAGTGGTCAGGAGTGGAGGCTCTATCCCACCCGAATGTCACTTTAGAGCCTCCGAAATTCCGGGCCCCAAATACCTCTCTATTAAGACAAAGAGGACTGCGAGTCAGTCCTCTCTGGACTATTTATTTTGCCAGGAATTCCTCACCCATTGGGTGACCTCCTGAACACTATTACCACTCGTTAAAGGGACCATAACCCAAATATTGGTGCTACATAGCACCCGTCCAGGACCCAACCTTGGCGTCCTGTACATTTCCCCCCCCTCTGCCTCAACGCGGAGGTGTTGGAGGCACCACTCGACACCATACAATGGACTCGGGAGAGGGCATCGGCATTCTGATGTTGTCTCCCGGGTCTGTGTTCTACCACAAAATTGAACTCCTGGAGAGAAAGGAACCACCTTGTCACCCTGGCATTGGTGTGCTTGTTTTGCCTCATCCAGGTAAGGGGAGCGTGGTCTGACATCAAGCGAAACTTCCTACCTAGGAGGAAATATCGTAGGGAGTCCAAAGCCCACTTGATGGCGAGACACTCCCGCTCTACCACAGCGTAGTTTTTCTCAGCTGCTGTCAGCTTCCTACTAAGAAAAACTACGGGATGCTCTTCCCCATTGCTTTCCTGCGACAGGACTGCTCCCAATCCCTCACTTGAAGCATCTGTCTGCACTACAAAATCTTTTGCGAAATCCGGAGCTACAAGCACCGGATCCTGGCACAATGCCGTCTTAAGCTTTTGAAAAGCTTTCTCGGCCTCGGCATTCCACTTTATCATCACTGACTTTCTGCCCTTGGTCAAGTCCGTCAGCGGTGCAGCAATGGTGGCGAAGTTGGGGACAAACCTCCTATAATAGCCAACTATGCCCAGAAACGCTCTGACCTGCTTCTTGGTTAGGGGACGGGGCCAGTCCTGTATGGCTTCCACCTTACTCATTTGGGGCTTCACCATCCCCCTACCCACAATATACCCTAGGTACTTGGCTTCCTCCATCCCAATGGCACACTTCTCTGGATTGATGGTGAACCCTCCTCTTCTCAAGGAGTCTACCACTGCCTGAACCCGGGGAAGATGGGACTCCCAATCAGTGCTGAAGATGACTATGTCATCTAAGTAGACGGAAGCGTACTGTTGATGTGGGCGCAGAGTTTTGTCCATGGCCCTTTGGAACGTGGCAGGGGCAGAGTGTAGACCAAATGGCATCCTTTTGTATTGGAAGTGGCCTTCCGGGGTAGAGAAGGCCGTTTTCTCCCTGGCTTCCTTGGTCAGGGGAATCTGCCAGTACCCTTTTGTGAGGTCCAGCGTGGTGATGTACCTGGCAGGACCTAACCTCTCAATTAGCTCATCTACTCGTGGCATGGGATACGCATCAAACTTGGAGACTTCATTAAGTTTTCTGAAGTCGTTACAGAAGCGGAGGGTGCCGTTGGGTTTGGGTACCAACACGATTGGACTTGACCACTCGCTTTGTGACTCTTCAATGATTTCAAGTTCGAGCATTCTTTTAACCTCGTCAGATACCGCCACCCTATGAGCTTCTGGGATACGGTAAGGCTTTAACCGGATTTTTACATTGGGTTCGGTTACAATGTCATGCTTGATGACGTTGGTGAGACCAGGCAATTCTGAAAACATGACCCTATTTCTTTGCAGAAACTCTTTTGCTTGCTGGGTTTGGGGTCTAGTCAGGGTGGCAGCAACCTGCACCAGGTCGATCCCTGCATGGTCCCCTGACTGTACCCCTACCACCGCAGATACCTGTTCCCTGTCTCTCCAGGGTTTCAATAAATTCACGTGATAGATTTGGTAGGGTTTTCTTTTCCCTGGCTGGTGTATCTTGTAGTTCACCTCACCTACTTTCTCTACTACCTCAAATGGGCCTTGCCACTTGGCCAAGAATTTGCTCTCCACAGTGGGTATTAGAACAGCCACCCGGTCTCCTACTTGAAACTGTCTAATTTTAGCCGACCGGTTATACACTCTTCTTTGGGCATCCTGAGCCTTCTGCATGTGCTCCCTCACCAGCGGCATCACCTTAGCCACCCTCTCTCGCATTTGAGAGACATGTTCTACCACAGTTTTATGTGGTGAGGACTCACTTTCCCATGTTTTTTTTACTAGGTCGAGCAACCCCCGGGGCCTTCGTCCATACACTAGCTCAAACGGCGAGAAGCCCGTGGATGCTTGTGGAACCTCCCGGATGGCAAACAACAAGGCAGGGAGTAACATATCCCAATCCTTCCCGTCTTTCTGGACCACTCTTTTCAACATGGACTTTAGAGTTTTATTAAATCTCTCGACTAGGCCATCGGTCTGCGGATGATAAACGGACGTCCGCAACTGCTTAATCTGAAACAGTTTGCATAAGTCCGCCATCACCTTTGACACAAAAGGGGTGCCCTGGTCCGTCAGTATCTGTTTGGGGAACCCAGTCCGTGAGAACATTTGAAACAACTCCCGAGAAATGGCCTTAGAGGAAGCTTTCCTCAAAAGGGATTGCTTCTGGATACCTAGTTGCGTAATCTAGTATGACCAATATGTATTGGTGCCCCCTTGCCAACTTTACCAGGGGTCTCACCAGATCCATAGCGATCCGCTCGAATGGGACCTCAATAATTGGCAAGGGTACTAGAGGGTTTCTATAGTGGGGCATCGGGGCAGTTAACTGGCAAATGGGACAAGATGCACAATATTTTTTAACCTCGGCCTTCACTCCTGGCCAATAAAACCGGTCGGTTATCCTGGCCTCTGTTTTCTCTGCCCCCAGGTGTCCTCCTAGTGCGTCGTTGTGGGCTAGATCAAGGAGCATCCGCCGATATGGTTGGGGAACCAGCAACTGCTCTACAGTTTCCCCTCGGCTCTCAGCTACTCGATATACCAAGTCCCCCTTCAATGCAAAATGAGGAAACCTCTGATCTGCCCCTGGCATTTGTAAGACCCCATCAATAACAGAAACCTGCTCTCGAGCATTGATCAAGGTAGGATCCTGTAATTGGGCAGTGCCGAATGCACCCCTGGATACATCCAGGTCTGGATGCACTGGCCTCGAGGATGTTTCCCCCTCATCCTCCTCAGCCGGAGAGAGCTCCTCATCTTCCTCCCCCAGCATGACTTGTAATGGGAAAACTTCCCCCCCCTCAGAGATCAACTCGGTTTTAAGACCTGGAACAGAAACATTATCACCCACATTAGTATTCTCTGTAACTTCACTATCAGTGATGGGTATCTCCATATTAGAGGGGTGTGTTGTGGGGGTTTCAGGCCCGGATCCCTCAGACTCTGTCCCTTCCAGGCCCTGTGTCCCCAGTACACCGGGCAGCCCCATCTGTACCTGGTTCCATAGTTCAAGAAATAGTGGACAGTCCCGCCCCACTATGATGTCATGTATTAAGCTTTTTACCACCCCAACCTCTTGTGTAACTGAAATATGGCCATAGGAAACAGTTACTGGGACCAGGGGGTACTCCCTGGTGTCCCCATGGATACACACTACCCGTAGAGTCTTATTCACTGGGCCGAGTCTCCCGAGCACCCTGGCCTGTACCAGTGTTATCATGCTGCCGGAGTCCAGGAGCGCCTTGGCAGGAAGGTGGTTCACCCACACTTCACACTCAAACCGTCCTTCAGCCAGATCAAGATGAGTGGCACACAATCTTTGCACATAGAAGGAGCTTCTCCGATCGGTCCCACAGTCCATAGGCTCCTCCTGCAGCGGGCACTGTGCCCGGGTATGCCCCCAGGACCGACATCGCCAACACTGTAGGTCCCCCATCCGTGGGACAGGAACCAACCTTCGTGGTTCTGCGGAGGATGATGCAGGTTTGCGGGTTCCAACGTCAGGCAGGGCTTCTCTCCTCGGTGCTGTGGCTGGTCTGGTTGCCCTTGGTGTGGGTTCCTGACGCTTGGCAGGCCCAAGCAGGTCCTCTACCATGGTGTACCTTTCGACCAACTGGTCAGCAGTTGCAGGGTCTCCGTGGCTTACCCAGCGCTGTAGGTCATCTGGCAGGGACCGCAGGTACCAATCCATCACCACCAGTTCCACCATTTGTGGGCCTGACAATTTCTCCAGCTGCAGCCATTTTTTCACCAGCTGCACTAGTTCGTGTATTTGGGACCTAGGTGGTCGGTCAGGTTTGTACCGCCAGCGATGCACCCTCTGAGCTCGGACGGCTGTGGTCACTCCCAGGCGGGCCAGGATCTCTGCCTTCAGCCGTTCATAGTCGCTGATGTGCTCAGATGGGAGATCAAAATAGGCCTTTTGCGGGTCACCGGTGAGGAAAGGGGAGATAATGCCCGCCCATTGGTCACAGGGCCACCCCTCTCTCTCCGCTATTCTTTCAAAGGTGGCGAGAAAGGCCTCTACATCATCGCTGGGTGTTAGTTTTTGTAAGAAATGGGTGGCTCTCACGGACACTTGGTTGCCAGCGGCAACGACCGCTTGCTCTCGTCCCTGAGCCAGCCGCTGTACTGCCTCCTGCAAGGCAGCCACCTGTGCTCGAGTGGACTCCTGCTGGGCCGTAAACTGGGTAGTTAGCAGCAGTGTGCTTTCCTCATGGCGACGGTGTGCCAAAGCCTTGATGACCTCCTCCATGCCTTTGTCTGCTGTTTGCAATGTCTGAGCTGACTTCACCCAAGACATGCCATAAGCCCACTGTTTCTTTAAATGTCAGTTTGTTTTTTTAAACGGTTTTTGCAGCTGCAAATGCACTTTGCACGCATCCAAGGCACTAGACTTGTGCACAACGGAAAAATTCGTTCCGTTTCGGTTCGTTTCTTTCCGGTCCTGTTGATTCGTAATCATTCGTAATTTTGCTAGACGGGATTTTTCGTGTTCGGACTCATTCGTATTTTTGCAAGCGACATTTTTCGTTGAATTTTTTGTTGCTTTATAATTCGTACTTTCGGTAGAGTACGTTGTTTTTCGTTGATTCTGGACACAACTCCTACTTTCGTAACTTTTTTTGGGTTCGTTGATTCGTAATTTTCCGTGTCTCTCTCACAACGACGCTGCCTATTATGCCTAATGTGCTTCGAATGGATTTGTACTTTTCTAAATACATAGCGGTTATTTGTAACGATTCGAAATCTCGTATTTTACTTTCGTTTTTTACATGCGGCTATAGGCTCCGCCCCTGTACACCATTTTGAGAGGGTTCAGCACGGTGAGGTAGAAGCAGAGAGCAGAGCAGAGTGTTATTGTGCTTCGAATGGATTCGAAATCTCGTATTTTACTTTCGTTTTTTACATGCGGCTATAACCTCCGCCCCTGTACACCATTTTGAGAGGGAGTTCAGCACGGTGTGGGAGAAGCAGAGAGCAGAGCAGAGTGAGTGTTATTGTGCTTCGTATGGATTCGTACATTCGTAACTTTTTCATAACGAATTATGCCGAAGACATTCGGGCATTCGCTATTTGCGGTATAATTTATTTCGGATTCGGTCTTATTCGTAATTGCTTTGTTCGGAAATTCGAATGCTTCCGAATGTCCGAAAGTTGCTAAATTCGGACGAATTTCAATTCGTTACGAAACGAATTGCACAAGCCTACAAGGCACCAGTTGTGAACTTTTGGGGATTATAGCTCCACGGGACTAAGTGCATAAACCGTTGACTTTTAAACAGAAAGGCTTTTATTTGTGAATAAAGCAAAAATAACGCTTAATTCAGCACACAGAAAAGTATAAACTAAAGTCCACTTATCTTCCAGCATAAATCAAAAGTCCTGCTTGTCTTCAGCACAAAAATAAACCAAAGGAAAGACACATACAGTTTTGTAGGGGAACTTCCAGAGCCCTTGCTGAATCTTTCCAAGCTCCCAGCAAACAGACAGCTCCTCTCCACAGGTGCAATCCTCATACTCCTTCCACACACCCCCAGCATCACTTCCTGTTTTATGAGCTGTCTTCCTGGAAGCCCTTAACCCCCTGTGTGCTGACTCCCAGTGGTCAGGAGTGGAGGCTCTATCCCACCCGAATGTCACTTTAGAGCCTCCGAAATTCCGGGCCCCAAATACCTCTCTATTAAGACAAAGAGGACTGCGAGTCAGTCCTCTCTGGACTATTTATTTTGCCAGGAATTCCTCACCCATTGGGTGACCTCCTGAACACTATTACCACTCGTTAAAGGGACCATAACCCAAATATTGGTGCTACATAGCACCCGTCCAGGACCCAACCTTGGCGTCCTGTACACTTTACAACAAGGTGCCAGCACAACTGAGCATACTCAGACCTGCAAACTACTATCATTTTAACTCCTATGGCTTTTTTACCAAGAGTTATGCCGCGTACACACGACCGTTTTTAATGTCATTGAAAAAAACGAAGTTTTTCTCGACGTGATTCTTCTCAAGCCTGCCTTGCCTACACACTATCGTGAAAAAAAATGCTTGCGCAAAGCGCTGTGACGTACAACACGTACGACGGCACTATAAAGGGGAAGTTCCATTCTAATGGCGCCACCCTTTGGGCTGCTTTTGCTGATCCTCGTGTTAGTAAAGTTTGGTGAGAGACAATTTGCGCTTTTCAGCATCGTGCTCTTCAGTCCATTACAGCGTGACGAATGTGCTATCTCTATTACGACCGCTAGTTTTACCAGAACGAGCGCTCCCGTCTCATAACTTGCTTCTGAGCATGCGCATTTTTTTCACGTCGTTAAAGCCTACACACGGTCATTTTTCATGACGAGAAAAACGACGACGTGAAAAACAAAAAAAAAAAAATAGAGCATGTTCCTAATTTTTAATGCCCATTTTTCACGTCGCTCTGGAGCCTACACACGATCATTTTTATGACCAATTTAAAAAATTGCATTTTTCTCGTCATGAAAAACGGTTGTGTGTACGTGGTATTATAGTAAATACCAAAATGAGCGCAGGGTTAAAAAGCATTTTTGGGGAGTGAAAATGAGAGTTATGTGACCCAATGCAAGTTTCAGCCATTGATTCCAAGGCTGGGTTCACACTAGTGCGACACGACATCTGTCCTACTTTGGATCCGACTTTGCCCTGCGACATGAAGCCGACATATGTCCGACTTTCAATGAACGGGGATCCGACTTGGATCCCCGCCAATAGGAGGCACTGTGTTTGGTATGAATCTTGAGGGGGAACTCCAGGCCAAATTTTAAATAAAAAACCGGCATGGCTTCCCCCTCCAGGAGCATACCAGGCCCTTGGGTCTGGTCTGGATTTGAAGGGGAACCCCTACGCCGAAAAAACGGCGTGGGGGTCCCCTCCAAAATCCAAACCGGACCCTTATCCGAGCACGCAACCTGGCAGGCCGCAGGGGAAGAGGGGGGACGAGAGAGCAGCCCCCCCCTCCCTCCTGAACTGTACCAGGCCACATGCCCTCAACATGGGGGGTTTGGTGCTCTGGGGCAGGGGGGCGACCTGTGGCCCCCCACCCCAGAGCACCCTGCCCCCATGTTGATGAGGACAGGGCCTCTTCCCGACAACCCTGGCCATTGGTTGTCGGGGTCTGCGGGCGGGGGGCTTATCGGAATCCGGGAGCCCCCTTCAATAAAGGGGCCCCCGGATCCCAGCCCCCCCACCCTATGTGAATGAGTATGGGGTACATCGTACCCCTACCCATTCACCTGGTGGAAAAAAATTGCAATAAAAAACCACACAGCTTTTTAAAGTATTTTATTGCACAGCTCCGGGGGTCTCTTCCGTCTTCGGGGGTCTCCGGTGTCATCGCCGCGCTCTCCGGTTTTCTTCTGCCGGGCCACCGCTAGCTTCTTTAGCTCTTTTGCTAGCGGGGCCTGGTCTTCTCCGTCACCTTCTCCCCTCTTCTCCTCTCTGGTTCTTCCTTTCTTCTGCCGGGCCACCGCTAACTTCTTTAGCTCTTTTGCTAGCGGGGCCCGGTCTTCCCCGTTGCCTTCTTCTTCTCCCGCTCTCCGGTTCTTTCTTCTGCCGGGCCTCCGCTAACTTCTTTTAGCTCTTTCGCTAGTGGAGGCCCGGTCTTCTCCGTCGTCTCGTCCGGCTCTCCGTTGTCCTTCTGCCGGCCCCTCCACTACCTTCTTTAGCTCTTTTGCTAGTGGAGGGGCCAATCTTCCCGTCGCCGTCTTCTTCCCTCTTCTCCTCCTCGATGTTGACGCGTCGCTTCCTCCCGCTGTAATACTGGCTGTTCGCTCCGCTCCGCATTAATATAGGCTTCTCATGACGTCACAGTCACATGTTCCGGGGCACATGGCCCCGGAGCATGTGAGTGTGACGTCATGGGAACATGTGACTGTGACATCATGAGAAGCCTATATTAATGCGGAGCGGAGCGAACAGCCAGTATTACAGCGGGAGGAAGCGACGCGTCAACATCGAGGAGGAGAAGAGAGAAGAAGACGGCGACGGCGACAACGGGAAGACCGGCCCCTCCACTAGCAAAAGAGCTAAAGAAGTTAGTGGAGGGGCCGGCAGAAGAAAGAAGCGGGAGAAGAACCGGATAGCGGGAGAAGAAGAAGGCGACGGAGAAGACCGGGCCCCGCTAGCAAAAGAGCTAAAGAAGTTAGCGGAGGCCCGGCAAAAGAAAGGAAGAACCGGAGAGGAGAAGAGGGGAGAAGGCGACGGAGAAGACCGGGCCCCGCTAGCAAAAGAGCTAAAGAAGTTAGCGGTGGCACGGCAGAAGAAAACCGGAGAGAGCGGCGATGACACCGGAGACCCCCGAAGTCAGAATAAAATACTTTAAAAAGCTGTGTGTTTTTTTTTTTTTTTTTTTCCACCAGGTGAATGGGTAGGGGTACGATGTACCCCATACTCATTTACATAGGGTGGGGGGGCCGGGATCCGGGGGCCCCTTTATTGAAGGGGCTCCCGGATTCCGATAAGCCCCCCGCCCGCAGACCCCGACAACCAACGGCCAGGGTTGTCGGGAAGAGGCCCTGTCCTCATCAACATGGAGGCAGGGTTCTCTGGGGTGGGGGGGGCCACAGGTCGCCCCCCTGTCCCAGAGCACCAAACCCCCCATGTTGAGGGCATGTGGCCTGGTACGGTTCAGGAGGGAGGGGGGGCCGCTCTCTCGTCCCCCTCTTCCCCTGCGGCCTGCCAGGTTGCATGCTCGGATAAGGGTCTGGTTTGGATTTTGGGGGGGACCCCCACGCCGTTTTTTCGGCATAGGGGTTCCCCTTCAAATCCAGACTAGACCCAGGGGCCTGGTATGCTCCTGGAGGGGGAACCCATGCCGGTTTTTTATTTAAAATTTGGCCTGGAGTTCCCCCTCAAGAGCAGCACAGCACAAGTCGCATGCCAAAGTCGGATCATGCAAGACTGCGGTCCGACTTTGATCCGACTTCAATGATAGTCAATGGGCTGAAGTCGGATCAAAGTCGGACCAAAGTAGTACAGGGAGCATTCTCAAAGTCGGACCGACATGTGTCAGACCAGTTAAGACGGCTCCCATAGGGAAACATTGATTTTCACACGTCATGCGACATGAGCTCCCAATGTCGGAGCGTTTGTCGCCCCAGTGTGAACCAGGCCTAATGGTACAATTGTAACTTCCCCAAATAAATACTTTTCATGTTGAGATGAAATGTATCTTTCTCTCAAAGAAATTGTCTTTGCAACAATGTTGATTCTTTTTTATCTATTTTGTTTTTAAGAATGCTAGAATATGTAATGTTTTCATGTTTTGGTAAAATATATTTTTCTCTGTCACTTTCACTTGCTGTCCATCTCACAAAAATCTTTAACCAAACTCACACAGGTGTCTTCGCAAACCACAAACAATACCATTGCTGATGTAAATTTAAAATGAGTCAAAATTGTGTGTGTTTTTTATTATTTCCAAATAATCATAATTTTAGCCCAAAAAATGTGATATGTGTACAAAGATCAGAAATAAAAATGTCATTCCCAAAATTCAGAGGGTAACATCACTATTCTACACTTACACACAAAGAACCACCAAATAGCAAAACAAAAAATCAAGAAGAATATCTCCTGGCTAATGTTATTCCACCACCTATATGTCCAAAGTAATGCAGTATTTATGTGTATTTACTGTATGTGTAGGAGGGTTCCACATGTGGCAGCTCAGTATCTTAGAGGTTAGCATTTCCGCCTACCAGCACTGAGTTTCTGGTTTTGCATGCCACTTCATGTAGAGAAGTTCTGTTCTTCCTATGTTGTGAAACATAACTCCTGACTCAGAAACCTCCCTAAATGATGTCTAAATGTAAAATTTATGTGTAGGAGGACTCCACCATCATTACAAATTGTGTCACATGTTTTCCATGGGCAAGGACTATCATCAGCCTTAACATTTCCCCACCAGCACTAATTGCAGCCTCTAAGAAAGCCAAAACCCACAAAATGACAACTGTTTATCTCTCAGCATGCTCAGCATGCTGACAGTAATCAGCCATACCCAGCCTTCAAAACAGATGGCATATGCCAGAAACAGGTTGTTCACTGGCTCTCTGGCCTTCCACAGTACATCTGCATTGATTAACTTCTTGCACCCTGGGACTTAGGACAGTTTGACACCACAGAGATGCAGCCTAAATACATGGCCCAGCACAGTGGCTCACAGCCTAGAGAGCTTCAGCCTTGCAGCACTGAGATTCTGGGTTTGATCCCCAATCCTGCTAGCTGGCTAGAGGTTTATATGTTGTGGTGTTAAACTTTCTTTTTCACCAGTGCTAACATTTTTGATAGGTTTCACATAATGGAACCCCAAGAAATCACATTATAAATCAAGCAAGTGTGGGTTTGCACCAAATCTAGAACTGGGGTGTTTTGGGGCAGATTTGGATGTATACTTCTGGTGTGATGCTGCACACATATTTTAATGTTGTATGCTTATGATGAATGACAAATGCACTTTGTCACCAATTTGTGTGAAGCACCCCTCACAAAGTTGTAAATCTCCCGATTACCCTGCCCAAGTATCAATGCTGAGGCATTTTTTCATTTGTAAAGCGTGTGTATTGCTAATGAACAGGTGTAACCACTTGAGTCCAACTCAAGAGACAGAATTAATTACACTGGTGGGTGTGTCCTTTACTGAGTGGGTGGAGGCAAGTAAGCTTAGTTAGGTTATTTAAAGGCCAGCATTTGTGGCAGCTGCTTGGCCTAAGAATAGGCCTGAATTTTTTTTACAAAGATGGCTTCTCGGCCTCCTGACTCAAGAGCGGGTGTCATGTACACCTAGGCTTTGGGTTGGGGGGTATTCTAGGGGCCCCTCTGCTAGGGGGACCCCTGGATAAATGAGAGGCCAAATAAAGGTGGAACCAATAAAGGACGTCGCTATGTTGCGGGGTTCGATGCGTTTGTGAAATTCTATGAGAATACAGGTAAAGCCTGAATACCGTGGTGAAGTGGGTTTAAAGACGATCACTGTGGATGTTACAGAAGTTGTTGAATTTACAGGTCAATGATATATTCTCTCTCCAGGATTTTGTGGCCAGTGGTCAATACGATGTTTCTTTTCATTCTGAGGATACCTGTCAAGTTACATACGAGCATAGGCGTGCGCACAGGGTGTGCCCAGGCACACCCTAATCATTAATCATTCTATGCCGCACAGATTCCCCCAATGCCCTGGCTCCCCACTCCTTCCCTCTGCAGCCCCGCCGGTTTCCCTCCTCTCCTCTCCTGCCGGTTGTTGCTGCGGAGAGGTTTTAAGATGAGTGAGGGAAGGGGCCGGTAAATATGTATTTATCAGCCCCTTCCCTTTCTGAATGAACATGGTGAGTGATCGGTAGTGTGTGTTTGAGCTTTGGGGTGCACACCCTAATGCAATAGGCTGCGCACACCTATGCATATGAGAATTGGGTGAATACGGATCTGGGAGGGAATAGCTAAGAAGATGGCTATTGGTATATTGTTTGATCCTGGATTGTAGATCATGATTGTATATTGTTATGTGAAAGATATATTTGCATGATTATTAAAATGTGCTGTGTATTATTGTTAATTTGTTTGGTGGTCATGTGATGAGGAGGAGGCAGTCACTAAATACTAACAGTATATGTGTGCTGTTGTCCGTTTACTGAGACTTAAAAAAAAGGATATATTGGGCTACAAATAGATGTGGGTTTTGGGGGTGCACACCCCACTACGGCTGTTTGATGATTGCTTCTAAATCTCACATGTTCAACTTACAACTACTATGTAATGTTTGAGATAAACAGGAATGTTCCTGATAATTCATTCCTGCTGTGTGTCAGTGTAGTTTGTGCTCTACCATGTGTATTTTGTCTTTTTTTACTTATAATAATTCTGCCATGTAACTTTTTAGGGGTTTGGGGCAAGGACTTCTGATCACAAAAAAGGTTAGTCATGCTTGGTATTAGCTTGTATTTCTAATGTGATTTTTTTAATGTGTCCCACCCTTCGTAGATTGTAAGCTCTTTTGAGCAGATCCCTTCTAACTATTGTCAAATGCTGGAGCATCATTTCCATGCCTTTTTTTTTTTTGTCTGGCCCAAGTACATTAATGTAACAAATGTTGAAATAAAAAGTTGATTATCTTTTGCTTTGTTTGACTTGAAATACATATTTTATAAGTGCAGACAATTCATACACCTTCAAATCTGTATTAAATCTAGTTGCGTACAAAAGTATTTGGTTGTGCAAGTCCTCGAGTAGAAAGTGTAATAGGGGGGGGGGGGGAGGGACAAGAAAACCCCCCAAAAAAGAAAAAATCAAAAAGCCCTGCTCCAAAGCTGAAATTCAGGGCTCTACTTATTATTTTGTGGACTAGGTAAGCCATGAAATATGTCAACTAAATGTGAATTCTCTCTAGGCACCATATTAAGAAAAAAATACCCCAAAAACTGTTGTTAAAAAAAAAAAAGGCTTGGGGTTCCCCCTAAAATCCATACCAGGCCCCTTGGTCTGGTATGGATTTTAATGGGAACTCCATGCCAAATGTAAAAAAAAAATTGTCATGTCCCCCCCCCCCCCACCCCCCTCAAAATCCATACCAGGGTCTGTTATGGATTTTAAGGCGGACTCCATGCCAAATAAAAAAAAATTGGCATTGGGTGGGGGGTGGGGGGGGCAAAATCCATAACAGGGAAGATCGGAGGAAGATGAAGAAGACCAGAGGTAGAAGCGGAGAAGGAAGAAGCGGGAAAGAAGAAGACATTTTTAATAAAGGAATTGTCAAAAACTGGCTATTGTCTTTTGTCACATTACACTACTTTTTTTGGTGAATGGGTAGGTGTACAATGTACCCCATATCCATTCACATGTGGGGGCGGTATCTAGGGGCCCCCTTGTTAAAGACCCTGACAACCATGACCTAGGGTTGTCTGGAAGAGGCTCTTGTCCCAATCAACATGGGGACAAGGTGCTTTGGGGGGACCACAAAGCACCCTCCCAATGTTAAGGGCATGTTGAGGGCATGGTATGGTTCAGGAGGGGGGGCGCTTGCTCATCCCCTACCTTCCTGTCCTGTAGGCTGCTTGCTCAAATAAGGGTCTGGTACAGTGTTGCCAACCCCCTGAAGTGAAATTTACTGGCAAGGATGCCAAAATTTCTGTACGGCACCAATTTCTTACTGGCAAAAATAATGAAGATTACTAGCAGAGCCGCATTTTTTACTGATGCTGCAAAAAAGTACCTAAAATTACGGTTTTTAGTACTAAACAGTGCAAATATCAATATTTCAACTATAAACACACAGCTAATGCTAATATCAATGTGTTTAAGTTAAACAAAAGTAAAAAAACATATTTCTCAATTCACATGAAGGTTAGGATACTATAACCCAGCCAGCACAGAGTTCCCTCTTACATCAGAGTCTGCAGGATGCCCCCTTACAGTGCAAGGGAACTCTTATGTAAAGGGGAACGCTGCAGATCATGATGTAAGGGGGAACTCTGATGTGGAGAGGGGCTCTGGGGAATAGAGACCACCTTCCACAGAGTGAATACACTAAGGTAAGGGGGGGTACTAATATAAGGGGGAAACCTTTATATCAGTGCCCCCTTACATTATTGTATTCATTCACCTCCTTACATCAGTGACCCCCCCCCTCAGAATGGCCTGGCGGCACTGTCACTTACCTCCACTCGGGTGCACAGTGTGGGGCTCAGTCAGACGGCTCCAGCTTGGTGGCTCTGATCTCCTCTTCCCAGTCCACACGTCTGTTTCTTCCTGGGCCGTAACCCCCATCCCGGCGGCACTCCCACTCTTGACTCCTTTCTAGGATCCCCTCAGAGACTGTAGACATGACAAGAGATGGTCAGAGGCTGCGGACACACGATACAGGAGGGGGACAGAGACTGCAGACACACTACAGGAGGGGGACAGAGGCTGCGGACACACTACAGGAGGGGGACAGAGGCTGCGGACACACTACAGGAGGGGGACAGAGGCTGCGGACACACTACAGGAGGGGGACAGAGGCTGCGGACACACTACAGGAGGGGGACAGAGGCTGCGGACACACTACAGGAGGGGGACAGAGGCTGCGGACACACTACAGGAGGGGGACAGAGGCTGCGGACACACTACAGGAGGGGGACAGAGGCTGCGGACACACTACAGGAGGGGGACAGAGGCTGCGGACACACTACAGGAGGGGGACAGAGGCTGCGGACACACTACAGGAGAGGGACAGAGGCTGCGGACATAATAGAGGAGGGGGACAGAGGCTGCGGACATACTACAGGAGGGGGACAGAGGCTGCGGACATACTACAGGAGGGGGACAGAGGCTGCGGACATACTACAGGAGGGGGACAGAGGCTGCGGACACACTACAGGAGGGGGACAGAGGCTGCCGACACACTACAGGAGGGGGACAGAGGCTGCGGACATACTACAGGAGGGGGACAGAGGCTGCGGACATACTACAGGAGGGGGACAGAGGCTGCGGACATACTACAGGAGGGGGACAGAGGCTGCGGACATACTACAGGAGGGGGACAGAGGCTGCGGACATACTACAGGAGGGGGACAGAGGCTGCGGACATACTACAGGAGGTGCCGGTGGAGACAGGCTGTGAACATGATGGTGCCCTCCTCACCCCCTCACAGTAGCCTCCTCCTCTGTCCACCACCATATTACTTCTGCACATCATCAGTGTGCTGTGTCCTCCTCCTGTGCCCCTTTCACCACTCCACAGGTCAGGGCAGCACTGTGCTGCCCTAACCTGTGAAGAGGTGAAAGGGACACAGGAACCAGAGGAGGATACAGCACACTGATGACGCTGTCCCCTTGTATCCCCCCTGTTTCACTGACCTTGAGTCCGTCCTCCTCACCCCTGGCTGGGCCCTGTCAGTGCTCCGCTCCGAGTCCTCCACCGACCACCTATGATGAGTGAGTGCATGGCATGCACTCACTGCAGGACGGTGTCCCGCCACTGCCGCCAGCCACTGTGGCCTTTTCAAAAATGGCGCCAGCGGCGCCATCATGTTACTGCGTGTGCGCCGCCGCTGCCCGGCCGAGTTCCGAATGCGCTCGGCCGGCGCATTCGGAACGGCGCATGCGCAGTTGTACGGCCGGCTCACGGCCATCTTTTTTATGGGCGCCGGTGCCCATAAACGGACTTTTACGTACAGCCCGAAAAAGGGGTTAAATCGCGGGCTGTACGTAAATCTACGTACGGTTGGCAACACTGGTCTGGTATGGATTTTGGGGGCCATGCCAATTTTTTAAAATTTTGGCATGGGGTTCCCCTTAAAGTCCATACCAGACCCGACCCTGACTCGCAGTCTCCGCTCTAATTCATCCCAAAGCAAAGGTGTTCTATAGGATTGAGGTTAGGACTGTGGAGGACAGTCAAGTTCCTCCACCCCAAACTCGCTCATCCATGTCTTATGGACCTTGCTGTGTGCACTGGTGTGCAGTCATGTTGAAAAAGGAAGGGCCAACCCCAAACTGTTCCCACAAAGTTGGTGTCAGGGACGTACTGGACGCTTCAGAAGGCGTGCGCCTATGCGCATGCGCGAATCGCGAACTTTGCGGTCGAATGTGCGCATGCGCGCATGTTAGATGCGCTTTGGCGCCCAACGGCCTATAAAAGACGCTCCAGAGATGTTGCCCCTTGCGGTCTGATCTGCTTCTGTTCCCTGAGTTCCTGATTCTGTGCCTGTATCCTGTTCCTGTGTTTGACCCGGCTTCCTGACCATGCTTCTGTCTCCAGTCCTGACCTCAGCTCGTTTGACCCTGTTCAGTTATCTGCCTGTCTGCCTGTTGCCAAAACCCAGCCTGGACTTTGACTACTCTCTGCCTGACACTTATGATGTTTACCTTGATGTGTATGACCCGGCTTGTCTGACTCTGCAAAACCTGCACCAGCTGACCTGAATCCTCTGCTCTGCAAACTGCACACGCTGACCTGCATCCTTTGCTCTACAAAGCCTGCACTTACTGACCTGCATCCTTGCTCTGTAAACCTGCACCTGCTGACCTGCATCCCCTGCTCTGGAAACCAGCACCTGCTGACCTGCATCCTCTGCTCTGCAAACCAGCACCTGCTGACCTGCATCCTCTGCTCTGTAAGCTGCACCTGCTGACCTGCATCCTCTGCTCTGCAACCTGCTGACCTGCATCCACTGTTTCCTGTACCAGCCGTTCCAGTCTCCACTCGGCTCCACCACTCCAAGCAGTGAGGATCAGACAGGCACCCTTACCTCACTGTGCTCTTACCACCACTGTCCCCACTCCAGTGGTCTCCGAGCCGGGGGTTGTATGGGAGGTCCCTCTCCGCACGTCAGGCTCACCCCTAAGGTACGTTACAGTTGGGAGCATGATATTGTTAAAAATGTCTTGGTATGCTGATGCCTTAAGAGTTCTCTTCACTGGAGCTAAGGGGCCAAGCCCAAGCCCTGAAAAACAACCCCACACCATAATCCCCACCCACCAAATGATTTGGACCAGTGCACAAAGCAAGGTCCATAAAGACATGGATGAGCGAGTTTGGAGTGGAGGAACTTGACTGACCTGCACAGAGTCCTGACCTCAACCCAATAGAACACCTTTGGGATGAATTAGAGCGCAGACTGCGAGCCAGGCTTTCTCTCCAACATCAGTGCCTAACCTCACAAATACGCTTCTGAAAGAATGGTCAAACATTACCATAGACACCTCCTACCTTCTCTTGTATGATAGCTTTTGGTTGTGCTATCCCAGAAAACACTTATTTCTTATCCCAGAAATCACATATTTTGGATGTGTAATTGATTTTTTTATGTTTTACAGCTAGCTTGGCTTTAATACAGCAGCATCATCCAAATCTGATTAATTTCAACAACAAAAAAAAAGGCTTATTTAAGCGTTTGGCTTTTGATTTTTTTTATCAAGCAGCAATAGGCCTGAATTGACCAGTGAATTTAGCAGCCTCAATAAATCTAAAAGCTATGAGAAAGTTTACTCTTAAAGTATAACTAAAGGCAATTTTTATTCAGTTTTTGATAGAGTGGTAAGGGATTAGAAATTCTGTCAGGTTTTTAACAAAAACAAAAAGAGTCTTGTAGCGCTAAAACCGGCAGCAATATGTAAAACGTAATGTCATATGAATATAAGTCTTAAAAAACTTGCCCCCAGTGCAGCTGGCAACCTCCGGAACAAGGCAATCTCGAAACAATTATATACAATCCAGCGCTCAAATGGTGGAAAAAATGATGAAATGTAACTTGGTGATCAAATAAAAATGATAATTTATTGATTAAAATGCATGCTGAAAATTGATTAATGTATTTTATCGGATGGAATCAAAAATACAAAGTACAATAACCTTCAAACTGGGATCAGACAAAAATCTTGATCAGTATTGAAGCATTAAAAACAAGACCTTTGACAAAGCGCATGTGCGCGAAACATGTTAGTGTGAGGACTGTCCGACACTACAGCAGCCCACCAGCCCGCCAGCCAAGTCTGCACATCCCTCCTGCTCCTTGCCCCCGTCTTGGTGTTTCTTCCGGCCGCCAGTTGGAGAGTGCAACAGCTACATAGCCACATAGAGCCGCTGATCATTCCATCTCCTGCCTGCACAGCTGGTCTGATTGCGATACAGGTACTTGCAGAGTATGTCACATCTCTTTTTGGTCTTCCTGGTCTCCACGGCTTTTGTATTTCCATCCAGCCATAGGCTGTGAAAGACTGCATCTATGGATACAGGTTTAAATCTCTACTGACGGCAAGGATAGTGCAAGTTATATCCAGTAACTTTGATCAACACCAAGCTCATTCCATCCAACTGGTCATCACAACCAGATTTATTCAGCACACTTGCACATCTTAACCCTTTGGCTGGCGGTGTTGGTTGTTATGCGTTTTTTAATGCTTCAATACTGATCAAGATTTTTGTCTGATCCCAGTTTGAAGGTTATTGTACTTTGTATTTTTGATTCCATCCGATCAAATACATTAATCAATTTTCAGCATGCATTTTAATCAATAAATTATCATTTTTATTTGATCACCAAGTTACATTTCATCATTTTTGCCACCATTTGAGCGCTGGATTGTATATAATTGTCAGGTTTTTAAAGCTGTCTGTGCCCACATTAGGGGGTTTACCCTGTTTGTCCTGTTTACCAGGGCTTTTTTTCTCGGAAAATAGGTACAGGAACTCAGTCATGACCCAGTCCCTTACACACACCCTCCAAACCACATCAAATAGTGGGGGTGGTCAAATTTCACTAGCAGTGGGAGGGTCTAAACAGAGTCATTAAATACCAGGAGTGCATTATGTACAGAGTGCAGAGTTCAGGGAGGGGGTTACACACAGACTGCAGAGCTCAGGGTGTGCTACGTAAATAGTGCAGAGTTCAGGGGTGCACTGCATACAGAGTGCAGAGTTTAGCGGTGCTCTACACCAGTGTTTCTCAACTCCAGTCCTCAAGGCGCACCAACAGGTCATGTTTTCAGGATTTCCCTCAGATGAAACAGCTTTGGTAATTACTAAGGCAGTGAAACTGATTAAATCACCTGTGCAAAATAATGGAAAGCCTGAAAACATGACCTGTTGGGGTGCCTTGAGGACTGGAGTTGAGAAACACTGCTCTACACACAGAGTGCAGTATTCAGTCTTCTTCCACAGCTGCATCCCCCATCCACATCTCACGTTTACCCCTCTTCAGCTCTGACCTCTGCATACAACCCCCCTTTACTGACCCCATCTTCTCCCCATCTCCTTAAAAGCTCCACCATCTTCCACATGTTTTATTTTTGTTGCTGTTGTAGCACCCTCCTCACTCCCCTCTTTCTCTTCAGCTCGTCTCTCTCTTGTCTAGGGGTATCTTTTAGAGGGGAAGGGAGCGGGGACACTACGCCAGGCCTTTGTCACAGGTGTCAGTGTGATACAAGCAAAGTTCTTTTACCTTCGGGTCAGTGTTGTGCACCTGGAGCCTCCACCGAGAGTTACCTTGAACAATGACTGTCAGGAAATGAGCCCCACACCATTAAAGTTCAACACTCCTTTATTCTTCTCGAATGAACACAATCAGTTGAACTCCCTTGGTAGAAACAGAAGAGAAAAGGAGGTGTGGATGCGAATAGGCCCAGACACAATGTATTCTCCACTTTCCTTCCTGAAAGTGGGTTGCAGTCTCCGCACGAGGGGGAATTTCCTTCCAAGCGGTCTCCGGTGAGAGACTCACCCGTCACTGGCAATCTGCTGCACCAGGTCTTCGAATGAGGAGCTCCCCCCGGTCCATTGCGCCTTCCGGATTCGGGTACCCACTCCCGGGGTTCCCTAGGATCTCCTTCCCTCGCGGAACTCAGTGTTGGGCACTGAGCTCCGGACCTCCATCTGAGTACCTCACCCCAGGCTAAAGGTGCCTGGAATGGAACACGACCTCCGACTGTCCTCTAGGCCTAGGCCCGCCTAGAGAACCGACACGAACCACTGTCCACAGGCTGAAGGTGCCCTGGACTCCCCCCCGTGACAAAGATGGCCGGCCCCTTTATACCCTATTCCCAGCAAGCACGGCGGGTTCCCTGCCCCACCCTACCGCTGCCGAGGGAGGACAAAAAGGAGGCACGACACACAGCAATGATTCAACCCCAGCCCAGGGCGACAGCGCCACCCGCTGGGCTGCAGGGAATTACACATCACTAATGTCTCTGTCAAGTTCAAATTTACACCCGGGAAAGTACATACCCGCTACACTGTATTAAGCTGAAGCACCCAGCCAGCTCTAGTACCTCCCCACAAACTATAGTTGGCTCCACCTCTCTCACTTGCGGGGAGATCATCCAGTGGTGATGTTGGCATTTGCACTGCACCCCATGTACCTGCATCTCCCTTGTCCCCATTCTTCACTCGGTGGGAGCCACTCAGGAGATCTGATCTGTGGGAGCTGTTGGGGAACAAGCTGTCACTTGTAAGCATAGAAGCCGGACTTTTGTGTTTTAAAGTAATAGTGGTCAGCAGGGAGCAGAGGGCCTGAGCCAGAGGTGGTGCAACTGAGTTCCACCGAGTTCCAGCTGAAAAAAAAGCCCTGCTGTTTACCATTATCACCGAAAGTGAAAGTAAAAGTGTTTTAGGGTTTATTTATGGGAGAGGTATTTTTCCTTTTTTTGTTTAATTTCGTGGTGAGCATTGTATACTTGTTGCTGACAAAGGCAAAGCTGCCCTTTGTTTGCAGTACATCGCAGCATTCTTGTACTGTAAAGCAGTCTGCACACAAGCACCCTATATTTTTTCCCCTTATTGCCATAGCTGAGATTAAATTTACGCAAATCCCTTTATTTAAAAAAAAAATGTCAGCCATACCTAAAGTAAGAGGCAGAGGTTCTGCATGCAGTTGTAGTAGGGGGTGAGCAGGTTCTGCAGGTAAAAGAGGTTGTTGGGTTGCCCTTTCTATTTCAGAGTGTCCATGCTATACAGCCACAGCACATGCAAGAGGTAGTGGAGTGGCTGGCCAAGCTTACCTCTCCTTCCCCCTCCTAGGAGCAAAGCAGCCAGTTGACTACAACTGCTGCCAATATGTCTTCTTCTTCCCCCTTCTCCACTTTTGCTAATCCTGCCATAGCCTCACAAACTGACAATAAGGAGTCAGGGAAAATATTTGCACTACAAATTCTGGATGTACCCTCTGCACACTGCTAGTAGTAATCCTTCCTCTGGCCAGTCCTACACTGCCTTGCCACTGCAAATGCTATGGTGGACACCATGCCAACATGGGGAAAAAAGACCCAAGGTGGGGGAGAGTAAGCAGGTTCAGATCTGGTCACTGACCTGCATTACAACAGAAAAAAGATATACCTAAGTTTAAATCCCAATAGCTTGTACATTTGAACTATCAGGTGCTAAAGGAGTGTGACCACATATTAACACTACAAATTCTGGATGGACCCTCTGCACACTGCTAAAATATTTGATCACACAATCACTGACTTGCTGCAGGAGGATGATCTTGGTCATGTGCAAGCAGGGCCAGTACAAGGCAGGGGCGGAAGGGGCAGATTCCCTGGGCAGTACAGTTTACTGCAGGGAGAGTGGGCACAGGTGAAGTGGGCTTATAAAAACTAGCTGGAAATTGTGTGTGTGACTGCACACACCAGCCGCTAATAGCTGCAGTTGCAACAATGTGCCGAGTGTGCTCCTGCACCTGGCACAAGCCAACATGCCAGCCCTTCACTTGCCTTCCCTGTCAGTGGAGATACTCGGACTCCCCCCCTGACAGGCGATTCGTAGTTCCGGCTGGCCCGACGTGACGTCACTCATTGAGAGGCCGGGCAATGATGGGAGATGGGATGGCAGGACTAAGAGGAGCATCATAGAGTGCTGCTGCAAGAGCTGTGCCCAAGAGGAGCCAAGAAGGAGGAACTAAGCACTGCATGACTGCAGTGTGTATCACACAAGTAAGCAGATGATTGCAGCTTAATTAACTCTGTAGATTTCAAAGGGGTTGGAGGTGGCTGAGGGGAGGTTAATTACCAATGGTATTTAATTTCAGTAATAGACAGCATGGTGGGGGGTTAATGTATTGCCATTGGTCACTGATGCGTTAGTGACCAGTGGCAGTTTATTAACCTCTTTGTGCTGCATTGGTGGCACCAGTGTTAAGCCCTGTACACACAATAGGTTTTACCGATGAAAACAGTCCGATGGACTTTTTTCATCGGACAAACCGATCGTGTATGGGCCCCATCGGTCTTTTTTCCACCGGTGTTTAAAAATAGAACATGTTTTAAATGTATCCGATGGTTAAAAAACAGATAGCAAATTACTATCGTCTGGTGGGAACTCCATCGGATAAAAAACCCATGCATGCTCATAATCAAGTCGACGCATGCTCAGACGCATTGAACTTAATTTCTCTCGGGTCATTGGAGTGTTTTACGTCACCGCGTATGGAACGGTCGGTTTTTTGACTGATGGTGTGTAGGCAAGACAGATGAAAGTCAGCTTCATCGGTTTTCCGATGGAAAAATCCATCGGTTAAAAAACCATAGGAAATCCGATAGTGTGTACAGGGCTTTAGTGTTAATTAACACTGACACTGGTGCCATTAATGCAGCACAAAGGGGTTAATTACCTGCCACTGGTCACTAATGCATCAGTGACCAATGACAATACATTAACCCCCCCCTCCATGCTGTATATTACAAATTGGGTCAAACACCAGTAATAAAAAATAATTCCCAATGTGATAAAAAGGATCTTTGGTAACATCTGCCACCTTCAATTGAGTGATCCTGTGAAAGTCACCTCTACAATAGATAAAGTGCTTGCTTACCATATTGCATGGACCTCCTATCACATGTGATAACATTAGTATCAAAACAAGCCAGCTGGCTAATTGCAGGTACCTGTCGTTCCAGGATTCGAGAAGCGCAGTGACGTCAGGTGATGGAGCGAGATGGTGGGTCCACTTGCCATAAGGGGTTCCTGGGAAAAGGTTAAAGGCCCTGGCTGGGTTTAGAGCCACAAGTGTCACTGACCTTCACTGATAGGAGGTCTGTGCAATCTGGTAAGCAAGCACTTTATCTATGGTGGAGTGACTGTCACAGGATCACTCAATTGAAGGTGGCGGATAGTGCGGATGTTACCAAAGAACTTTTTTTTATCACTGGTGCTTGACTCAACATTAATTAGCACAGCTCTGTTTGTGAATTTATGATTTGGGACTGTGTTATATCTCACAGTAGAATTTGCGGCTGCTTTAGATGTTCGTGTTTATTTTTGAATAATTAGCAGTGTTTTTTGCTTTATTTGATGTATATTAGTTTTTTTTTTTTGCACTTTTCATATTTATATGAATATTTTGTATTGGGGCACAGACTACCTCAGGAAAGATTACAGTTGAATGTTATATATGTTTCAGTGAGAAATATTAGTGCAATCCCTTGATTTTGCACTTTTATATATTAATATTTTGTATTGAGGGTTCTTTTTTGCTGAAAAGTTTGTGATATTTTTTGATTTTGCATTTTTCCTATTTATGTGAATATTTGATATTGGGGCACTACCTCACACAAAATAATGCAAAACTGAAAACTTTAGTATGTTCACATGGGCCTTGACAGAAAAAACTGTTAACAGGCCTTTCTACAAGCACATTTGTTGCATTATTATTTCAAAGTGCCTCCAATAAAAATACATATAATTAAAATGAATTTGTATTGTTTTAAGTACGGTATATTCTTGTTTTAAAATGACATTGATTCTTTCTTAAAAATGTGGGGGGGGGGGGTGCAGTTTGCCATCTTCGCCCTGGGCACCAAATGCCCTTTTCTCAGCACTATGTGCAAGCATTCCTTCTTTCAGCAATTAATGATGGGAAAAACAGCCCATGACCACAAAGGAAGAGGATATCAGGCTGGTAGCAGCAAGAGGGAATGATGTTTCAGCAGCCGGAACTTACTATAAAGTGGGCTCTAGCAATGAAGGAGTGGTTGATAAGGTGGCAGACTGTCTGTGGGTGCCCCTGATTGGAGAAGAGGAAAGGAGAAGCAAGGGGAAGAGGAAAGGGGAGGCAAAACAGAAACAAGGATTTTGTCCAGGGACAGCTTGCCGAGGACTGGAGGGAAAAGCTATAGCAATCCAATACTATCCACAGTGCCAGGCCACAGAGCTCAGTGGGAGTAGTATCTCAATAAGAAAAGCTTCCGGCAAAAGACCAGCACCCCTCTTCATTCTAAACTTTCTTCATATCCCCTCTTCACAACATTCTCCTTCTGCATCTGAAGCCTTTAGTTATAGGAAGGGAAGTCTCACAAGGGGTTTCAGAGACTTAGGATATGTCACATCAGTCAGGGAATGGAGGTCATGGGGTCAAGCTGAGAAGGGCTGAATAAAGGCTTGAACCTATGCAGAATTCTCCTACACTCACCCTGGCATTTTCAGCAGCTCACCCCATTGGCGTCCGCAGAACTTTTTTCAGGGGGGGCATCATTTTAGGTCACCCATGCTCCACCCCTTTTGGGCTTAGTCATCATCACATAAAGCGCAGGCATGAGGCCATCAATTGCAGCCTCATTGTGCCCATTATATTTGGCCTGTACGGAGGGTGTACAGTATGTGTGTATTGTGAGGTGGTTAGCTCGGCAGCGGGTGTGTGTGACCCCCGGGATGGGCTCCCCACACAAAACAGGCCCAGCAAACGGAGGTTGTGGTTTTCAAAATCAAAAAGGTGCGGTTTATTTTCTATTTACAGTGACAAAACACAGCAAAGCAAAAGAAACATAAACAAAATAAATCCTGGTCAAGTTGACCTCTGACTAAACATACAGGTTTCCTAACTAACAACTGGGATCAGCCTAGTGCTGTCCTAGTCCCTAAGTCCCTGGTTTTAAATGTCCAAGCAAATAGCCACACAGGCTTTGTCTCACCGCACAGGGGTTCACTCTCCCTAGACAGTCCACACAGGTCTGGTTCCAGGCATGAGCTAACATCTAATGAAGCTGGGAGTTCTTATAGAGGCCTAAATGAGCTGACAAGCTTCAGCTGGTCTCATCAACTCCCTGTCTGCACGACGCCCCACACTCTCCCTAGACATATGAGTCATCCATGAGCCCACTAGCCTTAGCTGGGCTTATACAACTCTCCACCTAGTTGTATAAGTCGGCGTAAAGCCTGAATCTGGGCGAAATATATCTACCCCCCTGGATGCAACCAGGTGACTTTACCTTTCTGCTGTCACATACCCCCCCCCTCTTGTTTTAACCTCGGGGTTGGAACACCAGCAATCAGGCATTCATGTACTCGAGACAAAGCATCCACATTCCCCATTTGAACGCCAGGGCGATGCTTTACTGTGAAGTTGAATTCCTGGAGGGCCAGGAACCACCTATTCACTCTTCTATTTGTTTCCTTGTTTTGAGCCATCCACTTTAACGGAGCGTGATCCGTAACCATGTCAAAGTGCCTACCTAGCAGGTAGTACCGAAGGGAATCTAGAGCCCACTTCACCGCTAAACACTCCTTTTCAACGGTGGCGTAATTTACCTCATGGGACTTCAACTTCCTGCTGAGGTAAATGACTGGGTGCTCTTCCCCGTTCCAGACCTGGGACAATACTGCTCCTAACCCCACATCTGACGCATCACTTTGTACGACAAAGTCTTTAGAGAAGTCGGGTGAGTACAACACTGGCTGGCTACATAAGGCTTGTTTCAAGAATTGGAATGCTGCCTCAGCCTCGGGGGTCCATTTAATCATGACCGACCCTTTCCCCTTCGTCAGGTTGGTTAGGGGCACAGCCTTAGAAGCAAAGTGGGGAATGAATCGCCGATAATACCCAGCGATTCCCAGAAAGGCTCGTACCTGCTTCTTGCTGTTGGGACGTGGCCAACTCTGGATGGCCTCGACTTTGTTGAGTTGGGGTTTTATTACTCCCCTCCCAATGGTGTACCCAAGATATTTGGCCTCCTCCTGCCCAATGGTACACTTCTTGGGGTTAGCCGTAAACCCCGCTTCCCGAACAGAGTCCAGGACTGCTTGCACTTTTGGCAGATGTGAGGCCCAATCTGTGCTATGGACAATTACGTCATCCAGGTAAGCCGCAGCATACTTCCGATGGGGCCTCAGCATCTGGTCCATTTTCCGCTGGAATGTGGCCGGCGCATTCTGTAACCCGAACGGCATTCTTTTATATTGGAACGCCCCGTCTGGGGTTACAAATGCGGTTTTCTCTTTGGCCGACTTGGCCAGGGGGATTTGCCAATACCCTTTTGTGAGGTCAAGAGTCGTCATGTATCGGGCTGTTCCCAGCCGGTCGATCAACTCATCTATACGTGGCATGGGGTAGGTGTCAAATTTTGTAACTTTGTTCAACTGACGAAAATCGTTACAAAATCGCCAGCTCCCATCCGGTTTAGGCACCAACACGATGGGACTAGACCAATCACTTTGGGACTCCTCTATCACCCCTAAGTTCAGCATTTTCTGTACTTCCTCCCGTATTGCCTCCCGTCGGGCCTCTGGGATCCGATAGGGTTTTAACTTAACCCTTTCACCGGGCGGGGTAATGATGTCATGCTCTACCCCAGATGTTTGTCCCGGCAGCTCAGAGAATACCTCCTTGTTGCGAAGCACAAACTCCTTAACCTCCTGTTGTTGGGGTTGTGACAAGGTGGCTGCTATTCCAACCTCAGGAATCACGCAACCAGTTTGAGCTGGTGACCAAGTGTCTGCGACTAGGGACTCTCTATCCCTCCAGGCTTTCAACAGATTAACATGATAGATCTTAGGCTTGTGCAATTCGTTTCGTAACGAATTGAAATTCGTCCGAATTTAGCAACTTTCGGACATTCGGAAGCATTCGAATTTCCGAACAAAGCAATTACGAATAAGACCGAATCCGAAATAAATTATACCGCAAATAGCGAATGCCCGAATGTCTTCGGCATAATTCGTTATGAAAAAGTTACGAATGTACGAATCCATACGAAGCACAATAACACTCACTCTGCTCTGCTCTCTGCTTCTCCCACACCGTGCTGAACTCCCTCTCAAAATGGTGTACAGGGGCGGAGGTTATAGCCGCATGTAAAAAACGAAAGTAAAATACGAGATTTCGAATCCATTCGAAGCACAATAACACTCTGCTCTGCTCTCTGCTTCTCCCTCACCGTGCTGAACCCTCTCAAAATGGTGTACAGGGGCGGAGCCTATAGCCGCATGTTAAAAACGAAAGTAAAATACGAGATTTCGAATCGTTACAAATAACCGCAATGTATTTAGAAAAGTACAAATCCATTCGAAGCACATTAGGCATAATAGGCAGCGTCGTTGTGAGAGAGACACGGAAAATTACGAATCAACGAACCCAAAAAAAGTTACGAAAGTAGGAGTTGTGTCCAGAATCAACGAAAAACAACGTACTCTACCGAAAGTACGAACCCAAAAAAAGTTACGAAAGTAGGAGTTGTGTCCAGAATCAACGAAAAACAACGTACTTTACCGAAAGTACGAATTATAAAGCAACAAAAAATTCAACGAAAAATGTCGCTTGCAAAAATACGAATGAGTCCGAACACGAAAAATCCCGTCTAGCAAAATTACGAATGATTACGAATCAACAGGACCGGAAAGAAACGAACCGAAACGGAACGAATTTTTCCGTTGTGCACAAGTCTAATAGATCTGTTCGGGCTTTCGCCTTCCTGGTTGTCTGACCTTGTAATTCACTTCGCTCACTTTTTCCATTATCTCGTAGGGGCCTTGCCATTTGGCAAGGAATTTACTTTCAACCGTAGGGACAAGTACCAGTATCCTATCCCCCGGGGAAAAGGTACGGGTCTTGGCTCCACGGTTGTACACTCTCTGCTGTGCTAACTGCGCTTGGGCCAAATGTTCCTTCACGATGGGCATTACCTGTGCAATTCGGTCTTGCATCAGGGCGACATGCTCAATCACACTCCTGTGGGGAGAACTCTCACTTTCCCAAGTTTCCTTGGCAATATCCAACAGCCCTCTTGGGTGTCTCCCATACAGTAACTCAAAGGGGGAGAATCCCGTAGAGGATTGGGGCACCTCCCTAATAGCAAACATCAGATAAGGAAGTAGACAGTCCCAATCCTTTCCATCTCTATCCACCACTTTCTTCAACATTTGTTTTAGGGTTTTGTTGAATCTTTCAACCAGCCCATCGGTTTGGGGGTGATACACAGATGTACGTAATTGCGTCACTTTGAATAATTTACACAGCTCCTTCATAACCCGGGACATAAAGGGTGTACCTTGGTCCGTAAGCAGTTCTTTACAAATACCCACCCGGCTAAACACAAGAGATAGCTCTTTGGCTATGGTTTTGGCCGAGGTATTTCGGAGAGGGATCGCTTCTGGATAACGGGTGGCATAGTCCATTATAACTAATATGTACTGGTGCCCCCTAGCGGACTTGATTATAGGACCTACCAAATCCATGGCGATCCTCTCAAACGGGACCTCAATGATGGGTAGAGGGACCAGCGGGCTACGGAAATGTGGCATCGGGGCCGACCTCTGACACACAGGGCAGGAGGAACAATAATTTTCTACGTCCTTCATCACCCCCGGCCAATAGAATCTCTGTAATACCCTCTCTCGGGTTTTCTCTGTCCCCAGATGACCTCCAAGAATGTGCCCATGGGCCAACTCCAACACCAACTTCCTGTAAGGTTTGGGCACCACAAGCTGCTCAACGGTTTCTTCTGCCCTTTTTGCCACCCGATACAGTAGGTCCTTCTCTACGCTGAAGTATGGGTAAGTGCAGGTATTATCTGGGTTCACTAACTCGCCATCTATTTTCACTACGTTTTCCCGTGCCTTTATTAGGGCGGGGTCTTTCAACTGTTCTGTGGCAAAGTTTTCCCTGTGAACCTCAAGATCAGAAAACTCCACAGACGGTAGGTTTTCGTCTGAGGAGGTGGGCTCCTCTCCAGTTTCTTGAGTCCCCCCTGCCAATACTGATAAGGGAAATTCCGGAGAGTCCTCACCACTCTCAGGGGAGTTCTGGCTATCACATTCCTGGTACCTAGGGGCACCAGTGAGGGGCTCAGGATCATCCCACAGTTCCCAGAACTTCGGAAAATCCCTTCCCACAATGGCGTCATGCGGTAACTGAGATACTAAGCCCACTGGATGAGAGAGGGTACCTTTGGGGGTCTCGAAACACACTGTAGTCACTGGATATTCTCGGGTGTCCTAATGCACACAAATAACAGCTACCTTGCTATTCCCAGAGACCTCTGTTTTAACTAACTCAGCCTTTATCAGGGTCACAAGGCTACCTGAATCCAGCAATACCACAACATTTCTACCATTAACACACATTTTGCATAAATGTTTCTCAGTTCCTCGAATGGCAGTGCATGCGACTGTCGCACACAGCGACTGACGTCTGCCCGTCAGAAAGTCACACTGCATGGGTTCCTCCACAACCGGGCAATTGGCTGCAATATGTCCCGCTTGCTGGCAGCGGTAGCAAACGATCCTTCTTGCCGCCTCTTGAGCCGCTGATTTCCCAGGCTGTTCTCGCCAAACTTGGGGTAGAGCTCCCACCCTCTCACTCTCTCCACCCTCACCCCTTGGAATCCTCTTATCCGCCCCTGGGGATGGTCTGGTCTTAGGGTGGAAAGTCCGAGTGTCTCTGGAAGAGGCCGTCAGGTTCTCTGTAGCCAAGTATTTCTCCACACGATCCACAAGACCATCGGCCGTCTCTGGGTCTCCATGGCTTACCCACTTTTGGATGGCAGTAGGAAGAGCTCTCAAAAACCGATCCATTACAACACGTTCCACAATCTTTGGTGCGGACAAAGTCTCTGGCTGTAGCCACTTTCTGCTCAGGTGAATGAGATCATACATTTGAGACCTGGGGGGTTTTCCAAGCTGGAAAGTCCAGTTATGCACACGCTGAGCCCGGACAGCCTGGGTGACACCCAGCCTTGCCAATATTTCAGCTTTTAGCATCACATAGTCTTTTGCTTGGTTAGGCTCTAGGTCATAGTAAGCTTTCTGCGATTCACCAGTTAACAGAGGAGCCACCAGTCCAGCCCACTGCTCCTCAGGCCACTTTTCTCTTTCAGCGGTCCTTTCAAATGTGGTCAAAAATACCTCTGGATCATCCTCTCCAGTCATTTTTGTCAATAAACGACTCACCCCAAAGGACGCGGTATTAGTGGGACGGCTTTCCTCACTGGTCTGCGGACGTTGCTGCATTACTGCTTCCATCTGTTGTTGTAGTCTCTGCTCTTGCTTCTGCAACAGGTCTATGAAGCGGGCCTCAGATTGCTGCTGGGCTCGTTGCTGAGCCTCCAGACTCTGTTGCAAAGTTGCGTTTGTCTGCTGCTGGGCTGCAAGGCTCTGTTGATGAGCTTGCTGCTGGGCTGCGAAGTTCTGTTGTTGAGCTGCAAGGCTCTGTTGATGAGCTGCAAGGCTCTTTTGCAAACCTGCATTTGTCTGCTGTTGATTGGCATTTGCTAGAGCCAGCTGCTTCAGTATCTCCTCCATGCTGGCTTAAAAAAAAACTGCCACTGGTTCTCCACCAACTGTGAGGGGGTTAGCTCGGCAGCGGGTGTGTGTGACCCCCGGGATGGGCTCCCCACACAAAACAGGCCCAGCAAACGGAGGTTGTGGTTTTCAAAATCAAAAAGGTGCGGTTTATTTTCTATTTACAGTGACAAAACACAGCAAAGCAAAAGAAACATAAACAAAATAAATCCTGGTCAAGTTGACCTCTGACTAAACATACAGGTTTCCTAACTAACAACTGGGATCAGCCTAGTGCTGTCCTAGTCCCTAAGTCCCTGGTTTTAAATGTCCAAGCAAATAGCCACACAGGCTTTGTCTCACCGCACAGGGGTTCACTCTCCCTAGACAGTCCACACAGGTCTGGTTCCAGGCATGAGCTAACATCTAATGAAGCTGGGAGTTCTTATAGAGGCCTAAATGAGCTGACAAGCTTCAGCTGGTCTCATCAACTCCCTGTCTGCACGACGCCCCACACTCTCCCTAGACATATGAGTCATCCATGAGCCCACTAGCCTTAGCTGGGCTTATACAACTCTCCACCTAGTTGTATAAGTCGGCGTAAAGCCTGAATCTGGGCGAAATATATCTACCCCCCTGGATGCAACCAGGTGACTTTACCTTTCTGCTGTCACAGTATATATATAGGGGGTGGATGCTATTATTATATATGGGAAGGAAGGTGGGTGTATATAGCTGTATTCAGGACAGATGATGTATATCTGCAGTCAGTGATGATGGAGGAAGGTCTCTATATACAGAAAGGAAGGTGGGTATATACAGCTACCTGTATATAGAGACCTTCCTCCATCATCACTGACTGCAGATATACATCATCTGTCCTGTATACAGCTATATATAGATGATGTATATCTTCAGTGATGGAGGAATACAGGAAGGAAGATTTGTGTATATAGCTGTATACAGGACAGGACAGATGATATGATCTTTCCTATATCTGGCACCCCCCTACACTGATCATACCTGTATGCACTGAGCTGCACACATACATCTGTAAGCACACACAAACACAGCTCTGCCCCCCCTGTACACAAACAGCCTCCTCCCTTCACTTGCACTCACAGCCCTCACTTGTAAGATGGTCTTCCTTCTCCCAAGTCCTGTTTCCACATGTCCCTGTGAAAATACAACAGGCAGCAAAGCAAACATGAGGGCGCATATACAGGAATCAGCCAGAGGTGGCAGTAAAGAGATCTGTAAGCTCAGTGACACAGATCTGCAGCAGCTGTGGAGCCGACTCACACAAACCCAGCGAGCCAGCACAGCTACAGATATGGCCACTGCAGACCCTTGCCGATTCCAGGGGGGGTCACTCGCCCCCCCTTGCCCCTACCTGCGGATGCCCATGGCTCACCCTCACCCTGGCATTTTCAGCAGCATTCTTCCCAAGGCAGATGCCTCTTCCATAGTTGCTGGAGTGGAAGAAAAAAATGTCCCCACATCACCCCTTGCCCAGTATTTTTATGACAGCTTGGTAAAACTGCTGGTTTTGCAGCTGCTCCCATGATAGCTTGTGAAATCAGCTCTCTTCCTTGAGTTTATGCCCTGTGCCACATTCCAGTGGCAGGCAAACAGCTGCCATTATTTGTCCAGAAGGCCATACCTGCGTCTGTGTCGCTGGACTATGCTGTCAATGGCAGAGTAGACATGACCACAAAATTAAATCACAATAATGGCGCTTAAAGTGTATCAGAAGACAATACAATACATATATACATTCTTCAACGAAGAATTGGAAATCTCTACTATATTATGATTAATCTTGTGTCTGCCATTATCATCTTTTATTTAATTAAGTAAGATAAATGCATATCTATATTTTGCTTTTTTACCACATATATAACTTATTTCAATGAAATTCCTCACTACCATATATTACCATTCCATATTCCCACCCTTTTCCCTTCCCTTCCTCTTCTCATACCAATTTAAAAAAAAAACGTTTTTAAAAAAAAGTTTTTAAAAATTAATCAGTATAAACAAATTAAAATAAAATATAGTTAATTAATTTGCTTTTTAACAAATCAGATTTTTGATATAATGTATGTACATTCTTGTTGTGGAATATATATACAAGTATGTGTGTTCCAGAATATATGGGTGTATATATATATATATATATATATATATATATATATATATATATATATAATTTTTATAGGAATTTTTATGTAGTTCAAGGCAGAGACCTTGCTTATGGTCCATCTATGCATACAAAGGATTAAGCATATCAAACATCTTTGCTTTTTCAGGGATGTATTTTGATCTGCTATTTTTCCTTTTTTAATTTTAAGAGTAGTGTGTGTTTTTTTTTTTTTTTTTATTAAATGATATTGGTTTTCTGAATGAAATTTTATAAAATTGTATACTATATCACAATATTGGATCTACATGCTATGTTTGTATAGGCCCGGTTTAGTTTTATTATATTACAGCATTTGTTCCCTTTTTGTATAAATGTGACAATATTAGTGTTAGCACACTCTGTTTAAGGGAGTCTTACAACTAATCCCCAAAAGGTGGCAACATCACCTCAGGCGCACATAAAAAGGCTTTGTCTAGCCTGTCACATTATTGCTTGAGAAAGATGCGTGCGGGGACCTAGAACGTCTCTTTGCATTAAGCATCGAAACGCGTTGTATTACTATTGTATTATTAAAGTGAAACAGTTTTTACTAAGTGGCGCCTCTTTTCTGTTTTTTTCTGTAGACATGACCACAGACACTGGTAAAGTAAGCATGGGCAGGGATGTTACACATCCTTCGTGGCACACTGGGATAATCTTCTGGCAGCTGGAAAGGATGCAGAATGGGGCATACTGCTGGAGCTGGTGGAACAGTCATCTGTCTTGTTTGGTAGTGCAGTCACCTGTACCCTTTTTCCTCAATGGCCTCAACCTCCGACTCCTAGGAATCCACACTCCCCTCAAGTGTCCCAGAGCATATTCAACTTTCCAGGTTAATGCTTTCATGCTGTGTTACAGCTTTTTTATCTGGAAAATGGGCCAGAACTGCTGGAAGTTCTCAAGGAGCAGGATGAGAGGTGGCCAGTCGTCCTTCATTTGGGAACAATCACACATGTACTTCTCCTGGCATGTGTCCTTAACCTGGTGGTGCAGCAGATTATCATGAATTATTCTGGATTCTAAGTGGTATTTTGTCAGGCCATTTTTGCTTGTGGCCACTTTAGGCAGTCATACCCAGTCATGGTACGCCTGTAGAAATGCAGCACCAACATAGTTAGATAGTAGGTGAGGTTGAAAAAAGACACAAGCCCATCAAGTCCAACCTATGTATGTGATTATATGTCAGTATTACATTGTATATCCCTGTATGTTGTGGTCGTACAGGTGCTTATCTAATAGTTTTTTTAAACTATCGATGCTTCCCGCTGTAACCACCGCCTGTGGAAAGGAATTCCACATCCTTGCTGCTCTTACAGTAAAGAACCCTCTACGCAGTGTGGGGGGGGGGTTAGCTCGGCAGCGGGTGTGTGTGACCCCCGGGATGGGCTCCCCACACAAAAACAGGCCCAGCAAACGGAGGTTGTGGTTTTCAAAATCAAAAAGGTGCGGTTTATTTTCTATTTACAGTGACAAAACACAGCAAAGCAAAAGAAACATAAATAAAATAAATCCTGGTCAACTTGACCTCTGAGTAAACATACAGGTTTCCTAACTAACAACTGGGATCAGCCTAGTGCTGTCCTAGTCCCTAAGTCCCTGGTTTTAAATGTCCAAGCAAATAGCCACACAGGCTTTGTCTCACCGCACAGGGGTTCACTCTCCCTAGACAGTCCACACAGGTCTGGGTCCAGGCATGAGCAAACACCTAATGAATCTGGGAGTTCTTATAGAGGCCTAAATGAGCTGACAAGCTTCAGCTGGTCTCATCAACTCCCTGTCTGCACGACGCCCCACACTCTCCCTAGAGGTATGAGTCATCCATGAGCCCACTAGCCTCAGCTGGGCTTATACAACTCTCCACCTAGTTGTATAAGTCGGCGTAAAGCCTGAATCTGGGCGAAATATATCTACCGCCCTGGATGCAACCAGGTGACTTTACCTTCCTGCTGTCACATACCCCCCCCCTCTTGTTTTAACCTCGGGGTTGGAACACCAGCAATCAGGCATTCATGTACTCGAGACAAAGCATCCACATTCCCCATTTGAACGCCAGGGCGATGCTTTACTGTGAAGTTGAATTCCTGGAGGGCCAGGAACCACCTATTCACTCTTCTATTTGTTTCCTTGTTTTGAGCCATCCACTTTAACGGAGCGTGATCCGTAACCATGTCAAAGTGCCTACCTAGCAGGTAGTACCGAAGGGAATCTAGAGCCCACTTCACCGCTAAACACTCCTTTTCAACGGTGGCGTAATTTACCTCATGGGACTTCAACTTCCTGCTGAGGTAAATGACTGGGTGCTCTTCCCCGTTCCAGACCTGGGACAATACTGCTCCTAACCCCACATCTGACGCATCACTTTGTACGACAAAGTCTTTAGAGAAGTCGGGTGAGTACAACACTGGCTGGCTACATAAGGCTTGTTTCAAGAATTGGAATGCTGCCTCAGCCTCGGGGGTCCATTTAATCATGACCGACCCTTTCCCCTTCGTCAGGTTGGTTAGGGGCACAGCCTTAGAAGCAAAGTGGGGAATGAATCGCCGATAATACCCAGCGATTCCCAGAAAGGCTCGTACCTGCTTCTTGCTGTTGGGACGTGGCCAACTCTGGATGGCCTCGACTTTGTTGAGTTGGGGTTTTATTACTCCCCTCCCAATGGTGTACCCAAGATATTTGGCCTCCTCCTGCCCAATGGTACACTTCTTGGGGTTAGCCGTAAACCCCGCTTCCCGAACAGAGTCCAGGACTGCTTGCACTTTTGGCAGATGTGAGGCCCAATCTGTGCTATGGACAATTACGTCATCCAGGTAAGCCGCAGCATACTTCCGATGGGGCCTCAGCATCTGGTCCATTTTCCGCTGGAACGTGGCCGGCGCATTCTGTAACCCGAACGGCATTCTTTTATATTGGAACGCCCCGTCTGGGGTTACAAATGCGGTTTTCTCTTTGGCCGACTTGGCCAGGGGGATTTGCCAATACCCTTTTGTGAGGTCAAGAGTCGTCATGTATCGGGCTGTTCCCAGCCGGTCGATCAACTCATCTATACGTGGCATGGGGTAGGTGTCAAATTTTGTAACTTTGTTCAACTGACGAAAATCGTTACAAAATCGCCAGCTCCCATCCGGTTTAGGCACCAACACAATGGGACTAGACCAATCACTTTGGGACTCCTCTATCACCCCTAAGTTCAGCATTTTCTGTACTTCCTCCCGTATTGCCTCCCGTCGGGTCTCTGGGATCCGATAGGGTTTTAACTTCACCCTTTCACCGGGCGGGGTAATGATGTCATGCTCTACCCCAGATGTTTGTCCCGGCAGCTCAGAGAATACCTCCTTGTTGCGAAGCACAAACTCCTTAACCTCCTGTTGTTGGGGTTGTGACAAGGTGGCTGCTATTCCAACCTCAGGAATCACGCAACCAGTTTGAGCTGGTGACCAAGTGTCTGCGACTAGGGACTCTCTATCCCTCCAGGCTTTCAACAGATTAACGTGATAGATCTGTTCGGGCTTTCGCCTTCCTGGTTGTCTGACCTTGTAATTCACTTCGCTCACTTTTTCCATTATCTCATAGGGGCCTTGCCATTTGGCAAGGAATTTACTTTCAACCGTAGGGACAAGTACCAGTATCCTATCCCCCGGGGAAAAGGTACGGGTCTTGGCTCCACGGTTGTACACTCTCTGCTGTGCTAACTGCGCTTGGGCCAAATGTTCCTTCACGATGGGCATTACCTGTGCAATTCGGTCTTGCATCAGGGCGACATGCTCAATCACACTCCTGTGGGGAGAACTCTCACTTTCCCAAGTTTCCTTGGCAATATCCAACAGCCCTCTTGGGTGTCTCCCATACAGTAACTCAAAGGGGGAGAATCCCGTAGAGGATTGGGGCACCTCCCTAATAGCAAACATCAGATAAGGAAGTAGACAGTCCCAATCCTTTCCATCTCTATCCACCACTTTCTTCAACATTTGTTTTAGGGTTTTGTTGAATCTTTCAACCAGCCCATCGGTTTGGGGGTGATACACAGATGTACGTAATTGCGTCACTTTGAACAATTTACACAGCTCCTTCATAACCCGGGACATAAAGGGTGTACCTTGGTCCGTAAGCAGTTCTTTACAAATACCCACCCGGCTAAACACAAGAGATAGCTCTTTGGCTATGGTTTTGGCCGAGGTATTTCGGAGAGGGATCGCTTCTGGATAACGGGTGGCATAGTCCATTATAACTAATATGTACTGGTGCCCCCTAGCGGACTTGATTATAGGCCCTACCAAATCCATGGCGATCCTCTCAAACGGGACCTCAATGATGGGTAGAGGGACCAGCGGGCTACGGAAATGTGGCATCGGGGCCGACCTCTGACACACAGGGCAGGAGGAACAATAATTTTCTATGTCCTTCATCACCCCCGGCCAATAGAATCTCTGTAATACCCTCTCTCGGGTTTTCTCTGTCCCCAGATGACCTCCAAGAATGTGCCCATGGGCCAACTCCAACACCAACTTCCTGTAAGGTTTGGGCACCACAAGCTGCTCAACGGTTTCTTCTGCCCTTTTTGCCACCCGATACAGTAGGTCCTTCTCTACGCTGAAGTATGGGTAAGTGCAGGTATTATCTGGGTTCACTAACTCGCCATCTATTTTCACTACGTTTTCCCGTGCCTTTATTAGGGCGGGGTCTTTCAACTGTTCTGTGGCAAAGTTTTCCCTGTGAACCTCAAGATCTGAAAACTCCACAGACGGTAGGTTTTCGTCTGAGGAGGTGGGCTCCTCTCCAGTTTCTTGAGTCTCCCCTGCCAATACTGATAAGGGAAATTCCGGAGAGTCCTCACCACTCTCAGGGGAGTTCTGGCTATCACATTCCTGGTACATAGGGGCACCAGTGGGGGGCTCAGGATCATCCCACAGTTCCCAGAACTTCGGAAAATCCCTTCCCACAATGGCGTCATGCGGTAACTGAGATACTAAGCCCACTGGATGAGAGAGGGTACCTTTGGGGGTCTCGAAACACACTGTAGTCACTGGATACTCTCGGGTGTCCCCATGCACACAAATAACAGCTACCTTGCTATTCCCAAAGACCTCTGTTTTAACTAACTCAGCCTTTATCAGGGTCACAAGGCTACCTGAATCCAGCAATACCACAACATTTCTACCATTAACTCACATTTTGCATAAATGTTTCTCAGTTCCTCGAATGGCAGTGCA
The DNA here is from genome assembly GCA_029206835.1 of Rana muscosa. Lineage (NCBI taxonomy): Eukaryota > Metazoa > Chordata > Amphibia > Anura > Ranidae > Rana > Rana muscosa. The sequence goes on along the minus strand of CM055116.1, from coordinate 1,156,218,162 downwards.
TGCGACTGTCGCACACAGCGACTGACGTCTGCCCGTCAGAAAGTCACACTGCATGGGTTCCTCCATAACCGGGCAATTGGCTGCAATATGTCCCGCTTGCCGGCAGCGGTAGCAAACGATCCTTCTTGCCGCCTCTTGAGCCGCTGATTTCCCAGGCTGTTCTCGCCAAACTTGGGGTAGAGCTCCCACCCTCTCACTCTCTCCACCCTCACCCCTTGGAATCCTCTTATCCGCCCCTGGGGATGGTCTGGTCTTAGGGTGGAAAGTCCGAGTGTCTCTGGAAGAGGCCGTCAGGTTCTCTGTAGCCAAGTATTTCTCCACACGATCCACAAGACCATCGGCCGTCTCTGGGTCTCCATGGCTTACCCACTTTTGGATGGCAGTAGGAAGAGCTCTCAAAAACCGATCCATTACAACACGTTCCACAATCTTTGGTGCGGACAAAGTCTCTGGCTGTAGCCACTTTCTGCTCAGGTGAATGAGATCATACATTTGAGACCTGGGGGGTTTTCCAAGCTGGAAAGTCCAGTTATGCACACGCTGAGCCCGGACAGCCTGGGTGACACCCAGCCTTGCCAAAATTTCAGCTTTTAGCATCACATAGTCTTTTGCTTGGTTAGGCTCTAGGTCATAGTAAGCTTTCTGCGATTCACCAGTTAACAGAGGAGCCACCAGTCCAGCCCACTGCTCCTCAGGCCACTTTTCTCTTTCAGCGGTCCTTTCAAATGTGGTCAAAAATACCTCTGGATCATCCTCTCCAGTCATTTTTGTCAATAAACGACTCACCCCAAAGGACGCGGTATTAGTGGGACGGCTTTCCTCACTGGTCTGCGGACGTTGCTGCATTACTGCTTCCATTTGTTGTAGTCTCTGCTCTTGCTTCTGTAACAGGTCTATGAAGCGGGCCTCAGATTGCTGCTGGGCTTGTTGCTGAGCTGCAAGGCTCTGTTGATGAGCTTGCTGCTGGGCTGCAAGGCTCCTTTGCAAACCTGCATTTGTCTGCTGTTGATTGGCATTTGCTAGAGCCAGCTGTTTCAGTATCTCCTCCATGCTGGCTTAAAAAAAAACTGCCACTGGTTCTCCACCAACTGTGGGGGGGGGTTAGCTCGGCAGCGGGTGTGTGTGACCCCCGGGATGGGCTCCCCACACAAAAACAGGCCCAGCAAACGGAGGTTGTGGTTTTCAAAATCAAAAAGGTGCGGTTTATTTTCTATTTACAGTGACAAAACACAGCAAAGCAAAAGAAACATAAATAAAATAAATCCTGGTCAACTTGACCTCTGAGTAAACATACAGGTTTCCTAACTAACAACTGGGATCAGCCTAGTGCTGTCCTAGTCCCTAAGTCCCTGGTTTTAAATGTCCAAGCAAATAGCCACACAGGCTTTGTCTCACCGCACAGGGGTTCACTCTCCCTAGACAGTCCACACAGGTCTGGGTCCAGGCATGAGCAAACACCTAATGAATCTGGGAGTTCTTATAGAGGCCTAAATGAGCTGACAAGCTTCAGCTGGTCTCATCAACTCCCTGTCTGCACGACGCCCCACACTCTCCCTAGAGGTATGAGTCATCCATGAGCCCACTAGCCTCAGCTGGGCTTATACAACTCTCCACCTAGTTGTATAAGTCGGCGTAAAGCCTGAATCTGGGCAAAATATATCTACCCCCCTGGATGCAACCAGGTGACTTTACCTTCCTGCTGTCACAGCAGTTTAAGGTTAAACCTCTTTTCTTCAAATTTTAATGAGTGGCCACGTGTCTTATTAAACTACCTTCCGCGGAAATTTTTTATCCCTATTGTGGGGTCACCAGTATGGTATGTGTAAATTGAAATCATATCCTCTCTCAAGCGTCTCTTCTACAGAGAGAATAAGTTCAGTGCTTGTAACTTTTCTTCATAACTTATATCCTCCAGTCCCTTTATTCGTTTTGCTGTCCTTCTCTGTACTCGCTCCATTTCCAGCACATCCTTCCTGAGGACTGGTGCCCACAACTGGACAGCATACTCGAGGTGAGGCCAGACCAGAGTCTTGTAGAGTGGGAGAATTATCTCTTGAGTTAATCCCCTTTTTAATGCATGCCAATATTCTGTTTGCTTTGTTAGCAGCAGAGGTCCCCCCCATGTCAGTAGAATGCATTCATATTTTTGCCACCCAAATGCATTATTTTTCATTTTTCCACATTAAACCTCATTTGCCATGTAGTTGCCCACCCCATTAATTTGTTCAGATCTACTTGCAAGGTTTCCACATCCTGCGGAGAAGTTATTGCCATTTTAAGCTTAGTATCATCCGCAAATACAGAGATTGAATTGTTTACCCCATCCTTCACGTCGTTTATGAACAAATTAAATAGGATTGGTCCCAGGACAGAACCCTGGGGGACCCCACTTTCCACCCCTGACCATTCTGAGTACTCCTAATTTATCACTACCCTCTGAACTCGCCCTTGTAGCCAGTTTTCAATCCATGTACTCACCCTATGGTCCATGCCTTACTTTGTACAGTAAACGTTTATGGGGAACTGTGTCAAATGCTTTTGCAAAATCCAGATACACCACGTCTACGGATGGCAGCTCACCTCCTCATAAAAGGTTAATAGATTTGTTTGGCAAGAACGATTCTTCATGAATCCATGCTGATTACTGCTAATGATACCGTTTTCATTACTAAAATCCTGTATATAGTCCCTTATCATCCCCTCCAAGAGCTTGCATACTATTGATGTTAATATCTAATAAGGAAAAATCTGCGCTAAGCTAGTGATTGAGAAAGGGTTCTGCAGCTCGTGAGTAGCCTAAATACTAAAGCACATACTATTGATGTTAGGCTAACTGGTCTGTAATTCCCAGGAATGTATTTTGGCCCTTTTTTTTAAATATTGGTGCTACATTGGCTTTTCTCCAATCAGCTGGTACCATTCCAGTCAGTAGACTGTCAGTAAAAACTAGGAACAATGGTCTGGCAATTACTTGACTGAGTTCCCTCCGGTGCAAACGATCTGGTCTCGGTTACTTATTAATGTTAAGTTTTCCAAGTCTATTTCTAATTCTGTCCTCTGTTAGCCATGCGGGTGCTTCCTGTGATGTGTCATGAGGATAAACACTGCAGTTCATTCTTTATGGGGCCAATATGGTCTGTCCTTCCTCTTTTACTGTTTATTAAACAATTTCTTGGGATTCGATCTTAGCCGCCCTAATTGCACCCATGCATTTCTTGTTGCATTCTTTGTAAAGTCTGAATGCTGATGATGATGCCTCAGGCTTGTATTTTTTGAAAGCCTTCTCTTTTGCTTTTATATGCATTTTTACATTGGATTTAAGCCATCCAGGACTTTTGTTTGCTCTTTTAAATTTATTTCCCAATAAGTTGCACTGGCTAATGCCCTTATTTAATATGCTCCTAAAGCAAACCCATCTCTCCTCAGTGTTCTTTGTTCCTGAGACTTTATACCAATTTATATCTTCTAGCAAGGTTCATAGTTTAGAAAAGTTGGCTTTTTTGAAATTCAGTGTCTTTGTATTCCCCCTATGTTTCCTATTTGTGTGAAATAAGCTGCCTTCCAACTGCCTTATCTCTGACACACATGTGAGACTGCATCAGCAGTAGCATGACATCAATGATTCCCTGTGCAATCATGGTAGGAGGACAGACTGTAGGAAGTTTGGGTTCCAAACCATGTTAATGGTTCATCATTTAGGACACATGCAGCATTTTGTTACCTTTCAAAGTGTCAACCAAAATTGTAGATCCGTAATGAGTTAGGCATTATTAACACAATCCTTTTTAAATATTTATCTCATTATAGCCAAAGCATTAGAGGCATAGCTGTAGGTGAAAAGCTATGGCCATCGGGGGGTGTGGCTACCGCGCAACTGAATAGACGCTTGATTACATAGCTCCGCTCCAGACACGGGAACCACCAGCGACTGGGACGACACCACCGGCTGTAACCAACTCTATCTCCCATCTAAAGGTCCAGCAACACCCGCAAGATGACCCGCACACAGGGCCATCTTTTCCATTGGGCACACTGGGCAGTTGCCGGGGGGCCACACTTGCCTGGGGGGCCCCACCAGCTGCCCAGCGACCCCAGTAAAAAATGGTGGTAAGTGGCGGGTCAGAACTGTGCATGCGCAGTTTGCGGAAATCGCAGAGAAGATCCGATCCTCCACGTGTGCTGCCTCTGTCTGTCCGCCGATGATGACGTTAGCCACACCCGCCAGACTTAAAAAAAAAAAAGCAGGAGGAGCTGAGGGTGAATGGACAGAGTAGAGTTGTCAGAGCAGACAGCACAGCAGGCTTGAAGCAGAGTGTGGCGGAGTCGGACCCCTGTCGGCAGTGCCAGTTTTCGTGAGCCTGTAACTTGCCCAGCCACCAGCCAGTACAGACACGGAGTGCCCTGGTCAGTGTCGCACGGTGAGTGGCTGTCTGGCTGACTGTGCAGCTTGCACAAAGAGATCGGGGGGTGGTCTGTTGCTCTGATGTAAGTGGGAACTCTGATGTAAAGAGAAAGCAGTGGACTCTGATATAAGGTGGTCTCTGGTCACCAGAGCCCCCCTTACATCAGCGTTTCCCTTTACATCATGATCTGCAGCGTTCCCCTTTCCATAAGAGTTCCCTTTCACTGTAAGGGGGAATCCTGCAGACTCTGATGTAAGAGGAGACTCTGTGCTGGCTGGGTTATAGTAACCTAACCTTTGTGTCAATGAAGAAATGTTTTTTTTTTACTTTTGCTTAACTTAAACACATTGCTAATAGCACAAGCTATATGTTTATAGTTTAAATACTGTCATTTGCACTGTTTGGCACTGAAAACTGTAATTTTAGGTACCTTTTTGCAGTGGCAGTAAAAAATGTGGTTTTGCCAGTAAATGTCATGATTTTTGTCAGTAAAAAATTCTCGTGCGTGATTGTGTAGACAGGGCCCCAGTGCACCGTATTGCCCGGGGGCCTATAATGCTCTTAAGATGACACTGCTCACACAGCCTAAGAAATTAGATGATTTCTACCCGCCAAAACGACCCTCTCCAAGATGGCGCCGGCGTGGGAGACATCTCACCGTCTTTCTCCTGCAGCTCACGGTCGGCGGCATCCAGCCCGGGAGTACACCCTGGCTCTGCACAGCGGTCTCTGGAGGCATCAACCCCTCTATCCCACAGCCCTGCGAAATCCAAACCCCGTCTGGAAGACGACACCAGACAGGTGAGCACAGGCCATGATTCCATGGAGGACACAAGGGAGCTGGTAGACCCATTTACTGCATTTCCCACCTCAGGCGAACCAGTATCTGACACCACCCTCAAGAACATGCTTGTCGCCCTCTGCAGCTCCATGCATGCTGACATGCTGCAATGTATGCACAATTTTAAATCTGAAATAGGAGACCTGGGGGGACAGGTGGCTCATATCGAGGAAAAAATGGGGGAATTTGCATCATCCCACAACACCTTAATTGATGCCCACTCTGACCATTCAGATGAACTTTCATGGCTTAGGGCCAAGGTTGCTGACCTTGAGGATAGGTCAAGAAGGAACAATGTAAAGATCCGGGCAGAGCCTGAGACCGTATGCCCCACACAACTCCAGCAATATGCCCGTGACCTGCTGAAACAGTTATTTCCATCTGTTCCAGAGTCTGAACTGCAGGTGGACCGCATCCATAGACTGCCTAAACCGTCTCATCTCCCGGATAACATACCCCGGGACGTCCTGATGCGGGTGCATTTCTACCAGGTAAAGGAGCAACTCATGATAGCATTCCACAAAAATCAGCAACCCCCGGAACAGTTTGCACACATACAACTTTTTGCGGACCTGTCACAATTTACGATGCAAAAGCATAAATCTCTGCTGCTGGTGACCAAGGCCCTACGCAACCACAATATCCCATATTGCTGGGGGTATCCGGTAAAGTTAGCGGTTACACATGACGGTTAAAACACTGTGATTATGGGAATAGAAGAGGGGCTTGCACTGCTACGCTCCTTAGACATACTCCCGGATCAAACACCTGCAGGCCCCTCACCCCATGCGAGGCTTAACACCCTGTATGAATGGCAAACAGTGTCGAATAAGAAAAGCGGCAAAAAACATACCACATAATCACCCATCCTGAGATTGAAACATCTATTCACATGTCAAGGTTCCTGACGTGTTTTGGAGTACTCAGTTCGTTGTTTCTGTTTTCCCCCTCCCAAGTTTTGGGCAGCAACCCTGCCCTCAGACTCATGTTTGAATACGATTTTTTATTGCACTATCTGTTGTTTTTTTATGCTATGACTTTGTTTTTTCTTTCTAACCCACCATATATCCCCCACTACTGGTCTGACCTGCGCTTTATTCATATATAGGAGGGGAAATTGGGACTTTGAATGAGGTTCAAGGCAGCGTGGGGGTATTTTAAAGGAAGCATGTTTATTAACATGAAAAACAGTGTGATACAATGTCTGAATCAATGGGGCTGTACATAACCAAAACATAGCTATAATGAACATTGGAGACACATAATGATATCAACTTGGAAACTCATGGCATATGGCAAATACATATCTAACATGGACGTCAAGGACACACAATTATGTCAATCGACAATACATAACAATATATGAATGAATGAGCAGCTCCCATGAACACACAATCGCACACAGTATAATCCTTGAAAACGGCATAATGCAATTGGGATAACGTGTGATGACATGGTTGCTTGTGAATCGGTGGATGGATCAATGAACTGATATGGGAATGCGTCTGCATCCTAGATTGCCCGACGCGTTTCGTGTTGTACACTCATCAGGGGCGGATGCTCCCAAAATCTAAGAAGATTGAATTATATATAAAAATCTAAAGTAACACTCAGCATACCAGAAAGGGCATATATGTTAATCCTGAACTTACATGCCAAAAATGAATGGTGTGGATAGTGGGGATGATTGAAGTGTTGAACTATGGCCATCAGGATGATGCCAGTCCCAGAAGCTGAGGAGATCAAGCCAAGTGCAGATGGGGTGCAGGCGTGGATTTCCTCACAAGGGCAGATAACAAAATGTAGTACTGCTTCAAATGGTGGTGAAGTACTGGGAAACGCCATACAATCTATATTCAAAAATAGACAAAATGTGTACTGAGTGTAAAGCCACCATACTGGACAGAAGTCCAGTGGCAATTGTAGATAGTAACAAAATTACCTGGGTGTGGAGTAACAGGGGACAGGAGTCCCTGAACAGTATGGCGTAATCCCATGGAGATAGAAAGGAGCTGTGTGTAGGCAGCCCCTATATACCCCTTCGTCACTGCGCACAGCGGCACGTTGGCTGACACCAACGTCACGTCAGCTGATTGCATGCCGCGAGGGGCTCAGTTCGGAGCGGGGAAAACCCCGCCCACGAAAGGAGCTAACCTCCATAGGCTGCGCGGGGCCGAGATGATGATGACGTGGCCCGCGTCATGATGCCAAAATGACGTCAGACGCGAGTCACGTGAGCGTGACGTCGATGCGCTGAGTGCGCCGCCCAACACCCCGGGAACCACCCCACCCAGAGGGCGGGAGGAGGAGAAGAAGGGGGCGTGCAGAGCTTGATTCACTTCTCTTCCACCTGTATGGAGATGATTATCCTGCCCCACTCCGCCCACTAACAAATGCTTATGGAGAGAGACCTCTCATCGCCGAGGATAAGGTACTGTCATCATCTATATTTACTGCATACACATGGCGCTTAAAATAATTTCCTTCAATGTAAACGGCCTCAACCACCCGGCCAAAAGAGCCTCGGCCTGGAGAGAAACACTCAAACTCCAGGCTGATGTTCTCTGCATCCAGGAGACGCACTTTCTAGCTGACAATCCTCCTCATTTTCAGCATAAAAATTTCCCGCACATCTTTCTGGCATCAGCTCCCACCAAACAGAAAGGAGTACTTATTGCTATTAGAGACTCTGTGGCCTTCAGCCTAACAGAAACCCACATTGACCCAGGAGGGAGGTATCTCATATTAGTGGGAGAACTCAACAACAAACCCTTCACCATCGCTAACTTGTACGCGCCAAACTCCCACCAATTCCGCTTCCTAAAATGACTATGCTGTAAAATTACCACCCTCCAAAAAGGCTCCCTGGTGATTTGTGGTGACCATAACCTAACTGTGGATTACACACTGGACTCCTCATCCAAGGTTAAACGTCCACCTCCTCAGCTTCAACATCTGCTTCATTCAGAGGACATTTATGATGTATGGAGGTGCCAACATGCAAATGAACGTGACTACTCCTACCACTCTGCTAGACATAATTCTTATTCTAGAATTGATCTAATACTTGTTGACAAAATGCTTTTACAGGCAGTGTCCTCCTCCACCATACATGACATTACGTGGTCTGATCACGCTCCTGTCTCAATCACTGTGGTGGAGGGGAATACGCCCAGCCCTGCTTATATTTGGCGGGCCAACTCTCGAGTTTTCCAGATGACCTCCCTTGCGGCTACAATAGCAGATAGCCTATCCAAGTTTTTCGATGAGAATACAGGCTCTGTATCTGACCCTGCAATGTTGTGGTGTGCCCAGAAGGCCTTTATTAGAGGAATCATTTTACATATGTGCAAGGGAGAAAAGGCAGAGGACACAAAAGTTAAACCGACTCCTTAATGACATCAAAACATTAGAGGCCCTGAATAAGTCCAGCGCAAGTGTACAGACAGCCCAAAAACACTGCCAATGTCGCTCTGATCTCAGACTCCTACTCATTGAACAATACGATAAACACCTTCAAACCCTGAAATTGGCCCATTATTCCTCTGGTAATTGTGCAGGCAAATTCCTAGCCCAGAGGCTTAAAACCACTAGGACTAAATCAAAAATACAATTTTTGCTTCACCCGACAGATAAACAAAAGATAATCAACCCCAAAGAAATAGCAAATTCATTTGCTGAGTATTACTCCTCATTAGGGATGAGCTTCGTGTTCGAGTCGAACATACGTTCGACTCGAACATCGGCTGTTCGATCGTTCGACGAAGATCGAACGATTTGGGCCGTTCGCGCCAAATTCGAGTGACGCGAACGGCCCACAATGCACTACGCCATCGCAGTGTCATCCAGGCGCTGTGATTGGCCAAGCATGCACTGTGACCCCGCATGCTTGGCCAATCACAGCGCCGGCAGCGAGGAGAGCAATGATTGGCCACAGGCAGGATGCCTGTGGCCAATTATTGCTGAGGGGGTTTAGTACACGCCCCACACTATAAAAGGCCGCCAGCGCGGCGGCCTTGAGTAGTGTGTTCTGGAGCAGGGAAAGAGAAGCATAGGCAGGGACAGTGTCATTTTTTTCCTTTACTAATCCTGGATTCCTTGTGTTTAGGGACAGAGAAGGATAGGTAGGGTGAGTGTCAGTGTGTCATTCTGTGCTAAACCTTGTTTGTAGGGACAGAGAAGGACAGTGAGGGAAAGTGTCAGTGTGCTATTCTGTGCTAAATCTTGTTTGTAGGGACAGAGAAGGACACTCGTGGAAACTATCAGTGTGCTATTCTGTGCTAAATCTTGTTTGTAGGGACAGAGAAGGACAGTGAGGGAAACTATCAGTGTGCTATTCTGTGCTAAACCAATCTTGCTGAACCATATTTGAAATCCTTGAGTTTAGGGACAGAGAAGGACACTCGTGGAAACTATCAGTGTGCTATTCTGTGCTAATCCTTGTTTGTAGGGACAGAGAAGGACAGTGAGGGAAACTGTCAGTGTGCTATTCTGTTCTAAACCAATCTTGCTGAACCATATTTGAAATCCTTGAGTTTAGGGACAGAGAAGGACACTCGTGGAAACTATCAGTGTGCTATTCTGTGCTAAATCTTGTTTGTAGAGACAGAGAAGGACAGTGAGGGAAAGTGTCAGTGTGCTATTCTGTCCTAAACCAATCTTGCTGAACCGTATTTGAAATCCTTGAGTTTAGGGACAGAGAAGGACACTCTGGGAAACTGTCAGTGTGCTATTCTGTTCTAAACCAATCTTGCTGAACCATATTTGAAATCCTTGAGTTTAGGGACAGAGAACACTCGTGGAAACTATCAGTGTGCTATTCTGTGCTAATCCTTGTTTGTAGGGACAGAGAAGGACAGTGAGGGAAACTATCAGTGTGCTATTCTGTGCTAAACCAATCTTGCTGAACCATATTTGAAATCCTTGAGTTTAGGGACAGAGAAGGACACTCATGGAAACTATCAGTGTGCTATTCTGTGCTAAATCTTGTTTGTAGGGACAGAGAAGGACAGTGAGGGAAAGTGTCAGTGTGCTATTCTGTCCTAAACCAATCTTGCTGAACCATATTTGAAATCCTTGAGTTTAGGGACAGAGAAGGACACTCGGGGAAACTATCAGTGTGCTATTCTGTGCTAAATCTTGTTTGTAGGGACAGAGAAGGACAGTGAGGGAAACTATCAGTGTGCTATTCTGTTCTAAACCAATCTTGCTGAACCATATTTGAAATCCTTGAGTTTAGGGACAGAGAAGGACACTCGTGGAAACTATCAGTGTGCTATTCTGTGCTAATCCTTGTTTGTAGGGACAGAGAAGGGCAGTGAGGGAAACTGTCAGTGTGCTATTCTGTTCTAAACCAATCTTGCTGAACCACATTTGAAATCCTTGAGTTTAGGGACAGAGAAGGACACTCGTGGAAACTATCAGTGTGCTATTCTGTGCTAAATCTTGTTTGTAGGGACAGAGAAGGACAGTGAGGGAAAGTGTCAGTGTGCTATTCTGTCCTAAACCAATCTTGCTGAACCATATTTGAAATCCTTGAGTTTAGGGACAGAGAAGGACACTCGTGGAAACTATGAGTGTGCTATTCTGTGCTAAATCTTGTTTGTAGGGACAGAGAAGGACACTCGGGGAAACTGTCAGTGTGCTATTCTGTACTAAACCAATCTTGCTGAACCATATTTGAAATCCTTGAGTTTAGGGACAGAGAAGGACACTCGTGGAAACTATCAGTGTGCTATTCTGTGCTAAATCTTGTTTGTAGGGACAGAGAAGGACAGTGAGGGAAACTATCAGTGTGCTATTCTGTTCTAAACCAATCTTGCTGAACCATATTTGAAATCCTTGAGTTTAGGGACAGAGAAGGACACTCGTGGAAACTATCAGTGTGCTATTCTGTGCTAAATCTTGTTTGTAGGGACAGAGAAGGACAGTGAGGGAAACTATCAGTGTGTTATTCTGTGCTAAGCCAATCTTGCTGAACCATATTGCAAATCCTTGTGTTTAGGGACAGAGAAGGATAGGCAGGGGACAGTGTCAGTGTCTTTGTTGCTAAGCCTCCTGCACAGTATACACCTGAAGGTAGCCCTTATTGCTGTTTTTCCCATCTCCCTGCAGGCCATCCATTAAAATGTCTGGAAGGCAAACAAGGAGAGGCAGACAGTCAGGAGGCAAAAAAAGAGGGCAAGCAGGCTCTGTGTCTGGGGGCAACAATGCTGGTCGTGGACGCGGTGCATTGTCATCAGCACATGGCCATGGGACACGCTTGTCCTTCTTTTCGGCAGCTGGACATGTTGAGCCACATCATGCCGAAGACTTGGTAGAGTGGATGACCAAGCCCACCTCATCCTCCTCATCCTCTCTCACCCAGGCTCAGGGTACTGGCAAAGCAGCTGCCAAAGCGTCCTCTTCTCTGGTATCAATGTCATCATTAGTCACTCCTTCCCTAGACCCACCATGTCCTCCTCCTGAGGAGTCCCCCGAACTGTTTGAGCACAGTGTTGGGTACATGCTCCAGGAGGATGCCCAGCGTTTCGAAGGATCTGATGATGATACCCAGCTAGAGGAAGGCAGTAGCGTGAGAGCTGAGAGAGGGGATGCTCAAGAAGGACACCAATCTGGCAGTCATGCTCCAGCAGCTGCAGCATACTGCCAGATTGGCTCCAGTGATGAGGAGGGAGGGGATGATGAGGTCACTGACTCCACGTGGGTGCCTAATAGGAGAGAGGAGGAGGAGGAGGATGAGGAGGAGGCACATCTCCAACGAGGCAGGATGCCCTTGGGTGGCCAGCGTATGGGCAGCACACCGACGGAATCACACCGCAGAGCTCCGCCTGTGCAGGGCGCTGCCTCTGCCCGTCATTCAAAAAGTTCTTTGGTGTGGGCCTTTTTTGAGGCGAGTGCATCAGATCGCACAGCTGCTGTTTGCAACATATGTCTCAAGCGTATATCGCGTGGCCAAAACATCAGCCGCTTGGGCACCACATGCTTGATCAGACATATGTTGATCTGCCATGCAGCTCGTTGGCAAGCCTACCTTAAAGACCCACACCAAAGAACAAAGCGGACCTCTCCTTGCACCGCATCAGCTGGGATCTCCAACCCCAGTATACCTTTAGTCCTCTCTGAAACCTGCACTGAGAGGAATGAAGGTGTAGAATTAGGTGTGTCACAGCCAAGTACTTGCGGCCACTCTGCTAGCAGTACACCGACGTCCGATTCTAGCAGGCAAATTTCCCTGCCCCAGCTGCTGGACCGTCGAAAGAAGTTCACTCCCAGCCATCCACATGCCCAGCGGTTGAATGCTAGCTTGGCTAAATTGCTAGCGCTTCAACTGCTGCCTTTTCAGTTGGTAGACTCGGCCCCCTTCCGTGAGTTTGTGCAATGTGCGGTTCCTCAGTGGCAGGTTCCCAAACGCCACTTTTTCTCACGGAAGGCGATTCCGGCTCTCTACAGGCATGTGGAAGGCAATGTCTTGGCCTCGCTGGACAGGGCGGTCAGCGGTAAGGTGCATATTACCGCTGACTCATGGTCCAGCAGGCATGGACAGGGACGTTACCTTTCTTTCACAGCCCAATGGGTCACTCTTTTGGCAGCTGGGAAGGATGCAGGACAAGGTGCAGTAGTGTTGGAGGTTGTTCCGCCGCCACGCCTCCAAAATGCTACTACTGGTTGTGACACACCTCTCTCCTCCACCCCCTCCTCTTCTTCTTCCTCCATGGCCTCTTCCTGTGGTTTGTCCTCGGAACCAGCGGTGCTCCGTAGGCGTTCAAGGGGCTACGCAAGTACGCAGGCAAAAAGATGCCATGCCGTGCTTGCGCTGGTGTGTTTGGGGGACAGGAGCCACACTGTCTGCTCTGCAGGGGCAGGCCGAGAGGTGGTTGACGCCACGCCAGCTTAAGCCAGGAATAGTGGTTTGCGACAATGGCACCAACCTCATCTCCGCCCTCCGACAGGGACAACTGACCCATGTGCCCTGTATGGCTCACGTCCTTAACCTGGTGGTGCAGCGGTTCTTGGGCAGGTACCCGGGCTTACAGGATGTCCTGAGGCAGGCCAGGAAAGTCTGTGTGCATTTCCGCAGATCTTATAATGCCAGTGCTCGCCTGGCTGAGCTGCAAAAGGAGTTGAACCTGCCCAAGAACCGCCTTATATGTGACATGCCCACCAGGTGGAACTCAACGTTGGCCATGCTACAGCGGCTGCACACGCAGCAGAGGGCCATCAATGAGTACCTGTGCGACTACGGCACCAGGACAGGGTCAGGGGAGCTCGGGTTTTTTTCACCACGCCAGTGGGGCATGATCAGGGATGCATGCACTGTCCTGGCACCATTTGAGGAGGCCACGAGGATGGTGAGCAGTGACAGTGCATGCATCAGTGACACTGTACCTCTTGTCCACCTGTTGGAGCACACGCTGCATGGAATAATGGACAGGGCACTTGAGGCAGAACAGAGGCAGGAAGAGGAGGACTTCCTTGCCTCTCAAGGCCCCCTTTACCCAGACAGTGTTCCTTCTGTCCCACCCATCGCACAGGAAGAGGAGGAGGAGGAGGAGGATTGTGTCAGCATGGAGGTGGAGGCTGGCACTCAGCATCATCAGCAGCAGTCTTTTAGGGATGATTTACAGTCCCAAGAAACCAGTGGACTTGTACGTGGCTGGGAGGAGGTGGCTGCGGATCATGTCGTCCTTAGTGACCCAGAGGACTCCGGAATGAATGCCTCAGCTAACCTACGCTGCATGGCCTCCCTGATCCTGCAAAGTCTGCGGAAGGATCCTCGTATTCTTCGGATCAAGGAGAGGGACCATTACTGGCTGGCCACTCTCCTTGATCCACGGTACAAGGGTAAGGTTGCGGACCTTATGTTACCGTCGCAGAGGGAGCAGAGGATGAGACAACTCCGGGAGGCCTTGCAGAAAGGTCTGTGCAACGCATTCCCAGAGACTGGGAGGTTACAAACTCCTGGTCCTGGACAACGAGTTGCTGAGGCTTCGGGCAGTCAAAGAAGGAGCGGTGGGGAAGGTGGCCGTCTGACCGATGCGTTCAGACAATTCTTTAGTCCGCAGCCCCAAAGTATGATCGGTTCCAGCAACCATCGCCAGCGTCTGATATACATGGTGCAGGAATACCTAGGGGCAAGGTCAGACTTGGACACCTTCCCCACCGAAAATCCTCTGGCTTACTGGGTCTTGAGGATGGATCACTGGCCAGAGCTTGCACAGTATGCAATTGAGCTACTGGCCTGTCCTGCATCCAGCGTTCTTTCAGAACGCACATTCAGTGCTGCTGGAGGATTTGTCACGGATCACAGGGTGCGCCTGTCCACCGACTCGGTTGATCGACTGACTTTCATCAAGATGAACCAGTCTTGGATCACCACCAGCTACCACACACCTGATGCTGATATAACAGACTAATTGATTTTAAAATGTCACATCCCTTCAAGACTGATGCTGATGCTGAGTGCCTGTGCTGTTATGTTGACTGGCTATCCTCCTCCTCCTCCTCAATGATACGATTAATGATGATAGCTTGGAAGATCATTTTGGTTTATGGGTGACGCCACCAGTGGCTAAGGCCCAATTTTTCAGCCCCTGTTTAACAGGGGCGTGTAATTACAATTTTTGATGCAATACTTTGCAACAGGCCTCATTGCTGTGCTCCAAGTACAGTATCTGTGAGGGGTTGCAGTGTTGTGCCACCAGTGCCTAAGGCCCAATTTTTCAGCCCCTGTTCAACAGGGGCATGCAATTATAATTATTGATCTAATAATTCACAGCAGGGCCCATTGCTGCGCCCACCAAGAGTAACTGTCAGGCCTTACAGTGTTGTGTCAACACCACCACCACCACCACCACCACCACCAAAGGCCCAATTTTTCAGCCCCTGTTCAACAGGGGCATGCAATTATAATTATTGATCTAATAATTCACAGCAGGGCCCATTGCTGCGCCCACCAAGAGTAACTGTCAGGCCTTACAGTGTTGTGGCACCAGCACCACCATCAAAGGCCCAATTTTTACTACCACTGTTCAACAATTATATGTTATTACAATTCCTGATATAATAGTTGACAGCAGGGCGTTCCAGCACCCACCAAGAGTAACTGTGAGTGCTTACAGTGTTGTGCCAACACCAACACCTAAGGGGCCAATTTCTGCAGAGTATATACGGCAGGTCCCTACTTTCAAACATCCAACTTACAAACGACTACTACTTGCAAACGGAAGAAGACAACAGGAAGTGAGAGGAAATCTACCCCTTGGAAGGAAAATTCTCTCCTGTAAGAATTAATATGGGAGAAAGGTGTCTCCTCTGTACTGATGCTTTATCACCAATCCTTGTTTCAATAAAAACACCACATTTCAAAAACAGTTGTCATTGGGACGCAAAGTGAGGTGAATTGTTCTGAACAGGGGCACAGACAGCAAAACAAATGTTACAGGGGTGATAACCCTTCCCTATGTTTTCCAAAAAGCTTAAAAATAGATTTTTTGGCTGGAGCTACACTTAAACAATGTACCTGTTCAAAATTACAAACAGATTCTACATAAGAACAAACCTACAGTCCCTGTCTTGTATGCACCGCCTGTATACGGCTGTTCAGAGTATATAGGGCCTTTTTTATTTTGTGTGCGGGGTTTCCCTTAATATCCATACAAGACCCAAAGGGGCTGGTAATGGGCTGGGGTGGGGGGGGGGGGGGTGATGGGGTAGCTATGCCATTTTTCTTAAAGATTTTCATCCATATTACCGGGACCAGACATTACATTAAAGCCGCAAGCAGTTTTAAATGGCTTTTTTTTCCTTTAGAAATGTAATTTTGTGCAGGGACAGTTCTAAACACGGGAAACACGTGGCACTTCACAGGCATACTTTAGACACCCCCCAGGTACAATATTTAAAGGAATATTTGACTTTTTTTTTTTTCACTTTATGCATCATTAAAATGACTGCTCCCGATAAACGGCCGTTTTTAAAACTTCTTTTTGCATTGATACATGTCCCCTGGTGCAGAACCCGGGTTCCCAAACTCTGTTTAGGACAATAACATGGATAATAGTCATTATAATTAGCACTTTAGAATTCGAACGTTCGCATCCATTGTATTTAATAGGGTTCTAATGTTCGTGCGAACTTTCGGTCCGTTCGCGGGTTCTGGTGCGAACCGAACCCGGGGGTGTTCGGCTCATCACTACTCCTCATTATACAATCTTAATAAGGATCCTAACAATCATCAACCCACAGAGGACAGCATCCAATAATTTTTAGCTAAAATTAACCTTCCCTCTCTCTCACAGACACAACTCCAATCTCTAAATGTACCCATCACGGAATCTGAGATCAAGAGAACTATTTGGGTCACTCCCGTTGGGCAAATCACCAGGCCCAGATGGACTACCAAATGATTATTATAAATCATTCCAAAATAATTTAATGCCAACTCTACAGGCGGTGTATACGGCTACAATGTCCTCTGCCTCATTTCCCTCTGAGATGCTTAAAGCATATGTGGTTACAATTCCCAAGCCAGGTAAAGATCCCCCCACTCCAGCTAACTTTAGGCCAATATCTTTACTCAATACTGACGTCAAATTATATGCAAAAGTTCTAGCGCATAGACTATTGCCCATCCTCCCCTCTCTCATTGGACCTGCCCAGTCTGGCTTCACTCCGGGAAGGCAGGCGTCGGATGCCACAAGACGAGTCGTTGGGGTATGCAGTATGCTAGATCCTGCCGGACGCCTTCTCTGCTCCTATCCTTGGATGAGGAGAAGGCGTTTGACAGGATACATTGGGGCTATATGAAACATACTCTGCAAAAGTTTGGCTTTACGGGACCCATCCTCTCGGCCATATTTGCCCTCTACTCCTCTCCCTGTGCTCAAGTTTAAACATCCAGCCTGTTATCTAATATTTTCTCAATCTCCAATGGCACGAGACAGGGATGTCCTCTTTCCCCCTCAATCTTCAACCTCCTTATTGATATTGAACCACTGGCGGAGAGGATTAGGTCCCATCCGAATATCGCAGGCTTCCCCATACAGGGAAGAACCCACAATATAAATTTATTTGCAGATGACATTATTCTGTTTCTAACCTCCCCCTCTGCATCTCTGCAACATGCTCATGATACTCTCACTGAATTTAGTAGAATTTAATTTTATAAGGTTAATTTCACAAAGTCGATTATCCTAGAACTAGGTATTCCCCCCTCTTTAAAAAGCCAACTTCAGACAGCCTTCCCCTACTCTTGGGGTAAATCCAATATTTCATATTTGGTAATAAAACTAACGACTGACCCACGACAACTAGCAGAAGCCAACTATATACCATTGATTGACAAACTTGCTAGAGAAACTAAAAGACTTTCCAATATAGAACTGTCCTGGACTGGCCGCCTGGCCGCATTTAAAATGCTGATCCTTCCGCAAATACTTTATGTATTCAGAACACTCCCAGTCCCCATACTCAGTTCACACCTCAAAGCCTTAAACGCCCTTCTTTCAAATTTTATCTGGGGATCTAAAAGACCGAGGTGCTCCAAGGCTGTTTTGGTCAAACACCGGTTGGCGGGAGGTATGGGCCTAGTTGATATCCAAGATTATTTCCGTGCGTCCATCCTGACGCAAATTAAAGGTTGGATAGACCCGAGAACAGAATTGATTTGGAGTGGAATTGAACAGACTCTGAGCCCTACTAAAAATCTCAGACTCCTCCTCCTCTTAGATGTATGGAAACCATTCCCCATGCACGGACTACCTCTCACTATCCAGGCCTCTCTTGCGGCCTGGAGAGATCTCCGAAAAATACCATTCCCACTTTTCAACCAAATAGCAGTTCCTGTACCCATAGCAATTCTCTCCCATGCTATTCCTAACCTATCTCTTACTGACTGGCAGGACAAAGGGATCAAGATGATAGATGGCCTATATCATGGCAACACCCTCCTCCCATTTGTTTCCCTACGGAAGCAATTTGCCCTAGTACCTACCAACCAGTATAAATACATTCAAATCTCCCACTTTCTCAGCTCTATCAAATCCCATCAGATATATCTCTCAAAAGAGGTTTGGCGATTCTACACTACTAACCCTACTCCCCTCAAGGGTATCTCCTTTTTCTACAATCTTATAGATATCACAGTTCCGCAGTGGAAACATGCGCTACGATCGCTTTACAAAGCTTCTAGGTGCATCCACCACTGGGAACTGTCCCAAAAAATAGCTCTTATGCCGCGTACACACGATCGTTTTTAATGTCATTTTCAAAAACAACGTTTTTCTCAACGTGATTTTTCTTGTTTCCTCTCAAGCCTGTCTTGCATACACACGTTCATTAAAAAAAACGCTCGAGCAAAGCGCAGTGACATACAACACGTACAACGGCACTATAAAGGGGAAGTTCCGTTCGAATGGCGCCACCCTTCATGTTAGTACAGTTTGTTGAGCGACGATTCGCGCTTTTCAGCCTCGTGCTTTTCAGTCCGTTACAGCGTGACGAATGTGCTATCTCCATTACGAACGCTAGTTTTACCAGAACGAGTGCTCCCATCTCATACTTGATTCTGAGCATGCGTGTTTTTTTCCCCTGGTAAAAGCATACACACTACCGTTTTTCATGTCGTTAAAAAAAACGCAGTGAAAAACGACGTGAAAAAATTTTTTAGGCCATTTTTCACGTCGTTAAAAATGCTCTGGAGCCTACACACGATCGTTTTTAATGCCCAATTTAAAAAATGGCATGATTAACGTCGTGAAAAACGGTCGTGTGTATGCGGCATTAGATGGTATCTTACTCCCTACAGAATTTATAAGTTTGGCAACCATGGTTCCCCGCTGTGCTGGAGAAATTGTGGAGCTACGGGTAACTTACTCCACATGATGTGAACTTGCAAACACTTAACTAGTTTTTGGAACTCGATTTTCCGCTACATTTCAAGGATCACTGGAATTCTGACCCATCCCAACCCCAGTCTGGCAATATTAAATATTGGTATTGAAACATTCCCCCCCGACTTCAGAGTAGTAATAACTCATATCCTTTTGGCTGCTAGGACATTAATTGCAAACATTGGAAAGCAGATAAGGCACCAAACGTATCAGAGGTACTTGTGACTACCCAGACACCCTATGTATATGAATCTCTACTGGCTAGTAGGAGTGGTAATAAGCAAAAGTTTGATAATCATTGGAAAATATGGACTACATGGTTTAAAATTAATAATTGAACTTTCCATACATAGCTTTGTATTTTAGTTTTACCCCAATCTTTATACTCAAATGTTGGTCGGGCCGCAGATAGATTTTCCCCTTTTCTCTTTCCCTTTCCTTCCTTACCCCCACCCTCTACCTAATTTTTCCTAGTAAGTTATGCTATACTATTCAACTAGGTTAATGTTTGTAGGTTTATCCACGCGCCCCCTGAGACCATGTCTCAGACACATAATTCTTTGTATATTTGTATACTTTTATACTGCTATTCATGTAATTGCTGTATTACTTATTTGCTTTGGTTTTTGTACTATGTTTCTTGAAAACTTTTCAATAAAAACCAATAACAAAAAAAAAAAAAAAAGCTATGGCCATCAGCTTTCCACCTTTCCACAACTCAGAGCAACAAATAGAGGGGGGGAATCCTAAGGCCAGGCCAACAGGCAGCATCAACCATTAATTGTAGAATAGAATCCTACACCCATAGGCTGGCAATTACTTTGTAAATCCTGACCATCCAAAAAAATAAATAATCCTAAAAGGGAAGCTAGAGGTGCTACCATATGGAGGCAGTAGGTGCCGAGTGTAAGTATACAATCCTACAGCCATACTCTGCACATCTTCTCCCAAGAGTGAAGCATTGAAATTCAAAACAGCACTCACCGTCACCAACCTACTGTGTCTTTTAAAGAGGAAGTAAACCGCTGCCTTTTTTTCTGACCTGTAAAGTAAAGGCATAATGTGCTAGTATGCATCGCATACTAGCATATTATGTGAAACTTACCTGCAAACAAAGCATTCCACCCATGCGTTGTCACCGCTGGAGGCCGCATCCATCTTCACCCATCTTCCTTCTGGGTCTGCGCACTCCGGCTGTGTGACTGGCAGAAGTCACCAGTCACGGCACAGGGATCTGAAGAAACTGCACAGGTGGCCGTTCCTTCAGAGCGTAGGCGCCGATGATGTCATCGGCTGCATGTACACTAAATATCTCCCATATCTAAATATCTCCTATGGAACAAATAATTGATAGAAGTTTACTTCTACTTTAACAATCTTCTTGTGCTAGGTTATGCTGGAGTGAAAGAAAAATGTCCCCAAACTCCCCACAGGCCCAGCAACTGTATGCCAGCTTGGCACGTCAACTGCTTTGATACCAGCTGACAAAAACAGCAATTTTCCTCTAGTTTATGGCCTAGGCAGTCCCACTTTAACATTTTCCCATCCACCATCTCAATTTTTTTAATTTAAAGTTTTATTTTGTTGAAAACATTATTTACAGGTTTGAATTTTTACATTGTGTTCAGTTTTTTCCCTCAAAAGATTTTCTCGCACTGTCTTCTGGTGTGAACTGGCCCTAAACCATGATAATATCACTTTTATTTTTATTTTAAATGTTTTTTTTTCATGAAAATACCAGCCAGTGATGTTTAAGCGAAGGTCCTTGTTTGGGTCTTTTATTGTGGAATGATAGCACTCTTTCTTCCACAGTTTTCTGCCTATACATCACCCTTCCTCAGGCACTCCCAATGAACACTGTTTTGCTGATGCACATGGCCCAGGCATATTATAATGTTGTCGCCATTTGAAAAAGGTACAATAAACAGGAAATATACCCTGTGAAAATAACAAATGCATCATGTTATCACTGTAGTGCATGTGGGCAAAAACAGGCTGTAAAGAGGAGCAGAACATCAGCATCAATTAAGCAGAGTTCCACCCTAAAATGGAACTTCCACTTTTCGTAATCCTTCCCCCTTTCTGGTGTCACATTTGGCACCTTTCAGGGGGGCGGGGGGGAGCAGATACCTGTATAATGCAGGTATTTTCTCCCACTTCCGTGCATAGATAGCCACAGTATCCGCGGATATCTATGCCACATCTGGCCCCTCCTCCGTCCCCCCCACTGTCTTCTGGAAGACACACAGATCCCAATAGAAAGCAGGGACCATTCAGATTGTGCAGCGTGACTCGCGCATGCGCAGTAGGGAACCAGGAAGTGAAGCTGCAAGGCTTCACTTCCTGATTACCTTACCGAAGATGGCGGCGGCAGCACCCGAGAGCCGAGGGACAGATCGGCTTCGGATGCCGACATCGCGGGCACCCTGGACAGGTAAGTGTCCATATTTTAAAAGTCAGCAGCTGCAGTATTTGTAGCTGCTGTATTTAAAAAAAGAAAAAGAAAAGGAAAACCCTTACAGTGGTGGTAAACCCTTGTTTAAAATAAATAAATAAATAACAAACATGCCTATACTTACCTGCTCTGTGCAATCATTTTGCACAGAGAAGCCCCAATCCTCTTCTTCTGTGGTGCCCTGCCGGTGCTCCAGGCCCCTCCTCTTCATCGGGTGCCCTCACGGAAAACCGCTTTGCCTGGAGGCACCTGTGCGGGCTCGCTCCTGAGTCCTGCTGCTGCGTCCATTGACACAGACAGCAGGACTTGGCCCGCCCCGGCTCCTGCTCCCATGTCACTGGATTTGATTAATCCTTAATCTGTCGAATAAGGAGAGAGACAGAGGCTGGAGCCACTGCGCTTGTGCACATCGCTGAATCGGATCGGGCTCAGGTAAGAAAAAGGGGGGGGGGTCTGAAGGGAGCTGTAGCACAAAAGGTTTTCACCTTAATGCATTAACCACTTAAGGACCGAGCCTCCTTTTGACACTTGTTGTTTACAAGTTACAATTAGGTTTTTTGCTATAAGATTACTTAGAACCCCAAACATTATATTTTTTTTCAGACATCGTAGAGAATAAAATGGCGGTCGTTGCAATACTTTATATCATGGAAAGCGTGTGTTCACAAATCCATAACACCCAGGGACGTGACTGCAACACCAGGGATGGGGGAAAGAAATGGATACTCTTACCCCTATGTGTGGACACACACACCAGCGATGGTGGGTCAAACAAGCAGAAGGTATGGATGTAGACTTCTCTGGATACGTCCTCATGGAACAACAGCAGATGAGGTGAGCACAGGGAATCCAATCCTCTCCAAAGTAGTGACACAGAGCTCCAAAACGTCAGTGCATCAAAGATCGCAGTATCAACCATATAAAAAAATGGAACAAAGGAAGCTCCACATAGTGCAGGATCAGAGGGCAAGATAAAAATCTCATTTATTCAGGAAAAAGTCACAGAACACACATGGTTTAAAAATAAAAAATGAAAAATAAAGTCATACAGGCATCCAGGCAGAGGCTTGCGAAGTAGTGATCACAAAAAATGTATCAAATTGTGGCGTAGCTATAAGGCAGATTCATGTACCCGACGTGTTTCGCATAAAAAATGCATCAACTGGGGCATGAACCTGCAAGAAAATACCACGCCATTATATACACAGAACATCATTGCTTGAACCCTTCTCAGCTGATGTGTACACTCCCTCTAAGGGAGATGGTCCAATCGCAAAATCAAATATCCCACCTTCATATTTGTCACTGACAGAGCCAGACCGTTGAACCAATGGAACGAGTGTGGATGACGCACGGCAATGTGTCCTGACGTCCCCGCTGACAAGCATCATCACGCCACCACTCCAGGAAGTGATTGCGTTCCTTGTCCCAGACGTGAATCGCATCATGTGAACGACCCACGTCATTACGTCATCACGGTAGCGCTGGGGAACATCATCACGCAACTCCTCCAGGAAGTGTTTGCGTTCCACACCTCAGTCGCAAACCACATCGTGTGAACCGCAATGGGAAATGCGTCCAACGGCAGACAGCTATGCAGCCATGCCAACATCAGCCCACCAGCACATCCAGAGTCAGCAAAAGCAAGAGGGGAACCTGCCTAGTATCAATGACGAACAGAAGGGGGAACAAACATATCCGGTCTTACTGAAAAATATTAGTCCAATGTCACTAATAAAATACAGAGATTAATCATAAGGCAGATCAAATCTATAAAAAATAAAGTATAAAAACATCTTGCCTGATGAAAATAAAATAAAAAAGGAATAAAAAGCACCTCCATGAGAAAAAGGCACTATGATACCGACATGTCCCAATTATGCAGGTATACATAATAAAAATCGCTGATATCAAAGTAGGGTGGTAGTTGTTGTTATACCACTCCACTTAGCGCAGACTACGGACTAAAAGTGACACCCACATCTTATTATGTGACATGAAAGGTATCGCAATGGTATATATAGTAAAAATTTAAAGAATATATCTATTCAGAAAGATTATAATGTATAAAAATATACATACATAAAATAAAAAGCGGATGTAAATTGCTGTAGCTATTGTGATGGACAGCAATAGATATACATGAATACTTAATTAGCATTAAAAATAAGATGATACATACAAAATAAAACCAGGAAAGATGGACAATGAAATACAAAATATAGAGAAAGCATCCAATATCACCCACATGAATAATAGGCTGGGACATGAAGGTACCAAAACCCATTATGCCTTGTTAATAAATGAATTAATGTCCCAATCGATGTTAAGCCCAAACGGCGAATAACATCGAAGTTGGTAAATCCAGAAGGTTTCCAATTGGGAAACACCCCTAACGCGAGACTCTCCTCTCCAGTGAGGGACAAATTGGTCAATCACCTGAAATTTGGTGCCTACAACCTTTTTTTGTGAACATGAAGATAATGTCTACGTACACTATGGTTAGTGCAACCTTTTTTAATACCTGAAATGTGTTCGTTAACACGAATAGAAAAGTTACGAATAGTGCGTCCCACATACTGCTTATTACATGGACATGTAATAAGGTAACAATAAATCTCGTAGTGCATGTGGTAAACTGCTTCATGTGGTATATGGTTACGAAGAGATGGAGCTCCTCTGTATACAATACTTACTCGGTCAGGGAGCACTGGGCCCAGAAGGGGATCGTTCTTGAGAACTCCCCAATGACGGTTGAGAATATGTTTAATCCGTCTATGCTGTATGTAGAATTGGGTCATAAAGTACCACTTTAATCGTGGATCTGGTGACCGTTTAAGTCGTTCAACGACTAGGGACTGTCTGTCTAACAGGGACACCTTGACAATCTCAGCATCAATAGCAGACGGGAGATATCCTTTCTCGACAAATCTTAGCTTGAGAGCGTCTGCTTGTATGTGAAAATCGTCAAGGTGTGTACAATTTCTCCTGACTCGAAGTAGTTGACTAAATGGTACAGATTTAAGCCAAGAGCTGTAATGGCAGCTATCAATTGGGATATACCCATTTCGATCTGTTGGCTTAAAAAAAGTTTTTGTCACCAATCTCTGATCGACAACTGAAATCTCAAGATCCAAAAAATGGATAGTATTGCGAATCATCTCATAAGTCAGCACAATTCCCATATCGTTATCATTAAGATTGAACATGAAGTCATGTAAAGACTCCTCGTCACCCTTCCACAGGAGGAGGATGTCGTCAATATACCTTGCCCACAAAACGAGTTCTGGGCGTTGTAAGGCATAGACGACATCCTCCTCCCATAGGGCCATAAAAAGGTTCGCAAGGCTAGGGGCGAACTTGGCGCCCATTGCGACACCCTTTGTTTGTAAAAAAAAACTGGCCATGATACCAAAAGTAATTTGACTGAGTGGCAAATGTTAATAAATCCATGATGTAACGTTGTTGAACCTGAGGTATCAAACCAGATAAAGCCATGAAATGTTTCACAGCATGTAATCCCAATTTGTGCGGTATGCACGTATATAATGATGCCAAATCTGCGGTGACAAGAATACAATCCTCACTGAAGTCCACATCTTCTAAAAGGCGTATAGTGGCTCCCGTATCTTTTAAAAAAGATGGGGTAGATTGAACAAGCGGTTGTAGATGGAAATCAATGTAACGACCGATACGGGACGTCACAGAGTCGATCCCGCTTATTATGGGTCTGCCAGGAGGGTGTAAAATACTTTTATGGACTTTCAGGAGATAATACATGATAGGAATTCTAGGTGCTACCGGCGCCAGGAAATCCTTCTCCTTTTTGTCCAAAATCCCTAACTGGAATCCCTTGTCTATCAAATTATTCAAATCTTTCTTGAGTACTTTAGTAGGATCATTATTCAAGGCATATAGGTGCTAGTATCATCAAGGATTCTGCACATTTCGGTATGATAATCTGTTCTGTCCAAAACAACTAAACCACATCCCCTTATCGGCAGGGCGGATTATGATATCCTTGCGTTCGCATAAGGTTTTTAGCCTATTTTGATATCTGGATGATCATAAATTTTAGCCTTAGGTAACAATTCAAGGTCTCTAAGGACCAGATCTCTAAACACCCTGATTGATGGAGCGGAGACATTGGGAGGGTTAAATAGGGAGGGATTGGACAGGCCAGAATGAATAACACAGTCTGTCCCTCCACTGGTGTCTCTAGGTAGGGATGGGTTAGCAATAAAATGCCTCTGTATA
Organism: Rana muscosa; assembly: GCA_029206835.1. Lineage (NCBI taxonomy): Eukaryota > Metazoa > Chordata > Amphibia > Anura > Ranidae > Rana > Rana muscosa. The sequence goes on along the minus strand of CM055116.1, from coordinate 1,156,192,314 downwards.
TTCAGTTTGCGGACATATTTGTGTACGTCCACAAATGTGTTAAATTTATTTAAAGTTTTAGAGGGTACATATTTTAAACCCTTATCCAAGATACGCATTTCAGCTTCTGGAAACGTTGCTTTGCTTAAATTAAAAATACCACTCATGTTAAAATGTAAACTTTCCTTCTTTTTCCTGGCCCGCCTCCCACCTCGGGTGCCTCGTCTGGTTCTCTTCTTCGTTTGGGACCTGCAAGTGCTCTGGGAAAATCCGAGTGGGGAGCAGTGTATGTATCATTATAAGTATATGGTGATCTAGCATACTGATCATGTTCCCTTTGCATGTAGGGATGGTAAGATTCCTGGTTATTCCGTGATGTACCCTCTCTAAGGGGTGAGAACCTATTGTGTGTCCGAATGGGGGTGTGTTGTGAATAATAGGGTTCCTGATAATGGCTTCCATAATTATTATTATGGCCATAAGATGACCTATCATGGTAGTCAGAATGTCTTTGACCGTCATTCCTACCATGTTGAGTACCTCCGCCCCTACTTCTCGTATTGTTACCCCTCCCACGAGGTGGATTATTACCTCCAATAGCCCTGTTAGGGGTTTGATCATTGGCTCTCCATCCACTAGGGACATTAGGAGTGTGCGGATGTTCAGTCCCCTTGACTGCAGGCACCTGGGTGGGGGGTACTATAAATACAGAGGAACCAGCCATAGCTGGTGGGAGTGACATGTCCATCTGCACACAAGTAGAGGGATCGGACTGAGGTGTAATGTCTTTTTTCTGCCAATTGAAAACAAAATTGATTTTATAATCATTGACATCCCGAGTGTATTTCTTTTGTTTTTTGATACGTTGGTCTCTTTCTTCCTTCTCAAGAAGTGTTTTGAGACCTGTCGAAAGAGAAATATACTCGGGTGTGGTCTTATACGGGAGAAGTTAATCTCTTAGTTCCCTAATCTCCTTATCAATGATAGACATTTTGGCTTTTTTTCTATCGACAAGGAAGCCTAAGAAATTAATACCAGCCTCATTGAAATACCGAAACCAGACATCTGTGTCGGGATCAACCTGCTGGGGATGTACATCCCAGCGTAACCCTCTGGGTACCATGTGTTCCTTTGAATATTGTTCAAGGAACGCAATGTCCCATTCCAAATTAATCTCTGAAACCATGAGATTTTTAAGCCTCATGAAGAGACCGCTAACCTCCGAATTAACATTCAAAGGGACAAATACTCCTTTCGTATTAAAGGAACGAGCTGTTCTATAGTCAAACACATCCATTTCCAAAAATGTGATTAGAATAGCTGCAACAATAAATTAGTCTTAAAAAAATGCAAAAAATGAAAGGAAAAGTTGCGCTACTAAGTGAACAAAGTGAAATTATGGCTGCCAGCATCAGCAAATAGACATATTGCAAAAATAACACATAAAAAAAAAATGCAGCGCCTAAAGTGTGTGAGAAAGCCCAAACACATGTAAGGATTGGGACATCAAAATAGTGAAAATATACGGCCAAAAAAAAGCCTAGGATAAATAAATCCAAATGTGTTCACACCAAATTATACCTTCACATGTGCATAAAAAACTCATATATATGATATGCAATACAGTAAAATAATCATAAAGTCCAATGAAAGTGTCCAGTGTATGTACTGGAAATAGATGGAGAAAGTGTATAATAGAACTTCAATGCATTGTCCCCATTAAAGGAATCCAAAAAACTTCAAAATCATGGAAAGCGTGTGTTCACAAATCCATAACACCCAGGGACGTGACTCCAACACCAGGGATGGGGGAAAGAAATGGATACTCTTACCCCTATGTGTGGACACACACACCAGCGATGGTGGGTCAAACAAGCAGAAGGTATGGATGTAGACTTCTCTGGATACGTCCTCATGGAACAACAGCAGATGAGGTGAGCACAGGGAATCCAATCCTCTCCAAAGTAGTGACACAGAGCTCCAAAACGTCTGTGCATCAAAGATCGCAGTATCAACCATAGAAAAAAAATGGAACAAAGGAAGCTCCACATAGTGCAGGATCAGATGGCAAGATAAAAATCTCATTTATTCAGGAAAAAGTCACAGAACACACATGGTTTAAAAATAAAAAATGAAAAATAAAGTCATACAGGCATCCAGGCAGAGGCTTGCGAAGTAGTGATCACAAAAAATGTATCAAATTGTGGCATAGCTATAAGGCAGATTCATGTACCCGACATGTTTTGCATAAAAAATGAATCAACTGGGGCTTGGACCTGCAAGAAAATACCACGCCAATATATACACAGAACATCATTGCTTGAACCCTTCTCAGCTGATGTGTACACTCCCTCTAAGGGAGATGGTCCAATCGCAAAATCAAATATCCCACCTTCATATTCGTCACTGACAGAGCCAGACCGCTGAACCAATGAAACAAGTGTGGATGACGCACGGCAATGTGTCCTGACGTCCCCGCTGACAAGCATCATCACGCCACCACTCCAGGAAGTGATTGCGTTCCTTGTCCCAGACGTGAATCGCATCATGTGAACGACGCACATCATTACGTCATCACGGTAGCGCTGGGGAACGTCATCACGCAACTCCTCCAGGAAGTGTTTGCGTTCCACACCTCAGTCGCAAACCACATCGCGTGAACCGCAATGGGAAATGCATCCAACGGCAGACAGCTATGCAGCCATGCCAACATCAGCCCACCAGCGCATCCAGAGTCAGCAAAAGCAAGAGCGGAACCTGCCTAGTATCAATTACGAACAGAAGGGGGAACAAACATATCCGGTCTTATTGAAAAATATTAGTCCAATGTCACTAATAAAATACAGAGATTAATCATAAGGCAGATCAAATCTATAAAAAATAAAGTATAAAAACATCTTGCCTGATGAAAATAAAAAAAAAAGGAATAAAAAGCACCTCCATGAGAAAAAGACACTATGATACCGACATGTCACAATTATGCAGGTGTAGCGGGTACTTGAATTTAGGGGAAGCATCTGGGTGGTAGTGTAACCCAGATGCCTTGATTGTTAGGAAATTCAAGGTTCCCTTTGTGAGTCTTGGAGGACTCTGGTGGTGTGAAGTCCCCGCCGGCCTATAGGTGGCGTTGTTGCCTTGGACCGGGGTTGGGCTCACAACACAAGACTGTAACTTTTTGTCCTCCCCTGGAGCTTGTACAGCGGGGCGGGGAACCCGCTGTGGTGCGAAGGGAGAGGTCATAAAAGGGGCGGACGCCCTGATCACGGGGTTAGAGTCCGGAGCCAGAAGAAGCGGCCGCACCTAGGCACCTTCAGCCTGGGTGCTGGCCTTCCGGTGTTCCAGGCCTAGGTGCCCTTGACCTAGCCGGAGCGGAGATGGAGTCCATCTCAGGCACCTTTAGCCTGGGGTGAGGTACTATGGCGGATGCCTGGGGCTCAGTACCTTCGACTGAGTTCCGCGAGGGTGGAGGAATCCGAGGGGGCCCTAACTCCTTGGGTGCCCGTGTCTGTGTTCGTGAGGACTGGTGTGCAGTAACTTCTCTGAAGAGTCCGGCGCAGCATCGCTGGTGACGGAGAGGCCTCCATTTCTCCCTTGGACGGATTTCTTCCTCTGAGAGGGGCAGAGTGAGCGAAGGTAATTCACGTTCTATATGACCTAGTCAGTGGCAGTGACTATTCACCACTGGTGACAGCTAGTGATGAGCCGAACACCCCCGGGTTCGGTTCGCACCAGAACCCGCGAACGGACCGAAAGTTCGTACGAACATTAGAACCCTATTAAATACAATGGATGCGAACGTTCGAATTCTAAAGTGCTAATTATAACAACTATTATGCATGTTATTGTCCTAAAAAGGGTTTGGGAACCCGGGTTCTGCACCAGGGGACATGTATCAATGCAAAAAGAAGTTTTAAAAACGGTCGTTTTTCGGGAGCAGTCATTTTAATGATGCATAAAGTGAAAAAAAAAAAGTCAAATATTCCTTTAAATATCGTACCTGGGGGGTGTCTAAAGTATGCCTGTGAAGTGCCACATGTTTCCCGTGTTTAGAACTGTCCCTGCACAAAATGACACTTCTAAAGGAAAAAAAAGCCATTTAAAACTGCTTGCGGCTTTAATGTAATGTCTGGTCCCGGTAATATGGATGAAAATCTTTAAGAAAAATGGCATAGCTACCCCATGACCCCCCCCCTACCCCAGCCCATTACCAGCCCCTTTGGGTCTTGTATGGATATTAAGGGGAACCCCGCACATAAAATAAAAAAGGCCCTATATACTCTGAACAGCCGTATACAGGCGGTGCATACAAGACAGGGACTGTAGGTTTGTTCTTATGTAGAATCTGTTTGTAATTTTGAACAGGTACATTGTTTAAGTGTAGCTCCAGCCCAAAAATCTATTTTTAAACTTTTTGGAAAACATAGGTAAGGGTTATCACCCCTGTAACATTTGTTTTGCTGTCTGTGCCCCTGTTCAGAACATTTCACCTCACTTTCCGTCCCAATGACAACTGTTTTTGAAATGTGGTGTTTTTCTTGAAACAAGGATTGCTGATAAAGCATCAGTACAGAGGAGACACCTTTCTCCCATATTAATTCTTACAGGAGAGAATTTTCCTTCCTGGGGTAGATTTCCTCTCACTTCCTGTTGTCTTCTTGCGTTTGCAAGTAGGAGTCGTTTGTAAGTTGGATGTTTGAAAGTAGGGACCTGCCGTAGATACTCTGCAGAAATAGGCCCCTTAGTTGTTGGTGTTGGCACAACACTGTAAGCACTCACAGTTACTCTTGGTTGGTGCTGGAACGCCCTGCTGTCAACTATTATATCAGGAATTGTAATTACATATAATTGTTGAACAGTGGTAGTAAAAATTGGGCCTTTGATGGTGGTGCTGGTGCCACAACACTGTAAGCCCTGACAGTTACTCTTGGTGGGTGCAGCAATGGGCCCTGCTGTGAATTATTAGATCAAGAATTGTAATTGCATGCCCCTGTTGAACAGGGGCTGAAAAATTGGGCCTTTGGTGGTGGTGGTGGTGTTGACACAACACTGTAAGCCCTCAGAGTTACTCTTGGTGGGTGCAGGAATGGGCCCTGCTGTGAATTATTAGATCAAGAATTGTAATTACATGCCCCTGTTGAACAGGGGCTGAAAAATTGGGCCTTAGGCACTGGTGGCACAACACTACAACCCCTCACAGATACTGTACTTGGAGCACAGCAATGAGCCCTGTTGCAAAGTATTGCTTCAAAAATTGTAATGACACGCCCCTGTAAAACAGGGGCTGAAAAATTGGGCCTTAGCCACTGGTGGCGGCACCCATAAACAAAAATGATCTTCCAAGCTATCATCATCAATCGTATCATTGAGGACTCGGAGGAGGAGGATAGCCAGTCAACATAACAGCACAGACACTCAGCATCAGCATCAGTCTTGAAGGGATGTGACATGTTAAAATCAATTAGTCTGTTATATCAGCATCAGGTGTGTGGTAGCTGGTGGTGATCCAAGACTGGTTCATCTTGATGAAAGTCAGTCGATCAACCGAGTCGGTGGACAGGCGCACCCTGTGATCCGTGACAAATCCTCCAGCAGCACTGAATGTGCGTTCCGAAAGAACGCTGGATGCAGGACAGGCCAGTAGCTCAATTGCATACTGTGCAAGCTCTGGCCAGTGATCCATCCTCAAGACCCAGTAAGCCAGAGGATTTTCGGTGGGGAAGGTGTCCAAGTCTGACCTTGCCCCTAGATATTCCTGCACCATGTTTATCAGACGCTGGCGATGGTTGCTGGAACCAATCATACTTTGGGGCTGCGGACTAAAGAATTGTCTGAACGCATCGGTCAGACGGCCACCTTCCCCACCGCTCCTTCTTTGACTGGCCGAAGCCTCAGCAACTCGTTGTCCTGGACCAGGAGTTTGTAACCTCCCAGTCTCTGGGAACGCGTTGCACAGACCTTTCTGCAAGGCCTCCCGGAGTTGTCTCATCCTCTGCTCCCTCTGCGACGGTAACATAAGGTCCGCAACCTTACCCTTGTACCGTGGATCAAGGAGAGTGGCCAGCCAGTAATGGTCCCTCTCCTTGATCCGAAGAATACGAGGATCCTTCCGCAGACTTTGCAGGATCAGGGAGGCCATGCAGCGTAGGTTTGCTGAGGCATTCGCTCCGGAGTCCTCTGGGTCACTAAGGACGACATGATCCGCAGTCACCTCCTCCCAGCCACGTACAAGTCCACTGGTTTCTTGGGACTGTAAATCATCCCTAAAAGACTGCTGCTGATGATGCTGAGTGCCAGCCTCCACCTCCATGCTGACACAATCCTCCTCCTCCTCCTCCTCCTCCTCTTCCTCTTCCTGTGCGATGGGTGGGACAGAAGGAACACTGTCTGGGTAAAGGGGGCCTTGAGAGGCAAGGAAGTCCTCCTCTTCCTGCCTCTGTTCTGCCTCAAGTGCCCTGTCCATTATTCCACGCAGCGTGTGCTCCAACAGGTGGACAAGAGGTACAGTGTCACTGATGCATGCACTGTCACTGCTCACCATCCTCGTGGCCTCCTCAAATGGTGCCAGGACAGTGCATGCATCCCTGATCATGCCCCACTGGCGTGGAGAAAAAAAAACAAGCTCCCCTGACCCTGTCCTGGTGCCGTAGTCGCACAGGTACTCATTGATGGCCCTCTGCTGCGTGTGCAGCCGCTGCAGCATGGCCAACGTTGAGTTCCACCTGGTGGGCATGTCACATATAAGGCGGTTCTTGGGCAGGTTCAACTCCTTTTGCAGCTCAGCCAGGCGAGCACTGGCATTATAAGATCTGCGGAAATGCACACAGACTTTCCTGGCCTGCCTCAGGACATCCTGTAAGCCCGGGTACCTGCCCAAGAACCGCTGCACCACCAGGTTAAGGACGTGAGCCACACAGGGCACATGGGTCAGTTGTCCCTGTCGGAGGGCGGAGAGGAGGTTGGTGCCATTGTCGCAAACCACCATTCCTGGCTTAAGCTGGCGTGGCGTCAACCACCTCTCGGCATGGCCCTGCAGAGCAGACAGGACCTCTGCCCCAGTGTGGCTTCTGTCCCCCAAACACACCAGCGCAAGCACGGCATGGCATCTTTTTGCCTGCGTACTTGCGTAGCCCCGTGAACGGCTACGGAGCACCGCTGGTTCATAGGACAAACCACAGGAAGAGGCCATGGAGGAAGAAGAAGAGGAGGGGGTGGAGGAGAGAGGTGTGTCACAACCAGTAGTAGCATTTTGGAGGCGTGGCGGTGGGACAACCTCCAACACTACTGCACCTTGTCCTGCATCCTTCCCAGCTGCCAAAAGAGTGACCCAATGGGCCGTGAAAGAAAGGTAACGTCCCTGTCCATGCCTGCTGGACCATGAGTCAGCGGTAATATGCACCTTACCGCTGACCGCCCTGTCCAGCGAGGCCAAGACATTGCCTTCCACATGCCAGTAGAGAGCCGGAATAGCCTTCCGTGAGAAAAAGTGGCGTTTGGGAACCTGCCACTGAGGAACCGCACATTGCACAAACTCACGGAAGGGGGCCGAGTCTACCAACTGAAAAGGCAGCAGTTGAAGCGCTAGCAATTTAGCCAAGCTAGCATTCAACCGCTGGGCATGTGGATGGCTGGGAGTGAACTTCTTTCGACGGTCCAGCAGCTGGGGCAGGGAAATTTGCCTGCTAGAATCGGACGTCGGTGTACTGCTAGCAGAGTGGCCGCAAGTACTTGGCTGTGACACACCTAATTCTACACCTTCATTCCTCTCAGTGCATGTTTCAGAGAGGACTGAAGTTATAGTGGGGTTGGAAATCCCAGCTGATGCGGTGCAAGGAGAGGTCCGCTTTGTTCTTTGGTGTGGGTCTTTGAGGTAGGCTTGCCAACGAGCTGCATGGCAGGTCAACATATGTCTGGTCAGGCATGTGGTACCCAAGCGGCTGATGTTTTGGCCACGCGATATACGCTTGAGACATATGTTGCAAACAGCAGCTGTGCGATCTGATGCACTAGCCTCAAAAAAGGCCCACACCAAGGAACTTTTTGAATGACGGGCAGAGGCAGCGCCCTGCACAGGCGGAGCTCTGCGGTGTGATTCCGTCGGTGTACTGCCCTTACGCTGGCCACCAAAGGGCATCCTGTCTCGTTGGAGATGTGCCTCCTCCTCATCCTCCTCCTCCTCTCTCCTATTAGGCACCCACGTGGAGTCAGTGACCTCATCATCCCCTCCCTCCTCATCACTGGAGCCAATCTGGCAGTATGCTGCAGCTGCTGGAACATGACTGCCAGATTGGTGTCCTTCTTGAGCATCCCCTCTGTCTGCTCTCACCCTACTGCCTTCCTGTAGCTGGGTTTCATCATCAGACCCTTCGAAACGCTGGGCATCCTCCTGGAGCATGTACCCAACACTGTGCTCAAACAGTTCGGGGGACTCCTCAGGAGGAGGACATGGTGGGTCTAGGGAAGGAGTGACTGATGATGAGTCTGACATTGATACCAGGGAAGAGGACGCTTTGGCAGCTGCTTTGCCAGTACCCTGAGCCTGGGTGAGAGAGGATGAGGAGGAGGAGGAGGGCTTGGTCATCCACTCTACCAAGTCTTCGGCATGATGTGGCTCAACATGTCCAGCTGCAGAAAAGAAGGACAAGCGTGTCCCATGGCCATGTGCTGATGACAATGCACCGCGTCCACGACCAGCACTGTTGCCCCCAGACACAGAGCCTGCTTGCCCTCTTTTATTGCCTCCTGACTGTCTGCCTCTCCTTGTTTGCCTTCCAGACATTCTAATAGATGGCCTGCAGGGAGATGGGAAAAAAGCAATAAGGGCTACCTTCAGGTGTCCTTCTCTGTCCCTTGAAACAAGGACTTGCACAGTGAAAGAAACTGACACTCTCCCTACCTACAGTTTTCTGTCCCTAGAAAAAATGTTTTTTTTAAGCACAATATAGCACAAGGAGAATTCACTCACTGTCCTTCCAGGTCCCTAGAAACAAGGACTTGCACAGTGAAAGAAACTGACACTCTCCCTACCTACAGTTTTCTGTCCCTAGAAAAAATGTTTTTTTTAAGCACACTATAGCACAAGGAGAATTCACTCACTGTCCTTCCCAGTCCCTAGAAACAAGGACTTGCACAGTGAAAGAAACTGACACTCTCCCTACCTACAGTTTTCTGTCCCTAGAAAAAATGTTTTTTTTAAGCACAATATAGCACAAGGAGAATTCACTCACTGTCCTTCCAGGTCCCTAGAAACAAGGACTTGCACAGTGAAAGAAACTGACACTCTCCCTACCTACAGTTTTCTGTCCCTAGAAAAAATGTTTTTTTTAAGCACAATATAGCACAAGGAGAATTCACTCACTGTCCTTCCAGGTCCCTAGAAACAAGGACTTGCACAGTGAAAGAAACTGACACTCTCCCTACCTACAGTTTTCTGTCCCTAGAAAAAATGTTTGTTTTAAGCACAATATAGCACAAGGAGAATTCACTCACTGTCCTTCCAGGTCCCTAGAAACAAGGACTTGCACAGTGAAAGAAACTGACACTCTCCCTACCTACAGTTTTCTGTCCCTAGAAAAAATGTTTTTTTTAAGCACAATATAGTACAAGGAGAATTCACTCACTGTCCTTCCAGGTCCCTAGAAACAAGGACTTACACAGTGAAAGAAACTGACACTCTCCCTACCTACAGTTTTCTGTCCCTAGAAAAAATGTTTTTTTTAAGCACAATATAGCACAAGGAGAATTCACTCACTGTCCTTCCAGGTCCCTAGAAACAAGGACTTGCACAGTGAAAGAAACTGACACTCTCCCTACCTACAGTTTTCTGTCCCTAGAAAAAATGTTTTTTTTAAGCACAATATAGCACAAGGAGAATTCACTCACTGTCCTTCCAGGTCCCTAGAAACAAGGACTTGCACAGTGAAAGAAACTGACACTCTCCCTACCTACAGTTTTCTGTCCCTAGAAAAAATGTTTTTTTTAAGCACAATATAGCACAAGGAGAATTCACTCACTGTCCTTCCAGGTCCCTAGAAACAAGGACTTGCACAGTGAAAGAAACTGACACTCTCCCTACCTACAGTTTTCTGTCCCTAGAAAAAATGTTTTTTTTTAAGCACACTATAGCACAAGGAGAATTCACTCACTGTCCTTCCCAGTCCCTAGAAACAAGGACTTGCACAGTGAAAGAAACTGACACTCTCCCTACCTACAGTTTTCTGTCCCTAGAAAAATTGTTTTTTTTAAGCACAATATAGCACAAGGAGAATTCACTCACTGTCCTTCCAGGTCCCTGGAAACAAGGACTTGCACAGTGAAAGAAACTGACACTCTCCCTACCTACAGTTTTCTGTCCCTAGAAAAAATGTTTTTTTTAAGCACAATATAGCACAAGGAGAATTCACTCACTGTCCTTCCAGGTCCCTAGAAACAAGGACTTACACAGTGAAAGAAACTGACACTCTCCCTACCTACAGTTTTCTGTCCCTAGAAAAAATGTTTTTTTTAAGCACAATATAGCACAAGGAGAATTCACTCACTGTCCTTCCAGGTCCCTAGAAACAAGGACTTGCACAGTGAAAGAAACTGACACTCTCCCTACCTACAGTTTTCTGTCCCTAGAAAAAATGTTTTTTTTAAGCACAATATAGCACAAGGAGAATTCACTCACTGTCCTTCCAGGTCCCTAGAAACAAGGACTTGCACAGTGAAAGAAACTGACACTCTCCCTACCTACAGTTTTCTGTCCCTAGAAAAAATGTTTTTTTTAAGCACAATATAGCACAAGGAGAATTCACTCACTGTCCTTCCAGGTCCCTAGAAACAAGGACTTGCACAGTGAAAGAAACTGACACTCTCCCTACCTACAGTTTTCTGTCCCTAGAAAAAATGTTTTTTTTAAGCACACTATAGCACAAGGAGAATTCACTCACTGTCCTTCCCAGTCCCTAGAAACAAGGACTTGCACAGTGAAAGAAACTGACACTCTCCCTACCTACAGTTTTCTGTCCCTAGAAAAATTGTTTTTTTTAAGCACAATATAGCACAAGGAGAATTCACTCACTGTCCTTCCAGGTCCCTGGAAACAAGGACTTGCACAGTGAAAGAAACTGACACTCTCCCTACCTACAGTTTTCTGTCCCTAGAAAAAATGTTTTTTTTAAGCACAATATAGCACAAGGAGAATTCACTCACTGTCCTTCCAGGTCCCTAGAAAAAAGGACTTACACAGTGAAAGAAACTGACACTCTCCCTACCTACAGTTTTCTGTCCCTAGAAAAAATGTTTTTTTTAAGCACAATATAGCACAAGGAGAATTCACTCACTGTCCTTCCAGGTCCCTGGAAACAAGGACTTGCACAGTGAAAGAAACTGACACTCTCCCTACCTACAGTTTTCTGTCCCTAGAAAAAATGTTTTTTTTAAGCACAATATAGCACAAGGAGAATTCACTCACTGTCCTTCCAGGTCCCTAGAAACAAGGACTTACACAGTGAAAGAAACTGACACTCTCCCTACCTACAGTTTTCTGTCCCTAGAAAAAATGTTTTTTTTAAGCACAATATAGCACAAGGAGAATTCACTCACTGTCCTTCCAGGTCCCTAGAAACAAGGACTTGCACAGTGAAAGAAACTGACACTCTCCCTACCTACAGTTTTCTGTCCCTAGAAAAAATGTTTTTTTTAAGCACAATATAGCACAAGGAGAATTCACTCACTGTCCTTCCAGGTCCCTAGAAACAAGGACTTGCACAGTGAAAGAAACTGACACTCTCCCTACCTACAGTTTTCTGTCCCTAGAAAAAATGTTTTTTTTAAGCACAATATAGCACAAGGAGAATTCACTCACTGTCCTTCCAGGTCCCTAGAAACAAGGACTTGCACAGTGAAAGAAACTGACACTCTCCCTACCTACAGTTTTCTGTCCCTAGAAAAAATGTTTTTTTTTAAGCACACTATAGCACAAGGAGAATTCACTCACTGTCCTTCCCAGTCCCTAGAAACAAGGACTTGCACAGTGAAAGAAACTGACACTCTCCCTACCTACAGTTTTCTGTCCCTAGAAAAAATGTTTTTTTTAAGCACAATATAGCACAAGGAGAATTCACTCACTGTCCTTCCAGGTCCCTAGAAACAAGGACTTGCACAGTGAAAGAAACTGACACTCTCCCTACCTACAGTTTTCTGTCCCTAGAAAAAATGTTTTTTTTAAGCACAATATAGCACAAGGAGAATTCACTCACTGTCCTTCCAGGTCCCTGGAAACAAGGACTTGCACAGTGAAAGAAACTGACACTCTCCCTACCTACAGTTTTCTGTCCCTAGAAAAAATGTTTTTTTTAAGCACAATATAGCACAAGGAGAATTCACTCACTGTCCTTCCAGGTCCCTAGAAACAAGGACTTGCACAGTGAAAGAAACTGACACTCTCCCTACCTACAGTTTTCTGTCCCTAGAAAAAATGTTTTTTTTTAAGCACACTATAGCACAAGGAGAATTCACTCACTGTCCTTCCCAGTCCCTAGAAACAAGGACTTGCACAGTGAAAGAAACTGACACTCTCCCTACCTACAGTTTTCTGTCCCTAGAAAAAATGTTTTTTTTAAGCACAATATAGCACAAGGAGAATTCACTCACTGTCCTTCCAGGTCCCTAGAAACAAGGACTTGCACAGTGAAAGAAACTGACACTCTCCCTACCTACAGTTTTCTGTCCCTAGAAAAAATGTTTTTTTTAAGCACAATATAGCACAAGGAGAATTCACTCACTGTCCTTCCAGGTCCCTGGAAACAAGGACTTGCACAGTGAAAGAAACTGACACTCTCCCTACCTACAGTTTTCTGTCCCTAGAAAAAATGTTTTTTTTAAGCACAATATAGCACAAGGAGAATTCACTCACTGTCCTTCCAGGTCCCTAGAAACAAGGACTTACACAGTGAAAGAAACGGACACTCTCCCTACCTACAGTTTTCTGTCCCTAGAAAAAATGTTTTTTTTAAGCACACTATAGCACAAGCACAAAACACACTGACACTCTCCCTACCTATCCTTCTCTTTCCCTAAACTAAAGGAATCCAGGTTAAGCAAGAAAGAAATAAAAGTCACTGTCCCTGCCTATGCTGCTCTATCCCTGCTCCGGAACACACTACACTAGGCCGCCGTGCTGGCGGCCTTTTATAGTGTGGGGCGTGTACTAAACACCCTCAGCAATAATTGGCCACAGGCATCCTGCCTGTGGCCAATCATTGCTCTCCTCGCTGCCGGCGCTGTGATTGGCCAAGCATGCGGGGTCACAGTGCATGCTTGGCCAATCACAGCGCCTGGATGACACTGCGATGGCGTAGTGCATTGTGGGCCGTTCGCGTCACTCGAATTTGGCGCGAACGGCCCAAATCGTTCGATCTTCGTCGAACGATCGAACAGCCGATGTTCGAGTCGAACGTATGTTCGATTCGAACATGAAGCTCATCCCTAGTGACAGCACAGTGGTCAGCAGCAGAAGGGAAAGGATTGTGCCTCGATCTGTCCCCATTTTCCAAAGTAAAGAGACTGTTTTATTGCTTGGCAAGAAGAATAAAACTGAGTTGGACCTATTCACTGTGTGGAACTCTGATTACTAGAAGCAAAGGAGTCAGGGACGAAGTACTGGACTTGACTCTAGGACACCTACACAAAAACCCAATTTGCTGGCCTTCACCTTCTAGCTATGGAGGACATGGGCCGTGGTGTGTCTTATCCCTCTCTTCCAAGTACCCCTAGACAACAGCCATATAACCGATGAAGATAGAGAGAGGAGGGAGCGGACCCGCTACACGTGGGGGCATTGCGTCCGGGATGTGTATGGTGTCTGAATCTGAACTTTGCTGCCCGGAGGAGTTCCGAGTAGGTCGGCCATATTGGCCAACGCGCCACGAGGCAACCCACAGCTGCGTAGTTCGTGGGTGGGGAAAGGGAAAAGCCGAACAAGTGCAGAAGGTGGGAGGAGTCTGGCCATGTGGACGTACGCATGTGGAGATTCCGGCGCAGGTGGGTCAGTGTGCAATGGAGCAGCAAAGAGAGAGGATGGCTTCAAACGCTCCATGGATTTCAGTTCCTTCTTTCGCAGATATGTCTTCTCTGGCTGCTCCGATTATGGATACGGGGATAAGACTAAGGCCCCGGGGGCGATTGGCTCTGTACACTTGCAGAGACATGGAGGCCCTCTGTGTGATCTGTCCCAGCTGTTCGGGACTGGTGGTCCAGCTGAAGCCGTTCGGGCGCTGTGAGGTCTGCAAAGAATTTCTCTTCGAGGTGGAACCATCCACAGAAAAGCCTTGTGCTTTCCACCTCAACTACCTCACAGGGACTGCTACTCCGGAAGGAGAGATTGATGCTGGTGCGTTCCCCTTGCGCACTGATCCGGGCGAAGTGACTGCCCAAGCGGAGATGAAAAGAGAAAAATCCGAGGATGCTGCCTCGGTCACCAGCAGCTCCCTGCTCCGGCCACCGAAGAGGAAAGTCGGCCGAGTGATGGCCTCGTGTGGTCGTGGAAGAGCTTCGCCCCACTGCTTGCCTGGCCTGGATGGATCCGGTAGAAAAAGTCCTGGACATCCCTGTTCTTCTAAAGGCGCAGGTGAGCCAGGGGTTGGGACTGTCTGCGTGGTTACAAGTGGCAGAAGCCCACAGTCGGTAGAGGCCGTCAAGGGGGATAGTTCCGTGACTGGGAATTATCTGTTCGCTGAATGCTACGACACCTCTGACCTGGATTCATTGTCTGACAATGGCGATGATGGGGAGATAGATGAAATCTTCCATCGGAAGGGATGGGACAAGATGAAGCTACCCACGTCCCGTGTTACAAGGGACCTGCCCATGTCTACTGGAGATAGTACACCTCGGGTAGAGGCCTCGGCACCAAGGGAAGAAGCTGGTCCTCTGTCTGAAGTTCCCCTTCTGGATTCAACATCCATTTCACCCGTTCCTGTTGCGGGAGCGCAACATCAATCACTGCGGGCTCATAGGCCCAGATCTACCGAGGTGGTGAATGCACCTCGCCACCCAGAAGTGATTGTTCCACCTGGAGAAGGAGACCGAGCCACTATGCCACCTTTGTCAGGGCTGCAGCGTCTCTTTGGTCAGAAGGTTGCTCAGGAATATGGGTGGGAATACCCGTATCTGCCTCGGGAACTGCTCTATGAGGTGGACGTTTTTCGGCAACGATGGTATGATACCTTTGTGTGGGACAAACTTAAAGTACAGCAAGCACGGCGGTACCTTTCCTGTTCACCAACGGTCACCAAGAAGTTCCAGGACTGTAAAGCTAAGTGGATGCTGGGAAGACACATCCATGCGGACAAAGTGGTGATTTGCCGTAAAGAAGGAAAAAGTGTTGAGTACCATGTGGAGGCTTTTGATGACCGTCTGAAGCCTGTGTCGTTGCCTCATCCAATGTTTTACCTATAAAAGGGAAAGAGACTCCTGTGTGCTTTTCTTTTCCATTCATGACTGAACTTTCCGGAGTGCCTTTGTCGAAACACAGGGACTGTGCTCTAGTTTTTTTTGTATTTGGGCAGTTCTACTCTTTGGAGAAATGGGAGCTGTTTTGGTTTTGTTCTCCCTCCTTCTCCTTGCACTCAAGAGAAATCAGTGACTCTGGGTTTTAGTTAGTGTAGGGTCACAGAGAAATCAAGAGAAAGAGAAAAAGTTCATCTGGAAGTGATGAGTGTCTTGACCGCGGCACTGTCACCAGGTGGCAGTGTTGCACAACGATTGTTTGTTTTTTTGACATTATGCAGCACTTATTGGAGTGAATGGGTTTCTTCTCGGATAGACTCATTCATTCTAAGCAAACACACATATGTTGTTAGGATGTATGTTTCTTTTCTTTCCCTCTGCAGGAGATTCGTCTATCAAGGCTGCTGAGAATGGTTGGTCCTTAGATAGCCAGGAGGAGGGAAGAATGTAAATGTGTGAGATATTTACAGTGTTTTATTGAAAGTTTTATAGTTATATTATTTTAAGTTTTCCCTTTCCCATCCAGGTCTTGGCACAATTCAGGGCTAAAATGTGTAGTTTGGTTTCTGGGCTGAACTTATGTCACCACCCTTGTGGGATGTGAGTTTGTACCAGACACTGGGGACCAGTGTCAAATCACCAGGGGGAGTGTGTAGCGGGTACTTGAATTTAGGGGAAGCATCTGGGTGGTAGTGTAACCCAGATGCCTTGATTGTTAGGAAATTCAAGGTTCCCTTTGTGAGTCTTGGAGGACTCTGGTGGTGTGAAGTCCCCGCCGGCCTATAGGTGGCGTTGTTGCCTTGGACCGGGGTTGGGCTCACACCACAAGACTGTAACTTTTTGTCCTCCCCTGGAGCTGGTACAGCGGGGCGGGGAACCCGCTGTGGCACGAAGGGAGAGGTAAAAAAAGGGGCGGATGCCTTGATCACGGGGTTAGAGTCCGGAGCCAGAAGATGCGGCCGCACCCAGGCACCTTCAGCCTGAGTGCTGGCGTTCCGGTGTTCCAGGCCTAGGTGCCCTTGACCTAGCCGGAGCGTAGATGGAGTCCATCTCAGGCACCTTTAGCCTGGGGTGAGGTACTATGGCAGATGCCTGGGGCTCAGTACCTTCGACTGAGTTTGGCGAGGGTGGAGGAATCCGAGGGGGCCCTAACTCCTTGGGTGCCCGTGTCTGTGTTCGTGAGGACTGGTGTGCAGTAACTTCTCTGAAGAGTCCGGCGCAGCATCGCTGGTGACGGAGAGGCCTCCACTTCTCCCTTGGACGGATTTCTTCCTCTGACAGGGGCAGAGTGAGCGAAGGTAATTCACGTTCTATATCACCTAGTCAGTGGCAGTGACTATTCACCACTGGTGACAGCACAGTGGTCAGCAGCAGAAGGGAAAGGATTGTGCCTCGATCTGTCCCCATTTTCCAAAGTAAAGAGACTGTTTTATTGCTTGGCAAGAAGAATAAAACTGAGTTGGACCTATTCACTGTGTGGAACTCTGGTTACTAGAAGCAAAGGAGTCAGGGACGAAGTACTGGACTTGACTCTAGGACACCTACACAAAAACCCAATTTGCTGGCCTTCACCTTCTAGCTATGGAGGACATGGGCCGTGGTGTGTCTTATCCCTCTCTCCCAGGTACCCCTAGACAACAGCCATATAACCGATGAAGATAGAGAGAGGAGGGAGCAGCCCCGCTACACAGGTATACATAATAAAAATCGCTGATACCAAAGTAGGGTGGTAGTTGTTGTTATACCACTCCACTTAGCGCAGACTACAGACTAAAAGTGACACCCACATCTTATTATGTGACATGAAAGGTATCGCAATGGTATATATAGTAAAAATCGAAAGAATATATCTATTCAGAAAGATTATAATGTATAAAAATATACATACATAAAATAAAAAGCCGATGTAAATTGCTGTAGCTATTGTGATTGACAGCAATAGATATACATGAATACTTAATTAGCCTTAAAAATAAGATGATACATACAAAATAAAACCAGGAAAGATGGACAATGAAATACAAAATATAGAGAAAGCATCCAATATCGCCCACATGAATAATAGGCTGGGACATGAAGGTACCAAAACCCATTATGCCTTGTTAATAAATGAATTAATGTCCCAATCGATGTTAAGCCCAAACGTACCTAGACATTATCTTCATGTTCACAATAAAAAGGTTGTAGGCACCAAATTTCAGGTGATTGACCAATTTGTCCCTCACTGGAGAGGAAAGTCTCGCGTTAGGGGTGTTTCCCAATTGGAAACCTTCTGGATTTACCAACTTCGATGTTATTCGCCGTTTGGGCTTAACATCGATTGGGACATTAATTCATTTATTAACAAGGCATAATGGGTTTTGGTACCTTCATGTCCCAGCCTATTATTCATGTGGGCGATATTGGATGCTTTCTCTATATTTTGTATTTCATTGTCCATCTTTCCTGGTTTTATTTTGTAAGTATCATCTTATTTTTAAGGCTAGTTAAGTATTCATGTATATCTTTTGCTGTCCATCACAATAGCTACAGCAATTTACATCCGCTTTTTATTTTATGTATGTATATTTTTATACATTATAATCTTTCTGAATAGATATATTCTTTCGATTTTTACTATATATACCATTGCGATACCTTTCATGTCACATAATAAGATGTGGGTGTCACTTTTAGTCCGTAGTCTGCGCTAAGTGGAGTGTTATAACAACAATTACCACCCTACTTTGGTATCAGCGATTTTTATTATGTATACCTGCATAATTGTGACATGTCGGTATCATAGTGCCTTTTTCTCATGGAGGTGCTTTTTATTCCTTTTTTTTTTTATTTTCATCAGGCAAGATGTTTTTATACTTTATTTTTTATAGATTTGATCTGCCTTATGATTAATCTCTGTATCTTATTAGTGACATTGGACTAATATTTTTCAGTAAGACCGGATATGTTTGTTCCCCCTTCTGTTCGTCATTGATACTAGGCAGGTTCCGCTCTTGCTTTTGCTGACTCTGGATGCGCTGGTGGGCTGATGTTGGCATGGCTGCATAGCTGTCTGCCTTTGGACGCATTTCCCATTGCGGTTCACACGATGTGGTTTGCGACTGAGGTGTGGAACGCAAACACTTCCTGGAGGAGTTGCGTGATGACGTTCCCCAGCGCTACCGTGATGACGTAATGACGTGCGTCGTTCACATGATGCGATTCACGTCTGGGACAAGGGACGCAATCACTTCCTGGAGTGGTGGCGTGATGATGCTTGTCAGCGGGGACGTCAGGACACATTGCCGTGCGTCATCCACACTCGTTCCATTTGTTCAGCGGTCTGGCTCTGTCAGTGACAAATATGAAGGTGGGATATTTGATTTTGCAATTGGACCATCTCCCTTAGAGGGAGTGTACACATCAGCTGAGAAGGGTTCAAGCAATGATGTTTTGTGTATATAATGGCGTGGTATTTTCTTGCAGGTTCATGCCCCAGTTGATGCATTTTTTATGCAAAACATGTCGGGTACATGAATCTGCCTTATAGCTATGCCACTATTTGATACATTTTTTGTGATCACTACTTCGCAAGCCTCTGCCTGGATGCCTGTATGACTTTATTTTTCATTTTTTATTTTTAAACCATGTGTGTTCTGTGATTTTTTCCTGAATAAATGAGATTTTTATCTTGCCATCTGATCCTGCACTATGTGGAGCTTCCTTTGTTCCATTTTTTTATATGGTTGATACTGCGATCTTTGATGCACTGACGTTTTGGAGCTCTGTGTCACTACTTTGGAGAGGATTGGATTCCCTGTGCTCACCTCATCTGCTGTTGTTCCATGAGGACGTATCCAGAGAAGTCTACATCCATACCTTCTGCTTGTTTGACCCACCATCGCTGGTGTGTGTGTCCACACATAGGGGTAAGAGTATCCATTTCTTTCCCCCATCCCTGGTGTTGGAGTCACGTCCCTGGGTGTTATGGATTTGTGAACACACGCTTTCCATGATTTTGAAGTTTTTTGGATTCCTTTAATGGGGACAATGCATTGAAGTTCTATTATACACTTTCTCCATCTATTTCCAGTACATACACTGGACACCTTCATTGGACTTTATGATTATTTTACTGTATTGCATATCATATATATGAGTTTTTTTATGTACATGTGAAGGTATAATTTGGTGTGAACACATTTGAATTTATTTATCCTAGGCTTTTTTTTTGGCCGTATATTTTCACTATTTTGATGTCCCAATCCTATCATGTGTTTGGGCTTTCTCACACCCTTTAGGCGCTGCATTTTTTATTTTTAGGTGTTATTTTTGCAATATGTCTATTTGCTGATGCTGGCAGCCATAATTTCACTTTGTTCACTTAGTAGCACAACTTTTCCTTTCATTTTATAATACTTTATATCACATCGTATTTTCGCTGTGGTCTTTCAAGTGCAATTTTTTGGAACAAAAAACATTTTGACTTAAAAAATAAGACACCAGTAAAGTTAGCCCAATTTTTTTTCTATATTGTGAAAGATAATGTCACGCCGAGTAAATTGATACCCAACAACTTCTCTTCCCAATATTCACTCACTATTTGGCTTTCCTATCTTTAATCCCTTTTATTGCTCCTTTTTTTTCTCAGCCTTTTCTCTGTTTCTTTTTCTCCCTTTTTCTTTTCTTTCCCTGCCTAATTAATGTCCTCTCACCTCACACTACCCTCCCCTACACCCTGACACACACCACTTTTTCACATACAGATACACACAGCTTTTATTGTTACAACATTTTTTCAGTGTGACAGTTTTAATTTCTTTTTTTCACAGAGGTCCCCACATTTGGGGTTACCCTACATAGCTCACAACCACTTTGAACCTTATTTTTCCACCCTCACGGGGCGTTGTCAGTATGGGTCGTTGTCGCCCTGCCATGCCTCCCCAGCTCCCGGTTGTGACGCCCTCTGGCTGGTCCGTGACTCTCGTGGATGCACCACCCCCATGCAGACGCATCCGTAAGTTCTGTGGGTTAAATGTATGGGTGGGGGATTTTTCTCCTATTCTATGTTTGCCCACCAGCTCTGTAGCATTCTTTTAGATCATTAAAATGTATCTGTCTTGGGCGTGGCCTGACGAGTGAACCGGATGGTCGCATAGCTCCGGAGCTCCGTAGTCACGGAACGATAAGCGGCACTCAGCGAACACATCTGAGGGATTACTACACCTCAAAGAGCCGGGAGAGGTACGAGTAACCACCCGGACCATGACAGGCAAGCGCCGAGGAGCTAAGAAGCCTAAACGGCTCACAGATTTCTTCCTGGTGGTTCCCGGAGGGGAGGGGAAGCAAGATGGCGCGGCGGCCTGCTCACCTTCTCCCACATCCGCACGAGAGATCGCATCTGGCAAAGGTAAAAATCAAAAACAACACACCTTTCCCTCTAGCCAGCGCCCCTGCCCTCCTTCCCCATCCACCAGCAGCCCTGCTAAATCAAGGCTGAGGATGGATGGCAACGGATCCAGTCCAGCCTGCAGCCAGGCCTCTGAATCGGGGGAAGACACCAGGGAGCTGCCTGAGCCCATAGAATCCTTCCCTACCATGAATCAGCCAGTGTTGGATACGGTGTTAAAGGACATGTTGCTATCATTACGTAGCACTATTCAGTCCGATATGGCCTCATGCATGCACACATTCAGTAGAGAAATCCAAGCAGTGGAACGCAGAGTGGACCGTATAGAAACAAAAATGGGGGAGTATGCAGAGACTATAAATGATTTAGTGGATGCAGATGAAACGAGGGAAGGGGACATAGACTGGATCAAAGCCAAACTCGCAGATATGGAGGACAGGTCTAGGAGGAACAACCTCAAATTAAGTGGTTCCCCGAAACGGTTCAACAATCTGACCTGAACAGATATGCTGCGACGCTGTTCAAAACACTGGTACCCGATCTATCTGACATGGATGTCACCATAGACAGAATCCACCGCCTTCCTAAGCCCACACACCTATCTGAACGCGTACCCAGGGACGTCCTAATGCGCCTCCATTTTTTCCATGTTAAGGAGATTATTATGTCAGTCACGAGGAAGCAGGAGCAGGTCCCCGTGCAATACCAGCACCTACAATTCTACTCGGATCTCTCCCAATATACGCTTCAACAGCGGAGGAATCTAAACACGGTGACCAAAGCTCTTAGAAACCACAAGATTCTGTATAGATGGGGCTATCCAACCAAACTTACTGTGACGAGAGACAACCACACACACACGATTACCTCATTGGAGAAGGGAATTGCCCTGCTGCGGGATTGGGGCATTCTCCTGGAGACAGAAGAGAATGCACACTCTACCAGCACCCCACGCCCTATAGAAAATGAGTGGAAGAAGGTGACAGGGAAGAATGCAAAATCCCATGATTAAATTTCCTCAGATGTAGTTGATATATGGATAAGTTCCTGTGATACCCAAGGCTGAACTTATCCCCCTAAATTGATCTAGCAGCTTATGCTGTCTTTGACTGTTCCGTTTGTGTTGCTCTCTGGGACTAACCTAAAGAGAGTGAGTCTGTTTCTCACGCACAAGTTACTGTTATGTTTTTTTCTGTTTTTTGGTTTCCATTTTTTTTGCCAAGTCTTTCAGATTAAAAGACCTCAACGCAGTCCTAAACCTGCGCAAATATCCGGTATGGACATAAGGGAGAAGAGAAGAGGTCCTCTTGCACCACACTCTCTTCGTATGACGGTTTCTACATCCATGCTTAGTGAGTATCCCATCTCTATCGGCATATGGGGGCGCCCCGTCGTTACTGCCTGCAGAGGCGGTGGAGACTGGGCCTGACACCCCAAGTCACTGCTACACTTCACACGGCAAGCTACTTCACCAGGCTCATCCAGCTAGATGGCTCTGAATATTATTTCCATTAATGCTAAGGGACTGAACCATCCAGCAAAGCGCAGTTCGTTGTGGAGGGAAGCACTTTCACAGCAATGTGACATAATATGTGCCCAAGAGACTCACTTCCTGATTTCTAAACCACCCAGGTGTTCCCATAAAAGCTTCCCCCATGTCTTTTTTGCCAACGCAGAGTCAAAATCCAAGGGGGTACTAATAGCTATTAGAGACACTGTAACATTTAAACTGCATGAGATTTTGTGTGATCCTTTGGGCAGATTCCTCATTATAACTTGTGACTTGAACTCTTCCACATACACCATCGTGAATGCTTATTCACCAAATAACCATCAAATTAAATTCTTCAACAAATTACTGAAAAAGGTAGAACGTATAAAAAGGGGCCTTCTGGTGGTCTGTGGAGATTTCAACATCACACCTGATCCCTCCTTAGATACCACATCCAGGTCTAAAAGAGTTCTGCCCTCCCTTATGCCTTCTATTCTATCTCATAATTTGTTTGATGCCTGGCGTTGCTTCCATGACAATGAACGTGATTTCACCTTTTTTTCTGCGCCCCATATGACTTACTCCAGAATCGATTTATTTTTAGTGGACCAGCAGGCCCTATTAGTGTCCTCCAGGGTTTCAATCAACAATATCACGTGGTCAGACCACGCGTCTGTAGTTCTATCCTTGGCGGACCCGACATCTATTAATGCGAGGCCGATATGGAGAATGAACTCCTTTCTTCTCCAAAAGGAGGAACACGCCAGGGCTATTAAGGCCCATCTGTCAGAATTTTTTGCTAACAATGTGGGGTCGGTGAGGGACCCTTTTGTGATATGGAATGCTCACAAAGCGTTCATAAGAGGGATATGTATCCAGCTGGGAGCTAGGGTCAAGAGGCAGAGGCAGAAGCAGCTTAATGACATTACCCATGAAATCTCTACCTTGGAAAGACAAAATAAACTTAATCCCTCCCCCTTACTATCCACAAAACTATCAAAACGTCGTAGCGAACTTCGTATCTTACTATTAGAAAATTTTGAGAGGGCTAGCAAACGAATGAAAATGACGTATTATGCTAATGGAAATAAGTCTGGGAAATTATTAGCGCAAAATATTAGAACTCACAGAAACAAAACAAAAATCCCATTTCTTGTTCACCCAGTAACGAAGCAGAAACTTTTTCATCCTCAACAAATAGCGGATGCCTTTAGCTCATATTATGAGTCTCTATATAATTTAAAAAAGGACCCAGCTACTCATCAACCGACAACTGAGGGTATTAATAGTTTCCTATCTCTACTGTCGATGCCTAATTTAACTCCTGACCAGTTAACATTCCTTAACGCCCAGTTCACGGTACCGGAGATTCAAAAAATTGTTGACTCCTTACCCATGAACAAATCTCCGGGTCCTGATGGGTTTTGAAGCCAATACTATAAAATCTACAAAGACATTTTATCGCCACATATGAAACTGGTGTTTGACGAGGCCGCTGCCTCTGCCTCTTTCCCTCCTGAGATGCTGGAGGCCCTGGTGGTAACAGTACCGAAACCGGGGAAGTCTCCTGATTCCCCAGCAAACTTTAGGCCGATTTCCCTGTTAAATGTAGATTTAAAGGTATACGCTAAATTGATAGCGAACCGGTTGGTGGATATCCTTCCCACTTTAATCCATCCAGACCAAACAGGTTTCACCAAGAATAGGCAAACATCTGACGCCACTAGGAGGCTAATCAATATTATACATATGACTGAGGTAGGGAGAAGGCCTTCGCTGCTCCTTACTTTGGACGCGGAGAAGGCTTTCGACCGTATACACTGGCTATACATGACTAAAGTATTGCAGAAATTTGGATTTGATGGTCATATTTTGTCGGCCATTTTGGCCTTATACTCAAAACCCTCGGCTAGGGTTTACTTATCTGGAATACTTTCCTCCCCCTTTCTTATAACTAATGGCACTCGCCAGGGGTGTCCATTATCCCCTTTAATCTTCAACCTATTGATAGAACCACTAGCAACATATGTCAGATCCCATCCCCAAATTAAAGGCTTCTCTATAGGAGGGTCAGAACACGTCATAAGCCTTTTTGCGGATGATGTTATTATGATCTTATCCAAAGTGGAGACTTCCCTGGCAGCAGCTTATGAGGCTCTTGCAATGTTTAATCGAGTATCATACTACAAAGTTAATGAGAATAAATCTCAAATTCTTGGACTGGGAATTAGCAGTAAAGTTAAAAGCAAAATTCAGGAGTCAATTCCATATGACTGGAGTCCCAAGGGTATTAAATATCTAGGTATAATGTTAACAGAACACTCCTCCCAACTGGTAGAAGAAAATTACACGCCATTTCTCAAGGGCCTAGAGCCTAGACTCCGTAACCTGTCCAGAACAGAATTATCTTGGTTAGGGAGGTTGGCAGCCTTCAAGATGGTGATACTGCCACAATTTCTATATCTCTTCAGAGCTTTACCGATTCCAGTCCCGGAGGTTTTTTTTAAGAAGGCACAATCCACACTTAATGCATTTCTATGGCAAGGTAAAAAGATAAGGTGTGCTTTCCAGAAATTAATCAAATCGCAGAAAGCCGGAGGGATGGGCCATGTTGTACTAAAGGACTATTACATTGCAGCTATTCTTGCTCAGGCTAGACAATGGTTTAGGCACGATCCTGCGCCCAGGTGGATGGAGTTGGAAGAAAAGCAATGCATTAACAACAACACATATGACCTTCTCCTGACAAGCACCTTGCACCCACTTAAATCAACCAATAGTTCGCCCACAATGCAAGCTACTCTTCGAGCCTGGAAGGTATTCCTAGACAGCCCCTCCTCGCATTTCTTAACTAAGGATTTATCGCTTCCTATCTCTAGTCTACAACTATTTATACCTGACTTACATGTAAACTCTTGGAAAGTAAAGGGCATCGCCACCATGGAAGACCTAATTATTGGCCCTACTCTTAAAACCTTCGGGACGCTCCAGATAGAATTTGGTCTAGACACTAAAGAGATATACACTTACAAACAAATAGCACATTTCTTTACATCCACTCCCCATAGATCCATTTCTATACCAATTAGAAGTTTCCTTTATTTTTCTAAACCGAATACCTCTATCAGGGGTATATCTTATTTTTATAATTACTTGAACCAGAAAACTGACTTCCATAAAACTCCTTCCATGTCCACCTGGGAGCTGGATCTGTCATCCCAGTACTCAACAGAACAATGGCAGCGCTCCCTTAGGGTAACATTTGCCTCCACTAAGTGTGTAAACTTATGGGAACTACATCACAAGATTCTCCTGAGATGGTACCTGACACCCACGAGGTTGGCGGGATTTGTAGCCAACTCGTCCCCCCTATGCTGGAGAAATTGTGGCCTCCGAGGCTCTTTGATACACATTTTATGGGCTTGCCCAGCATTGACAACTTTCTGGGCCCTGATCTCTGACCTCATAAGACAGATTACACGTACTTCTACTGTCTTGACCCCAGGCCTGGCGGTTCTGTCGGTAGGGATAGAGGTAATCCCTTCAAACGTTAGACATGTTGTCTCCCATATACTTATGAGCGCAAGACTGAACATTGTTAGAAAGTGGCGGAGCTCACTGACACCAAGCCTCATGGATGTAATCAGAACAACTGATCTGCACATTAACTATGAATTGATGTTCGTGGCTTCCCAAGGGATGTATCAGTCCAGATTGCCTACCTGGCGTCCCTGGACTGATTGGTTCATTACCCAAGGCTCCCGATACTGACTGACATTCCTTCATAGTGGGATCCTTAAATATATTACGTCCAAACGGGGTTTAGGAAAAGTGCTTAATTGGACTTGGCAAAGTTCTAAGTTCTATATTCTTTATCCTTTTTTTTTTTTTTTTGTCCTATTTCTTTTGTTCTTTGTTCTTTGCTTAATAATGTTTTGTTTCTGCTTATATCTTTTTGCCTTGAGAATGGTACTTTTGTAGAATGATTTGAGATGTCTCCTAGCATTCGAGTCATTATTTCCACGTATGTTGCGTTATGTAAACATATCTAATGTAGTAACCAGCAATCGCAGTTTCTTTTATATGAGTAACGCTGTAACTATGTTGTTATGTCCATTGGCAAAATTAATAAAAATCTATTGATACTAAAATGTATCTGTCTTTTTCATCCCCAGATGATCACTTCGGTTTTTGCTCCTGATGAGCGCCCCGCAAGGCCCGAAATGCATAGAGCTAATATCTACCGATAAGTGTATATACCCATCAACCTTTATGGACGTTCCTTCCAATATATACCAAATCCCCCCCTGCTTATGTCTCCTTTTTAAAAAAAAATGTTTTAGTGGATTACCAAGTTGCATAGGTAGCGACTGCAATGTCTGGAAGATATGTACTGTGTATCTGCAAATATATGAAATATCCTTGATGGAATATTTATTAACTATTTACTATTGTGCAATATTTGGTTCGGATGAAATATAAAAAAGTATTGATATATAGCAAAATGCATAAAATTTAAATATGAAATTGTATTGCGATTTGAACCAATTAAAAGCTGTCCTCCATCAAAGTTATCTCTTTGTGTCCGTGTGCCTCATGCAAAGTCCCGCCCTCTACTTTCCTTTTTGATACCCAACATGTTACGCTTCAAAATTGCAGCCGCTCGTAGAATGGTGACAAACGTTGACCCTTAAAAATCTTCATAGACGACATTTAAAAATGTCTACAGGTTTGAGTTACAGAGGAGGTCTAGGGCTAGAATTATTGCTCTCGCTCTAACGATTGCGGTGATAGCCCATATGTGTGGCTTAAACACCGTTTTCATATGTGGGTGCTACTTACGTATGCGTTCGCTTCTGCGCGTGAGCTCAGCGGGGTGGGGCGGTTTAAATTTTAAATTTTTTCTTATTTTTTTACTTTTTATTTTTTATTTTTACACTGTCCCTTTAAAAAATAAAATGTGGGTCACTTTTATTCCTATTACAAGGAATGTAAACATCCTTTGTAATAGAAAAAAAAAAGCATTACAGGACCTCTTTAATGCGAGATCTGGGGTCAAAAAGACCTTAGATCTCACATCTACACTTAAATGCAAAAAAAATAATAAATGAATATATATATATATATATTTCCCCTTTAAGACCATTAAGCGGAAGTGACGTTTGACGTCGCTTCCACCATCTAATGTTAGGGAGCCGAGTGGGGGTCTTCTTTCCCTCACTCCAGGCCTGCCAGGGGAAACGAACGGAGCGCGGTGGGGCCCTCTCCCCCCGATAAAAGTGATCTCGCTGCAAATTGGCTGCAGAGACCACTTTGATGCCAAAGAGAACCGCCCGCTGTTGTTGAAAATACCGGGGTTGAGACAGCTAGGTGCTGCCATAACAACGTTATTTAGCATCAAAGTACCGACGTACAATGACAGCGATTTGCGGGAAGTAGTTAAGGTGAAAAACCTTGAGGCTTTACAACTACAGTGGAACCTCGGATTGCTAGTAACGTGGGTTAACGAGCGTTTCGCAATACGAACACTGTATTTAAAAAAATCGTAACTCGGTTTGCAAGTGTTGTCTTGCAAAACGAGCACGATTCAGGCCAAATCGGTGTGCAGTACCGCTTTTGGCCTGAGGTGGGGCGCTGGAGCCGAGCAGAGCCGAACGTCACTGATCGCAGCCGATCTGCGCCGTTCAGAAATGCACGGAAAGGCCCGAGGACAGCACAGCTGACCTTGGCAAACCTTAGGAATTAAGTCTTTCCGAGGTTTGCCAAGGTCAGCCGATAGTGTCCTCGGGCCTCTTCGCACGTTTCCGAGGCTCTCCGGCGCCCCCGCCTCTGGCCGCATGTGGTATTGCATACCATTGAAGTCAATGCGGAACAAATTATTTTCGTTTCCATTGACTTCATAGGGGAAACTCGCTTTGATATGCGAGTACTTTGGATTACGAGCATTCTCCTGGAACGGATTATGCTCGTAAAACGAGGTTCCAGTGTACTTTAATTCTTGGATTTGCTTAGCTGAGTATGTAATCTGAGCTTCATCTATTAAAAGTAAAGAACAGTTTATTTGTTTTTGTTTTTAAAGCAAAGTATGTAACATTCGAAGGGCAACTATATGAAAAGGCACTAGTGCCACGTACACACAACCGTTTTTCATGACGATAAAAATGCCATTCTTTTATTTGGTCATTAAAAACGATCGTGTGTAGGCTCCAGAGCATTTTTCGCGACGTGAAAAATGGCCATTAAAAGAAAACGCGCATGCTCAGAAGCAAGTTATGAGACGGGAGCGCTCGTTCTGGTAAAATTGGCGTTCGTAATGGAGATATCACATTCGTCACGCTGTAACGGACTGAAGAGCATGAGGCTGAAAAGCGCGAATCGTCTCTCTCCAAACTTTACTAACACGAGGATCAGCAAAAGCAGCCCAAAGGGTGGCGCCATCCGAATGGAACTTCCCCTTTATAGTGCCGTCGTACGTTTCGTACGTCACCGCGCTTTGTTGGAGCATTTTTTTTCACGATCGTGTGTAGGCAAGGCAGGCTTGAGAAGAATCACGTCGAGAAAAATGTTGTTTTTTCAATGACATTAAAAACGGTTGCGTGTACGCGGAATTAGAGTTGAACTCGGGATGGGGAATAAGGAGATGAAATAATCTTGGGATTCCTTTGGCTCTTTATGTAATCTGAGCTTTAGTGATTGAGCTATGTAAAAGCAGTTAGGATTCCATGTGAATAGTTACCTACTAGAAATTATAAATATAAAAAATTTACATGCAATATTTACCTAATTTAATTTTTTCTAACTTTATTTTTATAGTCCTGAAAATAAGTATATACAAAGCATTATACATGCACTAAAAATGTAAAAGTTCCATGTTTGTCCGGAGTGTGCCCTTTATCTAGTGATTTCATTTAAATTGCATTGCAATGAATTATAGGCAATTTGTTATGCTTAATGCTTTTCAAAATCCAACAAGAAAGAAATGAAGTGTTCTTGCCTGTTTTATAAACATGCCTGCATCATTCCTTAAGAAAATAAAATACTGAGTGATTCCATATCCTAGCTCTTCATTTGCTTAACACAAATATTACAATGGTTGCCATCTGCTTTGCTTTACCCAGAATAAGATGTTTTAATATGGAAGAGGTAAACCTGGAACAGGGAAAGCCGCACAGAGAAATAACACATTGGATGAGCTCCCATTCTCTTATAAAGAAATACTTTACAATGTACCGCATGATATATGCTGCAGTCCTGGAAACCTAATGGTGGTCTCAGGGAAATTCCTGGTGGACTGACAAAAATCCCATAAAACAATATTGAGAAGTAAATCCTATCTAGCGATCTCAGATAAAACAAACTACATGGAAGATCTATTTAAAACCTGAATTCCTGCTTTTGGGGTGGACGTTATGCTATGTTTTACTATTATGTAATTTTAAACATTAGGAATGATTTAATCATTGCCAGGTTCAGGCTTTGTGTTTTACATGGGTGGCAGACCCGTATTGTTTTACACAGCCCCCTTACTGTTCAGGGCAATGGAAAAAACAGCAACCTCAGGCTATGAGTCCAATTGGAGAACTACTAAAGCTACTCTGGAAACACTGCCACTATGCTAAAATGAGAATGCTTATTCTGGGTTTGATATAAATAAAATAGAATTTCAAGAGTTGAGCATTTGCTACCTTATAAAGTGGTCCACGTGTAGGGCTTGCCCTTGTTGTAACATAGACTTGTAGTAACATAGAATACATTGTGAAAGGGAGAAGGAGGAGTTGCCAGAGAACGCAGTGTGGGTGAGCTGCCACAATGAATGTAGCATGGGGAATAGGTTGGGAATTGTCAGATAATATATTTCGGACAGGGCAAGGCAGGTGAATACACTGGGGAAACAGGTGCAAAACAGGTGTATGCTGAGTGTTTAGTATTATTGAAATTGCAGAGGGAACAATTCTTGGTGGGGATATAGAACATTGATGATAAAACAATGCCTACCAGGATATAACAATGTGCACATGTAGTGCATGTGCAGTTGTTAACCCAGTTCTTGAATCAAGGCATACAGTTAAATTGTAAGTGTTGGCAAGTCCAAAACCCTAGTAACCAGCCATCAGGTTCACTGCACTGTTCAACTTTTCCCCTCAGGCCATGTTGGGAATCATGAGCCAAGAGTTTTGTGAGGGGCCTTTTTTTTTCCACTGGTCCCAGGCCTTGTCTGCATGGGGTCCCACTAAACGCATGTGGCCCGTGAAAAAATGGAGGACCAGGTTGCCACCAAACAGTACATTATTTATCACTGCTAAGCTGGCAGACCCTCCTCCACTAGGCCACCGCTCCTTACTGACCTGAACTGGTTGTAATGTGCATTCTCCTTAGGTATTGGGTATACTGTAACCTTTTACAAAGATTTTATGACCAGTCCAGGGGTGCGGTGGTACTCATGAATCTGTTCTCTCACATATTGTCATAGTTCTTCACTCTATTCCTATCTAAGGGTATATCTGGGCACAGCTTTCCCCCCAACAGGACAATGAAAGTAAGCATTTAGTATCCTACATGCTTCATTTTGCAGGCTCCCCTCTCTCCATTTTTTTTATTAGTTATATGATATAAGGATAGGAGGCACACACTCTAATATAGTGCCCATACTGGTCATTAATGTGGGTATTTTGCATTTAATATTGATGGAAAAAGCTTAATTTACACTCCAAATGTCTTTCAATTAAAAGCTCAGATTTAATTCATGTAGAAAGGAAACCATTTAAAAATAAAATCATGTTATCAGCTAGTCAGGACTGATTTGTACTCTTGAAAACAAGTAGAAAGATCAGTAACGTAAGTGTGAGTGTTTTTTGCGTGTTTCTGCATGTTAACTTCAATTGACTACCCAACACGTAAGAAATGCATAAAAATGTCTGATCATTTTTAAAAATTGCACTGCATTAAAACGCATAGTACTTTGTACTTAGCACACGCATTATTAAGATGCATGGAGGCACTGCCACACGCCTGCAAAAAGGCTGCACATTTCTGTACGTTGCTGGAAAGCACGCATTATTGCATTTGTCCCCCCAACGCATACATTTGAAGATTAATTACATCTCACAGAGTAGTACAGTGGATATATAAACCAATAATAAAATGCAAAATGTGAACAAAACCTAATGGACATATCCTTAAGCTGGGTATACACATAGAGTTTTTTCTGTTCAACCAGCAGGTTGGACGAAAAAAAACCTTGCAGATTCTCACATCCACACAAATGATGTGGATGCAGGGTGAAAGAAAAGCTCAGTTCGTGTTGCAACAAGAAGGCTATTGTATGCTTGTGAGCATGCTCATAATTATGAGCAAAAGCTAATTGCACAACAGGCATTGGCGCATTCGCACAAACATATTAGCGTAAGCAGAAACCGTACGCACACGCACATTCTGTATGTGCACTGGGCTAAGACATGAATAGATTGCAAAGTGATCTTCAGCTAGTTCCTGCTTAACCTGAGCCTTGACCTGCCTTACCTGCATTTCTGTGTACGACTCGGCTTGCTCCTGACCTGTCTTTGGATTTGTTTGCCAATCAATTGTCAACGTTGACCAGTTCCTGGTTCTTGCCGGTGATCTACAGCCATCTGCTTCCTGCAAACATCAGCCGGCATTGCCTGCTACATTGGCCCTCGTGCCACTCTGTGTCCTTATACCTCCTGTCAGCACTACCAGGGGTGTTGGACAAAAGGTGCAAGAGAAGCCCCCTCCCCAGCCTCGATCTTCACCAGGTACATGACACAGGGATCTCTGCACTATTGTATTCTGACAGTGAGTACCCCCACCACCAGAATACACAGATCAGTGCTGTGGTTGATCAAATGTGAGTTTTCCCGCAGGTCTGTTAGACCAAAGTTGTTTGTTAGACTGGGTAAACACACATTGAAATTTGTCTGGTTCCTAGTGAACCATTGAATTTTCGATACATGTATGCTTACGTGAAAAGGTGAACTGCACCATTTGTGTTCAGCGTTATGACTCATACAGTTAAAACAAAAAAATTTGCAGTGCTAATAAAGTCTAAACCGTGAACAAACAGTAAGACAATGTGCAAGTGAAATCCCAAAAATTATGAATAAAGTTCATCAATGGTGCAAAAATTGTAAATAACAGAATATGTGCATGATTCAACAATCACCAACGTGCTCTACCACCCAGTGTAAGATGGACTCCACAGTTGGAGGACTCTATCACGAGGTCAAGTGTGCTCAGATAAGTGAATCGTTAGCAATCAGCCATCACAGATCCTCCAGGAACAGATGCTATTCAGTGATCCCAATAAGAATGAATGGACGTAGGGCAAACAATGTGAATCTCAGAAGTTAAAAGCAGGCATATATACTATGTGGACCATGCATGAAGATCAGTAAGTTGGTGTACACAGGAAAAGCAAGCATGGCGATGGCATGTACAAAAGGTCCGCCCTAAATGTTTTGTCACAACTGACGTCATTGGGGGAATGTACCATGCATGATCACACACATCTTCTGTTATTTACAATTTTTGCACCATTTATGAACTTTATCTGTAATTTTTTGAAATTCACTTGCACATTGTGTTACTGTTTGTTCACTATTCATAGACTTTATTAGCGCTGCAACATTTTTTGTTTTATCTTATTGCACAGTTCATCTGACTGTTTTTTGCTAGCTGCTTGTTCACTATTTTTTTAGATTTTTCATCCATTTTGTCAGCGTGTTTTCTCCCCATTTCTTGGACTCATACAGTTGTTTTTAAATGCAATTGATGCCTAGCTGGAGAATATAAAAAAAAAGATATCATATGTTGACAAATTTGGATATCCTAGGGTGGAATACTGAATTTATTTGATAAAGTATCTGACTGTGGACACAGTCTTTTCTTAGGACCTCCGTTATCTTCTTTGGTAGGGCAACATTGCAGTTCAACACAATTCAGTTGTTTTCTTTCATCCTATGCCAAGCACAGAGATAGTACTGCCGCACAGGAAATTAAGTCTACTGCTATATAAAACCACCATAAAGCTTTCAGAGGAATGGAAACGGTTTAAATAACATGATAATCTAATTTTTAAGGTCACCTAGAACACAACAAGAAGAATACTGTTATATTCTGTTTCTTGTGGGAGTAGGGACATTTCACAACCCATGGGTAGATCATGAACCATTGGGAGAATTGGTAACGTAGAGATAAGCATATTTGGGGGCAATGGGCGGGGCAGGCTAGCAGTGCCCTACAAAAAATGTGAAAAAAAACATACAGTTTCAATGTATTCAATTTATGAATCAAGAATGTTTCCCTGCTTGAGTCTTTCCTCTTCAAATTAGCCCCTCACCAGAATGTTTCTATTTTTCTCACCCCTTATCATTCTGACAACATTTTAAAATACAACTGAACACTATTATTTTCTTTCTTTGTTTCCATTTTAATAGACGTGTTCAGCAATTTGATCTCTGTGCAGTGTGACTTTTGCATGCATGGGTACAGCATATATCCCACATGTCTTTTTTTTTCAGCGGGAACGTATGCAGTTCCAGCACCTCCAGCACTGAATGTATGTACTGGCAAGGGGTGCGGGGTGTGCTGGAGGGTCTATTGTTGCTGGCTGCTGGGGATCTATTGTCACTGGTGGGGATTTGTTTTTGTGGAAGGGTCTTTTATTGCTGCGGGGGATCTATTGTTGCTGGGGGGTCTTATGTTGCTGGTGGGGATCTACTGTTGAGGGAGAGGTCTATTGTTGCTGGTTGCTGGAGGATCTATTGATTCTGGTTGCTGGGAGATCTGTTGTTGCTGCTGGGGTGGATCTTTTGTTGTTGGGGTGGTATTTTGTTGAGGGTGGTCCATCATTTCTGTGTGGGGAGTCTATTGTTGTGTAGGGGAACTATTGTTGCTGGGTTGGGGTCTATTGTAACTGGGGTGGAGTCTATTGTTGCAGGGTTGGGTTCTATTGTTGCTGAGGGGGATCTATTGTTGCTGGGGTGGGGTCCATTGTTCCTGGGGGAGTCTGTTGTTGTGTGGGGGATCTAATGTTGCTGGGATGGGGTCTATTGTTGCTGGGGGATATATAGTTGCTGGCTCCAGGGGCCCTATTTTACTCATTTTCTTGTTAATAGACAAGAACAAATTACATACAAATTATTTAGCACCACAAAATGATACCTGGGGTAGTACTGGGAGGGGGGTAGTACTGGGAGGTGAGTAAGGGGTGGAGACAAGGTGGAACACAAAACAGGGGGGAGACAAGGTGGAACTCAAAAGGGGGGAGTTCCTGCACCTATTCTCTGAAATAAAATAAAAAAGCCCTGATATCACACATCACACCCTACTTTCGCATATACATTGTTCCATTTTTACCATTTTTGAATTTTATTATTGTAACCTTTCTTCTATTTTTTGTCAGTTTAACCTTTTACATGGGCCTACATCCTTAATAGTACCTTTAGATTTACTAGGTTGTTCAATCACCCTTGGAACAATAAGATTTTTCAAATTAGGGTTTTTTCTAATGCCGCGTACACACGTACGTTTTTAATGCCATTTTTTAAGCCAACGTTTTTCTTGTTTCCTCTCAAGCCTGTCTTGCATCCACACGATCATTAAAAAAAACGCTCGAGCAAAGCGCAGTGACGTACAACACGTACGACGGCACTATAAAGGGGAAGTTCCGTTCGAATGGCGCCACCCTTCATGTTAGTAAACTTTGTTGAGCGGCGATTCGCGCTTTTCAGCCTCGTGCTTTTCAGTCCGTTACAACGTGACGAATGTGCTATCTCCATTACGAACGCTAGTTTTACCAGAACGAGCGCTCCCGTCTCATACTTGATTCTGAGCATGCGCGTTTTTTTTCCCCTCGTAAAAGCATACACACTATCGTTTTTCACGTCGTTAAAAAAAATGACATGAAAAACGACGTGAAAAAATAGAGCATGTTCGAAGTTTTTAATGGCCGTTTTTCACGCCGTTAAAAATGCTCTGGAGCATACACACGATCGGTTTTAATGGCCATTTTTAAAAATGGCATTTTTAACGGCATGAAAAACGATCGTGTGTATGCGGCATTAAGGTTAACCCTGGGAAATATAGCATATGCTTCCGTAAAACATGGGTCTATCTTTAATACATTCCAATGTTTCTGAAAAACCTGTTTTATTTGTCTTTGCTGAATGCCAAATGTGTAATAGAATACATATACCATGCTGTTATTTTGTCTTACACTTTTCTCCACCTTCTTTAATAATACCTCCCTGTCTGTTTTTACTATTGTATCATTTATCTCTTCAATATCCTGTTTTTTATAGCCTTTTTGAACAAAGCATTGTTTCAATACTTTTGATAGTTTATTATACTTCTTGGTATCTGTGCAACTCTGTTTGATTCTAAGCATCTGGCCACGCAGAATATTCGCCAACCACTTGGAGTGATATCCAATACTAGTGTGTATATATGAAATTTTATCTGTCTCCCTAATTTATCATGTAATCCTTTCTTGTATAATTCCTAAAATTTTACACATTTTACCCCAGTAATTATTGTTTAAAGGAGATATACAGGGTTTATATATAAAAAAAAAACATACATGCCCACCTCAATGCTGCAGCATCGGTGTGATGTTGCATCTGTCCCATGTCAGCTCTACCACTGAAAATTGAACGATCACATGACTGCTGATCGCTCAGCTCTCAGCCTTCTTGGAGCAGAGATCGTGATGGTCAGATGTTGTGCCCCTCTAGTGCTCACTGGAGCACCTAGCTGGAGAGAAGGCAGCCAAAGATGTATTTGACTCTTAGCCGTGTGCTGAGAGCCAAAGACAGCAGTCAATCAGGCAGCTGGGTGGATCCCGACAATATGGCAGGGATCCTTCCAGAGCCTGGAGCAGCTCTGTGACATCAGCTGACAGTGGGCTTTAAGCCCTGTACACACGATCGGTTTTACCGATGAAAACAGTCCGATGGACTTTTTTCATCGGACAAACCGATCGTGTATGGGACCCATCAGTCTTTTTTCCATCGGTTTTAAAAAATAGAACATGTTTTAAATTTTTCCGATGGATCAAAAAACAATAGCAAATTCTGATCGTCTATGGGCAAGTCCATCGGATAAAAAAACCCACGCATGCTCAGAATCAAGTCGACGCATGCTCATCGGAGTGTTTTACGTCACCGCGTTTGGAACGGTCGGTTTTTTGACTGATGGTGTGTAGGCAAGACTGATGGAAGTCAGCTTCATCGTTTTTCCGATGGAAAAAAACATCGGATTAGAATCCATAGGATATCCGATCGTGTGTACGAGGCTTAAGCTCGCTGTGAGCTGATTCGAAGTCATTTGCGAGCAAAAGTAAGTGAACCGTGAAGTATGGACAACAAGCTTTGGTCTTACTTCTTATTTAGGTGATCCATAAATGTAATTAATAAAGTTTCTGTTCCCTTTATAATAAAAAACACTCATAAATGTATCTCAGTCAAATTCAAAAGAACTGTTCATGGGGGGCGTGGCTTGGACTCCACCGAGATGGCGGTGTGATCCCTGAGCTCCGGCAAACAGCGGGATAAAACAGCGGCTCACAGCGACTTAAGGCACCGAGAACACCTTCTCAAGTGGCGATCTGACCCCCAACCACCCGGGCATCATGACCAGGAAACGTCAGGCGGAACACCGCCCGAAGAAACTAACAGACTATTACTCCTTGCCGCCGGCGCCTCGTGGACAAGATGGCGCTGGCGCTTCTCCCTCCTCTGGAGCGGAGCGTGGCTACTCATTCAACGGCAAGGGACATAAAAACAGACAGGCTCATAGCTCGGGAGAGAGGTCTCAAGCAGCCCAGACTCCTCCATCTGTCAGCGGCAGTCCAGCTAAAACCATGCCCAGAACGGAGGACCCGGAGCTGCAGCATTGTGAGGTAAGATCCAACACAGACTCACAGGAGGACACTAGGGAGCTTCCAGACTCCATAGTCTCCTTCCCCACGCTGCACAAGCCTGTGATGGACACAACACTTAAGGACATGCTGATCTCCTTACGTAGCACCATCCACAGTGATATGATGGCATGCATGAGAAAATTTAACACTGAACTAGCTGCGGTAGGAGATAGAGTTGATCACATAGAAGTAAAGATGGGGGAATATGCCACTACCATTAACAATCTAGTTGATGCGAATGATACAGCAGAAGAGGAGCAGACATGGATTAAAGCAAAATTAGCAGATTTAGAAGACAGGTCCAGGAGAAATAATGTCAAAATAAGAGGCATTCCAGAAACGATTCAATCTTCTGACCTGCGCTCCTATGCGACTGCCATGCTTTCCTCACTTATGCCTGATCTCCCCTCTGTTGAACTATCTATAGACAGGATCCACAGGCTGCCTAAACCTTCATTCATACCAGAAACTGCTCCCAGAGATGTTTTATTTCGGATGCATTTCTACCAAACTAAAGAGAGACTGATGACAATCACACGCAAGGGTGAACACTGTGACACTGCATATGCCACTCTCCAATTCTATGCAGACTTATCTCAATACACCTTGCAGCTCCGAAAAAATTTGAACTCCATTACCAAAGCTTTGAGAAACCACAAGGTGGATTACAGGTGGGGATACCCCACGAAACTTCTGGTCACTAAGGATGGCACTACACATACAATCACTTCACCGTCCAAAGGCCTCAGACTACTCCAAAAATGGAAGATCTTACCTGATGAACAAGGCGAACCTTCGAGAGCAGATAACAATGTCAGAATCTCCCCGGAGTGGAAACAAGTTGGCAACAAGTCTTGATATGTAAAGCGTTTAATTTTCTACCTTGGTGCCTACGATCGCTGCCCTCACAAAGGGCCCCGCATTATGGAGCTTCCCCCACATTTAAAGCTCCCTCTTACTGAAGCAGAAATGTTCTGCAACAGGGTTATGATAACCCTCCTTTTATGTTCCAGTTTTTGTTCTTTTGACTTTGTTTATCAGTTTTACTCACAGGAACTGCACCGTCATATACTACCAAGACCTGTCACCTTTCAACAGCTTTTCCAGCAAGATCACCTCAGAATCCCAATAAAGACTCTTGACCATGAACACCTGAAGCTTCCTTCTTGTGAAAGCCCTACCGTGGGCTCTTGCTGTAAGTATTTTCATTCCTTGATTCACACAGCACCACTTGATACCTACCATGCCAGTTAAAATACTATCTATCAATGCCCATGGTCTGAATCACCCTGCCAAAAGAGCATCCCTATGGAGGGAAGCTGATGCCTCCCATTGCGATATACTCTGTGTGCAAGAGACCCACTTTCATTCCAAAGCACCGCCTAAATGTACCCACAAGTCTTTTCAACACTATTTCTTCTCCAGCATGGAAGCCAAGAGAAGAGGGGTCATGATAGTGATTAAGGACACAATTTCATTTAAACTCATTTCAGAACATGCTGACCCTCAGGGTAGATTCCTGATCCTTATCTGTGAACTCAATAACACTCGCT
Source organism: Rana muscosa (assembly GCA_029206835.1). NCBI lineage: Eukaryota > Metazoa > Chordata > Amphibia > Anura > Ranidae > Rana > Rana muscosa. Next base: position 1,156,153,474 of record CM055116.1, on the reverse strand, counting down.
ATACTGTGATAACAGTATATGTTCCAAATACATGTCAAATTAACTACCTCAATAGACTCATGGGTAGAGTGAAAAAATTACGGCAGGGCTCTCTAGTGATTTGTGGGGACTTCAACATTATGCCTGATCCGAATCTGGACTCTACCAGTACCCCATCGAAAAGGACTCCCTCATTGGGGAATTTCTTGCGCTCTCATGACCTATATGATGCTTGGCGGTGTACACACGCCAATGAAAAAGATTATTCTTTTTTCTCCCACAGGCACTGTTCTTATTTGAGGATTGATCTGTTTTTGCTAGACAAGTGTATCAGAGAGTATCTTTAACGAAAATTGGACCCATAGCTTGGTCAGACCACGCCCCTATCCTTCTCTCGTTGCAGGATTCCTATCCTGCCTCCATGGCCTATATTTGGCGTGCCAATTCACAGATTATTCAAAACCCCAATACCAAGGCTATCTTGAAAGACCGCTTGTCTGAGTACTTCCAGATCAACTCCTCTTCTACTAATAATGACTTTCTATTGTGGAATGCTCATAAGGCATACGTAAGGGATATTTTTATCCAATTGGGAGCTAGGCTTAAGAGACAGAGGCAGCAGCAATTGACTACTTTAATGTCAGAGATTAATACTCTTGAAGACTTAAATAAACAGACCCCTACCCCCCTCATTAGCACAAAGTTAACGTCATTGAGACATAAGCTACGACTACTCCTTCTCCAAAACTTTGAGCGCTCAGAAAAGAAGCTGAGAATGTCCTTCTATTCCACTAGCAACAGAGCAGGTAAAGCGTTAGCTTGACGTATCCAAGGACAATGCTTTAAAACTAAAATTGCATACCTTCTACACCCCAAGACAAAAAAGACAGTATACGACCCCCAGGATATAACTGACGCATTTAGTGACTATTATAGCTCACTATTAGTGATGAGCCGAACACCCCCGGGTTCGGTTCGCACCAGAACCCGCGAACGGACCGAAAGTTCGAACGAACATTAGAACCCTATTAAATACAATGGATGCGAACGTTCGAATTCTAAAGTGCTAATTATAACAACTATTATGCATGTTATTGTCCTAAAAAGGGTTTGGGAACCCGGGTTCTGCACCAGGGGACATGTATCAATGCAAAAAGAAGTTTTAAAAACGGTCGTTTTTCGGGAGCAGTCATTTTAATGATGCATAAAGTGAAAAAAAAAAAGTCAAATATTCCTTTAAATATCGTACCTGGGGGGTGTCTAAAGTATGCCTGTGAAGTGCCACGTGTTTCCCGTGTTTAGAACTGTCCCTGCACAAAATGACACTTCTAAAGGAAAAAAAAGCCATTTAAAACTGCTTGCGGCTTTAATGTAATGTCTGGTCCCGGTAATATGGATGAAATTCTTTAAGAAAAATGGCATAGCTACCCCATGACCCCCCCCCCCCCTACCCCAGCCCATTACCAGCCCCTTTGGGTCTTGTATGGATATTAAGGGGAACCCCGCACATAAAATAAAAAAGGCCCTATATACTCTGAACAGCCCTATACAGGCGGTGCATACAAGACAGGGACTGTAGGTTTGTTCTTATGTAGAATCTGTTTGTAATTTTGAACAGGTACATTGTTGAAGTGTAGCTCCAGACCAAAAATCTATTTTTAAACTTTTTGGAAAACATAGGTAAGGGTTATCACCCCTGTAACATTTGTTTTGCTGTCTGTGCCCCTGTTCAGAACATTTCACCTCACTTTCCGTCCCAATGACAACTGTTTTTGAAATGTGGTGTTTTTCTTGAAACAAGGATTGCTGATAAAGCATCAGTACAGAGGAGACACCTTTCTCCCATATTTATTCTTACAGGAGAGAATTTTCCTTCCTAGTGGTAGATTTCCTCTCACTTCCTGTTGTCTTCTTGCGTTTGCAAGTAGGAGTCGTTTGTAAGTTGGATGTTTGAAAGTAGGGACCTGCCGTATATACTCTGCAGAAATAGGCCCCTTAGTTGTTGGTGTTGGCACAACACTGTAAGCACTCACAGTTACTCTTGGTTGGTGCTGGAACGCCCTGCTGTCAACTATTATATCAGGAATTTTAATTACATATAATTGTTGAACAGTGGTAGTAAAAATTGGGTCTTTGATGGTGGTGCTGGTGCCACAACACTGTAAGCCCTGACAGTTACTCTTGGTGGGTGCAGCAATGGGCCCTGCTGTGAATTATTAGATCAAGAATTGTAATTACATGCCCCTGTTGAACAGGGGCTGAAAAATTGGGCCTTAGGCACTGGTGGCACAACACTGCAACCCCTCACAGATACTGTACTTGGAGCACAGCAATGAGCCCTGTTGCAAAGTATTGCTTCAAAAATTGTAATTACACGCCCCTGTTAAACAGGGGCTGAAAAATTGGGCGTTAGGCACTGGTGGCGGCACCCATAAACAAAAATGATCTTCCAAGCTATCATCATCAATCGTATCATTGAGGACTCGGAGGAGGAGGATAGCCAGTCAACATAACAGCACAGGCACTCAGCATCAGCATCAGTCTTGAAGGGATGTGACATGTTAAAATCAATTAGTCTGTTATATCAGCATCAGGTGTGTGGTAGCTGGTGGTGATCCAAGACTGGTTCATCTTGATGAAAGTCAGTCGATCAACCGAGTCGGTGGACAGGCGCACCCTGTGATCCGTGACAAATCCTCCAGCAGCACTGAATGTGCGTTCCGAAAGAACGCTGGATGCAGGACAGGCCAGTAGCTCAATTGCATACTGTGCAAGCTCTGGCCAGTGATCCATCCTCAAGACCCAGTAAGCCAGAGGATTTTCGGTGGGGAAGGTGTCCAAGTCTGACCTTGCCCCTAGATATTCCTGCACCATGTTTATCAGACGCTGGCGATGGTTGCTGGAACCGATCATACTTTGGGGCTGCGGACTAAAGAATTGTCTGAACGCATCGGTCAGACGGCCACCTTCCCCACCGCTCCTTCTTTGACTGGCCGAAGCCTCAGCAACTCATTGTCCAGGACCAGGAGTTTGCAACCTCCCAGTCTCTGGGAACGCGTTGCACAGACCTTTCTGCAAGGCCTCCCGGAGTTGTCTCATCCTCTGCTCCCTCTGCGACGGTAACATAAGGTCCGCAACCTTACCCTTGTACCGTGGATCAAGGAGAGTGGCCAGCCAGTAATGGTCCCTCTCCTTGATCCGAAGAATACGAGGATCCTTCCGCAGACTTTGCAGGATCAGGGAGGCCATGCAGCGTAGGTTTGCTGAGGCATTCGCTCCGGAGTCCTCTGGGTCACTAAGGACGACATGATCCGCAGCCACCTCCTCCCAGCCACGTACAAGTCCACTGGTTTCTTGGGACTGTAAATCATCCCTAAAAGACTGCTGCTGATGATGCTGAGTGCCAGCCTCCACCTCCATGCTGACACAATCCTCCTCCTCCTCCTCCTCCTCCTCTTCCTGTGCGATGGGTGGGACAGAAGGAACACTGTCTGGGTAAAGGGGGCCTTGAGAGGCAAGGAAGTCCTCCTCTTCCTGCCTCTGTTCTGCCTCAAGTGCCCTGTCCATTATTCCACGCAGCGTGTGCTCCAACAGGTGGACAAGAGGTACAGTGTCACTGATGCATGCACTGTCACTGCTCACCATCCTCGTGGCCTCCTCAAATGGTGCCAGGACAGTGCATGCATCCCTGATCATGCCCCACTGGCGTGGAGAAAAAAAACCAAGCTCCCCTGACCCTGTCCTGGTGCCGTAGTCGCACAGGTACTCATTGATGGCCCTCTGCTGCGTGTGCAGCCGCTGCAGCATGGCCAACGTTGAGTTCCACCTGGTGGGCATGTCACATATAAGGCGGTTCTTGGGCAGGTTCAACTCCTTTTGCAGCTCAGCCAGGCGAGCACTGGCATTATAAGATCTGCGGAAATGCACACAGACTTTCCTGGCCTGCCTCAGGACATCCTGTAAGCCCGGGTACCTGCCCAAGAACCGCTGCACCACCAGGTTAAGGACGTGAGCCACACAGGGCACATGGGTCAGTTGTCCCTGTCGGAGGGCGGAGAGGAGGTTGGTGCCATTGTCGCAAACCACCATTCCTGGCTTAAGCTGGCGTGGCGTCAACCACCTCTCGGCCTGGCCCTGCAGAGCAGACAGGACCTCTGCCCCAGTGTGGCTTCTGTCCCCCAAACACACCAGCGCAAGCACGGCATGGCATCTTTTTGCCTGCGTACTTGCGTAGCCCCGTGAACGGCTACGGAGCACCGCTGGTTCATAGGACAAACCACAGGAAGAGGCCATGGAGGAAGAAGAAGAGGAGGGGGTGGAGGAGAGAGGTGTGTCACAACCAGTAGTAGCATTTTGGAGGCGTGGCGGTGGGACAACCTCCAACACTACTGCACCTTGTCCTGAATCCTTCCCAGCTGCCAAAAGAGTGACCCAATGGGCCGTGAAAGAAAGGTAACGTCCCTGTCCATGCCTGCTGGACCATGAGTCAGCGGTAATATGCACCTTACCGCTGACCGCCCTGTCCAGCGAGGCCAAGACATTGCCTTCCACATGCCGGTAGAGAGCCGGAATAGCCTTCCGTGAGAAAAAGTGGCGTTTGGGAACCTGCCACTGAGGAACCGCACATTGCACAAACTCACGGAAGGGGGCCGAGTCTACCAACTGAAAAGGCAGCAGTTGAAGCGCTAGCAATTTAGCCAAGCTAGCATTCAACCGCTGGGCATGTGGATGGCTGGGAGTGAACTTCTTTCGACGGTCCAGCAGCTGGGGCAGGGAAATTTGCCTGCTAGAATCGGACGTCGGTGTACTGCTAGCAGAGTGGGCGCAAGTACTTGGCTGTGACACACCTAATTCTACACCTTCATTCCTCTCAGTGCATGTTTCAGAGAGGACTGAAGTTATAGTGGGGTTGGAGATCCCAGCTGATGCGGTGCAAGGAGAGGTCCGCTTTGTTCTTTGGTGTGGGTCTTTGAGGTAGGCTTGCCAACGAGCTGCATGGCAGGTCAACATATGTCTGGTCAGGCATGTGGTACCCAAGCGGCTGATGTTTTGGCCACGCGATATACGCTTGAGACATATGTTGCAAACAGCAGCTGTGCGATCTGATGCACTAGCCTCAAAAAAGGCCCACACCAAAGAACTTTTTGAATGACGGGCAGAGGCAGCGCCCTGCACAGGCGGAGCTCTGCGGTGTGATTCCGTCGGTGTACTGCCCTTACGCTGGCCACCAAAGGGCATCCTGCCTCGTTGGAGATGTGCCTCCTCCTCATCCTCCTCCTCCTCCTCTCTCCTATTAGGCACCCACGTGGAGTCAGTGACCTCATCATCCCCTCCCTCCTCATCACTGGAGCCAATCTGGCAGTATGCTGCAGCTGCTGGAACATGACTGCCAGATTGGTGTCCTTCTTGAGCATCCCCTCTGTCTGCTCTCACGCTACTGCCTTCCTCTAGCTGGGTTTCATCATCAGACCCTTCGAAACGCTGGGCATCCTCCTGGAGCATGTACCCAACACTGTGCTGAAACAGTTCGGGGGACTCCTCAGGAGGAGGACATGGTGGGTCTAGGGAAGGAGTGACTGATGATTTGTCTGACATTGATACCAGGGAAGACGACGCTTTGGCAGCTGCTTTTCCAGTACCCTGAGCCTGGGTGAGAGAGGATGAGGAGGAGGAGGAGGGCTTGGTCATCCACTCTACCAAGTCTTCGGCATGATGTGGCTCAACATGTCCAGCTGCCGAAAAGAAGGACAAGCGTGTCCCATGGCCATGTGCTGATGACAATGCACCGCGTCCACGACCAGCACTGTTGCCCCCAGACACAGAGCCTGCTTGCCCTCTTTTATTGCCTCCTGACTGTCTGCCTCTCCTTGTTTGCCTTCCAGACATTCTAATAGATGGCCTGCAGGGAGATGGGAAAAAAGCAATAAGGGCTACCTTCAGGTGTCCTTCTCTGTCCCTTGAAACAAGGACTTTCACAGTGAAAGAAACTGACACTCTCCCTACCTACAGTTTTCTGTCCCTAGAATAAATGTTTTTTTTAAGCACAATATAGCACAAGGACAATTCACTCACTGTCCTTACAGGTCCCTGGAAACAAGGACTTGCAGAGTGAAAGAAAAAAAACACTCTCCCTACCTACAGTTTTCTGTCCCTAGAAAAAATGTTTTTTTTAATCACAATATAGCACAAGAACAATTCACTCACTGTCCTTACAGGTCCCTGGAAACAAGGACTTGCAGAGTGAAATAAACTGACACTCTCCCTACCTACAGTTTTCTGTCCCTAGAATAAATGTTTTTTTTAAGCACAATATAGCACAAGGAGAATTCACTCACTGTCCTTCCAGGTCCCTGGAAACAAGGACTTGCAGAGTGAAAGAAAAAAAACACTCTCCCTACCTACAGTTTTCTGTCCCTAGAAAAAATGTTTTTTTTAATCACAATATAGCACAAGGACAATTCACTCACTGTCCTTACAGGTCCCTGGAAACAAGGACTTGCAGAGTGAAATAAACTGACACTCTCCCTACCTACAGTTTTCTGTCCCTAGAATAAATGTTTTTTTAAGCACAATATAGCACAAGGACAATTCACTCACTGTCCTTACAGGTCCCTGGAAACAAGGACTTGCAGAGTGAAAGAAAAAAAACACTCTCCCTACCTACAGTTTTCTGTCCCTAGAAAAAATGTTTTTTTTAATCACAATATAGCACAAGGACAATTCACTCACTGTCCTTACAGGTCCCTGGAAACAAGGACTTGCAGAGTGAAAGAAAAAAAACACTCTCCCTACCTACAGTTTTCTGTCCCTAGAAAAAATGTTTTTTTTAATCACAATATAGCACAAGGACAATTCACTCACTGTCCTTACAGGTCCCTGGAAACAAGGACTTGCAGAGTGAAATAAACTGACACTCTCCCTACCTACAGTTTTCTGTCCCTAGAATAAATGTTTTTTTTAATCACAATATAGCACAAGGACAATTCACTCACTGTCCTTACAGGTCCCTGGAAACAAGGACTTGCAGAGTGAAAGAAAATAAACACTCTCCCTACCTACAGTTTTCTGTCCCTAGAATAAATGTTTTTTTTAAGCACAATATAGCACAAGGACAATTCACTCACTGTCCTTACAGGTCCCTGGAAACAAGGACTTGCAGAGTGAAATAAACTGACACTCTCCCTACCTACAGTTTTCTGTCCCTAGAATAAATGTTTTTTTTAAGCACAATATAGCACAAGGACAATTCACTCACTGTCCTTACAGGTCCCTGGAAACAAGGACTTGCAGAGTGAAAGAAAAAAAACACTCTCCCTACCTACAGTTTTCTGTCCCTAGAAAAAATGTTTTTTTTAATCACAATATAGCACAAGGACAATTCACTCACTGTCCTTACAGGTCCCTGGAAACAAGGACTTGCAGAGTGAAAGAAAAAAAACACTCTCCCTACCTACAGTTTTCTGTCCCTAGAAAAAATGTTTTTTTTAATCACAATATAGCACAAGGACAATTCACTCACTGTCCTTACAGGTCCCTGGAAACAAGGACTTGCAGAGTGAAATAAACTGACACTCTCCCTACCTACAGTTTTCTGTCCCTAGAATAAATGTTTTTTTTAAGCACAATATAGCACAAGGACAATTCACTCACTGTCCTTACAGGTCCCTGGAAACAAGGACTTGCAGAGTGAAAGAAAAAAAAAACACTCTCCCTACCTACAGTTTTCTGTCCCTAGAAAAAATGTTTTTTTTAATCACAATATAGCACAAGGACAATTCACTCACTGTCCTTACAGGTCCCTGGAAACAAGGACTTGCAGAGTGAAATAAACTGACACTCTCCCTACCTACAGTTTTCTGTCCCTAGAATAAATGTTTTTTTTAAGCACAATATAGCACAAGGACAATTCACTCACTGTCCTTACAGGTCCCTGGAAACAAGGACTTGCAGAGTGAAAAAAAAAAAACACTCTCCCTACCTACAGTTTTCTGTCCCTAGAAAAAATGTTTTTTTTTAAGCACAATATAGCACAAGGACAATTCACTCACTGTCCTTCCAGGTCCCTGGAAACAAGGACTTGCAGAGTGAAAGAAAAAAAACACTCTCCCTACCTACAGTTTTCTGTCCCTAGAAAAAATGTTTTTTTTAATCACAATATAGCACATGGACAATTCAGTCACTGTCCTTACAGGTCCCTGGAAACAAGGACTTGCAGAGTGAAAGAAACTGACACTCTCCCTACCTACAGTTTTCTGTCCCTAGAATAAATGTTTTTTTAAGCACAATATAGCACAAGGACAATTCACTCACTGTCCTTCCAGGTCCCTGGAAACAAGGACTTGCAGAGTGAAAGAAACTGACACTGTCCCTACCTACAGTTTTCTGTCCCTAGAATAAATGTTTTTTTTAAGCACACTATAGCACAAGCACAAAACACACTGACACTCTCCCTACCTATCCTTCTCTTTCCCTAAACTAAAGGAATCCAGGTTAAGCAAGAAAGAAATAACAGTCACTGTCCCTGCCTATGCTGCTCTATCCCTGCTCCGGAACACACTACACTAGGCCGCCGTGCTGGCGGCCTTTTATAGTGTGGGGCGTGTACTAAACACCCTCAGCAATAATTGGCCACAGGCATCCTGCCTGTGGCCAATCATTGCTCTCCTCGCTGCCGGCGCTGTGATTGGCCAAGCATGCGGGGTCACAGTGCATGCTTGGCCAATCACAGCGCCTGGATGACACTGCGATGGCGTAGTGCATTGTGGGCCGTTCGCGTCACTCGAATTTGGCGCGAACGGCCCAAATCGTTCGATCTTCGTCGAACGATCGAACAGCCGATGTTCGAGTCGAACGTATGTTCGACTCGAACACGAAGCTCATCCCTACTCACTATATAACTTAAAATTAGACAACGCAACCAATCAGCCTTCTCTATCTGAGATAGAGGGGTTTTTAGCAGGCATCAAATTACCAACCCTCACTGAAACTCAACTTCAGACTCTGAATGCCCCATTTTCTTTATCTGAGGTGTTCCAAACCATTAAAACTCTCCCGAGTAACAAATCCCCTGGCCCGGACGGTCTCATAGGTGACTATTACAAGACCTTCCAATCTATTCTAGGACCGCACCTACTTAGGGCTTTTGACTCTGCAGCTGCCTCTGCCTCTTTAACGCCGGAAATGCTGGAGGCTTTAGTGGTCATGATCCCAAAAGCAGGGAAGACGCCAGATGCACCCCAAAACTTCAGACCGATCTCGCTGTTAAACAACGACCTCAAAATTTACACCAAAATGATAGCACTAAGGTTACTCGATATTCTCCCGACCCTGATTGATCCGGATCAATCAGGGTTCACTAAGGGTAGACAAGCGTCTGACGCCACGAGACGCTTGATCAATATCACTCATATTGCAAGACAAGCTCGAACGCCCTCTCTGCTCCTAGCTTTGGATGCAGAGAAGGCGTTCGACAGGGTGCAATGGTTATACCTGCAACGAACGTTGGAAAAATTTGGGTTCGGTGGCCATCTGCTGTCTGCAGTATTGGCTCTGTATACGACACCTTCTGCTAGAGTATATATGTCAGGTATGCTATCTAAATCCTTTGCGATTACAAATGGCACGAGACAGGGATGCCCCCTGTCTCCCCTCATTTTTAATATCCTAATGGAACCACTGGCTGCAAAAATCAGACAAACTCCAGATGTACAGGGTTTTACAATTAACGACAAGAAACATGTCATCAGCCTCTTTGCTGATGACGTGATTTTAATGCTCACTGACCCAGTGTCTTCCTTAGAGAATGTATCGCTTGTACTCAATGATTACAGCAAAATATCATACTATAAAGTGAATGATGCAAAATCCTATGTGCTCAACTTGGGAATACCGCTTCATGACAAAGTATCTCTCCAATCCAAATTCCCATACATATGGACGGACTATGCAATAGGATATCTGGGGATCCAGCTCTCGTCTCATCCAGAACAGTTATTTAAGGCTAACTATCTACCCCTCGAGGGAAAAGTGATAAGGGAATTAGAGAAGCTCAGCAAACACATATTGTCATGGACAGGAAGACTAGCTGCGTTCAAATCGCAGATATTACCCCAAATTTTATACATATTCAGAACAGTCCCTATACCGATCCCAAAAACTTTTTTTCAAACCTTACAAAGATTACTCTCTAAATTTCTGTGGCAAGGTAAGAAGGCGAGGAGTGCACTTTCTAATTTGAGCAAACTAAAGAGGGTGGGTGGCGCCAGTGTGCCTGTTTTCTCCAATTATCACATGGCTGCAATGTTGGCACAAACTAGAGGATGGTTTCCAAACCAACCTATGCCTTTATGGGGTCATCTAGAACGATCCATAATACCTGGAGGTAACTTGGAAGAGTATTTACTCACGTACCCTTCTGTTAAAAAAATAAATAGAAACCTATCTCTTCCCATGATGGTCACCTTAGACTCATGGAAGCATCTGGTGCTGACCAAATCTGCCTCAACACCTACTATAGCTCTTGAAATTCCTATATCAGCAGTATCGATACTTACACCTGACCTTAATTTGAATAAATGGATCTTTGGAGGGCTCAAATGGGTCTCAGACCTGTTTGTAGACAATACAGTGAAATCATTCACACAAACTCAGTTGGAATATAATCTCCCACCCTCTGAGCTTTTTACCTACATTAGACTGGCCTCACTTCTCAAAAGTGGTTTCCATCGCTCATACAAACTGTTTTGGAGGATACACTCTTATTTCACCTCGCTGGTCGGTCGCAAGGGTGGTATATCGCTATTTTATGACTTTCTAAATGATAAGTCTATATTCCAGAAGTCCAACTCATTGCTGGCCTGGGAGAGGGAGCTGGAAGCTTCTTACTCAGACGAGCAATGGCAGAGAGCCTTACAGTACACGCACTCAGCTACTAATTGTGCTAATCTATGGGAACTTTCTCATAAAGTCACTCTAAGATGGTATCTTACGCCATATAGGGTCAATAAATTCGACCCTAAATCATCTCCCCTGTGTTGGAGACATTGCTCCCAAATAGGCACCCTGCTGCATATTTTGTGGTCATGTGGGAAACTAGCCAAATTTTGGAACGGCACATTTTCAATTCTACAACAGGTATCAGGCTTACATATAGTTCCCTCCCCGTCACTTGCCATATTACACTTAGGCATAGACGACATACCTCCCCCCTTTAGGAAATTCACCATTCACTTGTTATTAGCTGCCAAACTGGTATTATTTAGACACTGGAGATCCCCTGAAGTACCTAGTGTAGAGGAGGTAGTACGAACACTGTCCACTCATTATACCTATGAGAGTATGTTAGCTACGATTGAGGGCAAATATGCAGAGTTTTGCTCTCTATGGCTTCCATGGTCCGACTGGTACAAAGCCTATAGAGCCCAACAAAACCAACAAAACTGATAATGGTATTATAGCATGTTGACTGTATGGTGTATGGTCCCAACCTGTAGTAAAGTGATATGCAAGGTGTAGGTTCCATAGTTTTCTTGTTTATGTTTATGTTTTCCCTTTATCCAAGTTTACAGAACCCTACCTATTCCCTCTGTTTCCTTTTCTTATTATTTCATTAGACCGAAAGTATTTACACATAACTTTGTGCAAGGTAAAGCACAGTCGTGCTGTTTGAACATGAGTTTCTGATATGCTGATTAGAAACTCTATACCACATTGGAAAGAGTTTAGCTCACTCAGATCAAGGCTAAATTTGCTACTTGATGTGCTGTTTAATGATCATTGGCAATGTTATGTCTGTACATATGCAAGTAGTAGATGTTCCTGTTTGAATATCTCCTATCTACTACACATGTAAAACGTTATTCCCATGTATTGTCTATGTATTTTTGGCTGTATCTCTTAAAATTTTATAAAAAATGTATTGATAAAAAAAAAAAAGAACTGTTCATATCAAAAAATATGCTTCCTCGCCCATAATGCCATAAACAGATTCACTTCAAATTAATGCAATTTTTTCTCATAAAAGACCAGGAACCTATTAAAAAAAAGTGTCAGGGCTGGGCTACTAGCAGCTCTCTTCTCAGAGCTCAAGGCTGCTCAGCTGTCAGTAAATTACCAGCCACTGATTTTTTCCACAGTGGCTCACCCAGTTACCATTACCTGCCTCATTGGTCCAGCCTCCAGCCAGCCCTTTTTTGCTATTGAAACTGCTTTGCTTATTCCCCTCATGCCTTCGCCTGGTCAACATCTTTTAGTGTGTTTCTTTTGTGTTACTGGTATGACTTTGCTTAGCTAATGTTTCTTCTGGTTCCTGATCCTGATCTTTGGCTTCTGACAATGCTGACTCCTTATCCCATCTTGTCTGATTATCTGTTTTGGCTTCCAAACCCTGACATCTGTTCTTGACCATGTTCCTGAGCTGTATTATTTTTACATTAAAGGTGTGATTTCAACTGCATTTTCTGTCTCTGCCTGCTTCATGATCCCTGACAGGTATTACCCTAAAAATTAACAAAAAACATTATCCTGGCATGCAGCCTGCATGTCAGGAAAGGGAGGGGTAGCAAGCTTAAACAGGCTAGTGTGGCCAGTGAGAGAAGCTTATACATTTATGAAGACAGTGGGAGGATAGTGAGCAGATAACATAGATTAGATTGGGGATTGGCTAGATTGAAAATGTGTTGGGACTTCTTTGTACACCACAGAATATGGTGTGAATGATGTGCGAGTGGTTGTGGCAGAGAGGGAAGTCAAAGAGAATATAGTGTGAATGATAGAAGGAAGCTTCCAGAGAACATAGTGTGAACAGTGGGGGAGAGCTGCCATAGAATATAGCATGGGCAAGAACTGGCGTGTTTGCAGTGACGTCATTGCGCCTAACGCTGCATTTCAGCCCTCATCATCGAGCTCCAGCTACTCTCCAAGCCTCACTCTCGATCCTTTTCATTTGCCAAGCATCCTGTGGGGTAGGATAGCCATCTTTACAGGCTAAGAGAGCCGCTGGAACTTTAAACAAGCCAGGACTGATGACAACATCTCACTGGATGAATATATGCCAAATTTCCTATATCTCAATGTGAGTTGATATTGCATCCATGTATAATTAAATGTTACAGTCTTAACTAAGAGGCGTCTGTTTTTCCCTCTTTTTGAGTAGACTTCAATGGAACCGCACCAGAAGAGCAAGTTTTGTGTTTGTGATGTGATTTTTGATGTGTTTTGCATTTTGTGGGTTTTATTTTAACACTGTATATAGCTGGTTGCTAAGCAGGGGGCCGGGAAGCTGGCTGCCACGTCCTTAACAATCGATGAGTCATCAGTTGTGACAGCTGAATGTAAAAAGAAAAAAATTGCCAGCAAAAAAAAATCACAAAAACAAATGCGTGGGGTTCCCCCCAAAATCCATACCAAACCCTTATCAGAGCATGCTGCCCGGCAGGTCAGGAAAGAGAGGGGATGAGCGAGCACCTCCCCTGAACCATACCAGTCCGCATGCCCTCAACATGGGGGGATGGGTGCTTGGCTTGGCTAGACGGTGGTTGTCGGGGTATGCGGGCAGGGGGCTTATCGGAATCTGGAAGGCCCCCTTTAAAAAGGGGACCCCCAGATCCCGCCCCCCTATGTGAATGGGTATGGGGTACACTGTACCCCTACTCATTCACCTCAAAAAGCAGTGAAATGGGAAGAAAAAAAAACAAAAGCCGGTTTTTGGCAAGTCCTTTAATAAGAAAATAGCACTCAGCCATCTTCTCCCACCATCGTCTCACTTGCTACCGTCTCACTCTGTGCCATCTTCTCCCGCCGCTATCTCTCCCACTGCCTTCTCTCTCGGTGCCATCTTCTCCCACCGCCGTCTCTCCAGGACGGATAAAACATCAAGCGCAGGTGCATAGATGTGAACCTAGACTTAGTGCAAATGCATTTTTACAAAAAATTCCCCCCAAAAACCAACATTTTTTAGTTTACGATTTTGTGTTGGGCAGCATTCATTGCCATCTTGGACTGCAGGTTGGACACTCCTGTCCTAGAGGTCCACGTAAACTTTTTTACATATTTATTTTATATATATTGTGACAGCAGGAAGGTAAAGTCACCTGGTTGCATCCAGGGGGGTAGATATATTTCGCCCAGATTCAGGCTTTACGCCGACTTATACAACTAGGTGGAGAGTTGTATAAGCCCAGCTGAGGCTAGTGGGCTCATGGATGACTCATACCTCTAGGGAGAGTGTGGGGCGTCGTGCAGACAGGGAGTTGATGAGACCAGCTGAAGCTTGTCAGCTCATTTAGGCCTCTATAAGAACTCCCAGATTCATTAGGTGTATGCTCATGCCTGGACCCAGACCTGTGTGGACTGTCTAGGGAGAGTGAACCCCTGTGCGGTGAGACAAAGCCTGTGTGGCTATTTGCTTGGACATTTAAAATCAGGGACTTAGGGACTAGGACAGCACTAGGCTGATCCCAGTTGTTAGTTAGGAAACCTGTATGTTTAGTCAGAGGTCAAGTTGACCAGGATTTATTTTATTTATGTTTCTTTTGCTTTGCTGTGTTTTGTCACTGTAAATAGAAAATAAACCGCACCTTTTTGATTTTGAAAACCACAACCTCCGTTTGCTGGGCCTGTTTTTGTGTGGGGAGCCCATCCCGGGGGTCACACACACCCGCTGCCGAGCTAACCCCCTCACAGTTGGTGGAGAACCAGTGGCAGTTTTTTTTTAAGCCAGCATGGAGGAGATACTGAAGCAGCTGGCTCTAGCAAATGCCAATCAACAGCAGACAAATGCAGGTTTGCAAAAGAGCCTTGCAGCTCATCAACAGAGCCTTGTAGCTCAACAACAGAACTTCGCAGCCCAGCAGCAAGCTCATCAACAGAGCCTTGCAGCCCAGCAGCAGACAAACGCAACTTTGCAACAGAGTCTGGAGGCTCAGCAACAAGCCCAGCAGCAATCTGAGGCCCGCTTCATAGACCTGTTGCAGAAGCAAGAGCAGAGACTACAACAACAGATGGAAGCAGTAATGCAGCAACGTCCGCAGACCAGTGAGGAAAGCCGTCCCACTAATACCGCGTCCTTTGGGGTGAGTCGTTTATTGACAAAAATGACTGGAGAGGATGATCCAGAGTTATTTTTGACCACATTTGAAAGGACCGCTGAAAGAGAAAAGTGGCCTGAGGAGCAGTGGGCTGGACTGGTGGCTCCTCTGTTAACTGGTGAATCGCAGAAAGCTTACTATGACCTAGAGCCTAACCAAGCAAAAGACTATGTAATGCTAAAAGCTGAAATTTTGGCAAGGCTGGGTGTCACCCAGGCTGTCCGGGCTCAGCGTGTGCATAACTGGACTTTCCAGCTTGGAAAACCCCCCAGGTCTCAAATGTATGATCTCATTCACCTGAGCAGAAAGTGGCTACAGCCAGAGACTTTGTCCGCACCAAAGATTGTGGAACGTGTTGTAATGGATCGGTTTTTGAGAGCTCTTCCTACTGCCATCCAAAAGTGGGTAAGCCATGGAGACCCAGAGACGGCCGATGGTCTTGTGGATCGTGTGGAGAAATACTTGGCTACAGAGAACCTGACGGCCTCTTCCAGAGACACTCGGACTTTCCACCCTAAGACCAGACCATCCCCAGGGGCGGATAAGAGGATTCCAAGGGGTGAGGGTGGAGAGAGTGAGAGGGTGGGAGCTCTACCCTAAGTTTGGCGAGAACAGCCTGGGAAATCAGCGGCTCAAGAGGCGGCAAGAAGGATCGTTTGCTACCGCTGCCGGCAAGCGGGACATATTGCAGCCAATTGCCCGGTTGTGGAGGAACCCATGCAGTGTGACTTTCTGACGGGCAGACGTCAGTCGCTGTGTGCGACAGTCGCATGCACTGCCATTCGAGGAACTGAGAAACATTTATGCAAAATGTGTGTTAATGGTAGAAATGTTGTGGTATTGCTGGATTCAGGTAGCCTTGTGACCCTGATAAAGGCTGAGTTAGTTAAAACAGAGGTCTTTGGGAATAGCAAGGTAGCTGTTATTTGTGTGCATGGGGACACCCGAGAGTATCCAGTGACTACAGTGTGTTTCGAGACCCCCAAAGGTACCCTCTCTCATCCAGTGGGCTTAGTATCTCAGTTACCGCATGACGCCATTGTGGGAAGGGATTTTCCGAAGTTCTGGGAACTGTGGGATGATCCTGAGACCCCCACTGGTGCCCCTATGTACCAGGAATGTGATAGCCAGAACTCCCCTGAGAGTGGTGAGGACTCTCCGGAATTTCCCTTATCAGTATTGGCAGGGGAGACTCAAGAAACTGGAGAGGAGCCCACCTCCTCAGACGAAAACCTACCGTCTGTGGAGTTTTCTGATCTTGAGGTTCACAGGGAAAACTTTGCCACAGAACAGTTGAAAGACCCCGCCCTAATAAAGGCACGGGAAAACGTAGTGAAAATAGATGGCGAGTTAGTGAACCCAGATAATACCTGCACTTACCCATACTTCAGCGTAGAGAAGGACCTACTGTATCGGGTGGCAAAAAGGGCAGAAGAAACCGTTGAGCAGCTTGTGGTGCCCAAACCTTACAGGAAGTTGGTGTTGGAGTTGGCCCATGGGCACATTCTTGGAGGTCATCTGGGGACAGAGAAAACCCGAGAGAGGGTATTACAGAGATTCTATTGGCCGGGGGTGATGAGGGACATAGAAAATTATTGTTCCTCCTGCCCTGTGTGTCAGAGGTCGGCCCCGATGCCACATTTCCGTAGCCCGCTGGTCCCTCTACCCATCATTGAGGTCCCGTTTGAGAGGATCGCCATGGATTTGGTAGGGCCTATAATCAAGTCCGCTAGGGGGCACCAGTACATATTAGTTATAATGGACTATGCCACCCGTTATCCAGAAGCGATCCCTCTCCGAAATACCTCGGCCAAAACCATAGCCAAAGAGCTATCTCTTGTGTTTAGCCGGGTGGGTATTTGTAAAGAACTGCTTACGGACCAAGGTACACCCTTTATGTCCCGGGTTATGAAGGAGCTGTGTAAATTGTTCAAAGTGACGCAATTACGTACATCTGTGTATCACCCCCAAACCGATGGGCTGGTTGAAAGATTCAACAAAACCCTAAAACAAATGTTGAAGAAAGTGGTGGATAGAGATGGAAAGGATTGGGACTGTCTACTTCCTTATCTGATGTTTGCTATTAGGGAGGTGCCCCAATCCTCTACGGGATTCTCCCCCTTTGAGTTACTGTATGGGAGACACCCAAGAGGGCTGTTGGATATTGCCAAGGAAACTTGGGAAAGTGAGAGTTCTCCCCACAGGAGTGTGATTGAGCATGTCGCCCTGATGCAAGACCGAATTGCACAGGTAATGCCCATCGTGAAGGAACATTTGGCCCAAGCGCAGTTAGCACAGCAGAGAGTGTACAACCGTGGAGCCAAGACCCGTACCTTTTCCCCGGGGGATAGGATACTGGTACTTGTCCCTACGGTTGAAAGTAAATTCCTTGCCAAATGGCAAGGCCCCTATGAGATAATGGAAAAAGTGAGCGAAGTGAATTACAAGGTCAGACAACCAGGAAGGCGAAAGCCCGGACAGATCTATCACGTTAATCTGTTGAAAGCCTGGAGGGATAGAGAGTCCCTAGTCGCAGACACTTGGTCACCAGCTCAAACTGGTTGTGTGATTCCTGAGGTTGGAATAGCAGCCACCTTGTCACAACCCCAACAACAGGAGGTTAAGGAGTTTGTGCTTCGCAACGAGGAGGTATTCTCTGAGCTGCCGGGACAAACATCTGGGGTAGAGCATGACATCATTACCCCGCCCGGTGAAAGGGTGAAGTTAAAACCCTATCGGATCCCAGAGGCCCGACGGGAGGCAATACGGGAGGAAGTACAGAAAATGCTGAACTTAGGGGTGATAGAGGAGTCCCAAAGTGATTGGTCTAGTCCCATTGTGTTGGTGCCTAAACCGGATGGGAGCTGGCGATTTTGTAACGATTTTCGTCAGTTGAACAAAGTTACAAAATTTGACACCTACCCCATGCCACGTATAGATGAGTTGATCGACCGGCTGGGAACAGCCCGATACATGACGACTCTTGACCTCACAAAAGGGTATTGGCAAATCCCCCTGGCCAAGTCGGCCAAAGAGAAAACCGCATTTGTAACCCCAGACGGGGCGTTCCAATATAAAAGAATGCCGTTCGGGTTACAGAATGCGCCGGCCACATTCCAGCGGAAAATGGACCAGATGCTGAGGCCCCATCGGAAGTATGCTGCGGCTTACCTGGATGACGTAATTGTCCATAGCACAGATTGGGCCTCACATCTGCCAAAAGTGCAAGCAGTCCTGGACTCTGTTCGGGAAGCGGGGTTTACGGCTAACCCCAAGAAGTGTACCATTGGGCAGGAGGAGGCCAAATATCTTGGGTACACCATTGGGAGGGGAGTAATAAAACCCCAACTCAACAAAGTCGAGGCCATCCAGAGTTGGCCACGTCCCAACAGCAAGAAGCAGGTACGAGCCTTTCTGGGAATCACTGGGTATTATCGGCGATTCATTCCCCACTTTGCTTCTAAGGCTGTGCCCCTAACCAACCTGACGAAGGGGAAAGGGTCGGTCATGATTAAATGGACCCCCGAGGCTGAGGCAGCATTCCAATTCTTGAAACAAGCCTTATGTAGCCAGCCAGTGTTGTACTCACCCGACTTCTCTAAAGACTTTGTCGTACAAAGTGATGCGTCAGATGTGGGGTTAGGAGCAGTATTGTCCCAGGTCTGGAACGGGGAAGAGCACCCAGTCATTTACCTCAGCAGGAAGTTGAAGTCCCATGAGGTAAATTACGCCACCGTTGAAAAGGAGTGTTTAGCGGTGAAGTGGGCTCTAGATTCCCTTCGGTACTACCTGCTAGGTAGGCACTTTGACATGGTTACGGATCACGCTCCGTTAAAGTGGATGGCTCAAAACAAGGAAACAAATAGAAGAGTGAATAGGTGGTTCCTGGCCCTCCAGGAATTCAACTTCACAGTAAAGCATCGCCCTGGCGTTCAAATGGGGAATGTGGATGCTTTGTCTCGAGTACATGAATGCCTGATTGCTGGTGTTCCAACCCCGAGGTTAAAACAAGAGGGGGGGGTATGTGACAGCAGGAAGGTAAAGTCACCTGGTTGCATCCAGGGGGGTAGATATATTTCGCCCAGATTCAGGCTTTACGCCGACTTATACAACTAGGTGGAGAGTTGTATAAGCCCAGCTGAGGCTAGTGGGCTCATGGATGACTCATACCTCTAGGGAGAGTGTGGGGCGTCGTGCAGACAGGGAGTTGATGAGACCAGCTGAAGCTTGTCAGCTCATTTAGGCCTCTATAAGAACTCCCAGATTCATTAGGTGTATGCTCATGCCTGGACCCAGACCTGTGTGGACTGTCTAGGGAGAGTGAACCCCTGTGCGGTGAGACAAAGCCTGTGTGGCTATTTGCTTGGACATTTAAAATCAGGGACTTAGGGACTAGGACAGCACTAGGCTGATCCCAGTTGTTAGTTAGGAAACCTGTATGTTTAGTCAGAGGTCAAGTTGACCAGGATTTATTTTATTTATGTTTCTTTTGCTTTGCTGTGTTTTGTCACTGTAAATAGAAAATAAACCGCACCTTTTTGATTTTGAAAACCACAACCTCCGTTTGCTGGGCCTGTTTTTGTGTGGGGAGCCCATCCCGGGGGTCACACACACCCGCTGCCGAGCTAACCCCCTCACAATATATATATATATATATATATGTACTCAGTATATATGTGTGTTGTTTTTCACTATACCTTACGTAAGGAAACTCTTTTGCAAACATTCAAATATCATTTTAAACTTGTAAGTAGTTAGTAATCCTCTTCAAAGTGTAACTAAAACCAAAGATAGTAGTTTGGGATAAAGTATGGAAGTGTTAGAACCTCTGTCAGGTTTTTATTGCTGTCCGTGCCCCCACTACATAGACTTACCCTTTCTATTTGTCCTGGTGACCATTGTCAATGGAAAAGAATGGGATGGAAGATGCACATTTTTAATGTTCCTTGGGTCACCAGAACTAGTTTCCCCATTTGAAGATCCCCCCCGCCCCCCTATTATTTTTCTGGGGACAACCCAAAGTTTGGGATTTTCTTTTACTTTCACTGTCATGGATAATGGTACACAGGGCAAACAGAGAGGGTGAATCTCCTTAATGGGGGCGCAGACAGTAATCAAAATCTGACAGGTGCTCTAACCCCTCTCCACGCTTTCCAAAATAAAAAAAATATTATTTCTTTAGTTATATTGCAGGCTCAGCTCCATTGCTCAACGTTTATACATTTTGTGTTTGTTGTTTCAGTAAAACTCTAGCGACTTGTTTCTTATGTACTTTAACCACTTTCCGACCACGCTATAGCTGAATGCCAGCTACAGCGCAGTCGGCCAGTTCTGGGAGGGCATCATATGATGTCCTCCTGTGATTGCATGCACCCACTCCAGCATGCGGGCAGCGCACTCTGTGATCGGTGTGTCCTTGGAACACAGCTCATCGCAGATCAGTGGTAAAGGGCCAATCCCAGCAGATCTTTACCACATGATCTGCTGTGTCCAATCACAGCTGATCACGATGTAAACACACGCTGGTTATCAGCATTCCGACTTATGTGAAAGGAACATCTACACCAGGGATATGCAATTAGCGGACCTCCAGCTGTTGCAAAACTACAAGTCCCATCATGCCTCTGCCCCTGGGTGTCATGCTTGCTGCTGTCAGAGTCTCGCTATGCCTCATGGGACTTGTAGTTTGGCAACAGCTGGAGGTCCGCTAATTGCATATCCCTGATCTACACTGATAATCAGGCCACTGATTATCAGTGCAGTCCTAACAGTACCCACCAGTGCTGCCAATCAGAGTCCACCAGTGCTGCCAATCAGTGCTCATCAGTGCTGCCAATCAGTGCCTCCTCATTAGTGTCACCTATCAGTGCTGCCTGCCAGTGCCATCAGTGTCGCCTATTAGTGACCATCAGTACCACCTATCAGTGCCCATCATTGCTGCCTATCAGTGCCCCCAACAGTGTAACAGTGCAGCCTAATCAGTGCCTCTTCATCAGTGCCCACCAGTGCTGCCTTATCAGTGGCCATCAGTGCTGCCTCATCAGTGCCCATCAGTGCAGCCTATCAGTGCCCATCAGTGTCGCCTCATGTGTGTCATGTGTGTCAACCTGTTTGCAAAATTTTATTTCAAACTATACAAAATGTTTTGTTTTTTTGTTTTTCTAAATTTTTGGTGTTTTTTTTGTTTTTTAGCAAAAAATAAAAACCCCAGTGGTGATTAAATACCACCAAAAGAAAGCTCTATTTGTGTGAAAAAAAATGATATGGGTACAGTGTAACATAACCGCACAATTGTCATTCAAAGTGTGACAGCTCTGAAAGCTCTGAAAGCTGAAAATTGGGGTGAAGAGGTGAAATTGCTCAGTAGACAAGTGGTTATGAAGTAGAGGAGAACTATGACGGTCTAGAAATTTATAGAAAACACATATCACAAAGGCTTTGAGGCACTTACATGCTATACAATCACAGTCCCACCATGACCTCTGCAGATACTTAACAATATTTGTTCTAGCTTTCTTTATAGACCTGGTAGTACAAGCCAGTTTCAAAATCTCATAGTCAGACATGCATAAAGTTTGATATCATTGTATTCAATCAGTAACTTTACCTATGGGGATTCATCAGCTAAGCAACACACAAACTTGTGCATTCATCTTCTATTTTCATTCCTCAGTTTCAGTAATTCTTCTTGCTGGCCTGGGCATACAAAATCTGCAGAAAACATTTGGGGAATTATCTGGCTCCAGCATTTTATTATATAATTAAAATAAACTGTCCTGCTTTCTGTCACATGGCTGTTAAAAGTCTTCATGGACCTCAGGAACATCTACTGTATCTTTTGACTAACACAATCAGCACTTGATTCTCCTGCTAGATAGTGCACAAATGTGTTCTCCAGAAAATGTAATAAGCCAAGATGTGAATTTAATTTAACTTTTCCTTATTCTCTTGTGTCCTAAACTGAAAGGAACAGATGTATGAAGCAGTGAGTTTGGGGGAAACTGTCAGAAGCAAAGGGAACTCCTTGAAATGTGCACTAATGACGATTCAACCCTGCAGTACAGATAGTGTGAAGTGAATTTGCCCTACAGGGATTTTATAGGACAACCAGCAGCATCATTTTGTGATAGGCCTAATCAGGGCATGATCCTTTGTTGATGCTAATTAAGAATTTAAAATTTTTTTTTTCCTGTAAATGTTTTCTTCGGCGCAGCAATGCCATAGTGCAGGAGTATCAGCATTTTGGACCAGGCATAGAGTCAGATGATGATAGAGTTGTTTTTATTAAGCTCCTCATAAGGAAGCTCAGTGTGCTGTGATTAGGGATGAGCTTTGGGTTCTGGTTGACCATGCCGTTTGATGTTTGCCAATAGGGAAAACTAAATGGCCAGATTTAAATCTGTAAACAAGTCGGCGGGCATCCCAGGTGACGCCATTGACCAAATATGGTTATGACAATATTTGGTCAATGACATAAGCCAGTATCACCAGCTTGTTTATTGAGTTTTAGCAGTCAGATGGGGAGCTGCCATTTAGTGAGTGGGGTCGAGTGGGAGAGGATGTTTATTTTTACATTTTATATTTTGATATATTTTTAATTATTGGACTTTGTCACAGTGTGTGTGCTTATTTACTCTATAATTTTTTTGTGAATGAGTAACAAAGGATACTGTGCATTCCATACTCACTTATGTGGAGGCGCAGATAAGAACGGGCTCCCATATTCTAAAGGGACTTCCAGACTTCGATAAGCTCCTTGGGCCAAAAATGTGCCCTTGTCCCTATCAATTTTAGCTGGCATGGTATGGTTCAGGAGAAGGGGGGTCACCTTCACTGCCTCTCCCTATCCTGGCCAGATTCTGGTATGGATTTTGGAGAGCAGACCTCATAAAAATCCATACTACGTTCCTTCAATCTGTCTCCCTTTCTCTGTTTTTCACACTCTTCCTCACCCGGCTTTCCCTCCTATTGCTCTCTACCCTTTAATGTGAACACATTCAGCTTGGAGACCCTTTTGCGGTGGATTCCTCACTGTTTTTATGTAGCCAATCAAATTTGATGGACTTTGTCCTATTAACGAATTATGCTGACCGCTCGGGGTCTTCTCCTGATGCTGGTATTTCCTCCTCTTTCTTTTACTCCACAGGGTTGCATTACTGTGCTAGGGCTTTCAACATGGGACTGGCCGCATAGAAATGCTTATCATTATGCCCTCCCAGTTAATAATATGTTATATGCGTTAGACATGTTACATTGAATATGCCTTGAATCTGTTGCCTTTGAAGCTGCGACGGTTATTCAATAAGTGTCTCTAGTATGTGTATGCTATTGTGATTTGTTTGACTCATACCTTTAATTGTATAATACAACTGTTGGTTCAATAAAGGAATCCAATCTAGATCCAATCTAGATATTAATCTAGGATAAGGGTCTAGTAAGGATTTTAGCAGGTACCCCACGCCATAGAGAAAACCTACTTCTGAGTTCTGTCATTACAAAACCCAGAATGGTCTGAAAACCAGTGTAATGGTGCACTACTGCAGAGGCTGCCAGCATATCCAAGCACCAGTTTGAAGTAGACAGACACAAGAAAGCAGTCTAAGGGAATGTCCTTTTAGTTATTTATGGCTTTTAGCTTGAACAGTGGGAGAGGGTACAGGGTATGGGATAAAAAATTGATGCAAAAATAAGAGGACCCTCTGAACTGAACAAAGCTTCTCCGAGACAATTGCTCTGCTGAGCTTCAGTATACAGTTCCCCTGGAGAGTGTAAGGGAAGGCCATTAATGGACACTCTATGCAAGCAGTCCCCCTGAGAGCTACACTGGCACTGACATCCCTATAGTACACAGCCCACAGGATCTTGTATTACAGTTAGTACTCACAAGGCCACAGAGCAGCTGCACACTCTTAGCTGTCTTCAGATGCCTTTCAGTGAGATTGTTCAGACTAGATCCGTCAGGTGAAAACATCGGGGTTTGAAAGATGATTCAGGTGTAGGCCCCCCAGCTCTGCCACAGCTGGGACCTTGATGACTGTCAGCTTGAATCCGTAAAAAGCCTGCTGAAGGGGGCTACCCAGGCTGCTGGAATCTCTGCAGCAGGAAAAACCAACTGTCCCAGAGCCCACACTATTTTTTGACTTCCCCAGCCACCTGCTGGGAATACCTCCCGGGGATTGGCAGGAGCGCAATAAATATTCAAGCTGCCTATTTGACTCTCCCCACCTTATGTTCTGGAAATATGTAGAAGGCATGAGGGATCAATCAAATCTGCAGCCTGTGAATACTTAATCAGACCAAAGCAATTGAAGGCCAATTCACAGATTACAGTGAGACCAGAAAGAAATACATTTACTTATCACTTAGCAGCCTACCTAGGAGGGTGCTATAATGTGTTTTATCCTATATAAAATGTGGACCTATATACTGTAGCAATACAAATGGTCAGAAGGAAAGAGTGAATAGAGGTAACAGGTTATAGAGGTATAACCACAAAACCTCCCAGCATTCCACAGATGAAATGGCATACTAATTGCATTAAAACTCCCAAGGAGAGATCAGCAATGGTCCATATTTCAGCACTTGTTTCCTTCTAATCTCATAGAAGAAAACTGCCATATGTTATTTGACATATACAAGTATCTGAGCAAAGAACTACTGTATGTTGTTTAAGTGCAGGCAACCAGGCTTTGCCTTCATTACTCCAATTACAAGAGGGAATCTGATTTGACATTGAAGACTGCAAGATTAGTCCATGCCTATTTCCTTATTGTAAAATTCCTTACAGAAACATAAAAAATATACTTCAAGGTTATGTGTGAATCCCAAGACAAAGTTATGTGAATCCTATGTGAAAACATTTATTAATTTACACTGTAGGTTGTTTTAAAAAAAATAAAAAATTGATACAAAGTGGTAATTTAACTCTCTGAATCAATATGTACTTTTCATTTGTATAATGCTAACATTAGTAAATAGATTAGAAGGTATATTATCTTTACTTGTTCTAAACTTTTTTTTTAAACATTTCTTCAGTTGCTTCCTGGCTTCTGGCTTAGGCCAAAATGATGTCATACATCCCAGGGGTCTTCAGGGGAGTTTCTTTTTCTTTCATCTGAAAGAGAAGAGGAGGGGCTTTCTCAGCTAAGATCACCCTAATGCCTGCATGTCTGAGCTAAGGGCAACTCAATTCCAGGAAGTAAATGGTACACAAATCATCTGCCCTTACTCAAGATGGCCACATTATCCTATAAGTTTGATTGTTTTTGCTACATAATGTTGAATAAACTAACTTCTCTTTAAGAAGCCTGGTATCAACTGTATTTATTATGTTCCAATGGATCAAGACTGACAGGAAGAATCAGGGGGTTGGATCAGAGGACCTGAGCTCAGGTTAGATTAGGCTGGGCTGTCTATAGAGTGTCTTAAGAGAAGCGATGTCTGGAGGTTTCTG
Source organism: Rana muscosa (assembly GCA_029206835.1). Taxonomy (NCBI): domain Eukaryota; kingdom Metazoa; phylum Chordata; class Amphibia; order Anura; family Ranidae; genus Rana; species Rana muscosa. The sequence continues at coordinate 1,156,127,956 of CM055116.1, read as the reverse complement.
CCCAGCAACCAAAGGAACTCTGGTGGGCTTCTTGTTAAAGAAATGCAGCATGCCGATAAATTGCCTAAGCCAGCAGGGAATGAGGTACAGTACAATACATGTGGTCCTGTTGCATTACAGCATCAGAGTTGCTTTAAAACCAGTTTAGCATATAGTACTGTGCAAACATTTTAGGCAGGTGTGAATAAATGCTGTAAAGAAGGAATGTTTTCAAAATTATATATATATACAGTGGGGCAAAAAAGTATTTTGTCAGCCACCAATTGTGCAAGTTCTCCCACTTAAAAATATGAGAGAGGCCTGTAATTGTCATCATAGGTATACCTCAACTATGAGAGACAAAATGTGAAAAAAAAAACAGAAAATCACATTGTCTGATTTGGAAAGAATTTATTTGCAAATCATGGTGTAAAATAAGTATTTGGTCAATATCAAAAGTTCATCTCAATACTTTGTTATATATCCTTTGTTGGCAATGACAGAGGTCAAACGTTTTGTGTAAGTCTTCACAAGGTTGTCACACACTGTTGCTGGTATGTTGGCCCATTCCTCCATGCAGATCTCCTCTAGAGCAGTGATGTTTTGGGGCTGTCGCTGGGCAACACAGACTTTCAACTCCCTCCAAAGGTTTTCTATGGGGTTGAGATCTGGAGACTGGCTAGGCCACTCCAGGACCTTGAATTGCTTCTTACAAAGCCACTGCTTCGTTGCCCGGGCAGTGTGTTTGAGATCATTGTCATGCTGAAAGACCCAGCCATGTTTCATCTTCAATGCCCTTGCTAATAAGAGGAGGTTTGCACTCAAAATCTCACGATACATGGCCCCATTCATTCTTTCATGTATACGGATCAGTCGTCCTGTTCCCTTTGCAGAGAAACATCCCAAAGCATGATTTTGCCACCCCCATGCTTCACAGTAGGTATGGTGTTCTTTGGTTGCAACTCATCTATCTCCTCCAAACACGACGAGTTGTGTTTCTACCAAACAGTTCTACTTTGGTTTCATCTGACCATATGACATTCTCCCAATCCTCTTCTGGATCATCCAAATGCTCTCTAGCAAACCTCAGATGGGCCCAGACATGTACTGGCTTAATCAGGTGGACACGTCTGGCACTGCAGGATCTGAGTCCCTGGCAGCGTAGTGTGTTACTGATGGTAGCCTTTGTTACGTTGGTCCCAGCTCTCTGCAGGTCATTCACTAGGTCCCCCCGTGTGGTTCTGGGATTTTTGCTCACCGTTCTTGTGATCATTTTGACCCCATGGAGTGAGATCTTGCGTGGAGCCCCAGATCGAGGGAGATTATCAGTGGTCTTGTATGTCTTCCATTTTCTAATTATTGCTCCCACAGTTGATTTCTTCACACAAAGCTGCTTGCCTATTGCAGATTCAGTCTTCCCAGCCTTGTGCAGGTCTACAATTTTGTTTCTGGTGTTCTTTGACAGCTCTTTGGTCTTCACCATAGTGGAGTTTGGAGTGTGACAGTTTAAGGTTGTGAACAGGTGTCTTTTATACTGATAACAAGTTCAAACAGGTGCCATTAATACAGGTAATGAGTAGAGGACAGAGAAGCCTCTTAAAGAAGAAGATACAGGTCTGTGAGAGCCAGAAATCTTGCTTGTTTGTAAGTGACCAAATACTTATTTTCTACCATCATTTGCAAATAAATTCTTTCAAAAATCAGACAATGTGATTGTCTGGATTTGTTTCCACATTTTGTCTCTCATAGTTGAGGTATATCTATGGTGAAAATTACAGGCCTCTCTCATCTTTTTAAGTGGGAGAACTTGCACAATTGGTGGCTGACTAAATACTTTTTTGCCCCACTGTATATATATATATATATATATATATATATACAGTATATATATATATATATATATATAAAATTGTTCATTTTTATCAATTTACAAGATGCAAAGTGAGTATACAGAAGAAAAATCTAAATCAAGTCAATATTTGGTGTGACTACCCTTTGGCTTCAAACCAACATCAGTTCTTACACTGCCATACTTTGGGGTTGATTTACTAAAACGAAAGAGTGCAGCTCTGCATAGAAACCAATAAATATTTTTTTCAAGGCTTAATTGAACAAGCTGAAGTTAGAAGTGGATTGGCTACCATGCACAGCTGCACCAGATTGTGCACTCTTTAGTTTTAGTAAATCAACTCCTTTGTATGCTTACATAAAGTTAGGGATTTTGTAGGATTAGAGTCAGATGTATGATTAACAAATTACACCAAACAATGCTAATGACCATCAATTTATATATGTAGGTTGAAATACAGTCATTAACTGTTATACTGCATCAGCAAGGTCTCTCCTGGGCAAAGATGTTAAAGGAGGCTGGGTTTCAAGATGTGCTGTTCAAGCTCTTTTGAAGAAGCATAAAGAAACAGGCAACATTGAGGACTGTGGTTGGCCAAAGAAACTTAATGCAACAGATGAAATACACATCATGCTTACTTCCCTTCAACATCGAAAGATGTCCAGCAGTAATATCAGCACAGAACTGGTGGAAACCAGTGGGACCCATGTATACCCATCTACTAACTGCAGAAGTCTGGCCAGAAGTGTCTTCATGGAGGAATTGTGGCCAAAAAGCCATACCTTTGACATGGAAACAACGCTAAGCAGCTCATCTATGCACAAAAATTTAGGAAACGGGATGCAGAAAAATCGCAGCAGGTGCTCTGGACTGATGAGAAAAAATTTGAAATCTTTGGCTGTAGCATGAGACAGTTTGTTCCTGTCTAAGGCTGGGTTCACACTGGAGAATGCAGCGGCTCTCAGCAGGAGTCCGGTGCGTCTCCATTCACCGCTTTAGCCCCAATTCCTGGCTGAATTCAGACCTGAAACGGACCAAAAGACGCACAGGACTCCTGCAATTCACACCGGAGCCGCTGCAGAGATGTGTGAACCGGCTCCATAGAGAGCCGGTCACAAACTCCTGCTATACAAATTGGATGCAGTGAAAACCTGCATCTAATTCGCAACAGTGTGAACTGAGCCTAAAGCCCCATACACACGGTCTGACTTTTTGACAACAAACTTCTAAATTCCCAGGTTTTCAAAAAAATCCGCTCCATCGGACAAACTTTTTCGTTTTTCATCGGACAAAAGTTCGCTCTGCAAACAGACAAACTTTTCGGCAACAAAAGTCCTACGGTGCAAAGTCCTGCCGTGTGTACAGAAATCCATCGAACTTCAGTCCGCAGTACAAATACGCATGCTCAGAACCAATGTTAAAATCAACCAAC